>CM031375.1:7018180-8335285 GCA_018208015.1 Medicago ruthenica | reverse complement strand
CTGGCATTTCATCATAATCCCAAGCAAAGCAATCCCTGTAGTCTTTCAGCAATTCGACCACTTTACTTCTCAAGCTCGAATCAATATTGGTACTGATATATGTTGGCCTTTTGATAGAGCCATCTCCAATATCAATCTCTTGCAAAGGATCTTGAGCCCTCATTCTCTGATTCGAACCAATTGGATCTTTCTCAAAACCCAAAGGTTCATCATCATAAATGCAATCTAACCTTTGCTTATTGCCATGATTCGAATCATTGGCTTTTGTAGCCAACTCTTTTTGTGAATCCAAATTGGCCTCAATGGCCATATCTTCTTGAAACTCAATGGCCTCCATAGCCATTTTCATTCTGTTCTCGGCAGCATATGCCGTAATCCTACTCCATGCTGGAGACTCAATCATCATGATTGTCGAGGTCACCCCATCCCTGAGGTGATGGGAATTCATCCTCTGTCAAGGGCTTATCAATAGCTTCCCTTTCCCAGCAGAAACTGTGGGTTGGATGTAATTTAACAGAGTGGTAAACGTTCCCAGACACCACTTTATTTGGATTGAAGGCAGCATATTGGTCGCCACATGGAGCAATGGCCGCCAAATTCTTGTCAAAGTTTTTAAGAGTGACGGTGTTAGTTTCTGAAATGTAAGCACTCTGATCCGCTTCAACATTTTCTACTAAACCATCCTCTCTCCACAAAATCAACCTTTGGTGCATGGTTGATGGAACAGCTCCAACTCCGTGAATCCATTCCCTACCCAGCAGCAGGTTGTAATTAGGCCTAGCAGCAATAACCATGAAGAAAGTTTTTCGAACTGTACTCCCAACACACACCTCTACTTGAACGGCACCCAAAGAGTGACCAGTCTTTCCTTCATAATTAGCCAGCACAACATTGTGGGAGTGAAGGTCAGTGTCGAACAAACCTAATTTTTTCAGCATAAAATGAGGCATAATATTTACTAAGCCCCACCATCAACCAAAACTTTGCTGATACCTACCTCATTCACTTTTGCTCTTATAAATAAGGCCTTTAAATGATTTTGCATACCCAGGTGTGGCCTCTCGAACATGGCATTCTGTTCTTCAACACAGCCATTTCCCATCACATAGTAGCAGACTGGCTTATGGTTAGCCATGTCAGGGTTTTCGAAATCATCTTCTTCTTCGTTGATTTCAGTTGGGACGTCATATTCCGCTGGCAAAATGGATATGACATTAACCAGAACATCAAAATCCGGCTCATCATCAAGGAGATCATCATCATCCATGAAATCTTCCTCATCTTCCTCATTTTTTCCATCCTCAGCCATTATTCTTTCGGCAATTGGAGCAAGCCTTTCTTTTGCTGGCTTCACAACCCAATCAACCTTCTGCACTACAGTTGCATTGCCCCCAGCACTTACATTTTGAGTAGCAAGCTTCTTCTTTCGCTGAAACCTACGCCACTGGGTGCGGGTCATAGGATTTTTCCCTTTGTAGTTGTTCTTGTAAGCATACTTATTGCCTTCCACATTTTGAGATCCAGCAATTACTTTTGTGTCTTTGGCTTCAGCAGTGATCTTCACACTCACATTGCTTGAACTCCCTTTTTCCATCGACCTGTTGTCAAAAGCTACATGCTGACCACTCACCCATTTGTTCACAGGCACTTTGTTCGATGGCTTAAAGGTATTTTGAGGCCCCAACCTTTGATGGATCGAAGGACTCTTAGCAGCAGGCTTGTTCCAGTCAGCCTTTTGGTATGGCCAACCTTTTTGCTTTTGCTTAGTGTTCGACCATTTCCTCTTGTTGTCAACATAAGGAACAACATTTTTAAGGCCTGCAGTGGCCTCCTTATCACATACCGCACTACACCTTGGGCACAGCATAACTTCAGAATTACTGATTTTACACCTATTCAGAAAGTCTATCAACTCTTCTCCAGCCTTAGGGTAGACCTCTTCAACTTTCTTCTCATATTCCTCTTCAGGGACAGCCTTCGTTGGTGCAGGATCAACCACATCCACCATGTTGCAGTCATAAATTTCGACATAGGTAGCATCAGCAGTTGGCAATGGATCTGTATCCACCTTCATTTGAGGTTTGGCCTTATCAGCAAACTTCAGCCTACCTTCATTCAACGCTTTTTGAACCAAGTCCCTGAAAAGATTACATCGATGAGTTGCATGTCCCAAATAATTATGATATTTGCAATAACCTCGTTTCTTCCTTTGCTCTATTGGTGGAATTTTCAAATCTTTTGGCACAATTATCTGGCCATCAGCCACCAATAGATCAAAGATTTCATCACATTTGGTTACATCAAACGTATAAGTTTTTGCAACAAATTTATCATTTTTGGGTTCGATTGGATTTTTTCCATTCGAAGGCCTCAACAATTTACACGTGTATGGAGGCCCCGGCTTTAACTCAGCCACATTAATTCCATTATCATCAGAATCAGAATTTTCGATATCATTTTCATAATCACTATCATAAGTATCGACAAAGGTGATTTCCTTCTTTTTCTGAAACTTAAAAGTTCTAAGCTTTTCAGCTTTTAGCTTTTCGAGTTGCCTAACTCTATCAGCCAATTGAGACATATCTCGAAGATATTGGGTGTCTAGTTTTTTCCTAATCGAATAATCTAATCCACCAGCAGCCATTTCGACCAGCTCATGCTCAGGGACTTGAGTAAAACATCTAGCCTTAAGCAATCGAAATCTATTCAAGTAGTCATCGATAGATTCCTGGGTTTTACGTTTAACACTGGCCAGTTCTTTAAGACTTATCTTAGTTTGGCCCATGTAAAATTGCTCATGGAACAACCTCTCTAACTGAGTCCAAGTATGAATCGAATGAGGAGGAAGAGTTGTGAACCAAGTAAAAGCATTTTTAGTTAGATAATTAGGGAAATACTTCATCCTCAAGTTTTCGTTATTGGCTAAATTACCAGACTCAGCTAAGAACCTAGCGATGTGTTCGACAGTGGACTCACTAGTATCCCCAGCGAACTTAGTATACTTAGGGACTTTCCAACCCCTTGGTAACTCAGTTTCTAACACATACTCAGACAACGCAGAAACAAAATTTGGCCTTCGACATCCTACATTGAGGCCATTCTGGGCTAAAATTGTCTCAACAAGATTAGTCAAATTATTATGTCCAGCAAAATTATTGTTCTGGACATTTCGAACTACCTCATCAGCATCTTGGTTTCTATTTACTAACACTACTTGTGGCGGTTGAGGGCCATCGTTTTGGTACTGAGGCTCCTCCTGTGCCACAAACGCCTGGCCTTGGTTTAATGGCTGTTCATGAGCCATAAATGCCTGACCTTGGTTCTGGGGTGTGGCAGACATGGCAGGCATTATCACTTGAGGTGCATGCTGGATCAGCCTAGGCGGAGCAGGAGGTGGTGTGCCGAAAAAATCAGCGATTCGACCCATCTGATGTGCCAACATTTGGTAACTCTCGTTAGTATTCTGAATTAATGGGTTAAATACAGTACCAATTTGCTGAGTCAACATATTGACCATTTCATGGTTACTCTCATCCATCTGTTGTCTCAAGGACATCACAGTTGAACTAGTTAGAGCTTGAGGATTTATCCTAGAGGTACTATACCTATTTGGGTCAAACGGTGGCATGGTCGAAAAACCAAGTGTTGGTGGAGGTATAGGCCCATACAAAGGATTGGTAATGAAATTCGAATTAAACGGCCTAGCCGAAGTTACAGGAGACACTGTTGAATACGCCATGGTTGGCGTGGGTATATTAGTGTGAAGTTCAAACGAACTAGACACTTGGGGATTAGTTATAGACGAAGCAACCGGTACACTAATCGTGGTTGAATTAGATAAAGACCCACTTGAACTGGCCCCAGGACTAGTATTATTAGGAGACCCTGAACCAGGATTCATCTCGCTACTCATCGAACTAGAATTCTGAGCGTTCGTTGAGTTGTGAATATGAACGGTTCTAACCATACCCCAAAACAGCAGTTACAAATTTTAGAAAAAGAAACAACGCACAAAACCGTCCCACTGGGCGTGCCAATTTGTTTACGCTTGGATTTGGTAAACAACCGCTAGTTTAAGTATTTTACACTTGCAAGATCAACTAGAAATCTTAAGACAATTTTGTGCTTTGCTTTTTTAGAAAACTTGTTATGTTCATCAAAGTGACAAACAGATTATGTGATTTTCGTTTAAGAAAACTTAAAAGGAGAAAATGTTTCAACTCTGAATCGCCTCAAAGTTAAACTAACATTCGTAGTAAAGAAAAGAATTGTAAAGAAAGAACAATATAAATTGCGTGAAAGTAAATTGCATTAAATGTAAAAATGATTACAGTAAAGATGGTTCACAAATCATACATCTTTTCCTTGGAATTCCTTTCTTTCAATAGCATGAGTACTCGGAAGTTTTGGGAGAAGTTTGTATATGAAAATTGTGACCCCGATTTCTTCTAAGAAATCACTATATATACTACAGACAAAACTTAAACCGCCACTTCGATCAGACGCCCTGGATTCTTCCACGTGTTTCCCCACGTTCTCCACTTCTTCGAAGCACTTTCTTCTTTCGCGCGCCAAGTTTCGAAATCTTGGGTCTGAATTTTGCTCTTTGGGCCGTAATCCACTAGGCCCATTGTTCCAAATGGGAATTTCGACTTTTCGATCCAGTCGAATCTATCCTTTGATCTTGCGCACCAAATTTTACGCCTAACAGATATATATGATATTATGTTTGTTATCATGTGTGCAACAAACATGTGATAGGATAAATGATTATCATGTCCATATCTTTTTCTATCATATCTCTATCATATCATGTACACCAAACGGAGTCTTATATGCGTAGGCTTATTTTCCACCGTCTCATAACAACATTTTTAATAGATAATTTGTAAATACATATGTCAATGTTCCTTGAAGTCTACCCTTATACTTAACGAGTCTCATAAATTCATCTAAACTTTTTTATATCAGAAAGATTATAATATATAAATTTAGATAATTGTAAATCTTTAAGCAAATATGAGAGAGGGGTAGGAAATATTAAGCCGTCAATTTATTGCCCAAAAAGAAGATATTGTGCCCTTTTGTCTACAAAAAAAAAAGTGAGATTGTACCGGAAAAAAAAAAAAGAGGAGTTGGTATTAAAAAAAATTAAATATAAAAGATTGCAAAAAAATTCCACAGCCGAGAATCGAACCCGGAATTCATAAAGTTTTGAATTTGCCTGTTGTGCTACTGCGGATGTTGTGATAGTCATCCGCCAATTATTAATATGTAGTATAACAATTTGTGTGGTCAAAGAAATTTTATTCTTCTAGCCATGATTATTATCTTTATTAATTTATAGATAATCACTAGTTTTTTATATTTAAAGTAAACTACTACCTCTTTTATTATAAGAAACAAGAAGAAAAAACTAAGAACTACAAAGTAATTTACGAGTTCGAGTTTGCTCTATTTATTTATCCCAATTTATTGTTTGTTTATGAGAACTATAGACAAAAGAGAAAAGTTAGTGAGACTCACTAGTAAGATTCACTTATTAAAATAGATCTAATTAATTAATCATATGTGTCTATCCCTCATAAATATATAATAAATGGAGGTAAAAGAATGGAGCAATTTGTAACCTACTATCTCTTACATCATCGGCCAAAATAATACTTAAGTTAAAAGGAACATAATCTAAAGAAGGGGAAGTATGGCCCATATCCCGCTAAAAGATCAACAATAGTTTTTATCATTACTTCATAGAGATCGTCGTGTTTTTTATATTATTATTATTTTTTCATATTCATTCGTTGTTTTTTTCCTTGTTTTTTTACTTTTAAACAATTTTATTGGTCGTTCAAGTGTCTTCATGTCACGTCTTTTGAACGTTGTAATTTTACTATATTGTTAGGTTTTCTTTTGCTAAGACGTGTTTATAGATTTTTTTCGCTTCTTTTGGCAAACTAGATGTCCTTGTATATAACTGCAAAAATTGTTCGTCGAACCGAGTAGAACTACAATAAATGATAAACTTTCTCAAGAATTTTAACAATGTTGGATATGAACACATAACCTCTGATTAAGACATAAGGGATTTGAACCATTTCAAAAAATATTAACATTAAAATAATTTTTAAAAGAATTAATGCTAATATTTTTCAAAAAAATTATAGTAAAACATAAACATTAACTAATATCACCCACAAACTCATGATGTATTAATATAAAGCATCAAAAGTTTGTCAATTAAAAAATGAAAGTGAATGGTCTATAAATACATCTATCGATATTTTTTAAAGTCTGTTCTAACCTCTAGTGAGTCCGGAAACCGAACTTACTCAAACTTTCTTCATTCAAAATTGTCATCTATAGAAAGGTAAGGTAATTGTATATCTTATCTTCAAGCAAAAATGAGAGAGGTAGGAAATATTAAGCGGTTTGACAATTTCATTGGCAACAAAAAAAAAGTGATATTTTATTCTAAAAAAATAAAATGATATTGTACGATCTACACAAATAAAAGGTCATATACCAATTTCAATTTAAAAAGGAACGGTTCCTTTAAAAAGAAATTAACACGGGAATTTTGGTATGAAAAATATAACAAAAAAAAACATAAAAAAAAAATTCCACAGCCGGGAGTCGAACCCGGAATTCATATTAGTTGAATTTGCCTGGTGTGCTACTGTGGATTTTGTGATATTCTTCCGCCAATTATTTATATATAGTACATTAGAATGTGTGGTCAAGGTATTTTTTTTACTTTTCTTAAAGTAAATCACTAACTTTTTATTATAAGAAACAAAAAAGAAAAATTATGTATCACCAGGAGGTAACCTACTACCTCGTACATCATCGGCAAAAAACCATACATAAGCTAGAATGAACTCAATTTAAAATAAATCAATTGTTTCGAATTAGGCTTAGCACCCAATCCTACTATCGAAAGTTCACAAAGGGAAGCTAAGATCCAATAAAGTGTTTCAAAGAATCTTAAGATTATGTGTGCCGCTAAAGGCTACGAAGCACTGAATAAGGCGTTCAAAGTCCATCAAAGCCTTCCATGCCATCAAACAGTCACCTGACCTTTGCACCATAATGGTATAACCATCAAGACACACACACTATTGTATCTCTTTGAAATCTATAAATAGAGCATCGTATTAAAAAAATGTACAAATTTCTCATTCCAATATATTCTTCAAAACACCTTGAGACCTTAATTACTTGAACGTTAGAGTGCCTTTGCAGGTACACCACCCAACACTAGTGAGGAACATTCAACAAACAACATCGACAATTGAAGTTGCATCGTAACACCTGTTTTAACTGTCTCTATTGATCATAATAAGATCACCAATCAAAAAAAGGGGAAGTATGGCCATGTTAGTCAGAAGATCAACACATTAGTATTTGTTTTTTGGCTAAATAATGTTTCCCCCTGCCATTTGAGAGAGTTTTAGTTTACCCCCTAGCCCCCTGTAAAAAAAAGTTTTGGATTCCCCTTGCCATTTCACGATTCTTTGAATTTGAACCTTCATGGAAGTTAATTGTGTAAAATGGCTTACATGGCGCAATAAGTTGGCTTTTCATAATTATTTTTTTGGCTTAATTGATCATTCGGTCCCTTAACTTAATTTTTTTTAAAATAGTCCCATAACTTTAAAAAGTCTCAATTTGGTCCCTTATCTCTACTTCCGTCAATCAAGTTAGTCTTCTCCGTTAGTTTTTTTTTTGTTAATACTGTTAACCCTTGCCACGTGTCACTTAGGATTGGTGATCAAGGGTTGGATTTGAAAAGTACACGCTAGTTTACAATGGAGTTACAACATTTGATCATTTCTATTATCTCTCCCTCTCACTAACCAGATCAGATCTATTTCCTTCTCTCTCTCGCTCCCTCTTCTTCCATGCCTATCCATGTCTGCAAAAAGACACACCCCAATCTGTATTCCCTCACATATTTTCTCTTTAATCTTCAATCTGCATCATTATCTTACTATTTCTTGGAATCTCTATTTCTGGGTTTTTATTTTTGAACTTTCCAATTTTTTATTTTGGGTTTTTTTGTGTGGAGATTGATGAATATGGAAGAGATAAGAAAATGGGTGGTGGGGTTACCAAAGGGGGCCGGACAGAGGTATTATGGTGACCGAAAGTTGGTGGTGGTGAAAAAGAAAAGGAAGAAGATACGTAGAGAGAGGGACAAGATTTTTTTTTTTTAGTTTTTCCTTCTAATTTCTCTTACCTCCTTTACAAATATTAGATTTTGGGTATTTTATTGTTGAGATTGATGAATATGAAAGAGATAGAAAAAAGTGATTTATAAAGATTCTAATGTTGAGGTTGTTGTTGTTGTTGAAATTAAGATTGGGGTGTTTGTGGTTCTTGTAAAGGTTGCTGATGTTGTTATTGTGATGAATAAAACGTTGTTGATGTTGTTGATGGCTATATGAGGACCAACATCATTACTATTTGCAACAAGTAGAAACCAAATTGTTCCTCTAAAAAAAGTAGAAACCAAATTGTTGTTGTTGTTGTTGAAATTTGATTCCCGTTTTAGTTTGAAAAATTTGATTAACAATAAACTATAGCATATATTTTCTTATGTAAAAAAAGATAGTATTTACTTGAGTTCTAGAATATGTTACTGCTGGATTTTTTTTATGGGGATGAAGTTGGAAGATGAAGAAAGAAGAAGATGAAGAATATTGGTAATTTTTAATTTTTAATTTTAGGAAATTAAAGACACATAAGGAAAGATGATATAAATTATCATGTATTGTGAATCCATTATATACTCGTGTGTGCTTTTCAAATCCAACCCTTGATCACCAATCTTAAGTGACACGTGGCAAGGGTTAACAGTTTTAAAAAAAAACTAACGGAGAGGACTAACTTGACTGACGGAAGTAGAAATAAGGGACCAAATTGAGACTTTTTAAAGTTATGGGACCATTTTGAAAAAAAAAATTAAGTTAAGGGACTGGGTGATCAATTAAGCCTTATTTTTTTATTTTTTATTTTCAAATGTCATTTATATATTATTAAATAAATTAAAAAAATAATACATTTTTTTCCTTTCTCTTTCCTTTATCATCCCTACCAACTTGATCTTCCACTCGTCCATCTTTCTCTTCACATTCATAATTTAATCATCGAATCCATCCAATCCAATAAAATCAAAACAAAGAAAATCACAAATCCATAGAAAACACAATTTCATTCTAACTCGTAAACTCATATTTTCATCTTGATCTTCTACACCAAAAAGCAAAAGTAGAACCAAATTACAAAAATTTAACAAAATGTTTTCTAGAATCAACATATCAAATTTCCCCAAAATAAATATGAATATTTTTGTTCGCTGTCATCCTCTCGTATAAGTGATTCTCACATCGATATAAAAAAATTCTTCATGATTTTGTCGTCTGAGTGTTGCATTGTGTTGTTCGTTGTCTTGTATGACATTGTTTGATTTTCCGTCTTGTTACGATGTTCGTTTGGTTCATACTGAAAGATCGGCTTTAGTCAGTTACAATTTCAATCAATGATTTGGGTGTCAACTTTGATGATCTGGAGACATGAGTATTTCAGTCACTTTGATTTCATCACATCATTTGTAGGTATTTTATCGTTGTATGCTATTAACTTGGATGTTGCGAGTTTGTTCGTAGATTTATCCTTTTCATTTTTAACGATGTAAATATGTGGTTGTTTTTTATGTACTACATCAATTTGAATGAACGGTAATCGTTAAATATATGGTTGTTTTTTATGTACTCCATCAATTTGAATGAATGATAATAGTTTTGCTTTTGAAAAAAGATATTGCCATAGTTCAACCGTTTCCACTTTTGGTATTTTTGGATGAAGCAAATGGGAATTTTTAATTTTGAATTTACTCGGTGATTGTTCAACTAACTTCCTTTCGGCTCAGAGTCTAGGGATGTTGAATTTGTTGGTCGTATATTATAAATTAAAAAAAAAAAATCAAAGTAATGTTTTCATGCTTGATTAATCATTCGAGGTAACTTACCAACAAAAAAAATCATTCGAGGTAATTGAGATTTATCTAATGAGTTGTTATATCTCGTCATTTCTATATCGGAAAGATTATAATATATAAATTTAGATAATTGTATATCTTTAAGCAAATATGAGAAAGGGGTAGGAAATATTAAGCCGTAAATTTATTGCCCAAAAAGAAGTGATATTGTACCCTTTTGTCAATGTCGCGGTGATTTTTGTATATCAAACTATTGGTTAGCGTTGACTCACAAAATTAAGTTCACCACCGAGCTTTTATTTTTCTGAGGAAAATGGAGAAAGTTCGAAAAAACCCTATTTATTAGAGATCAAGGTCCGGGGGTTGGTTACGCAAAGGGAAGGTATTAGCACCCTAAATGTCTATAGTACTCTATAGGAACCTCTTGTTTTTAATTATCTTTATGCTAATTTGTAAATAAACGCCTAAGTGTAAAAAGACTAAAGTGATGAATGAAAAGAATGGAAAATGTTATTGTTGATTTGTTGATTTGGAAAGACAAAGTCCTTTGCCTACGTACCCGAGCGGGATCAAAATCACGTAGTTCGTGGTAAAAAGCCGAGTGATTTGTTTTGATTGATTTTAAAGTTTGAAAAAAGTATGAGAAAGATAAGAGGCCGAAAAGGCATAGAAGAATAAAAATGTGAGTTTGATTGATTTTAATTGAAGAAGAAGTTTGAAAATGATTAATGTTGATTAAAATTTGATTAAGAAATAAAAGTCACTTGGTTTGAAATTCAAGGTTGATTTTTTTGGGATTTTGATTATATGAAATGTTTTTTATTTTGACTATTTGACTTTTTTTGTGAAAATTTTGATTAATTCCTAAGGTCCAGAGACTAGAGATGCTGAGATAAACCAAAGCGCACCGGATCCCTCAAAATGACGTTGGATCAAGTGAGGGCCCTTTTCCTCGGATACGACCATTATTTACATTTTATCGTCCTCGACATAAAGCGGGATAAATAAATGTGAGTGTCGGTGCAATATTCTCATTTATATTTACATTGTTCCTAAATACATTCTAATAGAATAAAAATGACAAAATAACAAATAAAAATAAAATTGCAAGTGTATTAAAAATAAATATGCTAAAAATAAATAAAGAAATAAAAATGCATGAAATGCAAGACAAGAAATAAATATGTTGCATAAAATAAATAAAGAAAATAAAAATGTATGAAATGCAAGACAAAAATAAATATGTTGCAGAAAATAAATAAAGAAAAATAAAAATGCATGAAATGCAAGGCATAAAATAAATATGTTGCATAAAATAAATAAAGAAAATAAAATGCATGAAATGCAAGACAAAAATAAATATGTTGCAGAAAATAAATAAAGAAGAATAAACATGCATGAAATGCAAAACATAAAATAAATAGGTTGCATAAAATAAAGAAAGAAAGTAAAAAATGCATAAAATAAATAAAGAAAATAAAAATGCATGAGATGCAAGACATAAAATAAATATGTTGCAGAAAATAAATAAAGAAAATAAAAAGTGCAAAGAAAGTAAAATAAAGAAAATAAAAATGCAAAGAAAAATTAGATAAAAGAAAGGGGGAAAAGAGTAGAAGAGGGGATGCAGAGAGTGAAGAAAAGAATGGAGTCAAAAAAGAAAAACGGGCCGAGTGGAGTCCAGAGCCACTGGACCGTTAATTGAGATATAAAATGTGTTTTCTTCAGGCAAAACCCTCATTTTCCTTTCCTTTCCTCTCTCTTACTCTTTTTCTTCTGAAAACTCTCTTATCCCTCTCTTATCCTCTGGTCGGAAAAACTGAGTTCCGGCGCGGCGGCCGGCCGACCCAAAGGGCGGCGCCACTGCGCCGGAGAAGCAAATTTCTCCTCCTTTAAAACTTTTTTAACTTTTTAAGATTCCTTTTTTGTCCTCCCTTTGAAAATGAAGTTGGTTTTTCGAAAATCTTTATAAAATTTCCTAGATCTAGATCCGAAGTTTCGAAAATTTTACCTAGTTTTGGATCGGTTGTGGTTCGGTTCTTGATTTTTAATTTGGATGTGATACGGATTTTGATCTTCTTCGGTTTGGATGAAAACTGGATTTGATGATGGATTCGGTTCTGTTTGGATGGATGATTTTGGATTTGAGATTATGATTCGTGGTTTTTTTTTTTGGGACTTTGATTCGGGTTCAGTTGTGATGAATTTGGAAAAGAAAAGAGAAAGAATTTTTTTAGTTTTTGTTAGTTTTTGGTGGTGGCCGGAAATTGGACTAGCGGTGGTTGTTGGTGGTTCTGGGCGGTTGGGCTCACTGACTTTTCAGACTCTGATTGGGTGTACTTTTTGACTGATTTTTCTGACTGATTGGGATCCGTGAACAGTACCATTAATGGTACTATTTATAGGACCAATTAGGGTTAGGAAGAAAAGGGCAAAAGTACCCCTCTGGGTCTGGCCTGAAAATTGGACTAAAATAACAAATAAAAATAAAACATAAAAACAACTAATAAAAATAAAAATAGAAACGAAAATAATTAAAAATAGAAAATAAAAGACTAATAATAAAAAACTTAAAAATAAAATAAACAACAAAATAATAAAAGTAAATAAAAAAAGAAAAATTAATAAAAATAAAAACAGTCGCCTTCGGAACAAAAATGAGGTATTTTAAAATACCTCTCTGCCGAAATTTCGTCTGAAGCGACGAAAAATTCCGGCTTAAGAAAATGAGAAAACGAAATGAAAATGGGTCAAAAATGGGGTATGACAGATTCCCCTATTTAAGTTTCTTCGTTACGGAGATTTAAATGTGAAATTTTTAATTCGACGGGTCGAAGAGACTTAAATACAGAGTACGCCATTTTTGACCAAATTCGACTGTAAAATGCTATGGATGCAATGCCATGTATGCAATGTTATGAATGCTCGCGATGCAAGTGTGAATGTAAGACGGCGAAGATGACTCGAATGGGGATAGCAAAACAAAAGGATACCCAAGTCTGTTAAAGAACGGGGTCCGACTCCACTGGGGATAACGTGGTTTCACTGGGGAAGGGATTGTCTATTATCGCCTTGATAGCTGAAAAAGACATGTGATGGGAAAAGGGAATTGACCACAAACTGCTCGTTTACAGAGCTTGCCACTTGAGGTAAAGACGGAAATAAAAGTAACTTGCCAGCTGTTCAGTTGTAGACCTAGCCACTGACAACAAAATGAAAGTAAAAGGTAAATGTCAGCTGTTCGGAATGTTACCGAATTGCCACTGACGACAAGAAACAAAAATTAACGTCAGTTGTTTGGGATATTCCCGGACTGCCACTGACGACAAGAAACAAAGATAAAGGTCAGCTGTTCGGGATATTGCCGAACTGCCACTGACGACAAGAAACAAAGATAAATGTCAGTTGTTCGGGTTATTGCCGAACTGTCACTGACGACAAGAAACAAAGATAAATGTCAGTTGTTCGGGTTATTGCCGAACTGCCACTAATGACAAGAAACAAAGATAAATGTCAGTTGTTCGGGTTATTGCCGAACTTGTAACACCCATACTAAATTATCTAGAATATTTAGCATGCGTATTAATCTGATATCGGATACATTAAAATTTACAATAATAAATACATTACAAAACTACTGAATGAGTACAATTTGCTCGTTTACATAAATATCCAAATATCGTACAATACATGTTCATATACATATATAAAATCTATCAACCTCCTGAGCTTGCCTTGACGAGCATCTGCACTCCATCCAGCGTCTTCCGGAAGATCTTCATGAACATCGCTTGCTAACCTATGAACCTGCACCAGAAGGATTGGGGTGAGACATACGTCTCAGTGAGCTCCAACCCAACCTACTGTTGGCAACCACGGGGGAAACCTAGGGTCACCGTGCCTACTCTTAGCGACCTTGGGGATACCTACGATCGCTGTCATTCTTTACATTTATCGCGATCAAGGGGAAAACCTAGGATCGCTTCATTGTCTTATCTCATACATTTCATACTCTATTCTTATCTCAGTCTTATACGTAGTGATCTTGGGGACATCCTATGATCACATTGCGTTCACTAGGAACTAATCATCATGTCTCGTATTACATATAAAATATACATATTCATTTCATATTCGTATCATCTTTTCATATCATAAAGTTAGAAGTTAGCGTTGAACAAACAATCATTATCTTGGTTCATTTTACGGAGTGCATCCGGGTGGAGTAACCCCGAAGTACATCTCCCATCATACCGGTGAAATTCCTATCATATCAGGCTAACACCGGACTCCTCTTATCTTTGTGTAGGCAACCCTCTCGGTGAAGCCCCATCCGGCATAATCCGGAGCCTGCTGGACACATCTTGCATGTAGACAACCCTCTCGGAGAAGTCCCATCCGGCGAATCCCGGAGCCTGCTGGACATGCTTAAGTCTTTTAATATACGTGTGGACAATCCTCTCGGAAGAGTCCCATCCGGCGAATCCCGGAGTCTGATGAACACGTTTAATATCGTCTTATAACTTACGTGTGGATAGCCCTTTCGGAGAAATCCCATCCGGCGTATCCCGGAGTCTGATGAACACATATAATCTTTATCATTAGGTTCTTAACTTAAATTCATAAACATATCTATTACATTTCATATTTCCGGTGCATATCTAATGCATTCTTTAAAACTTAACCTACTAGAGGTTCTTAGCTATAACATGGTATCATTCTTGTGCTTGGTACATGATAAGTACCTTCCTAATTCTCTTTAACCTATAATAGGTTTCTAAACTTGAATACTATAACATTCTTGGCTTGCTTATACTTAATTGAGTGTTTGAGAATTGCCTAGTGAGAGATAAACTCAATACTAGGTCTTATACCTTTCTATGATACTTGTGGATTAAAGCATCCTTTCTAATAATCTTATGCCTATCATCCTCACTCTATAATGTTGATTTAACCATCTTAAGGATAGGTCTTGATATGCTCTTTAGCAATGCTTAATCATTACATGTCGATCCTTAAGTTCGGAGCAGTATTGGATAGCCGAAACGGTGCAAGAAAAGATGAAAAACAAAATGTCCCCTGTAAGCTGTCAAAGCGTGACACGATTGGGCAATCGTGACACGATTTGGCAATCGTGTCACGATTTCATACCCAGAAATCGTGTTGGTTTCTGCCTGTAAAATCGTGACACGCTGGTAAAATCGTGACACGATTTTACCTGCAGTTGGACAGCATAGAGCAAGTTTAAAACATGTTTTCCACCAATTTTGGTCTATCCAATCATGCCCAACAATATAACAGTTTAAATGGTAATTTCAAAGGCTTATCAACAGGATACAACATACAATGATCAAGAATTGCTATCAAAATGGAATTAGGGTTCAAATGATCATAACTTATTCATAATGCTAAAACTCATGAAATACTCAAAAGGTGGGTTCTATAACCCCTAGGGAACTCACCTTAAGTCTCAATTGGTGCTTGCTATGATCTGAAACCAAAGCCCTAGCTTCAAGCTTCCACTTCTCTTGAGTTCTTCCTCAAAACTCCGTGTTTCTTTCTCTTCTTTCTCTTGTTCTAGCTTTCCAATCTAAGCTTGCTTTGCTAGACTTCTCTCCAAGAATTGGATTAAGGATTGATGAGTGGATGGAGAGGGAGAGGAGGCGTGTAAATGAGGGAGAAAGAAGGAGGAAATATGTTGATATTGGAAGAGTGAAATGGAGATAAATAGAACAAGAAATATCTTGTTCCTTTCTTAAACAATCTCCTCTTTTCAAATATTCACAAAAATGCCATTCCACTTAATTACTAACTTGCCATGCTTGCTTCATCAGGTTTCAATACTGATAATCGATACTTATAAGCGGGATATTACACTTGCCATAAAAATAAACCCATTAACTGACAATTTACCAAATTGTCCCTTGCTTAAAACAGTTCTGATACCTCGTCTTAATATTAATAAATATTCGAGTCTTAGGTGGGATGTTACAGAACTGCCACTGACGACAAGAAACAAAGATAAATGTCAGCTGTTCGGGATATTGCCGAACTGCCACTGACAACAAAAGACAAGATAAAGGATACACACAAGCTGTTCGTTTAAGGAACTGCCACTTGGCGTAAAGATGCACAAGTTGTTCGTTAAAGAACTGCCACTTGGCATAAAGAGGGTGACATCTCTGGGCCAGACACACTGGGAATGACACTTGGGGAAAAGGATGGTTCCCAATTGTCTATGATTGATTGATATGAAAAGATGATTAAAGCAAGACTCAGGGTGGTTAATGCAGCCATGTATGAATGATGTTATATGTATGTTGTATATGCATGAATGTGTGAATGCATGAATGTGTGAATGCATGAATGTATGAATGTATATAGGACAATACGAATTGTATGACCGTATGAAGGATTGACTTGTGTGATTGTATAATTGATGGACTTTGATGAGACAAAGTTAGACAGGTAAGATGGAAAGTGGACAGACGTCGCATTACAAACACTCGGTAATCTTCATCGGGGATGATGCCATTGGGGACATATCACAACATTGGCGGGGTAAAGCCCGACATAACACATCAATTGATGGGGAGTGAACACTTCATGGGGAGAACGTGCTAATCCAAAAACCTGGTAGAAGAATTGGTGCTTCTGTGGTCATGCTTATCGTTTGTTTTTCTTTTTCTTCTTTTTGAATCCCTAACTTTTGTCTGGATTGCCCTTTCGGGTTTTCAGTCCACCGGGAATATATTATTTTGTATGCCCCTAATTTTTGTCTGGACCGCCTTTTCAGGTTTTCGATCCACCGGGACGCTCATTTTTGCCTAAGTCGCCCTTTCGGGTTTTCGACTTACCGAGCTCTTTTCTTTTTCTCTTTTTTCCTTCTTTTTTTTAAAGCAATTGACCAAGTTCAAAACTGCAGAGTTTATCCGTTCTCAGGATAGCTGTTGACGCACACTTCACTTATTCATGAGTTCAGAGAGAATGTGTTTGTTGTTTATGCTTTCCAAAAGATGTGAAAAAAAAGATTTATGATTTTGAAAATTTTTTGCTTCAAGTAATACCATCAAAAATAGAAGAAATTTTATGAACAGAATAAATGAGAGTTCCAAATAAAAAGGCACATGCTCAAATTTATTTAATAGGGTGGTGGCCCGCCCATGGCGTGACTCCACGGATCTCTCAAAGTTTGGAAAATGGTAAATATAAGGGGAAGGTACATTGAACACAATAGCCACTATTCTCCCTGACAACTTTGAATTCCACTGTTTGGATGCTTCAGATTCAGAGTCCTTTTGATAGATAACCTGCCCCAAGTGAGTCATGGTCAACCCGATACAGTTACTTTGCCTTTTGATCCTTAATTTTTGCATAGATCGCCCTTTCGGGTTTTCGACCTATCAGGATGATTATTTTCTGTTTTATGTCTCTAATTTTTGCCTGGATCGCCCTTTCGGGTTTTCAGTCCACCGAGACACTCATTTTTGCCTAAGCCGCCCTTTCGGGTTTTCGACTTACCGAGCTGTTCTTTTATTTTTTTTGGGCAAAGTATTTCTTGACTGCATCAGCGTTCACAAGACGGGGAAATTCATCGTCATCCATAGTCATAAGAGTCATTGCGCCGTCAGAGAAAGCTCTCTTCACGACATATGGGCCTTCATAGTTAGGCATCCACTTGCCCCTGAAATCAGGTTGAAAAGATAGGATCTTCTTGAGCACAAGATCTCCTTCTTGGAACACACGGGGACGAACATTCTTGTCAAAAATCGGCTTCATCCTCCTTTGATATAACTTCCCGTGACACAAGGCATTCATGCGCTTCTCTTCAATCAAATCCAGCTGATCATATCTATTTTGGCACTATTCAGCCTCTGACAACTTGGCTTCCATTAGAACTCTCATTGACAGAATCTCAACTTCTACGGGGAGAACAGCTTCCATACCATATATCAAGGAGAAGAGGGTTGCCCATGTTGAGGTACGCACTGAAGTACGATATCCATGTAAAGCATACGGTAACATCTCATGCAAGTCTTTGTAGGTGGTTACCATCTTCTGCACCATCTTCTTGATGTATTTTTTCTTTCTTTGTTTTTTTTTTGTTGTTTTTTTTGCTTTTGTCTTCTTTTTTTTGTGTTTTTTTTGCAGCTTCAATGACACCATTCATCTGAGGTAAGGATAGGAGTTATGATGTTCAATTTTGAAACTATCATACAACTCCTTCACCATTTTGTTGTTCAAATTCGTCCCCTTGTCTAAGATGATTTTATCAGGAATACTGTAATGACAGTTCCTCGGAACCCAAGTTAATCACTTCCAGTGCTTCTTCATGAGGCTGAATGACCTTCCTTTCATACTCTAGTAACTGAGAGATCTTTTCGAGAATCTCTTCATCCTCATCCTCTTCAGCTTCGTAGACAGAGAACTCAAAGTTGGGAGAAAGCATAGGGTTACAGTGTTCAACAGATTTATTGATGTTTAAATTTTTTGTATGATTCATGATTAATTTTAGTAAACAAATAAATGCAGATATTTGGAAATTGATTAAAGAGAAGAAATTTTTTTGGTTTTTTTTTGTGTTACCATTTTCCAGAAATGCAAAGAATAAAAAGACAAAGTCGGGGACAAAACGACTTTTATTTGATGATGGGAATGCATGAAGCAAAAAAAGCCCTACATAAGTTCACTTTCGTCTCGGGCGAAACGAAAGATTTTTGTTGAAAAGACAAGACAACAATAACACATTACTTGAACCCATGAATAACTGAGGGAATGTCAACAGCGACCCAATTGCGACAAACCCTCCTTGTGTTTGCACGACCGCATCCATTTCCTCTCTTCTGTTTGCACGAGTGTTGTAGGTGCGAGTCGGTTTGTAATGGATGCGTCGGGCCACTTTCTTTGCTACGGCAGATCGACCTTTTTGTGATGAAATGAAGGGTGAGACTCGATTTGGAAACTATGAATGCAGTATGATGCATGATTATGCTTATGCAAAAAAGATTTGTTATCGAAGGACTTGTCGAAGTAATTGTAAACATCATAGTTTGAAAATTCATTTAGAAATAAAATATTACAAACAATCCCTTTTTTAGGAACAAAGTCAAGGGATATGCTCAAAAGTTCATCAACAGAAATCTTGAAAATGCCCCGATATTTCAAACTTGAGGATGCCAAGTGATATCTCATAACGAGCTTGAAAAGTCCTCCGGACTAGTCACTAAAAATCCGGGCTTTTGAAGTTATACTTTTGAGTGTTCCTCTTTGTGAAATTCATTCTTACGATGTTTACAAAAACTTGTCTAAGTCTTTCGATACTTGATGCAAAAATGTTTATGAATGAATGCATGTATGCATGATTATGCTAAAGAAGCGGAGAAAACATGGTGAGGTTAAGTCCATAATGTTGGAGTCAAGGGTAAACACGCCATTTGGTAAGGACTATGGTTTCACATGTACCTGTATCACGGGTTCTACCAAGTTCCCAAAGTCATTGACCACTTCCGAATATCATCAGGTTACGAGACTGACTCCCGGTCCAACAATACTTGTAAGAAAGTCTCGTTTGAGTGTAGTATCGCGTATCAACCAATTCAAGACTACTCTTGATTAGCCACCGCACTACGTCCTAAAAGGCCAAGATGAGTTAAAGGTAACTCTAAAGGTCCTCAACTTCATAGGTCACTTGAAAATAACAATGCCGAACACGACTACTCATGCCAACATAGTGATACTTCCAAGATTCCTCCATTTGAGTGGGGTTATCACATGTGCCACATCCGAAACTCACTCTCAGAAAGACACTTTGATTATACCACCATCCTATCTTATGTTTCCCTCAAGTCCGGGTGTAGGACTTATCTCACCACTCACGTGAAATGATAAACACTTAAGCACATATTTACAATTACAAATGAGAATAAAGCATAAAGATAAAGAAAAACAGGATAGGTTTAACCCACTTAGGATTTTGGTCCCCAGCGAAGTCGCCATTTTTCTGTCGATGTGATTTTTGTAAATCAAGCTACTGGTTAGCGTTGACTCACAAAATTAAGTTCACCACCGAGCTTTTATTTTTCCGAGGAAAAGGGAGAAAGTTCGAAAAAAACCCTCTTTTTTAGAGATCAAGGTTCGGGGGTTGGTTACGCAAAGGGAAGGTATTAGCACCCTAAACGTCTATAGTACTCTATAGGAACCTCTTGTTTTTAATTATCTTTATGCTAAATTGTAAATAAACGCCTAAGTGTAAAAAGACTAAAGCGATGAATGAAAAGAATGGAAAATGTTTTTGTTATTTTGTTGATTTGGAAAGACAAAGTCCTTTGCCCACGTACCCGAGCGGGATCAAAATCACGTAGTTCGGGGTAAAAAGCCGAGTGATTTGTTTTGATTGATTTTAAAGTTTGAAAAAAGTTTGAGAAAGATAAGAGGCCGAAAAGGCATAGAAAAATAAAAATGTGAGTTTGATTGATTTTAATTGAAGAAGAAGTTTGAAAATGATTAATGTTGATTAAAATTTGATTAAGAAATAAAAGTCACTTGGTTTGAAATCCAAGGTTGATTTTTTTGGGATTTTGATTATATGAAATGTTTTTGATTTTGACTATTTGACTTTTTTTGTGAAAATTTTGATTAATTCCTAAGGTCCAGAGACTAGAGATGCTGAGATAAACTAAAGCACGCCGGATCCCTCAAAATGACGTTGGATCAAGTGAGGGCCCTTTTCCTCGGATACGACCATTATTTACATTTTATCGTCCTCGACATAAAGCGGAATAAATAAATGTGAGTGTCGGTGCAATATTCTCATTTATATTTACATTGTTCCTAAATACATTCAAATAGAATAAAAATGACAAAATAACAAATAAAAATAAAAATGCAAGTGTATTAAAAATAAATATGCTAAAAATAAATAAAGAAATAAAAATGTATGAAATGCAAGACAAGAAATAAATATGTTGCATAAAATAAATAAAGAAAATAAAAATGCATGAAATGCAAGACAAAAATAAATATGTTGCAGAAAATAAATAAAGAAAAATAAAAATGCATGAAATGCAAGGCATAAAATAAATATGTTGCATAAAATAAATAAAGAAAATAAAATGCATGAAATGCAAGACAAAAATAAATATGTTGCAGAAAATAAATAAAGAAGAATAAAAATGCATGAAATGCAAGACATAAAATAAATATGTTGCATAAAATAAAGAAAGAATGTAAAAAATGCATAAAATAAATAAAGAAAATAAAAATGCATGAGATGCAAGACATAAAATAAATATGTTGCAGAAAATAAATAAAGAAAATAAAAAGTGCAAAGAAAGTAAAATAAAGAAAATAAAAATGCAAAGAAAAATAAGATAAAAGAAAGGGGGGAAAAGAGTAGAAGAGGGGGTGCAGAGAGTGAAGAAAAGAATGGAGTCAGAAAAGAAAAACGGGCCGAGTGGAGTCCAGAGCCACTGGGCCGTTAATTGAGATATAGAAGGTGTTTTCTTCAGGCAAAACCCTCATTTTCATTTCCTTTCCTTTCCTCTCTCTTACTCTTTTTCTTCTGAAAACTCTCTTCTCTCTCTCTCTCTCTCTCTCTCTCTCTCTCTCTCTCTCTCTCTCTCTCTCTCTCTTATCCTCTGGTCGGAAAAACTGAGTTCCGGCGCGGCGGTCGGCCGGTCCAAAGGGCGGCGCCACCGCGCCGGAGAAGCAAATTTCTCCTGCTTTAAAACTTTTTTAACTTTTTAAGATTCCTTTTCTGTCCTCCCTTTGAAAATGAAGTTGGTTTTTTGAAAATCTTTATAAAATTTCCTAGATCTAGATCCGAAGTTTCGAAAATTTTACCTTGTTTTGGATCAGTTGTGGTTCGGTTCTTGATTTTTAATTTGGATGTGATTCAGATTTTAATCTTCTTCGGTTTGGATGAAAACTGGATTTGATGATGGATTCGGTTCTGTTTGGATGGATGATTTTGGATTTGAGATTATGATTCGTGGTTTTTTTTTGGGACTTTGATTTGGTTTTAGCTCTGATGAATTTGGAAAAGAAAAGAGAAAGAAATTTTTTAGTTTTTGTTGGTTTTTGGTGGTGGCCGGAAATTGGACTAGCGGTGGTTGTTGGTGGTTCTGGGCGGTTGGGCTCACTGACTTTTCAGACTCTGATTGGGTGTACTTTTTGACTGATTTTTCTGACTGATTGGGATCCGTGAACAGTACCATTAATGGTACTATTTATAGGACCAATTAGGGTTAGGATGAAAAGGGCAAAAGTACCCATCTGGGTCTGGCCTGAAAATTGGACTAAAATAACAAATAAAAATAAAACATAAAAACAACTAATAAAAATAAAAATAGAAACGAAAATAATTAAAAATAGAAAATAAAAGACTAATAATAAAAAACTTAAAAATAAAATAAACAACAAAATAATAAAAGTAAATAAAAAAAGAAAAATTAATAAAAATAAAAACAGTCGCCTTCGGAACAAAAATGATGTATTTTAAAATACCTCTCTGCCGAAATTTCGTTTGAAGCGACGAAAAATTCCGGCTTAAGAAGACGAAAAAATGAAATGAAAATGGGGTATGACAGTTAACAAAAAAAGTGATATTGTACCGGAAAAAAAAAAAAGAAGAGTTGGTACTAAAAAAAAATTAAATATAAAAGATTGCAAAAAAATTCCACAGCCGGGAATCGAACCCGGAATTCATAAAGTTTTGAATTTGCCTGTTGTGCTACTGCGGATGTTGTGATAGTCATCCGCCAATTATTAATATGTAGTATAACAATTTGTGTGGTCAAAGAAATTTTATTCTTCTAGCCATGATTATTATCTTTATTAATTTATAGATAATCACTAGTTTTTTATATTTAAAATAAACTACTACCTCTTTTATTATAAGAAACAAGAAGAAAAAACTAAGAACTACAAAGTAATTTACGAGTTCGAGTTTGCTCTATTTATTTATCCCAATTTATTGTTTGTTTATGAGAACTATAGACAAAAGAGAAAAGTTAGTGAGACTCACTAGTAAGATTCACTTATTAAAATAGATCTAATTAATTAATCATATGTGTCTATCCCTCATAAATATATAATAAATGGAGGTAAAAGAATGGAGCAATTTGTAACCTACTATCTCTTACATCATCGGCCAAAATAATACTTAAGTTAAAAGGAACATAATCTAAAGAAGGGGAAGTATGGCCCATATCCCGCTAAAAGATCAACAATAGTTTTTATCATTACTTCATAGAGATCGTCGTGTTTTTTATATTATTATTATTTTTTCATATTCATTCGTTGTTTTTTTCCTTGTTTTTTTTACTTTTAAACAATTTTATTGGTCGTTCAAGTGTCTTCATGTCACGTCTTTTGAACGTTGTAATTTTACTATATTGTTAGGTTTTCTTTTGCTAAGACGTGTTTATAGATTTTTTTCGCTTCTTTTGGTAAACTAGATGTCCTTGTATATAACTGCAAAAATTGTTCGTCGAACCGAGTAGAACTACAATAAATGATAAACTTTCTCAAGAATTTTAACAATGTTGGATATGAACACATAACCTCTGATTAAGACATAAGGGATTTGAACCATTTCAAAAAATATTAACATTAAAATAATTTTTAAAAGAATTAATGCTAATATTTTTCAAAAAAATTATAGTAAAACATAAACATTAACTAATATCACCCACAAACTCATGATGTATTAATATAAAGCATCAAAAGTTTGTCAATTAAAAAATGAAAGTGAATGGTCTATAAATACATCTATCGATATTTTTTAAAGTCTGTTCTAACCTCTAGTGAGTCCGGAAACCGAACTTACTCAAACTTTCTTCTATCAAAATTATCATCTATAGAAAGGTAAGGTAATTGTATATCTTATCTTCAAGCAAAAATGAGAGAGGTAGGAAATATTAAGCGGTTTGACAATTTCATTGGCAACAAAAAAAAAGTGATATTTTATTCTAAAAAAAATAAAATGATATTGTACGATCTACACAAATAAAAGGTCATATACCAATTTCAATTTAAAAAGGAACGGTTCCTTTAAAAAGAAATTAACACGGGAATTTTGGTATGAAAAATATAACAAAAAAAAACATAAAAAAAATTCCACAGCCGGGAGTCGAACCCGGAATTCATATTAGTTGAATTTGCCTGGTGTGCTACTGTGGATTTTGTGATATTCTTCCGCCAATTATTTATATATAGTACATTAGAATGTGTGGTCAAGGTATTTTTTTTACTTTTCTTAAAGTAAATCACTAACTTTTTATTATAAGAAACAAAAAAGAAAAATTATGTATCACCAGGAGGTAACCTACTACCTCGTACATCATCGGCAAAAAACCATACATAAGCTAGAATGAACTCAATTTAAAATAAATCAATTGTTTCGAATTAGGCTTAGCACCCAATCCTACTATCGAAAGTTCACAAAGGGAAGCTAAGATCCAATAAAGTGTTTCAAAGAATCTTAAGATTATGTGTGCCGCTAAAGGCTACGAAGCACTGAATAAGGCGTTCAAAGTCCATCAAAGCCTTCCATGCCATCAAACAGTCACCTGACCTTTGCACCATAATGGTATAACCATCAAGACACACACACTATTGTATCTCTTTGAAATCTATAAATAGAGCATCGTATTAAAAAAATGTACAAATTTCTCATTCCAATATATTCTTCAAAACACCTTGAGACCTTAATTACTTGGACGTTAGAGTGCCTTTGCAGGTACACCACCCCACACTAGTGAGGAACATTCAACAAACAACATCGACAATTGAAGTTGCATTGTAACACCTGCTTAAACTGTCTCTATTGATCATAATAAGATTCCGATGTTGAGGTTGTTGTTGTTGTTATTGTTGTTGTTGTTGAAATTGAGATTGGGGTATTTGTGGCTCTTGTAAAGGTTGATGCTGTTGTTATTGTGATGAAGAAATTGTTCTTGATGGCTCTATGAGTACCAACATCATTACTTTTTTTTTTGAAAGAGGACCAACATCATTACTATTTGCAACAAGTAGAAACCAAATTGTTCCTCTAAAAAAGGTAGAAACCAAATTGTTGTTGTTGAAATTCGATTCCCATTTTAGTTTGAAAAATTTGATTAACAATAAACTATAGCATAGATTTTCTTATGTAAAAAAAGATAGTATTTACTTGAGTTCTAGAATATGTTGCTGCTGGATTTTTTTTATGGGGATGAAGTTGGAAGATGAAGAGGGAAGAAGATGAAGAATATTGGTAATTTTTAATTTTAGGAAATTAAAGACAAATAAGGAAAGATAATATAAATTATCATGTATTGTGAGTCCACTGTATCTTAATATAAATTATCATGTATACTCGTGTGTGCTTTTCAAATCCAACCCTTGATCACTAATCTTAAGTGACACGTAACGGAGAGGACTAACTTAAATGATGGAAGTAGAGATGAGGGACCAAATTGAGACTTTTTAAAGTTATGAGACCATTTTGAACAAAGAATTAAGTTAAGAGATTAGGTGATCAATTAAACCTTATTTTTTTATTTTTTATTTTCAAATGTCATTTATATATTATTAAATAAATTTTAAAAAAAATAATACAATTTTTTTTCCTTTCTCTTTCCTTTATCATCTCTACCAACTTGATCTTCCACTCGTTCATCTTTCTTTTCACATTCATAATTTAATCATCGAATTCATCCAATCCGATAAAATCAAAACACAGAAAATCACAAATCCATAGAAAACACAATTTCATTCTAACCTGTAAACTCATATCCTCATCTTGATCTTCTACACCAAAAAGCAAAAGTAGAACTAAAATACAAAAATTTAACAAAATGTTTTCTAGAATCAACATATCAAATTTCCCCAAAATAAATATGAATACTTTTGTTCTCTGTCATCCTCTCGTATAAGTGATTCTCACATAGATCTAAAAAAATTCTTCGTGATTTTGTCGTTTGAGTGTTGCATTGTGTTGTTCGTCGTCTTGTATGACATTGTTTGATTTTCCGTCTTGTTAGGATGTTCGTTTTGTTCATATTGAAAGACCGGCTTTAGTCAATTACAATTTCAATCAATGATTTGTGTGTCAACTTTGATGATCCGGAGACATGAGTATTTCGGTCACTTTGATTTCATCACATCATTTGTAGGTAGTTTATTGTTGTATGCTATTAACTTGGATGTTGCGAGTTTATTCGTGGATTTATCCTTTTCATTTTTAACGATGTTAAATATATGGTTGTTTTTTATGTAATACATCAATTTGAATGAACAGTAATCGTTAAATATATATGTGGTTGTTTTTTATGTACTTCATCAATTTGAATGAATGATAGTAGTTTTGCTTTTGAAAAAAGATATTATCATAGTTCAACCGTTTCCACTTTTGGTATTTTTGGATGAAGCAAATGGGAATTTTTAAATTTGAATTTACTCGGTGATTGTTCAACTAACTTCCTTTCGGCTTCAGAGTCTAGGGATGTTGAATTTGTTGGCCGTATATTATATATTAAAAAAATCAAAGTAATGTTTTCATGCATGATTAATCATTCGAGGTAACTTACCAACAAAAAAAAATCATTTGAGGTAATTGAGATTTATCTGATGAGCTGGTATATCTCGTCATTTTTTTTATGTATTTGTTTGACAAAAAGTAGATACATATTAAGTTAGTTTATAGCGAATGAACTTATAACGAATAATTTATAAGTTAGATTATAATTTATAGCGGATAAATTAAGTGATTGAATTTGAGTATTTGATAAAATTAACGATTGAACTAGTTTATAAATATGAAATTACATAAAAAAGGCATGCTTAATGTATATTTAATTTTTTTTTCAATAAGGCAGGGTAAAATTGAGAGAGAAATGATAAGCTATAAACTATTTAAACTAACCTATCAATATAAGTTATAAACTAGTAAAAATAAACTTTAAACTGTGAGAAAAAATTGTGACCAAATTTAAACTGTGAGAAAAAATTGTGACCAAAATTTTTTTTTTGGTCATATGAACTTATAAATTATAAACTCCAATATCTAACATTGCCAAAAAGAGTCATAGGCGAGAAACAAAATGAAAATTATAAAGGAGTGGCTAATTGAGCTTAGATGCAGCTACGATATCAACACATAATGCACAATAAATATAATATTTTAAAAGTAGAATTAATATTCAATCACTGCCATTACTTGCCTTATGGAACCAACAATAAGATATCTAGCTAATTATTTCAGAAATTTAATCGAAGCTAGAAATAATTTAACTGTTAGAGCCATGACCAACATTAAACAATGTCACCTTTTATAAGTAAAAGCATTTGAGATCCCAATTATGGTATTGGGGAGCCATGACTTTGACAAGTAAAAAAGGAAACCAAATGTAAACAACAGAGAAAGAAAGAGACATGAATTATGTGCTTTTGCTTGTGCACCAATTTATTTCTTTGCTTTAATGATAGCGCTATATGTACTCAACCAATTGTTTGATTAGTTTTTGAATAAAGATTCAATTTGGTCTCTACTAATTTTTTTGCGGTCCAATTCATTGACTCATAGAAAATAATGTCGAAATTAGTCCCTCAAACTTTTATATGGGGATAAATTAGTTCTAATGTTATAATGAGTCAAAAATCATGACAAGAACTAATGTTGTTCTTCGTATGAAAATGTTAATGATTAATTTGGATATTATTTTTGTGAGAGATTGAATTGGACCGTGATAAAATTGTGAGAGATTAAATTGAATATTTACGCTTAATGTTTTTCTTTTTTATTTGAAAATAAAATGCATCTTTCTTCTAAATAAAGTTAATTCAATCGATACATATTTAACTTAGATCCTACATGAACCTAAGTTTGGATTCCGTTACTAATGTGAGGATTTCATTTGTAAATAATATATAAATACATTTGTTAGCGCCTTCTCTTAAACTTTCACTGACTTTGATGAGTCACTAAAACTCAACTCGTTTTCTTTATTAAAACAATTTGCACGTTTTCAGTCAAAGGCTCTCAAAGCTACTTCACACCCTCAGAAGAATGTCTCCCTAAGCTCAATTCCTCAAACTCAACTTTGGCAGTGGTGGTGTCCATCATCATGATATAAACATTTTTCTTTGATAATGTCATAATTGAGATTTGCGAGTGTTATCCAGATAATCAAGATAACATGCATGGTAAAGATTGAAGACTTGAGAAAAAATATGCATGATGATTTAGGGTGTTTATAACATGAAATATATTTTTTAAAATTATAACTTTGCATTATATGTAGCTAGAATAAATCAAATTGCAGTGGCCAACATTGGGGTCATGCCAAGTTGCAAGACTACATAAGATTTATGCCAAAAATAAAATGAATCATTTGTAGCCTTGCAACTCGACGTTTAAGAATGCCATTTTATATTTGGATCAACAATACACTATATTCAACACACACACACACACACACACATATATATATATACTATAGAGGGATTTATAATCAGACAATAACACACTCTAATCTAGCATTCCAATTAATAAGATCAAAATGTTTTTCCTTCTACTTCTTGTTATAATCCTAAGACAATAAAGTAACTAAATTATGCCACACCTTACTGGTAATACACTACCATTTGGATTAAGTGGTCGCACCAACTTCTAATTAATTTAAACTCAAAACTCTAATACAAAACAAGGAGAATTTTTTTTTTTCTCTTTTTTGTCCCTATATATGTTGATGAGGTATAAATTTCGAAATCCTCTTATGTTAAATTATGTAATGCTCTTGACCAAAGGAAAAAAAAATGTAACTCTTAATGATTGCAACCGCTATTTCAAAGCAAAAATATTATATCAAGAATGCTATCTAGTATATCACCTTCAACTATTACCAGCTGGTAATTAAAGTTTGAAATTAAGATAATATACACATACCCTCAATTGATTACATTTGGAAAATCCTATACGTCTAACTTCATAATGTTCTATTGTCCTATGACTATATATCTATGCTAAAAATCAAGAACAAAAAATCATATTGTCAAACTAGGTAAATTCCAAATCGTACTTGTGTTTGTTTTTGTTTGTTGTTTTGGGATTAAGGAAATGGTGAAATACTTAGGTCATGATCAATTCCCATTTCTCCATGAAGTGGTTACAGAAATTCATGCTTAGGTCCTATGCTGAAATACTTGCTATAAATATCATATGCCATCACATTCAAATACCAATAGTAACTTTTTAATGGGAATGAGAGAAAAAGGGATGTAATCTACAAAAGTAGATTTTTCAATATATTCTTCCAATCTTTTTATGACATAAAGCTAAGGGACCTTCCACGAGAGGAGGCAAAAACAAATTAAAAAAAAAATTCCACAACCAAAAGCTAAAAACATTTTCACTTGTGTAAAGTAAATGAAGACAACATCATTTTTAGTGAGAAAAAGACTAATGTATTCATTGTTAACAGTTTCATGGTTTATTTGTCAAACCCCCACCAGTTTGACCAAATTATTATCTTTTTGCATTGGCTTGAATCCGACAGAAAAAAAAACACTTATATTTTACTTAATGTCCACAACAGTGGCGTCAATTGGGAATTAAACAACGTGGGTTAGAAAATAGACTAAATAAGGCTAACATGGAGTGTTCTTGGATCGAATTCGGATTCTTTGTGGTTGAAAATTCCCGTTTTTATGCATTTAGGACAACTGTGTGAGCGTTAGATAAAGGTCGAACACTTCAAAAAATACACTTTTTTCTTTTAATTTAAAATACTGAGTTTTTGAATATCTAGACATTTCGATCTTGATCGAACGGTTAGCGATGTTCCGAATACATGAATGCAGAAATCTCCATACACATGAATCCGAATGTAGTACAAGCACACTCCAACTACATGATGGTCAAAGTACTCGAGACCTAATTACTTGATGGTCATTGATATATTTTTATTAAAAGAGAGAATGCGCATAGTCTGAACCATGATGAATTTTTTATTTTGTTGAAACTTTAAAGTATAGTTTTTTATCGACGGTGTCTTGCCGTCATTATGTAAAACTCACGTTCACCATGATTAGATATATGAATTCAGATGCACTTTGACCGTAGAAACTGTCCTTGAATTTTTTTGAAGACATTATATTGAAATTACAAGGTTGGGAACTGCTGCACTAAGCACTAACACCCTATGATAAATTCCACCCAAAAATAGCTAGAATTTACTCTTTGTAGACAACTACAAATTAGTTGAGAATGTAAATTCAATCCAATGACGTGTCCTCTTTAAAAGGTGCCAAATATATTCAACAAATTGTCAAAAGTCTAAGAGCAACATAACAAGTAATGCTATTCTACCCATGTTATGATCACCCTTTGACATAATTATACAATTAACTTTTTCCTTTTATAATATTTTCTAGTTTTAGTGAGATGACTTAAAAAAGACTTTACAACAAAAACAATTTGTGTACAGAATTGTAATTAAAGAATTAATTTATAAACAAAATTTACCATCTAATGTTAGTTAAACACATTATGGATTTACATTGTCGGTAATAATTCAATTGTCACCCATGTACCGACTATGTGAACACTTATATATATTAAAACCACACATAATTTAAATGTATATTTGAATTGACGATGAGGTTGCCAGAATCAAAGTAAATCACTAGAATTTCGTCAAAAACTATAAAAAAAAATGTATCTTTTAATATAATCATAATGTCTCGCCGTAATTTGTCAATATTATCGTTAAACCAAACATACACAGAATTGTAATTAAAGAATTAATTTATAAACAAAATTTACCATCTAATGTTAGATAAACACATTATGGATTTACATTGTCGGTAATAATTCTATTGTCACCCATGTACCGACTATGTGAACACTTATATATATTATAACCGCACATAATTTAAATGTATGTTTGGATTGACGATGAGATTGCCAGAATCAAAGTAAATCACCAGAATTTCGTCAAAAACTATAAAAAAAATGTATCTTTTAATATAATCACGATGTCTCGCCGTAATTTGTCAATATTATCGATAAACCATACATACACTAAATCGATAATAAATGTATATTCAGAATAATAAGTGAACTTCAGAGCAGAATCACCTTACCTGAGCTCAAACAGAAGGAGCAAAAGGATCATTTTCTCCTCATTCTCTCTCTGGTCCATATTTGTTTCCCAAGTAAAAAGCATCCCAACACATTCTGCATCATATTTATTTGCATCAAGGCACCAACCCCTATGCACATTGACTCACAAACCTCTCATTGACTATCCTCATTTTCAGAGCTCACACTTCAAGATTCACACATCATCCAATTTTGAAAACACAAAATCTTCATACAAGTTTGGCAAAAAAAGAGGACAAAAAGGTCATTTGTCATTACATAAAAATTCTGAACAACCCTTTATTTTCCTTCCTTCAAAACAACACCTTCCTTCCTTAAAGCTTTAGTTTTTCTTGGATTTTTAGTGACCCTTTTTTGAATTAGATCCAAAAAGGAACCTTGTTTTTATTTCATTCTTTATGGGATTTTGAGCCAATTATAAGATTTCCATGCATGATCTTTGCCTTGAGAACATGATGAGGCTGATGAGTCTGTTTTGTTTCTTATGGTTCCTTCTTTTGGTTCTTTTCTTGTTCAACACTTCTTTTTCTGCTGAAGAGTATGCAAAGTCTCAAAACTTTAGAACTAAATCTATGTCAAACTTTAGTCCTAATTTTCAAGCTAAAGGAGGTTCAAGACAGAATTCAGGTGAAGAAGGTAATGAAGATGTTCTTGGTGATGAGAAAAGGAAAATCTACACTGGTCCTAATCCTTTACATAACAGATAAGTTGAATTATATACATGTTTTTTCTTCTATTATTTCAAGGTCCTTATGTGATTTGTATATATTTTTCTTTTTTTTTTCCCTTCAAATTTTCACTTCTTTTTCTTATGTTCTTTCCCTCATTCTCTTTTCTAGTAAGAGTTTGTGATTTGTAATTTTGATGAATGGCCAGTTCCTTCTGGTGTACTTATCAATAACCATATATAAGAATGTTGATTTATGTTACCTTGTCAAAGAAAAAAAACATTGATCTATATTACAATTTACAATTCAAAGAATGTGGAGTTACGTTGAGGTGTTAGTTCAGTGGTAAGAGTTTAAACTTGTAACCTTACGGAACCAAGTTCAAATCTCTTGAAAATGTTGTAAAATAACATTAGTGACATTTGAATTAGATAATAATTATTACTTCTCCAATTGTTCTTAAAAAAATATCAAAGGAAAGAAATTTTGGTTTATGGATTCCATATTTATTTTGCAACAAATGGAAAAATATGAGTCATGTTAGAAAATCAAAACTAAAAGACAAGATGTGAATCATGAATTATTTGGCTGCTATTAATGTAGATGTTGTAATGTAGTGACTGTGTAACAGCTTTTGACATTTGTCTATGTTTGCCTTTTCCTTTATTTGCATGCAATGGTGAAAAGTACGCAGACAGATACAGATATAATGTTTGTATTTTTGTTAATTTGTATACATTTTTTTGTTGTTGATTTAAATATTATGTTCATATATATATATGACAACTCGTGTTCTGTCATTTTTGTAAGTTAATATTGGTTTGGACTTCGGACAGAAGTACTAGCAGATTACACTGAATTATTTTATTTTTTCTAAATATACACTGAAATAATTTTGTCTGTTTCTTTTATTTTATTTTATATCATTCGGTATTTAGCATATGAACTAGAAATTCAAGACCATATCCTTTCACATGCTTGTGCTACTTAGGATATAATTGCTCTCATTTAAAAAAAAAAAAATACGGATTCACTCATATTATGATTCCAAAAAGATTTTTTTTACTTGCTTAAAATAGAAAGAAAAAATTGAGTTGCTCTCCCCTCACTAGGTCCCAATAAAATCTTTTTATATTTGTTCACATTCAAAAGGCATTCATTAGTATATTTCTCTGATGAATAAAAGTAGTCTAATATGGATCCGTTCTAAAGGGTCTAATATGGATCCGTTCTAAAGGTAAACCTTATTATAATTTGTAAAGGTCCACCTTTAACTATTTTTTTCCAGATTTTTTAGACCATTTTTGAGAGGTTTATATTAAGCACACCTTAAAATTAATATTAAATTATTAGGATAAATATTTTTTTAGTCTCTATTAAATTACGAAGTTACATTTTTCTTATAAAAATAAAAAAAGTTAGATGATGTAAAAAAAATCACATTTTTTAGTCCATAAATAATTACCATGTAAACATTTTAGTCTATGAGACTATGCTAAAACAAAACATGTTTAATTATCCTTCAATTATTAAATATTTGAATGAATTTTTGTAGACATGTTTAAAACATCATAAAAAGTTTCTTTAAAAAAATTTAGATTTTTTTAACATGGATGAATTAAATATGAAATTTTTAAACGTCAAAAGTTCAAGATAACAATAATGAAAATCTAAACTTAGAAATTAAATCTTGAACTACTTTTTTTATTGAGAAATTTTTTATATTGTTTCAAACATATCCACAAAAAAATCATTCAAAAGTGTATGTTTAACTTAATAGTGGGGACCAAAACAAGTTTAGTAAAACCAAAAATCATCTCAATTTAACTCATATACCACATTTACCATTTTGAAGCTTTTGCTCACCCAAACGAGAGGCCCAAACATGTCTAAAGGGATGGGAATAATGCAAAACAAATTAAAGTACGTGAACGGACAAAGAATTGGTGATTATTGGTGAAAGACATTTTAGGTGTTTTTTAGGGAGGACGACAAAGAATTGGCATCAGGAATATGAAGAAGTTGGTTAGCTGGATTATCCACTTACACGATATACCAAAGTCCTTGATTTAATTGAGATTAATGGTTGAAGATGAGGTTGCAACAAGACCTATAGAACAATGTTTAAAAATTGGGGGTTCAATTTTTAAAAATAAGAAAACTAACTTCTACTCTTAGTTGTTAGATAATAAAATATTGGACCTATGCCATTGGGTCCGGTAGGTTTATAGTCCATTAGGTTTGCCTTTTACTTTTTTCATCATATGACATTCTCGCGCGCTTTATTTTTTTCTCCCAAAATACCCTTTGTTCGGATTTTATAATCCGGACACAGTTTGAATTTATAAAATCCGAACAATTCTTAAACTGTTAAAACATAGAACACTATGGAGAAGTCTGTGAAACTACAGTTCGTATTTTATAATATGAAATCATTTTAGACGTTTCATATTATATAATCCGAACCATGCCTAACACCCCAAAAAAAGCCTAACTTTGGCATAAAAAGGTAAAAAATTGACCAGTTCGGATTATATAATACGGAATGTCATTAAACATTCCGGATTATATAATTTGAAGTGTATCAGTTGTGTTGCAGAAACATAAGTTGTGTTTTTTTTCCCGGATTACATAATCTTGTGAAATAAACATGCATTCTTGAATAAATAACAAAAAATGTTGTAATTGAAACGATAAAATTCAATTGTTCAGACATAAATACTAAAATTATCCATAATTTACAAACCAATCCAATTAAAAACAACAAATTAACATCATTTTTACAGTAATCGGAATAATACATGACAATAATCAACAACAGTTTACAATCATTATTAAAACAACATAGAAATTCAATTTTCATTAAGCTAAAAGGTGTAAGGTCTTACCACTCCGTCAGCCGCCATCCTAGCCACATGAACATGGTACTTCATCAGCACCGTCAAGTTGTGTGGGCCACCATGATAGTCATCAAGCTCCTGTGGCTCTGGCTCTGACACACGGTCCTCCTGCTCCTCATCATCATCCACCTCCACCTCCTGGTCACCTTCCACCTGCTCCTCTATCTCTATCTGAGTCTCGTACTCTGGCTCAGCATAGTTCCCCTGGGAGGTTCCCTCACCATCAGCACCGGCACGACGTGCCCTTCCCCTGCTCCTGCCACGCCTTGGCTCTCACCCCCTCCACTTGCATCCTCTCCATACGATCCCTCCTAACAGAAGCATGCATAGCTGTTCTTGGACCCCTCGTGCGATCAACAGGTTGTTCCATCTTGTAACATGCATAAAAGGGTTAAGTACCATCAACAAAAATACACAAAAGTCAAAAAATCTTCATACTGGTACAGTTCGGATTTTAAAATTGAAACTGCAACAATCCATATTGTACATACTGGTATAGATCGGATTTTAAAATTGAAACTGCAACAATCCAGTTTCAATTTTAAAATCCGAACTGCTTTAGTACCCAGAAAAAAAAATTGAACTTAAAGGATTGCATGCAGAGGGAATGAGACTAACCTTCTGTTTGGTGTTTGATAAACATTGGAATGTGATGATTTTGAGCAAAAAAAAAGCCAAGATTCGACCGATTTGTTGATTTTCGGATTTTGGGATAAGAAGAGAGAGAAAGGAAACGTGAAGAGTTAAACTGTAAAAATGGGGGAAGTATATATATATATATATATATATATATATATATATATATATATATAATTGAAACTGGTTTCCGGATTATATAATCCAAGGGGCATTTTGGAAAGAAAAAAAAAGGTGCGTGAGAACCTCATAGGGTGGGAAAAGTAATAACCATTAGGTTTTGCTATATAATCTCTTGTAACTCTATTTTATCAAGTTGTCATTAATATTATTGGAACACTAGCCGTCTCTTTATTCTGTGTTGAAACCTATATTGTTAACACTAGTGACATACAAAAGCTGTCACTAAATATCAAGTTTACAATTCAGTTCGTTTAAACTTCAGTTTTTCTTTAAAAGAAAACTTAAAATCAAGTGTTTGTGACTCCTGAAATCGTGTTTTTATATTTCTTTTCAATTTGAAAGTGATTTTCGAAAAAAAAAAAAGATGTCTTATATGTTTTTTCTAAGAAAAAACGAAACTGAACTGAATTGTCGTAAAACAAAAAAAAAGATGTTTTATATGTTTTTTTTTAAGAAAAACGAAACTGAATTGAATCGTAAGCGACTGAAATATAGTAACATCTTTCTTATGGGGGATGATACAAACTCCTACCTGAACCAATATACTTATTAGTGATGGATTTATCTTAATAGTGGCGGATTTTTTTCGTATCCATTAGTTACAGAACTCAAATTCCCTCACTAATATTTAGTGAGGCCAAAATACAATACGGATTATCAGTCGTCACAAAATCCGTCACTATATACGTTAGTGACAAAATTTTAGTTGTTTAGTGACAAATTTCTACCCTCTTTAAAACTGATTTTTTCTAGTAGTGTACGTAAGCATATGAATCTTAACTCGCCTTAGTGAACCTTATAATGTTTTCTTTTATTCTTTATGCATGTTCATTCATAACTTTGTCTTAAAAGTTAATCATATCTATACAATTTTTAATTTACGTATCAATTTTGTCTTTTCTCTGTATTCTCTTTTGATACAGTTTCAAAATCATATTCTTACTAGTCTTGGCATGTGTCTCAAAATGATGTTCGCACATTTCCATTTGTTGGGGAAACATGTAACGTTGCAACACATACTTACCAACATTAAGCTCTAAATGTCGTTGTCTCTGGTCTGAATATGACTTCTTTAAAGTCATCCAATGATCTCAAATCACCATTTTCAAAAGCCTCTTATATCAAATTTGACCCCTCAAGCACAGATTTTTCAACTTCAACTCAAGCAATGGGCATCTACGATTATTGTCCTCCATACAATACCTCAATTAAATACTAGAGTTATTACATACGATGGTGATGTTTTATTTTAGGTTGTTGCTTACCTCACTACTTTTATAAATACATGTCGTATTTTAAACTTACTTTAACTAATTCAATGAAAGACAAAGTTCCATAATTCTATTGTGGCGACAGAGCAAAAAGATCCAAACATGAGAGATGATAAGGAGAATATAAATCATACCTCCATCAAAACTAAGGCTTCATTGATGAAAGCAGCAAGAAGCCATCTACCAGTGTTGCAAAATACCATGATTTGGAAAACGAAAACTCCATGGTCATGGCGTGGATCATCAACGAGACAAATCTAGGGCAATGCAACCACATTGCAAGATGCATGGCTTGACTTGGAGGAACGTTTCTCTCAAAACACATTTTATGACAAAAGTGTGCATCTCGAATCAGTGGCGGAGCAAGAAAATATATCTGGGGTGGGCCAGAAAAATTGACTCTAATATATAAACATAAAATTTATGTTGTAATAAATGCTAAACACAAAGTTGTTCAATCAAGAAGTAAATTTTATTCATCTTAGTTACAACCAAACACGATCTTAGTTCCTTGAGGTGTAGAAGTTGTCACTTCTTCAATTCTTGGAACTTTAACAGGTTGAGATGTATAAGTTATTCCTTGTTCATCTCTTTTACTCCCACAAACTTTCCTCTTAAAAAATGATCAATTTTTCTACACTTCATCTTTACTTTTCTATTCTTCAAAAAATCAAATAATTCCATAAGTCAATAACAATCTAAATTAAAGAAATTAAGCATTATTAAAAGTTTATAAAAAGAAAAAAAAAAGAAAAAAAAGAAACTAACAAGTATAAAGAAAAACCTTCGTAGTTAAACATAAACTACAGTATGCATAAGTTGAAAAAAGCCTTCTTATATGCACAAGTTAACCATAAACATAAACTACTTCTAAAAGGAAAAAAAATTGAACTACAATATGCATAAGTTGAAAAAAAAAGTCTTCTTAATTAAACATAAACTGGACTTAAATTGAACTACAATATTAAAAAAAAGTCTCCGTAGCAAACAAGAACAATTCAATAAACACTAACAAAGTGGCATGACATATGCATATGTTGAAAAATCCATCTTATATGGTCCACTAATCCTATAATCCTATTCAATTAAGTCAATTCAATAAATAAGATTGCAGTTTTAAAATTCAATTACCAACGATCAACAAACAATAACAACAAACAAGAGAATGAGAGAAGAGAATGAGAAGTTTAGTTATCTAACAAAGGAACGTGAAAGAGTTGGGTGGGCCAGTTGGAAAAAACAAATCAAACTAAGGGTTTTTTTGTAATTTTTCAATAGAAAAAAATTGATTTTGTTTTTGGGGGGTGGGCCGTGGCCCACCTTGGCCCCTACTATCCTCCGCCACTGTCTCGAATGTAACCATAAGTGTGCATTAATTATGACGAAATCTTTGTTTGTTGCAAAAGGAAGATGATATGAGTGTAACATATTTTTATACAAAATTCAAGGGTTTTCTTGAAGAACTCACCGAACTCCGATAGTTACTAGAGTGCCATTCTGGGGATTTAATAGAATTGATGCAAATAGAGAAGAAAGGAACATGCATATCTTTTTTTTTGAGGTATCGAGAATGAAGAGTTTTGGGCATGTGAAAGCAACCATTTTTAAGTTTTACGTTTTAACACAAGTTCATTACTCCTTCTCTTATTTAATTATATCATCAGGGGAAAAAAAAAACATTTAACTTGAGATGGGACCACACCCAAATGGGAATACTGCTGAAAAATTGGTCACAATAAAGAAAAATGCTTCGAAATTATAGGTTATCCTTATCCTTCTTAGTGGGATACTTGACGTTCACCAAAGGGTGACAAACAAAAATGAAATAATTCAGCAGCACATGTGGTTCACACTTCACCATCACCCAATAATATGGCAAGTAAATAATGAGTCAAATAGATCCCTTTTTCAAGTTTTGTGAAGTCTTTCCCAGCCTCTTAGGTGTAGTTTCAATTCTAATCAAGTCGATTGTTGCAACATTTTTCATAGAGTAAAGTATATTGTAGATATTCTTTTTCTTTGAGTTATAATAATAAGGCCATTGAACCATTTGATCTGATACTTAGGGGAGATACCACACCCTTTCATATAATGGATCTTCTTATTTACTCACCATTGTGGATGTTTATACTTGTGATATATACTTTGGTTTATCTCATGAAAAATAAGGATCAAACTACTGGGTTCCTAATGAAATTTTACATCACAACTAACACTCGATTTGGAAAGTGCATTGATAACATGATATTTTTCCTACTTTTATGCTAAGTTTTTAATTAAATAGATTATTATTTTTCCACCAAAATAATCAAGTTAATGTGAAGAAAGGTGGAAATATATTGGAATAATTGCAATTGTTGAAGTCTTGTTGACCGAGCATGCAATTATGATAGGGGAAGCCTTCTTCAACACAAGAATAGTAAAAAATCAAAGTCTAACACTTCAGATGTGCTAACATAAGTCTCAAAAATTGTAACCATTACTCAAGAGAAGATGGAAAATCACAAGCACTAAAGACCAAAGTTGTTACAGTCAGCCGTAGCCCCATGTTACGGTGGTAACAACTAGTATTCTTCAATTTTGCTGTTTCATTTTGGTGCACTTGGATGATTTTGCGTAAATGACTCTCTTACGTGTTGTGACTACTGAGAAAGGAACAAATTCAGTAGCTCTTAGGCTGGGCTTGACATTCTTTATAAGGAAATTACAAACTACTTAATTGTATAACTTATATTGAAGTTTAAGTATAGTTTAATTTATTTTGTGTATTATTACTATTATTTAGACACTTACCCATTTTGCTTTATTTTATGTAGATAAAAAATAGAACAAAGGAGGTGAAAAAGACTATAACCTTTATAAACTTTCAATCCATGACAATAATTATCGATGTGAAGGACCTAAAACTATCTATCTACTGTTCATATGAGGAATCAAGCATGAGAAAATAAACTAATGAATGAGAAAAGAAAAGGATAAAAAAATGGAAAATAAATAAAAAATATTGAATGAACACATTTCCAAATGAAAAAAAAAATCACATAATGGCCCAATGAAAATAAAAAGAACTCATGTGCATTATCTTAAGGAAAATGAAATACAATTATACAAGTGTTGTGGCATTGACATAAAGAAAGCCTTACATCATAAGAAAGTGATTTTCTTAGCAACAAGAGTGAGACAACATATAATTGAAAATTAAAGAAGGAAATTGGAAATAACTGCAATTCAAGTGGTTAAAGCATTTATGTGAAAATGGAGAGCCTTGTCACTACTGAAGAAAACAATTTTGAAATTTAAGAGACGACACAATTAGAATTCAACATGGGAATATAAATAGGCAATGCAAGAAAGAAAGAGGGGTGTTAGAGATTTTTAAATTATTATTAATTAGTTGCAGATTATCGATGCATTTGATACAAAAGTAGACCGTAAGAGAGATTTAGATTGGAAAAAGGAGATTGAAGTCTTTAATCAAGAACTTTTCTACCTTTTGGGTTATTATTTGCTCATAACATCAAATATAAAAAAAAATAAAAAAATAGTGTTCTTCGTAGCTATGGCCACCCCATGCTTATCCCATATACCTATAGTGCTATAAATAATTCCTCCACTTTTTCCTAGTTTTATTTTAATCTTTTAAGTTTTTTTCCTTTTAAATATTTTGGTCTTTTAAATTACAAATGTTAGACATAAAAATATGGTTTCATGGAGTATCTTTTTTACTTTATCACATGAAGGAACTTTTCTTGCCATGTTGGTGTATGTAGACGATCTTGTGATAGAAGTAAATTACAATAAAGCTTATAATAACTTAAAAAATATTTATGTAAATGTTTTCACATATAGGATCTTGCACACTCAATTATTTTATTGATTTTGAACTTTCATGAGGAGCCTCTGAATTATTCATGAGCCAACAATTCAAGTATACTACAGACATTTTTGAGTGAAAGTCGAACGCTAGACTGCAAGTGCAAACCAACATCTTTTCCCAAGGAACCAACCCATAAACACATCCACGAATCACCTATGTTGTGCACATTCTAATCACTTTATGCAACAATTATAACTAGGTCAAAACAGACTCCTTTCTAAGAAGAATGATCTTACTTTGGAAGAATATTAATGTAACTCATATTGGGCATCATATCCTCTTAGTCGAAGATACATATCCAGATACATGATGAAAATAGTCCCGACTCCTATCTTTTGGGAGACTAAAAATCAAACTACAATTTAGAAATCCTTAAGTGCACCTTAATACAAAGCAATAAGCTTATGTTTAGATAATAATGATGCTTTATTTTAGGTTGTTAGTTAAATTACTAATTGTAAACTCATGATTGATTGTACACTTTAATTCATTCGATGGATCTCAACTCCTAGCTTGTGGTTTGAAACCCCAGTAAAAGATGGGGGCTATTTCTGGACTCGTTACTTTTTCACAGTTCTGGGTACAAAGTTGGATCATTGTTTTACGCAATCTACTTTATCGTGAGCTTCCCAATGTTTCTAAGGATTGATGAGACCTGCCAAGAGTGGCTGTTGATGCTTTAGGTGCTGCAATGCTGGTCACAATAATACTTCATATTGATTTGTGGCGCATCTTTCTGCACAAATTTATTAGAGACTCTTATCATGATTATGCAAAAATTGTTGATATATTGAATATAACTATACTAATAAAATATATATTTTTACATATCCAAAAATTATATATATTCTACCATTTTTACTTTGTTTTTTTTTTTACGTGAAAACTATTTTTACTTTGTTATCTTACAATAAATTGTGTGACAACTATTTATTTTTAATTCAGATAGCAACTTGATTCTATAGAAGTTATAGGTCAACAATAAGTTTTTTTTTCGTTCTAAAACATTTTCTTAAGCTAAAACTATATTAAAATAAAATAAAAATAATAAAGACATAGGGACATGGACATAAGCCATAGGGTCATTAGGGTGTATATCTTAAAAATTCTATAGCTTCAAAAATTCCTAATCCAATTTTTTTTCCATTTCATGTCAGGGATTTTTAACTATTTTTTAAACTATTAACAATAAGGAAAAAGTAAAAGGAAGAAAATTACAAAAATATGGGGGCTGGAAACCTAACCAAGGGAAATAAAAAAAAGGAAAAAACTAAAATAGTTTTACAACATTTTAGCCGTAAAATGGGTAAAAATAAACCGTCACACTAAAATCCCATCTAGATAAGATCCAACAGTGGCAATGAATTCGGAATAAATTCGAGAAATCATGTTTCGCTTGAAATAGGACTGCCCAATAAAAAATGAAGACTTAATAAATATTGGTGTTTGCCTTGACACCAGATAAAAAATGTCAATGTGTCAAATTTCACACATGTGGTACGTAATGGAGTTACCGAAAAGACAAATATCATTATGACATGGGCAGTGCTATTTCAAGCGAAACATGATTTCTCGAATTTATCCCAAATTCATTGCCACTGTTGGATCTTATCTAACACAAAGCATGGATGGTGGGATAAAAGAATGATGTCATGCTACAGTCACACACCAAAAAGCTACAAGGAAGTCGTGATGTTTTCGCTAATATTCTTTCGCTAGAAGCAGCATTACCCTTTTTTATTACAAGGAAATGAATGAGAACATTTTTTTAACTTGGTTCTCCTTTATTATTAGAGTAAATTACACTCATCTTCCTTGAAAGATGCTTGTTTTACACTTCTCTCCCCTCTTATGTTAAAATATACACCCCCTCCCCTCTTATACAAAACATATTAGAAAATATTCCACTCACCACCCCTGAAAGAAGCTTGAATTACATTCCCCACCCCTCTTATGTTAAAATCTACAATTTTCTCCCTTAATAAGTTTTTTTTATTTCTAGTAATTTATTAAAAATAAAAAAATCGAACACACCCCGAAGAAAAATAGTATGGTGGTTCCACTTTAATAAAATCAAAATTCAAATTCATATTTTTCTCTATTTTTATTCATAATTTCATTAACATCTAGTTTTAAACCCAATTATAAATTATAAAATAACAAAAATAAAATTAAAAATGAGTGAAAAATGAATAAAGTCAATAAAATATGATTATTTAAAAATGAATTTTACATTCTAAGTTATAAAATTAATAACAAAATATTTAAATTTAATCGTCATTGACATTTAAATTACAAATAAATGATTTTTTTTCCTTAAATGATGTTTTAAAATTAGTAGATATCGTAAAAATATTTATTTATGTTAAAATAAATTAAATTGTAGTGCATATTTAATTATTAAGGGAGGGAGTTATAATTCAAGCATCTCATGGGAGAGAGGAGTATAAGTTTTATTTTTCAAGGGAAGGGAATGTATATTTTAACTTAAGAGTGGAGGGGAGTATAATTTACTCTTATTATTATTATTATTAAACATAATAGTTTTCAAAGATATATTTCTTTTTTAAAAACTAGGTAGCTTTGTTAAGAGGATCTATTTGAAAAAAAGATGACGGAGCTAATAAACAAACAAATATTTGATTTTAATATTTATAGTTAAGCTTTTTTAACGATTATATTCCAATTAATTCAACAAACATATTGTAAAAAAAGTCGACAAACATGATATTAAATAATCAAAAGATAAAATTTAAAAATAAATAATTTGGTTTGACTTTCAAATATAAAAAAGAAAATGATAACTTTTGTTTTGTCTTAGTAAATATATTTTCTAAATAGAATACGAAATTATTCGACAATCAAATATAATACAAAATTAAATTTGATATATTAATCCATTTCCTTCTCTTTACCATTATTCTTTGCATATTATCTTCCATTAAGCTGATAAAATGAATTTAACCTAATAATTATAATAAACTATTTAAGTAAAAAAATATTGAATTATAATTAATTAATTTCAGAAAAAATCATTACCGAAAAATATTAATAACGGTCAACAACGCATTGTCCAAACATTGACTCATTATAAGGTTTATATATTTATTCACCTTAAAAAAGTAAATTATTCACCCCCTAAGTTTTATATGCGTTAAGGAATAAGAAATTATTATTAACAACAGAGTAGCGTCTAAAATCGTCTAATACAAGTCCGAATCTCATATACTTACTCGTTACCCTACCCAAACCTAACGGAGAAGATAAATTTCATTCCCATCCCTGACGGGTTCGGGTATCCCCGTTCCCGCAGTGAATTATTTTTTAAATAAAAAATGAAGTTTTTTCTATCCTCGAGAGCGATTCGTATTGTAAATCTGTGAGAGTAAGACTGATTAAGAAGAGATAATGGAGATCGATGTCTATGGTGGTGAGGAAGAGAGAGACCGATGGCTATGGTGAAGGAGGAGAGAGAATTGGAGTGTATGTAGATACGCTTTGTATGCGTGAGTGAAGTGTTTAGGGTTTGCGTGCATATTTTTATATAAACAAATTAATAAAGAGGTATAAAGTAATTTTCTACATTCGGGACGAGTTTGAGTATGAGTTTGGCGTGAGTACCTATATTCCCAATACCCGTCCTGTACCAATATTTCAAAATCGGAGAAAACTCAAACTCAATCATAGCAGAGAAAACCCGTCAAATTGAGATAGGTTTGGGTAGGTAACCGCGGTTATAAATTTTGTTGTCATGCCTAAATGTATCTATTTTCTATTTTTTTATTTATATGAAATCGGTTTTTTATTAAAAATCGTAAGGATTCACCATCGATCAATTTTAGATGTCCATATTAGGCACATTCTAGTATTTTCATAACATATATTAATGATTAAGAACATGACGTTGTATATAAATATGAAATTCGCAACTATGTAATAACCAATAATATTATGTCTTGTAAAAAAAAACCAATAATATTATGTTTTTTAAAAACTTAATATACGTTCGTTTGAAATTATTTAATGAGATATCAAATAGTCAATGCATATATATATTTAAATAATTTATTTCAAAATTTTAAATTATTAATCTTCTTTTAAAAAAGATATAAAAACAATAAATTAAGTTTCTTTTATTCATACTTTGAAAGAACTAGAAAACAACAAAGAGAAACAACCAAGGCTATGTTTGCGAGTTTGGAGGGGAAGGAAGGGGAAGGCTTGGGAAAAAAGGAATGAGCAAGTGGAAGAAATAGAGAAAAATGGGAGAGGAGGGCTTTGGGGTTAACTTTTCTTCATAATACAAAACTCTCCTCATTTGGGGAACTCAAAAATTGTATTAAAGGAGGGTTTAGGGGGGTTTTGGAGAGTTTGTATAAATTCTTCAAATTTAAACTATGTTGTTATAATATTTTTAAAATTAAAAATATAGTAATCATATGCATTAATTTATCATTCTCTAAAAAACTACTCTTTTAAAAAATTCAAAAGATTTCTCAATTTTCCCTCATATTTTCCACCCCTCAAAGTCTTCCCTTCCCCTCCCCTCCCCTCCAAACTCCCAAACAAAGTCTAAGAGTCTTTGGCTATCTATTAGTTATCAGCGTGAGTGGAGTGGTTCCATTGCATAACATTTTCATCAGTTCCTGAGGAGGGAGATTCTGGTGATTCAGAAGAGTTACAACATCAAAGCTTGGCAAATTAACAACATTGTTGTTGTTGTTGTTGTTGGAGACTGCTTGATAGTACTCAAGTTTCTTGCAAAGAGTGGCTTCAATCCAAACATCACTAACAGTTCCAACATACACCTCTGCACCATGACCTGAAAGGAAAATGGAAAAACAAGAACATGCTGGATCATTGATAAATTGAGGTGAAACATGACGACAATTGATATTCACATATGTTCCAAATAGAGAAGTCATCTGGAACGGCCCTTCTATAGGAGGAGTTGGGACATGAGTTTCTGGATTGAGAAGGGTAACATCAGTGACAAGACCGTAACCCCTCGACACTGTTATGCTAGCTTGATGGCGCCGAGCACAATTGATTATATCCCCCACAATATCTTTTCCAGCAGGGATCTCAATGAAAATTATTTTCATATTATTGTCCATGTTTTCCTCAATAACGACAGGTGATTTAGGCCTGTTCTTAGATCCAGGGGGTCTACCCCTAAGCTTTTTGGAGGAGGATGTGGGAATGTCCTCCCTTGGCTCTTGACGGAGATCAATAAACCTATCAGAGGTAGGTTGTGCGGGTGATTGTGTTGGCTCCATCAATGTGTCGTTGGTGGTGGTGGTGGTGTGAGACACCATGTATCCTCTCTTGGATCCCACCATGACATAGGAGTTAATGTCCTCTCTTGGAACTTGAGAGAACAATAACCCTATCAGATCGGTTGTGTAGGTGATGGTGTGGGCATCAATATGTCATTATTGTTGTTGTTGTTGGTGGTGGTGGTAGTGTGAGAGACCATGTTTCCACTCTCGGCTCCCACCATGACATGGGAGCTACATGATAGTGTGGAAAATATCACATGGTTGTTCTCTGAGGACTCGTTGGTGGAGTTTGGGCAGAGAGGTGAGGGAGCGGTTTTGTTGTCAGCCATTATTGGGGATATGTATTTGATGAGGAATAGAATACTAATGTCATTAAGTATTTATAGATGTCTCAAATGTGGGAAATGTGGGCCCTACCTTTTGGAATTTGAGTTTGAATTATAATTTTTCTTATAGATTTTTTTTGGTTGATAGATGAGATGAAAAAAGCTATTGAAAACTCACACACGCAACAAGTAAAGGAGTCGGGGTTCGAATCCCGATCACGGCATCCGGCCAAACGTTTTCGATTTTTTACCAATTGAGCTAGGACTTGTGGACTCGTAAGAGATATATTGTCATTGGCCTTATTCATAAACAAAAGAGATCTTATTTTATTAGTCTCAAATTTAAGAAAAAAAATACAAAATTCAACTCTATTTAATATGTTTGACACAGGAACATTTTATTTATAAAAAAAGGTCTAAGGGAGTATACTTTATATTGTAATTACATGAGGAGAGACAAACGGATATAGCATAGAAATATGCATTCTAACCACTAATCCAATTTTTTATGATAAAACATGGAATTTTCATTGACTAGAATTTTTGGTTGAAAACCGAATGATAAGAATTATTTTATGTATTCTTGACTTCTTTTTTTATGAAATGTATTCTTCACTCTAGAAGGTAGCAATTAATTTTTTAATTTCATTCTTCAAGAAGGTATCAATTAATTTTTTAGTTATCATTCTTCAAGATAAAATTAGCATACTAGCTATGTAATATGACACTCATATAATGATTCCGTAAAAATTATTAATATTTTCAATTAAACTATTCATTGATAATAGTATAAATAAATTTTAGACATCCAAAATATATATTATATATGTAACACCCATACTAACTTTAACTAGTATATTAGCATGTGCGTTAAACTGATACTGGATACATTTAAAAATTTCAATAATAATAATACACCACATCTGAATGAATACAAGTTTACTCGTATGTACAAATAATCCATTACTATAACAATACTTAAACAAATGTCCAAAACGCTCCTGAGCTGGTACACGACGAGCAACTGTACTCCATCCAGTATCTCTATGAAGAATCCCATCACGAACCTCTGACTTACCTGTAAACCTGCACCAGAAGGAATGGGATGAGACATAATGTCTCAGTGAGCTCCAGCCCAACCAACTGTTGGCAACCTCAGGGAACCTAGGGTCGCCATGCCTACCTTGGCAATCTTGGGGATTTCCTATGATCGCCAAGTCTTTACTTTATCCTCAAAGAGTATTTATCCGCCTATGACTATGAATATGTCTGTAATTATATCTCTGACTATGACTATAACTGTAAACCGCCTATAACTGTAACTGTAACCTATCTGTAACTATCACTGTAAACTACCTGTAACTATAACTCAGTGATCGAGGGGAAACCTAGGACCACTTTCTGTTAACTGTCTATAACTATAACTATAATTGTAACTGTAACTGTAACTTTGACTATAACTGTGAAACATAAAACATATAAACAGTTCTATAGCAGTTTTATGTTAGCTGTTAGCGTTGAACAAACAATATTATCTGAGTTCATTTTACGGAGTGCATCCGGGTGGAGTAACCCCGAAGTACATCTCCCTATGACCCGGTGAAATTCCTATCAATCAGGCTAACACCGGACTCCCTATGAAACGTGTGGACAACCCTCTCGGAGAAGTCCCATCCGGCAAATCCCGGAGTCTGATGAACACGCCCTATGACTGTGAAACGTGCGAGCACGCCATTATCTTTGATATAATTCTTTAACTTTAACATATGAACATATAATCTGTTACTATAATCATATAACATTCCTGTAACATATAACCTATAACCTATGATTCTTGGCTTATCGTTCTCATAAGTCACCTATGATCGTTGGAGAACCAACACTATAAACCTATCTGTCACTATGATTGTCGAAACATTCCTATAACCCTTGTATTCTAATCCGAATACTCCTATAATCTTGTTTACCTAAAGTAGGTTCTTGACTTTCAAAGTCGCATGCTTTTCCTTAAGAGTTAACAACTCACGTGCAAGGAATCTATCCATTAAATCCTTACACTCATACTATAATTCTGGTTTTCCTATCAAGGATTCGACATATCGTTATCATATGCCGTTCTTAGGACTTAACTATTCATTTAACCATTGTTCCTACATTTCCCACGCCTTGCGTATTCCTTGCTCCTATAATCTTTCAACCATTGGAAGCCTTTTTGGATGGGTTAAAATGGTGGATAATGTTTCTAAAATGTTTCAGGAGGAAACGGAAGTGAAAAACCATGCCTACGCGCACCAGAATGCCCAAAACAGCAAAGCTGTCAAGTGCTGTCCTGTTGCTGTCGCTATAGCCACGGCCTGTCGCTACAACGACTGTAGGTAAAAGTCTGAAAAATGTGCTGCTCGCTTGTAGCGACGGCTGGTCGCTTGAAGCGACCGTAGGCAGAAATCAAAGCTGTCTGGTCGCTGTAGCGACGGCTGGTCGCTTGAAGCGACCGTGACAGTTCAAAACTTGTTAAAAATCATGTTTTTCCACCATTTTTGCTCAATCCAAGTTACCCAAGCATCCCAAACATGCTAGGAATGATTTTCTATTACAAATTGGTAGTTTAAAACATATATGAGCAAGGAATTAGCAAGTATAGAGAATTAGGGTAAAAACCATAAACTTGCCTATGAAGAAATTCACTATAAATCTCACAAAGAGGGGTTCTAAAACCCCTAGGGAGCTCACCTCAAACTGGATTGGTGCTGGTTTAGCTTGCTTTCCAACTTTCCTCAAAACCCTAGCTCATAACCTTTCCTTTCTTCTTGCTTCCTCAACTTCTTTTCTTGCTTTAAATCTCCCCAAGCTAGCTTGTTTACTTGTGATCCAAGAGTTGTGGAAGAAAATTAATGGATGATGGCAAAGGAGAGGAAGGCGTGTGCCTAGAGAGAGAGAGAGAGAGAAGTTCATGAACCTTAGAGAGAGAAGTGGAAGGAGAAAGTGAGGAAAATATCTTAATTCCCCCTTTTAAATAATTCTTCCTTCCAAAATTACAACATTGTCATTCCATTCGTTTAATTTCTGTGATACTGTTAAATGTCTCGCTTAAGCGGGATATTACAATATATATATATAATTTTAAATGGGATCCCCACAGGTGATGGTCCTCTCAAATTAGTCGGTTTTTTGGTCGGATATCGAGTTTTTAATATATATATATATATATATATATATATATATATATATGGTTATTAACTTAGACCAACTTAAAAACATTAAGGTCTAAGTTTACAAGTGTGTACATTTATATGCTTACAGCTGAAAAATAATTAGCATGTTAGCCAAACTCAACAAATAAGTGATTGAGCAGTTAGGCGAGGTGAACCCTCAGTCGAGTGAAAGATAGACGATGATAGAACAACCGAGCGAGGGAACTGATTCTTTCTCAAGACCACTAACTCAAAACATGGGTCTTCAAAGGCTCATAACTGAGTCAAAAGCATAATAGGAATGGACAATGACGCATTATCCACGATCTCTGCTCTTAACGCCAATAAGATAAAATAACCCCAAACACATGACAAGATAAAATGTTCGTGTATATCAACTTTGCTCATTATTAAAAGAGAATTTTTCAATATTCTTTTGATTTTATTTATAGGAATATGCCACAATTTTTAAGGTGTATTGTTTAAAAGACTTTTCTACTCTTATTTATGTTGTAGTCTTCCTAAGATTAGTCGACATATTTAGTGTCTCATAATTTTCAATGAGAATATATTTGTAAAAAAAATCAAAATCTTAAAACAATTAATAATTCTATGGATATTTTTTTTTATTTCACTTCTTATAATAAGGGCAAGGGAAAGTTTTATCCATTTTTAGCCATCAAACAAACTATGTATGTCTAATTTATATGACATATTATACTCATTGTCACCCCTTCTGCATATTACATCATTGTAAAAAAAAAAAAATTATAATTTGATGCATCACCATTTTTGTTGCTGAAATAAGGAGGAAAGGACGGAGAGTAGAGGGTCAAGGTTGGAGGTGGAGGAGAAGACTTTTTGCTTAGAAGGAAGAGTTGGTTTTATGTTGAGTGTGCTTCTTTGCTAGATAATTTTGTTATCCAGGATAATGTTGACAAATGGATTTGTAAATACAATCCGAAGGTTGGCTATTCGGTAAAAAGTGTTTATCATAATCTAAATCAAGGTGTGCAGCATGATCATGATTCTCTTTCAGACTTCATTTGAAACAAAGTTGTACCTCTCAAAGTTCCATTATTTGCTTGGAGAACTCTTAATAAGAGGATTTTGACAAAAAACAACTTGGATGCGAAAAGGAGGAAACAATTAATCATCTTTTTATGAAATGTGCTTTCTTTGTTAACATTTGGTCTTCTATTATTCATTGATTGGGGACTTCAAGTGTCCAACCCTCACATGTGTTTGCTTGCATGCCTTACAATTTGGTGGTTCACATTTATTTTTGAAAGATATTTCTCATTGCTTTTAGGTGATCTGGTTGGCTTCTTTGTGGATCATTTGAAAGGAGCGTAACTCGCGGACTTTTTATAGCAAGGCGCAAAATCTTGATCAATTACTAGATCGCGTCATTATGAAGTGTTCAAAAACCACTTCTTTTTTTTATGATTTCCATTTTTGGTGGAATAACCCTTCGGTTTGTATTGCTTATGTTGGTTTGGATCTTTGTTACTTGTTTAGATTTTGTATCTTGTAATCTTGTTTTGGCTTCCTATTACGCACTATGATTCTGACTCCTATTTTTTAATATATTGCCTTTGGCTTCTTAAAAGAAATTGAACTGTGTCTTAGCAATTTTATCTTAGACAATACACATATGAAATTAAAGTGTCAAAGTTGAAATACCATTTGTGTATATATTCAAGAAAGTGCACGTGACTAGGGTTGGGAATAGGCTAGGCCGAGTTAGGCTTTGCAAGGCCTAAGTCTGGCCTGCCAAATTTTTTAAGGCCTAAGCCTGGCCTGCGACCTGTCATAGGCTTACTTTTGAGGCCTGAGTCTGGCCTTCTGAAAGCCTGATAAGGCCTGCTAGCCTGTTTAAAAGCCTATATCATATGAACATCTTTAAGTAAGCAATGTGATCTAAGTTTAAATAGACTAGCGAACTAATAGATCAATTAGATTAAACTCTCTTTTAGTAATCAACATGAGTTTTTAGGGAATTTAACTATATATTGCATCATATTTCAATTCTAGTTTATAATAATACATTTGTATATGCTAAAAATTAATGTATACTAATAAACTTAAATTACTAACGAATTTATATTTTAATTCAAATTACAAAATATATTATAATAATAAATAATATTAATCATATTTACTTAAATACCGGCCTAATAGGCTTAAGAGGCTTTTTGAATGGCCTGTGGCCTGGCCTTTTAAGCTAAATAGGCTTCTAGAAAAGCCTAGGCCTTCTCTATTTAAGAAAAAAGCCTGGCCTGGCCTGTCGTAGGCTAGGTCGTAGGCCCCTGTAGGCCGGCCTGACCTATTCCCATCCCTACACGTGACTGTGTTCGCCCTAACAACGTTATAATTATTATTTTTTTTATTACGTAACGTTTGAAAATTATAAACGGTATTTTTTTATGAAATTTTTATTTTGATTAAACTAAAAATATAAATGTTCGCTGCTTTCAAATTATAATAAACCAAACTAACTATGGTTATCTATTTCAATGACACCAACAATATAACAAACAAATATAATATAAATTCTTATTTTTTGTAATGACACCAACAACAATCTTTATTATAGAAAAAATTGTTTGAAGATATAATTGGAATAATGAAGAAGTAAGTATAGATATACTTATCTAGTTTGTTATACTTTTTAAAGGATAAAGGAAAAAAAAATTGTACATATGTATACTCATATCTTTTTTTTGAAGGAATGTATACTCATATCTTGTTTGTTACACTTTAATTTTAATATTTAGATTTACTTTTATCTATGTGTTATTTGTATTGAAAGTTAAAGATGATTTTGAAAAGAGAAAAAAAGAGACAAAACATGTTATTTTCTTTATATATAGTATAAATTTTATATATCTAGGAGATACATGAGTTTTAATTTTAGCATTATCAACACCAACAAATTACGAATAAAAATAAATGAGAATTTTCTCACGGTTTATTAGTTTCGATAACAATTTCATTTCAATTCAAAACAATAGCATTTTTATATACAAATAGTATTTGATTTATATATATATATATATATATATATATATATATATATATATATATATATATATATATATTTAGTATATTAAAATGAATATTGTTTTTCAAATAAAAAATTAAAATGAATATTGATCATGCAATAAAATATATACACTAAATGCAATAGAAATAAATATCGATGGACATGACGGTGTCCGTTTATCCAACTAATTTATCTTGTAAGTATAATTGAGTTGATAGTGTAAGGATGTTGATGTTAATATATACTTATTTAATTTCGAATATGAGATTTCATACTTCTCTACACTTAATGTGCTCGGTTACTTGAAAAAAAACAAGATTTATTTAGATATATATACGTTATTCAAGAGTCAAGACTCCTGATGATGGTCAAAGGTTAACAACACCATTATATTTATTCCTTCATTGTGACCTATGGCAATAGTGGCATGTCACGGGCATGAAGATATTAAACAACATTTATCACTGAAGGGACTATAGTTTTACACTTGATATTATAGAATTCATCTATTATGTACATGATTGGTGCATATAATGTAAGCCTTTAACCTCTTATTAAGAAATCATAAGAAAACAACAATAGTGTCACAAAAATCAAGCGAAAACATCATGAATTAAGTTGCTTACCAATGTTACCATAAACATTAACTTACCTTTGACAACAACTATATATAAAACGTATCATCAATAAGGCCAAAATAGAAAGTGACACAATACCATAAAAACTTCTTCAGAAGCTTATGCATTAAATCTTGGTTAAGCTTTGAATTTGAAGATTGCTTTAGGGGATGACAACAAAAGCTCCTCATATATATAAAATTCATATCCCTTTATTTACACTCAAAACTTTTTCTTATAATTGTTTTGTGATAGTCCTTCACAAAACTTAGCCACATCTTTCTATCATTACCTTATAATAACATTTATAAGGTTATTTTTGTGTCAATCAACATGATGGATATCTCATTTTCCAACGAGTTATGCTACATGAGTGCAAGTAGCTGCAATCAAGACAAAGATTTGTTCTTCTATAGTGCACCAACTAGTCCTAGCAGACTCAAATTAATAGAACACAATGGTTCTCAATCAGGTCCTACAACACCAAGATCATATGAAGATGCAAACTCCAATCTAGATCGGTTTGAATTTGAAACAAGTCGTCGTTTCAATCATAGTGAACCGAGAACTAAGACAAACCGAAAAGATGTGAATGCATTTGAGCAGCATCAAAGGCTTTGTGAGGATTCATTGCCTACTATGGCATTTGCTGATGAGCTCTTTTGTGATGGAAAAGTAATTCCAATGATGCCGCCTCTTAAACTTCCTCCAAGACTAGTTCAAAATGGAGATAGTACTCAAAGCTCAAGAGCGACGTCTCCTAAGTCTCCAGGATCAATGCTTAGGCTTCCTTTTGCACGCTTCTGGAAGAATGATGATTTTGATCCATTCAAGGTGGCTTTTGAGAAGGTAAGAGAAGAGAAGAGAGGGAAATCAAAGGGTAGAGAACATGGTTTAAGAAGGACTAGATCCCTTTCTCCATTGAGGGACTTCAACAAGTGTGACAAACATGAGGGACTTTCAGAGTCACATAAACATGATCAATCGCATTGTTGTGAAAAACTTCCTTTAATGTCTTTTCCAGAAGCTCAGTTGTTACACGAGCTTCTGGAAGAGCCAATTAAGGAAGAATTAGAAAGAGAAAATATGGTATTGGAGCCCAAAGGGTTGCCGTTTGCAAGACAGGTGAGACAAGTGGAAGTGGCTCATGATACAAAGTTTGAGTCTAAGAAGACTTTGGTTTCTAATGTTGCTAAGGAGACAAAGAAAGATGAGAACAAAAGAGGTGGTTTCTGGAAAAGGAATAAGAAGATAGAAAGTATAAAGAAGTTTTTCTTTGGGAATTCAAACAAGGGTAAAGCCAGTGCTCAACAAAAGTTAGATGATAAAAAAACAGAATTAGAGAAGCATTCTTTGGTGAAGAAACCTGACATGAAATCTGTGCATTCAACACAATCAACTACATGGAGTAAAGATGATATATCAGGTGAGTTTACCAAAATGGGATTGGTATGTCACAGGCCATTGCCAAAGTATTTTCTTTGCCTGGGTTATGAGGGATGTAAAGTGAAGTGATTAATTTGCATCCTATCTAGGTAGAATGTAGAATGTAGAATATAGATGAAATAAATGATAGATTGCTATTTTAGATTTCATTCCATGTGTGTGTAACAGTGTTATATTTATTTTTTCCTTTCTGGTAGTGGTAAATGTTTTTTAAGAAACTGGTTGGTTGAAATATATATTAGTTGTCTAGAAATTCTAGTATGAATTGGTTGATCAATTTTCCTTACAAACTCCCTCTCCTACTCTCCCTTTAAGTGCATATTTTTGGCAAAACTACCTCTTTGGAGCTTCAACAAAATCACACTGCCGTTATGATTCGGTCAAACTCACTATAATTCTAAACATGCATGAGCCCTTCCAATTTTCCTTCTATGTGAAGTCAAAGCGTACTAATATCAGAATATCAGATGAATTCTAATCATTCTATATATTGTGGAATGAATATTCTATTCCATCAGTGCATAAGTGATTAATTTACATTGATTGAAATCAGATAAACAAGCAAATAGAATAGGCTCAATGTTCCTTTGGCTGAATGAGAATCCTATTTCCCCTTTTCTCAAATGCAGAAGAATCTGCTAAATAAGAATACCAGCCATGCCATAATGCTACATGGAAAATTTTGATCTGATTAATCCAAGACTTCAGAAGGCCAAAGGCTTCTCCAAATGCTAATTTCCTTCTCATTCTTAATCTTTCTAACTCCACCGTAAAATCCGTCCGCTTCATTTCCCTCCTCTCGGTGATCTTTCCTATTTATAGTTGTCCTCCTCCAGCGCGAATCAGTGGTGTACTGATTGAACTCTAGCACCACTGTGTCTGCAACCAACACATAATAGTGTCAAATAATCTATGTTTGAATACTATGAAACACCTTCTGGGAATGAGAAATTTTCCATGTTATATAGAACATGTAAAAAATTTCCATTCAAAAATTCTACATAGTTGATAGAACATGTAAAAACATGACAAAAACTGATAGGAACATGTGAAGTTGTGTAAAACCTCTTGTCCTACTGACACAAAAATTATTCCCTGTTATTTTATCTTCAGTGAAGGGATGTTGAATAAAATGTGTATGTAATCATGAGGTTGTGGATTATTCTGGTCATTAAGAACCAATATCAAAGTATAAAAGTAGACTTGTGAGCCTTATAATGACTATGGTATCCCCACATTAAATGATAGAAAAAAAATTGTTAGAATAGCAACCCTGGTTGGCTGGTTCAAAAGAAAAACAGATACGAAACACACAAACAGAGAACATACAAGATTTGATCAGAGTTCAAACAATTTTTCCTACATCTCTGAGTGCAGATTGACTACTGAGTTTCTATTATTCAAACTTAGGGTTACAAACTACAACTTGTGTTTAAATATTACGGTCCAATTTATAAAATTACCCTTGAACGACCTATCCATTTATCAGTAAACTATGAGCATACCAATAAAAACAACCTACAGAAGAAACTATAATTTTGTTCTTAGACAAAGTTGGCCATAAAGGTATCCACTGAGACATGAGTTATCAACATGTTGGTGGAATCATGACATCCTGACCATGATATGTCTGGGGGGACCAATGTTATATAGCATAGCTAGTGGTCCAAAGTTTTGACATATTATCAAGAAAGGAACCTAGCCCAAATTGTGGTCTGTTAAGTCAATATGAACTTTACATTTATGCCATTTTTTCACTTTCCAACCTCCACAATGGAAAACACAATAATGGTATAAAACATTAATAAAATATATAATCCATAAAATAGTATTCTAATCTTCAATCAATTGCTATGTCCCTAAATATAAAGCCTATTTAAACAAGAAAAAAAATTGTCCCTAAAAAAAACCCTATTTAAATTTACTAGATCAATTCATTTTTTTAAATATATCTCTTAATAATACTCCTAATTTGTCTTGATAGATGAAAAATCAGAATTAGATAAATTTATACACGGAGCAGTTTACTAATATTCATACATAAATTATTCATATTAATTATCAACTTTACTTGTATATATAAATTATTCATATTAATTATCAACTTTACTTGTATATATAAACTATTCATATTAATTATCAACTTTATTTGTATATATGTGTAAATTGCAAAGGGGTTTTTAAAAGGAACAGAGGTAGTAATCCATAAAAAAGTTGAATCTAAGAAAACAGAATTCATCTGAATCTTACAATCATTTTTCAAACCAATCACTAAATCATATCCTTGCATAGATCCACTAGATAATTTGACAAAAAACATGGTTCAACTTGAAGGGAGGAACAGGACATGGATTAAATGAATGATACAAACTATATCCAAGAGAAGATAATGAATGATAAATACACACATTCAAAAGGAAAATGCATTAACTCACCACTATTGTGACAACGGCAGTAATTTTCATTACCATCACATGACTCTAAGTGCCCTACAATACCATACCACCAACCTGCCATAAAGGTGCATCTCATCAAGTTACAAATAAAAATCTTATCACAATAAGGGTATATGTAAATGGAAATACATAATTAAGATTAAAGAAGTAACTATTTTCATCAAAGATTCATGATTGGATCCCATTTTGCTGTTAATATACCTAACCTTATAAGTTATATCATTCAAAGCAATAAGTAAAAGTCTAAGAAGATGTTGAATAAAGGGACAAACCATAAGGAAAATCTTTGTTTCTCCTCCACTGAATCTCTATGTGATCACCAGGATGCAAATCATGTAGACATTCAGTGATATGAAGATCATGTGGAGGAGTATCGACAAGCGGTGCTCTTAGCCTTTCCCATGGGATGCCATGCTCTACTGCAGCAGCCCTTCTTCCATGTGGTGGATACCTGTAATATACAACTAATTACGCCTCTTTTTTTATTAACACTGATCAATTACTATTTTCTTTATGGAAACTCTTCAAAAGAAAATTGGTATGATTTTTATTTCTATGAACTATGGCAACATAGATGCATACAGAAAAACATATGATCAGCAAGAATCATGCTCAGTTACCTTGCTTGGAAGGTGTCGGTGCGTGGATCATAGCTAAGCTCAGCATCATAGCATGATAGCATAAATCCAACATGGCCATTCTGCAGCAAAACAAAAAAAAATGTAACTTCTGAGAGGGAAAAATAACTCAACCTTATATTCTATGGCCCTGTTTGGATAAACAGCTTTATTAAATGTTTATAACATATGCGCTTATCATATAAGTGTTGGTATAAAGATTTTTCTATAACAAAAGATATTATAAAATCAAATTGTTTTCCTGTAAGCTTTAAGTTATTTTCATAAGCTATCTACTAGCATAAGAAGTTGCGAAACTGTTTGGAAAAACTTATGGAAATAAGCTAAAAACAGCTTACGAGCATGTCATAAGCTATTTTCATAAGCTCTCTCAAACAGTTTCACAGGTGTTTAAACCAATAGATAAGCTCAAATATATCAATCCAATCGGATTCTAGATACCATTGAAAAACAGACTTGTTATGCTTTTCAAGGGTACCATGATAGAATAGAATATATTAAATTTTCAATAGCACAAAACACAAAATAGTTAGTTACCTCACGGTTATAAACTTGAGCAGGAAAGGAAAAATTGCCGGTCTCAAGAGCAAGATACCAAGTCATGAATGAATCAGGAGGCAAATAACTATTCTGTTTCGTGGCACTATTACTACATGCTGCACCCACCTTCATTCTCATCCATGAAAAAGGCCAATAAAGGGACATAAACTTGATCAAGCTCCTTTGCTTGCCATGTCTAAGGCTTCCAATACTTTTTTTAGTAGCAACATGCCATTTCCATTCCCTATAAGCAACAGAACCAATAACTCTACCCCATTTCTGTTTCATGTGTCTCTCCCAAAGGTGATCACTCACACATCTCTCCCTCAATGAATGACAAACACCAGCCATTTGACAAAGTGAAGATGGAGGTAGCTTTTCAAGAATGCATTCCAACACAAGCTCAGGCAAATCCAACACCGACAAATTTTGTTGCGATGAGTCTTCCTCCTCCTCAACATTTTCTACTTTTGAAACAAGTGTCTTCTTCATAAGAGACATTCTTGAAACAAGTGTTTTCCTAAACAACTTACAGATGGATTTGAAACACAAATCTTTGTGAAACAAAAGTGAGATCAACCTCACCTCATTTGTCCATGATGGAAGTGGTTTTAAAATAAGAAGTGGTTTCAAAAACAGAAAGAAAGAGACACAAGTGATAAAGTAAAGTAGCATTTGAAAATTAGATAGAAAACTATATTTCAATGATCAAGTTTGAGTTTGGCATATATGATAGCAAAATAGCCTTAAAGCCAATTATAGAACAAAAATGGCTAACAAAGTGGAAAACACAAATGAAAATTGACACAACCTTTCCCTCCCTTTTTGGAAAGAAACACTGAAGCAATTTAGAAACCTTATAAAGATGGGTTTTTTATTGGCTCAATGAAAAGCCCACCAAAACCCAACGGTGAGCCTCCCAAAACAAAGTTATAAATCAAAATAAATTAGGTGGATAACCACAAGAATGAACACTGCTATGGCTAATTTGGTTACAAAACAATACTAATAACTCTCTATGAATGCTTCTTTCAATGAAGGTACCAAGATCTGATATAAGGCTTTATAACACAATTTGCATATGAAATGAAACTATATAATAAGAACAAACTATATTATGAATATGAAAATCTCTTGGATATGTGAACTAATCTTGTATGGAATAATTAATGTCTAAGATAGAATAAAATAATGAATAGATCTAGCTAGTTGGTAAGTGAAGTAAAAACACCTCAAGATCTACAAAAACAAAAAACAATGGACAAATCAATAGAGAGGAGAAGATTGATTAAAAAGAGATTGATGAAGAAAAAGATGATGAATGTGAAGGGTAGGTGAGGTCCTTTTCCTCCTCCCTTCAATCCAACAAAATTCTTCACCACACCTCAATTATTAAATTATCTTCTCTTCTCTGAAATCAATCAAAGAAATGAAGAAATCACTTTCTTTGTTTGTTGTTGATGTTGTTGTTGGTTTGTGTATGGGACAATTTAGCAAACAAATGGTGGGCAATGAAAGGGAAAGGAATGAATTGTTATTTATGCAAATTGAAATGGGAGGCTAAGGTTTGTTAGAATTTTTGTGGATGTCAAACACATTTCAATGTCAAGCTCCATTCCTTTCAATGACTCAATCATAGAAAAAAATATTCATTAATAAAAAATATTCCTTTTTAATAAACTCTTGTCTAAGACAATTTTATTCGAAACGTGTCACATACTAAACATAGATTAATATATTTCACAGTCGATATTTAAATATTGGTTTGTTGTGTTGTGAGAATATATCTTCTTCCTCCGCTAAACTAAAATATTCTCGTTGAATTATTTTATTTTATTTGTATAGGAAATCTTGTGAACTTTGATTTTGTTGTACTGAAGTTCAAGTTGGAGGGAAATGTCTGACCAGAAAAGGCAACTACATTGGATAACGTATATAGGACAACAACATTGCAACCAACGACAACTAGATTCGTTATTTATTTATATTATTAAATTTGGGGGTAAAGTTTATGATTCGTGCATCTGGCTAGTGTTACAAAAATAATAATACTTTTGTTCACACAAATTGCATCTGAACATTTACGTTCAAGATCCATCATCCCATCCCATCCCATCATTTTCTTTTTGTTTGCAGTTTTTTTTTTACTAAATTATCACTTTATTATAAATAATTTTAGAAAAAAAGTTAGACTGCAAAAACATCGTATCCAACTATATTGACAACTCCAAGACCATTTATCATTTGCATTATCATAATAAATATATTAAAATAAATTAGATGGGCTAATTTAACTTCTTTAAAAAAATTAAAAAAATACATCTTTGGTGACTAGAGCAAAATCCAAATGACAAGCCTATGAATTTACGGACTTATTAAAAACGTTACCATAAAATCTTAGTGGGATAAAACTATTCTGAAGGGGAAAAAGTGTAGTGCACGACAAGAGTAATTAGTAAATTCATAAAATGATATTTCCTCAGTCTCAAAATATAAGCAAAAATGAGTCAACATAAGTTGATGTATTTGGTACAAATTTTGAACTAAATACATAATTTTTGTTGACCAATTTTTGGTTATATTTTGGGACGGAGGGAGTATAAGCTCAACAACAACGAGGGCGTATCCAAAACCTTATAGAATTGAGAAATGATATTTGTATAATTATTTTTTGACAACTTTTTCTCTTATACTCACGTTATATTTTTATTTTCTCTCTCTATTGCTTTAGTTTTTGTGTCAATACTTACTTTTCTTTGTAAATGTATGGTTGTCACATAAGTTGTTACACAAATGGTTGTTCAAATAACACAACTCTATAAAATTAGACAAAACGAAAGTTACGAACATTAATTCTATTCCAAAAAACGTCATCTTGTTGTCTATAAATTTTAACTCAACTGGTAAAAATATTGAAATTGTTAGGTCGAACGTCGTGATGGTTATTTATCATTTCGTCCATCTACAAAAGAAATCGTCATCTTTTTTTTTGGATGACAAGAGGGTCGAAGCCCAAAAAAAAATTGAAAAATGAAACAACTAATTGAGAGTCACCTTTCGATCATACTTTATAATAAATAAATAGTCGTACTCGAATGAGATAAGATGAGTCCTTACATAATAATCACTAATCTCAATTTAAATTTGAACTAGAAAATCATACAAAAGAAATTGTTTTGAGAGAGTCCGATGTATAAGTTGAAAGGTGTACTAGTCTAACTCTCTATTATTGGTGTATCAACACAACAAAGGTATTTCGATTAGTGAAATGAGGACCTTAAAGGATTATTATCAATGCTCAAACTCTGAAAACTAACCCAACTCACAAACATTTGTCTATTGCTGAAAAATAAAATCAAGGGTGAAAAGACTAATTAAGTTACGAAAGGGAACATAAACAATAAGTTTTGTCTAGTGTGCACGGGTAAATAGTTTTGCACCACACATAAATATAGTTTTCATCAATTGATCAATAAGTCTTATCATATGTCATTTAATTTAATAATAGTATTATTTATCCAATGATAAAACTAATATATAAAGAGGTATTATGAATACTCTATTTCTAACACTCTCTTTAATGTCTATTATCTTATTGAGTAAAATTCATGTGGGTACTACAATTTGAAAATAGGTATAACATAAAGTGGTGAGACACATATGAGTTTCACCTAATAGGATATTTAGTGTTGAAGAGAGTGTTAGAAAAAGAATGTTCTTAGAGCATCCACAATAAAGATATCAATTTTTGTGTACTTAAGTAGGTCTCACATGTACACATCATTTGTTTACAGTTTTTTTAATAATAGTACTCCAGTATCTGATAAGCATTCAATTCAAACAACTTTAAAATGGGATTAATTGAACTCCACGGTATACACCACATTCATATTTTATAATTGAGAAACGTGAAATAATATTAATAAATTAGTGGGTCCATTTAACAAAACCAAAGTGGGTGTAATGGATGTGGATGCTCTTGGAGCATTTAGAATGAAGCTCCTCATTTTTTGGTATTTAAATGGATTTCACGTATAGACATCGCTCATTTATAATTTTTTAATAATAGTACCTCATAAGTATTTGATTCCTCCAACCCAGCACTTCACACAGATTTTTTAAATAGGACTTACTAATAACTTATAGAGTTAAATATGTGTTTGGTCCCTACAAGTATACCAACTTTTCGTTTTAGTCTCTATTCATATTTTTGAATAAAATTTTGCATTAAAGCTTATAATATTATAAGAATCTCTCCCAAAGAAAATTAGAGTCTTTTAACAAAACATGAATTAAATATGAATTTTTATATTTTTGTCAGTTAAAAATTCATATTTAATTCATTTTTTGTTAAAAAATTCTATTTTTTTGGAAGGAATTTTTATAATATTCTACACATTTTTGCGCAATTTCATTCAAAACATACAAATGCTACACATGGGTCGACTTAAAAATAAGGACCAAAAGTGATGATTGAAAATTTTATTGGGACTAAAAGTTGAAGGAAAATTTTATAGGAACTAAAACGAAAAGTTGATATATTTATAGGGGCTAAAAATATATTTAGCCCTAACTTATATCATCTAGCAATAACTCTATATTATCACATTTCAATATTTTAATATTAAAACACGTGGACTCGTATGGAGAGATAGAATGATTTTATGACACACTCTTCTTAACAGGTATCCTTTTGAATGTCTCCACAATGGGAGTACCTATGAGGTATCAATGCTTATAGAGATAAGTCACTCCCATTGTAGATGGTATTGGTTTCTCATTTATATATGAGCTGTGTTATTTAAACTACCATTTGTATGCCAACTTATGGGACAACCGTTGATTTACAAAGAGAAGTAGCTATTGACATGAAAACAAAAAAACAATAAAAAGAGAAAGTAAAAACATAATATATGTATAAGAGAGAAAATTGTCACAAAGTTATTACTCCATCCGTTTCAAAATGAACGTCACTTGCACTTTTCAATATACTCTCTAATTAATTGAGTGTACACTACTTTCAAAGCATTACACCAACAGTAAATAAGGTTAGTTTAGTAAACATATTTATTACATTTTTTAATTTGTATGTAAAAATATTAAACGACGCTCATTGTAAAACGGATGAAGTACAATATAGTTGTACAAGGTGCCATTTCACATGGGAAAGGTGATATTTACCATCAGATTAAATAGATTCACTGATTTTATTGTGGTCTATCTACATCATATCTTTTTCCCTTTATCTTCAACCTTAGTATCATGACCCTCTTCTTTCGAGAATAATCAGAATCGTCCACCACCTGCTTCTATTGCAGCGGTTGATTTTGATGGAACTTTGTGGAATTGCTAAATTGATTCAAATTGAAGAACTTTTGAGATAAGGAAAAAAAAGGGTCCATGAAAAAATTAAGAAGCATATTATGTTGTCTGCCATTAATTGATGGTGTTGTATAGATTTTATCTAAAAAGATGTTATAATGAAGCATATGTTTGCAATATAGTCATGGAAGTGTAACAATTAGGCTTGTGCATAGCAGAAGCATGGTTATGGAATTAACCCGACATAGATCTAGATTCTTGAATGCATACGTTTTTTTTCTTCCTTATTTTCACCTTCCCTTTCCCAAATTATTACTTGAATTCACAAAAATTATTCCAATCATACCCAGCTTCGAACCCAACCTTATTTTTCTTTTATCGTTTTTACACAGAAATTTATCAAAGACCCATTTCCATTTGGTTGTAGATTTGTGGCTCTTGTGACTCTCCATTGATTGAAGGAAGATTAAAGTGATTGGTGTTGGTGGTGGGTCTCTCACGGAGGTTCATGATACTAAGGTTGAAGATAAAGGGAAAAAAATATGATGTCGATAGACCACAATAAAATCAGTGCACCTATTTAATCTGATGGTAAATATCACATTTTCTATGGTGGGAAAAGATTCACCTTTCCCATGTGAAACGGCACCGTTGTACAAATATCATTTATTTTTATATGATGCTAGAATTATCTCACTATATATGCCACATATTAAAGGCATAAATTATCAACTTGTGTTCTTTATATTGGATTTGTAAATTGTTGGGAAAGTTAACAATAATTGACTAGCTAGTTGTGTACCAGATCCAAGGAGACCAACGTCAAGTTGGTTAGATATCAGAGCATTGAGTGAGTTAGAAGGTGGGAATTGTTTGGGGGAGAATGCAATGCCCTAGACGCGTGGAAAGCACGGAGGAAAATGATTGGGTAACATTCATGAAGCGCGTATAGTACTATAGTCCTAAAAAGAAGTGCCATGCCCTAATTGCATTGGTTTAATTTTAAGCTGAGAGAAATATTTGACGGTGCAAAACCGCTGACAAATTATGAGATGATGAGATCCACCAATGACTGACTTGCCAGCTCCACAGTTAAGGGGGCTTGTAATCTCAATTTGCATGTTGAGTGTTGCTGGACTTTAAAGCTTTGTTTGGAATTTGTGAAGAAAAGAAATAAGATGAATTTGGAAAGGGGTGATTTGCAACCTTGATATCGAGTGGTCTTGAAGATGACAACTTATAAAGTTGTATGGATGCGGCATAGGACTCTTGGTTGTTTATCGATAGGTGGTGTACTTGCAAGTCATTAAGAGTTTTAGGAAGGTCTAGAATGAATAAATGTATCTTTCACGTAAATAATTGTCCCTTATGAAAAACTCTTATGTGGTCATATGGAATTTGGACATACTCATAAAAATAAAAAAAGATAGAAAGAGAAAATAAATTAAATAATAAGTTTTTTTAAATAATTAAATATACTATGTTCAATCTTGTGCCCAAAAGTTTACGTCCATTCAAATATTTTCTATCGCTTATATATGTGATGTCTATTTATCTATCTTCGGTTAAAATCCTTTTTTTCTTCATATTTTCATATACCCAAAAAATGTACCTGATTTTTATATTTCATTTTTTTAATCCACAGAGCGGATGGAAAATAATTTCTCCATCGATGCAATTTGTGAGCAAAACCATACAAAGATAATGAAACAAATTGGTAAGCACAAAATATAAAAGAATATGCCATTTCATAATTTGATTAAAATGTTTAGAGAATACCATAAAAAAAATTAAAGACACATAGATGTAAGATTGACTCAAGTCTTTGAAATGGAGGTCCCAAAAATTTATTTTATATAAAATGTAAAGAAAGATATAAAAATCACCAAATATTTTTGGGTGGTCCATCAGCTCAACATATATTTATATCCCACACACAATAATGGACCTCTTCCTCAAAAAAAAAAATGGAGCTATTCCTTTCTTCACATTATCATTAACTAATTATTAATTACAGAGATCATGCATTGTGAGCACATTTCCCAATCCTACATTAACGTGATGCAATTGCAACCTAGTAGCTACTTTCCTTTATGCTGAAAACGACGCCCATCTTATTACACCTACACAGGTACAACTACAACTTGCCCTCAAGAGTCAAGACTATCAAATTGATGCTGACCAACTTGTAATTTATGTTTGGATCATGTTAACTGGTACATCTAGATTATTAGTTAAAAAACAAAAACAAAAAAAAAATGCAGTAAAATTTATGTTAAAAAGGATAGATCTTTTACATTTTTAAGGAGTTCATTACATAAATTTTAAGATAATTTTATTATATTTGATTCTTTAACAAGAATCCAAGAAACACTTGTTAGTATTTCCTTAATTAAAATCAGTTTACAATTTTAAACTACTTTTTTTATAATCAATTTCATCAATATGCATATAATTAATAAAATCATAAGAGAAATGTCATTTTGTCAAAAAAAAAAAAAGAGACATGTCATGACAATCTATCCTTAAAAAAATGTCACGAAAATCTATGTTTTTCTTGACATTATCAATATGACAAATTCTAGAACGAAACAACCGTCAAATATTTACGTGATAAAAAAAATTATCTGGACAATAAAAAATATACATTCCCTAAAAAAATAATACATTATTTAATAACTTTAAAAATGCATATCATTTGATTTTTTTTCTTTCTTGTGTGTGCGCCAAATGGTGTGGTTAAATTTTTGTGATCACACAAAACTTTATCGAAACAATCGCATGTGTATCGCATCATGTGCAATTGAACGAACAAGTATATTAAAAGAGTTTCGTTGATTTTATGGTATACATGTCATATATACAACACATTTTACATTGACCATCTCTTTCTATCTATGTTTTTTCTCATCACCACTATTTTCTCTTTCAGATTCTCTAGACGTTAGGGTAGATATTGAAGTTTTATTAGTGTACTACATTGACAAGATTCCTTGGTTGTCCATTTAATATATATGATTGGGCATCGTCGTTTTATGAGTTATAACTTTTAAATTAAAGTCAGGTTTAAGCTCATTTAGCATGATACTAGAGTTAGATTAAAGATGACAATATATGAGATTCCCACATTGCTAAGGTTCCAAAACGGTTAGATTTAGAGTTAACTTTTGTGAGTGAGATCCAAACTTTTTTAACATTCATGTGGACAGAAGACACTTGTGCTCACGATAGTGTAGCCTCTTTGTGGGTTGTGGACGCCTGAAATGTTGACAGACATTTTGGTTCCCGATTTCATTGTGTTGTTTGCTAGAACTTTTTGCTCTCCTCTCTTCTTGCTAAGTAAAAGTAAAATCAAAGTGTGTCTTTTTTATACATGTCATAGTTGGTGGGGCAGAAAGTGTAACTGATCATCTAATTCAAAAATCGAATAAATTGTCAACTTAGTCCTTGTTTTAGACCCTATCTAGGTTGGTGGTCTATAAAGTATATTAAAAGAACTTTGCTCTGGTGGTGTAGGTTTGGGACTTAAGAGTGTACTCCTTTGAAAATATCGAGTTCGATTCTTTCAGGTGCTAACAATTGTTGTGTTGAACTAGTCCATATCGAGTTTTTCTCTAGTAAAAGAATTTGTTGCTTATAGTTAGAAGTTCGATCCTTAATTTGGTGTATAAAAATTTACTATTTGAGATATCTAACCCTTAAATATGCTTCTAGCATGCCTTTAATTCTCATAGGAATAACTCATTAGTTGTATGTGGAAGATACCCTTAGAAAAACTTGTTGTGATTTGTTTCAACAACTTTTCATCTTGTCTAACTAGTTAACTGGAGCCCCTTTTTGGGCATAAAACAATGTTAAAAAATTGAAGGAGAGTTTTATCATCCATTACGGTCCTAATCGGTTTGAGTGAATAGTCTTTACAATTGTACGTAAATGATATCCGATTCACACCAAAAAATTGTAACTCCTTTTTCCTCCTGCCCATCAACTTTGGTTGACTTTTTTGTTTTATTTTTAAATAAGCACTTTTGGTTGACTTGGACTTCTACTTTTTTTCGGCTTATTACTAACGTAAATTAGTTTGTTTTGATTTAGTGCTCAACAACTAATTTAGACTATATTTTGTAAAACATTGGAAAATCAAAACGTAAGGGGTTGGTACAAAGTTGCACCAATACAAGTTTATCACATTTATCGAAGAGTACAACCATGTAGTACAAGAAGTACTAATACTAACAATATTATTATTAATTTTGGGGATTCAAAAAAAGTGAAACACTTGAAACATTGAACACCTTATTATCTTTCCTTTATTTTTGCTTTTATGTGAGTGTGTCTAAAACTTGTATCCATAGTTTTGTGACTATGGAAGACCGGAGTTTTTTTTTATCCTCATATGTTTTTAAAAACTGACATCGTTTGGAAGTACCATTCAAGACATAGAAAAACAAGGATTTTCACACTTTCATGAGTGAATTCACACAAAACCATACATTCATTTTTCTGTCCGAAACAATACTTTCAAATGAGGTCGATATTTGAAAAAACATGGGGGATAAAAGCAACTCTATATATGAATATGGTGAACAATTGAAAAAAAATAAAGACCTTAAGGAAGCCCACCCTAAGAGAAGTCCTTCAAGATTAGATAATTGACATATTTTTTTTAAAAAAATGAACCTTTTCGTTGGTCTATCATCTAAGTGGACAACGTGGCTCAAGGAAGGCACTATAGGGAAAAATAGCCCTATCAATGGTTGCTTACTTTGTAGTTTGTACAATAGAGAATGAATTTTAGTACAAAAAGTGGTTCCCTTGGGATATGATATGTGACATGTCTCAATTTTTGTGATGTTCTTTGAAGCTAAGCCTTTGAGTGGGTTGTGATAGTACCAAAAACAATAATATTGGATTCGAACTATTTCATTAACAAATGGACATTTATATAAGGACAAGTATTGGGTTGGTGGTGTTGCCATTTGAGCATCATGACATATTTGTAATTGAAATGGAATCTTATCTAAATGCCATATATGTATGGTTAGACAAAAGGCCAATTTGATTCTTCACTATGTCACACTAACCATAAGTTTTCACATCCTTTTTTAGGAGATGTTGCTTTTTTGTGTCTCTTTCATATGTTGTTTTATTTCCCTCCATAGGTTGTGGAGCAAATACCATAAACATTTTTTTCTATTCATTTCTTCACGATGATCATGAATGAAATAGAAAGTTATAGAATGATTTAAGCATATCCACTTTGGCTACATTGATATTTCCACTAAGGTATACAATCTTTTTGTGCTTGTCTCCTAAAGTTTGAACATTCTATCCATCATCCCCCCACCAAATTTGAAATCACCTATCCCACCCATTTTGTCCAATACAAAATTATCTCTATCTTTATGAATGTGAACTATATACGTGCCAGATTCTTAAACAGCCAACTTAAACTCTCTAGTGGAAATCATTGCTGCCTTTTTTTTATTGATCCTTGTGATTTTTTTGATCAAATAAGCCTCCAAGTGGCTAAAGTGTCTGAAAATTGCTCTTCCCACAAACAAAAATGCTCACTCCTGAAGAAAATGTCCAAAATACCCTTGTGTGAGTTAAGTCACGCTCGGTACATACCAGCGTGACTTAACTCACGTGGAGTTTTGGTATACATACACGAACACAACACAACATCCTTCAGTTTCAAAAGTTTCAAAATCAACCAAAATTCTCCCAATTCTCCAACATTTGAATTCCAACCAATTTAAGCAAATCAAATTCAACATTCGAATTCCAGGACATTTGTTGGTACTCCGGTTCGATCATGGTCGGCAGTCAGACTATGTGTCTTCACTTGCCAGAGCGGGTTCTCAGACAGTACAGACACGTGCAGACCATCCCCATATCTCCTACTGATGTTCAGACTCTTCAGGCCACGACGGTTGTTGTGGCCTTTCAGGACTTTCTGCTCCATGTCCTTCCACATGCACTTCAGGGTGAGCCTACACCAGAGGTTAAACCATGGAAGTATTAGAAGGGGTACATGAGATAGTTCTACAAGGTATTTCATCCCATCATGACCGACCCTGCTGCCGTTGCTGAGGACGCGCCTCCTGTCCCTCCTTACGAGGAGGTTATTGTTGAGCAGCAGTATGCCAAACAGGTTCCCGACCCACTCCAGATCATTAAGAACATCAGACGCAAAGTAGACAGTGCCTTCACTTGTCCTGATGTGTTTCAGAATCCAACTGTCTTCAGTATTTTTCAGGGCATCCAGCCAGAGTATCATATCTTGCAGGAGCAGGGGGGTTCCCCGGATGAATTTTTCATTGATTGTTTTTAATTTCTTATGGTGTAGATCTGAAACAATGGCTCAAGTATACGCTCAAGTATCCTTCAACGGTGGAAACCCTCATTTTTTTCAAGGTTCGCGACGATGTCACGTTAAAAGAATTGAAGGATCAACTTCATGAAATCAACCAACGACTCAACCACGGAGACGAGGAGGATGGAGTACGTTTGGTACGAACGTCCATCGTTCGACTCAGAGGGGAATTTGACATTCACTAGGTCGGAGTTAACGAACGACGATGGCGTGAGGACCATGTTCTCGATATTTGCTCATCACATCATGATCCTCATCGAGATGGATGCTACGTTGTTGAGGTCGCCTGAAGATATTTTCAAGAGTTTGATTCGGCCGGATGAAGATGTTTAGGTAGTATTATTATGTTGTCATTATTTTGTTGGATTTTAGTTTAATTTTTGTTAGTTTGCTGAAGATGTTGGCATTGAAATGTCTTATACTTAGTGTAAAAGTTTGCAAGTCTCTTTGGAAACTCAAAAGAATGAAGAGAACATAACATGTATTTTGTTGAATCAACTATATAGGTTCTCACATCGAATTCCTTCATATTAGATGAGTGTGACAAAAGAGAATGCAGTTCTAAGATGTTGTTTTCTGCTTGATCATGCTTCTCTGTCAATTGAAACTTGTCAGTTGACAGGGCAGTAGGATTAAGTTCAAAAGAATATATTAGAATGCATTCCTTTTTGTCATGACTCATCCTATATGAAGGGATTCAATGTGATAACTTATATAGTTGATTCGGTAGAAAAGATGTGTTGTGTTCTCTTCATTTTTTTGTTTTCAAAGGGACTTGCAAATTTTTACACTAAGTATAAGACACTTCAATGCCAACATTTTCGGCAAACTTTCATGAATTTAATTTTAATCCAACATCATGATGATACAACATCATTAGGGATAATGTAATGTAATGTAACGTAACACTTCGTTTATTTGAACGGAGATTAAATTATAACTAAATAAATTTGTCATATTCTATTAATTTTGGAATTTATTATGCGTACACTGATACTTTTAGTTATGATTTATTTTGGATCATGAATGAATTGTTGTTATTGTTGTTTCTAAGACTTGACATGCTTTTTAAAAAATGAACATAACATATTGTATGTTTGGGGTCTTCAAAAAATATTATCTTTGTGAAAAATTGGTGAAAACATAACTTACCTAAAACAAACGTGACTTAAGTCACGCTGATATACCGAGCGTGACTTAAATCTCGCTGGGGTATTTTCGACAGTTTGTATAAGAGTGAACAATTTTCGTTATAAGAAGAGCAATTTTCAAAGTGCCTCCAGGCCTGTGACTGTATCTAGCTACCTATAAGGAGTTGAGAATTTCTTAATCACTATTCTTAGATTCCAATTATGAAATCTGAAATGTGTTAAGGTGTTAAAGAGTATTTTTAATGTGTTTCTACACAATTTGATTTTACATAATTCAAAATGTTATAGGATGTGTGAGAAGTTAGGGGATAGAAAAAGAAAATTCTCTAAAGAGCGGGGTTCTGAATGAAATTGGGATTGAAAGTCGAGTTGGATATTTTAATCTTTCTTTCAAAGAGGTTAGCAATGAAACTAACAATCACTACATGCATAAAAATAAGAAATTGCGGGTTTAAAATCAAACTCCATAGTCTCAAACATATCTACCCTCTTCACATTTGAGTTGTAGATATGAAATTGATTACTTAATTTTAAATAACTAAAAAACCTATAAATACCAATTGTTTATTTAAAAATACATTTTTTTTGTTGTGAGTGTGTGTCTATGTATATATATATATATATATATATATATATATATATATATATATATATATATAATGTTAATAATGAGCTTCAACTACCAAGATTCAGTTTTGAGCCCTATAAAGCATAACTCCTTTGTTGCCCTCTTCAGCTTTTCATTTTTGAGCTCCATAGATCTATTATTGAGCTTCAACTACCATTTTCGAGCTTTCATTCTAAAGTTACAGATTCCATTATCAACTTTTTCTTCTTCTACATTTCTATATATATATATATATATATATATATATATATATATATATATATATATATATTTTCCTTTCACACTTTTCATTTTCCAATTTTACACACTTCGTTTTTTCACTCTCATTATGATGAATATTGATTTTGATATTTTCCACCACAAATTGATTCATTTTTTGTGAAGAAATGTCAAATCATGCACCATGGTTGTCTACAAATTTATTAACATATGCATAGTAAATAGCGATTTACAGTGCACTTATTTTAATGTTTAAAATATACTCGGTAAATAATTATTTACTGTGCACTATATTTCGAAAAAAAAAATATTTACTGTGCACTAATTTTTAAGATGAACAAATTTATTAATTTTATACTTTATCAAACTGTAAACATAGATATATATTTTCTAAAAACAATTGTTTACATTTTTATTAAGTAAGAAATAAAAAAAATATTCATATGGTGGACAAATTACGAATTTTGCTCGCCGTAAATGTTCATCTATACTTTATTAAAACAAGTATTGTAAATAGATTTATTTGCGATAAAAAGGATAATTTTTTTGAGGGAATAAAAAAAGGATAAAAAGGATAGTTTTAGAATTTTCAGAAAGAAAATGTAGAGATATGCCAATTAGGTTTGGTGTATTCTATTCATATCAATATTCCTTATTTATTCGTGCACTGCTTCTGGGCTGTGTTTATGTGGTGGTCTAGCTCATTCTTTGTGTTTGTAGACTACAGATCAGTCCATTTTTGGTATAAAAAAAAATTAGTCCATTTTATTTCTATTGCTAAGAGTCAGTTCTTTTGTTATACATTTAATTTAGACTAAATTATACCGGATGTCTTTTAAGTTATTTAATTATAATAAATTAGTCCTTTTAAGTTGTTTTTTGTACACTTATGTCTTTAAGTTAATTAATTCTAACAAGCTAGTCCTTTAAGTATTTTTCGTAACACTTAGGTCTTTTAAGTTATTTAATTGAAATTTTTAGGCCCCGAATAACTTACATTTTTAAGATTTGAAATCCCTCAAATTGTTACGGTTAAATAACTTAAAAGACCTAATTGATACGGAAAAAACTTAAAGGACCAACTGGTTATAAATAATTAACTTAAATGACTTAAGCGGTACGAAAAAAACTTAAAAGGCCAGTTTGTTACAATTAAATAACTTAAAAGACTTCTGATGTAATTTAGCTTTTAATTTAATGCTTAAGTAGTTTTTGAGTCAAAGTGACTTATGTGTATCAAACTTAACCCAAAAAACATTAAAAAGAGGTGAAAATATTTTAAAAAAAATCAGAGGTCAATAATGGTTGTCACCTAGATGTTAGTAGTGGTTGTCACCTAGACGTAGTTTAATTGAATGTATGCGTAAAAAAATTATACTTTTAGTGCATAAAAACTTATCTCTAATTCTTATAAGAAAATAACATATTATTTGGTTTGTGCTTAATCTTTCATCTTTTAAAGTTTGAACACATTAAAAAACAACAAATTTAGACGTGTAGATTCATTTGTCCTTAATTCATTAGTAACAACATATAAGTTCATGAAGGGGAAGCCTTTGGCCTTCTGTATGTCATTCACCAAACTTTTGAGCTTGTTTCAAATTGTATTCAAAGTATGCAGTGGATCAATATTAATCAAGAGAAAGTTGATTATGGACTTCCATTTTAAATTATAGGAGTTTTATTTTCACATTTCTGGTAGAGTTTTCAACTCCTTACAATTTAAAAGTTGTTTTTTTTAATGTAAAAACATGTTACGCGTCTAGCTACTTAGTAGTCAATTTAATCCTTTTTTTTGTCAATTTAGTCTATAAAATTACTAAAAAAAGAGACACTTTACAATTTCAATATATTTAAAGACTACAATGACACTGTCTCACAAGTACAGAGATCAAATGGTTATTTAGACTAATTTCTATTTTTACTTTCAAATATCCTTTTCAAATGTTAACTAGTTGTCGTGTCTTGGTTGTCTATATCTAAAGAGGACATGTTATTCAACAACTTCTCAGCAGCATCCACGTTCATGAATGATGTCCGTTTTTCCAACATATTTAAACAATTTTATTTTTTGAATGAACATATTTAAACAATTAATTATTAATTAATTAATTATAGTCTTCATCCTCTAGTCAAGTCTTCCTCTAATTCATATTTTGTTTCTTAATGTGATAACTAATAATAAGTTGAATTTTTATTACTTAGGCACAAGGCAAAGATAATGATGAGTAGTATTGTGTGTCTTCTAAAGTTAGTTGGAGCAATCTTTGTTCTGTTGAATGTTGCTTCTGTTTCTGGTAGTTGCATAGAGAAGGAGAGACATGCTCTCCTTGAGTTGAAATCAGGTCTTGTGTTGGATGACACTTACCTTTTGCCTTCTTGGGACAGTAAGAGTGATGATTGTTGTGCATGGGAAGGAATCAGTTGTAGCAATCAAACTGGCCATGTTGAAATACTTGATCTAAATGGTGATCAGTTTGGTCCTTTTGAAGGCGAGATCAACGCGTCATTGATCGAGTTGTGGCATTTAAAGTATTTGAACCTCAGTTGGAATCTGTTTTCAAACAGTTATTTCCCAGAATTATTTGGTTCTCCAAGAAACTTGAGATTTCTTGACCTCCAAGGTTCATTTGATGGGGGAAGAATTCCAAAGGATCTTGCTCGTCTTCCGCACTTGCAATATCTTGATCTTTCAGACAATGGCCTTGAGGGTACAATCCCTCGTCAACTTGGAAATCTCTCTCATTTGCAGTACCTTGATCTTAGTTCAAATGATCTTGTGGGAACCGTTCTTCATCCACTTGGAAGTCTTTCAAATTTGCAGGAACTTCATCTTGGATACAATCAAGGACTCAAAGTTTATTTTGGAGGTGAGTGGCTTTCTAATCTAACTCTTTTAACGCATCTTGACTTGAGTCACTTGCCAAATCTCAATTCTTCTCATGTCTGGCTGCAAATGATTGGAAAGCTTCCAAAAATACAAGAATTGAAGCTATCTGGTTGTGATCTTTCAGATCTTTACCTTCTTTCTCTGTCTCGTTCGCTATTGAATTTTTCTACTTCTCTTGCAATTCTCGATCTTTCACAGAATGCCTTCTCATCATCCAAAATATTTGAGTGGGTGTTTAATGCTACCGCCAACTTAATTGAGCTTGATCTTAGCCATAACATCTTCAAAGGCACCATTCCATATGATTTTGGCAACACGAGAAACAATCTTGAACGACTTGACTTGTCCGGTAATGTACTACACGATGGAAGTAGTATGGAATCCTTTAGTAACATATGTAGCTTAAACTCATTGAAACTTGATTCTAACAATTTGAATGAAGACATTTCAACAATTTTTCTCAAATTGGCTGGTTGTGCTAGATACTCACTGCAAGATTTAAGCTTACATCACAACCAAATTACTGGCACATTGCCTAACCTTTCAATATTTCCATCTCTAATAACAGTCGACATTTCAAATAATATGTTAAGTGGGAAGGTACCAGATGGAATTCCAAAATCATTGGAGTCTTTGATAATTAAATCAAATTCTTTAGAAGGTGGAATTCCAAAATCATTTGGTAGCCTATGTTCATTAAGGTCACTAGACCTGTCAAGTAACAAGTTGAGTGAAGATCTTTCGGTAATGCTTCATAATTTGTCAGTTGGGTGTGCAAAGAACTCGCTGAAAGAATTATACTTAGCTAGCAACCAAATTATTGGCACGGTACCTGACATGTCAGGGTTCTCATCTTTAGAAAATCTGTTCCTATATGAAAATCTATTAAATGGGACGATCCTAAAAAATTCTACATTCCCCTATCGATTAGTGAACCTGTACTTGGATTCCAATGATTTGTATGGTGTGATCACTGACTCTCATTTTGGCAACATGTCCATGCATGTTAAAGTATTTAAGCTTGAGTTCCAATTCGTTGGCTTTGAAATTCAGTGAAAATTGGGTGCCACCTTTTCAACTGTCTACCATATATTTAAGGTCTTGTACTTTAGGGCCAAGTTTTCCAAAATGGCTACGGAGTAAAAAATATCTTCAAAGGGTGGAAATTTCTGATGTTGGAATCTCAGATGTTGTTCCAGTGTGGTTCTGGACTCAAGCAACAAATATAAGGTTCACGAATATTTCGTACAATAATCTCACTGGCACAATTCCAAATATGCTCATAAGATTTTCTAGAGGTTGTCAAGTAATTATGGATTCAAATCAATTTGAAGGTTCAATCCCTCCGTTTTTTCGAAGTGCAATATTGCTACGGTTGTCTAATAACAAATTTTCTGAAACTCACTTGTTTTCATGTGCCAACACTGCGGTTGATAGGTTGCTCATATTGGATCTATCAAAGAATCAATTATCAAGGAAGCTCCCTGATTGTTGGAATCATTTGAAAGCATTGGAATTTCTAGATTTGAGCGACAATACTTTGTCTGGTGAAGTTCCATTCTCAATGGGATCATTACTTAAAATTAAGGTATTGATATTGCGCAACAATAGCTTGACAGGGAAGTTACCTTTCTCATTGAAAAATTGCACAGAACTGATCATGCTAGATCTTGGACATAATAGATTCTCAGGACCAATACCGTATTGGTTAGGACAACAATTACAAATGTTAAGCTTACGAAAGAACCAATTCAATGGAAGCCTTCCGCAGATTCTTTGTGACATAACAAACATTCAGCTGTTGGATCTCTCCGAGAACAATCTATCAGGACGAATTTTCAAGTGCTTGAAGAATTTTTCCGCAATGTCTCAGAATGTTTCTCCAAATAGAACCATAGTTTCTGTATTTTTTTATTACAAAGGCACCCTTGTATATGAAGGCTATGATTTGATTGCATTGTTGACGTGGAAAGGTGCAGAACGACAATTCAAGAATAATAAGCTCATTTTGAGAAGTATTGATCTATCAAGCAATCAATTGATAGGAAATATTCCAGAAGAAATAGGAAACTTGATAGAGTTGGTGTCGTTGAATTTATCAAACAACAATTTGAATGGAGAAATTACTTCAAAGATTGGAAGGTTAACATCACTTGAATTTCTTGACTTGTCAAGAAACCATTTCTCGGGTTTGATTCCTGCTTCTCTAGCTCAAATTGATTGCCTGTCCTTGTTGAATCTGTCGGATAATATGCAGTTGCAGAGTTTCAATGCCTCAAATTATGAAGGGAATGTTGATCTTTGTGGGAAACCACTTGGCAAAAAATGTCCAGGAGATGATGAAGTTGCGCCCGAGAAACCAGAAACACCAGAAGAAAGTAGTCCAGAAGATAAAAAACCAATTTATTTGAGTGTGGCATTGGGATTTATCACAGGATTTTGGGGACTATGGGGATCATTGCTGCTTTGGCAGACTTGGAGACATGCATATGTCTTGTTCTTGGACAACATAATTGACACAATGTATGTGTTTATGGTGCTGAATGCAACTAAGTTTCAAAGGTGGCTTAGAGGCTTACTGGTAAACTTTTCTTTTCCCTCTTTCACTCTTGCCTTTATATATTGTAGTCAGAAGTTTAACCACTTAAACCATGAAATACAAATATATAGCTGGATTTGCTAATTACTTGATAAGTTAATTAGACCTACAAGCCAATATCATGATCCCAATTACTTGATCTTACAACAGAATTTGATCACTTTGTACTTTCCACAGGAAAAGTTTGTCTAAGCATCTCCAATAGAACTATTTGCAACTTTGTTGAAGAAGGGTAAGAGAACATGTAGCTGCTCTGATCAGAGAAATATAAACAAGTTCAAAGTTCTATGTATCAATAATTTAAATAATCAATTTGTGAAGCATTATATTGTGAGACACTATTAATACTGTTATTTATGTTTTATAAACAAATTATTGAGATACAATATATAAGTATACCATCCTTAGTCTTGCTTCACTTTTCCAGTAGTTACTTGAAAATTCTTTGAAGAATAAGTAGCCAAGAAAATTTCCCTATAATGGAATTGAAGGAAATGGTTGAGAAAAAGTACGGTTGTTGTTAATCACTATTTTATCTATGTGTTTCTTGTTATGTACTAAAATGTTCTGCTACTTTATAAATGTCTGTTGCAGTGCCTCAATAAGTATATAGACCTTGTATTTTGGTGAGAAATTTGCCAAAAAAAGCTACAAATTAAGAACCTTGTACATAGAAGTTGTGATAAATTATAATTTGTGGCTTAAAACCAACTTTGGTTTGGCCTACGGAAAAAGACTAGTCTCTACAACATTCGAATCGCAGTTTGAATTCTAGCTGAAAGAGATGTTGATCAAGTAATGGAAAATCTCAAAGAAATAACTAAGTCAAATTAATCTAAATATCAGCCTCAGCTATACATGAAAAGATAGTTCTCTTCAAATGCCAACAAAAAACAATCAAAGCAATCCATTACAGACTTTAACATTATCATGGAAAGCTCTGAACATAACACTAATTATTCTTATTAATCAAGATTACTAGGATGAACCCTCTTTTTTCCACAAAGAGGAACACCAAAGAGCTTCACAGAAGAGCTATTACAATCCTTATCATTTGGTAATTGAGGTGATGATGAATCCAATTCAACAAGCTTCAAAATAGCAGCACTATTGTTGCTTCTTTGTTCAAAGGGTGAAGCAGGACTCACATGGTTTTGAATGAAATATATAATATCATTGTAAAGATTCTTCATGTGAGTGAGTTCTGATAACAGCATGAAATTCTTTCTCCTTAGTCTTTGATTGTCCTCAGAGAGTGCTGTTAAGATATCAGTGTTTGATTTAGGAGATGGTAATGGAGAATCAATCCAACAGATACTTTCATCTGGTTGAAAAATTTGTGGTGATTGTTCATAGTATTGTTGTTGATAATGTTGAGGGGTTTTTCTCCTGTGGATTTCACATAATAGATGCTTAGCTCCTTTTTTGAAGTATTCATTTGCAAACTCCCACCTATCAGCAACAACCTTCTTGAAACCCTGCAAGAAGAGGAGCAGTGTAAGTATATGCTTGTGAGCACACTTCACGTTGAAGACACGCATCAGACACCAACACGACATTGATACATGTGACTATATTCCGCTTTTCCATTTTCTCAAATTATTTTCAGTGCTTCATAGCTTGCGAAACTGTTTTGAAGAGCTTACAGAAATAACTTATGACCTTATCATAAGCCGTTTTCAGCATATTTTCATAAGTTCTCTGGTATAGCTTCGGAAAACAGTTTAGAAATTATATGAAAATAGTTTGATTTTCTTTTATCCTTTGTTACAGAAATAGCTTATTCAGCATTTATATGATAAACACTTGTGCTATAATCATTTAATTAAGTTGTTTATACAGACAGTTACTAAATATGTGATGTTTTACTATCATAGTCAATCATGTAACAATAATAATGAACTGAACCTCTGAATGCAATCAGATATAGGTAAGTCATCTTAAGTTATTCTTATGGTTCAAGAAGTAAGAGAAATGAAACTTTATGAGACCTTTTTACACTAACTAAAGAATATACTTGTTCCAAATTAAGTACTAAAACAATCAATAAGGATATAGAGAACATAGAAGTTAGAATTTGAAGATTCTCACATATGTATTTAGTTGCCTAACAAAGCTTGAGAAGTTGTTATGCTTGAAAAAATTGGGAAGAAGATCTCTAGCAAACTCAGGAGGCCTCCAAACAACAAATGTAGTTTCATCATCACTCCAAGATACAATGTGGTCAGTGAGAGGATCATCAACTAGTTGGTATGTCTTTGTCAAGAAAGGAGCAGGCACTGATTTCTGAGACTCCATAGTGAACACCATGTTATCTTCACACCTCTCCAATGTGAAAGCCATCACACTAAACCAAATACTTTTGTGCTACTTTTCTAATTTTATGGTTTGTTTTGTTATATAATCTTACTCATTCACTAATGCACCACCAAGTTTAAAATAACCTTTCTCACTCTCTTTCTGCTAGAACAACAATTCTTATTCAAAAGAAAATAGATAAAAGAAAAACACAAAGAATACAATCAGGGAGTTCGGCCAATTGTGCCTACGTATCCGACTACAAAGTGGTTGTAATATTTTTTCATTAATCAAATTTATGATTACATATTACAAATTTTGTTTAAATACTACGGTCCGATTTACAAGATTATATCTGATCAATAGACAACTTGTGTTTAAATAATACGGTCCAATTTACAAGTAAATTTAATCTATGAAACAAAAACATAAGACATATCATTTAAGTGAGTCTTCTTTTGGCTATCTAAATAGTTTACTAACTTTAAGAAGCATATGACCATGTCAGTACAAACAATGAGTTTTTGTAGGATAAACTATAATAAGATCCAATGAGTCTATTAATTATTTATTTATTTGATTGTTCTCACTGCTGCTGCAGGGGTGGTGGATTGATGCTTCTTGAGAGATGAGCTATATATACTTTCTATTTTTATTTTTGGTGAAAAAACATTAGGGTATAAGTTTATTGTTTAGGAGGGGACTATTTAGTAATCAAAATTTCAAATCAAAACACTAGTTTGAGTATAAAAGTCACAAAAAAGAAATGTAAAGTCTGCATAATATACATTTTATTTAGATTATTACAAAGTTTATGTCCTCTGCAAATACCTAGACTAATGATTAATTAATTCAAAATCTTTCAAAAAAAGATTAATTAATTCAAAATGATAACATTTTAATTTATTTCTTCTTGTAAGACACGTATATTTTATGGAACTTACTAAGTTTTGGAAGGTTGCAATAATCCTCCAAAAAATTACTTACTTTTATGTATGTATATTGGCCCTCTATTTATAAGTGTCAGAAATTGTTCAATTTGTTGGTCCCTCCCTCCCCTCCACCCTTGTCTTTACTATGTAAATGCATTTGAATGATTTGAAATTTGAAACTTGGAACACTAAAAGAAAATATTGGAAACAAAGCATTCTTTTTATTAACTATATTTTCACTTTATTTGGAAACATATATACTTCCACATTATATATATGTGTGTGTGTGTGTGACAGAATGAAATAACAAAAATAATACAATAAAATAAATGTCCATGCATTAATCTTTGTTTTTGTAATTTTCATCATCAAACCATCATATAAATCAAGAATTCAAGATTATAATTATTTATTTACACACAAGTGATAACTATAAATATAATCTTCTTCATTCACTAATCATCAATAGTCTTGTGCTTTAAAAGTACTAAGGAATTATTAGGATTGATGGGATAGAAACTTTCTCAGATCACCCAAATCATGACTTTTACATTTTGGGTAAATTACACTTTTGGTCCCTTAAATATTTTTCAGGTTTCATATTGGTCCCCTAATTAATAAAAGTAACGTTTTGGTCCCTTAAATCTTTTTATGTTAGTCACTTTGGTCCCTTCCGTTAGTTTGTGTTAAAAAACGTTCACTTTTGGTCCCTTAAATATTTTTCAGGTTTCATATTGGTCCTCTATTAGGGGACCAATATGAAACCTGAAAAATATTTAAGGGACCAAAAGTGAAACCTGAAAAATATTTAAGGGACCAAAAATGAACATTTTTTAACACAAACTAACGGAAGGGACCTAAGTGACTAACATAGAAGGATTTAAGGGACCAAAACGTTACTTTTATTAATTAGGGGACCAATATGAAACCTGAAAAATATTTAAGGGACCAAAAGTGTAATTTACCCTTATATTTTCCATCATAAGAAAAAAAATGTCTCATAAGTCAGAAAAGATAAACACTAAGAATGTTATTATGTGGTTATAATTTTCTTCTTTCAGCATTGATATTTTTTATTTTTCATACTTTTTTTTTTGTGAAGAAATAATTTTTGTGGGGTGGGGATGAATGTTAGGTTGTGATCACGTGGACCACGTACATAATTTTAAAAATTTTATCACTATGGTTAGTAGTACTTCAAAGTTACCTTCTTGTGTACATAACTAGAACATTATAGAAATATCAAAATATTAACACTGTTAATTATTAATTATAAATAGTGAAGTTGCTTGGTACCTAGTATCAAGGTGGAACATTCTGACCATTATTCATCTTATATGTACAATATCCAAAGCACACCCGTGATTTAGTCTCGTGGTAGAAGATATTTAGCTCCTTCTATGTTCAAATCATAACTAAATAAAACAAAAACGAAAATGATGTAACGCATGTGCATGTTTAGATATTCTTTCTTATAGATAAAAGTGATATTGAATTAATTGATTCTCTAAAATGATTATAAATTATTTATGTTTGGACTTATATAAACGTGCCCAATGATACAATCGAATCTAAAATCAATTGTAGAGGTAAAAATCTCAAGTTTTAGCTTTAAGTTGAAATTATTTAATTTCTTTAGGCCAAATCAATTCTACCAAAAGATAATACTTAGCATGTCAAAATCAACCATACACCTATAATTTTTTTTTGGAATCACCTATAAAATTAATTTTGTCTCCTCAAAAAAAAATATACATAGAGTGTTTGAAAAAAAACAATTTTATTCCGATATGAAGTTAAACCTCAACATGAGATTTGGAGCTTGCACTAAAACAATATAATTTTAATCTCAGTTTTTTTTAGGTAAAATCTTAGTTTATTGTCTACCTCACTTACATAACCGTATAAAATATAATGATATGTTTGTGAAAACAAATGCAAGTTAAATTAATTAAACTCATTCACTTTTCATTAAAATCAATTTCACAAAATCAATTTATGCAAATTAAATTTACGTTAGCATAATAAACACACTTATCTCTAGATTCCATTGTTTGATGGGTGACATTAATCTCTATGATTTCTTTATTTCCTCCTTCTTTCACTTCTTTCTCACATTTACTTAGAAAATTAAGTGGAAAGTGATTTACTTAAGCTCTTTCTAGTTTTTCAACACACCTAAGCATCTCACTTGACTCTTTAGTCTTGATTTGTTGCACACTATTTGGTGGTCAAATTATAGGAAGACTTTAAAAATACCATGCATATGTCTCCTTAGAATCCGAAAGGTCTAAATTGATTTTTCAATAATTGAGAAGATTCTATTCCAAAGTTAATATTACCATCATTTTCAGGTTCCAGTATATGCAAAGTGAATATATATATATATATATATATATATATATATATATATATATATATATATATATGTAAATCTCCATGTGACCCACTGCATGTCTTTTTTGAGAAAAAGAGAGAATGTTTTGTCTTTTATGTGTTAGCGCAAATCTAAATGCATAACATATGAAGAAGAGCATGTGGTAACTGAATTTTGAAAAATAAAAGTAAAGAAATCCAAAAATGAACTATTATTGGATTAATTAACAAAAAGAGAAGTTTGAAAGCTTAGTGGTTTTGTTAGTTAATTAATAGTCAAATGTATGTTAACACATTGAAGTTTAGTGCATGATATCTACTTTAAAATTACCTTTACAAATGGTTGCTATGTGATGCCTCTTCTTACCAATAATTTGCTTAAAAAACCCTCTAAAGTTTGAGGTTTATATATTTATTCCAAAATAATTTTTTTATTTACGTTTATTATAGTTAATCTTTCAAATGTATAATTTTATTAACATCAACCTCCTTTTCTTTGAAATTTTCAAGTAAACAACAAAAGTTTGCTGAAGTAATTAAATTGTTTGCTACTTCTAGTTACTTCCAATTCATTTTTCTTTATTAAAGAAAACTTAGAACTATCTTAAAGACTACAGATTAGTACTAGTACTTTACAAAAGTTGAGAGATTCTGATTTATATGAATATTCTCTTGACTACATTTTTTTGCTAATAATTTGGCTCCATAAAGATCATAGTAGAAAACCTTCACAAGTCATAGTTTTACTTAAAACAATGTATTATATACTATACTTTCAACATTATACACACTTTCAACGTTAATTCACTCTCTTCTTTGGTCAACTTGAAACCATCTAGGTTTAATTCATATGTAATGTCACTGTATATACTTTTTACACTGTCAATCAATCATTGATTTATAACTGTGAGATTGTAAAATTAGTTTGACTTTAGTTATAATTTCTAAAATCAAATATATGAGTAATTGTGATTTTTTGACGATGTAAAATCTGTGTATCATAGTTAAACTCAAACTATATACTTTAACAAAGCAATATGGCCAATTAATATATGTGCAAGCTTCCTACAAAAGAGTGGCTTGAGTACATGAAAAATTCAGCACAGCATCTCAACCGAATGATGAAAAATCACATGCAAGAGATAAAGTGCAAGCTTTCAAATTTTAATCTATCATAAGTTTATCACTACAAAATAAATGCATACATATAAATAATGGGTTTCTATCCTTAGATTTTTGAATCATTACCATGTACTGTTTCGCCAATGTGGTTACATTCACAATGTTTCTCTCTTTTTCTGTCAAAGGTCCCATTCAACATGAAATATTTCATCGTGCAATAACTTTTCTTTTCTTTTGATCAGTATTAAGATCCATTGGATGCACACATACTATAATTCTTACTTATTTTTTTTTAAGGAAATACAATAATTCTTACTATATAATTTATATGTAGTGTCATTGTAAATTTGTTTACATCTGCATTTAGCATGTGTTTAGATCCGCTTTTGAATGGCAAATTTTACGTTCCAATGCAAACTCAATTTGGAAATGGTGAAGCAACAAAAGAGTGTCTCAATATACTAGCTAGTATAACCCTTTAACTTATGGAAATGCTTAAGAGTTTTTCTTGAATACTTATGAAGCAAATTAATATAATAATTTTTGTGTCGAAAAGTTGTGAAAATTGATATGTTCAACTTGTTTAGAAATCAAAAAACTGTTGTTATTAATAAAAAAAATTATACCTTTAATTTACACTTTCGGGGCCTAGAAACCAAAAAAAAAAATCATCTCTATTACATTATTGTTCTTTATTGAAAGTGCGTTTTGTTGTGGAATATCACTAAAGAATTGTCAGAACTCAGAAGCAATGGCCACCATAATTAACACCATGCATTTTCCTTTCTCTGAAGAACTTTGTTTGTTTACAGGGAAAAAGGTGAAAAAGTGATAGTTAGTACTTAGTGGAGACTTGAGACTTGAGAGACAAAAATACAAGAGATAGGACCATAGTCTTCTTTCTACCTAGGAAAGACAACATTTCATGTCAAGTGGTGCAGAATATTAAGATAAATTCATCCATCATGCTTGTGTGAACTTAAAAGTAATCGAAAAGGGCAATTCCATAGGCTTTTTCAACCTTTCGCTCTTGGATGGTTCTCTTAATTATGAGCAATTTCTAGTAACTTATTTTACTTTTACATTCTCTTTTTATATGTATAAAAAATACTAGATTAGGAGAAGTACACCTAATGCAAGATAAGAGAGAACCATCAACTACTCATTGAAAATTTACAATGCAATTTACCTATAATGTACCGGTTGCATCATTCTTGACAAGAACCCAAATTATAATCTTAAGTGATTTTATTTGGGTGTCAAAACTCATAGAATATATATACAACGGTTGTTGGAAAACATAATATTGATGGTGCATTGCTAAGAATACTCCCTACGTCCATATAACAAAAAAATTTTCACACTATAAGAACAAATAGTATTGGTATAGTTCTTTGTATCCTTAAGTTTCATAGAAAGATGTAATTTCCATGGTTATAGTATAGGAAAATGAAGGAGAGCAAAATGAATGCAATTGCATTAATTTCCTTGAAATATGATTTTGAAATAACTAATAATACGATAGAATTGGCTTTGCTTATTTGGGACGAAAACCATCAGGGAGGTTATTCCATGACCTTTTATTCGAAAAAAACCTTTTCTTTCCCCTCGAACAGATACACAATTTATGTTATAACACACCTAAGACCATCCCTAATAGGTACCTATTAGGTATCTCTATTGGGGAGAAACTTTTTCGGGGTCTTATAAGACTCATGGTCTCACTTAAGATCTCCAATCTTAAGTGCGACCCACACTTTTTTAATATTAAAAAGTTTGTTTTAATTGATATAAAGTTATTTGATAGTGATAGTAGGTCTCATTAAGTAAAATTTTGTGTAAGATGTTGGTTGGAGGAGATTGATGCTATATGTACTATTATTAAAAATTATAAATGAGTAATGTGTACACAGTGAGACCCATTTAAGTACCCTAAAATCGATGTCTCCATTGTGGATGCTCTAATATGTTATATATAAATCAATTGAGGGGTGCATGGCTCCCACACCCACTCCTGAGAAGATCTGCCACTAGTTGTCAGCGTAGGAGTAACATTTGACTGCATTTATCTATCATCCATCGAAATCATCCTACTATAAATCCATATAATGTATGATAGAACATGCACATACAAAATTAAGAGAAAGATTAGAATGATCTCCACACACTCACACTTTAGAGAGAAAACGACAAAAGAATGATAACCTCTTTATTATTGAATGTGAGAGATATGAGAGATATCAATTACACTTTATGACTCCTATTTATAGGATTATACGCTAGTTAGTTATTAACTAATTAACCACTGACCATAACCATAGTTAGGTTAACACCTTAACCAACTAAACTAACCCATATTAACTTGTTAGAACAAGAAGGTCTTGTACAATTTCTATAAGGTTTTGATGATAACAAAGTATTGAAGAACAATTGAAATACTAACATATGTTCAAGTGTGCATAATCAAAGATAGAATCTATTGTTAAAGGATGAACTTATGAAGAGCATCATAAGGACCAAGAGAAGCTCAGAAGACTATGGTAGAAGATCTAAAGAAAGGTCAACCAGACATCAACGTCCTAAGAAGAAGGATGCCACACATAAGCTGGAGAATTACCTCAACAGACTCAGTGAAGGTCATCAGACTCAGAAGCAGACTACAGACTTGGATGACCCCTCATATTTGAGAAAATCCTGAGGGACCCAGAATCCACGTAGGTTTTGTCTTCTTATGTGAACTGTCCTTATCAAGGATCTGATAAGTACAACTCTTTTGTCTTCTTATGTCTACGTGCACAAACAGACAAAGGACCTCAAGAACAAAAGGAATGCAACGTATAATTCTACTTTCAGCAAAGGAAATTCAAAAGACTATTCAACTGAATTATCCATATCAGGCAAAGGGCCAGTTCTTGATTGAAGCTTCTCAACGACTCTATTTGCGCTGGCACTCTTCTCCAACGTCTCTCAAATGACTGCCTATATAAAGGAGTTGAAGACTTGAAGAAGATCAACAAGACTCTGCTATTTTACTGTGCCATTACTCTGTCAAATCTAATAGCGCAAAACACTTAGGATTTTTGTATCAAAGTTTATATCTTAGAAATCCTAAAGTTGTAAAGAGTCTGTTCATTTGTTCGGTTTACACTACCATTGTTAAATCAAGTGTAAGAACAAATTAGATGTCTTTCGCTTGTGAAGCTTGAGCGTATAAGTCTTCTGGTGAAACCTTGAGCATCTAGAAGTCTCCATCAATTGTAATTGAGCAAGGGAAGTCTCTCGCTTGCGTGCTTGAGCATTTGTAAGTCTCTTGGAGTTGTCCTTGAGCAGGGAAGTCTTTAGGTAGTGTCCTAGAGCAAGGAAGTCTTGAGCAAGTGCGCTTGAGCAAAGGAAGTCTCTTGGAAGAGTCCTTGAGCAATTAGTAATCCATAGTGGTTATAGTGAAATCCCCTGGAAGTGCAAGGGGACTGGACTACTCATGTGTTGTGGGAGGAACCAGTATAAAAATTGTTGTGCCTGCTCTCTCTCTCTCTCTCTCTCTCTCTCTCTCTCGCTCTCTCTCTTTATCTTTGTGTTCTGTATTTATCCACTAGACTCTGAGTCAGAATATGTACACCTCAGATTTTGACCAGTTATTTTAAACACTCAGAAAAAGAAAACAGAAAAAGCCAACACAATTCAACCCCCCCTTCTTGTGTTTTTCCCTACCTTCATAACTAACTAACTAACTAACATTAGAATATGAATTATACTTCAACACACCCCCTTAATTTAGATTATTCCTACATCTTAAATTGGAACAACAAACATTATTCCCGGATCTCATTGATTTAATTGTATCGCAACATAGACAAAATAATTCTTTTGCAAAAAATGAGTTTGATCAACTAACATTATTGAAGGACTCTTCATTTCCTAGCTTCGATACTTCAAACTATTGTAGAAAACAGAACTTTCTGCTCCAATCCTTACTTCATTTCTGAAACTTCAGAATGTTCCACCTGAACAATAGTTGCACTTCAGAATGTTCTCAAATCATTGAACATTTCTTCACTAGAATTGGTTTTGTCATGATGTCTGCAAGTTGATCCTTTGATCTGCTAAACATTAGCTTTAATGTCTTCTGAACACTCTGACCACCACCAACATTCTGAACTTCACCCAGAATTTCCATTAACCTTTTGTAATGGACAAAACCTGAATTTTTTGTTGTATTTCATTGGTTCAAAAAAAGCTTTCATAGCGGATCGTGTAATCCACTTGAACGTCTTTGTCACACAATCACCTCCATCACTTGAAACAACATCACTTGTATCATCAATTCTTGATGCATAATTCGATATAACTCTCTCGATAGTGATAAAACCCTTCTTTCTTGGATTCTTTAACCTCACTGACGTAAACATCACAACCAAGATCGAATTTTCAAGTGAACAACAACGAAACTTCATAAAATGAATTTTTCGTTTAACATTGTGACCTCATCGTAATTCTTCATAAAACCGAACAATACTTAAAATTAAATATGAACAAGAATAAACTTTGGAACTTTGTTCTTCATAATCGGTTTATGAATCAATTTCTTGATTTTCATTATCTTTCCCCTCCATCTCTATGTTTCTCTCTTGATCGTATCTTTCTTCTTCGGCTCCTTGTTGAGCTTTGTTTGAAACAACTCCTCTTTGAGCTTTCCACACCTTATTTGCACTTTTGGTAGAAGAAATCCAATATGAATTCACCTTATCCGTACATTCATGGACCAAGAACAGAGCCTTCTTATCTCTTTACTTTGAATTCACTTCATCCACACTCTCATGGATCTTGAAAAGAGCCTTTTTTATCTCCTTTCATGGATTTCTCGCAGGAAGCCTTCTCTTCCTTTGTTTGGATACATCTCAGGATCTTTTCTAGCAATCTTTGCAAACCAAAGATTTCTTGTATCCTCACTACCCACTTCTCCCAATTCTTGACTTGAGAAAACTCCTTTTCAAAAGTCATTATTGACACCACATGTATCAATAACCAAGTGTGAATCTCTTTTGTGGAATCCATTACCACCAGCCTTGTTGCTCTGTTGATAATGAATGCAATCTCTTTGCGGAAGCTATTTTTAAATCTCATGGATCATGAACCAGGGGTTCTAATGTCACTGATAGAACATGCACATAGAGAATTGAGAGAAAGATTAGAATGATCTCCACACACTCACATTTTAGAGAGAAAACTACAAAGGAATGATAAAATCTTTATTATTGAATGTGAGAGATATGAGAGAGATAACAATTACACTTTACATGGCTTCTATTTATAAGACTATACACTAGTTAGTTATTAACTAACTAACCACTAACCATAGTTGGATTAACACCTTAACTAACTAAACTAACACATATTAACTAACTAACTATAACATTAGAATATGAATTATACTTCAACAATACATATATTGCTCAATAAAGTTGTTAATGAATTAATTCAATCCAACCACTTAATAATATGTGTGTGTATATAATAGAGAGATGGGTTCAATCCAATAACTTCTTTTATTTAAATAGATCATTTTTTATTTTTTATACTAAAATATATTTAAATTTTATCAATGATTGATAAAAAAACATAATTATGTAACTTTTCTTTTATTTTTGAAGAAAATGTAGAAAAAGTCAAAATTATAAAAAATATTTAAAAAAACTGAATTATTAAAAACATATTTATATTAAAAACATATTATTTTTAAAATATAAATAATACACGACCACCGCCTTAACTTTAACCAAGCTTTCCATCGTTCTCCTTCCTCCTCCCCCTTTTTTTCAAATAGCTCCGGCGAGATGTAGATTCGATTTCGGTGGTGCGATGAGTACCTTTGTCCCCCGCACCACCTTTTAATTGTCAGATATGCCAGCGGCGCTGCCTTGTTTTCATCTTTTCCGGCAGTATGGCATATGGATTTCTATAACGCGTTGGTGTGTGGTTTGACCACATACGTGTCTGTTCTGATCGGCGGACACTATTCGTCGTTGCCTGTTTTGTTTGTTTCTGTTGGTGTCGAAAACCCAAACTGAGGTAGTTCTCACAACTGTCGGCACCGCCGTTGTTTCCAAAAGTTGTTGTTGTTGGTTTCATGTTGACGCGGTTCTGATCCTTGAAGGTGTGTAATATATTCGAGGTGGGCGTTCTGGTGTTTTGACTCTCTGATCATTATCCAGATCTGTTGAGATTTGTAGGTGTCAAGGTTAAGGTTTGCCTCCTCCGAACAGCTGCTGCCGTAATATCCGTATTGATTTTCGTCATTGATTTCGGACTGTTTTAAAATCCTGATGTGGGACTCATGGGCTCGAAAGAGTCGTGTAGCGCTTGTTGCTGTTTTTGCAGGGAGTTGATGGATCTTGAATTGTTTTTGTGTTGGCAGACGATTCATACGCCAGCTTAAGATTCGCCATTCACTTTGTTTGATTTGGACTGTGAGGCTCGAAAGGGTCGTTTAGCTTGATGCCATTGTTGCAGGAGTTGATGGTACATGAACCGCCTACGTGTTGACCGAGGGTTCAATCACCGTATCGAAGACCTTTAATTAGAGTTGATACACTTGTGTGTTGTTTTTATTTCTGTATCACCCTTTCGGGGTCGATTTACACACTTGTGTGGTTTTACTAGGTTAGGTTTTATGTCCCCCAGTTTTTATGTAATTTTTTTCTTTTTTTAATAAAATTTATGAGCATTTGATAAAGATTAGAGCAGGGTACCAATTTAGTTGGGAGCCTCTCTGTCTGATGTCATTTTGCTCTGGCCTTATAAAAAAAATATAAATTTATTATAATTATTTTAATATGATTATTTTATTAACCAAAAATAAAATACCGCAAGTCTGAAGCCACCTCTTTCGTGGACCGTTGTAGGTTGATAGAGCTCTATTGCGGACAATCGTAGGGTTGTCCGAGCTCCGCCTCATGCTAGCATTGCGAGCCACACCTCCTCCCACCACCACTTTTATAAATATTAATTATTTATTAAAAATTATTGATATTAAGTAATTTTGAAAAAAAAATATTTGTAAACTAATAAAAGAATATCTTTTAATAAAAACTTGTCATTATTGAAACAAACAAAAATTACTGTCAAAATAAATAAAAAATAATACACTTTTTTGATGGATTAGATAGATATTCATCCTTTGAAAATATAATAATTGATGGATTGAATTTTATTTATTTTTGTTAAAGAATTTGTAGTTGATTTTTTTTGAAGAAAAAGAATTTGTAGTTGATTGTTAATGTATTAATAAATTATTTTATTCATTCAGAGCCAAAATTCAACTCTTTTAATATCTCTTCTCCATACTATTAATGAATAATAATTTTTTTAAAGTATCCTTGAAAAAAATTGTATAGTAAGCTCAGTGTTTTTTCCCGTAAAAAACTAACTAAATTGTAAAGTAAGCTCAGTGTCGAATGCTGACGAGAGATTTATTTTTAGAAAAGGGAATATAAACAAAAATTGACTCTTGACTCTTTCCCTTTTGGTTGTTAAAATTCACTCTTTTCATCTTTTGAATTGTAGTATACCAAAAATTTCATTCATTTAATGTCCTCCACTTTTTTTGTGCAATTAAATAAGATGAGGATGTCGTCGTTAAAAAAAAAGATGAGGATAATTTAGGTAATGAAATTGAGTTTTGTTCTGATTTTGAACATAAGATTTGTTGCAGAAGATAGAATATCTCACACTAAGGATAGATTGATGGAATAAATGCTTTGTTGAAGGATGTTTTGACCGGAACCCATGGAGGTTTTTGTGGTTCGACGGTGATGGTATCTGTAAAAAAAAACAATTTAACGCTCAAGTCAATTTATGTTTGAGGGTGATAGGTCTAGAATAAACCATACCTTAATTTTAATTTTTTTTTTAAAAACTCGGTATTCAACCTAAGACCTAGTGGCGGAGCTAGACCAATTTTTTTGAGGTGGCCAAAATATGAGAAGTACTACCGACAAAAAGAAAGAGAAATGCTTACTTGGCACAATTCTAAATAAAAAATGTTTAGGGCACATTGAAAATAAACGATGTTAAATTAGACGAAATCTTAGATTGTCACAAATATTTTAGCACACTATTTAGACACACATATTAGAATAAGGTAGCAAGAAAAAAGAATTAAATGATATATACTTTTAAAATGATTGAATGATATTATACATTTTTATGTGAGTGTGTCCAAATGATTGTGACCATCCAAATATTTCCCGTTAAATGAGATGAGTAGATTATTTCTCCTTTAATTTTTTTTTATTTGTGTATGTTCTCAAATGTTTTTAATTTTAGGTTGTGTCCATGTAAGACGTTCTACCAAAATATATACGCATAATAATAATAATAATAATTATAGACAATAAACTATATTTCTATAGCAAAATATACTCGGCACAATCCTAACATTGGGGTTCTTCTTTTCCCTAGCAGTAATTGTGTTTGCATTTTGATGTCTAATTTTCTTATTATTGCAAAAGAAAAATAAAAGAAAATGCAAAATAAGGGTCAACCTACAACTTCAGTTCAACATTGACAATGACATTTACCATCGGAACAAAAGCATGAATTGTGTACAAATATTGACATTTACCATCGGAACAAAAGCATGAATTGTGTACAAATATTGACATTTACCATCGGAACAAAAGCATGAATTGTGTACAAATATTGACATTTACCATCGGAACAAAAGCATGAATCGTGTACAAATATATCTGTATAATATGATATTTTTATTCAAATCTTTGGGGATGCCATGGCCTCCCCTGTCACAACATAGCTCCGCCAGTGCCAAGACAGAGTAATCTAATAGGTTCAATATCATTGTCTAAATATGAGGTTAAAAGTTTTAAATGAGGTTAAAAGTGTAAATATGATTAACTAATTATGTAATTAATTAATTTTACTTGTATTTTATTACGGATGCGGTTAATCATATTTTTTTCTTCTTTTGAATATTATATTTCATTTAAAAGAAATTAACGAGATATTATTTGTAGAATTGTATTGCCGTGTGGGTAACGGAAAGCTGCAGTACAACTATTTCATTTATGGCTCAAAGTAGTACAACTAATTATCCCTCTTTGATTTTAGTTGAAACCGGAAGTACAAGTGTACAATGTTGTACTCTCAAAAAACACATGGATAGATAAATTCATTTCCATGACAAGTACTTGGGTGTAGTACATTTAAAGCCTATAGTAGTACCATGTTTGAGGCTATATATCATTTTATTTAAGATGACATAATTCATTACCTGATAGTTGATACATTCAAGCTAGAAGATACTGAGGTAAAGATGTTCTACAGGGTCGACTTGAGACCACATGATGTGTGTCAAAGTTACCTAACTCATGTGTTCTCAGGTCGCCCCTGCTGAATTTTCTCTGCTAAATTGCACATTTTACTTCCAAGTGAAGTGAAACTAGTTGATGGAAGCAGAAAAGGTAAAATATGTTCAAATGTGTGGATATGATTTAGGTAATCAAACTATAGGATTGTGTTATGTTCATCTAATTAAAAAAAAATTGCTTGTATTATATTTCATGTAATGTAATATTTTCTTGTATGGAGATTTTTTTTTTTTGGAATGGAAGAATCCATCAAATGTGTTTCATAGGTTTTTGGACGGAGATTAGCAAACAACAATGGAAATTTCGTGTTAATAACATGGTAACTCAAACAAATATGTAATATTTTCTTGATCTCAAAAATTGAAGAGAAATAAATTTCTTTCAAAAAAAATTAAGTCACGTAACTGCAACCCTTCTAAACCAAAATAAAGTTTGTCATTGAAATAAGGATGAACAAGACTCAGCATATTAAAAAAAAACGGGGTTTCATTTAATTTCTAGTAAATTAATTGGAGTTTAGAAACATATTTAAAGCCTAAGATTTGGAAAAACTGAAATGCAATATCAATGTGTATGGCAAAAATCATGATGTCATTGTTCGTCGAAATAATAAATGTTTTTAATAATATTTTCAATTTAAATGTCATTACAACATCTCTAATAGTTGACAAGTTTGTAAGGAAATCGAACTTGATTCTATAACCCATATTAACTATAACCAATATTAAGTGGCTTCCACAATGTCACATCACACTTATACAATGCAAACATATTTTACTCCAATGATAGAAAAATAAACAACTTATATGAAACTCAAACTTTTAAAGATTTGTTTTTTATTTGCACTCAACTTGTATGAAACTCGCTTCAAATGATTTTTCTTATGCAACTTCGATGATGTAGTAGCTTATTTAAGCTACTTCAACAATTTATTTGCTACACACTGCCATGTCATGGTTCCTCCAACGAAATGAGACAGTTCATCATTTTATGCCACAACTCTTTTGACATTTTCATTGTTTTTGAAAATGCAAGACAAGTATTCACTTCAAGATGCTAGAGCCTATTTTCTGTTTGTTATCAAGTACTAAAATCAACACAAAATTTTAATAAATATTATTTTCACAAAGTAAATGGAGCATGTGCCAATCCCTTTTCCCCACCCGGTCACCCATATTGTTCAACACCAATAAATTTTTCACACAATATAATTAAAGTCAAGTGCAGAAAACTTATGACTTTTGTTATATTTAATTTAATAAATTCTTTAAACATTAGTAATAACAGGACAATGTATAACTCAGCCAGGCTGGACACCTCTATATAGGTATCATAATCACCAACTAAAAAAAAAAACTTATGAATAATCAAACTGAACATCATAATCAAAATTTGAGCTGAGCTAAGTTAAGCTAAGCAGCAGGTATCGATTAAATTGCAGGTATCGATTAAATTAAAATTCTCACAGAAGATTGAATAGATAGTAGCTCTTCCTCCGTTACTTTCTTCCAAATCCCATCTACCATAAGGTATCCTTTCCCTTCTTCCGTTGGAGATTCATCGTTTAATTCACCAAATTCTTCAGTCTCCCTCATCTTCTTAACAGATGAGTTATCGAGTAGCTGAATATCTGAAGGGGCATCTCGCTTGGCACTATGTTTAATCAGTTTCCAATTCCCTTTCCTTTCTGATGCTTGATTGTGTTCTTCGTTATCGATAACATCAAGAACGGGAAGGCAACCAGATGAACCAACAACCCGAGGCAACATGCCAATTGGACATGGGTTCCATGACTTTGCCAAAGCCCATACCTCTGTTTCTTCAGTCTCACAAGTTATTTCACTTGATTTTTTATTTCTCATTATCTGTTGTTTAACAAAGTCAAGCTTTTTATATGCTTCTCGCATTGATTCCTCGAATTGGGAAACATTCACCGACGACAATAAAGAGCTTTGATCATCTGCATTGTCAAAAATGTTCGACAAAGCAAGACCAGAGAGCAATTGAACTTTCTGCAACAAAGATCTGTCATATATCAGTTGTGCGAGATGAAGAGCTGAATCCATGACCTGCTTGTCGCAGAGATGTGATATTAGAAGACATTTACGAACAAGTTCGTGCAAAACCCTCTTCGGCATATTTGCTGCATTAGAAGGTGTTTTGCCAAGAATTCGAACAAGCCATGCAAACAAAGAAGAAAGATAAGAACTTCGATGAAACTCTTTCTTTGAGTATGCAATCCCAATACTTGGGTTATCTGCAAAAGAGAACAATACAAGAACAAAAAAGAAACTAAGCATACAAATTCCGTATTGTCAAAACAAACACCCCAACTGAATTAAAGGATGGAAAAATTTAAAAAACTCAATCTGATTTCATGTTGGCTTAAGGAAACTCAACAAAAAAACATTCCCATCAGCAGTGCAGTACAAAAACCGTGGAAGAGTCTAGGGCTTAACAAATAAATAGTGCATTAAAAGACACAAGCACTCAAAATAAATTTCCAAGCACCCACAACAATTAAGCAAATTGAAACTTCCAATGAAAAGGAGAGTTGTGGTCGGAAAGAATAGCTGCCTACCTTCTTCACACTTCATATCTTCCCGAGCTTCAATCCTATGAAGAACTTCCTTAAGGAGGTTCAGAAATAATTCTGGTTCTTTATTATACAATCTGAGTATGACAGGCTTCCAATCAGCCAAAACATTCTCTATGGTGGGACCAACAGAAGCATCGCCTATTTTCTTTTTGAACTCTGAGGAACTTGATGTTTTCAACAAATAATCCAACAGCACCGACACAACTTCTGAAGAGAAGGAGGAATATAAGCGAAGAAGAGATTTCAAGATCCTTTTAATCGGTTTCTTGGGTGCTGAAAGCATCACAAGTTATTAGTGCATCAATATCCAAAACATTAATTATTAGTGATGATAAACTGTAACAAAGTACTTGTGGTTAACTTGTTTTTCAGAGTAAATTAGAATTATCCAATATCTTGTAGACCAGCTCTAAAATAAGCCAATACTTTAGATTTTTTATAAGAAAAAGAAAATTAATTATATGGGGGAAAAGTACAATCCTGGAGAACTCAGAGAGAACACCACAACTCAAACAAGTGAACCAATCTCTAAGCATAATATACCTCTAAGCAAGATAGACAAGAAACTCATGAAAAAACAGCCTGTGATTTATAGCCACGCAAAAAGGCATAGAATGGTGTCCTATAAAAGAGGTGAAGTAGAAAACATGCCTACCCTCTCTTTGGCTAGTAAAACCTCTTTATTTTGTCAATAATACACCCCTATGTCTTTCCTTCCCACCTATTATGCCAAAGCATACACCACTATTAAGTTAAATTGAAGTTATCCTTACTAAAATGCCATATAAACCATTTAACTTTCTAATCTACACTTACCATACATGCAATTCCCAATCTCTCTTTTTCCAAGTTGAGGGAGAAACAAGAGAGAGAAGCTGATAAGCCATAATACTTCACCCCATGCACCGAGTATAATTCATTGCAATTGTAATGTTCATCTCTCAGCTCCGTACTTGCCACAACTTATTTATCAAAAGAAACAGGCTTATTGAAGTTCGATTGGTTCATGCAATGTTTGATTTAACAAATATTCAGACAGCAATAAATGTACTAAAGCTGGTAGGCCTATAAATATTCTATATTTTCTTCTATTCAACCATTTCTTTTCGATGACACGATTCATGCACATGCAAAATGGTATTGCTTGCAATTTTTCTTTCCTTTCCTTTTAATTTTTTTATTAGGCAGTCCTGCTAGCACAATTTGCTTCTCTCTTGGATGCATTACCCCCACAACTCTCTCTCGTACAGACATACCCACACATACATAATGGTATACTGAATACAGAAGATACATGAGATTTATTGTATTGAGTCTATTGATGATACCTCCAAGATGTGAATTTTTTATTCTTGGCAACCACCATAGAAAAAAGCTTATTACGCCCAAAAGGCAATTCAACATGTTTGACCCCTTTGAAAGAGTAAGTACTCAACATCAAAATAGTCTAAAGTAGACAAAACAATGGCAATTAAACACAATTCAATATTACAAAAAGTCCCCCACCCCACCTCCATCTGATCGGGCTATAGACCAAATATTTTTTTATAAATAATATAAATCAGATATTTTCACTCAAATGTCACAAAGCCAAAAACCACATTGCCAATAATGTGTCAACACTGAACAAAACTCCATTACTTCCAAAAAGATATTGTACCATGTATTAGATGTTTATAGGGCACAAAGTATAAGATACCTAATTCAGATCCACAGGTCCATAATTGAAATAATACAATAGAAAAATGAGGATTCAATGATTCATTTAAAAAAGGCTGTGATTCACATTTTTCTTGGAAAATTGTGAAAACAGTGTTTTTTTATTGAAAAATGTCATTTTTCCTTTCAGAAATCTTTAAACTGCCGAGAAATAAATAATTGAAAAATATTGTAAAAGTTCATCCTTTCAAAGTGAAGCATGGTCGTCTTCTTAGGTAGAAAGAAAGAGGAGAGACAAAAGCAGCTACTGCAAAAGATATATGTTAGTATAAAGTTTTCTATTTTTTGTTAGGGGGTGTTAAAAACATGTCAGTTATTTTTTTACAACGAGGAAGGTCAGATTTTTGGAGGCCAGGGTGGAACATGGAAGACGATCTGGTTAGTTTCTGAAGAAAAATTTAAAAGTCAAACAGCCAATAATGTGCACAACCTAATGACAGAATTCAGCCTCTATGTGATAATAGGCAAAAAACTTCCACATGCCAAAATTTCAAATTGGGCTTTCAACGTTAAAGTATTAAACAGATCATATGCATGCCAAACCAGACCAAACCAGATAGAAAGATACGATGAATCTCTTTAAAGATTAAAGTGATCTAAAGAGCTGAAAGAACAGACAAGTGTGTAAGACATTGGTTAAAGTTACAACATGAAGAAAAGGGAACGCAGCATACTCACGTTTTCCCTTGCGAAGTAAGGTACTAGACTCGGGACTCCCACTGACTTTCAAACAGATTGCTAATTCATGAATCATAGTTTTGATTTCCTTTTTGACGTTTGCATTGCCTTCACCATGAAAAGGAACTGCTTTGCTCTGAGGTTCCCAATAATTAGATTTTAACCAATCAAGTGCCTGAAAGTATCAGCAAGACTATAGATGAGTTTAGAGCAGCGAGTTGAAAATACTTGCTATGCAAGGAACGAGTGTATATATTAAGATCTTGGGAAGAAACAAATTATAATTAAATAGGTAACCACACGAATGTGGCTGATTCCTATGCGTTATCGTAAAACGTATGTACATAATCAGTCAAACTAGTCCAATTCCAATAAAATAAACTCTAGTTAATGTTCAAAATCCTGCCTCAAAGAAAAAATTATTATATTCTAATATCATGGATCTATTAAGAACTATCTATCTATACTGATAAAAAGAGTTCACTTTTTCCAAAAAAAATATAGTTAAACCAATAAGATTTGTGCAGTACGGATGACATCTTCGATACACAAGCTAGGTTCCAAATGCCTCTTTCTAACACAAAATACTCAAGTTGGCACATTGAAAAATGATAACAGTAAAGCTGTTATCTAGTTCTTACATACATTCCTCTGAAACCTGATGGAAGAGAAGCAGATGTTACCAAGGTCCTATGATATCAAATGAGGTTTTCATGAAGAAGAGGATATTCTGTAAAGGATATACCACAGCCACCAAGGCCAGGAGTTAAGACATCATTCTTTAAAAGGTCAGAGGGAGAAGAAAAGCTCTCAGCAAATGATCTTCACTAAAAGAGGCTTATCAGGTGATAATTACAAACTACCAGACAAACATAAATTTCACTATATACACTCAAAATGTTGTGTTAAACACAGACCTCAGGAGAGAAAATTTGGTCCAATTCTTTCCTAAATGCTAACAATGCAACCAAATCATGGACCACACACACACACTTGCTTACAATTTAATCCCAAAGAAGTAAAAAGATTGTCAATGCATATGATTAAACAAGTCAAAATGAGCCATACCTTAATTGAGGCAATACGAGCAAGCTTGAGCGATGGAAGCCCACGATGCGATCCCTCTGAAATAGCAGCAATAAGTAAAACAAAAAGCAGGTCTTTAACATACTAAAGCAAAGACCATGACCCAATTAGCATAATTCAAACAAAACAAAGATAAACACAAATTATAGAATAAGACTAAGTTTGGATTACCTTCTAGCTACAAAAGCAACAAAACTAAATTTATGGTTCTTTGCATGCGAAAAAGTCATAACATGATTAAAGATGCTAATGGAGAAACTAGATATGAGACCTTAAGGAAAAAATTGATATGCCGAAGGTGGTTTCAACTTATACTAAAAGTTATTGTTTAAAGAGCTCGTTATTATTAAAACTAGTAATATTTCATTGACATTAAATTTTTTTTGACAAATATATCCAAAAAGGCTCTAAGATTTTTTACCGTGACGAAAATCAACCAGCATGCGTGGAAGGCCAATTTCTTCAGCAGCCCCCGCTATTGTCGTATGTTCTTTCTTACGCGACTTCTCAGCAGTCTTCTCAGCAGCATTCACAATCCTTTCGGAAAAAAAAGACAGCACAATCAAATGTTAGAAGAGTCATCAACAAAATTACTAGAAAACTAATAGAAGAAAGGTAATGAAAAAGGCGGTCAAACCTCACGATTGCCATGCAATACAGATTGGTGAGAATACGCTCTGAAACAGAACCATCATTTGATTGATCCTGTCTAAATAAAATGCAATTTAAAAAAAAAATGTAATTGATTCAAGCAATAATCAACATATTTGGGGTCTGTTTGAATTGGCTTGTTTAAAAGCTTATCTATTGGCATAAGCATCAATGAGTTTGTTTGGAAGAGCTTATTTTCGGCTTATTTTCAAAAGCCTTCGAGGATAACTTAAGAAAATAGTTTATAGCTTACATGAAAATATTTTATGCCTTATGATCTAAGTTCTTTATCCAAACACAACTTTATTCTTGGTTGTTGTTGTTGTTGTAACTAAAAAAATAGGTAAATTTTGAAGAAGTGATGCAACTGGCCTAAGCACTAGCGAGAGTATTTGAGAACTTATAGAAACAACTTATGACATGCGATAAGTTGTTTCTAGTTTATAACAATAATCTCTCCAGGATAGCTTCTAAGAAAATAGATTATAGCTTACATGAAAATAGTTTAACTTTATTTTAACTTTTGTTATAGAAATAGCTCATCCATAAATACTTATATCATAAGCACTTATAAACTGTTTTCATCTTATAACAACAAGCTCCAGGATAGCTTCTAAAAAATAGATTACACCTTACATAAAAAACAGTTTGACTTTAATTTATCATGTTACATAAATAGCTTATAAATTTAAGCTGTTTATCCAAACATAAAGTGTGAGTGTCTGTGTTATGAATACCTAAAAAAGGGGTCCATGTGGTGAATTTCAAGGAAGAGAGCAGTGACATCAATGAGTTCGGGCAAGCAACCTCGAGTTCGCCACGTCGAAATCTGAAAAGTAGAAACATTACACAATTAGGGTTAAGATGAAATTGCAATGTATATATGATTAAAAAAAAGAAAGAACTAAGAAGAAGTTGGTTACGCGTTTAAGAGCATCGGAAAATGAGTTGGGAGAATCGGAGAAGAGAGAGTCTTTAACGAAAAGCCACTCGTTCCAGTTCAACCATGGAACTAATTTACGGGAATTTGATGATGATGATTTTGAATCGTCTTGGAATTCTGGAACTTCGTTGAATCCTAACCGTGGTGCCTCCTCCATCTGAAGGGGATAGGGGTTGATAGAAGTGAAGGTAGTTGCCGGCGCCGGTGGCGGTGGTGGTGGAATGGGGGATTGAGCCATGAAAAACCCTCAACAGTGGTGATACTGTGATTTTAGGGTTCGATTTTCTCTTTGCAATAAAACTTTAAAAAACTTAAATATCTATTATTTATTTTTTCTTTTTGAAGGATTTTCCTAATTTATTTTAAAATTTTAGTTTATTTAATCATTTACGTAAGTAAATTCAACTTAGGGTGCGTTTGTTTTAGTTTTTAAAAAAATAGATTTTGTGTTAGAAAAATCTAAAGATTTTTTTTAGAGATTTAAAAAAAAATCTGAAGCTATTTGTGTTTGTTTACTATAAAAAAACACTTTTTAAAAAAAAAAAATTTAACTAGTTCATGTCTTACCTTCTTATGTTTGAAAAAATAGATTTTGAGAAAAGCTAATCCTAATAGCTTTTTATTTTATAGTCAAAATAGATTTTTTTTGATAAAATGAATTTTTTAAAAATCCTAAACAAACACTTAAAAATGACAAAAGTTATTTTTTTACTAAAAATAGAATTTTTCCTAAAAAAATCTAAAACAAACGGGCCTTAGTCTGTTAAAAAAAACAAATAAACTTGGTCTCAACTCTTTTTTTTTTAGAGAAATTGGCCTTCCACCCATGCTGGTTGATTTTCGTCACGGTAAAAAATCTTAGAGTCTTTTTGGATATATTCGTAATTTCAAGTATCAATTGATTATAGGACTCAATTGATACTTGAAATTACAAATATATGTAAAACTTCTTTGAACATATAGTATTAACTATTAATTAGATCCTTGTTATATTGTAACCATTTATTATCAATTTGGTACCTATATTTTACCACTGGTTGTCAATTACGACTTAATTAAGTAAAAATTTTCAAAGATAAAGACATTTTTGAAATATTTATAATTTCAAAGACTTATTTGAGATGTTCTACAAAGTAGGGGACAAATTTGGTAGTTTATTCGTATATTTTAAAAAGTTTAAGGATCAAGTTGCATTAACTCACATAAGTTAATGGATCAAATTTGTTTGATGTTAAAGTTAGACGACCTATCTAAGATTTTAATATAAGTTTTTTTTTAAGAAGTTAAAATGGAATTACATTAACAAACAACTTTACTTTCCCTGCACAAGAATGCCATAGAGAAACAAAGAAAATAGTTGTTACATCATATAAAGGGAAAAAGCACCAAAAGCAATGCTAAGAAAAATTATTAGTATGATAAAAGATTGAGCCACCACATGTGGTAACTAAAAGCAAAGTTGACCTGACCTAAGTGAAGTTTTTTTTAAGAAAGACCAAAGTGAAGTTTTAAAATATGTTAAGGGACCAAAGAAGTATTTAAGAAAAAAAAATATATGATGGTGTTGGCTTGTGACATTTAAAACATGTTATTCTAAATATCTCATGTTCGATCTTCCGGTGGATAGTGGAATTGGAACAATGAATTAATCACTATTTGAGTTAGACACCGAAAGATTTAAAAAAAAAACCAAAAAAATCATAATAAAGGTTTTTGTATGGTTGGATGGGGTAATGTAATTTTGTTTGAATGTATTCAAATTGAATGATGTTTTTATACGTAAATTACATTGTTTGGATGATTAATTTGAAAAAGTTTTAAAATGACAAAAATTGTTTACAATGTATTTTGTTCAAGTTAATTTTAAGGAATCAATTACATCTTAAAACTAGAAAATTTCAAAAAAAAAAACTTTATTATAAATTTTTTAAATTTTGCAAGCTGCACCCATATTTTACAAAATTTTAGATTGAGTCCTATAAATTTCCAAAAAAAATGCAAATTTGCCCCTTAAAATTTTCACAATTTAGAATTTGGTTCTTATTTTTCAATTTTCAAATTTGATCTAAAACTGTTAAAAATGTTTTTTTATTATTATATTCAAACAAAAACGGTTACAAAAGAACACAATTCAGACACAAAGAATCATTTTAGTCAAGTATTTTTTTCCTTCATTTTTATCAATTTGCATATGAATTTTCAAACTTTAAATCTCCAATTTTATTTCTAATGTATGGTCCTTCAATCATCTTTGTATATAAAGATTAGATTTGAAGGTTGAAAAAAATATCATGCAAACATACCAAAATAACATTAAAAAAAATAGAAAAGACCAAATCATTATTATTAACAAAACATTGTGATAGTGTGTGGATCAACGACCGACTGCTTTTAAAATCAAAATATAGAAACAACTCCTAACGTTGTGTCTGTAGTGATGATTAGGAGCTTCAGTTTTCAACTCCTTCTTCATATCTTGTTCTCTCTTTTCTTCTTTCTTATCACTTCACTTTCACAACATTCTAACAACCAGGTCAGTAACACTTTAATCACTTATATTATATTACTGTTTTTCATTACTAAGGTCTCTAACTATATTTGGATTGTGGAATTCAGTTTTGTGAAGCTGGAATTGGATACGGAGAGTCCACATGTGGAACTTCATCATCCAACAGGTTGTTGATCAAAGGTGGTACTGTTGTCAATGCTCACCACCAACATGTTGCTGATGTTTATGTTGAAGATGGCATCATTGTTACCGTCCAACCAAATATTATGGTACTTCCTTATTTTATTTGGAAGAATTTATGAAACAACTTAAAACATGTTCATAAGCTGTTTTCACCTAATAATCATAAGTCCTGTAGGATATTTTATGAATACAGCTTATAGCTTATAGGTGTATCCGAGTATGAGACAGTTTGACTTTATTTTATCTTTTTATATATATAATAAGTGCTTATGCTATAAGCGCTTAGTTAAGTTGTTTATCCAAACATGATATTAGTATTTTAGAAAAAAAGTCCACAAGTAATCCTTGAGAATTACAAAATTAGGACATATTATTAATCCAGTCATCTGAGACTGTGTTAAAATTGTTTTTAGGGACTAATTAGAGTGTGCTTCTCTCTAGGTCTCAGGTTCGAATCCCAAAGATGTCAATATTTCATGTGTTGGTTCATTCCATACATGGCTTTGTTATGGCTTCAATTGGGCCCCCGCTAGTGGACAGTGAGATTGGTTCCCCAGATTGGTCGGTCCTTGAATCATATTCTGAGTTTCCAAAAAAAAAGGGGGACTGATGTCCCAAATTGGTAATTTTGATGAACTATTTTGTGGACTTTTATTTGGGAGAGCTTAAATTGGATGCCACATTTTCTTTTGGAAACTAGAAGAACTAAAACCGGTCTTTACTAATTTTTTTATTTTAATTCATTATCTTCTTGCCTATTTCTGCCCTTTTTATCTTTGAGTTATGCTTCAAACACTTTTTGAGCTGATTTCCATTTTGTTTGTTCAATGGTTTTCTTTGTAACAGTGAACCACATTAATTTTTGTTACTTTCTGTTATTTCTAATGTATGTATTGTTTGGTTTGTTTCTTATGTAATTTCTATTGTCAGGTTGGAGATGATGTGTATGTGATAGATGCCACTGGCAAGTTTGTCATGCCAGGTTAGGCCATAAAGAGTTTTAATCTAACTCCTCTATACAATAATTCAATATTACTATCATTATTATCATATTTTATGTGACAAACTTTTCAATGTTTGTTTTTATGAATCGATAATAGGAGGCATTGATCCTCACACACACCTAGAGATGGACGCAGTGGGTATTACAACAGTAGACGACTTCTTCAGTGGTCAGGCTGCAGCATTAGCTGGTGGAACAACGATGCACATTGACTTCATTATGCCAATTAATGGGAATTTAACAGCTGGTTTTGAAGCCTATGAAAAGAAGGCAAATAATTCTTGCATGGATTATGGCTTCCATGTGGCAGTTACCAAATGGGATGAAGCTGTTTCAACAGATATGGAGATCATGGTTAAGGAGAAAGGTCAAAATTAATTTCTTTCTTGTGCTTTATGATTATGCGGTAATAAGTAATAAACCCTTTCCATGATTTTTGATGAATTGATTTTAGGTAGTTCAATATCGGGTGTACGACTCATAGTTTACTCTAAGTGGCAGGTTGCACGAGGGGTAACTTGTAAACTGCACTGTAGTATTTAAACACATGTACTTTTTAAACCCTAAGCTTAATTAATAGAAAGGTACTTCATTTGTAAACGTAGGCAAAATTGACCGAACTCAAATATTGTGTGTTCTATGTTTGCGACATCATTTTTTCCCATCTGTTTACTTTCGAACTAGGGTTGTTGTCCTGGCAATAAGTAATAACCCTTTAGATGAGTTTGGAGGAATTGATTTCAGGTAGTTCATCTATGTTTCTTAATCTCAGGTATCAACTCTTTCAAATTTTTCATGGCATACAAAGGATTTGTTATGGTCAACGATGAGGTTCTTCTGCAAGGATTCAAGAAGTGCAAGTCTCTTGGTGCCTTAGCGATGGTCCATGCAGAAAATGGAGATGCAGTGGATGCAGGGCAACAGAAAATGATAGAACTTGGAATAACTGGTCCTGAAGGGCATCCTCTTTCAAGGCCTGCAATGGTAAATTCTCTGTTTTTGTTTTGATGAACAACATTTAGTTGGCATGGGATCTTAGATTGGTTATTACTTATTTTGTTTTCTTATATTCTTTGATTACTGTGACTTGGATACCTATGTAGTTGGAAGGAGAGGCGACTTCTCGTGCTATTCGCTTAGCAGATTTTGTGAACACTCCTTTATATGTGGTTCATGTAATGAGCATCGATGCAATGGAAGAAATTGCGAAGGCTCGGAAATCAGGTTCTTCACTTTAATCCTTTTAAGTGCTGTTCTCATTTTTTGTAAATGTGTTGCATAGTCATAATGCATTCATTAATAGGAAGTAGACAATTTCATATGTTATTTTCAAACTTCAGGACAAAGGGTAATTGGAGAACCTATTGTCTCTGGGTTAGCCCTTGATGACTCTTGGCTTTGGCATCCTGATTTTGAGACTGCAGCAAAGCAAGTTCACTACTTCTTTCCTTTTATTTTGGTAGTTGTTATTTCTTGTCTTAAGTTTTAATTTTAATAATGTAATTTGTGTCGGTTCTCATGTTTCAGGTATGTCATGAGCCCTCCTATTAGGAGTAAAGGACATGATAAGGCCCTTCAATCTGCCCTTGCAACAAAAGTTTTGCAGGTTTCACATCTAATTTGAAAAACTCTGTCTGAGTTTAAATATCATACTTAGCATACATTTATCAAAATGATCGCATAATGTTGTTTTGCATCTAAAGCTTTTCATCTACGATTGAATTTGATTCATATATTGCAGCAAAGGACTGAATATTTAGTGCCACGGCTGTTAAACCTTCCAAGTCTGTTGTTGCCATGGATTGTTTAATATGTTCTGAGCTCAACTTTATTCTCTTTACTAAGATTATTCATTTGACAAAATGATACTTCTTACAACTTTGCAGCTGGTAGGAACTGATCACTGTGCCTGGAATTCCACCCAGAAAACTCGTGGAGTTGATGACTTCCGCCAAATTCCAAATGGTGTCAATGGTAACCATCAATGGTTTTGGATATCTGTGGCATAAATGCATTATGCTTGATTTTGAAGTGTTAAATTATTAACATGCATTGCAACTCAAAATCTGTAGGTATTGAAGAAAGGATGCACTTGGTCTGGGACACCATGGTGGTATGATAATAAATTTCTACCTTGCCCTCACTTTCGTGTTACATTGTTGAAAGGGGAGAGGATAACATTTTAATCAGATTTTATTGTTATCTCTCTCTCTCTCTTGCAGGAATCTGGTCAAATATCGGTCATCGACTATGTCAGATTGACAAGCACCGAATGGTATGTTATTTGATATCCAAAGAAAAGATTGACATCCATTTCTTATGGCAATGAAGAGAATTCAGACAATTTTATTATTCTTATTGTTGGTAAAGTTGCAAAAAATATTAATGATGTTTTTACTTGTACAATCATTTTAGTGCTAGAATCTTCAATATATATCCAAGGAAAGGAGCTATACTTCCGGGGTCCGACGCAGATATTATCATCCTGAATCCTAACTCAAGTTTTGAGATAACTGCAAAATCTCACCATTCCAGATTGGACACAAATGTGTACGAGGGAAGGAGAGGAAAGGTGCTAGTTTAACTTTATTCTAGTTTTGTTCATGTGGGGATTGAATTTCATTTTCTATAAAACACTAGACACGACTTTGATATTCCGACACCGATGATAATTTAAGAAAATGATAGTAATTGGCAATTGCATGTAATCACATGTGTCGGTTAGACACATTGAAATGTTGGTCGGTGGTACATAGCTATCTCTCTTTTTGGTCTTGAATCTCTCAATCTCGCCACTTGTTACTTACTTGGTTTGTTCATTCAATGTTCTTTTACGCTGTTGGTGTCCTATGTTGAGGTTCAACATATGCTTCTTTGCACATTGTTCAATAATTGAAGCTTTGTCATGCAATATTATCAAAATTCAATGTCTTTATATACTTTTTATAATTATTTTCAGGGGAAAATTGAAGTGACAATAGCAGGAGGAAGAGTTGTTTGGGAAAATAATGAACTGAAAGTTGTTCCTGGTACTGGGAGATACATACAGATGCCTCCTTTTAGTTATATGTTTGATGGATTGGACAAAAAGGATGCTATTTATCTAAATTCCCTTCAAGCACCAGTAAAAAGAGCCAAATCCACCACTTAAAAAATTTCTGGTATTATTTTTTACTATATTATTGTTAATATAGTTTTTCCATTCAAACAAAGAAAAAAACATGTTTCTATGCACTAGAAAACTTCGATAGTATATAGAATAATTTTGTTGTGTTACTTTGCTTAGATTTGTGTTGAAAGCAATGGGAGAAAAAGGGAAAAAACATGAATAAGATATTGTATATGTACTATATAGCACACTCATGTTGGTTAGACTATGTATCACACTCATATGATGTGTAATATGTTATGGTTACTGATGCTGAACTTAGGTTTCATTGTTGGGCAATATGTTATTGTCACCGGAGTTGTAACATGTGGCAGTATTCCTCAAGAGTCATCATATCAAAAAGGGCCTAGATGTGCATATATCTCCATAGTTATATGAATATAAAGGATGGGTGGAAAATCATCAAATTCTAAACATGGTTGTTGCCTCACATGTGGTTCTAGATACTCAGAAATACGTAGCAGACTTCAAAAATATATATTGTTTGAGTTGACATGTGTGATTTTATCTACTAGTATAAGCACTTGTGACATGTTTTTGGATGCCACTTGATGAACAAATAAAATAGCTTCAGATCTCAAGAACTAAGTAGTTGTTAACAAACAACATACCATTATCTTCTAAGCATGAACTCATTCAAACCATCGCTCCTCAAATGCACAACAATGGCAGTATAACATAATGTAACTAAATCAAAATTAAGTCCTAATATATATAATACAGAAATGGATCATCTCTCCCCCCCCCCCCCCCCCCCTCTCTCTCTCTCTCTCTCTCTCTCTCCTCTCCTCTCCTCTCCTCTCCTCTCCTCTCTCTCTCTCTCTCTCTCTCTCTCTCTCTCACTCTCAATTTTTACATCTCAACCTTTAATCAACTTTTCTCCCTTTTTTCAAATTTCATTATTTTATTTCAAGGACAGATTTCAATATTATCTCCTCTTTATATTTCAATGGTCTAGATCTCTTCATCATTTCCTGAGTTATTTTTTTTTTTTACCATTTGAGAGGATCATGATCCCTAAATTGTCTATTTTTTTTTAAGAATTGACTAAACAATCTATACAATTCTATTATATCTGATTTTTTTTCGGGGTATTATATTTGATTTCTTAATAAGTGTGACATTTCTAAAACATGATGCAAATACGTGTGTATCTAAAAAAATAAGTTAATTTAAAAAAAAAAGTGAATATGACAATTTTAGAAAAAAAATGTAAAAAAAATACTAATGTTAATTTGATTAAAACAAAGAAAAATTATTATTAAATTTACAACCGTATAGTCCACAAGTTCAAGCTCGATGGCGAAAATACTGAAATTGACATGCCGAACGTCATGAGTGGGTTGGAACCCCGACTCCTCTATTTATGTGATTTTTCAAAAACTATTGTCATTTCGTATATTTAAAAAAAAGACTTAAACACGTTTTTGACTCCTAAGCTTTTACAAACTTGCAATTTTGTACACCAACTAAAAAATTGGCACTTTTAGTCCCCTATCTTTAGCCTCTTTTGCAAATATGACGCCCCCATTGATTTTGACCAAGTCTACACTAGTGTTAGGAGGTCAAAGTCGATGCTTTGTGCAAATTGATGGGTCAAAATTGCCGGTTTGTGTAAATTAGAGGTCAAAAGTGCAATTTAGCCTAATAAAAAAATACACATGAAACATTCAAATCATTAAAGTTGATGTTCACGTGGGTGTTGACGTAGTCAAAATCAAACGAGATTTACTTTTACAAAATGGACTAAAGTTGAAGTCCCAAAAATATAATTATTAAAGTTGAGGTGCCAAATTCGTGACTTTGTAAAAGGAGAGAGGCCAAAAGTGTGTTTTTAAACTTAAAAAGAAAGAAAATAAAACATGGTGAGGGACAACCTTTGTGATGTCAACAAGACAACAATCTCGTACTTACCGATGAACTGAGACTGACTAAATTGACAAACAAAACAAAATTTCTCTCTCTTCCATTTCCATTTTTCACTTTCTCATTTGAGTCTGAAACAGTAATCCCTACTTCGCTCAGCTGCTGAAAAAGGTATCACACCCACAATTTTTTTTTTGGTGTTTAAGGTTTATTTGCCATTTTTGTTGCCTTATGTTTTCCTACCTCTGATTAGGGTTTATAGTTTTTGCCCCCATTTTCCATTTTTCTAATTTTATACTTGCAATGCTCTAGAATTTGATAGCCACCATTTTTGTTTCAAGGGTTTGTTTAACTGTGTTTTCAAGACTTAATGCATGTGGTAGAGCACTAAGTTAGATTCTGCGTAGATATGATTTTGTAAGTTAGTTAGATTTTGTTGGGAGACTCAAGGTGATAGAACACTAAGATAAGGCACATTCTAGAAGATTGTAGAAGTTTAGGCAATAGGAGTTAGTTAAGATATTCCCTTGATTTTAGGGATATTTCTATTATAAAAGAGAGGGGAGGGTATTGTGTAACTGATTGATAAATATTGTTAGAAAGTTGTTAGGAGAGTTAGCAAGATTGGACAGATTTGAGGAATCTGTCCTATCAATGGTAGCGGAGTTTCGTCAATCCTTTATGGCGGAGTTTCGTCAAACCTTCAGGGAAGAGATGATAAAACACCGGAAAACTAAGTTCGAAACAGAAGTGATGCCAGGAAAGGAAGAAACAGTAGAGAAGAAGATGACGGAAGCAGATCCTGATCGGAGGTTTGAAGCTCGTACTCTCAGTACCGTTATCGGAAGAAAAGATGAGGTGGTAGGTAGCAGTCAACACAGGCGTCGCATCAAAGACGTTGGAGAAGACGAAGGTCGTGAACCAAATTCTACGACCAGGAGCAGAAGTATTAGCAGTGAATAGGACGAAGAAGGACGAAAGGATGATCAAGCCAGTCGCGTCAGAAGGGAGAATCGAGCGCAGATCCGGCTTGCGATCTCTGTCGAAATCGCCGGACTTCAGACGACCTGTGACGGCGCTACCACGGCAAACTCCGCCGCCCAAACCACCGGATCTGAGTGACTCTGAGAACGAAGAAAGTTCAGTCGTAACTCCGGGGATGAAAAAGGCATCGCAAAATCCAACTCTGTTGAGGGAGGAGGAGAGATTACGAAAGAGGCAAGTAACGCGTTCTTCTGTTACAATCGCACCACCACCAAAGCCACCGGACGTCGAACTGCCACCAACAGCCGTCAGTTCGCCGTTAAAGAAGAACGTAGATGTTGTTCTCTTGTTGAAGAAAGATCCGTGTTCATTGTTACCGAAATTGGGTGTGAAGACGACAAGGGCAGAATGGGAATTCGGTAAGTTTCTAGATCAGGCCCAGTGTAATATTCTTTTGGGGATGCCACTTACAAGTTGGACTGCAGTAAATCTATTAAACTTGGTCCAATTCATTGATAATATCTGGGTTAGGGATATATATGGGATTTTAAACTTTGGCATTTATTTGCCATTAGTCTTTGAGAAGGGAATAGATATTATGGATTCTACGGGTCTTATTACTCTTGGCGGTGAAGCATGGGTACGTGACATTGGGGTAAATAGAAAAACTCTCATGTACAAATGGTTGCTTATTCCCATTAGTATGCTTGGTGGAAAAGGGGTGGATGCAAAGACTCCCAAATTTACTGGAAATCTAATTGCACTTGCTCCACTCAGTAATGGCCAAGAGGGAAGTAGGGGTGGGCAAAAATAACCAAAAACCAAAACGAACCGGTTAACCGATCCGAATCATACTAAAATTAACTGAACCATTATGTTGGTTAACGAACCGAACCATTATTTTGAAGACAGTTAATTAATCGAACCGAACCGTTATTAAACTTAATTAATTGTTATGAACCGAACCGAACCGAACCATTACAACTTCTAAACCCTAATTCCTTTTCACATAAAAATCATGAACCCTAATTTCTTTTCAATTAATCCCTAATTTCATTTCAATTTCAATCAAATTCACCTTCTTCTCCATCGAAAACCTCTTCCCCTCCATCGAACCTCCTTCTTCTCCGCCGCGTCGTTGTTCTTCTCCACCACCACGCCGCGCGCCGTCTCCAAACCGGTACGTGACCCATACTCCGGTACGTGACCCAAACCGCGTCGTTGTTCTTCTGCTTATAGATTTTGGTTTTTGACATAAACTTCTGCTTATAGATTTTCTTATTGCTTATGCTTATGGGGTTTTTGATATACGAGCTAGACATTGAAGTTTTGAATAGAGGAATAAGTTTGGGAATTAAACCAGTGAGATGTCAAAGTTTCTAAAACTCCATTGAGTAAAATGCTAAGGAAAGTGCCAGCATGTGTGATTCTAGTTTTCATAGCTATGTGGATGCGTTTGTCTGTGTTTCATTTGAATTGAAAATGCAATTTCACAGAGAAATTTTACAAATTTGCTTATTTATTTCTGGAGATTGTGTTGAAGTACTTTGTGAATAATATGCTTATATTGTTGCTTCTACATAGTAAAATGCTATACGTATTTGAAATGGGTAGTCTTTCTATATAGAATAATTGTTGCTTGTTACTTGTTTATTAAAGTCACTTTCACTCTACCTAATTTGATTTGATTATGCTCTGCATATAATTTGCATATATGTTCTGTATTTGTGACACATTGTCATTTTTGACAAATTAAGAGTGAGGGAAAGAGAATGAAAACTTTGAATTCTTCTATATGGTCCCAGTCAAATATATAATTGGTAAAGCCAAATTAACATCAAATCATTTATATTTCAGGCAAATAATAAAGTTTCAAATGAAACCAATGTCTATACAATTGAAATATTAAAAAGACATTCTCCATCATCCAAAAGTTTATTCAAAGATTATAGCTTTTTTGACATTAAAGAGGACCTTAGCAGCCATAGTCCTAGCTCTAGCCCATTTTGAAAGAGCTGTTTCTGTTTTAACTGAATCAAAATGTGATGCAGAACACCTACTAAGAGCTGTTTCACTTTCTATAAAGAAGTATATGTTGCCATGAGCTGGGGACATAGTTTAGGACAATTTAGCTTCAATTATTCTATCTTATCATTCGGTAACCTTCAATAAAGAAAACCATAGTGATTGAGATGTGTTTTGTTTTTTGCCATAGATGCTACTGCTAGTCATAACTTGTAAAAATTTGATTGAAAGTTTATGCATATTTATTTGGACAGTGTTATTGTTTTGCACTTCATTTATCCTGCATGTGGGAAAGTGAGCTGTCTTTGTTAAGAGTATTGGGTTATTTTAGGAGTGTAAGGCTGGCTTGTACTAGTTATAAAATACTTGTAGTTTACCTATATTAAGTGTATATAGAAAACAGCAGTGATTGATTTGTAGCGTTATTCTTAACTATTCATATCCTGCATTTATCAGTTATTGAAACTGTCTTGTATTTCCTCTCATGTCTAGTCCTTTTGTTTCCAACTGTCATAATTATTATCTCTACTATAGTAGTTGAGCAATTCCTGTTTAGTAAGAGCTGATTTCATTATGGTAATAGATGCGTTGAAAATATGCTTAAGTCTTTTTGTTAAGCATAAAACCTGAACCCTTTTGTCCCAACCTGTTGTAAGGGAGGACTATCCAAACCATAATAAGAGATCTAGGAGTGAGTTTGATACATAGTAAAATTTCTCAAAGCTGCAAAATTGGTTCAGTTAATTAGGTTCCAAAGAGAGAGTCATAACATTAAAAAAGATTGAAATGGATTGAAATATAGAGGTAACAAAACGGTTAACCGTTTAAGGTTCAAACAATTACCATGAACCGTTTTATGCACATGAACAGTATTAATCATTCTAATGAAAGGAAAATATCATGCAATTGAATTAAAAAAGGACAAAAAATAATTAAATTCGCAAAAGGACTAAAAAATTCAAAATATTAAATTTGGTTCGGTTCGGTTCGGTTATTATGTTACGAAACGGTTAACCGAGCCATAATTTTGGTTCAGTTTGGTTAGTTCCAAATCTTAAACGGTTCGGTTCGGTTATTCCGAACCATTTCAACAATTTGGTTCGGTTCGGTTCGGTTTTTATGGTTAACCGAACCAAGCCCACCCCTAGAGGGAAGTACCCATTGCACACTTTCGTTTGTTGCATTCCTTTTTGTTACTATATTTGCTGCAACACTAATATGCTTTATACGTAAATTGAGGGTCACTACTACAGGGGAATATGAGCTTTTAAGTGTTAATGATGATCTGCAACAAACATTTGCATTAGTGGAATTAACCAAGTATGTGGTAACACCTGCATTGAGGTTTATGATGTTGACAGTACAATTGAAGGATACAAGACTTTCGATGGAATTTGTTCTCTGACTATTGGGAGTCAAATTCATCGAATGTTTCGATCACATGAAGATGGCTTCACAAGTTATCGATAGCGGGATCCTGGAAAAAAATTATGAGGCAGCAAAGGACTTTAAAATGGTTGGGCGAGGTTGTAGTGTTGTGGCAGTTTTCTGTTGGTCTTGGTACACCTTTCTGCACTTTCCATAGCTTATGCTTCGTTGCTCATGCACGTATTCTCCGAAAGGGTTCACGTCACAGCCACACTAGAGTCAATTTAGGAGACTCGAGCTTGTGCCTCTATGTCTTGAGATCAGATTTGAGGACAAATCTATTTTTCAAGGGGGTGGCAATGATAGAACACTAAGATAAGCCACATTCTAGAAGATTGTAGAAGTTTAGGCAATAAGAGTTAGTTAAGATATTCCCTTGATTTTAGGGATATTTCTATTATAAAAGAGAGGGGAGGGTATTGTGTAACTGATGGATAAATATTGTTAGAAAGTTGTTAGGAGAGTTTCTCTCTGGTTAGAAGCTATGCTCTGTATTAGGAGTCTTTGACTCTGGTTTATCTCTCTCATTTACTATTTTTCACCGTTGTAGAGCCTTGAGCTCATCATTTTCCGTTAAATAATATACATTTTCAGTTGTTGATTTTACGGTTTCCATCACAAGGCCTATGAAGCACTGACACAAACACACATTGACACCGGTAACAATTTGTGAAAATAACAAAATTGAATGTAATCACATGTGTCAATATCGGACACCGTCACATGTTAGACACCGGACACACCTTTGATCAGAAGCGTCGGTGCTACGGAGGTCAAGATTGCCTTGGTTTATCTTGCCATGTTATGTAGGTGTAGCTTTATTGTTAATTATAGGTGTAGTTGCATTGATGGTGTGGTATTGGAATGATGCAAGACTGCTACTTTCTCTTAATAGCTTGTTTTATTTCGGTGTGTACCAGTCCCTGGTGTTAGCTTTGTGTCATGGATCTGATGTATTTGTCTTGGGTCGATGAGAACCTTTTCCATGTATTTTATTTACTTGTTGTAGTTTTGTTGTGTCTTTTAATTTTATAACCATATTTGATGAAAAAAGCTTGTAAATCTCTATGTTTGCAACGTAAGTTATTATAGATCTTATTGACTTCTTTTGTGCAGTTTTGGTTTGGCACTTTCACCCTTAATTGAAACTTCATGGATTGTTCAGAGAATTTAGTAGATTGCGGTAGTATTCATGATGAAGGTATGGAAGTTGATAACTCTGATGATGATGAAGCATGTTGGAAGCCTGCAACGGGGATGCGTTTTTCTTGCATAGATGATGTCAAAACACTTTATAGAGAGTATGCTTTGAAAAAGGGTTTTCGGTGGAAGACCAGAACATCGAAAAAAAGAGATGATGGAGAGATCTGCTACGCAATTCTTGTTTGCACAAGAGAGGGGTCTCAAGGGTCAGAAATCCCGTGTACATTAAAGACACTCCCACCTAAGACAAAAAATTGTCCTGCCAAGATTTGTATTAAGTTGGAAAAGGATGGTTTGTGGTACATTTCAAAATTTGAATCTAGACATTCTCACAAGACTAGCCCTACAAAGAGAATGGACTTGCATGTAAAGAGAACAATCGAAATCAATGATGATGCAGGAGTGAGGACCATCAAGACTTTCCGATCTATTGTCAACAATGCGGAAGGGCATGAAAATATACCATTTTGCGAAAGAGACATGATAAATTATGTTAACAACGAACAACATTTAATTGGAAAAGAAGGTGATGGCAAGGCCTTAATGAGCTATTTTTGTAAAATGAGTGAACAAAATTCGAATTTCTTCTACGACATAGATTTGGATGACGATTTTCATGTAAGGAATGTGTTTTGGGCTGATGCAAGAAGTAGAGCTACTTATGAGTATTTTGGAGATGTTGTAACTTTCGACACAACATATTTGACCAATAAGTATGACATGCCTTTTGCTACATTTGTAGGTGTGAACCACCATGGTCAATCAACATTACTTGGATGTGGTCTGCTCTCAGGAGAAGACACAGAGTCATTTGTGTGGCTTTTCAAATCATGGCTTCGTTGTATGCTTGGAAAGGCCCCTGTGGGTATTGTGACCGACCAATGTAAGGCTGTGCAAAATGCCATTGAGTTAGTCTTCCCTACAACACACCATAGGTGGTGTTTATGGCATATAATGAAAAAAATTCCTGAAAAGCTCAACGGATACAGTGAATATAAAAGGATCAAGTCTGCGATGGAAGGAGCAGTTTATGATACACACGCAACAACTGGTTTTGAAGAGAAATGGTGTTCCTTCATCGACAAGTTTATGCTTCAACAGAATGATTGGTTGAGTGGGTTGTATGCAGAGCGTCATAGATGGGCACCAACCTTTTTAAGAAAATATTTTTGGGCAGGTATGTCAACTACGCAGCGAAGTGAGAGCATGCATGCTTTCTTTGATGGGTATATCAATTCAACAACAAGTCTAAATCAATTTGTAAAGCAATATGATAATGCTCTTAGTAGTCGAGCAGAAAAAGAATTTGAAGCGGATTTTAATTCACTGGATACTACAATTCCGTGTGTGTCAAACTCGTCCATTGAAAAGCAATTCCAAGGTGAGTACACTCATGCCAAATTCAAAGAAGTTCAAGCTGAATTCATATCCAAAATGAATTGTGCTCCGTCGTTGAATGTTGTCGAGGGTTGCTTTGCTACTTATCATGTGTTGGAGGAGGTTGTAGTTGGAGGCAGACATAAAGAAAATGTCTTCAAAGTTGTGTTTAATCAGGAAAACCATGATTTCAGCTGTGAATGCTCGTTGTTTGAGTTTAGAGGTATCCTGTGTTGTCATGTGTTATCTGTGTGTACACGAGAGAGGGTTAAAAATGTGCCAGAGAAGTATGTTTTAACAAGATGGAAGAAAAATATTAAAAGGAAGCATTCATTTATTAAGAGTAGTTATTGCGCGAGAGATTTGAAGCCACAGATGGACAGGTTTGACAAATTGTGCAAGCATTTCTATGAGATTGCTGAAGTAGCCGCAGAATCTGAAGATGCAACTAAGGCACTCCATGAAACATTACATCAATTTAATTCTAGTAAGGATGGTATAACTGACATTGTTAACGGAAGTTTCATTGATGACTCAAATCCAAACAATGGTACTGGAATTCGCAGTCCATTGCGGGTTAAATGTGAAGATCAAGGAAGTGAACCAAGCGAAGTAATGACAGACAGACTACTACAGTAAGTCTGTTTTCCTTCAGAAATTATGTATTCTCCATATATTTATGTATATTGAATCTTAGTTTTTTATTTGTCCAAATGTGTAGGAGTGCAATATTGGAATGGTGAGAAATCAGATCGAAAGTAACATCTATGTAGAATCATCTATTGAGGTTGTCAGTGGCGGTGATTTGTTGGATTCAAGTACTGTCGTTCGTGTCCATTATAAAATTGTGTTAACTAATGTTTGAATTCATGGTCTAGTGTGTGGTTGTTTATTGGATTTATGTGTTGTGTTACAGATATGAGGAAACATATGTACTAGTTCAGGATTATGTATGTACTAGTTGACAATAATTTATGTACTTTATTAGGATAACATATGTACTAGTTGAGGATAACTTATGTAGTAGTTTAGGATAACATATATATTAGTTGAGGATAGTTTATGTACTGGTTGAGGAAATTTATGTTTATATAACATTTCTAACGAAAATATGGCAAAAAATTCTTGCATGGATAATGGCTTCCATATCAGTGGGACGGAGTTGTTTCAAAGGAAATGGAAATCGTGGTCACGGAGAAAGGCCGGTGTTTATTTCCTTTTGGTGCTATATGATTACATGGTAACAAGTGTTGGTTATGACTCGTAGTTTATTGATAAGTGGGCAAGTGGTAATCTTGTAAACTGGACCGTAGTATTTAAACACAAGTTGTACTATGCAAACCCTAAGCTTGAGTAAAAGAAAGGTATTGAAGCCACTTTGCAGTCGGACACGTAGATACAGTTGATCAAATTTTGTGATCGAATATTGTGTCTCCTCTGTTTGTGGTTTTTGTATTTGTTTACTTTTGAAACAGGGTTGTTGTTCAAACAATAAGTACAAATCCTTTAAATGAATTTTGAGGAATTGATTTCAGGTAGTTCGTCTATGTTTTTTAGTCATGTGTATCAACTCTTTCAAGTTTTTCATGGCATACAAAGGATTTGTTATGGTCAATGATTAGCTTCTTCTACAAGGATTTAAGAAGTGCAAGTCTATTGGTGCCTTAGCCATGGTCCATGCAGAAAATGGAGATGATGTGTATGCAGGGCAACAGAAAATGATAGAACTTGGACTAACTGGTCTTAAAGGACATTCTCTTTCAAGGCGTGATGTGGTAAGTTCTCTTTTTTGTTTTGATTTTGATGAACAACATTTGGTCGTTATGTGATTGTAGAATGATTATTACTTATTTTTTATTTTTTATATTTTCTTGATTACCGAAGTCTAAACATATTTATATCTATGTAGTTGGAAGGAGAGGCAACTTCTCGTGCTATTCACTTCACTTATACATGGTTCATGTAATGAGCATTGATGTAATGGAAGAAATCATGAAGGTTCGAAAATCAGGTTCTTCGTCTTAATCCTTTGTGTTGTTAAATTTTTTTCATCATGTGTTCCACATTAATAATGCATTCATCTAGAGAAAGTAAACAATTTCAACTTATAAAGATAAGAAATCCTTTTGTAGGAAAACAAATGCTTAAAGAAGATTCCACTCTTGTGTCATAAGTGCAGAAACTTGGTGCAATACAAATCACTGGTTGGTTCACGTGTTTCTGGTGTGACATTTTAAGTTTTGTTGATAACTTATTTTTAGTGATATCCCTTTCTTGTTCTTAAACTGTTGAACAGAGGAATAGTTTATGCGTTACATTGTGACGTTTATGTGTTTTGTTCCCTAACCAAGTGATTGGGCTCAAATGATTAATGAGCTCAAGTTAAGGTGGGTCGTTAAGGAGAAACCGAGTTCGAATCCTGCTGGAACAATCCTTGGTTAGACTTTATTTACTTCCCGGTCGAACTTTAAACTATCAGTGCCCCATCCCCCAGGAAATAGAGGGTTAAGATAAAAAATTGTGTTTTTGTTCTCTGATAACTTAATTTCAGCGAGGTTACTAGTCTGGTTCATAGCTGTAGGGTAATTGGAGATCCTATTGTCTCAGGGTTATCCCTTGAAGACTCTTGGCTTTTTGACATCTGATTTTGAGACTGCTGCGAAGTAAGTTCACCACATCTTTCCTTTTCTTTGTTCGTTGTTATTTCTTGTCTTAAGTTTTATGAATGTATGCCGTTTCGATTCTCATGTTTCAAGTATGTCACGAGTCCTCCTATTTAGGAGTCAAAGACATGATAAGGCCCTTCAAGCTGCCCTTGCAACAGGGTTTGCAGGTTTCAAATCTAATTGAAAATTTCTTAGTGTAAATATCACATGTATTATATGTTTATCGAAGTGAGCATAATGTTTTTTCACATCTAAAAGTGTCATCTATTATTGAATGTGCTTCATATATTTCATCAATGGACCGTTGCCTTGGATTGTACAATATGCCATGTATAACACAATTTCTTCCTTTCCAATGACAGAAATCTATTGAAGTTTACTTTTTGAATTTGACATTTTGACCAAATAATACCTTTTATAACTTTGCATCTGGTAGGAACTGATCATTGTGCCTGGAATTCCACCCAGAAAGCTCATGGAGTTGACGACTTCCGTGAAATTCCGAATGGTGTCAATGATAAACACTCAATGGTTTTGGATGTTTGTGGCCTAAATACATTATGGTTGATTGTGAAATGTTTTATTATTAATATGCATTGCAACACAACCTATAGGTATTGAAGAAAGGATGCTCTTGGTATGGGACACCATGGTGGTATGATAATAAATTTCTACCTTGCCCTCCATTTCTTGTATGTTGGTTGAAAGATGAGAGGATAGCCTTTTAATTAGATTTTATTGTTATATATATCTCAGAATCTGGCCAAATAACAGTCACTGACTACGTCCGATCGGCAAGCACTGAATAATATGTTCTCTGAAAATATTGGCATTCATTTTGTTTCGACCTCAATTCCACTGAATTGTTTGAGTTATTGGTCCATTTCGGGTCATATGTTAATTTAGTCCCCACAATTTTGTCCTTAAAAGGGGCCTTAGTGGGTTGAGAAGAGTGAGTGTTTATAAACTACTTTTGGTCTCGACCAGCAAAGACGCCTTTTAAAGACAAAATTATTAGGACTCGCATATGATTCAAAGCGGAAAATACCTCAAAGGCGGTGATGCAGTGGACTTTTAAGTTTGAACAATTTATTACCTTTATGGCAATAAGGAGATTTCAGACTATTTTATTATTCGTATCATTAATTTGATGATTCTTTATGGTAAAATTGCCAAAAATATTAATGATGTTTTTACTTGTACACTCATTTTAGTTCTAGAAACTTTAATATATATCCAAGGAAGGGAGCTATTTTTCCAGGGTCTGATGCAGATATTATCATCCTGGAAACTCATGATATTAAAAAGAACATAAATTAATTGCTTTTTTGGTGGCCTAAATTATTTAATTTATTATAAGCTCACAAGGTCAAACTTCAAATTACCGGTGCCTTTCTCATAAAAACAAGGGTTAACACAATAAAGGAAACGACGGTCGCGGACATTAAAAAAAGGCTATACATAAGAAAATATCAGCTTTTATTCAAAACTGAATTATTAATAATAAAGTATTAATAATATAAAGTAAATTTTTTTTTATAAATTAAAAATAAATCGAACAATTACATAGTATATATTCTGAAAACAAAACTATCGCATACTTGGTCATAAACGAAAATCCAGTAAAAATCCTAACAAATCTTTTTCATATAACAACCAAAGATATTGTCAAAAAATATAACGACCAAAGAAAACATCTCAACCGTCCAATCACACTAACAATTACAAGTTACCTTCCAGAAAAATCTAAACCGTTTAAAATATCCCGATCTCAAACAAACACTCCATCACCTGCACTATATAAATAACACACGGTATGTTTACTTCATACTAAAAAAACGATTCATATATCTCTCTCTCTCTCTCTATTTCTTTCGGTAGATTTTTGATCTTGTGCAACCATGCGTCCACCGGTGAAGAGAGTGGATTATAAGGTAGGAGATAAAGTAGAAGTATGCAGCAAAGAAGAAGGGTTTGTAGGTTCATACTTTGAAGCTACAATTGTTTCATGTCTTGAGAGTGGAAAATATGTAATTCGTTACAAGAATCTTCTTAAAGATGACGGGTCAGAATTTCTTATGGAAACACTTTTTTCGAAAGATCTTCGTCCATTACCACCACGTGTTCGTAATCCTTCGAAGTTTGAACTCAATAAAAAAGTTGATGTGTTTGATAACGATGGTTGGTGGGTAGGGAAAATTGCTAGCGAGAAGATCCTCATGGAAAAGAGTTACTACTATAGTGTGTATTTTGACTATTGCCATCAAACTATTTACTACCCATGTGATCAGATTAGGGTTCATCAAGAATTGGTTTGGGGAGAGTGGATCTTGGAGGCATAACTCATTTACTATCAAGACTCTTGTTCTTGTCTCTGAAACTACGATATATATGGTCTATAGATTAATTACATTGTATTTACAAATTGTAGACATTGTATTGTCCCTGTTGAATGTATTTTGAATTGGTTATTGGCAATAATAAATTCCAGTCTTTTAGTTTATTTGGTTATTTTAATTTGTATATTTTTTAATTTATTTTGTGTGTGCATATGATTCTTGTTCTTTGATTTATTTTGATGTGGGCGGGTTATATAATAATACTTGATCGATCAATACCAGGTGCTGGGTTTGGTTTCTTGATAACTTCCAAGAAAAATAAACTGTGATTACAATAGGCTTATTATGTAATTGATGTTCTACATTTGAGTTCTTAAACATCAATTTTTCTATTTCTAAATTATGATTATGGTCCGTGTGTTCTTCACAAAATATTGATTGATTCTTGATGTTTGATGAATTGTATGAATATGTTCATGAATCAATTTTGTTTATGTGTTTATTTCTTTATTGTATTCAAGTATTTGATGCAGTTTCGCAAGTTAGTGTTGCTGAAATGTTAAAAAAAGAAAATCATAGCTTCTTCATCTACTTCTTTTTAAATTGAGGCTTTTGATCCATAAAGTGTGCAGAACATTTGAGTTGTGAGGTCCATTTTTTTTTTCTTTCTTAATTTTTGTTCTTGTTTTTCCACTGTCACCAAAGACACAATCCTTCAAAAAGAAACACAGAGGGAGATTAAGACTTAAGAGTGTTAGTGAAAATGTTGAACAGAGAATTACTTTGGTTAAAGAGAGGGCAATGTGGCATCAACCTCCAAGTCAAAAGGACTATGAGGAGGAAGATGATGAGACTCCAAGGGAGTATGAGGCATTGGAGACATGGAGAAAGACTTAAAAACATGTAATCAAGAAAGGAGGATTAGGGAGGAAGAATAACTTTGGAAGAAAAAGAAACTTTAAATTCCTAGCTTTTAATGGAAGGTTGATCTAGAGAAACATATTATATTCAGAGCTAAAAGTGAATATGATGAAAGAGTAAGGTGGTCTCTTTTTCTTACACCATGATTAGGAATTTTAAGTTTCTTTTACTAATATAGTCAATACACGACTATTACAAAAATTAATCTTAGTACTACTTTCCATCCTAGACTTTATAAACTTCAATGGTTAAGTGAGAATGGAGAGATTGTTATTGATAAGCACGTCAGCGAAGCTAGCAATTTTTTTCCTAGAGGGCCAAATATAAAAGGTTTAATTTTTTTATTGTCTGCAACGAAGCAATTTGCAAGAAATTTATTCTCTATTTTATGTTTGAATCTTGTATTGACAATTTTCATTGATAACAAAACTCTCTTTATAGTTGTTAAAAAGACCTAAACTCTCAAAAATAAGATAAAATAAATCTATCAAGCAAGCGATAATCTTTTTATTTGTTTAGTTTAACTAACTTATATTAACAATTTTTTTTTTGAGGCAGCTACGGATAGCCAAAATAAGTTATACTTTCTTTTAGAAGAAAATAAGTTATACTTATTTATTCAAATAAAATAAAATAAATATCTCAATAACAAGAGTAGACTTTATTCTCAAGGGTCTTATGCAGATATTATCATCCCAATTCCTAACCCAAGTTTTGAGATAATTGCAAAGTCTCATCACTCTAGATTGTACTTTATTCTAGTTTAACTTTACGTGCGCATTGAAATTCATTTTGACAATGACTATCTATATAAAACATCTACAAAGCCACCAACATGACATAGATATGTCAACAAGGATGATTTGAGAGAGTGATAGTAATTAAAAATTGTCAAATTGGACACATTGATGTGTTGGTGGTACATAGCTATCTGTCTCTTTTTGGTCTTGGATCTCTCAATTTCACCACTTGTTACTTGATTTGTTCATCCAGTGTTCTTTTACCTTGTTTGTGTTAGTTGATTAATAAATAATCTAGTTTGTTACAGGTTCTGAAGTTTCAGAGTCTGAAGTTTCAGAGTCTGAGGTCTCAGAGTCTGAGGTTGTTAGAGTTTTTTTGTATATATACCTTACTCAGTGAATAAAAATAAAAAAGTGAGTTGTCTTACAATTTCTGTTACAACTTCTTTTCCCTCTCTCTCTCTCTCTCTCTCTCTGAGTGTAGTCTGTGTGGGAACCAAGTGAAAAACTCCATTGTTGTTCAAGCTCCAACAAATGGTATCCAGAGCATGGTTGTTGAAGCTTGACGATTGAAAATAATAGTGCAAGTGAGGTGAGTGAAACCTTCAACTGCGAAAAACACAGTGAGTGAGCAACAATGGTGAATCTGAACGGACATTTTTCGGTGACATTTCCGATTCTTGACGGAAGAAACTACGACCCATGGAGTATGAAGATGAAAGCGATTCTTGGCTCTCAAGATGTGTGGGATCTGGTGGTGAACGGCCTTGATCCGCTGCCGGAGAATCCAACCGTTGCGCAACAAGCGACGTATAAAGATGCGAAGAAGAAAGATTGCAAAGGTTTGTGTATTCTTCACCAGTGCGTGAATCAAGCAATTTTCGAGAAAATTGCAAGATCGGAGTCGAGCAAAGCGGCGTGGGACATTCTTGCGAATTCCTATGCCGGTGATCAGAAATTGAAGAAGGTGCGATTACAAACCCTAAGGAGACAGTATGAATTGATTGGAATGGAAGAAAACGAAAAGATTGCTGATTACTTCATCAGAATTCAAACAATGACGAACCAAATGCGTTCTTGTGGTGAAACCTTAACTGATGAATCAATTGTGGAGAAGATTTTGCGATCTGTAAATTCAAGATTCGATCATGTCACGGTAGCGATTGAACAATCAAAGGATCTGTCAGAAATCAAATTGGAAGAACTTCAAGGCACTCTTGAAGCACATGAGCAACGAATGAATGAAATGAAGGCTGCAAAATCAAGTGTTGAACAAGCATTGTTTGCACAAATTGGTAACACCAAAGGTGATAATCAACGAGGGCGTGGAAGAGGCAGAAATAATTACAGAGGAGGAAGAGGTAGAGGTATCAATTCTAATTCAAACTATGGTAGAGGAAGTGTTAGTAACAACATCAGAAATGATAATCAGAAGAGCAATAGCAATGAAAACTATAGAGGTAGAGGTGGTAGAGGTGTGAGAGGAAGAGGAGGTAGAAAATATGATAAGAGCCATATTCAATGTTATAACTGCAACAAATATGGTCATTATGCTGATGAATGTTATAGTAACACCAATAATAATGATGCAAAATTGGCACAAGAGGAAGATGAGAAGGAAGAGGTTCTGCCGATGGTTGTAGAAGAGAAAATAAGTGAAGAAACATTGAATATGGTAACTGCAACAAATGAAGGTGATCATGGTGATGAATGGTTTCTTGACACTGGGTGTTCAACACATATGTCAGGCAGAAAAGATTGGTTTATTGAGATGGATCACTCTATCAAAAGTAGGGTGAGATTTGCAGATGATAGGACAATGAAGGTGGAAGGTGTAGGAAAAGTGAAGATTAAGAAGAAAGATGGCTCTGTGTGCCTCATATCTGGTGTGTTATATGTGCCAGGAATGAAGAGTAATTTACTGAGTATTGGACAACTCTTGGAGAAGGGTTACAAAATGGTACTAGAGGAGTTGGCAATGAAAGTTTATGATTGTGAGAACAGGCTATTGATCAAGGCAGTGCTGTCTAAAAACAGAACCATCAAGGTTGAGTTAGAAGTTATGATTCAACAGTGCTTGGCTACTACAGTTAACAAGGATGAGTGGTTGTGGCACTTCAGATATGCTCATATGAATTTTGGTGATTTGAATAAGCTACAAACCAAGGAGATGGTGAGAGGTCTCCCTCACATTCATGTGCCAAAGGATGTGTGTGGAGAGTGCATGGAAAGTAAGATGTCTAGAAGCTCATTTAATCAAAATATGTCCATCAAGTCTAAGAGGAAGCTGCAAGTGATGTTTTCTGATGTATGTGGACCAATTCAGAATGAGACACATGGAGGTAACAAGTATTTTGTTACTTTCATAGACGAATTTACTAGAAAACTTTGGATTTACTTGATTAGGAGGAAGAGTGATGTGTTGAGTGTATTCAAGAAATACAAATTCTAGTAGAAAAACAATGTGGAGAAAGTATTGAAGTGCTGAGAACAGATGGAGGTGGAGAATATGTATCTACTGAATTCAATGATTTTCTTGCAAGTGAAGGAATTACTCATGAAGTCACACCTCCATACACACCTCAGCATAATGGTGTTGCTGAGAGAAAGAATATGACCTTGTTAAATATGGTGAGGAGCATGTTGAAAAGTAAAAACTTGCCTAAGTACTTGTGGGGAGAAGCAGTGAACACTGTTGCATATATTTTGAATAGAAGTCCAACTAAGAAAGTTGAGAACATGACTCCTGAGGAAGCTTGGACTGGTGTCAAGCCCTATGTATCTCATTTGAGAGTGTTTGGGTCCATTTGTATAGACATGTGCCTGATCAAGTGAGAACAAAACTTGATGACAAAGGTGAGAGGATGATTCTGCTGGGATATCACTCAACTGGCGGATATAAACTGCTAAATCCAGTGAACAACAAAATAATAATCAGAAGGGATGTGGTGGTTGATGAGCATAATGAATGGAAGTGGAATGATGTTGCTGAAACAAAGAAATAGAATTTATTAGACATGTCTGCTGATGAATATGTTGATAATAATGCACAAGAAATTGTTGATACAATTGAACCTGTGCAGCAAGAGGAAATAGCTGAGATGCCAAGAAGATCAGTGAGACAAAGACAGCCTCCCGCAAGATTAAATGATTGTGAAATAATGACAGACACTGCAGTGAATGATGAAGGTGACATAGTGCATTTTGCACTGCTTGCTGAGACTGAACCAATGAGTTTTGAAGAAGCAATAAAGAACTCTAAATGGTTAGGTGCTATGCAAGAAGAGATCAAATCAATAGAGAAGAACAATACTTGGGAGTTGTGCACACTACCTAAAGGGAAGAAGACAATAGGAGTGAAATGGGTGTATAAAGTGAAGGTGAATCCAAAAGGAGAGGTAGTGAAATACAAGGCAAGATTAGTGGTTAGGGGCTTCCTACAAAGGCAGGGCATTGATTATGAGGAGGTCTTTGCACATGTGGCAAGACTTGAAACTGTGAGATTAGTTGTTGCACATGCTAGTATGCAAGGATGGAACTTACATCAATTAGATGTTAGGTCAGCCTTTCTCAATGGAGAATTGGAAGAGGAAGTGTACATAGACCAGCCACAAGGTTTTGTAAAGAAGGGTAGTGAAGATAAGGTGTTGAGATTAAGAAAAGCCTTGTATGGTTTGAAACAAGCTCCACGTGCTTGGAATAAAAGGATAGATAAAGCCTTGATCAATATGAACTTTGTGAAATGCATCTCAGAACATGGAGTTTATGTGAAGTCAGGGGGTGGAGACATAGTGATTGTGTACTTGTATGTGGATGACTTGTTGGTAACAGGGAATAATGAAGCCAAAGTAGCTGAATTTAAGAAAAATACGATGAATGAGTTTGACATGACAGATCTTGGGAAGTTATCTTACTTACTAGGCATTGAGTTCAGGAGAACAAGTGCAGGAATTGTTCTCAGTCAGCAGAAATACACTGTTGATGTGCTTACCAGATTCAATATGAAGAATTGTAACAGTGCAGAAACACCTGCAGAAGCTAGACTGAGTCTTGTGAGAGATGGTGATGAAGAAGATGTGGATTCAACTGAGTTTAGACAGATTGTAGGGGCACTGAGATACCTCTGCAACACTAGACCAGATATTGCATTTTGTGTTGGGGTTATCAGCAGAGTTATGGACAGGCCTAGAGTATCACATCTCATGGCAGCTAAGAGGATCATGAGGTACCTGAAGGGAACAATGAGCTATGGAATTCTGTTTCCAAGAGGAGTGAGAACTTGAATGAATTGTATGGATACACTGATGCAGATTGGTGTGGAGATAAGAATGATAGGAAAAGCACTGCTGGTTTTGTTTTCTTTGCAGGAGCAGCACTTGTGTCTTGGTGTTCAAAGAAGGAAGTTATTGTTGCATTATCATCATGTGAAGCAGAATATATTGCTGCTGCAATGGGTTCCTGTCAAGCAGTTTGGCTTGACACTTTAATGCTTGAACTCAATATGAAGAAAGTGGATGCAGTAGAGCTGTTTGTTGACAACAAATCAGCAATAAATCTAGCCAAGTTTCCAGTAGCACATGGAAGATGTAAGCATATTGAAACACGCTATCATTTCCTCAGAGACCAAGTTACAAAGGGAAAACTAAAGTTGAGCTACTGCAAATATGAGGATCAATGTGCTGACATTTTCACCAAGTCCCTCAAGAAGGACAACTTTAATAATATGAGGAACAATTTGAACATAATTGATTGTAACAAACTAGATTAAGGGGGTGTGTTAGTTGATTAATAAATAATCTAGCTTGTTACAAGTTCTGGATTTCAGAGTCTGAAGTTTCAGAGTTTGAAGTCTCAGAGTCTGAAGCTTCAGAGTCTGAAGTTTCAGAGTCTGAGGTTTCAGAGTCTGAAGTTTCAAAGTCTGAGGTTTCAGAGTCTGAGGTTGTTAGAGTTTTTTTTTGTATATATACCTTACACAGTGAATAAAAATAAAAAAGTGAGTTGCCTTTCAATTTCTGTTACAACTTCTTTTCCCTCTCTCTCTCTCTGAGTGTAGTGTGTGTGGAAACCAAGTGAAAAACTCCATTGTTGTTCAAGCTCCAACAGTTTGTGTCCTATGTCGACGTACGCTTCTTTGTACATTGTTCAATAATTGAGGTCCTTTCATGTGATATTATCAAGATTCAATGTTCTATTGTTTTGTAATTATTTTCAGCGGAAAATAATGAATTGAAAGTTGTTCCTGTTACTGGGAGATACATTCAAATGTCTCCTTTTAGTTATCTGTTTGTTTGATGGATTGGACCAAAAGGATGCCATTTATCTAAATTCCCTTCAAGGCTCAGTAAAAAGTGCCAAGAGAGTTTTGCTAGCAATGAAAATTGTAAAGACAAAAATAAAAAAATAGCATTAGAATGAGTTTTTTTACAAATGACTTTGTTGTTTACATTGAAAATATAAAGTTAATTTTAGAAGAATTTGAGTTTGTTCTTTAGTGTTGTCAAACTCTTTTTTTTTATTAAATAGCTATTGTTAGTATTTGTTTTTACATTTTATATATTTACAATTATTGTAGTTAATTATAGATGGATTTTTTTTATAAGTAAGAATTTACTTTAATCCGAACTAAGGATTAACATGATTGTTTTACGTGAAAAATCGAAGGGTTAAAAGAACAAATTATGTAGATGAGAGAGAATGATTAATTGAAAAAGAGATAAAAACATCAAACTAAAGCCAACCCAAGTGAAATCAAGGCAAAGTACGTGTAAAACAGAGGTACTAGGGTTAGAAGCGTAGAGTGAAATTAATATGAAATTTGTGGTGTCACGTCACATCACGTCACGATACGCTACAACCCCAAGTTTATTTTTAAGTTTGAACATCCCTAATTCATTCAATCGTAAACCCTACAATAAGAACCTTCCACCACCGTGATGTCTCGTTTGTCCTTGCCGCGCCTCCTCCTCCTAATATGCTTCGGAAAGGACAAAAATGAAATCATTCAACATTTTCATATATGTAATATGCTCAGCCTATATTCCTAAAATTTTACATTACAAGTTGACATGGCAAAACAAACTTGATAAATCTGAGGATAAGCCTCACTGACTACACTGAATCCAAATTCAGTTTTATCATTGTCTGCCCTTTGGTGTGGTTTTGACATAATATCAGTTATATGCTAGTGGGAGTGGCTTGGTTGCAGGCGTTAAGAAAGGTCGTGATGGATTGTTAAAATATGACGATGAGCTTTCAATGTAACGGAAAGTTGATGGAGCTAAAAGGGCAAAAGGAAAATAGTGATCTGTCAAAACATAGATGAGACTGCCTCATTTTATACCTCGCTGAATGGTTTTAATAGGTGTTTAAAAAAGATCATATAATGTGTCCCGCTCTCTCACCCAACAACAAAACAACCAAGTCTTATCCCACTAAGTGGGGTCGGCGACATGGACCAAACGATGTCACAATGTTCTATCAAATGGGATGGGTTTTCTCAATAAGTGGGGTCCCGCTCTCTCACCCTCACTAGCCAACTGCTAATAGTGTATGATTTTCATTCATTGTACTTGCACTTGGTTCATTGTGTTCTCCCCCGGTCGAACCTCTATTTCTAACAAAGGGCTATGAGCATCAACATTGATTAATTTATGCGATACCAAAGGGTAACCATTGGAAGACTCAATCCCACTTACTGGTACAGAATGTTCAGACTAAACAAGAACAAAAAACTATGGTAAGATCATCTTTCCTCCATTTATATTTCTTTAATTAAGCATGATTTGTTTATGCATCCCACTTTACAGTATCTCCATAGTCCAAATTAGAGTGATATTTCATAGACCAGCAGCAAACACATCTTTTCAAAAATCGAAAACATTCTAAGAACCCTAGCCAAATACTATCTCATCAAAACCTTGCGGACTTGGAATAATAATATTCTTACTTTTATTTGAGCTGACTACCACAGCATGGTAGATAGATTCATCCCAAAGTCAACAGTGTCTATTTAGGGCGAGTTTGTATACTCAATTTAATCAACTATTTATTGAAAAATCACTTTTCATATATAACATGTTTTTACAATCTAAAAATTTATAGGAACTAACAAACTCCAAGTAAACTTTGTATAATTAGTTTTCATAAGCTACTTATGAAAAGAAGATTAAAACAACTTATGATCATGAATTAAGCTATTCCTATAAAACAACAAGATTAAGTCTAGGAGAGTGAGATAGTCTCCAACAATGTGCCGAACCACAATTCAAATCTCTCTAGCAAAAGTACCCACATTCGGTGCCTGAGTACTCCTAAAACACGAGTTAATTTCAAACTATAAAAATATGCACTTTGTAACACCGACAAATCTGATCAAAGGCGTATCTGGTGTTCAACACGTGTTGGTGTCAGATACTAACACGGCACCGATACATGTGAATAAGTTCAAATAATTTATTTTTTCAAATTATTACCGGTGTGTGCAAGTGTTTGTGTGAGTGCTTCATAGATATACATATTTTAAAAAATATGAAAAATAAGAAAATGAGTTTTCTCTTTCACAGTGCAATGAAATTAATCACTAGTTCACATTTTCTTCTTATGTTCATATTCTTACTAAATCAAAAATGTAAAAGTAACAATCTAAGAATTCCGTAATTATTGTCTTTGACACTTATTATCAATACTCCTTTTTATTTTATTTTAAATATTTTTCACATATTTTTTTGTACTGAGCTAAAAATTTATTGAATTTGCCACGTCAGCACTTTCTTAATTGAGTTGGGTGAAAAACTAAGCTAGTCTAAAAATAACATAGCAATCTGGTACAAAAGAAAGTAAAGTAGTAAACTATATTTTTTTCATCAATTTAATCCATAAACTATAGAAATGTATTGAGTAATCTCTAAACTATTTTTAATCCATCAAATTAGTCATTGAATTATCATTTTCTCCTTTTATTTTTAAAGGAAATGAGAGACTAATTTTAACAGATTAATAATAATTTATGGACTATTTAGTATATTTTTATAATTTATTGATTAAATTGGTGAAATGATGTTGGTTTAGACATCAAATTAATGTCTTATTAAAAAAAATTAAAAAGCTTAAGATTAAAGATTGAATCGAGATTTTTCTCTCTTGTAACAAAAAAAAAAAGACTATGTTGAGCTGTCAACAAGATGGAAGCAAAGAGTTATCTCCATCTTAGTCATCTAAATGTCATTGTCCTTGAGATTGGACTGAATCCTTTGTAGTGACTACAGGTTCAGTGAAATCCTAACCCTTAAAAAAATAAATGCATGAGAATTAAAGTGTTGAAATAAGAAGAGATAAGATGATTAATGATGTAGATCTTTACATTGAGAAAACCAGAGAGGATATAACCGCAAGAAATCCATTCCCCCTTGGGATCTCTATTGTCCCTATGAGGACTATATCAACATAAGAAAAAAATCATTTTTTTTATTATTATTTTCAATCAAGTCGGAGGTAATTTTCTTTTTTTTTTTTTTAAATTGAATTATAAAACAAATAAAAACTAAAACATTATTATGAGTATTGTGGCAACAATAAACATTACATATAAAAAAAGGCAAAATTATACTACAAGTCATTTATCTTATTTAATTGTAACACATCGGTCTTTTATCTTTTTTTGTCCCGATTAGGTCCTATTGTTGAAGCAAAAATCTTTTTGATGAATGTTTTAATGATAACAAACCTCGTGGAATAAATGATAAGTTTTATGAATAGTGATCTACTGATGTTTGCACTTGAGTTTTTGTTATAAGAACAGGAATCACTTAAGTGGATAAGCTAGAAGCCACCCACATCAATAAGTGCATTATATCTACTCCACAATGAAAGAATGAGTATATCATCAGTTGAAACAATAGTATCATATCTCCATGAAGATTCATAGCTCAAGAATCATGATGGAAGAACTTACATCACAAGCTACACAAGAAGGTGCTTAAAGTTATGTGACAAAACTCACATTGAGTTTTATGTTATATGATGTGAAGATCCTCCATGGGTAAACAAGATAAAAGGAAATATGCATACAAGTTAGGAAGAGTCTCAGAACCTCCTCACAGTATCACACTTCTAAAGCTTCTAAGGATAAGAAGTTCAGAGTTCAGAATGTTCATATGAATGTAGTTCATAATGATCATGAACAATTAACCCAGAATATTTCCAGAAATATTAAAGGATTACTTCATGGATAAACAAGAATATTTAAAGTCATCGGTTACAAGCAATGATGCAAAGAAATATTCTTTTGGACTTCAAAGAAAGAATCATCTTGTTTGTCAAAACAAATGATCTCTCATTTATATGCTTCAAGTAGTTTTTGAAGGGAATAAATAAACAACCTTCATAAGGTTCAAAGTATTGAAGAACATTAGAATGTTTAAGAACATCAGAATGTTCAGCATAAAGTACAACCATCAAAAAAAAGAAGGAACCCAGAAGAAACATTTTGAAGGTCATATGTATGAACCCAGAAGAAGTTCAGAAGGTTGCTCAGAAGGTTCGTTAGAGCAAACCCAAAATTCAACGTCCACACCAAGAACATACAAGAACAGATGTGATATGAACATATCATATGCAGAAAAAGATTTCGACGTTGGATCAAGAAATCATTAAAGACATCTATGGTGATTAAAGGATTAATGGACTTTGATAGTTCTTGGTATTTAATGTGTTCTTGAGTGATTAACTAAGACATGAACAAAGTATGAACCATACCAAGATACAAAGAATCAAAGACCACTAAGAAGAAAGAACTTTGTCAAAGTTCAGAAAGTTGAACAAGAGTTCAGAAGGTTGGACACAGTTCAGAAGCTGAACATAGTTCAGAAGCTGAACACAGTTCAGAAGCTTATACACAGTTCAGAAGCTGAACACAGTTCAGAAGCTTATACACAGTTCAGAAGCTGAACATAGTTCAGAAGCTTGTACACAGTTCAGAAGCTGAACACAGTTCAGAAGCTTGTTCACAGTTCAGAAAGTCTGTCATAAGGCTGCTTTTACACAAGCCCAGAAATTCAAGAACACTATCAAAAACATACAAGTCACACGTGGCATAAATAAATGTCCAGGAAAGCATACTTGCATGGATCAATCAAGCAATAAAGGCATTTACAAGATAAATGTCAAAAAGGATATTCAATGTTCATTTAAGACTATGAACATTGAATTAATAGGAATATTCCAAAAGGGAATATCATCCTAGATGTTCAAATTACTGCACTTCATTGATGTTTTACTATTAGGATTTGATTACATCAAATGGAAGTCTTACAAATCATCCTAGGTAAAACAAAAGGAACTTTCGGAGTTCAGAAAGTTCAAAACAGCACATGCTTTAATTCTGACAGCAACAGTAGAGTGGTTGGAAAAGCAAAGCAAAAGCAAGATTACAATCTCCAAGTCAGAATCAATAAGATTTTGACACATAAGGGAGTTGGTACTGTACAAGACCAGCAAAATCCCCTAAAGCATGGGCATGAAGTGACAGTTCCACTTTATCTGTCCTGCACTGTTTCCAAGGCAAATCTGGGAAAGTATTATCCAGCAACATTCTGATGTATGTGTTAAAGTCACTGCTTATGGATAATGCCCAGAAAATCATATGAGACACATATGATGAACCCAGAAACTCATATCTTCATTCATACATGATGAACCCAGATGAAGATCATCAAGAATGCAACAACGTTCTGAAGTATTCTCAAGAACACAACAACATTCTGAAGTTCAGAATGTTTACCCAGATTTTCAAGTAAAAGTCAGTGGGGCCCAGGACACATGGCACAAGACCATTGGTCACCCTCCAACGGCTACAAGAGACCAATAACTCTATAAATAGAAGTGAAAGGCTCAGCATTACTTACACCATTGCAAAGCATACAAGAAAACATATGAAAAGTGTTTGAAGCTTTAGCATTTCGAATTGATCATCACTGAGATTTCAAATTGTCTCTAAAAGTGTAAATCAATTCTCTTTTATCTTGTTAAAGATAATTTCTCCCTCCTTTCTTCTCTTCTGATTGTCTTCATCTTGACAACATTTCTTCAAAACTCCAATCAATTGTAAAGAGCAAATCTCATCTAGTTTTAAGGGTATTAAAGTCTAGGTTGAGTAACATAGTGCAAGGTCTGGTGTGACTTAGCACAGAAAGTGGAGAGCCTGCTGAGGCTTAGAGAATACAGGTTGTAACCGTTCCAAGGGAACAAGATTGTACGGTGCAGGATTTGGGAGGTTATCTCAAGCATCATAGTGGAAACTCTCACAAGATTGTGAGGAGTGGACTAACCCACATTGGGTGAACCACTATAAAATTCTGTGTGTCTTTCTTCTCTATCCCTTTACTATTTATTTTCAGCATAAATGTTTAAATTCAGTTTACACACTATTATCACTTTGTTCATCATTTATTACACTAACAGTTCTGAACGCACTTCAGAATGTTCTGAACTGAACCAAGTTTTTATTTCTTTCAAGTATCAACTTGAGAATGATTTACCACAAGTGCAGGTTAAATTTAAAAAGGGTCACAATTCAAACCCCCCCTTTCTTGTGACCATTATTTCCACTTCAATTGGTATCAGAGCTCTGCCTCTATGGTTTGAGCACTTAACAGTGTATGAGGAAAAGATCCAGAAAGAAGTAATGTCAAAATCTGCAAATCAAAGTTCATGTCACATATGCAACAATGTGGGATATTTCAAAACTAGACGCCCTCTGAACAAGAAAGTGCAAAGATGGCATCCTGTGATGACTTTGAAGAAAAAGAAAAAGTCAATACATGAGTAAAGACAAACACAGAAAGTGAAGAGGTAATAAATTCTAATCCTTATCTTTTATGCAAAGTGTTTAATAATATTTCATATGACTCATGCATTTTATCTTAAAAGTATGAATTTTTAAAAAATAAGTTTTCTGAAATAAAGAAAGAAAATGTGAAACTACTAATCTTGAATGAAAAATATCTTAAAACCATTCAAGAATTGCAACACTCTTATTTGAAAATGTTTGAGAAACATAAGATTCTCAATGAGCAAAAAAGTTGCAAGACTTAGAAAATTCTAAATTATTGAAACAAAATGTTATTTTGAAAAGAAAGTAAAAATTTAAAAAAAGGACATAACCAACTTTCTGAAGTCTGTTAATACCTTTTAAAAAGCTGGTTCAGGATTCATAACCTCTCACATACAAAAGAGTAGTAAATTTTTTTTGAAAAAGGACATAACCAATTTTCTGAAGTCTGTCAAGATCTTTTTTTTTAAAAAAAAAGGGGCTGGTTTAGGATTCAGAAACTCTTACAAACAAAAGTGAGAATCTAAATTAAAAATGTTCATTTTACAAAAGAATTCATCATTCTAAATCTGTTTGCTGTTTTATAAAAAGAAAGTTGAGAAAAATCCTTATTTCAAAAAGACATATTATCCTATATCAGAATACTCTCAAAAGGTTGATAAGGTTATTGTGTTTATTATAACATATATTATTATCTAGAATCAGTTTGTTATCATAAAGATTTTTTTTTAAAAAAAATCAGATTATAAAAGTGTTTTCATAAAAGATCTGAATCATTTTTTACACTAAAATAGAATGATGTCAAAAGGTTGAGATTGGTAAAATATAAAGTTCTTATTACAACAAATCTGATCATCTTAAATCAGAATGTGGTCATAAGAAAGAATCTCTTGAAAAGAGAAACACTAACCTCTAAGGACCCAAAGTAATATGGGTACCAAAAGCTTTACCCATTTGTGCTGCAGGAACGTCTTTTGACCATCTAAGAAAAGCCTTGATCTTGGACAACTGTTGTTCAAGAAATGCGTATGGAGATCATAATGATGATGATTCTCAAGATGATGCTGAATTGTTCTAGAACAATGGAACAATCCAAAATGAGTTCAAGTCATACAACCAAAACTTCATTTATTTGCACACCTCTAATAAGCTATCATCTGTCATCACCTAAACATGAACCACAACCTATCCTAGAACACATTAAACCTAATCATGATTTCAATTCCACAAACTTTCAAGATGTCCCTAAAATCATCCATAACATGATTAGACACACTTTACTCCCTAGATGTGGAACCTTTGATGCTGTAACTGATACTGGTTTATGTATCATGTACCATCTCATGACCAAAACAAAACTCAACCTCTGCTTCATAACTCTTCAATACGTGATTGATTCTTGTCTGGCTGTCAAACAAAAAGTTGTTGAGTTGCCATATGGAATGCATATGACTCCAATCTTTAAGGCTGCACAAGTATCCCTAGAAGGTGAAGAAAGTAAATACACCTTCATGAGATTCACAACCAAAACCTTAGGACAACTTCACATCACCACTTCAAACATGCCAACTCCTCCAACCTCAGGAACATCTGGATCTATGAAAAGACATGCAGATCAGAAAGTTAAAAAAAACTAGGAAGAAAAGAAGAGTTGAGAAGGTTAGAAACCTATCCAGCATTTAGAAGAAAGAAGGAGATGGATCTCCTGAAAATATGGAAGATGATGAAGCTCATTCTCCTCCAGCCCTGGAGTTGTTTCAACAAGTTGATGAGCTTGCAAGAAAAGCAGTTCAGAATGTTGCTGGTGAGAATGAAGAACAACTTCATAAAGAAGATGAAGTTGTTGAAATTGTGCAAGATGAGGTTGTCACTCAAATGAAAGATGATGAGATACCTCAAGAGGCTCATATGGTTGCTGCAATCACTAAAGAAGACAGTCAGAAGATTGACTCAGCTGGTGATGCATCTCTTCAAAAAGAAGTTGAGAATGTTGCCAAAAAAAAAAGGGAACATCAGAAGGTTGACACCTCAGAATGTTGAAGAAAACCCTCTTGACCAAGATCAGAGAGTTGAAGAAAATACTGAGCAAGTTGCTCAAGAAGTTGATGAAGATACTCAGGAAGTTGCAGGAATATTGGCTTCTAAGATGATGAGTGGAGAAAATGCTCAATCACAAGAAGATGAACAAATGGAATTTTTAACGAGTTTTGATCTCAACATAGAAGATCTAAAATCAGACTTCAACACTAATGTGTTTCAAAATGCTCAGGAAACAATTCAGATTGTTCAAGAAACATCAGAAACTGAAGATCAAAATATTCAAGATAATGCTCATGATGCTGAAGCTACTTAATCCAAAAAGTTGAAAGCTTCAAAGTTCATCCCTCTGTTTTCAAGCAGGAATAAGAGAAAAGTTGAGAAAGTTGGAAATCTCTCAGAAAAAGAAGATGCATCTCCTCAAAACGATCCTATGGAAGCAAATCCTCCAACAATGGATCAAGACATCCCTGGAGAAACCCTCCAAAAAGTTGCTGATAATGCTAATGAAGCAGTTCAGAGAGCTGATGAAGTTCAGAATGTTGAAGAACTTCAAAAGGAAGCTGATGCAACTACTGAAACATGACTTCAAAAAGTTAATGCAGCTACTAAAAGATGGAACTCAGAAAGTTGATGAAATTGAAGAAGCTTCTGGAGAAATACTTCAGAAAGCTAACAAAGCTGGAAGCTTTTATTGAAGAAGGATCCTTTAAATCTTCTACTGCTAAAACAATTTCAAAATCTAAAGTTGATGTTACAAACATCATGAATGAACTCCATATAAATGAAAAAGAAAGTGTTCTAGAATCTAATATGGGAAATGACCCTCTGTCATTAAAAGATCAAGATATGCATGATGTTGCTAAAGTTCTAGCCACACACATGCTTAGTGAAAACACTACCACAAAGGAATTTGATGAAGAGGAGCTAGCTATCAAGCTGGTTTTGATCTGAATGTGGAAGAACTCAGCTCAGACTTCAATGCAAGAGTCTTTCAGGATTCTCATATGGAAAATGATGGAACAATTCATGCAACTCAAGTTCAGAATGTTCAAGAAAACATTCTCATGAACAAAGCATTCCATCTGTTGATCATATGTCTGCAGATCCTGAAACATCTAGATATGACAAAAGACACTCATATCAGAAAGCTGGAAAGACTAAGAAGAAGAGAAAGCTACTGATGATTAAACTGCTTTAGAAGGTTATGCTTATTGATGTTTGGACTTCTCCATCCAGATGAAAAAGTATTTCAAAGAAAGAGAAACATGCTCTCTTCATTGAATCTCAAAGTAAGGGATATCATCTCATAAGGTACACATTTATTTGCACTATAATAAATATGATAATTGAATGCATCAAATTATGTCATGTCTAATATGTGCATATATCAAATGTTTAAACTTAAATGAAATAATTTTTTTTACTCTTTGTTCATACTCCTTCCATGATGGTATTATACTAATTTGCAACTGCACAAGTCATAATTGATGATTAAAATCATTGCATGATGTCTTATGCTTTAACAAGATATATCAAGGGTGCATTTAAAATAAATTAGTGTTATAATAATTGAACAAGGGGTTGTTTTTGTTATGTATAAATTCATGCATAATATTCTCTTATTATTTGCCCCAAATCCCTTCTTAATTATCATGTTAAATGTTAAATGTGTTACATCATTTTGTGAATACTTATCTCTTCACATTTGAAATAAATGATTTTGATGCATTTTTATCTGAGTTATTGACATGAACTGCAAACTAAATCATCATTGTTGTTAAATAATTCATAGGAAGATTTATGTTTGATCATAAATGTTGAATCATGATTATTCATTGATACGAAACATAAAAAATGTCTTAATTTGTCAAACTTCACAATAATCTGAAACGTGAAGATATTCACATGATTTTGATATGGTTTATGAAAATACCATTCTTCAAACATGATTTCAAATGAATCTTATGTTTGAATTTATCATTAGAAGACTTTTTTATATACTTGATCTTCATTTTGATGTTGTGTGTGATCTTGTTATAATCTTCAAAAATTGTTCTAAGGTCTGCATATTTTGTTGACCCTGCTTTGAACATAAAAGTTTGTTTTAAGCATTGTTGAATAATTATCTTACTCTAAATTGCAAAAATTGAAGACAAAGATAGAGTTGTAAACATAAATGGCATATCAATATGTGTTTGTGCATAAAATTGTTGCATAAGACTATTCTGCAATTTGACCTTAAGTGTCTAACATACTTTTCAAGCATGAAAACTTGAAAGATCAACACCCAAAAGGTATCACTCACACACACCTACAAATGCAAGTAAACATAATCACATACTTGATTGTAAACATGTGTGTTTTCCACAAATTGTGTCAAAAAATTGTTGCTTGTAATTGATTTCTTTTAAAGAAACTATCTTGCATCAAATGATACTTTAAAGCATTTCATCTTTTAAAAAAAAATCAGCAATATTTTCCAACACGAGAATACTCTAGAGAGAGAAAGATCTTTTCTAAACTCTGATTTCACCGCTTCCACAAATACTTCATTTTCTCTCAATTTCAGAAATTGCTAAATAAGATTAATTGATCTTTTCTCTTTTAAAGACTCAATTTAGATTAGTTAATCATTTTCTAATTTTTAGCATGGCTTTGTCCAAATGAAAAACTTATATGCTATGACAATAAGTTAAAGAAAATAATTATTTTCTTAGAAAATCAAAAGATTTGAAATGTAATAGGACATTCATCTCTAAAACTTAGGGGGAGTTTTCTATACTTGAAAATATCAATCTTTTCAAAAACATTGAAATCAAGGACAAAAACATTTTCTCAAATTTTGAGAAAAATATCTCATATTTGGAATATGTTGAAATAGTTGCATATGTTATCATTTTTCATGTCTTGTTTATACAACTGATTGAAATAATGATTGATCATGATCCCTGCAATGTGTTTTAAATTAAACCATGAGTTTGATATATGAATACACTTGTGAATTACATGTAATGTCTTATGATTCTTACCTTCCAAGATTATGTCACTTTTCCTTCATATCATCCCTAGTACTTTTTGATAGATGACAAAAGGGGGAGAGATATATATATGATGGGAGAAAAACCTAGGATGGGGAGACATATGTATTATGGGAGAGAAAAATCTAAAATGGATTTAATTAATGAAGAATGCTATGAATTAACCTTTTGCATATGTTGAGGGGGAGTTTAATTAGTTTGATAAGAATTAAACTCTTGCATGTGTTTAGGGGGAGTTTAATTGCATATCCATGAACATTCTTACATTTATTATTATATCCATCATAAAACTTAAGATTTATTCAAAAGGTTTGTCATCATCAAAAAGAGGGAGATTGTTGAAGCAAAAATCTTTTTGATGAATGTTTTAATGATAACAAACCTCGTGGAATAAATGATAAGTTTTATGAATAGTGATCTACTGATGTTTGCACTTGAGTTTTTGTTATAAGAACAGGAATCACTTAAGTGGATAAGCTAGAAGCCACCCACATCAATAAGTGCATTATATCTACTCCACAATGAAAGAATGAGTATATCATCAGTTGAAACAATAGTATCATATCTCCATGAAGATTCATAGCTCAAGAATCATGATGGAAGAACTTACATCACAAGCTACACAAGAAGGTGCTTAAAGTTATGTGACAAAACTCACATTGAGTTTTATGTTATATGATGTGAAGATCCTCCATGGGTAAACAAGATAAAAGGAAATATGCATACAAGTTAGGAAGAGTCTCAGAACCTCCTCACAGTATCACACTTCTAAAGCTTCTAAGGATAAGAAGTTCAGAGTTCAGAATGTTCATATGAATGTAGTTCATAATGATCATGAACAATTAACCCAGAATATTTCCAGAAATATTAAAGGATTACTTCATGGATAAACAAGAATATTTAAAGTCATCGGTTACAAGCAATGATGCAAAGAAATATTCTTTTGGACTTCAAAGAAAGAATCATCTTGTTTGTCAAAACAAATGATCTCTCATTTATATGCTTCAAGTAGTTTTTGAAGGGAATAAATAAACAACCTTCATAAGGTTCAAAGTATTGAAGAACATTAGAATGTTTAAGAACATCAGAATGTTCAGCATAAAGTACAACCATCAAAAAAAAGAAGGAACCCAGAAGAAACATTTTGAAGGTCATATGTATGAACCCAGAAGAAGTTCAGAAGGTTGTTCAGAAGGTTCGTTAGAGCAAACCCAAAATTCAACGTCCACACCAAGAACATACAAGAACAGATGTGATATGAACATATCATATGCAGAAAAAGATTTCGACGTTGGATCAAGAAATCATTAAAGACATCTATGGTGATTAAAGGATTAATGGACTTTGATAGTTCTTGGTATTTAATGTGTTCTTGAGTGATTAACTAAGACATGAACAAAGTATGAACCATACCAAGATACAAAGAATCAAAGACCACTAAGAAGAAAGAACTTTGTCAAAGTTCAGAAAGTTGAACAAGAGTTCAGAAGGTTGGACACAGTTCAGAAGCTTATACACAGTTCAGAAGCTGAACACAGTTCAGAAGCTTATACACAGTTCAGAAGCTGAACAAAGTTCAGAAGCTTGTACACAGTTCAGAAGCTGAACACAGTTCAGAAGCTTGTTCACAGTTCAGAAAGTCTGTCATAAGGTTGCTTTTACACAAGCCCAGAAATTCAAGAACACTATCAAAAACATACAAGTCACACGTGGCATAAATAAATGTCCAGGAAAGCATACTTGCATGGATCAATCAAGCAATAAAGGCATTTACAAGATAAATGTCAAAAAGGATATTCAATGTTCATTTAAGACTATGAACATTGAATTAATAGGAATATTCCAAAAGGGAATATCATCCTAGATGTTCAAATTACTGCACTTCATTGATGTTTTACTATTAGGATTTGATTACATCAAATGGAAGTCTTACAAATCATCCTAGGTAAAACAAAAGGAACTTTCGGAGTTCAGAAAGTTCAAAACAGCACATGCTTTAATTCTGACAGCAACAGTAGAGTGGTTGGAAAAGCAAAGCAAAAGCAAGATTACAATCTCCAAGTCAGAATCAATAAGATTTTGACACATAAGGGAGTTGGTACTGTACAAGACCAGCAAAATCCCCTAAAGCATGGGCATGAAGTGACAGTTCCACTTTATCTGTCCTGCACTGTTTCCAAGGCAAATCTGGGAAAGTATTATCCAGCAACATTCTGATGTATGTGTTAAAGTCACTGCTTATGGATAATGCCCAGAAAATCATATGAGACACATATGATGAACCCAGAAACTCATATCTTCATTCATACATGATGAACCCAGATGAAGATCATCAAGAATGCAACAACGTTCTGAAGTATTCTCAAGAACACAACAACATTCTGAAGTTCAGAATGTTTACCCAGATTTTCAAGTAAAAGTCAGTGGGGCCCAGGACACATGACACAAGACCATTGGTCACCCTCCAACGGCTACAAGAGACCAATAACTCTATAAATAGAAGTGAAAGGCTCAGCATTACTTACACCATTGCAAAGCATACAAGAAAACATATGAAAAGTGTTTGAAGCTTTAGCATTTCGAATTGATCATCACTGAGATTTCAAATTGTCTCTAAAAGTGTAAATCAATTCTCTTTTATCTTGTTAAAGATAATTTCTCCCTCCTTTCTTCTCTTCTGATTGTCTTCATCTTGACAACATTTCTTCAAAACTCCAATCAATTGTAAAGAGCAAATCTCATCTAGTTTTAAGGGTATTAAAGTCTAGGTTGAGTAACATAGTGCAAGGTCTGGTGTGACTTAGCACAGAAAGTGGAGAGCCTGCTGAGGCTTAGAGAATACAGGTTGTAACCGTTCCAAGGGAACAAGATTGTACGGTGCAGGATTTGGGAGGTTATCTCAAGCATCATAGTGGAAACTCTCACAAGATTGTGAGGAGTGGACTAACCCACATTGGGTGAACCACTATAAAATTCTGTGTGTCTTTCTTCTCTATCCCTTTACTATTTATTTTCAGCATAAATGTTTAAATTCAGTTTACACACTATTATCACTTTGTTCATCATTTATTACACTAACAGTTCTGAACGCACTTCAGAATGTTCTGAACTGAACCAAGTTTTTATTTCTTCCAAGTATCAACTTGAGAATGATTTACCACAAGTGCAGGTTAAATTTAAAAAGGGTCACAATTCAAACCCCCCCTTTCTTGTGACCATTATTTCCACTTCACCTATATCCATCAAAACATGCACAGATTAATCCTTTTTTACCATTTTTTATTTAAAAAGTATTGAAAAAAATAATTCTATTAATAATTTTATTTTTTTAAAATATTTTTTTACTTAAAAAAATAAAGAAATTCATAAACTTATGAACATCTTCAAGCTCATCTTCATCATCTTCATTAAATAAAAAAGAAATGTCCATCCAAATACACATCTAAATTGCATGAATATCTTTGTTTTCATCTTCTAAACTCAAAATTCAAAATCAAACCCTAAATCAAACCAAGAAAAAAAGGCTGGGCATAAGAGCTAACGAGACTCATATGGAATCCAGTCTAATACAAAACTTTAACCCAATACCAACCCAATTCCATTTTTATATATAAAAAAATATGATTCCATTTTAATTTAGTACAATGTTTTAAAGGAAGAAAAAAGTCTTCATAAAATTTTATGGGTAATTAATGAAGAGCAGGTGTGAGGCTCCAAGTGTGTAATTGATGAGTGAAACATAACATGATTCTAAATGCTGGAAACAATTTCTCTGCCATTTTTTTATCCAATCTTTGCAGTCACGGAGGAACAAATCACAAAGGGGTTTTGAATAAGTTTAGAAGATGAAAGTAAAGATATTCAAGCAATTTAGATGTGTATTTGGGTGGACATTTTTTTTGATTTAATGAAGAAGATGGGCATGAAGATGATGATGTTTATAAGGTTTATGAATTTCTTTATTTCTTTTAGTAAAAAATATTTTAAATAATAAAGTTATTAATAAATTTATTTTTTCAATACTTTTTTAATAAAAAATGGTAAAAAGGACTAATCTTAGCATGTTTTGATGGATAAAGGACATAAACAGGACAAAAATAATAATGGATGAATTTGTTACAATTAAATAAAATAAAAGACCTCTGGTGTAATTTTGCCGGTCAAAAAAATATACAAAGTTTTTTTTATATTTATTTTGATAAAAAATGAAAGAGTGAGTATTGTGTGGTGATAATATACCAAGTACCAGCTTAGTTTACGGTAATGGAAATAAATAACGAAAAAACGAGATAGAAGCATTGTTTAACGAACGATCATGTCTTTCATTATTTTCACCAGACATCAACTCCTTCACTTCGTCTTCTTTCTTATCATCACTATCACTCCCTCTTCGCTTGCTCAATCACAACCCAATCAGGTAACTAACTTCTCAATTAATTCAAACTTTTTTAGAGTTGACTTTCCTCGTTCGTATATTTTCAAAGATTTCCAAAAGCTATGGTCTCTAACTATATTTGGATTATGAAATTCAGTTTTGTGAAGCTGGAATTGGATACGGAGAGTCCACATGTGGAACTTCATCATCCAACAAGTTGTTGATCAAAGGTGGTACTGTTGTCAATGCTCATCACCAACAAATTGCTGATATTTATGTCGAAGATGGCATCATTGTTGCTGTCAATCCAACTATCACGGTTGGAGATGATGTATATGTCATTGATGCCACTGGCAAGTTTGTTATGCCAGGTTAGACATTTTTTTACATGTAGCGCCGACAATTCATATTTAAGTTAGTGGCTGAATCGTTTGACATTGACACATGTGGACATACAACCACTTTTATTTTCTCAAATTGTTATTAGTGTAGGTATTGTGTCTGGTGTTTGTGTAAGTGTTTCATAAGTTCTCAATGCTTTTGGAGATTATGTCATTGGAGTGCTTCACATGATATCTAGGGTCAAAATGTGTTCTTATATAACGGGAAGAGAAAAAAAAAAGTCCCACATAGGAAAGATATGGCTACCAAAAGATTTAAGGTCTCAAATGAGTTTATAATGAATGACACCCCTCACCTTACAGGTTGGATCCGGAAGATGATTTAAGCCCAATATGAAACCTGAGGCTGATATACAAGCGACCCATTCTTAGCAATAATTAAGAAAAAGAATTAAGCATCATATTGCATTTGTGTCTTATTAGAAACTCTTTTAGTAATTTTCATATGTATTGAGATAAGTAGCTGGTGTATTTAATGTGTACTTTGTGTATGAATGTTCCTAAAATACACTATTGTGTGTGTGTGTGTGTTTAACTCTCACTTCTTGTCTTCTAAGCCATTTAGAAGTAATAATTTGGGGTATATTTGAAAGAAAAAAGAAATTAAAAACTTTATCTAATAATTCGAAATGATGCTTATATTTAGGGCCATTTTTTTCAAAAGGAACTTATATTTAAAGACAAAGATAGTAATGTTTATGTGAAAGAAGCACTAAGGCCCACTTAAGCAAACCAATGTGAGACCTGTTGAATGTCTTGGAAGAGTTTTGCCATTTGTGTGAAAAGTGAGTGATTTGCTTAATTGAAGTTATATGGTATAGTGAACTTGGGTTAGAGAACCTAAGGCGGGTTGCACCATTGGTGATGCTCTAACACCTATTCAGTAGTTAACTACTCAATGTCTAGATGTAACCACTTCTGAAATGAAATCACCTTAGTGTTGTCACATGTTGTATCCATGAAGTTTAATTTTTTTACGTTTCATCATGACGTCAATTTGACATGATCCATCATCATCGTCGTCAGATTTTGACAGACTGCATCTTTTTGTTTAATAACAGGAGGCATTGATCCTCATACCCATCTTGAGATGGAGTTTATGAACACTGTGACGGTGGATGACTTCTTCAGTGGTCAGGCCGCAGCATTGGCTGGTGGTACAACAATGCACATTGACTTTGTTATACCAACTAATGGGAGTTTAACCGCTGGTTTTGAAGCCTATGAAAAGAAGGCAAAGAAATCTTGCATGGATTATGGTTTCCATATGGCTATTACCAAATGGGATGAAACTGTTTCAAGAGAAATGGAGCTCATGGTCAAGGAGAAAGGTTCTAATTTATTTCCTTTTGCATTATTTTATAGTTTGGTTGATAATGAGGCAATGACCCTATGGAAGGGCTCTGAGGAATTTATTGTCTTCTGATTGCAGGTATCAATTCTTTTAAGTTTTTCATGGCTTACAAAGGATCTCTTATGATCAGTGATGAGTTGCTTCTAGAAGGATTTAAAAAGTGCAAGTCTCTTGGTGCCTTAGCCATGGTCCACGCTGAAAATGGAGATGCTGTGTATGAAGGGCAAAAGAAGATGATAGAGCTTGGAATAACTGGACCTGAGGGGCACGCTCTTTCAAGGCCTGCAGTGGTCAGTCTCAATTTTGTTCTTTTTAGAAAGAATTTACGGAATAGTAGAATTCAAGAGAATAATGGAATGCAAATACTGACCATGTCTGGTTAATTTAATACGCCATAGAATATATGATATCCACTCCTCATTTTTAAGCCTTCCCTTTACATCTTGAACAACCACACTCTTAGTAGCCTTCCTTCACGGTGCATTGGACTTAGGTGCCCATACTTTATCCAAAATTTTTGTTGTACTACTAGTGTCAAAATTTGCATACTGATAAGCTGTAATCACCCTAGTTGTACATTTGTTCTGATTAATTTTGTTTGGTATCCGATTAGATTGATTACTTGTTCTGTTTTGCTGTATTTTGTGGTTACTGTGAAGTCTAAAATCTAAATATATGTGAGTATGATTTATAGAACATTTCTTGTTTGACTTGAGTACCTACATGTGTAGTTGGAAGGAGAGGCAACTGCTCGTGCTATTCGCTTAGCAGATTTTGTAAATACTCCTTTGTACGTGGTTCATGTCATGAGCATTGATGCAATGGAAGAAGTTGCGAAGGCCAGGAAATCAGGTTCTTAACTTTAACCGTTGTAGTGCTATTCTAAATTATGTAGAGAAAGCATAAAATTACAACATATAGAGATAGGGTTAAGTATCCATTTGTAGAAAAACTCATACGTTTGCACAACAATATTCTTGTCTTTTTAGTGAGAATAAATGTAAAAAGAAGACTTGTTGTACTTAAATTATAATAGCCATGAATAGGTTAACTTGACAACACTTTATAATTCCACTCTTTTGCTATGTGATTATGTTGAACCTACTCTATTAAACAGAAACTTGGGGCTACTCAAATAGTCAAATCCGTTGAACTTAACTGCGAGTCTGAAACTTAGAGCTTGTTTGCTTAAACTTATGAAAAAAGTGATTCTATAATGCTGATTTTGTAATTTTTGTTTGCTTTATTACTAAGATAAATGTTGAACATTTACTGTGCACATAGTATTAAATTGTGTTTACATATTATGATAGATGTTTTAAATGTTATTTTTGTAGTATTTTAGTCTGAAGAAATCACGAGTTTGCGGATATCTGAGTTCAACAACAACCTTGGATTAATGTGTTTCAAGAGTGACGTTATATGTTTAATTGATAACTTAATTTTAGTGACCTCTCCTACTTGTTTATATGTTTCAATCTTGACATTTTAAGTGCTTTTATTCCCAAATGACTTAGTTTTGGTAGGTGACTTGTTTGTTTTCTTACTTCAGGACAAAGAGTAATTGGAGAGCCTGTACTATCTGGGTTAGCCCTTGACGACTCTTGGCTTTGGCATCCTGACTTTGATACTGCAGCAAAGCAAGTGCCTTCACCTGTTACATAGTTTTCCTTAGTTGTTATTCTTTCATTGTCTTCAGTTTTAAGAATATATAAGCCATATTTCATTCTCATGTTTCAGGTATGTCATGAGTCCCCCTATTAGGAAACAAGGACATGATAAGGCCCTACAAGCTTCCCTCTCAACAGGAGTTTTACAGGTTCATTTTGAGTTAGAGTTAGGTTCAGCAATCATTTAAAGATGGTTTGAACCGGAGAAAGTAGTTAGGATGGTCTCAGCTATAACATGAATCATACTTCCTCTGTCTCAGCAATAACATGAATCATGACATGAAAGTAGTTATGCACGTTTCTTAAGAAAGTCACGAGTGTACTAATTTCTATGATAAAATGAGTTTCATTTACTATTGTACCCTTATTAATATAGAAGTTGGTAGAGTAATTAGATGAGTTGAGAATTGAGATACAATAAATAAGGGTATATTAGTGAAAAAAGATAACTAATGTGTTACTGGTATTCTAAAATGACAAATAATAAGAGATAAATAAATATTTCAAATGTGACACTTAGTATAAGATCGACGGAGTAGCACTTTTGAGTTTTGATTATTACTGATTTCTGTATTTTATCTAGACCCTAGCTCAAATTTATTTTCTTTGCTAAGATCATTCGTTTGACCAAAGGATATATTTTACGAATTTGCAGCTGGTAGGAACTGATCATTGCGTCTTTAATTCCACCCAGAAAGCTTTTGGAATTGACGATTTCCGGAAAATTCCTAACGGTGTCAATGGTGATCACAGTAACCTTGGATATCTGCGGCCTAAATACATTCTGGACGATTTTGAAATGTTATCTTACTAACGCATTGCAACCTGAAAACTGTAGGTATTGAAGAAAGGATGCGCGTGGTATGGGATATCATGGTGGTAAGATAATATATTTCCACCGTAGCCTTCCCTTTCTTGCTAGGTGTGGGTAAAATGGAGGACATGATAACCTTCTAACTGGAATTTATTGGTGTATATCTCACAGGAATCTGGCCAAATATCTGTCACCGACTATGTCCGCTTGACAAGTACTGAATGGTAAGTTTTTCAATCAATCTAAGTAAAATTCGGCATCCTGTTATAGGATTTTGTTTTCATTATTTTAATTTGAAAAAAGTGTTTGGCAATATCCCCAAATTATATTATTATTTTTCTACTGTCATTTCAGTGCTAGAATCTTCAATATATATCCAAAGAAAGGAGCGATTCTTCCTGGCTCTGATGCAGATATTATAATTCTCAATCCAAATTCAAGCTTCGAGATTACTGCAAAGTCACACCATTCTAGAGTGGACACAAATGTCTATGAGGGAAGGAAAGGAAAGGTACTGGTTTAAATATTATCTGATCCGTCTAGGTCTAGGGATTGAAGTTAATTAACTTCCCGATGACTACTTAAAGTGTCTCATTTTTTCTTTCGGGGTTGATTTTGTGCTTATACTAGGCCTCCTTCATAGTTAGCTTGGTACAAATTGTATATTGCAAAGCAAGAACTTAGATAAACTCCTAATCGATTAAAAGAATTTCATTCACGCAGCTATGTCTAGTTTTGACTTGGGTAGGGAACAGTTGTTTTGCATATGCTACAACACTGTCTTTAATGGCTTAATATTTGACATCTAGAATTCATTCTAGCCTTAGGCATATTATTAATTTATTATGTTATAATCGCTATCTCATTCGGTGGCCTATCAGTGAGAAATAATTCTACCTTTTTTTTTACCAGCAGAAATAAGTCTATCTATCTAACTATTTTAAGAAAAGTCTTCTATCTCTATTGATACATGGAGGAATTTCACAATTCTAATTTCTACACATCTATGCAATCTTACACGGGATCTTTACTAGCTATTCTTAAAAATTCACACTGCCTTAGGAATTGCACAGAGGCCCTTCACTGCAACAACTTGGTCTAAATGTGGCTTCTTTTCCTAAACAACCTCTCTCTCTCACACACATGCACGCGTCCTCACACACACACAGATGATTTGAGTCTCTCGCCACTCATTACTTGATTTGTTCAGTATTTGTTCTTTTACCTTGTCAGTTTCATATGGTTTCATTCAACATGTGCTAGTATGTATATATTGTTCATTATTTGAAGTTTTGTCATGTCATATGAAGATTGAAAGTGTTTTTTCTTCTGAAATTGTTATTTCAGGGGAAAATTGAAGTGACTATAGCAGGAGGAAGAGTTGTTTGGGAAAATAATGAATTGAAGGTTGTTCCTGGTTCTGGGAGATACATTCAAATGGCACCTTTTAGTTATCTGTTTGATGGAATCGACAAGAAGGATGCCGCTTACCTAAATTCCCTTCAAGCCCCAGTCAAGCGGGCAAAGTCCACTGCTTAATTTCTGTCATCATTGGTTAGGGAGGGAGGGAGATAAAGTATGTAACTCCAGTTGTCTGATCAAATAAAGAAGAATATGTATATTTCATGTACAATGTACTGGTAGTAGTAAAGCATCATGTATATATAATTTAATTTATAATAAATAATAATATATATATATATATATATATATATATATATATATATATTTTGTTCGTGCAACATTTTCCATTGATGTAATGTATATTGCTTAGACAGTATCAAAAGCAATTGAAGAAAAGTGACCATAGCTTTTATAAGATACTGTACAATGTGTAATGGTCAAGTTTCCGTTGAACTTGTCTCATCTACACAAAATTTTACAAGGCATAGATCCTAGTACTTTTTATAGCATTATAGCATGCCATTGTTTTGAATATGGAGTTGATATGTTTGTATGGTTCTTATCATATCAAGGCCTAATACAGCAATTAATGTAGGTCAGAATCCTTCTTTTCCCCTGCATGATAATATTCAACAAATGTATTAGAAATTGCATTCACTGATTCCCAAGTATCGTCATTTCTCTTCATGTCCCTCTCTATGTTCGAGCGAGCGGCGCATGTTCAGGTTCATAGAAACACCAAAGGAGGTGTAGCTCATGTATGGATCGGCAACCATAATTGAATAAAAAAAAAATACACCTGTACATAAGAAACATAATGACAGAAGCCGAAATAGACTTCTATGACCTCTATCTAATTTATGTTATATTTTGCTTTTGACAATAGTATTCCTCCAAGTAAATGATCCATATGCGTTGATCAAGGGGGTATGGATCAAATCTAGGAGGAAGTACTTTGCTCAAAAAAATGTACTACACTTGGAAGTTAAAGCTACCAGCATAAAATCTCAAGTACAATAAAAAAACATATTCATGCAACTTAAATAAGAACCAAAGAAAATGGTCTCACCATGACTACAGGATCTTCTTGAACTTGAGCATTAGCATGAACTTGAGCATTAGCTTGAACTTGAGCAGAAGGAGCACGACCATGAGCGGGTTGAGCATGATGACCTTGAGCAGGATGTGCATGCCTGTGATTAATAGCTTTGACGATCTCTTCTTCAGTACCAATGCTGCTACGCTTGACTTCACTCAGGTCAGTTTTCTGCTGCTTTTTGTTCGCACGAGCTTGAGTAAACACCATCGAATAGTCGGTAGCTCCCATAGTCTTTTGGTCCCACGCTCCGAACTGAGGCACAGATGATTTAGCATGTTTTTTCTGCATAAATAGGATCATACATTGTAATTAGTACTTTTGTTGTTGCTCATTCTTTTACATGCAGTCGGGAAAAGAAAAAAAAAACAAAGTTGGTTTCAAAATGGAAGCTTCGTCATGAACTTGTATTGGGTTAATACGCCCTTGATCAAAGCACATTAACCATTTCAAGTTCAATGTTCGAAACTTCCAATTCAAATACAAGATCTTAAGACAGTTAATCTCGGAGTTTCTTGACCTTGTATTGGTTGATGCCCCCCTTTAACTGCACATCAACCAATACAAGCTCAAGGCTCTTATAGACTTCACTACAATATATGAGTTCCATGTTCCCTATCATGTTTTATATCTATAATATATTAAATGACAATCAATTCTCAACAAGGCCATAAGATGAGCTTGGACACATGACCATTGATTGCTGCATCAAGAGAAATTTTGGTTAGAAGTCAAGTATATAAAAAGGAAAAGATTATTTAGAGTGTGATTCACCCAATAATCATATGATGTGCAACTTTGAACAATTAATAGGAATCTCTGAAATATCTACCTAAAATAATAAAGCTCGGTAACAATTAATTTAAAACTCTAGCTTATAAGCATGTAGCATTATAAATTTCCATTTCTTTGCCTTGCCTTGCTTAAGACAATTACAATTTTTTTTAATCTTTCAAAAGGTTGTATAGGAGCAACATTTTATGGCCCCTAAATTATTTCGGATATACACATCCAGAAAATGCACAATTTATATGTCGTTTGAAAGCAGACCTTGAAACAAATTATGCCGTCAAAATCATACTTTCGAAACCATGTGTGATTTTTTAATAAACGAGGGGTCAATAAAGTTGCTCCTTGTCTTTCTATACATTTTATTATATAGATTTAGGCTTACCATTCCCTGCTTTTGTTCCATGGAGGAATGAAGAGGTGAGGGACCTAGGAACAAGAAGCTATACAAATTAAGGTGATATTAATGCTACGTTTTCAAGATATATGACCAACTGAATGGTATCCTGATGTTAGAGTCATGGGGTATTTTAACCATAGAAACTATGATAAAACTAGTACATTTTGTTATGCTTCGTATTTAAATCATATCCTAATCTACAAGGAACGGATCAACGGGGTTAACGGAATTTTATATGTGAAATTTTGATAAGAGTAAAAGTAAGACACAAAAAATGTGGTTGTCCATGTTTAGTGTATATATCGTTATTCTATATTGAACCAGATGTTGCACACGATTTTATACCAAAGAAATGTAACTTCTCAATAACAAAATGTAAAAACAACTTCTTCCAAAAAAAATATGTAAAAACAACTTACTTGCCAAACTAATTTTTGGTGTGTGCCCCCTTTTAGATATATGTCAGCATTATTTTATATTTATTTATTTTTAAGTTGAATAACTACAAAAACTTTTCTCCCTCAAGAAAAACTACAAATTATTTGTCTACGATGAAAAATAATAATATTGCATTAAAATAGCCTTGTGCATTTTTTCTTTTGGAATGAATATTGCTACCAACCCACTCTTGATATCAAGAAAATATCACACTCTCTAAGACACTCTTTCATACATATTATATCTTATTGATTGATGTTCATATAAGTCTAGGAACCGTATTTGAGGCAGGACGAAGAGAGCGACCGTTGTAGGTCCTAAATAATAAGTCCAAAATCATGGCCCCAAAATATAAAATATATTAGGGGACCATTAATCCCTAAAAAACAATACTTAAATGTTTAGTTCTTTGTCGTCCTATTTAAAATTTATCACGTGATGTTACTAAAAGGAGTTTAAATATCTAATTTGCAACAAAATTGTAGCATCATACAAAATAGAAATGCAAACGAGTGAAAGACAAAGTTATAGCGGGACCTAAAGAGAAAGAAGAAAAAATATTACAGCGGGAGCTTCATCGACAAGCACAATTCAACTTCATCAAAAATAATGATAGATTGACCAAAAGAATATAATCTTGAACAATCTAATGAAAATTGAATGATGACAATCCCATCAATGACGATAATAATATTCTTGATGTGTTAAATGTTGATGTAGGCATCAATGACCACTTCATCCTTCCTTTAGATATCTATGATCCTAGAAATTATGGTACTCTTGATGCTAAAAATCAGAGATATTTTAATTGAAAAATGGCATATTAGGGAATTGAATCTCGCATTTTCTATAGAGAGACATTCTAGGTATTTTTCGTATTCTTACTTTTCCAGAAGTTGAGTAATGGAGAAACTTTTGAAGCAAAAATGGTTGATTTATTAAACATGTGGATAAAATATATTATATTTGTCGTAATTATTTTAGCGGATATTTTTGTCATAAATTGTTCACTTCACAAAATAGCAGTCAAATGAGAAGATTGGCAAGGTCGTCCCAATCAAATTGGAGGCCCCGCTCTCTTAGTAAAAATGATTTCCTAATAAAATAAAAATGCAAAATTTTTTAAAAGAATAATCTTCTATCTAAATTGTAAATAACATACATAAACATAAAAATTAATTATCATATATTTTTTATGTTTCTTAGAGGACATGTTTTTGGACCTGATGGACATTCTAATTAATAACCTTAACATTCTTGCTCTTCTTTTTTGGTTCATAGATGGAATGGTAAGAGTCATTGAAACTCATACGTACAAATGAAAGAACTAAGGCCCCCGATCACGGCATCCAACCTATCAATTTCGACACCCACGCACCGCGCAGGTCACAGTCTAGGTGATATATAAATTCACTGCCACAGTTTCTAAACAAAACAACGGATAATGTTAACATTGGCCTCTCTTTACCAATGTATAAGACACACTCGAGCTAGAAAATGTATAACTTGACGGAATGCATAATATTATATGGCCTTAATCTAAATCAGATCAACAAAAAAATGGTCTTAAATCTTAATCTAAATCAAAATTCTTTCCATGAAAACATCATTCAAAGTAATTTACAACCATAGATAGGCTATTTAGAAAAATTCAAACATAGTAGCCATTAGTAGACATTTATCTCTCCATAGTAAACTCATGCACACCTTTCTTTAAACATGGATGTCAAACCTCAAGTCCAAACCTACAAAAGATACAGAACTATGATCAATAAAGGATTTAATGATCCATGAATACTTAGAAAGCAGAATACTTATTGTCTTTAATTTGTAGCAGTAAAAGCTTCATGGTAGCATGAAACAAGAAACTTTTAAGATGAAAGCAAAATCCAAAAAATAAAGGCCAAGACACACTAAACAGCGTGTTGAAAGTTTGAATCGCATCCACACAAGGTCCAACAAAACCATATATTAGAGTTAATTTATCTTTTTTGAATTACAGTATTCACTTCAAATGAAAACATTCATTCATTCAAAACATAAAATTGACGACCAAATATGTACTTATACCCTCTCTCTCTCTATTAATTATGTCAAGTAGTACATTTGTTGCTTCAGCTACAACAGCCTCTGCTTCGACTCTCTCTTCAATTTTGAAACTACACTTCAAAATTAAACTAGGGTGAATAAACCTTTAACTTACGACACTAGGTATATAACCCGTGCGTTGCACGGGTTTTATTAGGATGCACTTATATAATTTAATTTTTTTGCACAATAGGTTATTTCAAAAAAATATTGTACAATAGGTAAAAAAATCAAATGGATACATGTCAAAAAGTCAAATTTATAGTGAATAAAACATGTCAATCACATATAATGTGTACAAATCATAATTTAAAAATTAAAATATGTTTAGAACTTTTTCTTCGCATGTAACCCTAAACAACATTATCTTCTCGTTCAACATCTTTTTTCGCCACTATACCAACACTAAGACTACCTTAGCACGACAATGGTTCAATCTCAACTTCCTATGACAGAGAATTGTACGAACACTATTTTAAGAAACACATTTTTCAACTTATGAATCGTATAATATTTTTTTTAATATTTTTTCCAGATAATAACAAAGAGATATTTTTGTCATTAATTACTTAGATTACTTCATTAAAATGTATGCAATTTATCACTTCTTTAACATATTGATTGATTAAAAAATCACCTATTTAACAATTATCATTAATCACTAAAATATAAATAATTATCCACTTATTAGAATAATTTCTTAAATCCTACTAAATTTTAATATTTTTGCTATTGATGTCGTTCTATCATTTTTTAGGATACATATCATTCTATAAAAAATAAAATAAAATTGTGTTAACCCTCTGGTTTTTAGGGGAAGGGAACCTAATAATTTAGAGTTCTGTCAGGAGGGAAATAAAGTCTGTACAATAATTATTTCATCCAGAAATCAAAATTGAGTACTCTCAAATGATTCATCCTTTGTTGGATCTCATTAAACAATCACTTGGTTATACTAATTTTTATTTATAGAGTACATTCATCCTTTAATTTGATTCTTCTTATTCTCACCTCTCAAATGTTATATTAATCTTCATAACATCCAATTAGTATTACCATTATCTTTTGTTTTTTACACAATTATTAACATTTGTAACTTCAATTATCATTATTAAAATATTTTAAGAGTCACACATTTATTTTACTCATAAAAAGTCATGCATTGAGGTCCAAAATTTTATTCTATTAATTAGGTACATCATTAGAAATACACTATTACTTTTTGTACAAAAACAACACTTTTATTTGTAAGAAGTGTTAGATTAGTGATTGTAGCTTGATTTTGTAAGTTTAAGGGACGTAGTTCAAATCGCATCGGAGATAGTTGTAAAATAATCATCAGTATCATTGTCATTAATAATATTTTTTCCTTATATGTCTTTTTAAAAAATAAACAATTATTTTGAATTGACTATCATTTTGAAAAAAGATACAAAAAAGTTATTCGGACACATTTATTAACATCGAATACCATCATTGTTGTGATGAAATAAATTTAACTACAAAATTAAATATGAAATTTATTAAATTCTACCAAATGAGATTTTGACTTAATATTTAACAATATATAAATAATTTTATCAGATAAGTTAAAGGTTTATCGAAATAGTTTTCAAGCATTTTTTCTCAACCTATGATTGTTTAATTAAAGCCATGGCCATCAAGTAATTTGAATGTTTTTTTTTGTGCATATACAATTTAAATATAAGTTCGTTTTTTCAGGGTGCATAAATTGAACTATACTTTAAGATAAATTTCATTTTATAAATTTTATATTAAAGTATAAAAAAACGACCGATAGATTATCATAATTTGAGCTTTTATCAAAATTTGAGTTTTGAATTAATAGTTGCTTCAGAAATATTTTACCAATACATATATGACCAAACACAAAAGATAGTCACATATATTAGGACCGGTCTCCCTTGAAAAAAATAATATTAGGACATGTATCATGAAATAAGTTTAGATTCACTTATGACAAACTAAAACATTAGTTTCACAAATTTGTTACACTATAACATCAATAGAGAAAAGGAAGCTTGCGAAAAGTTTCACAAATTTGTCAAATTTTTTTCTTCTTTCTCTCAGATTATTTAAACTACGCACATGATTGACTTTGTGATTCAAAAACTTAACTTATAAGCAAATGTGGTTCAACATCTTTCTTTTTTATGATAGAATATGCGATTCACACCTGAAAATTCTAGAAATAAAAAAAATTATAATTGTTCAATTACCTATGTCATACAATTAAAATTAGGAATGTAAAAAAAACGCCAATATGTTCTCAGTCATCTGATAAACAATAAAAAGAAAGACTCAAGGAAAAACTTCAAAATAACATACCATTTTATTTGGCTAGGTTGTTTTTTTGTCGCCATACCAGCTCCCTATTTTGGTTGCATAGTAGCTTTCTTATTTTGGCTATATGGCTTTTTGTTTTGGTTGCTGTTAAAGCTTTTCCTGCTAGAGTATCATTTTTGTATCTCTTCACCTCTTATTCGGGTATGTCTTGTGTTTGGATTTGAGTTCTTTTAAAATATTTTTGCTGATTAAAAAAACAAATGTGATTTCTCTTGTAGAAGTCGCAATATATATATAAAGAAAGAAATCCACATGCAAAAATTTATGTTAGCTTAATATAAGTTGTCATCACTATTATTTGGGTACATATTGTGCTTGGATTTGAGTTCTTTTAATACACCTTTGCCAATTTAAAAAAATACAACATGTGATTCCTCTTATAGAAGGCATAATATATATAAATAAAGAAATCTGCATGTAACTATCTATGTTAGACTAATAGACTAATATAAGTTGTCATCACTCAATTCAGTTCAGAATAGTTAGAAAATTATATTACATGACAAATCGACATGCAACAATTTATGTTAAGACTAATATAAGTTGTCATCACCCAATTCAATTCAGAAGAAGTAGAAAATTACATTACTTGACCATGAGATTATTTTGATACAAATCTAAATGCATTCTACTTTGATTTCCTGTTTATTTCCTTTGTGGCCTTCATGTGTATTGAGTTGGAATTCTTAGAGTCAGAGAAAAATATTAGAAACAAACACTTGAGAATAAATTAAGCAATGCAAATGAAAGAGAATAAGTCAAAAAATACATTACCTAACCATAGGATTATTTTGGTACAAAACTAAACATATTTTACTTTAATTTCCTTTTCATTTCCTTCATATGTATTGAGTTTGAATTCTTAGAGTCATAGAATTCAAATTGGCCATAACAAAATAACAATAAAAAAAATTGGCAATAAGATTGAAAGTATGCAATTAAAAGAGTTAATAATATAGTGGTTTCTTAGTCTAATGATAATAATCATGACTTTTAACATGAGTGGCCAGTACAAAAAAAAAACATGAGTAGTAAAAGGAGCCTTAAAAATGAATACGAATACGGTAAAAGGAGTTACGCAAATTAATAGGCCGTAAGAAGCTTATGAATGAATGACGAATTTATAATAATACGTATAAAAAAGAAAAAGGAGGAGCCTCATGGATGCTTAAGAAAATTAGTTAAAAAAGGGAAAACTTTAGTTCAACTGAATATGGTAGTAGCAATAGTACCATGGAGGAAACACTCTAAGATGTAGTATAACTGCCAAAATGTGCATAAAAGAGTAGAAAACGAATGTTGCCAAAATGTTCATAAAAGAGTAGAAAATGAATGTGGGGTAAGTGTGGTTATAAAGGGTGAAAAGGAATGTGAAAAATCAAGCACTAAATTTGTTCAATTTGTAGGATATAAATGAAAAACAATGAGTAGTGGAAGGAGCTACATAACATAAATTAATTGGAAGTTACATAATAATTTTTTTCAATTTGTAGGTTATAAATAAAAAAATGAGTAGTGGAAGGAGTCGCACAAATTAATTGGAAATTACATGATAAAGAAGTCAAAAATGAAGAAAAAAAGAGTCATATAACATAAGTATGAGAGATTAATTAGAAAGGGGAGGCTTTGTTGAGGTGACACATCATCAAAGTGCACCTTAGAATACGTGTGTGTGTGTGTGTGTGTGTGTGTGTGTGTAGAGAGAGAGGGAGATTATTTTCCTTCCATATTCGGTTCCTTTCTTTTAGGAAGAAAAAAAGTAGTTTAAAGATGAGTTTGTTCTTGAGGAAGGGATAGTGGGTGACTATTTTAGAGTTGATCTAAAATAACAATCAATCTCATAAGCTTATTGTCGCGGTGATTTTCGGAGATCAAGCTATTGATTAGCGTTGACTCACTAATTTTATTCACGACTGAACTTTTAATTTTTTTAAATGAAAAAGTGGAAAAAAGTTCTAAATTACCACAATTTTAAAAATTAGGGTTCGGGGGTTAGTTACGTTTAGGGAAGGTGTTAGCACCCTAAACGTTCGTAGTACTCTACGAGAACCTCTTGATTTTATTTATTCATTTTGGCTATAACTTGCTTATTTTTTTAAAAGGAGAGAAGGAATTAGAATAGTGAGAAAAAAAGTTTTTTTGTATTTTTTATGATTTGGAAGGACAAGGTCCTCTGCCTACGTACCCGTGAGGGATCAAAACCTCGTAGTTCGGGGTAGAAATAACGTTTGATTTGTTTTATGTTTTTTATTGGTTTTAAAAAAGGTTTTAAAAATAAAAGCCAAGTGGCGAAATAAGATTGGTTGGTGTTTTTTAATTTTGAAAATGATTTAAATGTTATTAAGATGGATTAATGGTTGTTTAAAGAAAATAAAAGAGAAAAAAGGACACTTGATTGAAAATCAAGGTTTATTTAAGAAAAGATTTTTGATTTTTTGTGATTTTGATTATTTGCATGTTTTTGTTGTTTTTTTTTTAATTAACTAAGACTAAAAAATGTAACTAAAAAACCAAACGCGAGGAAATTCCGTGGTGACGTTGGATCACCACGAAACCCTTTTGAAATTAAACTAAACTAATATTTTTTGTATTTTTTCTTTTATAAGCCGAAATAAAATAAAAAAAATAAAAGACATAAAGCGGAATAAATAAAGTGCGAGTGTCAGTGCAAGTTCTCATTTATATTTACATTGTACCTAAATACATTCTAAAAGATGGCAAAATAATAAATAAAAAATAAAACTTGCAAATGCAATAAGTAAGCATGCTAAAAATAAAAATAAAATGAAAAGTGCATGAATAAAAGGAAAATAAAAAAAAAATAAATAAATAAAAATGCATGATGTGTTAAAAATTAAAGGCAATAAAATGTATGACAATAAATAAAAACTAAAAAAAAATAAATGCAAGAAAAGAAAATAAAAGGAGAAAAATAGAGAAGGAATGGGGGGTGCGATAGCAGGAGAATGGGGTGCAGAAAGAATTCAGAATGGAAGAGGGAAGGCAAGGGAACTGGGCCTTATGGGCCTGAGCTGGGCTTAGTGCTTTATATTGTTTTTTCAGAATTTTTCTCTCATTTCTCTCTTCCTCTTCTCTCTCTACTCTCTTCCTCTCCAGACTTCTCTCAACAGAAACCAAACGCCTGGCCAGGAACATTTTCCGGCGCGGCGGCCGGCCAGCCCAAGGGGCGGCGCCACCGCGCTGGAGCGGCGGACCCCCTCCTTTTCTTAAAAAAAACAGTTTTCAAGAGCCTTTTTTTATCCTATGACCAAATATTAACTCAAATCTTTCAAACCCTTTTTAAATAGCCCTAGATCTAGGCTTAAAATCTCTAAAAAAACCTACCTTTTTGCTGGGTTCTTTGCTCGGTTCTTGGGCTTGGGATGGGGTTCAGTTTTGGTTTTGTTTTGGAGCGTGTGTGCGGTTGTGTGAGGGCTTGAAGGCGTGGCTGGTCGCGTTTGTGGGTTGTGTTCTTGATTGTGGTGTGTTGGGAGGTTGAGTGAGGCCGAGTTGTATGGTGGTGAGGGAAGTGTGGTTTGATACGTGGGGATTTATGGTTTTCGTGAGTGTTGTGGTTTGTGGTGGTTTGCCGGATTTATGTTTCTGTTTAGTGGGAGATGGCCGTGAGTGGGGGAGGTGGTGTGTGAGGGGTACCGTGTGTGGTTTTGGGTGCGTGAAGGAGAATGGTGCTGCTGTGTTGGTATGGTGGTGAAGGGTTGGTCGAATGTGTGTGTGGCCGTGTGGATTTTTTGCTTAGTGGTGAGATTATTGGGTTCTGATTTTGAACTGGTTTGTTGTTTGCGTGTGAATGGATGATGTTGTGTGTTGGTTACTGAGTGAATTTTTGGAAGAGAAATTTCTGATGCCTCCCCCCCTTTTGCGTGTTGCTCCCCTCTGTTAATATACTAATTACCAACACTAATGCCCAATTAAAGTCAGAGACAAATAAGTGACAATAATACTCAATAATGGACAAATTAATTGACAAATAAGTGACACATTAAGTTTATTAAGTTTAAGAAAAAGTCTCCTCCATAATGACAAATTAAAAGGAACCAATTAAGTAGCAAAGTCAGACTAAAAAATTTTTAAAAAAAAAAGGGTAACTAAAAAGAAAGAAATAAAAATGCTAAAAAGAATAATAATAAAAATATTTAAAAGGGAAAAAAATAAAGATAAAAATAATAATAAAAACAAAAACAAAAGACGGACCTGAGTGAAACCAAAAAAATGAGGTATTTTAAAATACCTCCCTGTCGAAATTTTGTCTGAATCGACGGACAAATTCCGAACTGAAAAGACGAGTGAAAAAGAAACTTAGGTCAAAAATTGGGGTATGACACTTATACATTTAAATACATAAAATACACACCTTTTTGTAGAAAAGCCCCCGCATACATGTTTGTTGATATCTAGTTCCTGAGCATGCATTATTTCTACTGCATAATTATGAGGCTATAGAACAAAAAGACTAAAAGAAAAATATAGAACATAAAGACAATACAAACTTTATCATATCGTGTAAGGAGCAACAAAATAATATATATATATATATACACACACACCATAAACCATGAATAAAAACAAAAGTAATGATAGAAAGACAAAACATAGATAGAATTCTAGTGGAGTGATTCCACAAAAAATTAATGACATAAATAGCATTCACCATATTACAAAATCGGAGGAAATGATTGACATAAAAATCAAAAGAGCTTTGATATATCCAGCGAAGAAAATCATAGTGAAAGGACCGCGAAAGAGAATTTAGCCAATCACAAATCAGAGTTTAGCGATATTTACAGTTTGTTGGGGGAAAAAGGCGGAAGTCAAACTTAAGATGGGATGGAATACACATTCAGGATGCTTTCGTGGGTATTGAATTCGTTGGAAATAGCATTTTTCAAATACAAAACCAATGGATCCACTACATCTGAATCTCAATCTCTAAAAATTTGTAACATGGATTCACCTTATGCTTTGATATGTGATCATCATTTTCCTTCTCATCCTCAAGACCAATGGAAGAAGCCTCTTTGTTGATAAAATTAAACAATTATGTAATTTTGAAACAACGAATAAACTATGAAAGTTGTTAAAAAAAAAGAACCAAGTAAGAAGAAATGGAAGGAAAAGAATAAATAAAATGTTAAAGAAGGATAAATAAACGTTACTAATTGAGGGAAAATGAAAGAGTAAGTGGTTGGTAATTAAAGGTTACCACTAATTGAGAAAATGAAAGAGTGAGTGATGGCTAGTTATTAAGGGAATATAATAATAATAATAATAATAATAATAATAATAATAATAATAATAATAATAATAGTAGTAGTAGTAGTAGTAGTAGTTAAAAGTATAGTTGAAAAGGTTTGGTTATTTAATTATATGGTACGTATGGTACTTTTTTTTTTGACAAATGTTTTTTGATTAATATTTCTTTTTTATTTTAGGAGTTAGTACCATTAGATATTAAATTCATATAGAGGAGGTTATGTAACTCATATATGGAAGAATATGAAAAATTATACACTAAACTTTTCCAATTTTTAGGCACTAATAAAAAATCTTGAGTAATTGAAGGAGTTACACAAATTAATTGACAATTACATAGAAAAGAAGTCAATAAAGAAGAATTTGAAGTTACATATTAAAGAACTATATAAATGAATATATAAGTAAATATTTATTTAGTAAATAGATGAAGGGAAAAAGAGAGAGCCACATGGAATATATATGAGAGATTAGTTAAAAATGAGAAACATTGGTGAAGTGACATGTAAGCAAAATGTAGCTTAGAATACATGTATATAGAGATTGCGTATTAGACTCACATATCATAGCAACATATATTCACATTGGATTGCAACTGTGCATTTTGATATGCATAATGTCTAAATATCAGATATCATTAAACAAATACACATTATCAAGTTGAGAAAGTTTATGATATGTGAGTTTAAAACAATGTTGATATGTGAGTTTAAAACAAATCAAGTCAACTTTCTGAATTTTTCACATGTTTAAAACAATGTTGATACGTAAGAACTCTAATATTAGATAACATTAAACTAATACATGTTATGCATTCTGATATATGAGCTCTCTAATGTAACTTACAACTGTAAATAGGCTACTTCAATATTAAACCTAACAAGAGATATTTGCAATCAGAGCAACATATAAAAGAGAAATATCATTAACTTAGTGTTCATATCTAAGAACTAAAATCAAGACAAAACTATGAACAAGATGCAAAAACACAAGCTAATTAAGAAGCCTTAATGTAATTTACTCTCACTTACTAAATAAAGTTGAAGGCCAAAGGAAACTTTTATCTTGTTTGCGAGATATGGACGTTAAACTCCGCTCTCTCATATGTATTTTGACAAATTTGTAGGAGTTTACATACGTTCCTTAAAAGCATTATTATTAGACAAAAGATGAAAGATACATACTGAATGAACAAAATGAGAGGGAGAGAGAACTCAGCATCAAGAGAAAAAATTAAAACATTCCTGTAATTTCTCAAAATTGATTAAATTTATGTCACTCTCGTAGCATTTAGATGAGCAATTGCAGAGCGCTTTATGCAATCATGCAAGCAAACAATTTCTTTTATTAAAACAAACTGAAAAGCTCGACTCAATACAACATGACAGCAATGAAAGCAAACTAAAACTGTAAAATAAACATTAATTAAGAGGATTTTTTTATAGTTACACGCATAAAATTCATTAATATTTTATTATAATAATAAAATGCCCTTGATAGTTGCACCCAAAGAATCATACACACACACACATATATAATTCTCAAATATTGTTTTGTTTTGAAAAAAAGTAGATTTAATTAATCTTCAAATCAACAAACAAATATTGTTTTGTTTACAATACATTTACACAATTGTTTTATTTGATTGAGATTTACACAAGTTTATGTGAGCTATCTAATAATTATGTATTCTTACTCGATCTTTCAGAAAATTGAATTGCATTTAAACTGTGACATGGACACATTGATACATTTAATTAGACATAAGTCATGGAGTTAGTTTGTAATTAAAGACAATGTTTGATAATATTTGATGATGAATGTTTTATGTTGTGTGATTATTTTTAATGAATGGTATGTGTTGTTCTATGATAATATGTCTATTTTATGGTAATGATGTGTTCATATATGTCATATTTTATTGATGATAACATCAAACTATTATGATATGCAAGTCACAATATGATCTAGGTAATATCTTGATTGAAATTGAAGATCTTGTGATCATCGACGGAAGATTGAAATATAAATTGAATTTGGTTTTTAACTTTGAAATAATTAATTTTTAATTAAAAAATAGAAATAATGAATTAAGATTGTAATAATTTTTTTTTAATTTGGGTTCAAAATAACAAAATAGTTCCAATTTGGTTTGAATCAAAATTCAAAAATATTATATTTGAGAACAAAAAACGTAATTTATTTAATGAATCACAATATATATTTTCGTTCATCTAAACTCTTAGTCAAAATCTGAGTTAAAATCTAAAATCCCTCAAATGTTAAAAAAAACTACAAAAATTATAACTATAAATTGTTTCCAATTCGTTTGTTTTTGTGGATCAAGTAATTCCACAAACATAATAGTAGTACTGAATCTTAATTATCAAAAATATTATTTATTGGTAAAATTTATAATTTGCTTCTATTTTTGTATACTTCCACAAGGAAGTTTGAGATTTTTTCTTGTACCTTGAAGTTTAGTAATTTTCGGAGATAATCATACAATGAGAATCATCTCTTTGTCAACATGACCATACTGAATCTTAATGTTGATATTTTTAAAATAATTATTAGTTTTCAAAATTTAAGAATATAAACTTTCTCATATCCATATCGACTTTGTCATATAAGGATATAAGCATCCTCCTTCATTGTTCACAAATTAAGTCTTACATATAATCAATTATTAGTTTCATAATGAGAGTAAAAAAATTGATAGATTGAATTTATAGCTTATAAGTATATATGATCATTTGTAAAAAAAAAAAATAGTATATATGATCAGAATAAATATGTTTGGTAACAATTTTTTCTCCCGAGCTTATATCTTTTTTTACTAGCTCACAAAATTATTTGATAAACTACTTGAAGTGATGTTTGAGCTTGCAACTTATCATTTTTAATTCAATTTTGCCCATGACATCTTAATTGAAAGAAGAAGAAAAAAAACTCTACCTTACAAAACACTATAAACTCAACCCGTTGGCTTATTTGTCATTAGTTATAAGTTTGTATGTTATTGTTATCAACTAGTTAGTTATCCGTTATTTTTACCAAACAAATCTTTAATCACATTTTCTATAAGTTTATGATCTTAATCATCTTTTCATTCGCAAGATTAGATCAAGTTAGAATAACAAATTTGAATATTAAGTCCGAAGATAAACACACAAGAACACAACGAGCAATCAATTATGCTTACCTATCTGGATATATGAGTCATACTATATTTTTGATATTTTGAGATGCATGTGAGCAATTGGAGGTGTTAAGAGCAAGTCTCACTAGAATCTTTCTCACATTATACACAAAGCCCAACCCAAGAAGATCTATATAAACAAAACCCCACCACAGAAACAGAAATATTTTCACTTTCTCTCTCAAATTTTCTCACCGTCGCTGAACGATGACAACAATCAGTCTCCGGAAGGGAAACACCCGTCTTCCACCGGAAGTTAACCGCGTCCTGTACGTCCGCAACCTTCCCTTCAACATCACAAGCGAAGAAATGTACGATATCTTCGGCAAATACGGCGCAATTCGTCAGATCCGAATCGGAACCAATAAAGACACCCGCGGAACCGCTTTCGTTGTATACGAAGATATCTACGATGCTAAAACCGCCGTCGATCATCTCTCCGGGTTCAATGTTGCTAATCGGTACTTGATCGTGCTTTATTATCAACAAGCGAAGATGAGTAAGAAGTTTGATCAGAAGAAGAAGGAAGATGAGATTGCTAGGATGCAGGAGAAGTACGGTGTTTCCACCAAAGACAAGTAGTTCATGATATGTAAGTGATTTATTCTGAAATTAGGGTTTCTTTGGTGGAACATGAAAACCCTAATTGTTAGGGTTTATTTGGTTGTGAAATTAGGATTTTTGAGAAATTCGGTATTAATTTGTAGGGTTTTACGGAAATTCAATATGTAAAATTATGAATGGATGCTTGATTTGCTATTGAATAGTGTTATTGATGTATGAAGATAAAGCATGGTGTATGTTATTGTTAATTTTTCTGCTGTAGTGTTGAATTGGCTACTAAAGATGATTTGGTTTCAGATTAAGGGCTGTTTGGATGAATTATTTCGGTTTATGTGCCAACATAGAGCTTATATGGATTGTTTGGATTGGCTTATTTGAGTTTATCTACTAACCTAGGTGTTGCGAGACTATTTTGGAAGAACTTATGAAAACAACTTATTACCTGTTCATAATAGCTTATACCAAAACAATTTAATTTATCTTTTGTTATAGAAATATGGCCTGTTTGGTTTGGCTTATTTTTGAGCTTATGCTAATAAATAAGCTTTTATGTATTATTCATAAGTTTGTCAAGGTAGTTTACGAAAAAAAACAGCTTAATACCATTTTCGTTAGTAAGAACTTATGAATTAACATAAAAGCTTATTTATTTGCATAAGCTATTTTTCATAAGCTCAAATAAGCTTGTCATGGTAGTTTATGAAAAAACAGCTTATGAAGACACCATTTTTGTTAGTGAGAACTTATGAAGTAACATAAAAGCTTTTTTTTTAAGAAGAATTAACATAAAAGCTTATTTATTTGCATAAGCTATTTTTCATAAGCTCAAAAATGAGCCAATCCAAACGGGCACATAGTTCATATATTAATGCTTTTCATGCTAAATGGTTGTGTTATAAGGTGCAAATAAGTTGTTTATCCAACTAGGGCCTTATTTCCACTAACTCTTCAGAATAGTTTGAGAAAACAACTTATAGCTTATATGAAAAAAAACGTCTTTATTGTTCTTTTTTTTTTATAGAAATAACTTATACATGATGACTTATATGATATCGTGCAAATATGCTATTAGCACTTAATTAAGTTGTTTATCCAAACAAGGTCTTAAGTGATTATTTGATTTTTAGAGAAGAAATGTGATGTTTCCTGCTTGAGATGTTCATTATGTTTACTTGATTTTAATTTCTTCAAGGTTAATCATCAAGGTTAATCAGGTTGTTTCGTAGACATCTGTGTTTGTTGCTTGATTATAAAAAGATATATGTTTGTTGGTTGTACTAAGACGCTTGTGGCTAATTCTGTTCCTCTTAGAATGAGGAGATTAATAAGGGTATGTGTTAAATTAAATAAAACAATTACAAAAGGAACTGGGTATTGCAGCTTTTGAAAATTCAGGCTTCTTTAGTTTTCAATGTTGATTAGCAATATGATATCGATCAAATTATTTGCAACCAAAAGATTTAAAGTGTTGTCAATAGCATGTTATAGATGTTAAGCAGAGCGGCCCCTGGCCAATATAGGACATGCAGTAGTGGAACAATAAGTTTAGTTGCCGTGATTGTGCTGTGCCCGAACCTCAGTTTAGGCAAGTAGCGTAACAGTGTAATGTGAGCCCTTAAAATTTAAGCGTTATAGCTTCTTGGTTTATTTTTAGATTTTGTTATTTAAAACACTAGAACAGTGTTTGTGTTTTTCCTCTATCAATCTGTCTTACTAGTTACTTCTGCTTTCATATTACAGTCACAGCTCGAAATCCACCATTGAATGCTGATACAACGCAGAACTGAGTATTAATTCAAGAGTAGAAGAAAGTTTATGTGATGTTTTAGTAATGAATTGCATCAATTCGGTTCAATTTGGCTAGCCAGCTATTTGTATCAAGTAATGAATTGAACATGGACTTGAACAAGTGAGCTATTTGTATCATGTAATGAATTGTAAATGGTTTCTGTCGGAATATACCAAGTTATTTAACAAAATATGAAAGATATTTTTTTTAAGAGGCTAAACTAGCCCACCCAAATTGGCCCTGGGAGAATCGACCTATGAAAGATATTATGAGATATTTCATATTTCATATATCCCGACAATTTTGAATTGTTTGATACATGCATGAATCATCTTTGAATGAACTGAGTGACTCAATAGTGTGCATACCTTTCTTTTACCATCTGTCTTAAAGAACTGAAAAGTGAAATAATACTCCATTGCCAGGTGAAAAGGGGGTTGAATGAGTGTTATTTGATTATTTTTAGTCTGTGTTTCATTCTTTTGAAGGAGGAACTTCTCGTACTGTACGTACCTCATGCCACTACTATTTAGTTTTCATTCTTCTGACCCTTCACACATGCACTTAGTGTGTTGAGATGCAGATTCAAATATGCAGTTTCCAGTTCTCATCATTTAGTGTGTATGAGTTTGCTGCTAAACTCTTAAGAACCCAAAAACTTTCAGAAAAATATATTTTTCTAATTTCAATTTTTTTTTATATATAAATGTTTATGGTAGCAATACTCTTTGCAATCAAAGTTATTGGGACAGCCTTTATGATGAAAAGGGATCATGTGACTAATGTGGCTCTCTCGGTGGTATACACAAGCTTCCTATAAGATTGGATGCTCCAAAACATGATGTATATATCTATCATCCATTTTAAAAGAAGTATTTATGTTAATGATACAAATTTATTTTTATTTGATAAATAAGTTAGAAACCAACTTTGAAACCACTGCCACAATCAACACATAATTTTGGTGATATATCCATTGGATGGCCTAGAAGGACTTGAAATTCTTGTAAACTTGGATTAGAAAAACCGTAGAATGCAATTACAAAGCTAAACAAATTGAGGTTGCTGGATTTGTCTCGGTGTACAATTGAAGAGGACTTACCATGATTAGTTTTCAAGAAGATGTTCACAGCTATAGAAGAGTTATATGTGTTTACAATTTACTTTGGAAGAATCTATGAAGCACATATACTCCTTGGATTAGGCATGTCTCGGTGTTGGATACGTATCGTGTCCGACACAACACCGACACATATGATTACATTGAATTATGTCATTTTCTCAAATTATTATCAGTGCCGACGTGTCTGCGCTTCATTGGGAAGAATGTATGTATGTCTTTGAGAGGGAAATCCGAGTAACACTAAAATATTGCTTTGACAGATTGAATAGTTCAAAGCCACTATATTTTTGAAGAAAAGGCATGAGAGACATTTTTCAAGGCTTCACCAAAGTTATGATTATCGAAAGATTTGTTCACACGTTGAAGCTGTCATTTGACATAATTAAGAGTCAGCCAAGCATACATGGCACTACAACCAAGCTCATAAGTTATTTTGTATACATAATACTGAAAGTGGGTAAGCATGAATTGAATATTGCATACGATGTGTGACATGCATATTTCCAATATAAGACCACTAACTGTTTTGGGAGCAATAAAATGTCCCACATCGTTTAAAACATAGCATATGCAATGGTTTATAACCTTCTAACACAGCTAACTGTTTGCCGAGTTGATTAACACCAGCTTGTGACCCATGTGGGGGTAACAAAGTGATGGAACATGGCTGTGTCTTAACAGGTTGGGCTGTAGGATACACTATGCTGGCCTGCCCACTCCAAGTTGAGAGTTGGGCCATGGGATTTGGGCGAAGGCTCAGGTCTCCTGGTCACTAGAATGGAGGGATCCGCATGAGGCTGGTTTCACAGAGCAGTGAACACTTCCTTCTCTTGACAGTGGAGGGATCACAGGCTGCTCTATTCTCAGCCCATATAGCCTGCTGAGCCTAGCCCATTGAACCATCACTTTTTTGCTTTTTTGTCTCTCTTTCAGGGCATATGCTGGTGATTTTGCTTTGTGACTCTAGTGATCAAAAGATGCTGAGGTCTGTTATCTATATATATGTTCCAAGTTTGCATCTCTTAAGTTTTACAATTTACTATTCAAAAATTAGGTTGGCTATTCACCATTTCTTGGGGCTGACTGTTGACAAAATATACATGCCTATCTTCTTGTCAGAATGATCAAAAGTGTTGCCAAATTCAAATATAATAAATAGAAGTTTTTTTTATCAAATTTATAGAGTTAACACTGCACACATTTTTTTTTATAAGAACAGTGCACATGTTTAAACCTAGTAGGAGACAATACATATGTAAACACCCTTTTAATTGTTTCCCAAGTAAACATCAATTACAATATAAGATATGTTACAAGGAAACGAAAAAATGCAAAACCAACCGACCGAAGACCTGGCATAATTTTACATTTTTTAATGGTTGGTTTAAGTTCTTTTCCCCCCCTCCTATTTTGTTTGTTTTCACCTTTGCACATTCCTCACCCATATCCCTTTCCAACCAAACAACTACCAAGCTTTACATTCTGTGGTTTTTCACTCATCAACATCTGGAATTTTTAAAATCACCAAATGCTGAAAGAGATTATTATCTCTGATGAATCTTCCCATAGTCCCTTACTAATACAAGGTCGAATCACGTCTCTTCTTGGTATGTGCTTCTGGGTTTCCTTTGCTCATCATTGCAACAAATTCATCGTAGTTAATCCGACCATCCTGCACAGACATGCCAATTTCATCTTAAGTTTTCTGAACTAAGATTCAGATATTAAGTGCATCATGACACTAACAAAATACTTCTTATGGTCTCGATTATAAGCAAAAGAAAAACTCATTTAATGGTCTAAAATATAACCAGTCAGTGCTAGACTTACGTTATCTGCATCAACTTCTGAAATGATTTCTTTTATGTCCCTGCCGTCATGCATGTTATATTCATGGAGAGCTTGCTCTAGTTCTTCAATGGTAATGTACCTAATTATGGAAAAGCAGTGCGATCAGAAGATTTGACACAATTAGTATCCAAAGGAGGGGCAAAAATATATCCAACCATGTTAGTTTTACGGATTTATTTAATTTTCTTTACCCGCTGTTATCTTTATCAAAGTATTGGAAGGCAGTATAAACATGTTCTTCTCTGTTCAATCGGTTCATGTGCATAGTTGCTGTGATGAACTCGTCGTAGTCAATGATTCCATTACCATCAGCGTCTGCCTGTAATTTGCACATACACAAAAATCTTCTAAGTAATCAGGGTGGAGAAGCTGCTTTTTGGCTGAAGTTATTTTGCCATGCAGTAACCGAAAAAATTGAAGGAGGGAGATAACTTACAGCTTCCATTAATTGCTTAACTTCTTGTTCACTCAGTCTAGTTCCTTGTTTTGCAAGCCCTTGCTTGAGCTCTTCAATTGTAATGGTTCCACTGTTGTCGGTGTCCATACCCTTAAACATCTGCTTCAATCCCATGATTTCTTCCTCTGATAAGCAGCTAGCAATAACCTATCCATATGTAAATTTTATCAGTATACTGTTAAGTTCAATGCAATCTTAGTGGGGAAATAGTAAAATGAATTACACCTAAGATTTGATAATAAGCAAAATAGCACCACCTACCTTTAGAGCAACTTTCTTGAATTGGTTCATTGCTCTGAACTGTTTGAGCCTATTGAGCACTGCATTGTCAAGAGGTGTATCTGGTGCTTCTCCGTCTTCCTTGATCCACGGATGATCTATTTTTCACATAAGAAGTACTTTCTTAGAATTTCGATTAAACGAATTGAGGGGGGTGAAGTCAAATTAATTTGTGAACCATATAAACATAATAATTGAATTCAAGCAGTGCATATACTTACTCAAAACTTCATATGCTGAAATCCTGTTCTTGGGATCTGAGTTCAACATTTTTCTTACAAGATCCTTTGCTGCAGGTGAAATGGAGGGCCATGGATCACTAGAAAAGTCAACATGGCCTCTTAGGATGGCATTGAATATCCCATTTTCAGATTCTGTCAAAACCAAATCTTAGTTTCAGTTTCATATTAAGGAGACATAAAATCAATTCAAGAGGAAAGCTGGTAGATTAAAAATCAATTAAGTGAATATAAACCTGCCCAAAATGGTGGAACACCACATAGAAGAATATATAACATGACACCAACACTCCAAATGTCTACTTCTGGTCCATATTTCCTCTTCAACACATCAGGTGCAATGTAATATGCACTACCAACAATATCTTTAAACTGGTCTCCTGTCAAAAAAGATCTTTTCCATGTTATAATATGCATGAATTTGAATTTGTAAATTATGTCATATCTTAAACTTACAATGAGAAAACATATTGATAGTTTGTTAACATAGAATACCTTTGGTATATATTTCACCAAAATTTTGTGTCTAGTAATTATAATGATATCCATGCACTTTAAATTTTGATTTTATATAAAAAAAGCGGTAAAAATGTAAAACCTTGCTTGTAAAAGACGGATAAACCGAAATCGGTGGCTTTGAGAGGAGAATTCTCATCCTTGTTCAACAAAAGGAAATTCTCGGGCTTAAGATCTCTATGAATAACACCCATGGAATGACAAGTATGAACAATTTGAACAATGGTTCTCAACAAGGAAGCCGCAGCGCGTTCGGTGTAATGACCCTTAGCAATGATTCGATCGAAAAGTTCACCACCAGCACACAACTCCATAACCAAATGAACAGATTGTTTATCTTCAAAAGCACCAATAAGTTCCACAATATTAGGCTGTCCTGTAAGGTGATGCATTATTTGAACCTCCCTCCTAACATCCTCAATATCTTCCTTATTCACAAGCTTTCTCTTGGCTATTGTTTTGCATGCATATTGTTTTCCAGTGGTTTTGTGTGTGCACAAATGTGTAACACCAAATTGTCCTCTCCCTAGTTCCTTCCCCATGCTATAAGTAGCTTTAACATCTTCCATTGGCCTTCCGAGAACAGGACCGATCGCGGAAGGTTTTGATGGTTTGGAAGGTTGAGGCGAAGGTTTTGACGATGGTGGCGGCGTTGTAGCTGAAGAATCTCCATTTTCATTGTTGTTTTGTTGATTGTTTTCTCCCTTATCTTCAGGGTCATCAGTGCCACCTGAGCAACAATTGCCCATGGTGGAAGGGAGAATCAATCAGAAGAAAAGGGATGGCAGGAATTTGGAAGGAAAGAAAATATAGGTGATGGAAAAAAGGTGGTGAATGTTACAACATTGTCATTGGAGGGTTCAACAATGTTTGTAGAGAAAAGTATAATGAATTGAAAAAAGAGTTATTGGAAGCACATACACATAAAAAAAAAAGTCTAAAAAAAACTTAGGAGAAAAATTAAAGGGTGTTAAAAAGGATAGTTTGTTGATTAATGACAGATTGGAATGATGATTGAAACAAAAAAATTAGAGGAAGGTGATAGATTTTAGGAAGGCAGGAGATATTGGTGTATGTCACACGTTGTAAGGGGTTAAGGTTTTCATTGAGACAAAGGTTTGGAGGAAATTTCGGATATAGAAAGAATAAAAATGGACTTTGGTCTGTTACAAATGTCAACAAATATTGTTATGACATCGTACATACGTAACAGTAGTTAGTTACTACTAACAAGTAACATAACAACACATGACGTATGACATGGTTTTCTTCTTTTCATAGCAAAAAACTGAAAAATCTACACATGTATATTGTATAATACTAGTCTTTAATGTATACTTAAAGTATGTAAAATCTGTAAATAAATATCACCTGAATTACTTAAAATTTTAGCTTTGTTAACACATGGCCGGTTACATATTTTTGTATTCAATAAGTTAGAGATTAATTCTGTCAAAGAAAAATTTAGAGATTAATTTTTAGACTTTGTTTTTGAGGAATTTTTTTTAAGATTTTTTAAATTTAGCATAAGTTATTTTGTGTTTGTTTATCATAATAAAAGTTACTTTTTAACCAATTATTTAGTGTACCAATTTTTATGATAAAATGAACTTCACTAATAATGAAGATTAACTAGGATTTTTTGGTTGATAGATTAATACTAGAATAATTATGTAGGTAGAATGAGATATACTAATAAATAAGGGTATTAATTGAAAATAAATAAGTAATGTTGCATGACAATTTTTTTTTGTGAGTACAATGTTGCTTGGCTATTTTTTTTTTTTTTGACAAAGTTGCATGACTATTCTAAAATGATATTATAATATGAGACAATTAAATATTTCAAATGTGACACCTAACATAAGATTAAGTAAATATTAACAAAGCCACCAATAAAAATAATGAGTCAAACATAAGGTTATTTGCTGAATTAACATACACTGAAACATTCAAAAAAAATTAATACATCCCTTCACGTTTGCACATTGTTGTTTAGCATACCCTACGAAGTTTCTGATGATAATAATAAATATAGTACAAAAGTTGGCAGCACGTTGAATGAAAACTGCCCAATGCATAAGCAATCAGCAGATTGTAAAATCAAGAAAGAAGTAGTCATAGACCGGTTCAGACTGTGTCAATTTTGTTTGTTCCTGTAGCCATCACCATCGATTGGTCTTAATATTACACATAATCGGTAGTTACTCTATAGACTCCGCTCAACCTTTGAAATAAGCCGATGGGGAGTTACGATCTTATAAAAAGAAAACCATGTCGTAACTCCAAATAGATTTTGTGCGATCAAGAATTACAATCCTATAAAGCAATTACCCACATCATCATCCATAATAGAATAAATTGTCACTTGTTTGTTTTTAGAAGAGTTACCATCTCTGACTCTTTGGTTAACGTCAAGAACTAAAATGACTAACAGATTAAACAGACCATTCAATAATAAATAAATTAAACAATAAAGGTTTTATTTGAGTTTTCATTCAAGTCAATGACTAACATGACAATGTTCTACACTTTCATATGCCATATTGGCTTTTGCTCAATAATAATTACTACATTGGAATTTAGACTAGGACTGTTTCAATTTTTTAATAACAAAATCACTTTAAAAGCTTTGTAAGGTTTTATATAAACTTTTGGGAAGATTGATGATTATAATTATGAAAAAATGTAATTATGATTAATTTTTAAAATAAAAAGGTGTTTTTATAATTATATTATAAAAAAACCTCTACTTTACATGGAATTTATAAAACCAAAAAATCACCATTTTAACAATCTCAAAATCACTTTTAGGAGAACCACACAGACAGGGCCACATAAATTTTTTGTCCTCATGCTGAAAGAGAGAGTCATGGAATTGAAAAGGCACCACACAGACAGAAACAATTGTAGGAGAAAGAAATCAAATAAGAAAAGTAACACTTAGATGCAGAGGAAACCAAAAACACCTTGTAGAGGGACCTGATATGTAATCTTAATTTTTTGAAACAAGAACTTAAGAAGCCTTCAATTCTTGTGATCCAAAATAAGCACATTTTCATACCAATATTTATTGGTCTAGATTTAGGTAAGGCATCTAGATTTACTATTTCCTTTGGTATTATTCGTGAACATCGCATGCCTTGCCTCTCAAGTAAAAGTTGAAATTTCCAAAGAGTGTGACCTGCTACAATATTGAATGCATTCCTCTCGCAAAATCTTGATCTCATGTAAGGAAAAATGCTCACATACAAGGAGAGGAAAGTGGCAGAATCATGTAAATCAGTATGTAGGAACTGACGGATCGACCTTCACCGCATAGGCATGGATTCCTCCGGAAATATTGTATACTTTCCTGAACCCCTGAAACATTGACAATGGCACAATCAAAACTCAATACATAGAAAACAATATATGATAGGAACTGTGTTATTGTATTACAAAGAAATATGACATAAAATCTCCATTTATTACAATTATAGATAGCAGTACTTTGAGAGTCTACACCGCTCAATGCCCAAAGGATCCAACACTTTCTTAATTGACTAGCCATCCTCCTCACGTCCCTCCTATTATTTATACACATTGTGATACTTCATCCTCTCTAATAACCTGAATATACTAAAGGTCTGTTTGGAATTAATTATTTGAGGTTATCTACTGCCATAAGCACTTGTGCCTTGTGAGACTGTTTCGGGGAGCTTACGGAAACAACTTATGACATGTGCATATATGATAAGTAGTTTGATTTTATTTTATGTGTTGTTATTGAAATAGTTTATACATAAGCACTTATATGATATGTGTGTTTATGTTATAAACAAGCTGTTAATCCAAACAAGGCCAACTGTCTAATTGTAACTAACTAATGGGGTTATCTGACAATACTATGACATTTCAAAGTACATTAAATTAAATTAGAAAACAATGACTACAAGAACATGAGAATTAATTCCTAAATATGTCAGGTTCCAATTCCAGAAACATATATAGGAACTGTCTTTGTTTAGGAGGTCTTAAAAATCATCACAAATTTTATTTTGATCAGTGTTGTCAATCGCGGAGCTCTACTATAACCACTAGTAGACAACACTTTGTACTAAATCATGGAACAATAACGGTTTTTTAAAATTCCACTATGCTATAGTATTATAGGCTATAGCGCGGCTATTTTACAACAAAGACTGAGATAAAGTGAAAACTGTTTTATCCAAGTATTTGTCTACAATAACTGTTTTAAAAGCAATTTACAAATATTAAATGCATAAAGCAACACAATTGTCTGCATGACTTCAGAATTACACTAATACCAGTAGGTGAACAAGTTCTTGGCAAAAAACGCATAGACATGCTTACACTTTTAAGGACAGACGATCAGACAAAAATTATTTACCTGTGACTGCAACCACCTGGCAACCTGTAATGACCGCACTCCATGATGACACTGCATTCAGAAGTCAGGTTATTCAATATGCATGCACCAGAGAGAAGAGAAAAAAAAACTAAGCAGCTAATTCAGCTTCATGATAGAGGATGCAATTAGACCTAAATAAATAATTTAGCTATTTATTTTAGAAGTAAAATTATATTAGTTTGTCTTTCCTTTGAGTTGTTTCTAGTTGGACCTTTTAGTTGGGTCTTTAGTCTTTAGGCCCATTAGGGTTATTACCCATTATCACTCCTATATGTAGTGTCCTTTACACACCATGGAAAAACAATCAAAATGAATCAAAATGTTATTTTATTTTCTTTAGTTAATTTATCTTTCTTTGTTTTTACTGTTTTATTGCTTATTTCCTTTATTTCCAGTAAAGTAGTTCTAGCTCTCTCTCAATGAAAGAATTGATAGACAACTCAAAGGAAAGACAAACTACTATAATTTTACTTCTAAAATAAATAGCTAAAAGGAAAGACAAACTAATATATTTTACTTCTAAAATAAATAGCTAAATTATTTATTTAGGTCTAATTGCATCCTCTATCACTTCAGTATTGACTATTGAACATCAAACTCGAGATGAACGAATTCAAACATCAGAAAACAAAGGCTTATAACTATTCAACCTTGGACTGCTTACCAGAACATATGTATCCTTTTGAGGATCAAATTTCGAATTTATTTCAGGCCCCCAAGTTCCAAATTGCCGGAGGGGAAGAACCGTAAATCCTGGCAAAGATGCTGTGGCCCTGTGTATGATGAGAGAATTATTAAAAGATAGGAAAACCAAAATCAGCCACTGACGTAAACATAAACAATATAAAGGGAAAATTCAAAAAACTAAAGAGCAAAAGAAAAATATTGGAATATAAAATCATATAAAAGTATATAGCCATGAGATATCAAAAGGGAATTGGCGTTGAAATGCTCTCAATACTTTCTAGTGAATTATAGATCAGCTTGATATTGTCTCTTTTGTGCAAGCTCATTTCTTCATCAACTTATCACCACTAACTCAGCTTACTAAGTACTAATGGTATTAAACTAAATGAGCATATACAAATCATACAAGAATGCATTTCAGTGATTTCAAAAACTAGTTAAAAATTGATGAAAATAGGAGCATACACTTCTTCAGGCTCTCGAACATCAATTAACTGTGCCTCCTCCGAAAAGTTGGGATCTTGAAATTTCACATGCAGCTCATCAGGTTGAATGTCTTGAAGAACCGGTTCCTCCCTAACAATTAAAGGAGTAAATTTACAAGACATGAGAAACTTGTTGAAACAAACAACTACTACTATTATTACCAGGCATTATCACATAAGGTGATGTTGGCTAATCGGATCAAACCATCAATGAGGTCAAATAAATAACCAAATATTCAATGAATTTCACATTGGAACAAAACACATTTTATCATCACACTTAGAAAACATATGCCCGGAAATACCTCTCAGATAAAACTTGCAGCAAGTGCCATCCAAATTGTGTCTTGCACCTTACAACTTTGTTTAAAGGTGCACTAAACGCAGCTTCCTCAAACTCAGGAACCTGTCACATTTTCATAATCAGAGATATGTTCAATCACATAACAGTGCTATTGCAGTTCATAGAATTTGGGTTAGTCTAATTCAACCCTACAAAATTGACTTTTGTAAGATGAGGACTGCTCAAATTTATATGTACTTTTTTATTAAAAAACTCGAAACGGAACACTAGACATATCCGGTGGGAGAAAGGTTACAACCACACTGCCTATGCAGAGCACAGATAACATAACACCTAAACAGAAAACCCCAACTTAAAGAGAAAAGTAAATAATCACCCCTCAAAAAAAAAAAAGAAATAGACACCCTCTCCTAACACACAACCAAGCTAGGCTCACCAAACAACCCACAGGGAGCCACCAAAAAATCTACTTTCTATTAGACAAAAGCAAATAAAACTCTAAGGCCCCACTAAACTAAAACACAACAACACACAAAGAGGCCCTTCACGCCTATTTAGGTCATATCTCTAGGTGTGTAGGACTAAACCCAACCTCTCACACCCAGCACAATTAAGGTGCTCGAAGCTGCAATGAAGGCAACACAAAAGCCACAATTAAGATGGCTAGGGGCAGACCGCAATCAAGGCAAAATTTCCAACGCCCCCCTCATGATCAGGCCTAATGGACTACTGGTGTGGACAATGCGGGCAGTCCAACAACAGATCTAGGATAGACTCGGATATCATCTTAGAGATTGGATTGGATCTAACTCAACCCTACAAAACCCGCTTGTTAGGTGAGCACTGTCCAAACTTATAACCACTACTAATTAGGCCATGTCTCTAGGTCGTGTGAGACTAAACCCAACCTCTCAAGTGCAACACAATGAAGGTTCTGGAGGCTGCAATGAGGGCAAACCCAAATGCCACAATTAAGGCGGCTAGAGGTGGACCACAATTAAGGTGGAATTTCCAACAATAGTAAAATTAATTTTAAAGATTACACTTCTATAACTAGGTCTACATTTCTACCATATCCACTTCCCTTCACAGAATCACATGGCATAATTATCATAATTCACCAGTGAAATAAAATGCAAGAAAAAGTATATTGTACCCTTTGAACCTCAATCTCTCACCTACCCAAAGAAACTTCATGCAACTATATACCCTTCTCTAACAGACAAAGTCAGATTCATTTACATAAGGTCGTGATGTATACCAACTTGAACCACAAAAAGTAGCAAACTGCAAAATTTCAACGAATTGAGAAACCCTAAGAACAAGGTTTAATTAAACCTAAACAGCAGCATACCATTTGTCCCTTTCTCACCCACCCAAGCATTCCTCCTTCATCTTTAGAAGGGCAAATTGAATGTTCCACAGCAAGATCACTCAAATCTTCACCTGAACACACAACACACAACAAGAAAGCCTTAGAAAGAAACTTCACAAATAAATATCTCCCAGAAATATCTAGCACGGAGACTTCATATTAAAGGTGTGTCAAGTGTCCAAGAGATGTCAGTTTCCAACACTATCACGATTCATGACACTGATATAATATATGGTTACCGTTCAATTATTCAATTTTCTCAAATTATTGCTTCAATTCAAACAATGATACAAACAATATACCATATTACATTAATTGAATTGTAAAATCCAACTATTTTTAACCTGCATTGACTCGCTGTTGAAGATCCAACAATAGTTTCTGGTCATCTTCTTTCACCAACAAATGCTGCACCAATATTTCCCTTTCCGCTCCACCTTCAACAGCACTACCTCCAGTACTATATGAAGCTAAAAACAAAAACCAACAAAAACAAAAATCAAATTATTATTCATTTTTTTTTAAAACTCTTAACTACATCAATAGGTGATAATCCAATAAAAAATGAAAAATAAAAAGTGGGTTTTGCAGAAAATGTGTACCTGATGCTTTAGGAGGCATGATTAAAGTAAATGGTGAAGGAGGAAGAGAAGAAGGTGAGTGAAAATGGAAGGTTTTTTTGTAGGAAAAAGTGTGGATTTTGGAATGAGAATGTGAAGGAAAAGAGAAAGAGAAGATTGAAGGAATTGTGGAAAGTGAAGAGAGTTTTGGAATCGGTAATCCAACGCGAAATTGACAAGCTCTCAACATTGCTTCTTCTGCTTTGCTTTGGATGAATCCAACACAACGCAGAGACGACACAGAAATGACGATATTCTGCTAGTTACACCCCTCTGACATAGATTATTCCCAAAAATACCCCTTGTCTCATAGTTTAATAAAAAATGACAAATAATCATTTTCATCTGTGTAACAAGTCGTCAGAATAATTTCTCGATGTATCGAAATTCTAAAATAGTCTCTAATTATATAATTCGTTAGTCAAAATAATCATTGACGCTAAAATAGTCATTCAATGCTAAAAGTAACTCTTTTCTTATATGGACTGATATGAAAGTAAACAAATACTCATAGAGACTGACACGTCAGTAAGTAAATAAGTATCTTGAAGGACTTTAGTAAAAAGAAAAGTATATTGAGGGACATATATGATAAGAGCAACATATTTTAACACTAGTGATTATTTTGACTAACGTAGTGTACAATTAGGGCGACTATTTAAAAATTTTGTGGTTGCTCATTACATATTCAGCGACGAAAATGACTATTTACCCAAACAATGGTCTTGTTAACTAGTGTTCTAAGTAGACACTCTTTAAGGATTTCAAATCAATAAAATATTTATTGAAAAAAATCAAATAATTTAATTTTCAATGCATTGAATAATTTTTATAAAAATTTTTATTTAAGGTTGTTAAAGAGTGTTTTAAGGCACTTGTTAGCATTTTCATTATTATTTTTTCATATTCAATTTTTCATTTTTAAATATGTTTCATGTAAATGTGAAAAATAAAATTGACCAAGGAACTTGCACAAGATCTTTCTATTAACATTCTTTGTTTAATAATTTTGTGTTTTTTCGTTTTTTGTTTCATTATTCAATTCAATTCAGACATGAAACTTTGTTTGTTTAATAGAATTCAAATATATTTATGTACACTTAGTTTGCTCAGCACATTAGATTCTGAGTGTATATCATACTCAAATCCAATTAAAGCACGTATAAAAAAACTAGGTTCAAATACTTTTTTATGGTACAAACTCGAGTACGTTTACTAAAAAATGTAGCTCTATTTTCTATTTTCCCATACACAATACATAGGTAATATCATTATTACCTTCGATTGAACCAAAACTGATCCATGTTTTTACATACTCCCTCCGGTCCTATATATAAAAAAAATTCAAAAAACTTTTTGGTCTTATTTATAAGAAAATGTCACAACTTTTAAGATGTAGTTATTGTTTAAAAGACTTTTCTACCCCTAATTTAATGTTTGTTTTTTTAATATTTGTGAAGGTATTTAATGCTTCCCAATTTTTTATGAGGGTATAGTTGTAAAAATATTAAAAAAATTATATTAATTAATGATTGTATTGGTTTTGATGTTTTTTTATTTTTTTCTTATAATAAGGACCTGAGGAATTATTATAATTACTAAAATCACAAAGAGAATTACTCTTGAACTCGATTATAATAAATAGGGTTTGCGAACAAGTGCCCTAAGGGCATTGTTGATTCTATTAAAGGAAATTTTGTTTTGAAAATACAAGTTGTTCATTTAGTCAATGCAATGATTACATAACTTTTTTAATCAAAAGTTACTATGTGTAGTACTTTAACCAATGTCATAAGGGCACCGTTAGCATTTCCCAAATAAAAAATTGACTCAAAAAAATGATCAGGTTTATTAAGTTAGTAAAAGTATTTTCTTTTCCATATGAAATTAAAAAATTGTATTTAACTATTCTCTTTTTTTCTCAATATTACGCATCATCATTCATGGTAAGATAAAGAGCCACATTTCATAATTTCTTGATAGAGTTAACATATTTGATTAGGGTCAAAGATTAAAGTGACTAATGAATTAAAGGTAAATTTTGGATGAAAAGACATCCAGGTTGAAAAAATGTACATATCAAAATAGTTTTTCATCAATATGATTGAAAATTATAGACACCATAAACAATGTTTTTCTACTAAAATTGGCTTTCTTCCCGGCCTTTGAAAATGCAGCAGTATTAAATCTTTTGAGGGAAATTTTGCCACTCATTCCGATTCTATTCAACTTGATGGATTAGTGTCTCCGGATGTACGCACAAGATATCCGGTTCACATAAAAATGGTTTTTCAATTAATTGAAATAGTTATTTAATTCAATTTTTTAATGAAACTTACACACAAGCATATATATAACCATAAAATCTAACTTGTCAAAAAAAAACTATAAAATCTAAAATGGTATATTTGTAAAATCTAAAACAACCTGCCCTAGAGTGGGTCACATAAAAGTTATGTCTGTATACTGAATGAGAAAGCCGTGGAATTGAAAGGAAACAATTGTAGGAGAATAATAAAAAAAAAAAAAAAAGCAAGTTACAATTACTTGCAGAGGAAACCAAACAACACCTTATAGGCACCTGATATGTAACCTTAATTTTTTGAAACAAGAACTAAAGAATCCTCCAATGCAGAATAAACATGTCCATACCAATATTTGTCTGTAAACATCTCATGCCTTGCCTCTCAAGTAAGAGTTGAAAGTTCCGAAAGGGTGACTTGCTAAAATATTGGATGGAGTCCTCTCACCAAATTTCACACGATTGTATGTAGGAATCGACGGATCGACCTGCACCGCATAGGCATTGATTCCTCCAGAAATATTGTATATTTTCCTGAACCCCTGAAATATTGTATACTCACATGAACACTTGTGACATGTAAGATCGTTTAGAAGAATTTATGAAAACAACTTGCTCTCCAGGAAAGCTTATGAAAACAGCTTATAGCTTATATAGAAATAGTATGATTTTGTTTTATCTTTTGTTATAGAAATAGCGTATACATAAGCCCTTATATGATAAGCGCTTATGCCATAAAAAAACTCAATTAAATTGTTAGTCCAAACAGGGCCCAACTGTCTAATTGTTACTAACTAATGGGGTTATCTGACAAGACTGTGGCCTTTCAGAAGTCATCATCATCCTAAGCACTGGTGTACCTTGTTCGTTAAGTTAGAAAACAATGACTACTATGTCATAGTAACTTAAGAACATGAGAATTAATTCCTCAACATGTCAGTTCCGATTCCACAAACATATATAGGAGCTGTCTTTGTTCAGGAGGTAAAGAAATTCTTCAAAAAATTTACTGTAATCAGTGTTGTCAATCATGGATTGCAGAAAATAGCAGTTTGTTCAATTTCAATTATGCTACAGTACTATAATCACTATTTGATGACACTATACTAAATCAGGTTCGCCGAATAATAAGGGTTCGTTAAAATTCCTCTACACTATAGAACTACAGTACTGATCTTGGACAACACTGACTATGATAAAGTGAAAACCATATTATTCTATTAGTTGTCTAGTGTTTACTACTCTACAACATTCTTTATCTTAAAAGCCACATACAAATACTACATGCTTAAAACAACAATTGTCTGCAATGCATAGATTTAGAATAACCACTAACACCAGTAAGTGGACAACAAGTTACGAGGTAAAACACACATAGACATGCTTAAACTTTTAAGGTCGGATGATCAGACAAAAATTATTTACCTGTGACTGCAACCACCTGGCAACCTTTAACGACCGAATGCCGTGATGACACTGCATTTAGAAGTCAAGTTATTGAATGTGTATGCAACAAAAATAACTAAACAGCTAATTCAGCTTCAGTATTGAACAACAAACTACAAGTTCTGAAGATGAACGAATTCAAACATCAGAAAACAAAGGCGTATAATATAACCATTCAAACTTGGACTGCTAAAGCTGTACTTACAAGAACATATGTATCCTTTTGAAGATCAAATTTGGTGTTTATTTCAGGCACCCAGGTTCCAAATTGAAGGAGGGGAAGAACCATAAATCCTGGCAAAGACGCTTTGTTCCTGTGTATGATAAGAGTATCATTAAAAGAAAGGATAATCAAAATCAGCTACTGTAAACATGACAATATAAGTCAGATGAAAAGGACAATTCAAAAAACTAAAGAAAAAAAAATAGATGCATAAAAGTGTAAGCTACTAAATGAATATCCCATTCAATCAAACCAAAGTACATGTTCTAGTCTACGAGATATCAAAAGTGCATTAATGTTGAAATTCTCTCAAAACTTTCTATTCTATTTAATTATAGCTCAGATCAGCTTGATATTGTCTATTTTGTGCAAGCTCTTTTCCTCATCAACTTATCACCACTCAATCAGGCTACTAAGTACTAATAGTACTAAACTAAATGAGTAAATGCATTTCAATGATTTCAAAAACTAGTTAAAGTCAAAGAAAACAGGAGCATACACTTCTTCAGGCTCTCGAACATCAATTAACTGCGCCTCCTTCGAGAAGTTGGGATCTTGAAGTTTCACATGCAGCTCATCAGGTTGAATGTCTTGAAATACCGATTCTTCCCTAATAGTTAAAGGAAAAGATTTACGAGGCATAAGAAGTTAAGAACACTCACTGAAATAAACAACTACTACTACCAAGCCTTATCATACAAGGTGGTGTTGGCTAATTGGATCAAACAATCAATAAGAATTTATGAAAATAACCAAATATTCAATAAATTTCCCATCCAAAAGAAACACATTTTACCATCCAACTTAGAAAAAAATATGCCTGGAAATACCTTTCAGATAAAACCTGCAGCAGGTGCCATCCAAATTTTGTCTTACACATTACAACTTTGTTTAAAGGTGCACTAAACACAGACTCCTCAAATTCAGGAACCTGTCGCATTTACATCATCAGAGATATATCCAATCACATAATTGTACTATTGTAATGTAAAATTAATCTTAAAAAAGGCACTTCTAGGTCTATATTTCTACTTCATGAACTTCACTCTACAGAATCATATGGCACAATTATCGTTAGCAAAAGAAAATCCAAGGAAAAGCATAATATACCCTTTGCCCCTTTCTCATAAACCCAAAGAAAGTTTTTGCTTTATAGTAATTATATCCCTTCCTCTAACAGACAAATTTACAGAAGAAAGTGATGCATACCAACTGGAATCACCTAAGCCAGAAGCACAAAAAGTAGCAAATCATGAGCAAATTGAGAAACCCTAAGAACAAGATTTAAGTAAACCTAAACATCATACCATTTGTCCCTTTCTCACCCACCCAAGCCTTCCTCCTTCTTCTTTAGATGGGCAAACCGAATGGTCCACAGCAAGATCGCTCAAATCTTCACCTGGACACACAACAAGAAAGCCTTAGGAAGTTAAACTGAACAAATCATATCTTCCAAAACCACACCCTACAAATTGACAGGAGAAACCAACTCAATTCAAACAATGATGAGTGTGTTTGGTTATGCGGTGACAAATTTTTTATTTTTTTTGAAACGGCAAAAATTATTAAGTGACAAGCCTGTGTAAGAAACACAACAACTTGTGACAGAAACGAAATACAAAAGTTTATCAAAGAAACAAAATACAAAAGAGTGGTCACCACGTAACCAAACAAGCTTTTTTAATTTCTATTTAAAATCAATTTTATTTATATATGGATACATTGAGGTAGGTAGGTTGAACAATAAACTTGAGGTTAAAAATCAATTGTAAAGGGAAAAACTCCAAATTCTAGATTCAAGCTAGAATCAATTCTAATCGGGAACATTCATATACGTTAAAATCAATTTTTCACCTCTAGAATCAATTTATAATCCTCTAAATGTGGAACCAAATAAACACACAGACAATTTACGACACTACATTAATTAAATTGTACAATCCAAGTTTGTTAACCTGCAGAGAGTCTCTTTTGAAGATCCAACAATAGTTTCTCGTCATCTTCTTTCACTAACAAATGCTGCACCAATACTTCCCTTTCTCCACCACCTTCAACAGCACTACTCCCAGTGCTATAGAAAGCTGAAAACAAAACAATGATCGGATTTTTATTGATTTTTGAAACTCTACATTACATCACAAGGTGATAATCTAATCTTTGGGGAGCAAAAGATTGCCTAGAAAACAGAAATGAAAAATAAAAAATGGGATTTGCAGAAAATGAGTACTTGTTGCATTGGGAGACATGATAAAAGTAAATGGTGAAAGAGGAAGAGAAGAAGGTGAGTGAAAATGGAAGGCTTTTGTGAAGGAAAAAGTGTGGATTTGGGAGTGACAATGGGAAGGAAAAGAGAAGGAAAATAGTGATGGAGTTGTGGAAAGTACAGAGAGTTTTGGAATCGCCATTTCAACTCGTAATCGACAAACTCTCAACATTGCTTCTTCTGCTATGAATCCACTTCTTAACACACAGACAACACAGAAATGAAAACTAGGTATATATATATATATACAAGTTACAACCTCAAAATTAATGTTTTCAGCTATTTTGGAAATAAAATACTCCCTAATAAATTACAAAAATAAACAAGAGATTTACTCCTTTTGACTCAGTTATAATAAAATAAAAATAAAAATTGGTTTCATTATAATTAGTGGTAATTAAGTAAAAATATTTCCTTTTTCATACGAAATCAAAAAAAGTAAATGTACTTAACTATCTTTCTTTCTTTTTCCCTCAAAAAACGTGAAAGATAGTTGAATATATTGAATTTTTCTGATTTCATAAGAAATACTCTTACTAACTTACCCCTAATTATAATGACTATCTCTTCAGAACAAAATGTGAAGAAAAACTATGGAAGAAAACCTACAAAGTTCAAGGCAAAGTAACCATACAATTGCATGACACCAACAGTAGCAGTCCATAATACCATTTATGAATAACATGACTTTTGATTAAGACATAAGGCAAAACAACTCACAATTCAGAAATACATTATACAATACACCAAATCACTAAAACACTAAATGAAGGACAGAGTGCAATTTATAACAAACTTAACAAAAAGCTAGTACTCAAGATGTTGAGCGCAAACAAATAGGAAAAGAGACCTCCAGTTCAAACCGCATAAGAAAATACACCAATTCAAACGTTTAATAGTCAGAACTTGAACTCTACGTCTGTGATTTGCTATGTCTAAAGTATTCTTGGGGTACTCCAAATAGCTAAAAAGTTGGGATGATGGGTAACATTACTATAGCTTAATTTTGAATTCTTTGTCAGTGATGCCACACATCATGATTTAAAGCAATGGATTGACAGGTTGAAACATTTGATAATCTTTTTGGATCTATCAGTAGTGTTAGAAATACATTGACTCTAACAGATCTCCCAAATCATCCGGTAAAATAAGAACTGAATCATATAAAATCAACCTAAAACAAGTACATTCATTTTTTAAGCATCTAACAAATATGAAATCATAAACTAATATAACAAAGATAGAAAGACTTGATAACTCTAACAAAAACTATACCAAAATTAGAACTTCATATGAAATCAAAACTGTTTACTCGCGCACAACTCCGTGCTAATTCTAGCCGAAAGAAAACATTCATTCCTAACTTATGAATGATAAAACTGAAATCCTCCAACAACTAAGATAAAATCTGAATCACATACTTAAGTGCACACATGAGTTTATGATTTCCAAGTCTATGTACAAGTTGATGAAATATGAAACATAAATATTAATCAAGTTGTAAATTGAAATCAAAGGGAGCATTTAGTGACCCTAATTAGTAAAATTGAGAGAATAACAAATTTTTTAACCGTTGGTAGCCTGAAATGAGAGAACCCCATCAGTATTGTGCGTAAAAGATTTAAGCTTTCTTCTTCAATTTTTGAAAAAAGTTGAGAAATTTCTACAAGTGGGTATGTTATATGTATATCCAAGTCTATGTACGGTAACACAGTAGATATGCCAGAACCATTTTGCATTTTGAGAAATCACAATGGATCGCCATAATTCAGTCATACCCACTGAGTTATCAAACATAGACCAAGAGAGTTGAAGGAAAGCTGTTGAAGACGATGAAGAAAGGCATAATGAAACTTTCTTCTTTACCTTCTCTCTAACTTCTCTTGACTCATGGGGGATAAGTGCTTTTAAGTCATTTTTTAACTTAAAATCACTTTTTTTTACCTTTTTTTTTTATATAAACAATAAGTGGTTTTTATATAGACATTTTTTTTTTTTTGTGTTTTTGTTGTCTGAGTGCGGCATTGCGTTGTTTGTTGTTGTTTAATTTCATAGTCTTGTTGCAGTGTTTGTTTGACTCTTATTAAAAGACCAACTACAATCATTAATTTGAGCATCAACATTGTTGATCCGGAAACATGAGTATTCTGATAACTTTGATTTTATCATATTGGTAGCATTTTATTTTTGTATGTTATTAACTTGAATGTTGTGAATTTGTTCGTATATTTATCATTTATATGTTTTTAGCGGTGTTGAATATGTGATTGTATTTGATGTATTCTATTAATTGTGATTGTATTCAATGTATTCTATCAATTGTGATTGTATAGAAAAAAATGTATTGAATGTTCATTGATATTAGGAAAAAAGAGTCTAGGGTTAAGAGACAAATAAATATGAAGTGATTCTTATGATTAAGAATGGAGTGTTGAGTAGTTCTCTTTTGCAGCTAGAACACAAAAATGTGTCTTATTAAATGTGATCAAATCACAATAAGTGAATATTCCACTCGAGTCTTGTTCTTATAAAAGAAAGTTTAGTTTATAGGAGGCGCTCCCTAAACAACAAAGTACTATAAATACCCCTCTTATATATATTTTTTTTAAGGACCCTTCTTATATATTTAAATTCTCTTGTAAAATCTAATACTTTTTCTTATCTTTATTATAAAAAAAATTACTTTTTAAATTCATTGAATAACTGACGTATTCGTATATAGTTTATGATATAGATTATATACATAAGTTATTCAATAAATCTAAAAAGTGAATTTTTTTTTTTATAATAGGGTTTAGGAACCACAACATTCGAACTACACTCACAAAATAAAAAATATAGAAAGAAAATAGAATTAAATAATGTGTATTTTTATAAATGATTAAATAATATTTATTTTTATCTGCATCCAAATTTTTTATCTAAAGTCTTGTGTCTATTCAACATTGTACGGTCACCAATACACTTTTTTTTTGGTCAAGCACCAATACACTTTTCTAAAGATCAAAAAGTGAATTGTTTAAAAAAAAATATAAACCAAAGTATTTTTCACCTGCAAATGTAGCTATCTAGTCTTGATAACTAAGATCAATTTAAGATATTAGCCTCTCTTAACATGTGTTTTTTCATAAATATCGGGCAGAGATCGAATCCTAGACTAAATAGTTAAAAGACTCAAGTTTATATCACTTGTGTCATGTCATGTCATATTAGTTACTCTAAGCTTTCTTTAGTGTAAAAAACATGCACATGCACCTAAGTCAGTTGAATTATTTAAATTTAATAACATTAATGTTTGTTTAATTAAATTAGGTATTTATTCGATAAATACTTATTATATTGTAATAATTAAATAGAAAATGGAAATATACTCCACATAAAAAGTCGGTGAAAATTGAATACGACACAGTATATGTGATCTTAAAAATCACAAAGAAACACAAGTAATATATCATATGGAGTCCCTCGTAAGATTTAACATATGAATCATAATTTTGACTTTGTTGTACAACATTAAATCTACCATTACAATTTGAAACCATTAACTAGTCTTTGACCTGCAATCTCTTAAAACACGCGTTGAAGAAGAAACCTTATATCATACTGGCATATTTCCTTGTGAGATTGTTTGTCAGAGCTTATGAACACGAATTATATCACATATCCAAGTTGTTTTCAACATATATTCATAAGCTCTTCAAGATAGCTTATGAACAAGCTTATAGTTTACTTGAAAACTGTAACATCCCGCTCAGACGTAACTTTTATCAGTATCAGAGGAATTACGAGCGAGTATGGGCAAAATTGTAATTTCGAGACGACAAGGCTTTATATAGGAACAAGGCAAGATTTATTTCATTTTTCTACTTCCTTTCTCTCTCTACAAGTTGGAAAATCTCTCCTTCTCTCTCTCTCTAGAAATTCGGCCCTCACTCCACCATGCTCTAATCCATCAATCTTCTTCCCTAATTCCTTGTATTGCAAGCAAGCAGGCTTTTGGAAAAGATTGAAGCAAGAGGAACTAAGGAAAAGCCAAGGAAGGAGTAATTCCAAAGCTTGGGTTTGAAGAGGAAACTTGGCAAGGAAGCAAAGCAATGAATTAAGGTGAGTTCCCTAGAGTAGCAATATCCTTTTTGGGTCATATTGTGTGAGAATTGCAACTCAATTCTAAGATTATAGAGAAAAAGGATAGTTTTCCCATTTTTGATACATATGCTTGATTCCTGTTTAATCCTTGATCCCAGTATGTTTTTATAGTTTAAAATGAGTCTCTGGCATGTTTCAAAGATCACTAGGCAGTTGGGTACCAAGATTTTGAGGTTAAAACATGATTTCAGGATTCTGAGTTCTGCTACGATCGCAGAGCGACCAGGACTTTGCTCTGCGAAGCTTCAGACTCAGAATGTGCTTCTGACTTACTTCGCCCAGCCATCGCCTAGAGTTAGCTCTCCGAAGCTTCAGACTCAAGATGTGCTTCTGACTTATTTCGCAGAGCGAAGCTAAAGGTCGCAGAGCGAAGTGGTTCAGAATGGCTTTTTATTAACAAACAGTTGTACCATGCCAATGATCTTTGATATGTTTTGGGATAGAGATACTCATGAACTTTCAAGGATTAGTCTAGGATAAACATATGTATCATACAGAGTGATGGGTAATTTATCCACTAGGAATTCAGGTTAGTTAAGGGTTAGTTTCAGGATACCTTTAACCAGGCAAGTTATAGTGTACCGTAGGCAGAGGTACCAGGATTTCCCCTAGTTTCAGGTACATTTATATGTACATCAGGACGTGCCTCAGCTGTTCACGTCAGAGTGACACTGAGGGTACACGTAACAGTTCAGAATAGAATGTACCTTAGGTAGTGGTACGAGGAATGTATTTCAACAATCAAGTGCAAAGCTCAGACAAGATTAAGTTAAGACGTGCTACTAGGAGTTCCCGCTAGTTGGAACGTCTAGGCCACGTATAAGTTAAGACATTAATTAAAGATTAAATGTGTCTCCTGTTTTCTCGCTAGTTAGAACACAGGGGGTTCCGGCGAGCTGGAACGGGGAAGTTACCATCCGCGAGGATAGCCGCACATAAGAGTTTAATTAAAATATTAAGTCGCGTCTTTCGTCGTTCACGCTAGTGGGACACAGAAGGTTTACGTGTAAGTTAAGATTAATAATATGATAAGACTATACTGAGACGTGCCTCTAGCTGTTCACGCTAGTGGGACACTGAGGGTCACGTTTAAGTTAAGAGAATATTTCAAAGTTAAGCCGTGACTTTCGTTGCTCACGCTAGTGGGACACGAAAGGTTCATGCATAAGTTAAGACTATTAATTTAAGTATGATAAGTCGTGTCTTCTGTTGTTCACGCTAGTGGGACACAGGAGGTTCACGCTAGTGGGACGAGTTATTCCGCAAGGATGACCGCACGACTACAAGAGGAGTCCGGTGTTAGCCTGATATGATAGGAATTTTCACCGGTTATCAGGGGAATGTGCTCCGGGGTTACTCCACTCGGGGGCATTCCGTAAAATCAACTCAGATAATAATGTTTGTTACATGCTAACATACTAATAATATCAGGAAAATACTTTATTATGTTCAGGCAGGTATTAGTTATCAGGTATCAGGAATCAGTTATTAGGCGGTGATCCTAGGTTTCTCCTCGATCACTAAGTTATCAGTTTGTAGTCTAGTTTTATGACTACACAGTATAGCAGGCATAGGCAGGTATAAACCCTTTATGGGTAAAGTTAAGACTTGGCGATCGTAGGTTTCCCCGAGATTGCCAACAGCTAGTGCATGGCGACCCTAGGTTCCCCGAGGTTGCCAACAGTAGGTTGGGTGGAGCTCACTGAGACATTATGTCTCATCTCAATCCTTCTGATGCAGGTTTACAGGTAAGCACGAGGTTTGTGATGATGTGCATCAGGGAGACGCTGAATAGAGTGCAGTTGCTCGTTGTGTACCAGCCCAGGAGTTTATCAGAATCTTATACATGTATTCTATGGTATTTGGATAATTGTATAAACGAACCAATTTGTACTCATTCAGTTGTATTATTATTATTCCAAATTTTGATGTATCCAGTATCACTTTAATGCACATGCTAATATTTTAGATAAAATTAGTATGGGTGTTACAAAAACCATCTGACTTTATTTTATCTTTGATTATAAAAATAGCTTATATATAAGCACTTATATGATAAGCGCCTAATAAAAAAATTATCCAATCAGGGCCTAAACAATCTTTGACATGCAATCTCTTAAAACATACACGTTGAAGAATCCTAATATCATTAAATCAACTTGCCAAAAAATTCCATAACAGGCAACTGGTGCCAAGAAGTTTAGCAACTATCATAATTAGTTTGTTAAATAAGCCATGACCATATTTTTAACTACAACCTCAAGATTCTAGAATGCATTGTCCTTAGTGACACTCGCAAACTGAGCCACCACCAAAGCATGGCATCCCTTAAAAAAGTTCACATGTACCACTGACCTTGCAACAGTAACAACTACACCAATTGTGACAAGAAAGTATCCAAGTAGGTGGTTGACTTTATATCTTCTCCCAAGAAAAATATTATCTCCGTTCCTTTTTAATTGTCATTTTTTGACACTTTATACAAACTAAGACAATTAATAAATGTTACTACTTTTGATACAATAAGTTATATTTTTACTATAATGACCTTATTCATTTAATATCTCATTTCATATATTTCTCTCTCCGCAATAAATAACTAAGGGTAATATTGGTAAAACAACATTTAATGTTGCATTGAACTTTGAAAGTGACAGTTAAATAGAAACAAATTTTTTTTTCAAAAGAGACATTTAAAACGGAACGGAGTGAGGAATTGACAGGAGAATTTGCCACACTAGAAAGGTCTGCAACATAATAAGTTTTTGAATTAACTATGCTTCTTTAGTTTTATCCTACGTTTGTTTAAATTTTTTGACCAAATTTGAGACGAGGGAGAACATGACTAGCCATACAGGACGAAACATATCCAAGGACTTCTACTTTGATGGAGTTAATATGCATACACCAATTTGGTATCAGTATTGAGGAAATTTTCAGTTCATATTTGTTTGTATCAAAGGTTTGTAGATGATTCTGAAATTCACATACTTCATTTGAGTAAAGATTGTCAACTGCTAGATAAATCACCTAGATGACATCAATTGAGGATAAATGCAAGCGAGCACTTAATTGTTGATTCGTTTGCCTGAGACAAAATTGGAATTGAAGCTCCCGAGAGAATTGCTGATACAAGAAAGAGCACAGAAAATTATCAAATTAAATTCAGATTATGACATTGACCATATTGGTGAAGAGATAAATTATGCAAAAGAGCAAAACAAGGCAAGAAACTCATGGCGCTAGTGACGCCTCCCCAACAACACAACGCCAAAAACCAAAACACCTCACCAAACAGAGACCACCCTACCCTAGAAGACCAGAGTGAGGAACAACAACAGTGGGGCGGTCGAGAACCAGATGGCAAACCGCGCAAACCCACCGAGACCCCAACGTCCACACCGGAACACCCCACCGGGACCAGCACATGACAGGATTGGCCTCCCACTCTTAAAAAGAACAGGGCTACCAGGGTTCTGACCTAGGAACCACTTCCACGAGGAAAGTTTCGCCCTATACACCAAAGACTCAACAAAAACTGACCCCCTCAGCAAAGATTAGATCATTGCGGGAGCTCCAGATAGTCCACAACACAGCATGCCAAACAAGAGTCAAACCTAACCCCACCCTCGTACTACCCCCCAACCCCCAAAACAAAAGTATAGGAAAAAACGATGAACATCCATGTGGGGAACACAATGCCACCCTTTTTGTAATCTATAAACAAATTTTGATATGCTTACTCAATGATAGACGAATGGGTTGAAAGTGCAGTCCAAAGCAAAGCAAAGAAAAAAGAATGGAAATAATTACCTCCTGCAGCCATTCCAGTTGCAGCAGCAAGAGCCTCCAAAAGACCAATAACAACAAATGGAGTCTTTCGGCAAACTTAACATCTCATCAGTAACAATGACGGCACAGTGCCGAATATACATAATGCCAAAGTAGATGCTCGCATATCTGAAAAAAAAAAAATACAAACAAACACATCACTCCCTCATAACGATTCCCAAAATCCTATCATATTCATGGCTTGAAATAAAGGTTTGCGACCACGATCTAAACTGTGAAATTGTAGTTCTTTACTTCTTTATATCACCGCAACTTCGATTGTGGGCTTGTTTAAATTAACTTATTTGAGTCTATCTATTGACATAAACATTTTGAAGACTGTTTGGGAAAGTTTATGAAAATAACTTATTTCCATAAGTTATCAATCAATGATAGCTTATAAAAACAGCTTTGGTGATTTGGCATACTATTTATTTTCGACTTTTTTCCATAATCTAAATGTCAAATACTATTTTCAGGTTCGGTACTTATTTGAACTTATTTTTGATACTGAAATCTTCTAACAACTAAATGCCTCTTGGATAAAATCTGGATCACGTACTTGAGTTCACATATGACCTTATGATGTCCTTCTCATTTTCAACAACATAATTATAGCTTTTACCTATTGTGACAATAAAACCATAGCTTCAAACATAGTGTATCAGATAGACAAATTCATCATATTCATTCTACCAAAATCATACTAAAATAGAAAGGTTTTGAGACTAATTAAGCACAAACATTGAGTTGACTCAATTAGCAAAATTGAGAGAATTACAAGTTTTTTAACCTTTGGAGGCCGTCGTGTTTTTTTAAGCTTTCTTCAATTATTATTATTTTTATTGAGGGGTTAAACACAACATCAAGAAACGTATTTCTACAATTATTGAAAAAAGTTGAGAAATTTTTACAAGTGGGTATCCACATCCAAGCCTATGTTCACGTACCTAAATGGACATGTTCAGTACCTCAATGGACATGACAGAAGTCGAAGCAAAATTTTCACATCTGTATATTTATCAAGGTGCGGTTCAGGGAAGAAAAAAAAAGGATTGGAATGAACTCAAGGATACAATATCATAAATTTTGACTGTTGGGAGAAGAATTTTATTAACATTTTTCAATCCCATCCATGCTTAGGACCGTGTCATATACTACATATTTATACTGAATTCTCCTTATTATTTTTCAAACACTTCCGATGTGGGACTTGTTACATTTTCCTTTGAAATCAAACTTTTCATTAAAACAACTCTTAACCATCAATTGTACGATTTTTTTTAAGGCGAACAATTTACCAAAAATATATCAAATATAATATAAAATCTTATTTTTTTAATAATACCAACAATATAACATTCTTATAGATAAATTTGTTTAAAGTTATAATTAGAATAATGAAAAATTCGACCCAAAATTTCCTATTTTCTTTATATATTGTTAAAGATATAGATAATCAAATAGAAAATGAAAATATTCTCCGGTTAAACTCGGTGAAAATTGAATATGAGTGAGTATAATGTGGTCTTCCAACATCTTAACTCATTCCATCTAAATTTCACACAAATTTTTCTCTTTTTGAATTGTGGGAGTACAACTTAAATGATATAATTGAATATCAAAATTTAGTAAGTTTCAAGTCATTTGAATTAACCCAATGGTCCAATGTTTTGGTGAAGAAACTTTTGTGTGGTCATATAAGGTTATGGACACAAGATTTGAACACACTCACAAAATGAAAAAAATGTAGAAAGAAAAATGAATTAAATAATGTGTATTTTTTAAATGATTAAATAATATTTATTTTTATGTGTGTGTCTAAATCTTGTATCTAAATTCTCTGTGTCCAAAAAGTGAATTGTTTTAAAATATAAACCAAGGTATATCTCCCCTACAACCGTGGAGATTAATCCATTTAGATAACTGATATCAATTTAAGAGATTGACCTCTCTTAACATGTGTTTTTTCATAAGTATCGGTCAGAGGTAGAATCCTAGATCAAATGGTAAAAGACTCAAGTTTCTAGCACTTGTGTCATTGCATGCCATATTAGTTACTCTAAGTCACTTAAATTATTTAAATTTTATGATATGAATGTTTGGTTAATTAAATTAGATATTTATTCGATAAATACTTATTATTATATAATAATCATCTAGAAAATGAAAATATACTCCACTTAAAGTCGGTGAAAAGTTGAATACGAGAGAGTAAAATGTGATCTTCCAACATTCAAACTCATTCCATCTAATATTCTCACAAGTTTCTCTCTTTAAATTGTGGGAGATTACATTTTACTCTATGGTCAGAAAAGTACCACACCCACACAAATATCACAAGACAAGATTCAACATAAAATACAGTTCAATGTCCTATTCCAATTAGTGGAGAGACCATAATACTTTTCAAAAGTTACATATATTATATATATTCATAATAAGTGTATATCCTTAGTCAACAAAATTGACTTTTACTCTCCATTTATTTACTTTCTCAGCTTACACAAACATTGGATTTTGAGAACTTTTCTATCCCTGCCCTTTATCACTTGATCTTTTAAGCTCATCAAGAATACCTACTAGCAAATTATTGAGTAAACATATTATATACTACAACAACAACAACAACATTTTCCTTTCTACTTCATGTAGTCATCATTGAAAATTGGGCCCGAATCTATTACTACTTTTAGTGTTGAACCTTCTGCAGTAGAATCTCAACTCATTTGTTTCAATTCATCCTAGCTTCTCTAGGTGGAAGCCTCTGAGAAGGAAGCACCTGAGGAGCCATTTGACGGGGTCCATGCATAAATGAGTAAGCCAATAATGAGAACTATGGCCCCTGCAACAAAGCCTGTGGGAAGAGATGAGGCGACAACAAGGTATGGCAATTGAAGTGTGAACACATAGATGGATATCGGAACTGCCACAAAGCCAAATTGTATATATCAGTTGAGTATAACCTCATAATTCACATCAACATGCATTTATAATTTAGTGCGTGTTTATTCTACAGCGGTGAAAATTGATTTTGTAAAAGTGATTTTAGCGAAAAGTGTGTTTCAGGAAAAATTATTTATGGTTGGATACGTTTACATTAAAGTAAAAGTCACAAATTTTAGCTTCAAGTTAGAATCATTTCTAGTCGAGAACCCCAAATATACCAAAATCAATTTTAAGTCTTCAAAATAATTTTTGACTCTCCCAAAAAATGAATTCAAACACACACTTAATTTTTCTATATAAATTTATCAAAACAAGATCTTGTGAATATGTGAACAAGAATATTCAATACCATACACATGCACAACACTCCAAGAATAGTAAACAACTTGATATTTCATAGTTGTCTATTTGTCATTAAACAATATATCAACTTCAGTGTAGCTATACTTCTGTGAAACAAGCATACCTGAAAATGTTGAAGCAAGACAAGATACAAAGCTGAAGAGATCTTGAGGAGATGAAGCAATGCAATATTGAAACCAATGTTTACAATAATAAACAGCAATGGTAGCAGAGGTGCACCATCACATCCTGGAACCAAAAAAACAATTTTTTTGTATCATAATAATCACAAAACTAAGAACAAATTAGGATTCTGAGCCAACCCAATCCCATCAAACAGATAATTACGATTCTTGAAATTTTACATTCAAATTCATCTTGCCTTGTAACATTGAGGCTATATAAGAGACGGAATCTTTGGCAAACTTAACATCTCATCAGTAACAATGCTGGCACGGTGCCGAATATACATAATGCCAAAGTACACAATCACATATCTGAAAGAAAAAAAAAACATAAACAAACACATCACTCCCTCATTTCAACTCCCCAAATTTTATCATATTGAAGGATTAAAATAAAGGTTTGCGACCGCTATCAAAATTGGGAAATTGTTTGCATTATCTTATTTGAGTTTGTCTATTGGCATTACATCAGGTGTAAGACTGTTTAAGAGAGCTTATGAAAACAACTTATTTCCATCAGTTATCTATGATAGCTTAAAAAACAACTTATAATTTATATGAAAACAATTTGACTCTTTTTTTCTTTTATAACAAAAATTGCTTATACATAACCATTCATATGATATGTGCTTATGATATAAGCGTGTAATTAAGTTGTTTACCCATAACATGATGTGAGTCTATATCGTCCACATTTGACCCTGATTCTCCACAATATAAGGATCATGGTAGGGTCGTTACTCTAACAATTGTTTTCTTTTTGTTTCCCATAAGTTCCCTCCATTGGAGTTAATTATGTTCAAGTTACTATCAGACACTAAATGTAAACACGTCTCAGTTGGGATTCGAACCTTCTCTAGCAGCTATTCAAACTTTGATCAAGTCCACAAAATTCCACTAAATAATTATATTTGTACTCCCTAAAAAAAGTAAGGTGTAAACAACTCTATAGCACCGACATTTCTGATGAAAGACGTATCTGGTGTCGGACACCAATGTGGCATTACAAGGTTGACAAAAGAAAGGAAAGAAAAGTGAATGAAATACCCGAAAGTGGAAAGTTGTGCAAGGAAGAATGGATACTGTTTCAAAGGAACCAAAGCTAACTTATAAAGAACTCTGTTTCCGGCACCCATCACAACCGTCGCTGCCGCGGCCACCGCCACCTCCGCCGCTTTATTCCCACTCCTTCCCGCCACGTCATCATTTCCAACACTCCCATCCTCCACCACGTAATTGCATGACCCTACCTTCTCCTTTCTCCGCCTTGCTCCGCCGTCTCCGGCGGCGCCAACCACCGTCAACTTCATTCTCAGCGTCCTCGTCGGCTGAGGGAAATAACCATATTTGATCCAGCAATCCACGACGGTCATCTCTGGTCGCCGGAGTCTAACGCCGGCAAGCAGTGCAATGGCTCCGGCGTCGGGACACCGCCGGCAGAATGATGCCATCAATAAAAATTTGATTAAGAGAATGAAGAAATTGAATTATTTATTAAATTGTTATAAGAAATTTGAAGTGTGTTTGTCATATTATATAATTAATTGATTTGATACATCACATCACAAGAATACTACTCAACTTTATGAACCACAAATTCAATTCACTTTGTTTATTTAGAAGAAAAATTCAATTCACTTTCTATCTTCATTTTATGGAATTAATAAAAATAATAACTACATAAATATGTCTTTTTTTTTTAAGAAGACATATTTATTAGGGGTGGACAAACGGTCGGTTTCGGTCGGTGCCGGACCGAAAACCTCCATCCGAATAATCCGTCGGCTGGGAAATCTAAATCCATCTTCGACCGTTTAGACTGTTCGGTTGTTCGGGTAACGGGTTCAATCGGGAGCGGGTTGAACGGGTGGGTTCCGATGGGTAAAAGAGGTAGAAGAAGCTACTGAGATTTTGGTCATAGACGTCAATACCACGCATGGAACCATGGTGATGTAGCTGAAACAAGATGAGAAAGACGATGGAGATGTTTGTCCTCTTCAATGTCAGATGTGAAAATAGGGAGAGAATAATAAAGTTGGAAAAATACTAATAAAATAATGTTTGTTCAACTTTTGTATCAGAAAAGAATATATTAAACATTTCAAGATGAAGATTACGTAGGCAACTGATATTGTGGTGTGGTTCTCAAGAGTCAAGTAGCTGTACAGCTACAAAGTATGGCTGATTCATCACATCACTCGGAGCACTCCTGATATTTGAATAAAAAATAGATATATTTCGTATATAATTCGGTCGGCTGCGGGTTGCTAATGGGTTCATTGTAGAGATCCGGACTCGACCATTAATATCCATGCGAAACCAAAAACATTCAACTGACCATCCGACGGGCCACTCCAATCCAACCGTCAGTCCATTTTTTGATGTCGGGTTTATCGGTTACGGGTGGGTCACGGTTCTTTGTCCAGCCCTAATATTTATATAGTATGTTACCGAATGATCTCACTACATAAATCTATACTGTCAAATTTTTGTATTTTTTTGTTTCAGTGTTTAGGAGGTTAGGTGAATGATCCCACCATATATATTTCATATTTAGATGTGTCTTTTCTTTGAATATTTAACGGTAAGCGTTTTTACTTAGTTGGCTGAAATGTATTTTTGGTTAGATAGTATTTTTGTCTCTGAACATGTAACGAGTAGACATAAAGTCTCTCAATGTAACGAAAATACGAAAGTCTTTGATTGATAATAACTCTTTTAGTCAAAATAGTTTCTTATATTGAAATGTTTCCTTTAATGTCATGGTCTTGAGCTCTTGAAGGGTTGAAATGTGGTGGGTTAACGCGCAGAAAGTTAAAACATAGAGTGCGTATGAAAGATGTAAGCATTTCTTGATCATAAATAGAAGCATTTATTCTCTTCGGTGACAATGACCCAAAAATTAGATCAGTGATCAAAATTTTGAAAAAAAGTTAAATGGAGGGAAAAACTAATTTTTAAGATATGGAGAACAAAACTTCAATTTTTGAAGATAGAGGACTATAAGTGCATTTAATTCTATTTAGTTTTTAATTCCTTGAAAAAAAAACTAAAGTACATATTGTTTAAATAACTAAGCTAAGTAGTATAATTAGTTAAAATATTAGAGTGAAATACCTCTTTTGTTTATGTGAATGAAATGCCTCTTTTGTACTCATATATTTTTTTGACAATGAATCGTTTTATAGTCGATAAATATAGACTTAATTGATAAAGAGTTGACTTATCAGTGAGATTGTTGATTCAACTTCAGCTAACCTTTGAAGTTGACTTCAATTTTAATGAGTTTCGAAATCTAATTCGCTTAAACTTTATTTTATATATATATTTATTGAAAAAAGAAAGAAAAAAATATATTTTTACAATGGCAATTATGTCATGCAGGTGCTCAAAGAATGTACATAAAGAAAGACATTTCAATTTCAATTTGACTTTTAACTTGTTTTTGTGGAATAATGCATGAACTCTCCCGATAGAAAACTCGTTGAATGATTCCAAAGACCAAAGGAATCAATCACTAGGAACTCTCGTGTTGTAAAGAGTTTTTAGTGTCAGTAGTTAATGAGATTCATCAATGACATATATTTAGAGGATAATGTAAGTTTAATTTTTGGACAATTTTTCGTCATACTTTATTTATCTTAAGATCGAACTTTGGATTTCGGAATCTCTTTCTCCTAAGAATCCGACGGTTAAAAAAAAGAGCTTCTACTTATTTTTTGTACAAACAGTTTCTACTTTTTGTGTGAAAGAAAGTGTTTCTACTTCACAAAACATAGTCCACATTGTTAGTGAATTGGATATCTAAGTGGAATCTCATATAATTCATATGACACAATTATGCATTTTTTATTTTGTTTTAAATGCACTTTTGATCACTCAATTTGATTTTTTTTTTTAAAGTTTTGGTCCTTCTATTTTAAAAATTGATTTTTTTGTCCCCTCATCTTATTTTTGGTCATTTTTTCTATGATGTGACATATTCATTTGTGACGTGACAATGCTTTTAGACATATTTTTGTTGACAAAAATATTTAGTGTCGCTTAATAAGTATTACTTCGGCATAAATCAATATGACACATCTTACAAAAAACAACAAAAATAAAATGGAGTAGTCAAATTGGGGATAAAAGTAAAAATCGACTTTTAAAATAGGGGATAAAAAAACCGATTTTAGAATGGTAAGGCAAATTTTTCATTGAGGCGTCAATGATTGTATTTAGCATTGTCAAATTGGGCCACATCAACTTGACTCGACCTAACTTATCGGGTTAGATAGAAAAAATGGGTCAAGCGAAGAGAGAACCTATATTTATATTTTACTATATTATTTTTATTAAAAGGAATACTAAAGTATAAACAAAAGACAATACAAAAAACTACAAACGGGGAAATTGAGTTCTCATAACTTCGACTAGATAATATTGTGATAGGGGAGAATTTGTCGGAATTATAAACTCTCAAACAATATTGACTTTTATCAAGGATGAAGTTCTAGCTACTTATCTTTATGTTTCTCTTATTGATAAAATTCATTCTTGTTAAAATCCATGGACTTTTACTCAGTTAAAGAGCTAACATAATCATTCTTATATGTACGGTGGTTATGTTAGTTCTTTTTTTATTTTTTCTCTCTCTTACACATGAGCCATGTTCCATATATGAAAGATCTGCTCTCGAGAGTGGAGAAAAGCACCACTGAGATTGGGTTACAAAGTACAAATTAAAAATAGTGAGCGCACACAAACACAACACCAACTAAAATAAACTATAATTATGAGCTTTTGCCACAATTCATGCCCGTAGGTTTATAACTTCGACAATTCAATCAGTACATATAAATATATAACTACTATGAAAAATCTTGAAAATATTTGGCATATGACTATCAAATACATAAAATTAAGACACTGATAATATCTTTTTAAAATTTTCAACTATTAATATCTTAAGTAAGAGATACAAATAAGAAATTAAGTTTAATTGGCATCCACACGATCGAAGCCCGGAGGCGCATGAACAACAATGTTGTTGTTTTTGCTGTTAGATTCATGTGCAACATGATCAACATTGTTGAGGACACCAACGACATATGTTGGGTCATCCTCTTCGATTTCTTGAATAATTCCATTGATGGAGACCATCCTTTGGAACTCAGGTTTCTTGAAAAGAGTAGCATTGATCCAAACAACACCGGCTGCATTAACCTTCCCACCAACAACTCCACCGAATATTTTTCCATGACTACCAGAGAGGTATATGGAAAAAGAGGAACATGCTGGATCAATGATGAATCGCGAAGGAACACGATCACAATTAGCATTTATATATGTTCCAGATATAGATATCAGATGGAACGGTCCTTCAAAGGGTAAAGATGGGGTACGAGTTACCGGGTGGAGAATGGTAACATCAGAGACAAGACCGGAACCTCTGGATACTATTATTCCAGCTTGACGACATCGAGCATAGTTTATTAGAGTCTCCACAATATCATTTCCATGAGGAATCTCAATTACAATAGTTTCCATGAGTGTTTCCATGTTTTCATCGGTAATGACGGGTTGTTTAGGCTTGTTCTTAGAACCCAGGGGTCTGCCCCTAGGTTTTTTGGAGGATGATGGTGTTGGCATCATCAATGTCTCATTGTTGTTGTTGGTGGTGATATGAGAGATAATGTAGTCTCTCTTAGTTCCCACCATGACAGATGAGTTACTCGAGAGTGTGGAAAATCTCACAGGGTTATTGTCAGAGGACTCCTTCTCGGAGTTTGGGGAGAAAGGTGAAGATGCACAATTGTTGTTTATCATTATTAGAGATGTGTATTTTGTGAGAAAGAGACAGTCAAATTGATAGAGTATTTATAGTCGTTTCAAATGTGGACCCTGCCCATTGGTATCCTTCTAGATTAACTATTAAGTATACTACAAGCTAGTCGTTTAGCAAGAGAGAAAAAGAGATAGTACTTCTGACCCTTGTATGAGATATAGACTTTACTATATCGTGATGAAATGAGACGAGAAGTAGGGAGATATTATAGAAATGGTAAACTCAGTAGTGGGTTGAACGCCCCATGACTCATTTTAATATCATTGAATTGGATTTAAAATGTCAAATCAAGATAAGAGTTATCTTATGGTCAACTAAAAATTTATTATATTTGTTGACTACATCCCTTCTAAAAACTTATATTTGTTGACTACATACTGGATAAAAAAAAATTTCAATAATTTTAGGTTTCCTTTTTATACTTGTTGTTTGTACTGTTATACGAAAATACAGATGTAATGGCACAAAGAGATGTACTAGTACATTGGATAGGGAATATTAATTGTCAAAAAGTTCAATACTAGAAATTTATCTTTTAACACAACAATATTTTTTTTCACAATTTAGATTCCTCAAAATTATATATATATATATATATATATATATATATATATATATATATATATATATACACACACACACAAAAAAAATTACACATAAATAAAAGGCAAGCCAACGGTAAGCTATACAGTTAAGCCTTTTTAGATGATAAAATTAATCTTCGTAAACACAATATTCATAGATCTAAGAGACATAATATCACTATGCATGATAATTTGAACTATATGTAAATAGTCAACAAAAGTGATGTTTTTTTTTTACAAAAACAAAAGTGGTGATATCAAACAAAAATTAATTATAAAAAAGACGGTTGATTGCAACATTATTCTTTGTGAAATTGATTAAGTACATGTACATGTATAATGTATTAAAAACTATGCAAATGTTAAAACTTTGAAATGTATTTCATAATTATGAATCAAAACTATATTTTATATTCAATTTCGTGGACTGGTTTAACTTATTAAAAAAACTATATTTTTTATTTTAAAATGTATTCTCCACTGCAGAGTTATCAAATAAATTTGTAGATGTTACCATCTTACTAAAGTCCAAATGGATTTTGGCTATAATTTCATTGTTCGGTGTCAACGACAGAAAATTACAAACCAATTTCATTATATGAAAAATGGTAAATATATTTTTTACCTTTGATATTTTTTTTGCCAATGTATTTTGTATAGATGTCACCATCTTGTTAAAGTGCAAATTTTTTTTGGCTATATTTTCATCGTTAGGTGTCAAAGACAGAAAATTACAAACCAATTTTATTATATGAAAAAATGGTAAATATACTTTTTACCTTTGACTTTTGTTGGCGACGTATTTTTTTAGTAGTGTAACTGTTTTTTATTTTTTTTACACATGTAACTGTTTTTTATAAGCTTAGCACTTATACTTTATTTTATATAATTTATTAGTTTTTTTTTTACCAAATTAAGTCTTTGTTTAGACGAGCTAAAATATATCATAAAAAAATAATAGGTTGTGGGTATAAACTAAACCTAAGAATAGTTTAGCAGGTCCACCATATTGTGATTCTCAAACCGAAAATCGAGTTAGAAATCCATTTCAGTCCTTTTCAAACAAATCGGCCTTAGTTTTCTACCTCTAGATTCTCTTTTTCATTTCTTCATTAAGGGGGTGGTTTGGGTCAACTTTTGACCCGAAAACGCTCATCTTCGTCTTTTTCTCTATATTTCAATTTAAATAAGTGATTTTCACATAGATCTATATTTTTTTCTTAGTGATTTGGTCGTCTAAGTGCGGTGTTGTTTGATTTTTTTTTGTGTTGTTGCGGTGTTCATTTTGTTCGTATTAAAATATCAGAGGTTCAATTCAATGATTTGGACTTCAACGTTGCAGATCCGAATGCAAAAGTATTCCAGTGACTTAATTTTATCATATTATTTGTAGACATTTTGTTGTTATATGTAATTAACTTGGATGTTGTGTGTTTGTTCATAGTTCATCCTTTATGTTTTTAGCGATATTGAATGATGTAGTCTATCAATTTGAATGAATGAATATCGTTTTATTTTTGTCAAAAAAGAAACTACATGCTGGTAAATTATGAAATTATTATTATAAAATCAGCGGTCAAAATAATTATTAAATAAATATAGGGTTTAATTAGTAATTGGTCGTATAACAAGTGAGTCATTGTTTTTTCTTTTTAAGTTTTCTCTTTCATTTTTTTTATTGAAAGGGTGGTTTGGACCGAAATCACTATGCTTCATATTTTTCTCTTTATTTCGGTCCAAATAAGTGATTTTCATATAGATCTATGTTTTTTCTTAGTAATTTCGTCGTCTAAGTGTGGCGTTGTTTGATTTCCCGTATTGGTGTTAATATGGTTTCTATTAAAAGATCAGTTATTCACCGGTGGAAAAAACTCTTTTTAAGTCGGGCGCGCGTCTGACTTAATATTAGCCGTAGTGAGAAGTTTTGGTCTGTTAAGTCGGATTTTTGAACCGACTTAATAAATATTCTTAAGAATTATGGGCCTGCAAAAATACCAACAACATATAAACCCGACCTAAGAAACTATTTTCTTAAGTCGCCCAGATTTTAACTGACTTAAAAAGCTAAGTATTTTTTTTTATGCAATTTTGCAGGATTTCCATCCTTTTTATTTTTTCCATGCATATGTGTAGAATATCCAATACCAATAAATTGTATTAATAAAAATATTCATATAAAAATTGGACCAAAGATAAATGTATTAATCAAAAGAAGTAATAGAAATCAAATTACACATCTACTAATAAAAAAAAGTATATAACTACAATGTCATACCAAAGTAGAACATAGTCACTGCACTAACAGTGTAAAGTTAGACCAAATTAAAATGCAAATAGATAAAATACCTACAATAAGAGAACTACAATTGCACTAAAATAACAAAAACTCAAAACAGGGCCAACTATGTTGAATCCCCACCTGCTCCAAAAACAAGTTTGACACTAAAACTTGCTTCCTTTCTCTATGCTTTGAGCTAGGACGAGAATACTTCTTATCCATCCTAAGGAACAATTTTTATGGCCGGCACAGTGGGAGATTATGCCTCTCACCCTACATAATTAAAATAAAATAGACACAACAACACTTAGAGAAGCCAAATATAAAACTTTGTGCACATTAAACATCAAGATTATATAAATTTCCCAAGTACCAACATCACAAATTTCACAAGTCATTAGCACTAGCAACAGATGTTTTGTGAATATTTCATACAAAAAATGCTAACATACATGGATTAAAAATATGTTGATGCATGTAAATGACATACTCACTGACCTGACGATCAACAAGCTCTCCTTTTCCAGTGAAGTCCATCTGAAATAGAGCAATCACCAGTCCACAATCTGCTAAAAAACATAATCAGTCAACTCTCCACATCACATGATATTTCAATGGAAAGTAACTCTATACTACTCAATTATTAATAGTTACGGAAAAAATAACAAAATAAAATTTTACAAAGCCACTAACAAGTCGAACCTCATCTTCCATAAGTTCTGTAATTTAAAACTGAATTATTTCAATACACTTCTAGTAGTCAAGTCTTTCATTCAGTCCTATATATAGATTTTAGTTGTGATCAAAACCACATAGTGAGAGAGAATTTTACAAAGCAGATAACAATAACTTACCAGCGTCCAGCGGACACTCAGAACTCACTGAAAACCCAATTCCTTCTACAAAAAAAAAATCTTGCATTTTATCTATCCATTAATACTCAGGTAAGTCAAGTTCAATTAAGGAGATAAGGTGCATGTTGTGCTAGGTAAGAACAAGCTAAGCTTACATTAAGATAACCGCGGTAAGACAAGTTCAACTAACGAGTTAAGTAAAACAGAATTGAAGGACAACGGCCGAATTAGATCACATGAACATTCTTTTGGAGCTCTCATCCTCATAAGAATATGCCAGCTGAAGTATTAAACCAATAACAATTATCAAACAGAATTTGTAGAAAAAAATATGCAGTAGCCCGATATAGGCTTCTTTTGCAGCTCTCATCCTGATAAATTAAAATTTTCTTTTAAATATCCAATGACACATGGAAAGGACATGAAGCTGAAAGTCTATATCTCTAAACTTTTCTCAAACAAAATGCACAAAACCACAACAAACACCAGAAATCATTACTAAAACAAAACAACACAACCTATGATCATAAAAACGGACAAATATATTCTCAATATACACAAGTAAACACAACCACTTAGGTACTTATACTAAAAAAACCTTACTAACCCTTTTGTGTTGCTTTATATAACTAAGAACGGTAAAAACAATAGTACAAAAAACAAAACATAATGCAAAGTGAATACTCAAAGTAATATGATTCAGATAAGATAGATATATATTGGTAGTGACAAGAGACATTAACATAGATATGCTAAAATATGTTTTCATAGAAAACCAATGTTCTCCAACTACTTTTGTTCATCTTCATCTTCTTCTTTATCTTTAATTTTCCTTACCCAACTCTGATTTATTTGGGAAGTGGCTTATTGACCAAAATCCATAATATCCACATATTTCACCCTACCTTTCAAGTTATCAACTCAGTTCCTAATAGCCCAAGAAAGTTATATTAATAAGTATAAAGAAGTTAAAAATCGGTCTATATGATAGATATCAATACTAAAATAATAGTTTCCTCCTTATGATTTAGTTTCTACCATCAACTCTTCAAGAGCTTATAATTCCCCCTCAACAAAAATTGACATCATACTTAACTTGTTCTCTCTAGATCACTCATGGCATGAATAGCAATGGTATCAATAGCAATACTTGTTTCATGCACTCCAAGAGCTAATCACATTGAATAACTATCACAATGCATCATTCCATTGAAGACAATGTTCTCAAATAGCGAACAGCTTTTTCATACCCTCTTTTTTTTTATAATTTTTTTTATCAATTCCAGTGCCCTCTCTGACATTAAAAGAAGAACAAAAACCTAAAAGATAAATATTTAAACAAAAAGCAGAAACCTAATAGTTGTCCTCCTCGTCACAGAATTTTAAACAATGACTATAACAATAATCTAAGGAGCGTTCTATTTGTTAACTTATATTCAACTGAATCAGAAAAGAAAAAAAATTATGTGGATTTCGTTGAAAATTAAAAAATTATATCCAGATGAAAACAAAATAAAAAAATTTAACAGTTATTATGATCAAATGGGTCATCAATAAATAAATGAAATTCATCAAATTTATTCAGATTTTCATGCTTCTCAACCAAATAACAAATACATATGAAACAAAGCAATAATCAAAAGGGAAAAAGATAGTACCTTCCCCTTGGAGTTGAAAAAGATGATGAATTATGAGAGGGAGGGTAACGTAGAGTAATCAGACCCTTTTCAAATTCAGAGTTTGGATTGAAGGGTTTGATGAGGAATTGATGGGAAAGTTCGACTCTGAAACAGATCGATTGAGGAACGGGAGAGTGGGAGTGAGGCGAGTACAGTAATAAGGAAGAGAGGAAACATACCGATGGATGTACTGAAGAAAGAAAGGTAAAAAGTAATATCATATCTTTTTTTTTTTTGTCAAGAATATCATATCTTTAATATGAGAGATTAAATAATTTAATTGGTTTGAACTAAGGATTAAAAAGTGAGAGGTCAAAAGTTCAAGTCTTGCCAATGAAAAATAATTAATATAATAATTAATATACTGACATTCTACATTTACAAGTTTGTCCACCACCGCATTCTTCCTTAAGTCGGTCAACCGACTTAAGAAAATGACTTCTTAAGTCAGTTAGTCAACCTAGCGACTTAAGAAATTTTTTTAAAATTTTTTCTTTTGATTATTTTATTAACCTTAAGTCGGGTAATCTTATAACCGACTTAAGCAAGTTTGAAAGAATTGCAAAATTGCCACAGCCTCACTTGTTAAGTCGGGTGGCAGAGCGAACCGACTTAAGCATCGTATCTAAAAAGTATTTTTTGTACTAGTGATTCGATCAATAATCTGGGCATCAATATTACAGATCAGGAGGCATAAGTATTATGGTCACTTTAATTTTATCATATTATTTGCAAACATTTTGATGTGTATGTTATTAACTTGGATGTAGTTAGTTTGTTCACAATTCATCCTTTATGTTTTTAGCAATGTCTGTACTCTATCCATTTGAATCAATGAATACCGTTTTGTTTTATGCAAAATAATATTCTGCAATCTAAAGTATTTTTAAAATTTAAAAATAGTTTAAAACAAATGAAAAATAACAAAAACATAGGGAACATAAACGATAGAGGGTAAATGGAGTACATATTTTATAAATTTAAAATAATAAATCCTAATCCATTCTTTTCTCATTTGATTAAAACAACAGGAAGAAAAATGAGCAAAATATTGGACTCCATTCTCTTTTATCATTATATTCCAGAAATATTAAATATTTTTCTTTTAAAAAATTGTCTAGCCTTGATAAGAGGTTTTTTTTAATGACCAATCTTAGTATTGTTTTTTTAAAAGACTAATGTAAGTAATTAGTTGTTAGTTTTTTTCTCTCATTTGTTCGGGTTTGAATTCAGAACCTCTGTATTTTTAATCCGTAGCTCAAACAAATTGATCTATCTAATCCAAATGATAATAGAGCTAAGACAATTAAATATTTGATTTTATTTTTAATAGTTTTTATTTTGAAGGAAAATTTTATTATTTAATAGTTAAACTCCAAAATAAGGAATACACTCAATTTCCATTTTCTCACGATTATGTTCGTACTAACTCAACATATAATATAAAATATTTAAAAGATAATTTTTTTTAGGGGAATTAAAAGATAAAATTTAAAAATACAGTTCTTGTCACAAAAAAAAAAAATACAGTTTGACTTTCAAATATAAAATGAAATTCAGTTCATATAGTCATCGATTTCCTTCTCTTTACCATTCTTCCTTGCCCATTCCCTTCCATTCAACTAAAAAATACAATTAAGCAAATAATAATAAATAAATACTACATTTAATCAAAACTAATTTATTTCAGAAAAAGATCCTAACCAAAAAATATTTCACGATGGTCAACAACAACACATTGATAAAAACTAATATATTATTAGGTTTATATGATTTTCCAAAATTGTTTCAAAATTGATGATTTTGTTGACCGATGTAACTTGTAAGGGGACAAAGTCTAATATGGCATCAGACTATAAATTAACCAAGAACTAGGGGTGGGAATAAGTCAGGTCAGACTTTGATAGGCCCTGAGTCTGACCTACGAAATTTTGTGCAAGCCTGAGTCTGACCTATGACCTTTCGTAGACCTATTTTTTTGGTATGATCTGGCCTATTTGAAAGTTTGGTCTGGCCTGAAAGCCTATTTACAAGCCCACTTCAAATTAAAGTCATTAAATAGTCCATTTTATTTACTTCTAAATAGGTCAAATTGACCTTAAAGTCTATTTTATTGTAAGGCTTGTCTATCACTATAAGACCGCTTATTTCACTATAAGACCTTAAAGCCTATTTAAAAAGTACATTAGTTGAATTTTTTTCTTGATTTTTATGTTTAATATAAATTATATTTTAATATAAATAAAAAATAAGTTATAATAATATGCATAAATAGGTCGGCTTATCAGGCTTCATAGGCTTTTTTGATAGCCTAAACCTAACCTATTTACTTAAATAGGCTTTTTCAAAAGCCTGAGCCTAGCCTTTTTCTTAAATAGACCATGTTAGGCCTAAACAAGTCAGGTCGTAGGCTCCTGTAGGCTGGTCTGACCTATTCTCAACCCTACCCAGAACCGTAAAAATGGATACATTTATTTATTGCTTACATATATTGTGCTTAATGATAATATTTTCGTAGTTACATTGGAATATATTTTTTTGCTTATTTTTTTCTTAATTATATATATATATATATATTGTGCTTCATGATAATATATTTTTTTCTTAATGATTTTTACAATATTTTTTGCTTCAAATACTTTCGTAGATAGGCCCGGCCCAAGCTATAGGTAAACAAGGCATTTGCCTAAGGCCTTAAATTTTTTTTTTACCTATTATACCCAATGCCTTGTATTTATTTATGGAGTTAAATTTTTTAAGAGAAATAATACAAGTGGAAAATGACACACCAATCAATATACTTAATAATTATATAAAGTCAAGAATGTCAACAAAGATCAAATGAATTTGTTTTATTATCAATTGAAAAGGAATTGTTAAACAAAATCGATTAGGATAATGTTATGAATGATTTTGCATCAAAAAATGTTCGAAGAGTGAAATTTTGAATACAAATATTACTTTTGTAAAAAAAATATTATTACTAATTTTTTTCACAAATTATTATTAACTTAAAGCGCCGCTTCATATTTCGCCTTGGGCCTCAACATGTGTTCAGTATTTTAAATAGATTTTCGATTTTGTTGGTTTTGTCTAAACCACCTACAAACCTAGTGATATCATCCACTATACATATCAACATCATTTATAAGGTTGAATGATAGAGATTCAAAAGTGACTACAAAAATACTCATAAATACCATTGATATCTCGAATCCACAATTTTCTCAAAGTTTTTTATAAGCACAAAATGTTAATTTTATGTGAAAAACCATACTAAAAACACCTAAGAAAATACACAAAAGCTTTATCTAAATTAAACTGTTGTTATAACAATAAAATAGGACATCTTTTTACCTAAAAAAAATACACCATAGACAATTATAACTAAAATAGTTACGGAATACATGACTCTTTAACTCATTCCCATGTATCATTATCATATTGAGGCTTCTCCCTTCAAGAATAATCAACATTTGCTTTAACTATATATATATATATATATATATGTATGTATGTATGTGCAGGCAGGCTGGCTGAGACACTATTTTTAGTCCCATTCCATAAATATATAAGGTTATAACGTACTTCCCTACAAAGAACATTCTACAGAAACATGAAGAGCTTTTTGGGAGGATGGTGACGTGGTCGATGGAGTTATCAGAGAAAGAAAGGGAAGACATTATATAAAAAAAAAAATAGTATAAGAGAAAAATTTTACTCCAAATTCTTCAAATCCAGTTTTTTATATGCTAAGCTTGCTTTGACAACTACATGTAAACTAATAGCAACGTGCAATGCACTCATTTTTTCATTGAACCAAAAATTTAGGTAAATAAACAAAGAGGTGCCCACGTGATGCTTTCCTCTTGAAGGATGAATATGATGCTTTCACAAAACAAGTTTTCAATGCCTCTTAAAACTAATTTAAAACCGGTACACAATTGCATAAATATTGTGTACTCAAAATGTAACCCCTTATTATTTATTAGTTATGGTTGATAAGAAACGTAATTTTATAATAACCGTAAAGAACACAAGATACAAAAGGAATACACATAATTTATATTGCTTTACATAAAATCACTTTGCTCGGGCTATGTTAATTTTACACTTATGTACATAACAGAACCTTTAATGACTTGGGTGAGCGTACAAGCAATTTGTAGGGTGGGCAAAAAAACCAAAAAACCGAACCTGAACTGCTGAACTGAACCGAACCAAACCAAAAAAAACTGAACCATTACTAACAGTTCTAGAACTGAACTGAAACAGTTCGGTTCAGTTCAAAACAGTTCGGTTCGGTTCGAAACAGTTCGGTTCGGTTCAAAACAGTTCGGTTCGGTTTTACCTTCTAAAATTCAGTTTTTGTTTGGTTTTTTATATTTTTTTCAATGGTACCAATAATAACAGTTCGGTTCAGTTCGAAACAGTTCGGTTCGGTTTGGAACAGTTCGGTTCAGTTCAAAATCCAAACAGTTCGGTTCAGTTCAGTTATTTTAAATTTATCAAACAGTTCAGTTCGGTTCGGTTCAGTTTTCATCCCGAACCGAACCATGCCCACCCCTAGCAATTTGTATTCTTGCAGTGAAACAACGCTTAGAGCATCTACAATAAATGGATCTCATGTATACACATTACTCCTTTATAATTTTTTAATAGTAGTACCTAATAAACACTCAATTTCTCCAATGCAGCATCTCACACAAATTTTTTAAATAGGACTCACTAATCAACTATCAATAACTTTATATCATGTCATATCAATTTTTTAATATTAAAATAGTGTGAGTCTCACTTAAGAATGAAGTTTTAAGTGAGACCCTGAGTCCTATAAGACCCCAAAATTTTTTCTCTCCAATGGAGGTAGCTAATAAGTATCGGATCTTAAATCTTCAAGACCACATCATCGGAGATAGTCTAAGAATAATTCTCCATGTTCTATTTTTAGTCTACAAAAATTTGTCAAGACATATTAGTGTAGATGTAAAGATAATTGCCAGTTTGCAACAAAAGTAATAAGAGGGCTTTTTAAGACTTCCAGCACTAATTGGGGACAGTTGACTAAATTCCATTATGCTTAGCAGGTAATTAGAGAGATGCTTAAGATGGATGTTCTTGTGTCAAACATTCTCTCTTCTTATGAAGGAAATATATGTGTAGCTTGATTCATGTAGCTCCTAGTTTCATACACTTCATCATCTTTGACATTTTTAGAATATAGATGTTATTTTGACGCACAAATGTCTTACATAGTATCTGACACAAAAAAAACACATATCGAGCTAGTGTGATTTTCTTCTAGGTCAAAATACGTGTAAAAAGAACATTTCCGTTTCTTATATTGCCTCTTCTGGAACTCTACAAACGTAAGTACAATCTACAAGTGCTTCATAGCTTTTCTTGGTTCATGCATAGACCTTTTGCTTCCACTGTATTCTTCTATTCTTGTCACACTTTTAGGCTGTTTGGTTTCACGTATTTATCATACGTCCTTTACTAATTACTACAGCTTACCAGGCCTCAATTTTTTTTAATTTAATTAACAGTATTAATTTTATTAGTAGTCTATTAGTGTGTGTGTCTATATATATTTCACTCACTACTGTTTTTATTAATTAATTAATCGTTTAAATGAATTTAATGTGTTTATGTTTAATACCGAAAAGCTAATTAGGCCTAAAAAACATCTAATTTTGTTTTTGATAGTTTTTAAAATGGGTTTATCTAACATGTACGATATTACAAATGTTAAAACAACTAAAAATAGTAATTTTTTTATTGAAAAACAACAATAATTTATTAAAAAGTTACATATTTAATATAAAATGAACATGTTTTAAGACAAAGTTATTATCTTAAACCTTTTAAAATATCACACTTCAAATTTTATTTTATGCCCACACATTTGTTGGGCTCATCAATCTTTGTTAGAGGCTTGTATTCTTCGTGCCATAGTATTGTAGTGGTTGTGCCGTAGTCTCCTATCATAAATCTCATCAATTGTTTGCTTTAACTTTGGGGTCTTCCGACTTCAAATATCTTGAGACTCATCAATTAACAATCTTATCTTTGAACTTTTTTTTTATGAAATATCATTGAATTTCTTTTGACAAATTGAATTTATTTTTCATAAATGATTCTTTATCATGTCTATTTTTGAGATCAATCAATTATAATAAGTTTTTTGCGACATATAATAAAATACGAAACAGCAATTTTTCTAAGTATGAAATAGAAGCATATAATTCTCTAAAAAAAAATAAAAAATAGAATCATATACCCCCTCCGTCCATTTGTATAAGACAACTTTACAAAAAACATTGTCCATAAAATAAGACTATCTACAAATTTCTAGATACATTTATTACTTTTTTTTTTCCAAATACACCTCTAATTAATATTATCAATATATCTTGAAATATGAAAAGTTAGCATTAAATATCTTTAACAAAGGATAATTTGGTAATATTATCGTACATTTATGACAAATTTATTACTTCAAACACTTTTCTTTATAATACACACGATTTATGATAAATTTATTACTTCAAACACTTTTCTTAACACCCATGATTTATGACAAATTTATTACTTCAAACACTCTTCTTAGTACTCACAATTTTTGTAAATTATTCTTAAAAAATGGACCATGGGAGTAATAAAATGAAAATTGAACTACAAGATCGGGTGAACTATATTTATCTCATTGAAATTCAAGCCTTGAGTAGTTCGCTTGATGAGGTGAGGAATACTTTGGGAACATTAATTATTAATTATGAAGTTTGTTATTCAAATTTTGAAAATTAACATAATTCACCAATACTCTTTTTAGTTTTTACCTACAAAAAATACATTGAAACTGTAAATGTATAAATTTTCTTTGATGAAAAAAATTTAAAGTGAGGGTGATGATCTAGTACAAGAGAAGAAAAACCTTAGAAAACTCATAAGACGCTCACAAGAATTACAAAAATACTAGTCCAACTCAAACTCAAAACAATCAATGTAAAATATGTCTTTTTCCTATCAAATCAAATAATGGGTGTTTTTTTTTTGTTACAAAATAATTGGTGTTTTAAATTGTATAGCTTTCACTAAAAAATGTATATAATATAGTCTATTCCCCAACTCCAAATAGTAACAAAAGAATTCAACTACCTGAAATATTTTCACTTTTATCACCCCAAGCTATTGGATAAACTTGACTTTATAGCAGTCCAAAAATAATAAATTAATCAACATGAAAGCAACTTAAGAAATAAAAAATAAACATCACAATTACAGATAACACAATAATGATAATGATGAAGCTAAAAATCTCAAAAAGAAAAAAGCAAATAGATAAAAACAACAGAGCAGTTCAATTGAATCATTGATCCAAACACTCACCGTTGATTCATCACTCTCTTCAGAACCAGAATCAAAATCAACGATTCAAAATGGGTATACTCTACGCGCTGGTGGCTCGTGGCACGGTGGTTCTCGCGGAGTTCACCGGAACAACAACAAACGCCGCCGCAATCGCGCGGCAAATCCTCGAGAAGATTCCCGGAAACAACGATACACACGTATCGTATTCACAAGATCGGTATATTTTTCACGTGAAACGGACCGATGGACTCACGGTGCTGTGTATGGCGGATGATAGTGTTGGACGGAGAATTCCGTTTGCCTTTCTTGAAGAGATTCATCAGAGGTTTGTACGGAGTTATGGACGCGCGGTTTTGACTGCGGAAGCGTATGCGATGAATGATGAGTTTTCTAGGGTTTTGAATCAGCAGATGGAGTATTTCTCTAGTGATCCGAATGCTGATAGGATTAATCGGCTTAAAGGTGAAATGTCTCAGGTAGTAGTTATGTTCTTCTTTTTGTTGATTTGGATTTGTTGAAATTGATTTTGCTTCTGATAGATTGAATTAGAAGTGATTATTTGAAAATTTGAATTAGAAGATGTTACTTGAATGGGAACTCAATTTTAATCTGATCTAGTTTACAAAATTAAGTGTATGTTTGGATTCACGGTGAGTTTTGAGAAATCACGGCGTTGAAACTCTAATCTAATTGTAGCTTTTGTCAAAATTATGACGGCATACTGTGATTCTGTCAAATTCACTGTCAGGTCAAACATATGTGTGCGTGTTTGGATTCATTTTTGGGAGAGTCAAAATGAGTTTGTAGTGTTAAAATTGATTTTCATATGTTTGGGATTCTCGATTAGAATTGATTTTAACTTGAATCTAGAATTTGTAGCTTTTGCCTTCAAACGTGGTTATTACACTCAAAAGTGATCCTGCAGATTTAAAATTGATTTTGCTATGTTTCGGTTTTTTTTTTATTAGAATTGATTTTGCCTCTACAGTTGATTCTGAATTGAAGCTAGAATTTGTAGCTTTTGCCTCTAAACGTGTTTTTACACCAAAATTAACTGTTCAAATCACTTTCACGTGAAAGTACCCAAACATAAATCATTTTACCTTAAACTCAAAACCAACTTAAATCAATTCAATCAAATAGAAACAAACAAACTTAAGTTCAATCAGCATAATGTTTGTCAAACTTAGGAATGTGCCAGTGGTTGTCTTTGCTCAGGTTTCTATTTTTTTTTACAGGTAAGAAATGTTATGATAGAAAATATTGACAAAGTTTTGGATAGAGGTGATAGATTGGAATTGCTGGTGGATAAAGCTGCTAATATGCAAGGAAATACATTTCGCTTCAGAAAGCAAGCTCGTCGCTTTAGAAGCACTGTCTGGTGGAGGAATGTCAAGCTCACGTAAGTACTATGTTAATGTACATGTTTGTATGATGTTATTGTAGATTGTTATTTTTTAGCATCCGTTTATAAGTTTTTTTTTTTTTTTACAAAAGCATCCATATAAGTTGGACCTATAAGATAGAATATTTGTCTCTTGGGTCGAGTGAAGCTGTTGGCGAAACCATTTCTTCATCTGTTTTAATTATCATTCTTGGCATGATCAATAGGATTTTTCAATTTTCATGGATGAAATGTATGCTAGTTTCCTTTGAACCCTCAGAGATTAAGAAATGTGATTAAAAAAAAAAAATTATAAGCACAAATGTGATGATTTGATAGACTATCAGATGATTCTGATTGAACTTTCTTCAGCTTAAGCTTAGGTGGTGGGGATTGTGGGTAGAGGTTCTAGGTTCAAGTGTTGTTAAAAACTTCTCAATCTGCCGATTTTTTTTCCCAGGAGAACTATTTTTTTGTTAATAGTCATTTATATATGTACTCACAAACTAGTCCGAGTTAGAGGGTTGTTATTTTTCGTTGCATATCTGGAATACTGACACCCTTTAATAAACAATGTGCTGACCAGAAGATAAATGATTAAATGATTATATTCCATATAGTTTCAAATTGCGGTCGTGATTACAGTTATGCAATGATTCTTTATATTGCAAAAAATTGTAGATGATGCAGTCACAATTGTGCCCACAATGCGGTTAAAACTATGATCCCATGACCAACTCAAGGGTGATTACCCTTGTAGATGTAGGGTATTCCTTTCCAAAAACAAAATCTCGTAAACCGCAGATTGCCACAATATTTTTGTTTTCTTCTTACTATAACCTCAAAAACAAGTGTGTTGAAATTGATACAATGAACTAGGACACAACAATGCTAGCAAAACAACCAAAGTGTTGTATAGTTTATTCTAAAACTTACGCTGCTAAGCAATGGAGAAATAAGTGCTGCAAAGTTTGAAACTTAGGTCTACACATGGCACACACGAGGGCATGTAACTTGAAACAAGTCATTAGTAATTCAGTATGAATCCTATTGAGTAAATCTGTCGAAACAAAAGCTTTGACCTTAGAAAGAGCTTTAGAATTCCAGATTGGCGTATCCAAGACAATTCTCTTCGTAGGAGAATTCAGAGGAAACTGACAGCAAGATTTGCAGGAAAAACCCTCAGTAGAATCAAGGTTTTAAATTCTCATTTCAAGCAAAAAATTTAATAACATGAAATGAATTCCTGTTTGTTGTACTGACTTGTATATCATTGAGAGTGCAATATCCTTTTTATTTGTAATAAAATAAAATTTAAATTGAGTGTGCCTGTCTGGTAAGAAGTCAATCAAGCAAATTTCGAAATTTCATGTCATGGTGATTGTTTTTAGTAGTGGTAGAATAATTCATAGTAGTAACCAACAAAATTTTGCTTTTATAAAAGTTCAGATCAGAATTCATCGATCTTTAACTTTAGTTGATTAAGACGCTCATGTTGTTTGGGTCTTAAATTGCTCACAATGCATCCATGTTGCAGGATTGCACTTATAGTCATCCTACTTGTGATAGCATATGTTGTGTTGGCTTTTGTTTGCCATGGGCCTGCACTACCGTCTTGCTTCTAGTGAATGGTTGGAAAATGAGTGTTATGTGTCCTTTCATATCATCTCTGGCTTGAAGATGTCACTTCTATTTATCTTCAATTGTGGCGGGGACTCCCATTTGTTTTGATTTCAATTGCTGCTGGGCTGTCAACATGTGTGCTAGTGAAAGCCTTGCAACAGATTTCTGGTGTTTTGGGTGGTATTTTTCATTACTGAGGTTTGAAGGAAAAATATTGTGTATCATATCTTTTATGTATTATATAGGCTAAATTGTATGTTTGTTCCCTCAACTATTTTTTTGGTATCACTTTGATCCCATAATTAATTTTTGGTCTGTTTGAATCCCTTAATTTTATTTCCGTCACATATTTTAGTCCCTTCCGTTAACAAGTTAACCCCAAATGTTTAGGGTGGACCAACATTATAGGTGGTCCACCATAGACTTCATTAATTTTTTAATCCTGACCGTTTGTCAAAAAATAAACCATTGAATCTTGAATGTCTATTGTAAGTAATGGTGCACTATCATCACTTAATATTTTTTTTCCCATTTCTTCATCTTCTTTCCCCTTCACCACCACCTTCATCAACCTTCAAAACCTAGCAAAACATAAGAGTGAAGGAAAAAAACATCCTCATAAATTTTTCACCATCATACTCTCACCACTACCACTACACCACTATCATAAAATATATCCATAAATCCAATTCACCTTCTTATCAAAACACAAACACAAAACCCTTTAATCCGATCAAAACACAGCTAATTTCTCCTTGTATTCAAAATTTAGATCCATGAATCCCAAATCTCTCTTCAACCGTCAAACCCAGATCGTCAAAATTCCTTCCATCATCATGGAGCAACAAATATTCATTCAATTTCACATAATCAAACAAACTGCAAACTCAAACCCCTTGCAAAATAACATTCAAATCTCACTAATCTCAAACCCAATTATCCAATCTTCTTTCTCTCCCTCACGTTTTTTTCTTTTCAGATTTGTTTCTATCATAACAATTGATTTATTTTGGGACAAATAAATGGGTTTTGAAGGTGAAGGGGTTTGTGGGTTATTCATGAATGGAAGGAAAATGAAAGAGGAGGATTAAGGCGTGAAAAGGGAGAAGAAAATATGGGTAAGTGAAGGTGAGAGGCTGAGAGCTGTAGTGGGATAATGAGAAGAAAATATGTTGGTGATTTTCTGGGTTTGAGAGAGGCCAAGGGAGATGAGAGAGAGTTTTTTTTTTTTTTTCTGGGTTTATTTGATGAAGATGGTGAAGGTTTTGATGAAGATGAAAAAGATGAGAGAAGAAGAAGGAAGAAGATGAATAAGAGTTTTCAGCCAATGACAAAATGACACGTGTATACAAGTTAATGTTTTTTTATTAAAACTAACGGAAGAGACCAAATTGATTAACGGAGAGAAAATTAAAGGACTCAGACGCACCAAAAATTAATTATGGAACCAAAACGATACATCAAAAATAGTTAAGGGACTAAAAGAACAATTTAGCCTATTATATATATAATATAACCCCAAAAAATTGGAGAGAACTGGAACATACATCATTGGGATTTTGAATTATTTAAAGTGTTGTTATAGCTTGATGGAGTCATCAGTGCTCCCTTCTCTTTTTGTTCAAGAGGAGTAAGGGTAAACTTTTCAATTCTATGTATCCCTTCGTAGCTCATTGAAGGTCGATTTTTAACTCCAGTTGCCCCGATATTTTATATACATATATTTATATAGTTCAAATTTCCTTTTCTTTTTTGATTTTCTACTACGAAATATTATCATGACTCAGTGATGCTCATTTCTTACGACCCAAAGAGACGTGATTGTGGTTTTTAAGAGACTTTGTTTTCAATTCAATAAATGAGTATATTTGCTAAGTGGCATAAGATTTGACAGTCATAAATTTTGAAAAGTCACAAGGAAATTAATGGTCGAATATGTATCAGAAATTTTCTCCGATACAAAAAATATTAATGTCAAGTTCTACTATGGCGCCATAAACAGTACTTGAAAAATGTCCAAGCACCAAAGACAATTGCAGAAGCAATTTTCCAAAAGTAGATAGCAATCATCATCTTTACTATTGATATGAGTTGAATTTTGTGACATGTATATATGTTTTCTACTGATACAAACAAGACCTATTGCTCCATTTTTCTCCATAGCTAGTTTGTGTTAAGTTCTACTATGACGCCCTAGGCCAGTACTTGAAAATTGTCCGAAGCCAATTGAAGTCGTTCTCCAAAAGTAGATGATTGCAATCATCATCATATTTAACAATTGAGAATTTGAAATTGCAATCTGAATGCTAGTTCGACAAAAATAATAGAAAATAAATAAGAGCTGAATTTTGAATGTTAAGACATGTAGATGTTTTCTTTTGTTTTTACCAACTATAACATTGATCAAGTCATTGTCTCATAAAAAAAGAGAGGTTGTGAAATTTGACCACCAGGACAGGAACCCACGCCAATCATCATTGAATCAAAATACAAGACAACAAAAAATGATGGTTCAATGGGCTATGCTCAGCAGGCTATATGGGCTGAGAATAGAGCAGCCTGTGATCCCTCCACTGTCAGGACAGGAACCCACGCCAATCATCATTGATGTCTTGCATACTTTACGAATCAAAATACAAGACAACGCCAATCATAAATCAAAATACAAGACAACAAAAAATGATGGTTCAATGGGCTATGCTCAGCAGGCTATATGGGCTGAGAATAGAGCAGCCTGTGATCCCTCCACTGTCAAGAGAAGGAAGTGTTCACTGCTCTGTGAAACCAGCCTCATGCGGATCCCTCCATTCTAGTGACCAGGAGACCTGAGCCTTCGCCCAAATCCCATGGCCCAACTCTCAACTTGGAGTGGGCACGCCAGCATAGTGTATCCTACAGCCCAACCTGTTAAGACACAGCCATGTTCCATCACTTTGTTACCCCCACATGGGTCACAAGCTGGTGTTAATCAACTCGGCAAACAGTTAGCTGTGTTAGAAGGTTATAAACCATTGCATATGCTATGTTCTAATCGATGTGGGACATTTCATTTTCAGATATATAATGGTCTTGAATTGGAAACATTCATGTCATATCATATGCATACTTAGTTTAGTTCATATTTATCCACTCTTTTCATAACGCATAATTATACAATAATTTATGATCTTGTTTATTGTGGCATATATATACTTGCTGGCTCTTAATTAGGTGAAATGATTCAGCTTCACCACAGAAATTAACCGGGCCTCAAACTAGTTTATGTGTGAACAAGTCTTTAGTGGCTTATAATTTATGAGCTTGTTTAAAGTAGCATAACTTTAGCGAAGGCTTAAAAAATATCTCTTCATACCAATTTTTTCAATAATCTAGTGGCTTTGAATTCTTCAATCTGTGAAAGCTATCTTCTAGTCATACAAAGATTTTCCTCTCAAACATTGATACATTCTTCCAAAGTTCTTGATTACAGTGGAAGCATTTAACTCTTCTATAGTTGTGAAAATCTTCCTGCAAACTTATGGTATTGTCCTCTTCAACTGTACACCAAGACAAATCCAGCAACCTGAAATTGTTTAGCTTTTGTAATTCAATTTGGCAGCTTTTTGAATCTACTGAAGTGCACAAGAATTTCAAGTCCTCCTAGGCCATCATCCAATAGAGAGAGATGTCACAAAAATCACAATCAGTTAAGCTTGTGAGTAATTCTAAGATTGATCCACAAATGGGTTGATTGTGGCAGTGGTTTCAAAGCTGGCACTCAGTCTTTGATCTTAAAACATCATGAAACTCAGGCTAAAAATCTATATAAACACTTTCAGTCCTTCAAAAGATGCAATTATATTCACTTACTTGATTTTTAATCTACCAGCTTTCCTCTTGAACTGATTTTATGTCTCCTTAATATGAAACTGAAACTAAGATTTGGTTTTGACAGAATCTGAAAATGGGATATTCAATGCCATCCTAAGAGGCCATGTTGACTTCTCTAGTGATCCATGGCCCTCCATTTCACCTGCAGCAAAGGATCTTGTAAGGAAAATGTTGAACTCAGATCCCAAGAACAGGATTTCAGCATATGAAGTTTTGAGTAAGTATATGCACTGCTTGAATTCAATTATTATGTTTACATGGTTCACAAATTAATTTGACTTCACCCCCCTCAATTCGTTTAATCGAAATTCTAAGAAAGTACTTCTTATGTGAAAAATAGATCATCCGTGGATCAAGGAAGACGGAGAAGCACCAGATACACCTCTTGACAATGCAGTGCTCAATAGGCTCAAACAGTTCAGAGCAATGAACCAATTCAAGAAAGTTGCTCTAAAGGTAGGTGGTGCTATTTTGCTTATTATCAACTCTTAGGTGTAATTCATTTTACTATTTCCCCACTAAGATTGCATTGAACTTAACAGTATACTGATAAAATTTACATATGGATAGGTTATTGCTAGCTGCTTATCAGAGGAAGAAATCATGGGATTGAAGCAGATGTTTAAGGGTATGGACACCGACAACAGTGGAACCATTACAATTGAAGAGCTCAAGCAAGGGCTTGCAAAACAAGGAACTAGACTGAGTGAACAAGAAGTTAAGCAATTAATGGAAGCTGTAAGTTATCTCCCTCCTTCAATTTTTTCGGTTACTGCATCGCAAAATAACTTCGGCCAAAAAGCAGCTTCTCCACCATGATTACTTAAAAGATTTTTGTGTATGTGCAAATTACAGGCAGACGCTGATGGTAATGGAATCATTGACTACGACGAGTTCATCACAGCAACTATGCACATGAACCGATTGAACAGAGAAGAACATGTTTATACTGCCTTCCAATACTTCGATAAAGATAACAGCGGGTAAAGAAAATTAAATAAATCAGTAAAACCAGCATGGTTGAATATATATTTGCCCCTCCTTTGGATACTAATTGTGTCAAATCTTCTGATCGCACTGCTTTTCCATAATTAGGTACATTACCATTGAAGAACTAGAGCAAGCTCTCCATGAATATAACATGCATGACGGCAGGGACATAAAAGAAATCATTTCAGAAGTGGATGCAGATAACGTAAGTCTAGCACTGACTGGTTATATTTTAGACCATTAAATGAGTTTTTCTATCATGTATCATGAACATAAAGACTTCTTTGAAAAATGGATATCATGTTTTGGAGCATCCAATTTTATAGGAACCTTATGTATATTATTTGAGACCATAAAGTATATATTTAAGACAATGGAAGTATTCACGAGATGCCACCGAGAGAGGCACAACAGATATACTTGTTCAGTCACATGATCTTGTCCTTCTCATAATGCATTAAAAAGACAAGACAAGAAGTTATGCTATATATAATCTTGTTATGCCCACATTCACAAAGCTCCTTGCTTTGCCCAATCCCTTTTCATCATAAAGGTTGCCCCAATAATTTCGTTTGCAAAGGGTACTACTACTACCATAAACACTTACATATAACTAACATAAAAACAAAAAAAAAAATGAAGTTAGAAAGAAAAAATGAAGTTTTTTTTTGTTCTTAAGAGTTTAGCGACAAACGTCTCATACCCACTAATGATGAGAAGTGGTGAATTAGGGGTTTGAATTTCAGCCATGCAAGGGTCATATCCAAAAACTTTGATTAGTGGGAACAAGATAATATGCTATAATTAATTTTATAAAAAAAAAATATACCAATGCATATAAACTAATAAAAGTGATAAAATAATGATAGAACCATTACTTTTTTTTAAGGGATATAATCATTACTAAATATTAGAGACTACAAAACTATATCATTTTATATCAAAAAGTTGAAGACACCTAAACATCTCTAAATTATTTTTCTCTAATGGCTTTATATTTTAAAATTATTGTTTACTTTTTTTTCAACGCTATCAAATGTATTTTTTTTTATGTATGTAAACAAACAATCATTTAATAACTTATCTCTAATATTGTGTTGTTTTTCACAAATAAAATTGTTCAATAGAAACCAAAACAAAAAATTGTTCAATAATATTATGTGAGGGCAAAACTTAATTTTAATGAAAAAATTAATAAAATTACCCAACATCTCTTAACAAGAATAAAAAGTAAGTGGGTGCATGTGCCCTTATACAATGCTTGAACCTACAATACATTCGTCCTTGATCTTTGCATATCAAATGGATTTACGGATACTTTTTTAAGTTGTTGAAAACATTAATCGTTGTTATTTTCCTAAACAAATTGTTAGGTTAGAAGTAGACATATTTTTTGTTTTGTTTTTTTAGCAAAAGAAGCAAACAACATCTGTTTACTCATGAATACGTACTATTTGAAATTTAAAACGGCTAACATTTTGGATTAGTGAGAAGCAGCTCTTTAGTTATCGATCATGCATCAATTTATTTGGAACATAAGCACGTGCAAAGGAATAAGCCTCCCCAGCTATGAAGCTCGGATACTCCAAAATAGAGATGTATCCATATCGGAAACGTATCGGATACAGATACTCTGCGAATACTCTCGGATACGTATCCACGGAGTATCGAAATTAATTATTTGAATTTAAAATAATATTTTTATCCAGATACTTATAAGATACTCGACAGATACACACAGATACGTTAAGATATTTCACATAGACGTATCCCTTGTAAAAAAATGAAGGGTAAAAACAGAGATGGTTGTGTTATGAAAATTCAATAGAGATGTATTTAATTAATTTAAGTAGGAATCACTATAATTGTTTGTTCGATTAACAATTAAAAATTAGATTTTTGGTGGATGAAAAGTACGAGAAGAGAGGATTCAATCAATCAACATTAAACAAAGTTTTGTTTTGAGTTCTTTTATTGATGCATTTGTTGATATCCTAACATATGAATGAAAAATTAAAATATGATTACATACAAAAAACTTTACATTTTTTATTTTTGATCACATGTATATTTTTTGTAAATTGTGACTTTATGGATGATATAGGATAAAGAGTAATCATGTTCTTTTTTTTTAAGTATTTTACATGTATATAAATTTTAGTATAAATATTTTGTTAACATATCTTAGTTGTATCGTATCCTAAATTTTAAAAATTTCGCTTATCCGCGTACCCGTATCGTATCGTACTCGCATCCGTACTACATATACAGGCTTCATAGGTTTGTATATCGTAGTAAAATCATTTTTTAAATAATTTAGTTTGTTTAGATACATCAATATAAAAAGAATTTTTTGTTACAAAATCACATTAATCTTTTGAAAGTTATTTTCACTCTCAGCTAAATATGATTTTTGTTACAAAAGACACAAAAAGGTGAATATATTTTGAGGTGTCAAAATATTAATATGAGATAAAATTGTGTTTTTACTGATCATTAACTTTTATAATTTGATAAAAGATTCTTGTTTAAAAAATAATTATATGTAACAAAAAAAATTAATTAGATGGATTGAGTCAACGATTCTTCTAAATTAAATTATTCATTTTGAGCGTGACATGAGTAATATCTATCATTAATCAACAAATCAAAAATAAATATTGTAATTATATTATACGTCTTAAAAATTTCTAAGTTTGTTAAAAATAACAAACTTTGAGTTCATTGCTTTACATTTTTAGTCACTTTCAAGATTCAAATCTTGGTCAATAGTACTCACTAAAATTTTGGAAATGATCAAATTTTAAAAATAGTTTATAAAAATATTTACATGCTTATAAATTTATCATTTCTACTACCAACCACATACATGTCTTCAACCAGGCAACAGAGGAACCTGAGAGGTTTTTTAACTGCTCATATCACTGATGAGGTAACATCATTTTCTCCTTCCATGGACTCTTTCAATCTTAAGCAATATTTTAGATTCATTTTACAACTTCATGATGAACTCCTGTCTCTGCATTATTTATATTTTTATGTAAAAGAAAGCTAACCTAAACAATGACAGCCATATGGTGAGATGGAACCGAATTTTGTGCATGAATTTTGGCCAGATCTTGGTCTAGAATTTACAATTATGGATAGAAGACACCACAGAATGACCGTGAAATTCAACCTAAGCTACTACCATCCACTAACCATAGAAGGATGGACTGAGTTAATGACATATCTTGGAAACAATCGTTTTGTCATTGATGTTCAGCCACATGATTTCGACCCAAGCATGTTACCATCTTATCACACATTTCGCTATTCTGTTCTGGAGCCTGAACCATTTGAAGTTTTGCTAACAAAAATTTATGCTAAGAAGTCTAAATTAGTAAGTTTATTTTTATATGCAACTTGAGTTCTAAAATGATTCATTTTTATTCAACATAGACAGTGACTACGTTGTTTTAACATTTACTTCATTTTTTAGACACTGGAGAAAGATTTTGCCAACTATGTAAGGAATTCCCAATATGACTCTGTGGTAATGTATGGACCACAAGGTATGGAATTTGATTGCAAGATTCTGAAGAGGAACATAGGAAGGAAATCATGGACTGAATTTGGAAAGGACTGGTATTTGTTTTGTGCGATTAATGGCTTTAAGGAAGGCGATGTTTTGAAGTTTCGATTTGTGAATCAAAATCAATCCAACGTCATGAAAGTTATCAAAATGTAATTTATTGAAGAATTAGAGTCAAGTAGTTATGTTATTGTGTGCTACTTAGGTTGTGTTTCTTTTTGTTAATTCCTCTATCAAGTTCGAATATTTAGATGCTTGTGTTAGAAATTGTCTGCTACAATTATGTAATTCTGCTTATGTCAATATCAATCTATGTATTATCGTGAAGTTATGATGCTATTTTCCATTTCTAATATATTATATGTTGTCATCCATTTCAGGAACTATCCAAAGTACATTTTTTTTCAAATTAAACAAACCTATAAATCTCATAATTTACATGTTGCCCATAGAAAAATTACGGCTGTTATAATGATCAAATAGTAATATTTCAAAAAACACCAATCCCATAACACTTTTTAAGTTTGGTGCAGCGATGATAAACACAATTTTATCAATTATGCAACAAGTCGAATTTTTATTTTTAATACAATAGCCTCTATCACTATATAATTTATGAATCAATCATTTATTAATTTTATATAAATGTTGGATACAATACTAAACTTTGAATTTCATTGTATACTTCTTATATGTTTATGTGTGTGTATAAGTATATATAATTATTATGGTCATTGCGTTTAACATGTACTTTTCATTGGTGTTCTTCTCAATGTAGTATCAATCATAGCGTTTATATATTTGGTGTATCTACTTTAACAAAACTCTTTTAACCATAACATATATATATATATATATATAAACTCTTACAACCTTTGTTTTAAAAAAAACTATTTTAACCAATATTAACAAAAAATCCACCCTTTTGTTCTGGATATAATTTTCACCTTAATTAAATCCACCATTTTATTCAGCCATTAATATAGTGTATATTTTCATGAATTCAAGCAAATCTTAATTAATTCTAGAATTATCCCTAAATTATTTGTTTTCTTTTTTTAATCAAAACCGGTTTTCAATCAATTATAATAACTATACTAATTTTATAAAAATCATTCCTGCAAATCTCACAACCAAAATGGCATATAATTATAATGGTCAATTTTTATGATTGCTTTGCTTCTACATCAACTATACATATGCACGCCAGCTTGGTGCTGATTTCTTTTAGTTTGGATTGAACTAGCTGGAATTGGCTAGATAATGCCAACAACCTCTTACACAAAGACTTTAGTTTTTAAGTTCCAATGTATTCCTACATTATCAATGGTCATGTCAATTAGACTAGGCTATGAACTTATTATTTACTTAAAGTAGAGACCCCCAAATCTATAAAGGCTAGGATGCTACTACATAAATAATGACATCTAATAAAGGTACAAATTAAACACTATTTCTTTTTCAAATCGTATTAATTATGTACTATCAAAATGGGTAATAGTCAATTTAGTCCCAATAATTTTCAATCGTTAATCAATGTCTCTCATTTATTAAAAAACGATATTTTTGTTGTCTTATTAGTCCTTATATGTTTTTACTCATTATAATTTTTGTCGCTATATAAAAATATTTATCGTTAGTATTTATTGTCACTAATTTGATTAAGCTGTATACATAGTCCGAAAATATTAAAAAATATCAATATAATGTATTCCTACATTATCAAGGGTCATGTCAATTAGACTAGACTATGAACTTCTTCTTTACTTAAAGTAGAGGCCCCAAATCTATAAAGGCTAGGATGCTTACTACATAAATAATGACATCTAATAAAGGTACAAATTAAACACTATTTCTTTTTCAAATCATATTAATTATGTAATATCAAAAATGGGTAATAGTCAATTTGGTCCCAATAATTTTCAATCGTTAATCAATGTTTCTCATTTATTAAAAAACGATATTTTTGTTGTCATATTAGTCCTTATATGTTTTTACTCATTATAATTTTTGTCGCTATATAAAAATATTTATCGTTAGTATTTATTGTCACTAATTTGATTAACTGTATACACAGTCCGAAAATATTAAAAAATATCAATATATTCAAATACTATAAGGACTACAATTGACGCATTTAATGACCAATATAGCTAATACCACAATCAAAATTGTTCTAACAAGTATAACCGAAATTAATCGAAATTCAACACATATAAGCAACTATTTTTATATATATAACCTTAAAACTATAAAAACTATTATTCAATTGTCTCTCCTAATAGTATACCAACCATGTGTCAAAAATATTTTACTATATATACAACCATTGGTGTGTGAACTTAAGTCTTTTATATATATATATAGCTATCAGTTTCTATGATATCACATCTTTAGTACACAAATCTAATGATGTGCAAATAATTTAATCTCCAAAGTAATTAGAGTTACAATAGGTAATATGAGTCAAAACTACAAGAAAATCATTACAAGGGAGATAATTGGAAGCTTTAAAACAGTACACGTGCCAAATCAGGTATTTATTTTGGTATCCTATATCCGTATTCATTATTTAGTACTAATTAATTTATATTTAAATTTTCTATAGTGATTATCTTATCGATATATTATAATATGTTTTCATCTTATAATATTTACAGGGCTATGGAGAAATTAGTCCTAAATTTGTTCGACACAACAACTTTAACTTACCAAAGAAATGGAAGATCATAGATTGTGATGGGAACATGCATTTGGTTACATTTAATGGTAACTATGAAGGTGAGAAAAACACAAGAAGGGGGGGTTGGATTGTGTTGGCTTTTTTCTTTTCTTTCTCAAAAACTTTGGTTAGTTCAGAATCAGATGTTGATCAGATTCTGAAACTATTTTCAGAGTTGTTTGCAGCGGGTATAAAGTAAATGAGAGAGAGACACACAACAGTTTATTCTGGTTCCTTCCACAATCCGGAAGTAGTCCAGTCCCCTTGTTACTAACAAGAGATTTTCCACTATAATCACAAAGATTACAATTGCTCAAGCACAAAGCAAGAGACTTCCTATGCTCAAACACAAAGTAAGAGACTTTCAGTTGCTCAAACACTAAGTAAGAGACTTCCTATGCTCAAACACAAAGTAAGAGACTTTTTTGCTCATACACACAGTCTAAGACTTTGAATCAAACAGAATTTACAAAAGAAATAAGTTTGAGTTGAACACTTGATATACTATCAGTGGTGTTCACAAAATACAACACATATTTAAGACTCTATACTTAAGAAATTCTAAGATAAGAAGTTTGTAAGAATTTCTAAGTTATTTTGACGACTATCAGTTTTGGCAAATTTGCGTATCAGAAAACAGAGCACTGCGTTTTCAGTCTATTGAGTCTTGTTCGTCTTCTTCAATCCTTCAATCCTTTATAGAGAATTAAAGAGTTGTTGAGAAGAGCTAAATATCATCAAAGAGCCGTTGCAATAGAAGCTATGTCCAGCATTTAATTCCTTCCTGACATTGTGTGCGTAACACAGAAAACAGAGGAATGGAATTTGAATTGTTTCCTTAAAACAGGGAGAATGTTTTGGCCAAGGAGACAACTGTTGTAAGGAGCTGTTCTGACCGTACAGTACTTTACTGTAGACAGTTGCAATTGTTGACTTCTGCGTTTCAGACTTCAGAAGCTTCTCTTCAAAACTGGCTTCAGACACTGTTCATCAGAAGCTGTCTTCAGACGCAGTCCTTCAGAAGCTGGCTTCAGACGCACTGTTCATCAGACGCAGTCTTCAGAAGCTGGTCTTCAGACGCACTGTTCATCAGACGCACTTTGTAACATCCGGGATTTGCCCTTCAACTGGCTTGCCCAGGTTTGCCCCGCAATGTTACTCATGGTCTTCTCCAAGCCCCTATTGGAGTTTTTGCCTTCCGTGGGAATCGAACCCTGTACCTGGGGCTTAAGTACAAGTCCAATGCATTCCCACTACCAAATTGTAACACCCATATAAAGATTGCCTAGGATCTTATACGAGTATTAAAATTTCGTACTGGATACATTAATTTACAATACTGAAAGTAGTTCAGAATATTACATCACATAGTAATATTACATCCAAAGTTTATACAAACATCTCTCTGATACATGTACATCATAAGTACAACAACAGAATACAGTTAAACTGTAAAACGTATAAAATCAGCACGATTAGTCCAAAGCTTTCTCCTTACCCTTGCTGCGTGCTGCCTGTGAACCTGCCCCAGAAGGAATGGGATGAGACATAATGTCTCAGTGAGCTCTACCCAACCTACTGTTCGCAACCACAGGGAACCTAGGGTCGCCATGCCTACCTTGGCAATCTAGGGAAATACTATGATCGTCAAGTCTTATCTTTATCCACAAGGATATAAATCTGCCTATAACTATAAATCTGGCTGTAACTATAACTCTAACTATAACTATGAAACATAATACGCATAAACAAATAGTATGTTAGATGTTAGCGTGTAACAAACAATAATTTTACGGAGTGCATCCGGGTGGAGTAACCCCGAAGTACATCTCCCTATAACCCGGTGAAAATTCCTATCTGAGGCTAATCACCGGACTCCTCTTTAATTTTGCATGTGGACAACCCTCTCGGAGAAGTCCCATCCGGCAAATCCCGGAGTCTGCTGAACATGCCTATAACTGTAATATATGTGTGGACAATCCTCTCAGAGAAGTCCCATCCGGCGAATCCCGGAGTCTGCTGAACACGCCTTTAACTTTAACATATAATTCTTTAACTTTACATACGCATATCTGATGCATTTATCATATAATAACAATCACCTAACACTTAACCTATAACTTAAGATTCTTGGCTTATCGTTCTCATAAGCCACTTACTTGGTCGTTGGAAACCAACTCTATAAGCTTATTTGAAGCTTCGAATGTCGAAACATTCCTATTACCCTTGTATTCTAAACTGAATACATCTATAATCTTGTTTACCTAATGTAGGTTCTTGACTTATCAAAGTCGTATGCTTTCCTTAAGAGTTATCAACTCACATGCAAGGGATTATCCATTTAATCCTTACACTCATACTCTTAATTCTTGTTTTCCTATCAAAGGATTCGACATATCGTTATCATATGCCGTTCTTAGGGCTTACCTATTCATTTAACCCTTGTTCTTGCATTTCCCATACATTGCGTATTCCTTGCTCCTATAATATCTCAACCATTGGAAGCCTTTTTGGATGAGTTAAAATGGTGGTTAATGTTTCTAAAATGTTTCAGGAGAAAACGGTTGCGAAAAGCCACGCCTACGCGCAAGCAGAACACCCAAAACAGCTCAACTGTCATGAGCTGTTCTGGTGTGGTCGCTACAGCGACGGCCTGGTCGCTACAAGCGACCGTAGGCAGAACTCAAAATGCTGTCTGGTCGCTATAGCGACGGGCTGGTCTCTGTAGCGACCATGACAGTACAGAACTTGTTCAAAAACGTGTTTTTCCACCATTTTTGCTCAACCAAAGTTACCCAAGCTTCTCAACCATGTTAGGAATGATTTTCTATTACAAAAAGATAGTTTTAAACATATATAAGCAAGGAATTAGCAAGCAAGGAATTGGGGTAAAAATACTATAACTTGGCATAAACATGAAAACTCTTACAACTCACTCCAAGTGGGTTCTAAAAGTCCTAGGGAGCTCACCTAAAGCTGGTAATAAACTTGCTAAGCTTCAAATCCAAAACCTCCACTTGAGAAATCTTCCTTTTCTTGGTTTTTTCCTTAGCTTTCTTTGCTCCAAGTTTTCCCAAAACTATGCTTGCTTGAAATACAAGAGTTTAGGAAGAAGTTTGATGGATTAAGGGGTGATGGTGATGATGGGCGAAAATCTAGAGAGAGGGGAGAAGGAATTTAGATTTCTAGTGAGAGAAAATGAGTGATAAATATGACAAAAACTCCACATGGGGGGTGGAGAAGGTCGTGAGTACATCTCGGTCCTTGAAAGATAGGGAGGCCAGCCCGTAAGGAAGCCAGCCGGATGTTACAAAAAAAGACGCCTTTTTTGTAACACTCGGGATTCGGATCCGGGATTCGGCATCTGGGCCCTCGCGATCCCCCGCGGTGTACTCATGGACTTCTCCACCCCCCATGTGGAGTTTCATGCCTTCCGTGGGAATCAAACCGTGTACATGGGGCTTAAGTACAAGTTCCATGCATTCCCACTACCGTGTACTTGGGGCAAAGAAAGTATCATTGGTTCGTGTAGATGAAGACTACATTGACATGGTAATGAGTCCTTATGACAAATTATCTCCCCAACAACAAACCAGAGGCTTTGTAAGATTACAGTCTTGTAGGTTTAGGGTTGATTCAAACCCAACCGAATATGACAAATTATCTCCCCAACAACAAACCAAAGGCTTTGTAAGATCACAGTCTTGCAGGTTTAGGGCTGATTCAAACCCAACCGAATTTCAATTTCAATGTTCCAATAAAACAAAGGAACATTGGTCAAAGAAGGTGAAACATGCTAAGAAATTCCTGCTGGTTCAAAAGCTCAACCCTTATAAAGCTTGCTTAAAATCTCTGTTTACAAAAACTGCTTGTTCAGCTGATAAGTCCAATGTAGTGGAAATGAACAAACCAAAATGTCGCCATAATGAGAATGGTAAGAGAAAATCATTTCAGAATTCTTATGCTGAAAACAGAAGATCTTCTGAGAATTATAATAGGCTCAGCGTGAATTCTGAGACGGAGGAAGGTTCAATTGTCGAAGCTATCGCTCATTGTAAACAGTCTCAGCAGGGAAATGGTTCAAACAAAGACTCACATGAATGATCACAGGGCTTGGTCAAAGTTTTCTTCAAAAGTTGCAGTAAGTGAAAAGTAAGAAATGGACAGAAGTTGGCTCAACACAAGGGGAAGTGTGTTCGAGAAGAATGATTTTTTATTTGAAAAGATAAAGTTTGTATAATTAATGATGTTTAATGCTGTTATGAATTAATGTTATTTCTGAAAGATGACTCAAATTTAAATCAAAGTTGAGTCACTCTGTTGTATGTGCACCATATTTCGATGTCACTCTCTCAAAATTTCAAGTATGAATCATCAATTGGTTAAGTTTAACAATTAACTATTCTTATTATAAATATTAACTATTTTAAAAAATGCTAACCTTTCGTTTCTTCTATTTAAACAGCAACTTGACAACATGCTTGGAGGTTACATACAAAGGATGGACTACAACAAACTTATTTTGGTTGGAAACAATGCAAAGACAACAAAATGCTTAATTGAGAAAAGAATCAATCCTTCATACAAAATCAATATCACAAGTGGATGGAAATAATTTTTTGATGACAATCAATTAAAAATCAATGATCAAATACGATTCAAGTTTTCTATTTTCCCAACTAATTGTATCGTACATGTCTTTAAGACAACCCAAAATTTCAAGTGATCTTCATGTATTAACTATTGATAATTTCATCTTTATAATGTATTTCCAAAATCATTAATGATAACCTTTGCAGTATAAAATGTTTGTTAATCGCATGGTTTTATTACAATATCTCTATCCCTCCATAAATCTGTATAAACTAAATTATCCTACAATATTTCTGATAACAATTTTTTATATAGACAATTCATTCCTCCACTAATTGTTATATAATTCCATTAAACTATACAATTTAAATTTAATACTAACATATACCTTCCTTTAAAATATATGTTTTGTAATGCGCCTTAGTGATATTATATATTTATCATATAATTAAATAGTAATATCTTATTTACAAATGACAGATTACACAATATTTGAAATATTATACATCAATATCGTCTTCAAATCAAATTAATTACAATCTCATACTTTAATATTATGATTTCTTTTAAGTTATAATGAACTTTATATCCATTTTTTCTGCCCTTATATCCTACATTTTAATTAATTTCAACATGTTATTTTTTTATTCAAAATAATATAAAACCTTACTTTGGACCCTAAGTTATCATACAACTCAACTGTTTGAGCACAAAAATTGATATATTTAATTATACACTTTCCTTCAAGGATTCTATCTATATATACATGCTAATATCTTTTCATATATTCAACTTCATTGCAAAAAACATATCCCTTCTAATGGAACCTATAAGACAATTTCTTTAGTCTGATACCATGAACTATGTTCAAGTTACACAATTGTTAACACAGGTTTAATATCCAACTTCTTTTGCAGTTATTATTATAAATTTACACAAACTTTATACCTATGACTCACTCTAATTTCTTTTCCACTTATATTAGGCACATGCTGAGATTGATCCAAGCTTTGTAGAAAAAAATTATGGTCAGTTAGGAAACAAGATCTGTATATGGAATCAAGATGAAGGTTTTCATACTGTTAGATTCAACCAAGATTTTCACTATCCTCTATTAACAAAAGGATAGAACAACATTAAATTACACTATAGTTTTCCAGAAAATGTTGATGTTGTGTTATCTTACTATGGAGTAGCTTTTTTACAGTTAAATCTTTCCAAAACTTAGACTCTTCATCAACAATTCCACCATTTCATAGTAGAAATCTAGATCCATCCATAACAACTTACTTTGACATCAATATGTCTGAAACAACGGTTAATAAAAACGTATTAGTTAAGTTCTTTCTTATTCCTATTTTTCATACATTAGTATATAATTCTGTATCCTCCTAATTTTAACTGACAATCTCATTTTCACAGATTTTACCGTTGGATTTGGCAAACTATGTCAAACATAATTTTTCTCATGACATGATTACATTATGTGGTGAAAAGGGTATATAAATCTGTTTGATGTTGTCAATAAATACAAGGATGGTCAAGTCAACACTAAACTTAAATCTCCAATGGGTTGGAAAACATATATCCATTTTCATAAAAACACAAATAGAGATCAAAATCATCACCTACATGAAATGGCCACAAAGAAAGTATCATTGGTTCGTGTAGATGAAGACTACATTGACATGGTAATGAGTCCTTATGACAAATTATCTCCCCAACAACAAACCAGAGGCTTTGTAAGATCACAGTCTTGCAGGTTTAGGGTTGATTCAAACCCAACCGAATATGACAAATTATCTCCCCAACAACAAACCAAAGGCTTTGTAAGATCACAGTCTTGCAGGTTTAGGGCTGATTCAAACCCAACCGAATATCAATTTCAATGTTCCAATAAAACAAAGGAACATTGGTCAAAGAAGGTGAAACATGCTAAGAAATTCCTGCTGGTTCAAAAGCTCAACCCTTATAAAGCTTGCTTAAAATCTCTGTTTACAAAAACTGTTTGTTCAGCTGATAAGTCCAATGTAGTGGAAATGAAGAAACCAAAATGTCGCCATAATGAGAATGGTAAGAGAAAATCATTTCAGAATTCTTATGCTGAAAACAGAAGATCTTCTGAGAATTATAATAGGCTCAGCGTAAATTCTGAAACGGAGGAAGGTTCAATTGTCGAAGCTATCGCTCATTGTAAACAGTCTAAGCAGGGAAATGGTTTAAACAAAGACTCACATGAATGATCACAGGGCTTGGTCAAAGTTTGCTTCAAATGTTGCAGTAAGTGAAAAGTAAGAAATGGACAGAAGTTGGCTCAACACAAGGGGAAGTGTGTTCGAGAAGAATGATTTTTTATTTGAAAAGATAAAGTTTGTATAATTAATGATGTTTAATGATGTTTTGAATTAATGTTATTTCTGAAAGATGACTCAAATTTAAATCAAAGTTGAGTCAATCTGTTGGATTTGCACCATATTTCGATGTCACTCTCTCAAAATTTCAAGTATGAATCATCAATTAGTTAAGTTTAACAATTAACTATTCTTATTATAAATATTAACTATTTTAAAAAATGTTAACCTTTCGTTTCTTCTATTTAAACAACAACTTGACAACATGCTTGGAGGATATATACAAAGGATGGACTACAACAAACTTATTTTGGTTGGAAACAATGCAAAGACAACAAAATGCTTAATTGAGAAAAGAATCAATCCTTCGTACAAAATCAATATCACAAGTGGATGGAAATAATTTTTTGATGACAATCAATTCAAAATCAATGATCAAATACGATTCAAGTTTTCTATTTTCCCAACTAATTGTATCGTACATGTCTTTAAGACAACCCAAAATTTCAAGTGATCTTCATGTATTAACTATTGATCATTTCATCTTTATAATGTATTTCCAAAATCATTAATGATAACCTTTTGAGTATAAAATGTTTGTTAATCGCATGGTTTTATTACAATATCTCTATCCCTCCATAAATCTGTATAAACTAAATTATTCTACAATATTTCTGATAACAATTTTTTATATAGACAATTCATTCCTCCACTAATTGTTATATAATTCCATTAAACTATACAATTTAAATTTAATACTAACATTTAAATTCCTTTAAAATATATTTTTTGTAATGCGCCTTAGTGATATTATATATTTATCATATAATTAAATAGTAATATCCTATTTACAAATGACAGATTACACAATATTTGAAATATTATACATCAATATCGTCTTCAAATCAAATTAATTACAATCTCATACTTTAATATTATGATTTCTTTTAAGTTATAATGAACTTTATATCTATTTTTTCTGGCTTTATATCCTACTTTTTAATTAATTTAAACATGTTATTTTTTTATTTAAAATAATATAAAACCTTACTTTGGACCTTAAGTTATCATACAACTCAACTGTTTGAGCACAAAAATTGATATATTTAATTATACATTTTCCTTCAAGGATTCTATCTATATATACATGCTAATATCTTTTCTTATATTCAACTTCATTGCAAAAAAACATATCCATTCTAATGGAACCTATAAGACAATTTCTTTATTCTGATCCCATGGACTATGTTCAAGTTACACAATTGTCAACACAGGTTTAATATCCAACTTCTTTTGCAGTTATTATTATAAATTTACACAAACTTTATACCTATGACTCACTCTAATTTCTTTTCCACTTATACTAGGCACATGTTGAGATTGATCCAAGCTTTGTAGAAAAAAATTATGGTCAGTTAGGAAACAAGATCTGTATATGGAATCAAGATGAAGGTTTTCATACTGTTAGATTCAACCAAGATTTTCACTATCCTCTATTAACAAAAGGATAAAACAACATTAAATTACACTATAGTTTTCCAGAAAATGTTGATGTTGTGTTATCTTACTATGGGAGTATCTTTTTTATAGTTAAATCTTTCTAAAACTTAGACTCTTCATCAACAATTCCACCATTTTATAGTTGAAATCTATATCCATCCATAACAACTTACTTTGACATCAATCTGTCTGAAACAACGGTTAATAAAAATGCATTAGTTAAGTTCTTTCTTATTCCTATTTTTCATACATTACTATATAATTTTGTATCCTCCTAATTTTAACCGACAATCTCATTTTCACAGATTTTTCCGCTGGATTTGGCAAACTATGTCAAACATAATTTTTCTCATGACATGATTAAATTATGTGGTGAAAAGGGTATATAAATCTGTTTGATGTTGTCAATAAATACAAGGATGGTCAAGTCAACACTAAACTTAAATCTCCAATGGGTTGGAAAACATATATCCATTTTCATAAAAACACAAATAGAGATCAAAATCATCACCTACATGAAATGGCCACAAAGAAAGTATCATTGGTTCGTGTAGATGAAGACTACATTGACATGGTAATGAGTCCTTATGACAAATTATCTCCCCAACAACAAAGGCTTTGTAAGATCACAGTTTTGCAGGTTTAGGGTTGATTCAAACTCAACCGAATATGACAAATTATCTCCCCAACAACAAACCAAAGGCTTTGTAAGATCACAGTCTTGCAGGTTTAGGGCTGATTCAAACCCAACCGAATATCAATTTCAATGTTCCAATAAAACAAAGGAACTTTGGTCAAAGAAGGTGAAACATGCTAAGAAATTCTTGCTGGTTCAAAAGCTCAACTCTTATAAAGCTTACTTAAAATCTCTGTTTACAAAAACTGTTTGTTCAGCTGATAAGTCCAATGTAGTGGAAATGAACAAACCAAAATGTCGCCATAATGAGAATGGTAAGAGAAAATCATTTCAGAATTCTTATGCTGAAAACAGAAGATCTTCGGAGAATTATAATAGGCTCAGCGTGAATTGTGAGACGGAGGAAGGTTCAATTGTCGAAGCTAATGCTCATTGTAAACAGTCTCAGCAGGGAAATGGTTCAAACAAAGACTCACATGAATGATCACAGGGCTTGGTCAAAGTTTGCTTCAAAAGTTGCAGTAAGTGAAAAGTAAGAAATGGACAGAAGTTGACTCAACACAAGGGGAAGTGTGTTCGAGAAGAATGATTTTTTATTTGAAAAGATAAAGTTTGTATAATTAATGATGTTTAATGATGTTTTGAATTAAAGTTATTTCTGAAAGATGACTCAAATTTAAATCAAAGTTGATTCACTCTGTTGGATGTGCACCATATTTCGATGTCACTCTCTCAAAATTTCAAGTATGAATCATCAATTGGTTAAGTTTAACAATTAACTATTCTTAATATAAATATTAACTATTTTAAAAAATGTTAACCTTTCGTTTCTTCTATTTAAACAGGAACTTGACAACATGCTTGAAGGTTATATACAAAGGATGGACTACAACAAAGTTATTTTGGTTAGAAACAATGCAAAGACAACAAAATGCTTAATTGAGAAAAGAACCAATCCTTCATACAAAATCAATATCACAAGTGGATGGAAATAATTTTTTTGATGACAATCAATTAAAAATCAATGATCAAATACGATTCAAGTTTTCTATTTTCCCAACTAATTGTATCGTACATGTCTTTAAGACAACCCAAAATTTCAAGTGATCTTCATGTATTAACTATTGATCATTTCATCTTTATAATGTATTTCCAAAATCATTAATGATAACTTTTGAGTATAAAATGTTTGTTAATCGCATGGTTTTATTACAATATCTCTATCCCTCCATAAATCTGTATAAACTAAATTATCCTATAATATTTCTGATAACAATTTTTTATATAGACAATTCATTCCTCCACTAATTGTTATATAATTCCATTAAACTATACAATTTAAATTTAATACTAACATTTAAATTCCTTTAAAATATATTTTTTGTAATGCGCCTTAGTGATATTATATATTTATCATATAATTAAATAGTAATATCCTATTTACAAATGACAGATTACACAATATTTGAAATATTATACATCAATATCGTCTTCAAATCAAATTAATTACAATCTCATACTTTAATATTATGATTTCTTTTAAGTTATAATGAACTTTATATCTATTTTTTCTGGCTTTATATCCTACTTTTTAATTAATTTCAACATGTTATTTTTTTATTTAAAATAATATAAAACCTTACTTTGGACCTTAAGTTATCATACAACTCAACTGTTTGAGCACAAAAATTGATATATTTAATTATACACTTTCCTTCAAGGATTCTATCTATATATACATGCTAATATCTTTTCTTATATTCAACTTCATTGCAAAAAAACATATCCATTCTAATGGAACCTATAAGACAATTTCTTTATTCTGATCCCATGGACTATGTTCAAGTTACACAATTGTCAACACAGGTTTAATATCCAACTTCTTTTGCAGTTATTATTATAAATTTACACAAACTTTATACCTATGACTCACTCTAATTTCTTTTCCACTTATACTAGGCACATGTTGAGATTGATCCAAGCTTTGTAGAAAAAAATTATGGTCAGTTAGGAAACAAGATCTGTATATGGAATCAAGATGAAGGTTTTCATACTGTTAGATTCAACCAAGATTTTCACTATCCTCTATTAACAAAAGGATAAAACAACATTAAATTACACTATAGTTTTCCAGAAAATGTTGATGTTGTGTTATCTTACTATGGGAGTATCTTTTTTACAGTTAAATCTTTCCAAAACTTAGACTCTTCATCAACAATTCCACCATTTCATAGTAGAAATCTATATCCATCCATAACAACTTACTTTGACATCAATCTGTCTGAAACAACGGTTAATAAAAATGCATTAGTTAAGTTCTTTCTTATTCCTATTTTTCATACATTACTATATAATTTTGTATCCTCCTAATTTTAACCGACAATCTCATTTTCACAGATTTTTCCGCTGGATTTGGCAAACTATGTCAAACATAATTTTTCTCATGACATGATTACATTATGTGGTGAAAAGGGTATATAAATATGTTTGATGTTGTCAATAAATACAAGGATGGTCAAGTCAACACTAAACTTAAATCTCCAATGGGTTGGAAAACATATATGCATTTTCATAAAAACACAAATAGAGATCAAAATCATCACCTACATGAAATGGCCACAAAGAAAGTATCATTGGTTCGTGTAGATGAAGACTACATTGACATGGTAATGAGTCCTTATGACAAATTATCTCCCCAACAACAAAGGCTTTGTAAGATCACAGTCTTGCAGGTTTAGGGTTGATTCAAACTCAACCGAATATGACAAATTATCTCCCAACAACAAACCAAAGGCTTTGTAAGATCACAGTCTTGCAGGTTTAGGGCTGATTCAAACCCAACCGAATATCAATTTCAATGTTCCAATAAAACAAAGGAACATTGGTCAAAGAAGGTGAAACATGCTAAGAAATTCTTGCTGGTTCAAAAGCTCAACTCTTATAAAGCTTGCTTAAAATCTCTGTTTACAAAAACTGTTTGTTCAGCTGATAAGTCCAATGTAGTGGAAATGAACAAACCAAAATGTCGCCATAATGAGAATGGTAAGAGAAAATCATTTCAGAATTCTTATGCTGAAAACAGAAGATCTTCGGAGAATTATAATAGGCTCAGCGTGAATTCTGAGACGGAGGAAGGTTCAATTGTCGAAGCTATCGCTCATTGTAAACAGTCTCAGCAGGGAAATGGTTCAAACAAAGACTCACATGAATGATCACAGGGCTTGGTCAAAGTTTGCTTCAAAAGTTGCAGTAAGTGAAAAGTAAGAAATGGACAAAAGTTGACTCAACACAAGGGGAAGTGTGTTCGAGAAGAATGATTTTTTATTTGAAAAGATAAAGTTTGTATAATTAATGATGTTTAATGATGTTTTGAATTAAAGTTATTTCTGAAAGATGACTCAAATTTAAATCAAAGTTGAGTCACTCTGTTGGATGTGCACCATATTTCGATGTCACTCTCTCAAAATTTCAAGTATGAATCATCAATTGGTTAAGTTTAACAATTAACTATTCTTAATATAAATATTAACTATTTTAAAAAATGTTAACCTTTCGTTTCTTCTATTTAAACAGTAACTTGACAACATGCTTGAAGGTTATATACAAAGGATGGACTACAACAAAGTTATTTTGGTTAGAAACAATGCAAAGACAACAAAATGCTTAATTGAGAAAAGAACCAATCCTTCATACAAAATCAATATCACAAGTGGATGGAAATAATTTTTTTGATGACAATCAATTAAAAATCAATGATCAAATACGATTCAAGTTTTCTATTTTCCCAACTAATTGTATCGTACATGTCTTTAAGACAACCCAAAATTTCAAGTGATCTTCATGTATTAACTATTGATCATTTCATCTTTATAATGTATTTCCAAAATCATTAATGATAACTTTTGAGTATAAAATGTTTGTTAATCGCATGGTTTTATTACAATATCTCTATCCCTCCATAAATCTGTATAAACTAAATTATCCTATAATATTTCTGATAACAATTTTTTATATAGACAATTCATTCCTCCACTAATTGTTATATAATTCCATTAAACTATACAATTTAAATTTAATACTAACATTTACCTTCCTTTAAAATATATTTTTTGTAATGCGCCTTAGTGATATTATATATTTATCATATAATTAAATAGTAATATCCTATTTACAAATGACAGATTACACAATATTTGAAATATTATACATCAATATCGTCTTCAAATCAAATTAATTACAATCTCATACTTTAATATTATGATTTCTTTTAAGTTATAATGAACTTTATATCCATTTTTTCCTGGCTTTATATCCTACTTTTTAATTAATTTCAACATGTTATTTTTTTATTCAAAATAATATAAAACCTTACTTTGGACCCTAAGTTATCATACAACTCAACTGTTTGAGCACAAAAATTGATATATTTAATTATACACTTTCCTTCAAGGATTCTATCTATATATACATGCTAATATTTTTTCTTATATTCAACTTCATTGCAAAAAAACATATCCCTTCTAATGGAACCTATAAGACAATTTCTTTATTCTGATCCCATGGACTATGTTCAAGTTACACAATTGTCAACACAGGTTTAATATCCAACTTCTTTTGCAGTTATTATTATAAATTTACACAAACTTTATACCTATGACTCACTCTAATTTCTTTTCCACTTATACTAGGCACATGATGAGATTGATCCAAGCTTTGAAGAAAAAAATTATGGTCAGTTAGGAAACAAGATCTGTATATGGAATCAAGATGAAGGTTTTTATACTGTTAGATTCAACCAAGATTTTCACTATCCTCTATTAACAAAAGGATAAAACAACATTAAATTACACTATAGTTTTCCAGAAAATGGAGTAGCTTTTTTACAGTTAAATCTTTCCAAAACTTAGACTCTTCATCAACAATTCCACCATTTCATAGTAGAAATCTAGATCCATCCATAACAACTTACTTTGACATCAATCTGTCTGAAACAACGGTTAATAAAAACGCATTAGTTAAGTTCTTTCTTATTCCTATTTTTCATACATTACTATATAATTTTGTATCCTCCTAATTTTAACTGTCAATCTCATTTTCACAGATTTTGCCACTGGATTTGGCAAACTATGTCAAACATAATTTTTCTCATGACAAAATTACATTATGTGGTGAAATGGTGTATAAATATGTTTGATGTTGTCAATAAATACAAGGATGGTCAAGTCAACACTAAACTTAAATCTCCAATGGGTTGGAAAACATATATCCATTTTCATAACAACACAAATAGAGATCAAAATCATCACCTACATGAAATGGCCACAAAGAAAGTATCATTGGTTCGTGTAGATGAAGACTACATTGACATGGTAATGAGTCCTTATGACAAATTATCTCCCCAACAACAAACCAGAGACTTTGTAAGATCACAGTCTTGCAGGTTTAGGGTTGATTCAAACCCAACCGAATATGACAAATTATCTCCCTAACAACAAACCAAAGGCTTTGTAAGATCACAGTCTTGCAGGTTTAGGGCTGATTCAAACCCAACCGAATATCAATTTCAATGTTCCAATAAAACAAAGGAACATTGGTCAAAGAAGGTGAAACATGCTAAGAAATTCCTGCTGGTTCAAAAGCTCAACGCTTATAAAGCTTGCTTAAAATCTCTGTTTACAAAAACTGCTTGTTCAGCTGATAAGTCCAATGTAGTGGAAATGAACAAACCAAAATGTCGCCATAATGAGAATGGTAAGAGAAAATCATTTCAGAATTCTTATGCTGAAAACAGAAGATCTTCTGAGAATTATAATAGGCTCAGCGTGAATTCTGAGACGGAGGAAGGTTCAATTGTCGAAGCTATCGCTCATTGTAAACAGTCTCAGCAGGGAAATGGTTCAAACAAAGAGATCACAGGGCTTGGTCAAAGTTTGCTTCAAAAGTTGCAGTAAGTGAAAAGTAAGAAATGGACAAAAGTTGGCTCAATACTGTGTTCGAGAAGAATGATTTTTTATTTGAAAAGATAAAATTTGTATAATTAATGGTGTTTAATGTTGTTATGAATTAATGTTATTTCTGAAAGATGACTCAAATTTAAATCAAAGTTGAGTCACTCTGTTGGATGTGCACCATTTATCCTCCATAGTAGAAGCACGGCTGTTGGATGTGCACCATATTTCGATGTCACTCTCTCAAAATTTCAAGTCACAATGAATCATCAATTGGTTAAGTTTAACAATGAACTATTCTTATTATAAATATTAACTATTTTAAAAAATGCTAACCTTTCGTTTCTTCTATTTAAACAGCAACTTGACAACATGCTTGGAGGTTACATACAAAGGATGGACTACAACAAACTTATTTTGGTTGGAAACAATGCAAAGACAACAAAATGCTTAATTGAGAAAAGAACCAATCCTTCATACAAAATCAATATCACAAGTGGATGGAAAGAATTTTTGGATGACAATCAATTCAAAATCAATGATCAAATACGATTCAAGTTTTCTATTTTCCCAACTAAATGTATCGTACATGTCTTTAAGACAACCCAAAATTTCAAGTGATCTTCATGTATTAACTATTGATCATTTCATCTTTATAATGTATTTCCAAAATCATTAATGATAACCTTTTGAGTATAAAATGTTTGTTAATCGCATGGTTTTATTACAATATCTCTATCCCTCCATAAATCTGTATAAACTAAATTATCCTATAATATTTCTGATAACAATTTTTTATATAGACAATTCATTCCTCTACTAATTGTTATATAATTCCATTAAACTATACAATTTAAATTTAATACTAACATTTACCTTCCTTTAAAATATATTTTTTGTAATGCGCCTTAGTGATATTATATATTTATCATATAATTAAATAGTAATATCCTATTTACAAATGACAGATTACACAATATTTGAAATATTATACATCAATATCGTCTTCAAATCAAATTAATTACAATCTCATACTTTAATATTATGATTTCTTTTAAGTTATAATGAACTTTATATCCATTTTTCCTGGCTTTATATCCTACTTTTTAATTAATTTCAACATGTTATTTTTTTATTCAAAATAATATAAAACCTTACTTTGGACCCTAAGTTATCATACAATGAGCACAAAAATTGATATATTTAATTATACACTTTCCTTCAAGGATTCTATCTATATATACATGCTAATATTTTTTCTTATATTCAACTTCATTGCAAAAAAACATATCCCTTCTAATGGAACCTATAAGACAATTTCTTTATTCTGATCCCATGGACTATGTTCAAGTTACACAATTGTCAACACAGGTTTAATATCCAACTTCTTTTGCAGTTATTATTATAAATTTACACAAACTTTATACCTATGACTCACTCTAATTTCTTTTCCACTTATACTAGGCACATGATGAGATTGATCCAAGTTTTGTAGAAAAAAATTATGGTCAGTTAGGAAACAAGATCTGTATATGGAATCAAGATGAAGGTTTTTATACTGTTAGATTCAACCAAGATTTTCACTATCCTCTATTAACAAAAGGATAGAACAACATTAAATTACACTATAGTTTTCCAGAAAATGTTGATGTTGTGTTATCTTACTATGGGAGTAGCTTTTTTACAGTTAAATCTTTCCAAAACTTAGACTCTTCATCAACAATTCCACCATTTCATAGTAGAAATCTAGATCCATCCGTAACAACTTACTTTGACATCAATCTGTCTGAAACAACGGTTAATAAAAACGCATTAGTTAAGTTCTTTCTTATTCCTATTTTTCATACATTACTATATAATTTTGTATCTCCTAATTTTAACTGTCAATCTCATTTTCACAGATTTTGCCGCTGGATTTGGCAAACTATGTCAAACATAATTTTTCTCATGACAAAATTACATTATGTGGTGAAAGGGTATATAAATATGTTTGATGTTGTCAATAAATACAAGGATGGTCAAGTCAACACTAAACTTAAATCTCCAATGGGTTGGAAAACATATATCCATTTTCATAACAACACAAATAGAGATCAAAATCATCACCTACATGAAATGGCCACAAAGAAAGTATCATTGGTTCGTGTAGATGAAGACTACATTGACATGGTAATGAGTCCTTATGACAAATTATCTCCCCAACAACAAACCAGAGACTTTGTAAGATCACAGTCTTGCAGGTTTAGGGTTGATTCAAACCCAACCGAATATGACAAATTATCTCCCTAACAACAAACCAAAGGCTTTGTAAGATCACAGTCTTGCAGGTTTAGGGCTGATTCAAACCCAACCGAATATCAATTTCAATGTTCCAATAAAACAAAGGAACATTGGTTAAAGAAGGTGAAACATGCTAAGAAATTCCTGCTGGTTCAAAAGCTCAACGCTTATAAAGCTTGCTTAAAATCTCTGTTTACAAAAACTGCTTGTTCAGCTGATAAGTCCAATGTAGTGGAAATGAACAAACCAAAATGTCGCCATAATGAGAATGGTAAGAGAAAATCATTTCAGAATTCTTATGCTGAAAACAGAAGATCTTCTGAGAATTATAATAGGCTCAGCGTGAATTCTGAGACGGAGGAAGGTTCAATTGTCGAAGCTATCGCTCATTGTAAACAGTCTCAGGAGGGAAATGGTTCAAACAAAGACTCACATGAATGATCACAGGGCTTGGTCAAAGTTTGCTTCAAAATTTGCAGTAAGGGAAAAGTAAGAAATGGACAAAATTGGCTCAATACAAGAGGAAGTGTGTTCGAGAAGAATGATTTTTTATTTGAAAAGATAAAATTTGTATAATTAATGGTGTTTAATGTTGTTATGAATTAATGTTATTTCTGAAAGATGACTCAAATTTAAATCAAAGTTGAGTCACTCTGTTGGATGTGCACCATTTATCCTCCATAGTAGAAGCACGACTGTTGGATGTGCACCATATTTCGATGTCACTCTCTCAAAATTTCAAGTCACAATGAATCATCAATTGGTTAAGTTTAACAATGACTATTCTTATTATAAATATTAACTATTTTAAAAAATGTTAACCTTTCGTTTCTTCTATTTAAACAGCAACTTGACAACATGCTTGGAGGTTACATACAAAGGATGGACTACAACAAACTTATTTTGGTTGGAAACAATGCAAAGACAACAAAATGCTTAATTGAGAAAAGAAACAATTCTTCATACAAAATCAATATCACAAGTGGATGGAAAGAATTTTTGGATGACAATCAATTCAAAATCAATGATCAAATACGATTCAAGTTTTCTATTTTCCCAACTAAATGTATCGTACATGTCTTTAAGACAACCCAAAATTTCAAGTGATCTTCATGTATTAACTATTGATCATTTCATATTTATAATGTATTTCCAAAATCATTAATGATAACCTTTGGAGTATAAAATGTTTGTTAATCGCATGGTTTTATTACAATATCTCTATCCCTCCATAAATCTGTATAAACTAAATTATCCTACAATATTTCTGATAACAATTTTTTATATAGACAATTCATTCCTCCACGAATTGTTATATAATTCCATTAAACTATACAATTTAAATTTAATACTAACATTTACCTTCCTTTAAAATATATTTTTTGTAATGCGCCTTAGTGATATTATATATTTATCATATAATTAAATAGTAATATCCTATTTACAAATGACAGATTACACAATATTTGAAATATTATACATCAATATCGTCTTCAAATCAAATTAATTACAATCTCATACTTTAATATTATGATTTCTTTTAAGTTATAATGAACTTTATATCCATTTTTTCTGGCTTTATATCCTACTTTTTAATTAATTTCAACATATTATTTTTTTATTCAAAATAATATAAAACCTTACTTTGGACCCTAAGTTATCATACAACTCAATTGTTTGAGCACAAAAATTAATATATTTAATTATACACTTTCCTTCAAGGATTCTATCTATATATACATGCTAATATCTTTTCTTATATTCAACTTCATTGCAAAAAACATATCCCTTCTAATAGAACCTATAAGACAATTTCTTTATTCTGATCCCATGGACTATGTTCAAGTTACACAATTGTCATCACAGGTTTAATATCCAACTTCTTTTGCAGTTATTATTATAAATTTACACAAACTTTATACCTATGACTCACTCTAATTTCTTTTCCACTTATACTAGGCACATGCTGAGATTGATCCAAGTTTTGTAGAAAAAAATTATGGTCAGTTAGGAAACAAGATCTGTATATGGAATCAAGATGAAGGTTTTCATACTGTTAGATTCAACCAAGATTTTCACTATCCTCTATTAACAAAAGGATAGAACAACATTAAATTACACTATAGTTTTCCAGAAAATGTTGATGTTGTGTTATCTTACTATGGGAGTAGCTTTTTTTTTTACAGTTAAATCTTTCCAAAACTTAGACTCTTCATCAACAATTCCACCATTTCATAGTAGAAATCTAGATCCATTCATAGCAACTTACTTTGACATCAATCAGTCTGAAACAACGGTTAATAAAAACGCATTAGTTAAGTTCTTTTTTATTCCTATTTTTCATACATTACTATATAATTATGTATCCTCCTAATTTTAACTGACAATCTCATTTTCACAGATTTTGCCGCTGGATTTGGCAAACTATGTCAAACATAATTTTTCTCATGACATGATTACATTATGTGGTGAAAAGGGTATATAAATCTGTTTGATATTGTCAATAAATACAAGGATGGTCAAGTCAACGCTAAACTTAAATCTCCAATGGGTTGGAAAACATTTTGCTTCTCAAACGATTTCAAGGGAGAAGATATAGTTCGGTTCAAATTTCCCCTATCTAATCCTTTTCAAAAATCTAATGTCTTTAAAGTTTATTCAAGTTAAATGTATCAGCACAATTGATTTGTAATATTATATTTCATATAACATCTTCTCTTTTCATGCATAAAACTTATTGTGTCTAATATCATTGTTTTTAAATTGCATATATTGTATAATTTCAAATGTTTTACATTTGAGAAAATCGTAAACGTTGTCATATTAGTAGTTTATGAGAAAGTTTTTATACATCCTTATTGACCAAAACTAATATTCCATTAATATAATTTTTACAATTATAAAAAAATGCGACAACGGCGCAACCCGTGCGTCCGCACGGGTACTGTACTAGTTTACTATTAAAAGTCCTTAAAGAGTGTGATCTTAGGACACTCGTTAACATTTTTCTTTTTCTTAATATATGTGAAATGAGCAAATATATATATAAAGGTTGCAATTGCTCTTAAAATAACAATATTCATTATAATATCTGCATTTGGAAAACGGTTTATTTAGATGTATTTAATAAGCCAATATAATGTAATCCAAATGGTAAAAGAGGAGTATAGTTAACTATAACTTTTTTTTTCTTTTCAATTTTATAAATTAATTAATTAAAATAAGGTTTTCCTATATATAGCACACTTTGGCTACATCTTTCCTCACAAATAACATGAAATAATACATTGCCTCTTGGATCTTTCCCTTTGGAAATTAAGTTCAATCTCCCTTAGTCCATATATCCATTTTCATAAAAACACAAATAGAGATCAAAATCATCACCTACATGAAATGGCCACAAAGAAAGTATCATTGGTTCGTGTAGATGAAGACTACATTGACATGGTAATGAGTCCTTATGACAAATTATCTCCCCAACAACAAACCAGAGGCTTTGTAAGATCACAGTCTTGCAGGTTTAGGGTTGATTCAAACCCAACCGAATATGACAAATTATCTCCCCAACAACAAACCAAAGGCTTTGTAAGATCACAGTCTTGCAGGGCTGATTCAAACCCAACCGAATATCAATTTCAATGTTCCAATAAAACAAAGGAACATTGGTCAAAGAAGGTGGAACATGCTAAGATATTCCTGCTGGTTCAAAAGCTCAACTCTTATAAAGCTTGCTTAAAATCTCTGTTTACAAAAACTGCTTGTTCAGCTGATAAGTCCAATGTAGTGGAAATGAACAAACCAAAATGTCGCCATAATGAGAATGGTAAGAGAAAATCATTTCAGAATTCTTATGCTGAAAACATAAGATCTTCTGAGAATTATAATAGGCTCAGCGTGAATTCTGAAACGGAGGAAGGTTCAATTGTCGAAGCTATCGCTCATTGTAAACAGTCTAAGCAGGGAAATGGTTCAAACAAAGACTCACATGAATGATCACAGGGCTTGGTCAAAGTTTGCTTCAAATGTTGCAGTAAGTGAAAAGTAAGAAATGGACAGAAGTTGGCTCAACACAAGGGGAAGTGTGTTCGAGAAGAATGATTTTTTATTTGAAAAGATTAAGTTTGTATAATTATAAACATCATTACTTAATAATTAATGATGTTTAATGCTGTTATGAATTAATGTTATTTCTGAAAGATGACTCAAATTTAAATCAAAGTTGAGTACTCTTTGCATTTACCTTCAACTAGGGGTGTTCATGGTTCATGAACTGCACTGAACTGAACCATATAAATGGTTTGGTTCAGTTCATAAAATCCATTTCAATAAAAACTAGTTAATTCTTAAAAACAGTTTCAATCCAGTTTAGAACCGGTTCAGAACCGGTTTATAGTTTTAAACCGGTTTACTTATTTTGAACCGGTTTCGTACTAAACCGGATTATTCTTGAACTGGTTTTGAACCACTTTTAAACCGGTTTTCTGCAGACTTGTACCATTTAAGAGCCCAAATAATGTTAAGCCCATTTGAGATCTCTCTTCTAAACTCTTCTTGTGTTCCAAAACGCAACAACAACACAAAACCAAATCTCAACTTCGATCCTCGTTCTCGTTCTCGTTCTCATTCTCTTAGGTAAAATCAATTTCAATTTTCAATTTGAATTCTTAAAAAGCTTTTTTCTTTGCAATGAAAATTGTAATTCGTTTATATTTTAGCAGAGGAGAAGAAGATGAAATGGGAGGAAGCAGGGTGCAAAGGCTTTCTGGAATGCAAAAGCAAGTGCTTAGCTTATACAGAGGATTTCTTCGCGCAACACGTTCCAAACCCGACGAAGAACGCCGCAACATAGAATCCATAGTATCTCAAGAATTTCGCCGCAATTCAAAAGAAATTGATCGGAAGAATTTTCAATACATTGAATATTTACTTCGCCGTGGTCATAAACAGCTTCATCAGCTTAACAACCCTGGTACCACTGGGTTATCTTCATTGCAACTTCATTTATCTAAAGATTAATTAAGTGACTTGTCCTTGATTACACTTTTTATCAGTTTATTTATTTTTAAAAAATAGTGTTTGCTTGTTGATGCTACTAAATGTACGCCCATGATTGATTGATTGATTGATGTGACAAGAATAATCCGGTTTAAAAGTGGTTTTGAGGCAGTTGTGCATTCGCTTGAAGATACATGGGAGAGGCACTTTATATGGTGGCAGTAACAACAGTGAATAATTGGGTGAAGATGATTGAGATTTGTGAAAAAATCAATTCATATATATAAACCGGTTTTGAACCGATTTTAAACTGAATATAAATTGGTTTGTAAAAAGTGGTTCAGTTCAAAACTGTATGAAGTGGTTCAGTTAAAATATGGTTCAGTGCAGTTCAGTTAGTAGTTTGGTTCAGTTAACTGAATATTTTGCACACCCCTACCTTTAACCAAGTGACGCATGCAGCATGCAGCAGCACTGGTTATTCACTTTTTCAACATATCATAACAGAATCAAGGACTTTTTCAACTAAGAGAAAATCATTTTAGAATCCTTATGCTGAAAACAGAAGATCTCCTTGTTATAATAGGCTCAACGTGAATTCTGAGACGGAGGAAGGTTCAATTGTCGAAGCTATCGCCCATTGTAAACAGTCTCAGCAGAGGAATGGTTCAAACAAAGACTCACGTGAATGATCACAGGGCTTGGTCAAAGTTTGCTTCAAAAGTTGCAGTAAGTGAAAAGTAAGAAATGGACAGAAGTTGGTTCAACATAAGGGGGAGTGTGTTTAAGAAGAATGATTTTTTATTTGAAAAGATAAAGTTTGTATAATTAATGATGTTTAATGCTGTTATGAATTAATGTTATTTCTGAAAGATGACTCAAATTTAAATCAAAGTTGAGTACTCTTTGCATTTATCCTTCAACCAAGTGACGCATGCAGCAACACTGGTTATTCACAATCATTCACTTCATCGTTTTCTAAAAGGACTCATGTGACTGCTATTTTGAGAAGTGAACAATTTACAACAAAAAAAAATATACTTTATCCACATGTTTAGAGTAAGTCAACCATTTTATTTCAAAACTCTCTCCATTACTCAAATTTTTGAAGAAAAAAAATCAGAATATGAAAAATATAAAGAAAGTATGTCTATAGGAAATTTGATATCTTTTTCAAGCAAATTTGTCTTTAATGATTTTAGCATCAAGAATACCCCAATTTCTAAGATCATAGATATCTAAAGGAGGGTTGAAGTAGTCATTGATGTCTATATCAACATTTGACGCATGAACAACATTATCATTTTCATCGATATGATTGTCATCATTGAAATTTTCATTAGATTGCTTAAATTTATCTTCCTTTAGTAACAATGACGTGATAAATTCTAAATGGACTAATAAAGAACTAAGTGTTAAGTATTATTTTTTTAACTTAATGGACCCATAGTTTTTTATATTTTGGGTCTCAAATTTTGGAATAATTTTTTGAGGCCTAGACTAGTCGCTCTCCTCGCCTTGCCTCAGATATGACCATGTTGGTGCCATAGAGACCAAAAAACCACACAGCAAAGTGATACCCACAACTTCTTTTAAAAACCACCTTCTATTTTTCCCAACAAACATTCAAACCACTGTGCCGGAGTTGATGTTATCGGTATATTCACATTCCATCATAACAACACCTGCATCCAAACTTTCCAGCTATATGTACAGAGTTGAAATATGTGGCTCACCGGTTCTTCGTATACATTGCAAAAAGGTCCGTTATCATCTTCTCTTATAATATTTAATCTCTTGAATCTATTCCTCGTGTTCAACTTCTCTTGAATAATAAACCAAACTAGCAATTCGGCACTAGGCGGTGCCACTCCTCTCCGAACCCTTCGTATAATGTCGTTCACTCCTAAACTCCCAGCATGCCTTTGAAAATGATGTTGCTGAATAGTCGACATAAATACAGAGGGCATTAAATCATTATGATATGAGAAAGATCACGTTACACATGAAGCATGGACGCAAATACAAACACCAAACACTGAGAACAATTCCAAGTAAATGGCAAACAAAACGCACATTAACTCAATCATATGTCCATTGTTACAAGTATAAGTTCAATTACATACTTCAACAGCAAGTAAATTAAATTAGTTTCTTGATAAAAAAATTGTAGATAAATAAAGTTGTATAAAAAAATATAAGGGTTAAATGTATTCATGACAAATTGTTTAATTTAACCAAATCTATTTTCTTTAATATATGTGTTGGGTCACGTTGGGAGATTGGGGACCATTCATTTTACCCAAAACCTTAATACAAATGATTTTATGGGTCATCTAATTTATAAAATATTCAACCTTCACTTTTTTAACCGGTGTAGGACTTGTAACTCGGATTTGGAGAAACACTCTGATAGTGTCATAGTGAATTTAATGGGTTGTGTTTAGGTAATATCCTTAACTTATTTACATCCACTCACTCTTGTAAGGTTGGTGACGTGGCATATTTTCATTGGGCATTTACCTGACAAGACTTAAACTTGACTATATCAGACCCAATATCACTCTCTCTCTACCCTTCTCTCTCTCTCTCTCTCTAAATTCTTCTCAAACCAAAAACCACTCTCTGGTAGAAGTAGGTGAAAAGCAAAGAACCCATCTTTGTTTTTTCACATTAACATATTAACTACTGTTCCTTCCTCATCTCACCTAATCCAAAAACACAATCAGAGGAAAAAACTGCGAGAAAATCAACTAGAAAGTGACACAAAATTTCACCCCAGAAGGGAAGGGTTATACCCTTATGTGTTTCTCTTAAAAGGGTATCATAAAGTTCTGATTTTTTTCACGAATCTGATGGTAGCATCAAGTACTTAGTATTGAAAGTTTGTGGCTTTTTGGTTAGATCTTAGTGATTTTGATTTTGTTGATGTTGGTGTTGGAGTTTGCTTTTGGATCTCTACGATGGGTTGATTGGATTGGGGACGAAGATTGGTTTTTTGGTGTCTGGAAATTTTAAGGTTTTTTTGAATGTGGTGTTTTTGAGGTTGATGGTGTTTGAATTCAGTGGTAATGGCAATGTTGGTTCATCAGTGATATATTGTGGAAATGTCTGCTTCTTTAGCGGCTTCTGAGAGACCTAGACCTGGGGCTTCTAATACGGTATGTATTTCTTTTGGAGGGAATTTATCAGATTTAGCCATTTTTAATTTTTTGATTAAGAAAATATTCTATTTTTAGATAATTGGAATTTGAGTTTGAGTATGAAGTTTTGATTTTTAAAGGGGTTAATTTATTGAATGAATTAGGAGTATTTGGTTTGATTCATGTATGTGTTAGTTTTGTTGAAAATGTTGCCAAAGGAGTGAAGGAAATTGAGTAGGGTTTGGAGATTCAATTTCCTTTTTTAGTGTTGAGGCTAGATTAGGAATCGTGTGCTGAGTGTGATTCATCTTGGTCTTGTTAAAATTAGGATTTTTAATTGCATAGGAAGCTAAGAATGAGCTTAGCATATGTTTGGTTTCATGTTCGAGACTTCAATCATGTGTATTAGACCATATTTACTTCAATTTCATTGAAGCTTCAAAATTAAGCTTTGCTTCAGTGTGGTTTTTCACCTTGATTTTGGTGAAAGCACCGCAGAAATAAACGTATGCTTAGCAATCATTACTCCATCTGGTTTTAGATTTAAGCATAACGTCAAATGTATTTGTTCCAAATTTGTATCAAATACATTTGACTTTTTTGCTTATATTTAAGATGGGAGGGGGTTACATGTTAGGAAGGCGGAAGACTATAAAACATAAACTTGACAAACAGATTGGCAAGTGAGACAAGTAGAAAAAGAAATGTATTAAACGAACGATGTAACCTATTATATATTTAAATAAAACCTGTTTTATTCATGCACTTGCTGAACTATATCTTCATTCTTCAATAAGAGGAAAGCAAGTAAAATCATAGTGGGTAGCTGACATGAAGGAATGGGCTAGAGAGATTCTGAATGATGTTAATCTTTGTAATTCCTTTTTCCAGTTATATGATGCTATTAGTATTTACTAAAGGATAAAATTGGTTTTTCTGTTTTAGTTTTTATTTTTACTTTTTTTGGTATGTATTTTGGTCACAGTCGTTTGACTGGGTTAATTTCTAACACATTACTATTTTGCAGGTTTTCAAAAGTGGCCCACTTTTCATATCTTCCAAAGGTTAGTGTCCATATCCCTCCCCCTGTATTTACAAGGTTTAAAATCATGGTTATAGTCGTGGTCGCCTCACAATCTTTGTTCTTGCAGAATCACGATGACACGATCAAATGATTTTTTAATTATATTTTGGTATTTAAATTATGATATAGGAATTCATCAATGCTTTCCTATTTTGTAGGAATAGGATGGAAGTCATGGAAGAAGCGGTGGTTTATACTCACGCGCACATCATTGGTTTTCTTCAAAAATGATCCTGTTAGTATCACTCAGATCTTTCCTATGATTCTTAAGATCTTAACTTTGGTAGTTTTTGTGTTCATTTCTTCCCTTCTGTTGTTCTGAATGACTCAACTCTCTAATTAAACAGACATGATCATATGGGTATAAATCATTCTTTTAAAACGAGAAAGCATACAGTGATAAGTGATTGGTTAAGCTTACTTGATATATAAACATTCTATGGATATAGTTAGTGCCGATTTGTTTTTTGAAGCTCTTCTATAAGCTGTTTCTATAAGCTCTTCTAAACAGTCACAAGAGTACTTGTGCTAGCAGGTAAGCTCAAATAAGTCTATTCAGTTAGGCCCGTAGTATAAGATGTGACTATAGAGTGTAGACCTTTAAATGACCAGCAATACTATAAACAGTTCTACTAATTTGGTGCTAGCTTCTTTTACTCAAATACTTGTGAATTGGTTTTGCTGTTATCTATGACTGAATTTTCTTTATTGATCATGTAGAGTACCCTTCCACAGAGAGGTGGGGAAGTAAATATGACACTGGGCGGTATTGACTTAAACAATTCAGGAAGGTATGTCTGGAATTTTTTATTTTTTATTTTTTTTATGCGGGGTTGTGAATTTTGATGATCTGTTTTGAAATTGGGAATTTTATTTTTCAGTGTTGTTGTTAGAGAAGACAAAAAGCTGCTTACAGTATTATTTCCAGACGGGCGCGATGGTCGAGCGTTCACCCTTAAGGCGGAGACTTCAGAAGACTTGTTTGAATGGAAGACAGCTCTTGAACAAGCCCTTGCACAAGCACCAAGTGCTGCCCTTGTTATGGGACACAATGGAATTTTCAGGAACGATACAACTGATTCTATTGAAGGGTCTTTCCATCAATGTTCGTACTCGTTATTAATTGAATCTTATTCACTTGTTTTAAGTTTATAAACTTATTTTTTCTTCATGTCAATAATAATATTGCTTTTGTTATTAAATATTTATTTATTGGTTTTTGCATCTTTTGTAATTTTAGATATTTATTTAGATAGCAAACAACCTGTAGAAGTCATTTTCTCTATATTTCTTCTTGTGCTTCCAGGGAGAGATAAACGCCCAGTTAAGTCTTTGGTTGTTGGAAGACCGATTCTGCTAGCTCTTGAAGATATTGACGGAGGGCCATCTTTTCTTGAAAAAGCTCTTAGGTTTCTAGAGAAGCATGGTAAGTTATGATCCTGTATTAAGTATTGCCTTTATATTTCATTTCACTTTTTGTCATTCATAATTCAAATTTTAGTAGTTATTACCTGGTAAAGTTTTATTTCATCTGTAAGCAAAAAACTTATTGGCTAGTAGGCGGGGACATATCTAAAAATGATTGAATCAAATGGGGGGCCGGAAATACTTAATAATAAATATTAAATAAATAACTTTTTTAAAATTTTGTAGCAATTAACTCAACTAAAAATATAATTAAATAAAATAATAATGATTTTTATCATTAAATAACGTCTTACACATATAATTGAAAGTACACTTATAAGAGAAACATTTGCTTGCATTTTCATGCATATACAATAATGAAAAGAATGCCTCGTACATGATGATCTTACTATTGACACAAACTTCTGATTTGGCGATTGGTGTTGTTAAATAGCAGCTATTGCGGCGCTATATCGCTATAGCATAGCGGAATTTAGACAAACCGCTATTGTTTCGCAAGTCACTAAATAGTACAAACGTTGTTAAATAGTGGGTATAGCGGCACTGTAGCACAATTGTGTAGCGGAATTTTAACTTTCTGCTATTTCCTGCTATCGGAGATTGACGACACTTTAACCATGAGATATGACGTGTCATTTTTACATTTAAGCGGCATCTGCGATCCCATATGAAGTGGTGAGAACCACATGAATTTCACCCAATAGAGAGGGAATGTTGGAAAAGTTATAATGCAATTACTTCATAAAATTTGACCTTTTGCAAATAGCCTTGAATCTCAGTAATGGAGATTGAACTTCTGAAACTTTATATAAAAACATTGGGGTTCAATCGTTGAAGCTCATCGGGAAAATTCCTTAGTGTAAAAGTTAGAATGCCCTAAGCATTGTTTAATGCCGCAATGCATAAATACTGCTTAATGTATAAAACATGTTTTTGCAGGGACTAAAGTTGAAGGAATACTGCGGCAATCTGCAGACGTTGAGGAAGTAGACCGCAGAGTTCAAGAATATGAACAAGGTACCAGCGATTTTCTTAAATGCTCTAAGCATTAAGTGCATTTGGAGATTGTTCTGATGTGACCTTTCTTGCTTTCCATATTACAAAGAAAGTATGGAGCAGCTTTTTGTATCAGGCAACATCTACATAGAACCAATGTTATAATTATTTTCATTGTTGAATCTTCTATGGATGAAAGACCGTTGAGGATAATATGTAGGCTTAAACTTGAGTTTAATTAATGGATATTTTTGCATGAAACTTAGGAATGACTTGTTTTTTATATTTTTAGGAAAGGTTGAGTTTGATGCAGAGGAAGATGCGCATGTTGTTGGTGACTGTGTTAAGGTATTAATGCTAGTTTTGATCATAGTAAAGCCCCTCTTCTTGATAATAGGAAAACTTATTTCTTTACTAATTTTTCTCTAACAATCGTAAATCCCGTCCTTTTCAAAGTATCTATTGCCTATTAGCTACAAATCTACAAGCCTAGATCCGTGTTAGTATTGTCAATTATTTTTAACTTCCTATAATTAAGAACTCTCCTGGAAAATAATTAAGAACTCTCCTGGAAACAGCCTCTTGTGTAAAAAAACAGGGTAAGGCTGCGTACAATACACCAAAAATGGTGGGATCCCTTCCCAGACCCTACATATGAGGGAGCTGTAGTGCACCAGCCTCCCCTTTTATAATTAAGAACTCTGATGCCATGATTCAGTTATGTTTTCCTGCAATATTTTATCAGCTTAAATGATCAATAAAACTCTGATTTGAAAGCAACTACTATTTTGGTACAATTATTTAATATGGATCCTTGATTACTTTTCATAAGTTCTGTTAGGTTATATGCATTTTATTGAATGACTTTCAACTTGGTCAATTTACAGCATGTTCTAAGGGAGCTTCCTTCCTCTCCAGTTCCAGCTTCATGCTGTACTGCTTTATTGGAGGCTTATAGTAAGTTTAGCTCTGTGCTTATTTTCTTTATTTTCTCTATAATCATATGATTTTAAAAACAAATGGTATATGATAGTCTTATGAAATGCTGCTGATTGCTCTGTTTGTTTTTGCTCTTTTTATTGGTTTTTGTTCGGTCTTATGATTTGTTAGATAACCCTATTAGCTAGTTAGTTAATGTTGAAAAGTCACATTCAATCTGATATGGCTTGAAAAATGTTCATAATTGGGGGGGCATCTCTCATCTTTCAAGCTTATTTTGTAATGATGAGTTAGGCTCAATTCTAAATCGAAGACAGTATCACATCCTATCCAAGATATGTTTGGCCACGTGTTATCGGGTCACTCAGATCACACTCCATATGTTCAGTCCTAGATGTGGAAGAGCTTTTCCTATTCTTTGGGTGAATACTGAATATAAAACTTTATTCGCTGCCTTGCTCAACAAGCTTCGGCATCTAGATGGTTCTACTGTGCTCAAGAGACTACAACAGTTAGTTAAGCTCAGCCAGCTTGGGACCAGTTATTTGGGCTCGGCCAGTCTGTTTCTGTGTCACCTGGCATTGACAGTTATAAACTGTCTTAGTTAGTTTTATCAGTATATGTTAATTCCAACATGGGTGTAGGATGGGCTCAATATAAATCACTGTAATCTGAACTTCGCCATTCAGTTTTTTCATTTCATGAATATGTGAAGATTTTTTATTTTTGGGTTAAATATGTTTTGTCCCTATAAAATTGGGAACTTCTAAGTTTAGCCCTTAATTTTAATAGGCTTTTTAGTCCCTATAAAATATTTACTTATAATTTTAGTCCCTGCTAAAACAAAGTTTGTTTAATTATCCTTAAACTCTTAAATTTTTGAACGATTTTTGAGACAAGTTTAGAACACTATGAAAGGCTCATTTACAAAAATTTAGAATTTTTTAACATGAAACGGATTAAATATGAATTTTTTAAACCGACAAAAGTTAAAGATAAAAGTAACAAAATCTGAACGTAGAAATCAAATTTTGCGATAATTTTTTGCGGAGGAGCTTTTTAACACGACTGCAAAAAATTGTTCAAAAACTTAAGAGTTTAAGCATAAATTAAACAAATTTGAATTGAGTAGGGACTAATACTGAGTGCCGAAATTTTTTTTAGGGATTAATAGAACTATTAAAATTAAGTAAGGACTAAACTTAAAAGGTCCCAATTTTATAGGGACCAAAAACATATTTAACCCTTTATTTTTTTGAAACAACAAAAATTTATTAAAGCTCACTAGCCATACTAGAAGTATAAAGCAGCTGCTACTTGACATGCAACAAGTGACGGGCCAGACAGAAAATGTCCTCCCTATGAAAACACAACCCCCTGTAGCTTAACCCAAACAAGCCATAGCCTAACACAAACTCCCCCAAACCGCACCAGAACAGCAACAAGTCCAAGAAAAAACCGCAGCCAAGACAAAAACACCAAATCAGAAGTACAACCGTGAATATTAACTCCTACAGCAGTCTTCACAACTGCGCTAACAACAGCTAAAACACAGAAAATAAAAACACCACCAAACCAAAGTAGCAAGTTCCTAATATTATTTAGCTTGTTCCGACTTGAGGCAACCTAGATTAGGTTATTAATTCTACATTTTTAAATTTTGTAGACTGAGTTCAGCTTTTTAGTGCAATTTCTTGAATGTGTTGTTATATACTCCCTCCGTCCCTATATACAAGCCCCCTTTGCTTTTTTCACATTTCTTAAGAAAAGTTGTATGTGCAATTAATGTGTCTATTTTGTGTGTTAATACTACCAAATTATCCTTTGTTTGTATTTGTATTAAATTTGACTTTTCAAATTTCAAGATAAGTTAGTAGTATTAATTAGGGGTTTGTTTAGGAAAAAAATAATAAATGCATCTAGTAATTTGAAAAGGAGTTTATATTTAAGGACAAATTTTTAGTCAAATGGGTGCTTATATATAGGAACGGAGGGAGTATGTGTGAAAGACACCTGTTATACTTTTATTATTTTTCGTTGCTTAACTTTCAGTTGTCAAGTTTTGTTGTACCGCTTTATACCTCTAGTTCTTTGCATGGGAATGTATGCTTATAGAAGTTCATATATTTGTTACTGTTTTTTATTTACAAGAAATTGATCGCAAGGAGGCTAGGATTAATGCAATGCGCTGTGCTATATTGGAGACCTTTCCGGAGCCAAATCGACGTTTGTTACAGAGGTCCTCTCTCTCTCTCTCTCTCTCTTAAAACCTCTAAAACATACATGTCAAGTTCTCCAATTTCTCCTTAATCTAATTATTGTCAACTCTACCTCCGCAGAATTTTGAAGATGATGCACACAATTGCTTCGCATTCTAACGTGAATAGGATGACTGCTTCTGCTGTTGCTGCTTGCATGGCACCCTTGCTCTTACGGCCTCTTTTAGCTGGAGAATGTGAGCTGGAGGATGAATTTGATGTTAGTGGTGATAGCTCAGCTCAGCTTCTTGCCGCTGCTAATGCCGCAAATAACGCCCAAGCAATAATTACCACTTTGTTGGAGGAGTATGAGAATGTATTTGATGTAAGAAACTCTCAGTCAATCTATATTCTTTTGATTAATTGCTTTCTGGTTTGTGTATATAGAGCCTAATTTCTCTCTGCCGTTTCAGGAAGAAAATATACAGAGATATTCCATTTCAGCTGATTCTCGAGTTGAGAACAGCGGGACTGAAGATTCAACTGATGACGATAATATAGATGTGAAAGAAAATGGTTACCATGATGCAGAGAATGAAAATGATCAAGAGACTGATGATGATGCTGATCGTGTTCACAGTGGAAAATTAAGTGAAAGTAGTGGTTATGCTGGCAGTGATCTTTATGATTACAAGGTTATCTTACACTGCATCCTATTTCATCACTTATTTTGATCCTATGTCTGATGTTCTTATTTAGACCCTGTTTGGAAAATAAGTTAATTAAGTGCTTATAAGCACAAGCGCTTATCACATAAATGCTTACGTGTTAGTTATTTCTATAATAATAGATAAATAAAAAGTGAAACTGATTTTATACGATGCAAGTTGTTTTCATAAACTATCCTTGAGAGCTTATGGAAATGAGCTGAAAACAGTTTATGGACATGTCATAAGTTCGTTCCATAAGCTCTCCCAAATAGTCTCACAAGTGCTTGTGTCAATAGATAAGTTCAGATAAGTCAATCCAAACACGCCTGAAGTATTCAATTCCTGTTCTCTTTTGCTATGCAGATCATTGCAATGTTCTTTTTCCCTCTTTTCCTTAATTTTTTGTGTGCCCTTGCAGCAGGCATTTGGAGGAGATGATTCTGATGTTGGATCCTCTACTAGTAATCATGCTAAGGCTGAAAATTCAAATCTGAATGCTGTTCCTGATATCCATCTGTCTGAGGATAAAAGCAAGCAAAGAAAGGTCAATGAGAACGTAGTTGATGATGATCCACCAATTGTGTTGCCTTCCACAGAATCTTATCGTTCCATGGGTGAGATTTTATCTTCAATGGACCCTGGCAACCATTTACCTGTGATTGAGGCGCAATCAGGTTCTGGAAAGCAAGCAACTGGTAAAGGTAGTAGTGGTACAAGCTTTAGTACTAAGCGGTCAACGTTCTGGGGCAGGAGCAATGTGAGTTTGTTATTTTTTTACCATTAACTTTCTAACAACTTTGTAGGAGATCTAAACGTACGTTGTGAATATAGAATGCGAGTTGTTATCAGATTTAGGGACAATTTTATTTTTTTTCCGTTTGAAGAGTTTGTTGCGTGAGACTTTTGTGCTGCATTGATAATATATTTGCTATGAGCTAGCAATTTAAATATGCTAACTTAGGGTCTGTTTGTTACAGATTTTTTTTTCTGACTTTTTAAAAAAAAGTTCACTTTTAGGAGTTTTAATCCGATGTCGATTTTTTTTAAACGAGTCTAAAAAAATCGCAAAACACCTTCAAATAAGTTTTTTTGAGTAGTTTCTCTTGAAAATTATTTTTCAGTAACTGTTTTTTTCAAGAGTAATTTTCATTATGGTAAACAAACACAAAATTGTTTTAGTTTTTTTTTTCTTTCCTTTTTTAGTTTTTCTTTCCTGCTTAGTTTTCTAGCTGTGTCCCTACCTTAAGTATTTGGCATCTTATAATTTTTTCTGATTTAACAGCCGAGGAAGTCACCGTCAGTGGAATCAGTTGATTCTTCTGGAGAAGAGGAGTAAGATTCTTAGCTTTGAACTGATTTTTTCCTTGGTTAAATGTGATTCTTGTTAGAGTTCAGAAATATTATTGGATTGTTCTTTGCATTATACAATTTTTTTCCACTTGGTATTTTTACCTTGAGAAAGCATAAACATAGTACTTTTGATGTTTGCAGGCTTGCTATTCAGAGGCTAGAGATTGCAAAAAATGATTTGCAACATAGAATTGCAAAGGAGGTATGTTTATTTTATAGCTTATTTTATGCCATATCACATAATGCTGGTGTTTAGTCTTTAATGGAGTTGGTCTTGTTTTCATTTTAGGCTAGAGGCAATGCTATTTTACAAGCAAGCTTAGAGAGAAGGAAACAAGCTTTGCATGAACGACGCTTGGCACTTGAACAAGATGTACTGATTTTTTAATTTTTTTTATATATTTACCTATTCCTCTATTTGAATTGTGACACTTCTTATTTGATCTAACTGATTTTTATCTTTAAAGGTTTCAAGATTGCAAGAACAGTTGCAAGCTGAGAGGGATCTTAGAGCTGCATTGGAAGTTGGTTTGAGCATGTCTTCAGGACAAATTTCCAATTCACGTGGCATGGATTCAAAGGTCTTTTATTGTCATGACTTTTTTCCCCTTTTGATTGCTTTCATAGTACAAATAATCTTACATAATCTACTTATGTAAAGACAAAGGCTGAGCTAGAGGAGATTGCACTTGCTGAAGCTGATGTGGCTAGGTTGAAGCAAAAAGTTGCGGAACTTCACCATCAACTTAATCAACAAAGACAGCATCACTATGGTTCAGTCACAGATGTAGGTGATCGATACCAGCATGCCCAAAATCTTCCTCAACCGTGAGTATGCTGACATATTTTATCTTTAAGGATTGCGTGGAAAAGAGTGATTATTTGAAAACCTTGTGAACTTATATTAGGTTATCTATCATATGCAGGAGGTTTCTTCAGCAAGATTTTGATTCAACCCTTGCATACTGTAATCATGAAAGGAAACAAAGGACTGAGGTATGTCTTATAATTTGTTTTTCAGAACAAAAAAAATTCAGAATGGAAAGGTTTGTGCAACTGTGCATAAAAATGGACTTGTAGTTTTATTTTCGCCTCTACCGACTTTTGCAAATATTAATATGTAGCTTGCATTTCTAAAGCCTGGAAGTAAATTTTAAATAATTTCAACGTGTTTATTATAATGGCCTCATCTTAACATGAAAATAATAAAGCAGTCTCTCCTTTACTGTCTGTTCGTTTTGTGATAAAACTAATCTATTTCTTGTGCTTGTTATATTCTTTATGGTTTTGAGGACTCTTGCTTCAATAACACAGGTAAACTTTGGCTTTTCATTTCAACAGGAGAGTGTGTTGGGCTCTGATTGGCGAAATATCAAAGGACAAGTATTGGCTTCTGGTAATGGTAGTAGGCAGCCATCTCGGAAGCCATTTATAGACTCGAGTCCTAGTGATTCAAAAAGCACCGAGGCATCAACAAGCATGTCTGTAGATGAGCTTGGTGTTGTTGATTCTGGCTCAGTGCCTTCCACTTCAAGGGCAGCAGAGGTAAGAGTTAAGGTCAAGGATTGTACCTTAAAATCTATTACCATCATTTTATTATAACCAGCGTTGTCAAATAGCAGCTATAGCGCAACGAAATTTGAAGAAATTGCTATTGTGCTCCGATACGCTATTTAGATCAAATTGTTGTCAGCTATAGCACTTTAGCATAGCGGAATTTGATCAAACTAATATTTTCCGCGATCTCCATTTGACAACACTGGTTATAACCGAGTTCCTTCCACGTCATAACTTCAGTAACTCTACTAGGAACTAATATAGTAGAGCAATCATTGGTTTCAGGTGACAGAATATAATGGAAGACATCCGTCTGTAGCATCTTCAACATTAGTAGAGTTAACAACTCGTCTTGATTTTTTCAAGGAAAGGCGTTCACAGTTGATGGAACAGCTTCATAACCTTGATTTGAACTATGGTTCTACCACTTCCCAAGACATGGTCTACAAACCAACATCACCATCATGGAGTTGACCAACCAAATAACAACCTCATAATAATCCTTGGTGAAGAATTTTGGCTTGACATGTTGTATATCCTTCGACTCATTGCATATATTTGTATCCTTATCCTTTGTGGTCCCAATGTACTGCTTCATTCTCTTTGTTCCCATTAATTTCTATTTTTTCCTCTATTTTGGTAGTGAAAGGTTGTTGGAGTTGAAATGCTTTCCTTTTGGTCTCCAGTTTTTTTTTTTTTGATTTCCTTTGTTACTTTAGGGGAGGAGGTGGAGTTTGTGGTGTAATTACATATTATGTTATGTTAATAGATAGATGGGAGAATTTTGTTGTTGAACAAAACAACTTCAATGAGGAAATATTAGTGGACGTTTTAGCAAATTCTTTGTATTGCAATTGCCACTAATGTCAATTTATGTGAAAATGATTGTTATGTTATACTGATTGCATAGCTAGTAGGTTGTTCATGGTGCTATTATATTATGTTTTTGGTACAACACTTATTTTAGGTTCTAGGGGTGGACAACGGTCGGACTCGGACGGTTTTCGGCCGAAAATCGTCAATCCGATCGGTTCTACGGGTGGAAGAACACAGCCCATTCCCGTCCGTAAGTGTCAACGGTTATGTCGGCTAACGGTTTGATCGGGTAACGGTTTCGATGGGCGGTTTCAAGCGGTTTCTAAATCCATAAAAAGTTAGAACTTAGAAGGGAAGAAAAAAATCTGAAACAAAATCTAAAACAATATCAAACCCAGAAAAATCACAACAACAACAACCTTCGATAAATTTAAAAAATAGAACAAACATAGTCTTTATTCTTGATTCTTAATGCCATTTCTTTGTACTGTGTAAGAGGATCTCTTGCGAGAGAAGATGAGAGGTTGAGATAGACAAGGTGAGATGAAGAAGAACAACAGATTGAGTTATGGAGAGACGCTAGAACATGAGCACACAAAGTTCATGATAAAATACTAAGGAAGGAGGTGAAGTGATTGGGATTGGAAGAATCCAGAAATTGATTTGGGTTGGGATAGGCGGCTACTGATTTAGGTTAGAGAAGGAGAGAACTTGAGTGAGAGAGAATAATGAAACCAGACTATTGTTATTTGGGTAGTTGTTTGGATTGAGCCAATAAAATTTGTCACTTAGTAGTCTTTGGGCTAGTTGGGCCAATATAGCTATAGACATGTGTCTGGGCCGGTCGGTTTAGGCTACCGTTGGGCCATTGAATTTGAACCGAACCGGCCCATGCTTATCCACTCCAATCCATTTTTGTGACCCGTGCAACCCGCCCACCCGTATGAGCCCGCCCGTTTCGGTTTTGAATGGACTGGATTAGCCGGTTTCGGTCGGACACGGCATTTCTGTCCAGCCCTATTAGGTTCTCACTAATGTAGCTGTTAGGTTCCTTTCTACTATAACTATGAAAACATATGTATTCATGAGGAGTATAAGATATTTCAACCTAAATATAGTAGACCCTAATAAAAGCCAAAAAAGAGGGTACTTATATATAAAGATCACACAATACTAACCAAGGACAAGGTGTATGCAAACACCGAAAAATGTATACATTCCCTTATGCTACGCAATGTATAGGATTCACTTATAAAGTGTGCTGTTTGATATGACAATAAATGAACGTGTAACTGAAATAGATTATGTGATGTCACCATCTCCAATCATTCTACGACTCCATACTATACCTCTTTTTTTTTTTTCTTTCAAAGAACTCCATACTATACTTGAAAAGAGGAGAAAAAACAAATAAATACATAGACCAGATTTAGGTTCCTACTCATGATAAACACAGATATCATTGACATCACAAGTTACACAGTTAGTCTTCTGTTAAGTAACTATTGTCATGAAAAAGATGATAACTTTTGAACGAGCATAAGTCTTCCATTATTTATCAAGAACAAACATCATCAAAATATGAAAAACAAGTTTTTGCTCAAAATTTTATATTAAGTATAATAAAGAAGATTTCAGAAAAATTTCTCCATTCAGGACCTTCCAAATTCACCTATCTTTCTCATGTAAAGGGAAAAATGGAAGTAAGATGATAGCTCGATCAAGAGGACTATTTCTCATGTATTAAGATGTTATTGACTAAATTGACAAGTTGACGGATTTCATATAGTTTATAAATTGCTTATTATATTTATATAATTTATAAATTAAATTGTTGAGAGGATGATAGTTCGAAGACTAAATTGATAATTTATTATTAGTAGTTATGTTAATTTTCATGATAAAATAAGATATCCATTTAAGGTTATGCTCTTACACACCATCCAAATCCAACATAGTCTCGAGTCTGAAAGTAGACATTTATTTCGTTAAGAAAATAGAGAATAGTCTTAAAAAAAAACCCGATTCTATGAGAAGGACCCAACCATACATCACGCTAAAAGGAGACTATTTTTTTTCATTTATACAGCGAGGCAATCATATAAATTTGAGTTCGTATCTAAATTCACCAAACATAGATCCTTTCAGCATACCAAAAAAATGTTAAAAAACGTATAACACTAAAATTTGGATTTCAAGAGTGTGGCACAATTGAAAGATAACCAAATGCTAAGTATGCATTCATAAATTCAATTTCAAGTTAGCATGTAAAGAATCCCTCAAAAAAAAAAAAGTTAGCATGTAAAGAAATTGGCAAGTAAAGAAAATATCTATTGATTTTTTGAAGAAAAAAAAGATGAAATTATATTAACAATGCCGAACCAAGCATCGGGAGTTCTATGAAGGGAAAAATATTTAAACAGTGAAATTCACCTAAAAATGTCTAAATTTCCTCAAAATACTACATTATCTCAAAACATTTTTTCATCCAAACACACTCTATAGCTTAACCAATAGTGGGTTGAATAGACCAATAATGATAATTGTAAGAGAAATCAATGACTTTTGATTTAATCGTTATTATGTCAAAAGTTTGACGAGAAATGATAGGTGTACAACCATTTTATGATAACTTTTAGAATAATTATCTCTCATACTCTAATTGTGATATTATTCTTTTTCTCTCTTTTCATATATCTTTCTCTATTTTGTCCTAAAAGAAGAGAAAAAAAAGAATGTTGTTCCAAAATAGTCGTACAAATATCATTTTTTGAGTTTAACCATGTCGGTTAAATGATCTATAGTGCATTTCTAATGACCAAAAACCACATGGTTAGAGTACTTCCATATCAATCATATACAAGCCATTTAGATAAACCGAAGACATTTTTGCATTACTTTATCATGGGATATGAAACAATTAAATTGAACAACTTAACGAAACCAACTATTAGCCAAAACACAGCTAATTCTCAACTAATTCAATACAACAAGCCATACCTTTTTAAATATAGAATACTGAAAAAATAGATGTTGAGACATTTCATTCATATTATAGACACCCATATAAAGGAGATTTTATTGATAATTTTACATACTAAGTATAGTTTTTTTTTAAAGGGCAAATGTATAATATATAGAAATAAGGTGGTGAAAAACCCACAAATTACAAAAATTCTATTCAAAACTAGCATGAGAGGCACAAGAGATACCGCAACAGGCTAAGGGAAAAACAAGAATAAAAAAAACCACGGCTACTAAGTATGGCTTGTTACCTCGAGAGATTAACCCTAACTTCTAATAAACATGCCTTTCACATAAAATATGTCAAATGGGAACAAATTAATTTTCTGGGGTAAAAATATATGAAAATAGAGGACACCATTAAAGCAACAATATGAAAATACACAATTGTCATTGGACGACAATGTAAAATTGACTGCATTTTTTTTTTTAACTTATCTTTTAAGGCAACCATAATTTTTTTTTGAAGGAAGGCAACTATAAATTTTGTTAAAAAAAATTAAAATAAGTATTATAAAAAGTGTCAAAACTATCTCCATTTTCCTAATGTATGAATTGAAGTGAAATATCAGTGAAAAGAGATAGATTTCGCACCCAAAATATTTGTTTTATTTTACGATCGATTCCTTTGGAATTCTACATCTTAACCACCGCCGCCGCCGTCACTTCCGGTCACCATTTCCGCCGAATTCCGGCGACGCCACGCTCTTAACACCGGTAACTCTCAATCTATTTCTCAGATCGATTTCACTGATTTAAGATCTCACCGCGGTTTCGCCTTTTCATTTTTGAATTCACTCGTTTCAAATTCAATTTCAATCTACAAGATTTTTTGCTTAAAATGTTCATTTCTGGTTATGTGATGCTGTAATTTGAAATAATTTGATAGGTTTATGCTTACTGTTAGTGGTGTATTTGTGGAAATTTCATTTCTGGTTTTTTAGGGTTTCGTTTTTTATTGTGTGAGTTTTATAGGACTAAATTGCGGGTTAAGGACAACCCTTGGTGCTTTTCAAATGATTCTTAACTTAAAATACACTTTTCATGACTATAACTATTAACAAACTTTCAGAAAATCATGGATAGTTAAGTTAAGAACCATATGAAAAAGGATATAAGGTTAAATAGGTGTTGACCAGTGCAATTTATCGAAAAACTTTTGTAACTTTGTAACCTTCTATGAAAGCAGGCATATTTACATGACTTGGATGTATTACGTGGTTTGGATATGATCTCATAGTTTATGGGTGGATAAATTGAAATTTAGAATTGACTTGCTTTGCTCTTTAGGAGATGAATTTCTTTTTCATACCAATGACCAATCCATTACTATTTGGTTCTCCTATGCAGTGGCGAAGCTAGCCATTTTTTTATGATGGGGCCAAATCTAAAGAAATAAAATATATTTTGAGTGCTTCTTGACAGTTTTTATTGTTAACAAACCTCTCTTCGTTGTTGCTTAAGAGATTGGAAGTGTCAAAAAACGAAATACATTTATCAAACAAGTGGATATTTTTTGGCTTTCCTATTTCTACTCGTTTTTGACAAATAAACTCATTTGGTAGCTAAATATATTATTGGGGTAGCTCATTACAAAATATAGTAACTTATTCGAATAAAAAAAACTATTTTTTGGGTAAGCTACCCAATAAATATTTGTCTCTGCTCCTAGGATATTTTTTCCCTCGGATTAAGTGCATGTTTGGTATCACGGTGGGTTTGCCAAAATCATGATGGCTTACTGTGATTATCGAAATCCACTGTGACATTAAAGTTTGGTAACCTAACATGCACAAGATTTTATCATCAGGTGGTGACATTGCAGTATGATATTTGAATGAAATTTTCTGTAGAGATGATGATTCTCATTCATGTATTAACTGAGTTGGTTATTTTGTATTATAGAGAAGCCAAAGTGCCTGGCCATCTAAATTGCTGGTAAAATGCTTTCCTTTGAGATGAACGACCGAAAAAGTAAGTGGAATACAATATTATATTTTTTTTCTTGTATCAGCAATAACGGTATTTAATGAGTTATCTACTTCTTTATTGATTATGTGTGTAGAAGAAGGAATTATTGTTGAGTTTGCTATAGTTCCATAAACTAGTTATCTTATTCAATGTGCAGTTATTCTGTGCAAGAGGTATATCTTGTTTTGATTTATTCAACGCTATGATTTTTTTGAAAAAAAATGTTTTTGTCTTTTTCCTTTTCCCTACCTTTGCGTATTTCTTGGGATTTCTTAATGGTCAAATAGAGAGCTTAAACTAGAAAGTTTGTTGAATTTAAAAAAACGGGTGCTTCATTTTGTAGAATGTTTATATTTTGTAAAGTCATTATTGGCATCTATTTTCTATTAGCCTTGGTTATTTAATATGCACATACCTGGTTACCATCTCTTTGCGTTCCTTCGTTATGCAACATTGTGTGCCCGGTGCCTTGAGTGTGTTGGCAAAAGATTTACGCGAAATGTGAAGAAAGAAAGAAAGAAAGAAAAGGTATAGGATGGGAAAATTGGACTCACTGCATGATCTTTAATAGGCAGCCTTACCTTGTTTTTACAAAAGGCTGATTCCACAGCATAAACCTATAACCTCTGGGTCACTTGATGTCTACTCCAAACTTTGGGCCAAGGCATAGGGGAATTTTGTGTCTCAATTCATATAAAAGTACTATGAAATAGAGGAATTAAGAACATAATTTCTTGCCAGAGTCTTAAAGCAAGAAGCTGGACAATATACGTAATATTAGCCACTCTTATAACTTAACAGTGATTATCATTTTTGTAGTGAAAAGGAATAGTTACAACTTTCAACTATGATTGTGATTTTATGAAACTGTTTTCTTCAAATTGATTATTTAAAGTATGATGTCATCTGATTCTTGTAGCAGGTCGGCCACACTTAGTGAGGCTTTTAGTTGTTGTTGATTTAAAATTTAAAATTAATGCCATCACCTAATGAAGCTAATGGAAATCTACCAATAATCTAATTGCTTATTGTGCCATACACAATCATATCTCAATGCATCATCATGTTGATTTTCTTTAGGTTCTTGGTGGAAGAACATATGATTAAGATATATATGTCATTAAATTGTCCTATTTATAACGTGATATAGTTCTCAGACGTATTTTACTGCTTTTATGCTATGGTCTCATCATACTGGCCGCCCGAAGCATTGTTTTGACAAAATCACATGAGTTATTTTTGTACATTACATATTTGGCATCTACTACAATCCTATTTTGTCAACTTATTTTCAATTGTGTTATCTTATTATATTTAATATATGTGATTGGCATGCAATGCAGAGATTGGATTAGGATTAACTGGCTTCGGTATATTTTTCTCTTTCCTTGGGATTGTCTTCTTCTTCGACAAGGGATTGCTAGCTATGGGAAATGTATGTTTCTTGCTTTTGCTTAAGTAGTTGCTTCAAATTATATTTTTCTTGGTATTTTATAACATCTATTTTAATGCCCTGGTATCTTTATGTTGCTCAAATAAGGTCCTGTTTGTGTCTGGAGTATCCTTAACCATTGGACTGAAGTCCACTATGCAATTCTTCATGAAACGAAGTAATTTTAAGGTAAGTCCGTTATCAGTTTACTGTTTGTTTCACTTTCTGTCTTGTACTCCATGCTAAATAACCCCCACTTACCTTTTACTTTTTTACTAGGGGACAATCTCATTTGGTATTGGATTCTTGATTCTCATTTTGGGATGGCCTATTTTGGGCATGATTATTGAGGCATATGGGTTCATCGTACTATTCAGGTTTAGTGGAATTTTAAAGAAACTCTAATGTTGTATTTACTTATGTTAATATGCTATAAGCTAATGATGGATGATATTGTGCAGTGGATTCTGGCCTACACTGGCTGTTTTTCTACAGAAGATTCCTGTTCTTGGTTGGGTCATTCAACAGCCATTCATCCGATCGGTATGTATTTGCGATAAATCAACATGTTTTTACCTTCCAACTAAATCTTCGCTGAAGCACCTTACACATTTACTACTATAGATGCTGCCATATCAATAATCAATGTTCCTGAAATCCTAAGTGATTCTGATCGATTCTAGCGTCTTGTTTTTCATTAATTCACATGAAAAATGACATATAGAGAACTTTCTGCTAAACTTTCACAATACTGAAGATGGAAAGATTTAGGTTCGAAAACATTTTATCACATTCATCTGTATATAACATTTTATCACATTCATCTGATCGATTCTAGCGTCTTGTTTTTCATTAATTCACATGAAAAATGACATATAGAGAACTTCCTGCTAAACTTTCACAATACTGAAGATGGAAAGATTTAGGTTCGAAAACATTTTATCACATTCATCTGTATATAACCTGAAATTTATAAACTGAGCCTTCAAATTTTCTGTCCACTTGCAGTTCTTTGACCGCTATAGAGGTAAACGAGTGCCTGTGCTAACACTGAGATCTTTGGAAATATTCTGTAACTACTGGCAAGCACATTTGCAAGTCAATGTAAAGAAAATACTCTCATATGGGATCTAAGAATGTGAATTGAGATCAACTTCTGATGGTAGAAAATGATCGTGACTTTATCATGACAGTCATTTAGTGGAAAGGAAAATGATACAGAAAAGGTTTCACAGTTTTCACTTTGCTACTTGTTTGGCTTCTTTTGATTCTAATGCTTAGCAGAAAATCAGTTGATCTCAGGATTTATGTTACTATATCATTCACACGCCTTTTGCAAGCATTGGTGGCATTCATTCATAGGAGTATAATGATTTTAAATGATGTTACCTTAGCAATATGGAATTAGTTTCTTTTTGCCTTTCTATTTTTCGAAGTATAAATGTTTGATCTGCAATTCGGATTTCATCTCCACTAGCATTTTCTTTTTGACCGTGTCATCTATCTTTTAATCCTTTTTCTTTCATTGTTATTTTGTTGATTCGTTCTATTGTTGCCCTTTATGAAAATAAAAGTCTATTATTGTCCTTGGTTGCCAATCTCCATCTATTGTAAAGTGAATATTGATATTGATATTATGATTAACCATTGATTTGGATATTGTTGCTTTTAAATAATGGAATATATTGATTGAAATACATTACGTTATATGCATATCAATTTGGTTGCGAGACCACATTGCCTTCTCCCTGTGTTCTTAATACATGATCAATTTACAACGTTTTGAAGTAAATTCAATTAATATTAGATAAATCATAGAAGTAATAATGTTTAAACATGTATGCTAATTTTGTTTAGGGAATCTCATAGATCATCAACCTCCAGATCTATCTTCCTCAGCCTACTTGTTCCAGTTCCCGTTTCTCAATTTTTTTTGTTAGGCCTTTTGGCTGACACCATCTTTTGCTTCTGTTCCCGTTTCCATATTGAAAGAGTTCTTCTTCTCTAGAGAGAAGAGATTGACCAAGAGAGGAAAAAAATATGGAAGGTAGAGATCGACTAAAAGAGAGAAGAAAACTATCTCATATATGAGAGACTCTCTTTTAATAACAGATACACCTCTTGATGATGCACAAATAGGGTAATAAATTAATAATGTTTGATAATGACATAAGAAAAGGGATTGCAAAGACATAAATGGTGTGACAACTCGTGTTCAATATTCACCTTGAATCCTTGTCCTTGATATCAGAACAATTTAGCACAACAAATAAGACATGAAGTGCTCGCAATCTGTCAGAACAATTTGGGTAGCATTAAGCACACACTAACTCAAAAAACCACATCTTTGTTTCTTTCAGCATGATGCAAGTACCATTTTTTCCCCCAACAGACCCCAAATATCAAACACAACTTTGTTAAAAATATATTAACAGAATTATAAAGGCAACAGAAACAATATACTATCCTCCTTCAAAAAAAAAATTAAACACTCAAAGTAAAGTCAAATGCCATAAAATTAAAAGAATTGATTTTTTTTTACTTAATAATGATTTTTGTTATCCTTTCCCGCATTTTTTTCTTCTCATTCGGTGAATATCGATGCAAACTGATAACTTCATGGACTAAACTAAGCAAACCTCATGGAATAAACTAAGTAAATTGAAACATTTTGAGAAAAGTAAACATTAGATTAATTTGGTTGTTTGAAGGGACGTTCGACGTTAATTTTGGAATAAACTAAGTTGTAAAACCTTATTCTAAATTGTAAAACCTTGCTTAATGGATCAGCTTAAGGAACTTGCTTCATGTCAATAAAGGATGAACTGAACTGAATTATTAATGAGCGGATCGTAAAGGTGGCATTCGATAGAAGAAATTGCAGAGATATAATACAAATCAAAATGTAATATATATATAGTAACATGTGCATATGCATTTCAAAATGAGGAACTGATGTTAATAAGACATCTCTTATATGAGAACTCATGTTTATTCTGTTTACTCGTTGAATGCACATGTTATACGTTGGGATAAGAATGAGGTATAGCTAGTACCTCCACACAATTTATGTGAAGAAGCTAGCTAATAGTACTGTAGCATTTTCATCCTCAGTCTAGATAAATAAATAAATAAAAGAAAAATTTACTAGGTTGTCAGAAGTAGGAAATAATAGCTCTATCTAAATTAAAAAAAATAAAAAATAGCTCTATCTGGTGGAAAGACCTAAATTCCAAGGATGGTTGGTTCTATTAAAATTAAAATATGTAAATACCTTTTATATTTAGTATGTAAATACCTTTTATATTGATTGAGATATTACCGTTTCGATTTGGTAGCGTCTTGATAGTCAATATACCAATATTTTGATAGTCAAGTGTAGTTTGAGAAGAAAAATAGGTAATGACATAGATTCTAGTTTCTGGAGGGATCCGTAGATAGATGGCGAGCTATTGGTAAAACAATTCGGAAGGCTCTTTGATTTTTCATGCAATTAATACAATGTATACCCTTGATCAATACTTTTGTTTTATTTTACTTCTGAAGTTTTACCAATTTTGGAATGCAGATCAGGTTTGTTTCATATTTTTATACTCAGACACCACTTCAATATTCTACTACCAACTCGGAGATGAACTATGTACTCAAGTAGACTATTGTGAGGAATTAAACATGGCTTTAGCTATGAAGGATAAAAATCTCTTTGTTGAAATGCAAAAGCTATCTTACAAACCCAATTTACTGCAATGGTTGCATATATGCAGAGTCATTTGGAAGTTTTTTGGCTAGAAATCTAGAAACATGGTTGCCAAGGACTTAAGATAAACCACATGCTTGTTCTCATGCCAACACTTCCACCAGCTAGATTTCATTATAAATACCGGTTAATAGCACCTAAAAATGAACTATTTCAAGTTGGTTTTTAAGTCATTGTATAACATTAAATTTATAGAATTTTTTTTTCTAAAATAAATCAAGGGAAATTTGTACCTTTTCTGATTTGTTGTCTTATTTAATTTATGAAAATAAAGAAACGCGGTCCACCGTAAGGTATGGTGTGCTTAAGTGAAATATGGTGCACCGTAAGGTACATTGTAATTAAGTGCTTGGCTTGATGACCACACAAGTGGTTCTATAAATAGAACCCTTGTGCTCAATCATTACAAATTTTTGTTGAAACGCTTAACCTAATCCACAAAGTTGAGAAACCTAGCCGCCGTTCTCTAAACCCTATTCTCTCTGAATCTCCGTTGGAATTGGCTAGCACCGGTCATCGAAGAAGTTCTGTTCGTGTGGATTGAGTAGAGGCATCGCTACGTTGCTTTGCTCGTGATCAGAAACATTTCTGCTACAAAGGTTTTGTGCTTCAAGAGGTAAACACATGAATCTTAAAGTGTTTAAGTTTGTGTTTGATTTGCGATTAATGATTTAATCAAAATCCGTGTCAATGAGATTTTGTTCCGCCAAGAGGATTACAATTTTGAAAAACCCCTCTTGACATCCCAACTTCAGACTCAAATCTCACACCAATAAAACTATGATGTGTGGAGCAAAGGGAAATAGTAACCAATATCAAAGTGACCAAAAGCAACAACAACAATAACAAACCTAGATTTAATCTAGAAATCAAGTGAAAAGCACAAGCAAAAAATAAAGAGAGAAGAGAAACAAACACACCACTAAATGTTTACCCAGTTCGGTCTAAATTGACCTACTTCTTTTGTTTTATTCTACTTCTGAAGTTTTACCAATTTTGGAATGCAGATCAGATTTGTTTCATATTTTTATTCTCATACACCACTTCAATATTCTACTGCCAACTCGGAGATGAACTATGTACTTAAGTAGACTATTGTGCGGAATTAAACATGGCTTTAGCTATGAAGGATAAAAATCTCTTTGTTGAGATGCAAAAGCTATCTTGCCAACCCAAGTTACTGCAATGGTTGCATATATGCAGAGTCATTTGGAAGTTTTTTGGCTAGTAATCTAGAAACATGGTTGCCAAGGCCTTAAAATAAACCACATGCTTGTTCTCATGCCAACACTTCCACCAGCTAGATTTCATTATAAATACCGGTTAATAGCACCTAAAAATGAACTATTTCGAGTTGGTTTTTAAATCATTGTATAACATTAAATTTATCGATTTTTTTTTTCTAAAATAAATCAAGGGAAATTTGTACCATTTCTGATTTGTTGTCTTATTTAATTTATGAAATAAAGAAACGCTCTACCGTAAGGTATGGTATGCTTAAGTGAAATATGGTGCACCGTAAGGTACAGTGTAATTAAGTGCTTGACTTGATGACCACACAAGTGGTTCTATAAATAGAACCCTTGTGCTCAATCATTACAAACTTTTGTTGAAACGCTTAACCTAATCCACAAAGTTGAGAAACCTAGCCTGCCGTTCTCTACACCCTATTCTCTCTGAATCTCCGTTGGAATTGGCTAGCACCGGTCATCGGAGAAGTTCTGTTTGTGTGGACTGAGTAAAGGCATCGCTACGTTGCTTTGCTCGTGATCATAAACATTTTTGCTACAAAGGCTGCGCTTCAAGAGGTAAACACATGAATCTTAAAGTGTTTAAGTATGTGTTTGATTTGTGATTAATGATTTAATCATGATCCGTTTCAATGAGATTTTGTTCCGCCAAGAGGATTAAAATTTTGAAAAATCCCTCTTGAAAATCCCAACTTCGGACTCAAATCTCACATCAATAAAACTATGATGTGTGGAGCAAAGAGAAATAGTAACAAATATCAAAGTGACCACAAGCAACAACAACAATAACAAACCTAGATTTAATCTAGGAATCAAGTGAAAAGCACAAGCAAAAAATAAAGAGAGAAGATAAACAAACACACCAAGAAATGTTTACCCAGCTCAGTCGAAATTGACCTACTCTGGGGGAGAAATTGATCTCTCCAATCCATTATCAATGAGTTCTTACAAAGAGATATAAAAGGGTAACAAGAAATTAGCTTCAACAAGCTCACAAAGAACAAACCCTAATTTCTACCCTTTTCCTAATCTCACCAATGAACAAGACACTCAATAATTTTCACTCACCAAAGGTGTTTACAAATGTTTCCCAACCCAAGAGAACCTCTCAAGAGAACCCTAATTAAAGACCTTCAACCGTAAAGTTACCTCTTTTAATTTCCCAAGTTTCTCTCTCTTAAAGCCTCTCAAAAACACATGAAGAATGAAGCCTTAAACAGTGTCCAGACCCCGAGACATCGTGCCACTTTGCCAACCCATCGTGCCACAATGGAGTTGGTAACAATACAATACTTGATCTTATCTTCTGCATCGTGCCACCTTGCTCTTGCATCGTGTCACGTTGCCTCTGCATCGTGCCACGATTTTTCCAGTGACAGCCTCCCAAAAACACACCCAAAATCGTGCCACGATCTCATCCAAACGTGTCACGATTTTTCCAGTACTTCAACGTCAATTTTGAGACACATTTCAACATTGTCCGTGGCTAAAGGCTCTGGCATCTTGATCAACATATCGATGACGGTGAGTTCTTACAAGATCGTGATTAATAGCATCCGTCCATCGGTTTTATGTTGCACTTAATTGTATATAGGATATTTTATTTAAAAATTATATTAAAATGAGTTTTTTTAGTGTCAAATATCGTAAAAAGTAAGGTAAAGTGTGTTTAAGTGAAATATGATGCACCGTAAGGTACAATGTATTTAAGTAGTTGGCTTGATGACCACACAAGTGGTTCTATAAATAGAACCATTGTGATGGATAGTTAAAGAGTTTTGTTGAAAAAATAAAAAAAGAGAAGAGAATAGAAGGGAAGAGAGAGAAGAGAGGAGATAAGAGAAGGATGGTTTTTGTTAATGTTTTTAACTTAATTAAATTAATTCTTTAATAAAAGATTAAAGAAGGAATAAAAAAATAGAAAAGAATTAAAAAAAATTAAAAATTAAGGGTGAATAAAATTTTGGAATAAAATTAATTTAATAAAATAATTAAATAAATAAAAAATAAAATAAATAATTAATTATTAAAAAATTTTTAATTCAATTTTTTTAATATTTTTAGTTAATCTAAAAATAATTTTAATGTTTTTTTAGTTCAAGTTTTTTAATTATTTAATAAAATAATTAAAAAAAATTATAAATTTTAATTATTAATTTTTTTTAATTCAATTTTTTTAAATAATTTTATTTAATTAAAAATAATATTAATATTTTTTAATTCAATTTTTTTAATTAATTAATTAATTTTAAAAATTATTTTTTATAATTTAATTAATTTAAAAATTATTATTTTTTAAATAATTAAATAATTTACTTAATTCTTTTAATTTTTTTAAAAGCGATTATTTAAAAAAAATGATTTTTTTATTAAAAAAACTATAACAAAGAGGCTCTAAAATTCCTTCATGCTTTGTTAATGGGAATAGAATGCTGCCTGCCTCGCATCAAAGAGATGATTAAGCGTGACTAAAGCAGTCCTTAATGCTCTTCAAGAATTTGGTTATGATAAACCAAGATCTCCTAATGATATTTTAAGGATATATCCAAATAAGGATAGATCCAAATATGAAAGGATTTACAAAGTTGATGAGTATATTCATGCTGATGACAAAACTACTGAGGACATCAAAACATTTGCTGATTCTGTTGTGGTACAAAAAAAAACATGTTTTTACTTGGTGAAGCCTTTCTATATCTTTCTATGTATAGAGGATATTTACCGGATTTTTTCTTCCAACTTTCTCCTTTACATAAACTATTTTATTTATAAATTAATCTTTATTTATTTGATTAAATAATCAACAAATTTAAATATCAATACTTTTATATAAAATGGTCCTGAGTTTTGTTTGATTGTCAATTTCACCAAATAATTTCATCGTAATATTAAAACATTTGTTGTTACTTTTGTTGAGCATTTGAGATCTTTTCTTAGGTATAATTAGGATCACACATGATTAGAGTATTACATCTCTTCTCGTGGAATGTGATTCTCAAACTATTGTTTAAATTGGTAAGTGCACTTTGACTTATAGTGTGGTTCTTTAACCCCTCAGATTCTATATTCTTCATCTTATCCATCTTCTTGATTGAAATGTTTCGTTGAAGCATATTTACACATATGCTAACTCTTGTGCATATTTCCTTGCCAACTAGGGTACCATGGTTCTTTCTATTGGATAATTCTTCAATCTCATTGCTATAGATATGACCATAAAATATCATTGGGTTAATAATTTAAATATTTAATTTGAAATTTTACAATTTAATCTTTATTTGAAGTTATAGATAAATTAATAATGTTTAAATACTCCATTCAATCACTATTATAAACAAAATTCCACTTTTTAAATACGTTGAATAATTAATGTATCTAGTTATGATATAAACTAAATACATTAGTTATTCAATGTATCTAAAAAGTAAAGTTTTGTTTATACAGTGACCGGAGAGAGTAGTTAAATTATTAATTAAAATATTGTTTGATGATGCAAAATCATATTTGCATTTATTTTAAGATTGCAAAATGTGCGTGAGATTTGTTCGATGTTCGAACAACTAATAAATTCCACCAAATGAAGTTGATTGAATGAACTAAACTTAATGCAACATGACAAATATTTTTCAATCATAATCGGTCCAACATTTTTGACAGTGGCATTAGATTGCATATTTAAGGCCAAAAACAATATTATTTTTAGAATTGTAATCTTAACTTTACATATATTATTCAAAACATTTATTTTAAAAGTCACGAAATATACCAACCAACACGCAGTTGATGACCATATCAATGACATCGATCATAAATCTACTCTGCAAAATCATGTTTTCATTTTAAAAGCCACAAAATATATCTAATATCTCTCTTTAATCCATCAACCAACACACATTTGATGACCATATCAACGACATTGATCAGAAATCTCAGCAAAATCGTGTTTTCATTTTAAAAGCCACAAAATATATCAAATATTTCTCTTTAATCCATCAACCAACATGCAGTTGATGGCCATATCAACTTCGATCAAAAGTCTCCTCTGCAAAATCATGTTTTTATTTTAAAAGCCACAAAATATATCAAATATCTCTCCATAATCCATCAACCAACACACAGTTGATGACCATATCAACAACAACGATCAGAAATATCCTCTGCAAAATCATATTTTCATTCTAAAACCCACAAATATATCAAATATTTCTTTTTAATCCATCAACCAACACACAGTTGATGATCATATCAACAACATCGATAAAAAATCTCCTCTGCAAAATCGTGTTTTCATTTTAAATGCCACAAAATATATCAAATATCTCTCTTTAATCCATCAACCAACACGCAATTGATGACCATATCAACGACATCAATCAGAAATCTCTCATACAAAATCGTGTTAAACTGAACTGTAACGACACTCTGATAAATTGCATCGAAAAAATTGACTATGACTTTCTGATCCGCCATGATGAAAGATAATTTATTATTGATTATTTTTTCCATATGAAATTCAACTCTATCCCCACAACATTGTACCTATATCATTCACCCCCCAAAATAAAAATCAAGAAAATTATTAGATATACATTTGAAAGAAGAAGAAAATAAAATACTTGGTAAAGGTCAATTCAAAGTATTGAAATTTGAAGGCCAAGGCTAAAAACGGCGTCGTTGAACATTCACCGCCTGCAAGAAACTTTATTATCCCTTTTGTACCCTCAAAACACAACAACCTCTCTCTCTCTCTCTCTCTCTCTCTCTCTCTACCAAACCCTAATCCTAATTTCCACCGATCCTCCACCGATCCTTCAATCCAATCTCATAGGTCAATTTTTTCCCCAATTTCTTCTTCTTCTTCTCGTATGTATTATTATCATTATTTTGTTCTTTGATTTTCATCGATCTGATTTTGATTTACACCTTCTTTCAATTTTTTCATGAATATAATTTTATTTTATGAAATTCCTATGTTTGAGAGATTCGTAGGAAAATTTAATTTACGAATTATTAGGTTTAGTTTTTTAGGTTTATTTTCTGTTATTTCAATTGTGTTTTTTATTTTTTAACAAATTGATAATTTTAGTTATTACGGTTATAATGAATGTGATGATCGGTGTATTCTGTGTAACGATAAGGGTGTTAAGCTTTTATTTTATTTCTGTTACTTAAAATTTGTTTTTTTTTTGTTTTTAACTAATTTTTTTTTGTTATTTGTTGGTTTTGTGCAGGTTAAGTTTAGTCAATGAATGTTTGATTGATGGATGATGATAGTAGAGATGGATAAAATGTCTACTCCTTCATCGCGGGAGCGTGCACAACGCCTTTTGGACAATGTAACGTTCTTTTGCTCTCTTTTGATTCATTGGGTACCTACGTTGTAATTGTTGTGATCACCAAATTAGGATTTGCATGTAGGAAGTTACACTTTGCATGATATGCTCTGGTTTTTGTTGTTGATTGATTTATAATGGAATGAGTTTATTGGTTCATTTTCTTCTTTTAGGGTATGTTTGGATGGAGGGTTTTGGAGGGGAGGGTTTACTTTTCTCTTTTAATCTACGGACACTGTAAAATGCTTTTTTCTTAAAAATCAATTAAGTGTGATTGAAGTATTATATGCTCATTTGTCATGTTGTTCTTTGAATTTTTTAAAAATATCAGATATATTTTAAAATATAGACTTAGCCCTCCAAATCCCCCTCCCAAACAGACCCTTAATTGGAAGATAACTATCTTTCATATGCATGTACGAATTTCACTTTGGAAGATATACCATGTCGTTTTGTAGATTGTGATTTAGAGGAATAGGTTTTTATGGATTGGTGTTTTTCTTATTCTTCCTCTAACGGGGAAGATAATTAGCTTTTTAGTTTGTTTTGGAATTAGTGATAGACCTTGTTATCACTCCTTTATTGTATTGTTGCCCAAAACTGTTGTATATTTTGGTGTTTTGGTTACTTCGGATTTATTTGTCCCTTTTGCTGCCAGATTCACACTTGCTTGTATGCACTTGTGGATTTCTTGAATGTTAATTGATTATAAAATGAAAACCTATAACTTCCTGTACTCTGCTTTGGAAAACCCTGTAGAACATGTAACTTGTTATTTGTATGCTGTGGCTTACTTGTTCTTCTAATTACTTCATAAGAATATTTTTATGAGGAAATTTTAAGTTGTTTTTCTTACTAGGTCATTGAATTGGAGAAAAAGCGCCGTAAATCAGCTCAGACGCAGGTCCCGTCAGATCCCAATATTTGGCCACAGTTGCGTGAGAATTATGAAGCAATAATTCTTGAGGATCATGCTTTTTCTGAGAAGCACGGTATTGAGTTTGCTCTTTGGCAATTGCATTACAAACGGATTGAAGAGTTAAGGGCATATTTCAGTGCTGCTCTTACTTCTGCAAGCTCAAAATCATCTCAGGGTGGGAAAGGTTCTGCACGACCTGAGCGAATAACTAAAATAAGGCTGCAGTTGAAGACTTTCCTTTCAGAAGCAACTGGATTTTACCATGATCTTATCATGAAGATTAAAGCAAAGTATGGACTTCCTCTTGGTTACTTTGAGGACTCGGAGAATCGGATTGTGATGGAGAAAGATGGAAAGAAATCAGCTGAGATGAAGAAAAGTTTGATATCTTGTCATCGTTGTTTGATATACTTGGGTGATCTTGCTCGCTACAAAGGATTGTATGGAGAAGGTGACTCAAAAAAGCGAGAGTTTACAGCAGCTTCTAGTTACTATATACAAGCTGCGTCTATTTGGCCTTCAAGTGGGAATCCCCACCATCAGGTTTTTGGCATTTTTGCATTTGTTGTGATTTATTTTGGTTGTCTCGCCTCTCATATTTTGCGATGTAGTATACTACTATTATGGTGATGAGCTTGCAACTATTACTATATGATTTTGATTTGATAAATCTATCAATTTCAGCTGGCTTTGTTGGCTTCATATTATGGTGATGAGCTTGCAACTATTTATCGATATTTTCGGAGTCTGGCTGTGGATAGTCCATTTACAACTGCTAGAGATAATTTAATAGTTGCATTTGAGAAGGTAATGCGACCATAAAGTTGATTCTGAAACACCTAAATTTTTTATGTTCAAAAGTCTCAGCTGTTTGATATGTTGGTATCCTGTTCTGTTTTTTATTTGTTGTTCAACTTTGTTTTTTTTTCGGCTTCCTTGCAAACTGATATACAAATATGACGTCTCAAGTTCTGTCATTTATACTACTAGTGTTTGATTTTCAAAGCTAAATGAATTAGAAGTTTGTAAGCTGTAAGTTTCGGACCGGCTTACAAGTTAATATAGCATTGATGTTTACATGTTTTTCAGACATGATTGTCGACTTTGTGTGTATATTATTAGTGATTTAAATCAATAATGTAAGAGACCGTGTGAAAGGGACAATGATGTTTGTAGCTTAGAGAATTTGAATAAATTTTATTACTGGAAATAATGGATTGAACATTTTACAATGCAGACCAGGATAAATTTATAGTTCAAGAATTAGGAAGGGAACTAACTGGGTAACTACTAAATTACGTAATAGCTATATCTATTATAAACAACCTAGCTGACTCAGCATGAGTCTGTTATAAGTTACAACAGACTTCAGTAACTGTCGTACGAGTAGTTCTGCTAAACAACATGTAGTTACATATGATTTTATTTAAAACTTCAATACAGCACACCCTTCTCAGGTGAAAAATACTGTTTCTTTGGTATGTCCTGTTACGGATGAGGAATTTTCCCTTGACTTTGATCTTCTATTTGTTGCTTTGATGTATGTTGTCTTTTTTCCTGGTGATTGTTTTCCCTTGTGTATGATTTTTTTGGCGTTATGTTTTTATTTTCCTAATAATCTATTTACAATACTTATACCATGATAGAATCGACAAAGTTACTCTCAGCTTTCTGGTGAAGTTAAAGCTGTTGCAGTCAAGGAATCGTCTGGGCAATTAACTGGCAAAGGAAGAGGAAAAGTGGAAGCAAAACTTGTGACAAAGAGTAATGGTGTGCAAGCCTGTACTAAAAATGAAGGAGCATCCAATGTACAAGAGACTTACAAATCCTTCTGCACTCGCTTTGTCCGTCTAAATGGAATCTTGTTCACTCGTACAAGGTATATATTTCAGATGCACGCACACTGAACTTTTTATGCATTACACCATTGAGGATGGATACATTCTGACTTATTTCCTTTATTTTTTATTTTTTCATGATGATAGCCTGGAGACTTTCACTGAAGTTCTCTCTCCAATATGCACTGGCCTGCGTGAACTTCTGTCGTCAGGCCAAGATGAAAAGCTGAATTTTGGCCAGGATACTCTTGAGAATGGTCTTGCCATTGTCAGAATTATTTCCATTATCGTCTTCACAGTTCATAATGTGAATAAGGAATCTGAAGGTCAAACTTATGCAGAAATTGTACAGCGTGCGGTTCTACTTCAGAATGCATTCACTGCAGCTTTCGAACTGATAAGTATTATAATAGAGAGATGCATCCAGTTGCAGGATCCTACTTGTAGTTATCTTTTACCAGGCATTTTGGTTTTTGTTGAGTGGTTGGCATGTTACCCTGATCATGCTTCTGGCAATGATGTGGATGAGAAACAAGCGGCCTTTAGATCAAAATTTTGGAATCATTGTATTTCCTTCTTGAACAAACTACTATCAGTTGGTTCTATGTCTATTGAAGGTGATGAAGAGGATACTTGTTTTAGTAACATGAGTAGGTATGAAGAAGGGGAAACTGATAACCGGCTTGCTTTGTGGGAGGACTTTGAGTTAAGAGGATTTGTTCCACTTCTCCCTGCACAAACGATCTTGGATTTTTCAAGGAAGCATTCCCTTGGAAGCGATGGTGAAAAAGAAAGGAAGGTGCGGGTCAAAAGGATTTTAGCTGCAGGAAAGGCTTTATCTAACATTGTTAGGGTTGATCAGAAAATGATATATTTTGACTCGAAGGGAAAGAAGTTTATAATTGGTGTTGAGCCTCGTATCTCAGGCGATTTTGTTCTTGCCTCTGCCATAACTGTTGAGGATGGGTTATTGAAAGAAAATGCAGCAGACAAGCCAAAGTTAGGGATTGTTCAGCCAGACCGCCACCAGCATGTGGAAGAAGAGGATGATGACGAGGTTATTGTTTTCAAACCTATAGTAGCCGAGAAGCGAACAGATGTGATAGTTTTATCGTCAGGGGAATCCCACAAAGGCTTAGAGCCTGTCCCAACCGCTTCAGGAGGGAATATAAAATTTAACGTCAATTCTGCTTTTAACCCTTCCAATGATGTAAACCATCAAACATTTTTGCCCGCTTCTGCTGGTTATATGGGGCCTCAATACTTGCAACCGGTTCACCAACATTCTACAAGGTGGGTAGAGGAGGGAATGTCTCTGGCCAACAATTTTGAAGGTCTTGGATTCTTGGAGAATGGGCATGTAGTAAAACCTGAGCTCTCACTGCCTGAAACTGTACCAATCATTAACCATTCCTCACTTATAGTTCCTATCCAGCAATCTGTAAGTACTGGTACTAATTCATTTTATGGTCTCTCAAAAGCTGAAGACTTCACGATACCATTCAAAGTTGACACTGTTGCTTCTTCCGGAGTCATTGCTGATAACTCTTCTGTGAAGTCATCGTCAGTTTTGCAAGCTGGTTTGAAAAAATCTCCAGTCAGCCGTCCTTCTAGGCACCTCGGACCTCCCCCTGGTTTCAGTCATGTTTCTCCTAAGCTAGACATGGAATCTACTGTTTCAGATTCAATTAGTGGGAATCCCATTATGGACGATTACAGTTGGTTGGATGGATATCAGTTGCCTTCAACCAAAGCTTTAGGTCCAGATGGTCCTATTACTTACACCCAAACAAATTCCCAGCAAATAAATAACAATATTTTGAGTGGGGCAGCTTGCTTTCCCTTCCCTGGAAAACAACTTCCATCTGCAATGCAGGGGGGCATGCAGAATGGTTGGCATACTTCTGAGCTTTTAAAAGCACACCATCAACAGCAACTGCAGCCACCGCAACCACTCACAAATGGAAATCAGCATTTTACTTCACTGCCTGAGCAATTTCAAGGACAGTCAATCTGGACAGGTCGTTACTTGGTGTGATGTCGGTTTAGGAATATTGACGGTATGTTTATAGTCTGGTTTTGTTGCTGTTTATTTGTTGGTTACCTTTTTTTATTTTAATTTTTGGAATTACTAACAGTTATGTATTGGAGGTTCTTGAAGGATTCTTACAGATCCATTCAAACTCCAACTCAGCTTCTTGTCAGTGACTGTTACTGGAGTTTATTTGGCCTAGACTTGTTGCAGGAACTTGCTACTCCAAAAGGTTGGTACCAAATTATTCTTAATACTGACGATATCTGTATAACAGCTTGAAATTTGTACCATCATTGATGTCAAAACATACCGACTTTCACTTAACTTTCAAATTTCTGTCTTGTTTGTGTGTGATTTGCTGTGGTTTCTGTTTTACCCCAGTGTTGCGACTGCCGCTGTCAAATTTCTAAACTGTTGATTAATTGTTGTGTTTACTAGTGAATTTACCCTAGCATAATTTTCTTATGAATTATTGCAGTTTATACTGAGCTCTAAAGACCGAAGGAAGGAAGATAAGAAAGCATCTTTACAGTTCGAAGTTCGTTAAGTAAATGCCTTTTCTGGTTGGGGACGGATAGTAGAAGGTGATAAATAGAAGATTATCCAGTTTTCTTGGGGCTTTTTTCTTCTGGTATTGGTGGTATGCCTGTGGTTTGTTCGCTTATTGGAAATGTCATAACGGTGCACCTTTAACTGTAAGAAATTTTACCATCAACTAGCTGCCAATGATACGTAGTGCTAGCACTTTTTCTTCCCCAAAGTTTCAAACTAATTGGGGAGGTTGATATGTTTGAAGTGGTTGTCTGAAGTTGGATAATGGGATATGCTAATGACGTTGTGGAGCATGCTTATGCTCGAATAAACATGTGTTTAGGGGTTTCAACTCCGTTAAGGTTCTTATACTTTGTTTGCATGACAAGTGATATTGGTTCACTTTTCTTTTTTATTTCAAGTCAGGGATTTACTTGAACTTTATATATAAATAATACCTGTTGGATTGTTGGTGTATATATTTTCTGTCCTTGAGAATATGATGTATCTATCTAAAATAAGATTAAGTTGTCTCTTATCTTTATCTATGCAGCAATGTTTGATTGTTTATGTTCAAAAGTAGACCGGAGCTACCAACTGTTGGTCTGGTACCCTAGTTCAATATCTCAGAGGAGTGAATTGAAATTTGGTTCTGATGTGAATATTTTGTTTGTAGGTAATATGTGAAGGTTTTTCATATCTACACTCGAGTTTCAAGCCTTTCTACTAGACTTTTCCAACTTCAAAAAACAAGTAGACAAGAGTTGTTTGTTTTATGCGCTGTCTTGTCCCATTTGTTAGTCTCTTTAGTGTTTGCAATCTACCCAAGGACTTCTAAGTCACTTGGGATCTTTTAGATGTATTTCATGCTTTGCCTTTTTATGTGTCTACTGTCTATCATTCGCCGCTGAATACTGAATTTACTTGTTGAGTTTAAACTTGAAAACTAATTCATAATGTCAAAGTCATTGACTTGAATCAGGGCTCTCACAAACACATGATTGATACTGTTTCACATTATTTTATGAAATAACTAATTGTTTAGGATTTTTCATGTATATATCAATTTTTCACAAATAATTAGAATTAAAAACATTTTTTGACAAGTTGGAATCTAAACTGAGTAGTTTTTAAATCCCTTTTTGCTATTCCTCTAGTTATGATGTGGTGTTCGTTCTGTGGCAATTCAACAAGCTTGTTCATAGCTAGAACTTCTTTATCTTATATTATTACAATACGTTCTATGCTTTGCTGTGTATTTGAATTAGTTTATGATTAGTGATAAAATTAAGTTTGTCTTTTTACAAGAATTTGAATGTATATGCCTCTAAAAAAGGATTTTTTTTTTAAATAATTGACCAACATAGCATTGTATTTTGGTCCAGTAGGAAAAGAGAAGTTCCAGGCTCCACAATATTGTTGTCTGTCTAAAATTATTTTTAGGGGCAATAAGGTCAGATGAATAAATGTTTGACATGTTGAAGTTATATAGTATTAGATTAAGAAGAAACCAGAAAAGGAGAGAATAAAGACTTGGCATTGCTGATTTCTTGATACTAAAAATGGCCAAGTACTAACCATTGTTATGGCTCCAAATCCTAACTAAATTAGAAGGAAAATCATGTTAATAGTTAAGAAATGTGGAAACTAATCATGAGAGATAATTGAAGATACTAGAAAATATGAAACTGATTGCATGAGATAATTTAAAACAATATCAAGATATGAGATATTTTCTTATCTTCTAATATTATTCATGTCCAGAAATGTTGCTTCATACATGATATGTTTGTAATACACACACATATATTGAAACGGCAAATTTTAGTGTAGGTAGTATTATGATGGGAGTGGAAATCAAATCATCGACCTCATTATTACTCCTCTCCTTAACCCCCCACCCAATGACGGAGCTTGAAAGATTTATGTGAGTGGCCAACTTGCTAACGTGTACATTATTTTGCACCATTATCAAAGGCCTCCTAAAAATACTTTTCTTTTGAAAGAAATTTATGAAAAAAAATCCTTGCTGAGAGTTGAACCACAGACCAACTTCTAATAGGTCACAGCTGTAACCACTGGATCACTAATGGTTTTTGTGACTTATAATTGCTTTTATTTTATATATATCTACGGCAATTATAAAAAGGGGGGTTTGAATGAAGGAATTAAGTAGTGTTTTAATTAAATCTAAAATATTTTTATGCACAATCTAATATATTTTGGTTTGTGATATGAAATATATTTTAATACTCAATAATATATTTTTACTTATATATAAATGTTAAGTAGTCTGATTACATGAATCCCTAACCCTAATGCAACCCTAACACCCAAAATGACACATTTCTCCCTAACTTTTCTTTTGAAAGAAATTTATGAAAAAAAATCCTTGCTGAGAGTTGAACCACAGACCAACTTCTAATAGGTCACAGCTGTAACCACTGGATCACTAATGGTTTTTGTGACTTATAATTGCTTTTATTTTATATATATCTACGGCAATTATAAAAAGGGGGGTTTGAATGAAGGAATTAAGTAGTGTTTTAATTAAATCTAAAATATTTTTATGCACAATCTAATATATTTTGGTTTGTGATATGAAATATATTTTAATACTCAATAATATATTTTTATACTGAATATGATATATTTTGGTACTCAATTTGAGATATTTTTGAATTAAATCTAATATACTATTTTTATATTGAATATGTTAGAAAGTGATTTCTTAGTCCCCAAGTTTTGCTAAAATATTTTTATGCACAATCTAATATATTTTGGTTTGTGATATGAAATATATTTTAATACTCAATAATATATTTTTATACTGAATATGATATATTTTGGTACTCAATTTGAGATATTTTTGAATTAAATCTAATATACTATTTTTATATTGAATATGATATATTTTGGTACTCAATTTGAGATATTTTTGAATTAAATCTAATATACTATTTTTATATTGAATATGATATATATGATATATTTTGGTACTCAATTTGAGATATTTTTGTACTAAATCTAATATATTTTTGTACTTAATAATATATTTTAAAATTGAAGAGTAAACCCGTTAAATAGTTATGAGAGAAACCTAGCTCAGTTAAAAGGTTATAAATAGAGGAGAGCATTAGAGAATTAGGGTTACAACAAACAAGAAAAGATTAGAGATCAAAGGAAAACTAGGGTTGTGGAGAGAAGAAGCAAGGAGACAAGTGAGAAGAACCTGGAGAGAGATTTTACCGTAGGAATATCAAATTCCACCCAATTGTGATTTCTCTTTCACTTTTCCATCAATAAAATTCATAATTTTCAATGGTTTGAAAATACTTTTTTTTGTGGATCCCATTGTGTCTTTTGTTTTCTTAGTTTGAACTTGCAGGTTGTGTTTATAAAAGCCTCAAAGTGAATATGAAATATTTTAGCGGCGCCTCAGTGTGATATTGTAAGATTATTCCTTTTTTTTTACTCTTTTTCTTTTAACATATTTGTTGTTTTTGGAAATCAGATTCTTAATATTGACAGTATATATGAAAGCTCGAAAAGGTGAAAACTTATTATGATGGCAATATATCGGATGCTGGAGCACACCTTTAATAATTTTGATTACCAAAGTGACCAGTTTTGTGATGTTAGATTGTTTTAGATTTCGGTTGTAATACGTTTGTACAATACCTCATTTATTTCATCTATTATTTTTGAGTTATCATTGTATTTTTTTAATTGGATTGATTAAGTGTAACTAACTTTTGATATATATATATATATATATATATATATATATATATATATATTTTTTTTTTTTCTTTGATTTGACATTTTTATCGCAGTCCATCTTTTGTTTTTGTTGCTTTTTGAAGTAGTTTGATAACATAATATTGAATGTAACTATAAAAATAATAATATAACCAATTTGATAGTTATATATGAAACTCTACAAAAACTCATGCATCGCATGGGTTAGAGTCTAGTATATGATAAAAGTAATCCATGAGACATGCCACTTCATAGTTTTAGACAACATAAACATAACACAAATTAAAACCATCATCACTTAAAATTTAACACATACTCCCTTTGGTTTCTCGTATGTAAGCAACAAAAAAAAATTCCATGGTCTTGAATATAATCAAAATGTCTACTGAAATTATTGCATTTAATGTCATTATTCCAAATTTATTTTTAAATAAAACTATTTTATTTCAATGCTTTCAACACTTTTCAAAATTAAAAGGTGCGTTTTTTTTTAATGGCTCAAGGCATCGTTTGACCTAACTTTTTTACAGTCCAAAAACTACTTTCAAACAAAGTTAAAATCAAGGGCTTTAAGAAAGAAGTTAAAGTTGTTTTGTTACTTTATTATTTTTTTAGTTTTAAAGCTATTTTTAAGTTAAAAGTTGTTTGACAAAATATTGCACAAATATATAATAAATAAAAAAATGTTAAAATATTTTTTTAGTAAGTACTTAATAGATATTGTGTTTGGCCTACCTTCTCCTTAAAATTGTAGAGAAGTAGAAAAAAAGCCGGATCAAACGGTACCTAAATACATTTAAACTACTTTTTTAAAGTGTGCGCTTTTTTGGTTTTTTGCTTACACACCAGAGGGAGAATAACACTAGTTTGTTTCCATTGAAGTTAAGCCCGGTGGGGAGCCTCCTCTCCCCTTCAAGTCAACTTATTTTGAAGCAGGGGAGTAAATGAGACAAATAGTTACTCCCTCCATAACTTTTTATAAGCAAATTTGACCAATTCACATTTTTTAAGGAATGTGATTTGTGTTATTTAATTTAAGTTAAATAACCTATTTTGCCCTCATTAATTGTGGTGTACAGTAGTATATTTTCAAGATGTTGTTGTTAAACGTGTGTGCATTTAAAAAATTAAAGTAAAGGTATTTCAGGTATATTATCCTTAAATATGACAAAAAAAGTCAATTTTGCTTATAATTAGTTACAACTGAAATGGTTGAATTTTGCTTATATTTTGTTATGGAGGGAGTACTCCTCTGTTTTAAAATGAGTGTCACTTTAACAAAATAAAATTGTTTCAAAATGAATGTCATTCTCACTTTTCAATGTACTATTAATTACTTTTTTCAAATAGTATGCCTTAATTATTACTGTGCACGCTACTTCCAAAGTACCACATTCTACTTTAATTTATAATGATATGAAGTGCACCAATAGTTAACAATGCTATTTTAGTAAATGTGTCATGTCTATAGACAACATTATTACATCTCTTAATATGTGTGTAACAACCTTAAACGACACTCATTTTGAAACGGAGGAAGTAAAAGTTAAAACTTGAGTTTGGCTTCTTAAAAATGAATGGTTTGGCGTTGACTTAAAAGTTAGAAAAGTTTGGACTTAGCTTGTTAAGCTCATTTATATAACTTCTGAAAAATTGCTTTTAACTTGTGGAAAGGTGCTTTTGAGAAGAGGCAGCATCCAAGAAAGATTGGTGGGGAGAAACAAGTTACATATTTTATCATTGATTGCACTCTGGCAACAATCAGTTGGCAAAAATATTTTAGAATAGGTTGTAAATATCTTGTACATGTTTTAATGCAAAAGAATTAACTGGCTATTTTTTTTTTAAAAAAAAAATCTATCTTCAGAGCAAGCACAAAATGACCATTTGTATTTTTTTGCCAACTAATCTATTTTGACATATATTTAGTGTTTGTGATTCTCATCTTAAAGCACTGGCATAGAGGCAGCACAAGGAGTTATAGTTTGTTGTCTTTCCCTTAGCTTCTATTTAATGAATCCCAATTAGGTATGTTTGCAGTAGCCTCATTGACCATCTTTACAAGCCTCACCTGCAAAATTATCATTACAGAATCTTTTAATTAGCAACAAAAAAAAAGTAATAAGGGAAGTAATACAGCATAATCGAAGCTTCAGTTAAGTGTATTTTTTTATGTTTTTGTAAAGACAACAATGTAATATCAGCTTATAACTCACCAAACACTTAAATAAAACCAAACATTTCTTTTCATCTTGTACTAATGGCATAACATCAATATCCTAGTTCTTAGTAGATAACTGATATGATATTATTATAAATAAAAACATAAGAGATATAAGAGCATACACATCGCCTGCCCTTGGCCGTGTCCTCACATTTCCCAATAGCATTTTGTCAAATTTTTAATATACACCGTAGCACTGTATTGCAACGGTGGTTTTTCTATTTTCCTTAATAAAAAAATATATAATATAAATGTAAGAGATATTGTGATGTTTGATGGGACTCATTTTAGAGTTTTGAAAAAGTGGTATGAATATTTAGAAAATGTAGTTGAGTGGTTTAAATAATTGGAAAGTGTGAAGTAATATAATGTATTATGTAGGACCCATTTATATTACCTGTATGGGTGGCATGGATGTGTATACTCTAAGGTTCACTTAGTGGCTGGGGTGGGGGCACTACCGGATCTGTAGGGGCCATAGGAAGGCCATGACCTTCCCATTGTTCCAAAAAAAAACATTCTTATAAGTTATATACACATATTATAACATGATATTTCATATATGTTATGATGTGCACTTATGATACAAATAAGCCAAACGTTCTAGCGTCAAGGTAACTTGCAACAAGTATTAATGTCCGAAGTTCGAAACCAGTAGAAACTATTTATTTTTCTCCATTTCTTATGTAGTTTTTAAATGAAAATACTATAATGCAAAAATCGTGATTCGAACCCTGTTACATAGAACAATGGTCAATAGAGCTAAACACTTAACCATAAGTGTCACCTGTATCCATTTTGATGCAAAATAACACGCACATGCGCGCGCGCACACACACACACTGATACACATTAGCAAGTTGGCCACCTCATATGAATCTTTCAAGCTCCATCACTGGGTGGGGGAGTTAAGGAGTGGAGTGATAATAAGGCCAATGGTTTGATTTCCACTCCCATCATAATACTAACTACACTAACATTCGCCGTTTCAAAAAATATATATATTATTATAAACATATCATATGAAGAAGCAACATTTCAAGCATGCATGATATTAGAAGATAAGAAAATATCTTGTAGCCTGGTATCGTTTTAAATTATCTCATGGATTCAGTTTCATATTTTCTAGTATCTTAAATTATCTCGTGATTAGTTTCCACATTTCTTAATTATTAACATGAATTTTCTTCTCATTTAGTTAAGATTTCGAGTCATAACAATGGTTAGTGCTTTGCCATTTTTAGTATCAAGAAATCATCAATGCAAAGTCTTTATTCTTTCTCTTTCTAGTTTATTCTTAATCTAATATACTATATAACTTCATTATGTCAAACCTATTCATCTGACCTTATTGCCCCTAAAAAAATAATTTTAGACATAGACAACAAGTTGTAGGGGAAACTTAATAAGTCTTGTGCTATTCTGGAATGAAAAGACTTACCACACTTTCCGGAACTCCAGGAGGTGGTAATGAAAGGTTTTTGGGGGGAGGACCCATAAGATATGATCTCTTGTCAAAACGCCATTCTCCAATCTTTCCATATGTCAGTTTCCCCTGGATGAAAATGTGATAAAGAGTAAATTACTAGTTAACCGAACAACTAAACGTGCACAGCCGATATAGGTAAAAGGAATAAGGAAAAAGAAATGGACTCGCCTTCAAATTGTAGTCACATCCATATGTAAAATGTATGATAAATTTATTCCCTACATCCAAGTCCCAAGGCGGCTGAAAAATTCCAACGATTCATACGATAAACTTTATTATGTAACAAAGCGAAGAAAAGGAAATGAAAATAGTAGAAGATATGAGGAATTCGAACCTGCAGCATAAAGTCTTTTCGAAGAATATGCTTTATACCATGCAACGCAGACGCTACAGCATAAGCATACCTTTACTCAACAGAGTTAAAGTAGTAGAAGGTTAGGTCTATCAGAACTGACCATTGTAGACGAGAAATTATAAAATGAAAACAACATCAGTTGAATGAGATAACTAACAAGAAATAAAGCCGTCATGTTTCAAACTTCTATGGTAATTCGCAATACTCACATTTCAAGCACCCATCCGAAAGCTTTATCTGTCTCAGGATCATCTTTCATTCTCAATGAAACGTTCACCCACGTGGGAGCTATTTCCTCCAACAAATACTGATATACCGAAAAATCAAACCCTTAGAGGAAGAAACTATGTAGCTCACAAGAAACTCAGATAATAACTCTAACAGCAGCATTGAAAACTAACAACTACAGGGTTTTAGTATAACAAATAAAATTAAGATTTAAATATGTTTCGGTCCCCCCAACTATACCACCCTTCTAATCCTCCCAAATACACAACATTTTGCTTTTGGTCCTTAGTTTTTTTTAGTCCCTGAAATATTTTTTTACGTTGGAATTTATTCTTGTAATTTGTAGAGCATTTGATTTTCGTCCCTCCAATTTGGGCTGCCTAAAGACTAAAATAAGTATTACACACATATTACAGAGACTAATTCCAACATGAACAAATTTTACAAGGACTGAAATAAAACAACAAAAATAAGTATTACAGACATATTACATAGACTAATTCCAACGTGAACAAATTTTACAAGGACTGAAATAAAACAACAAAGATTAAAAGCAAAAGTGGTATATTTGCAAGGAATGAAAGAAAATTACATGGACAAAAAAGCAAAAATTTGTATATCTGCAAGGACCAAAAACATATTTAAACCTAAAATTAACCTTATGCAAGCTATTATAAATTGAAACTTCACCTTGTGGATGATTACAGGGGAATTGCCAATGGGATCAACATCAGTAACAGGACCGTTTTCCTTAGGATAGAATTTTCTCATAATTTTTTCATTTTCAGCTGGTTTTATATAGAAGAATGGATACCCTGCTGGTTCATTTTCTGTAGCCAAATTAGGCAAAGGATTAACAAATATGTGGTCGGGTTCTGCCATCAGAATATATCTGCACCAATCATAAAATGCAATGCTTCTTAGATTTCATTATTGGTAAAAAACATATAAAGCCTAGAAAATTAAGACACTCACTCTTCATCAATAACCGCTTTCTCCAGCCATTGAACAAAAGCCCATGGTCTATTTAGCACAATATAACCCTGAACCGAAAGCAAAATTAATAAGAGTATGAACTGTAAGCAAATATATAGAAAGATCAAGAACAATGATATATACTCATGATGCAGTGGATCGGTGTTGTCAAATAGTGTGGCTATAGCGTTACAGAATTTGAACAAATTGCTATTGTTTTGCGATACGTTATTTAGAAAAAATTTGTCAAATAGTGCCTATATTGTAGTGTAGAGGAATTTGAACAAACAACTATTATCCGCGATCTTAATTGACAACATTGCAATGGATACTTATTGAAAAGTTTGGACATGTTAAGTCAAAACCTTCTCACTGGAAAGGTAAAATCCATCAGTATAGAAAGTGCAACCATTCATTGTTACATGGATCATACATACCGTCTTAGATGCGTGCAGTGAAAAAAATTAATATGTTACGATCGTATTCTACTATGGACAAATCATACATACATGCTCAGATGATTACTGCAGATTATCATATTATCTTGCTGCATTTTCAGTTTATGTTGTCTACACTACACAGTCAATGCATTGTATCAGATCTTAGGCAGTAGCAATAAATAAAATACATACATATAAAAGCAGGTGTGTCAATCACCATCAGCAATAGAAAGATCCATAACTTAAAGCAAGAGGACAAGTACTTCAAAACAAGATAATAATAAAACCACAACAAAAAAAACAGAAAAATATAATTTGCTGAAGACAAAAAAAAAAAGGAAGTAAAAGTAACTCTTCAAATTCAAAACCTCTTTTGAACTTATAAGACAGACTAAAAAGATAAGATATTGAAAGGACTAAATGTTAAAACACGAACTAGTTCAAAATAACCAGTGATATAATAGTCAAAAACATTAAGGTTCTGTTTGCGAGTTTGGAGGGAAGGGGAAGGGAGGGCTTTGGGGGGGAATAGAGAAATCTTCTACTTTTTTTTAGAGTGTTTTCGTAGATAATGATAAACGAACATTTATCATTAATATGTTTTTAATTTTGACAATATTATAACAACATAGATTAGATTTGAAGAATTTATCAAAACTCTCCTTCAATACAATTTTTGAGTTCCCCCATTTTGAGGAGATTTTGCGTCATGAAGAAAAAACAAAACCCATGTTCAATTTGGGATTGGGGGATTATCCTTTCTTCCATTTCCTTTCCTCCTCCCTTTTACCCAAAGCCCTCTCCTCCAAACTTGCAAACAGACCCTAAGGATATTCAAATAAAACCATTCATGCAAACCAATCCTATTCCCCCCTTAGTCTCACCTAATAACATTTCCATTACTGCAAGGAAGGTTTCTTCGCCAGTTTTAGAAAAAATGAACTCTCTTTATGATGACTATAACCATGGTTTTAAATTGCGGTCCACAACCGCAATATAAAGGGTTTTGAAGTGTCCACAATGGCATCACAACTGCATTTTACCACAAAATAAAGATTTGTGGGATAACAACAACCACTATTTAAAGACATAATTATAACATCTGACAGGGTAACAATCATAAGCCCTGGATTAGGAGGAAGTAGTCCGAAGGGTACTTCTTTCTCTTTTTTGTTCCAATTCTATGTGAATCTTTCTATACAGCTGAATCAACAAAATATGTTCATTTCAGACTTAAGTTACTATATTATATGATACCCTATTTTAACCAAACAACTATCTCATTCTCTCCTACCATTGTCTCTTTCTCCAACTTGTAAAATAATGTGTACTTTTATTATGTATATCAGGATTTGTAAACTTGATATTAAATCAGGAATTCACCAAAATAACATGCTGAAAAGGCAGAAACGTAAAAGTGCATACCCTATCCAAACCCTCAGGAAGAGGATCAACAACAAAAGTAGGAATTTCATTCATCAACTGATCTCCCCTTCCTGAATGCAAAATTCGCGTGAACTTTCCCATAGCCGATCCAGGCATATCCTTCGTCTTCTTATACCAATAATACATAATCCTACATTGCCATTGACTATAAGCAGCATCAGTTGCCGTCACAGCAACATGGTATTTCGAATTAGTATTCCTAATCTCCATCGCTTTTCCATCAAATGATCCCAAATAATTTCCCACCTTATGTTCCATCATCATAGAGACCAAATTGTAAGTTGCAAAGGAAAATCCCAACACCATTAGCAGCATAAGTAGTGACTTTACCCTCCCCATGTTTTTCCTCACAATCATTTTTAAAAAATTTCACTTTTTCGCTTTCTCAATCTCGAATCGAACTATCAAACCTACCCAACTCTTCTAACCTTTAAAATCACAACTTCAGTTCTTACTATTAATCAATCAATAGAAACAAAACAACTCTTTAGAAACAGCACTATATTTTATTTTTCTCCTTCGTTAACTGAATTAACCAGACAAATCAGACAACCCTTTATTTTATTTTTCTTGTTGGTTAACGGAATTAACGAGACAAATCAAACAACCTTGTATTTCAGTTATTTGTTCCACAAGAAATGCCTGCAACAAAAGAAATAACAAAAACAGTTACATACATGCATGATCAATGTGCTACAGAACACCCTAAAGCAGTAACAACATAAATCAATGGAATTGAACCAAACACATTAAAAATCACAACTTTAGAAAAACCCAAAATTTGAAACCAAATAAAAAAGCTAAAACATGGTTGAATTGTTGAATTAAGAGTCACTTACATGGATCTGAATTTGTGCATCAATTCAAGGTAGCCCAACGAGAAAGATTGAAACTTTTGAGGAAAATAGAAAATGGGTGCCAAGTGTTTGAAGAAATGAAAATATGAAAGGGTGAAAAGCAGAAATTTGTGGGGTTTTGAACAAAAAAAAAAAAGCAATGCAATGAACTACAAAAAAAACAAGGAGGGTTGAAGTTTTGAAGAGTGTGGTGAGTGAGATCATAAAGCTGTCAGTGTAAAATTCAATTAAATTAATGATAAAGTAATGAACTATGAGCAAAGTGAAATGGATGTTTCATATTCAAAGGATGCGAGAGTTAATGAGAAATGTCACTGTCCTTTTTTTTCTTATATTAAAGTTAAGGTGTGTTAGACTCCAACGTTTATTTAACACATGAATAAACCTCAAACCTAACAAAAATATTTATAGATTATTTAAAAAGGAGATCGTTATATTGAAAATTGAACTTTTATGATTTTACGAATTAGTTAAACTCTTTGTCATTTGAGTCGATCTTCGTCGATTGCATTATTGTCTTTAGTATATTACCTCTCCACTCAATTATATATTATTGATTATAGATCCGTTTAGTTCTCACAATTTTTCATCCACCCAATTTAATTTTGACAAAAAATAATAAATAGGTATTTGATTATTTTTAATTAGATACGGGTTTGAATATATTCTCTTCAAAACTCAATCATAAATCAAAACAACTATTCCAGTCAAAAAGAGAAAATCAAAGTAAGGCACGGATTAAAAATATTTCTTAGTTTGTCAAAAAAAATGCATAATTTTATTCAATTTTCTTTTCAATTAATTTATATTTATATAAGAGCTTTTTGTTTGCATCTGAGCTATCAAATCAATTCATCGTCGAGAATTAAATAGTATAACATAGGAAGATCTTTTATCCATACCAAATAAAAAAAATTACTTTCTAATGCAATGAAAAATTCCTTTTTCTTTCTTCGTCCGAACCTTTACCTTAAACTAAAAAAGAAAAAAGGAATCCCGGTTAAAAATTAGAAATGATATTTTTTTTATTCCCTTTCACATACGAAATCAATTGATATTTTTTGGATTTGTACACGTTTATTATAATTTTTTTTACTCAATGATTTTGATTATATATTTATTTGAGTCAAAGCTAATCATAATCAAAATACAGTATCTACCTACGTTGTAAGTGGCACTTTATGAGTTGGTATTTACTGGTTTTTTTTAGAGTTTGTGTGACTCAAATTAACTATATATTTTTTTTGGTAACTCAAATTAACTATATTCTATTTCATAAGAAAAAGGAAGTGAAATGGATGAGTGTGATGGGTGGGGTGGCATAGGGGTCAGCATAAAAAAGAATGAAGTAAAGTGTAGGAGAGGTTGGTCATTGAGATAGATTCGACGTAAATCCCGGTCATAAACACATTCCAATTTGTCTCCTTTGAATATTAAAAAAAAAAAAAAAAGAAACCACTTCAAAGTGTTGCAATTGCTGTTCATGTGTGTAACCTGTCTTATTCATTGCTTTTGGCCAAATTCTAAAATAATGGGAAAGATTCTCATGTGATTTTATAATGGATTTTTTCAACTATGGAGTTGTTTAACTAACTCTCATGAGTATTCCATGGATTTAATTTAAGTAAAATCTTTTACATTTCCATTTAATCAAATTATTCAATAATGCTACTTTTTTAGGTTTATTTTTCAAATACCTATTTATAATTATTTAATTGAATATACGTGTAAAAAAGTTTTACATCAGCAATTCATGGTAGTAAATCTTTTATAGTAGTTAATCTTCGCTACCCTCTCAGTGACCATTATATCCACAAGCAACGACTCAAACTCTGCTTCATAAATGGGTTGATATAGAGATAGAAGGGAGAGCTAACAAAGGAGAAACTCTGCTCCATAAATGGACACTTTTCAAATGTGATTTTTGCAAAGCTGAAAATTGGAGAGTTGGGCTTGGGCAAACGCATGACACAAACATGAAAACATACAATGGTGACAAGTAATCAAGTATAAACAAAATCGTTTTCACAAGGATTGTATGAATTAAACTTCACTACTGTAAAATTAGTTGTTTATGTTGTTGAGAAATTAAAAACATGATTAATAGGAAATTAATGATTTAGTTGGATTCAAAATAGTAAAATGATAGTAATAGTATAAGTGAATGCGAGTCAAGCATGGTAACGCAAGCTTGTGACCTAAGTAAGAGTACTAAGTTGTTGGAAGGTCATTTTCTTTCCAAAAAAAATGTTGGAAGGTCCTTTGACATGTGCCTAAATATTATAAATAAATGCGAGTAGATATTTGAGGTTTTTTTTAGCAATAGATATTTTAGGTTAAAAAATATTATGAACCGGTTTTTTTTTTCACGCATATATTATTATGAAACGGTTGGAGAGACAATCGATTTGCAAAAATATATTTCATTTTTCTAAATATTATATATAAAAATCAAATTTACTTAATCTTATAATCGAACCTTTTTTTAAGGGAGGATAATCGAACATATTTTTTATTTTTTTACTAATCGAACATATTTTTTAAACATAGTTAAATTTATCAAGCATATTTTTTTTAAAAAAATTAATGAGTGTATGACAATCTAAACTTAAAAAATTGTTCACTTTTTATTATTTTCAAAACTATCCATATATTCATTAAATAATATTAATGTAATTAAATTTTATTTTCAATATAATTGTTAAAATCGAAATGATGAATTTCATAATAAAATTTATTTGGAAAATTTTTATATCCTAAAGTATAAAAATATTTTTAAATAGTAGAAGATTTATTAAAACCAACAAACAAAACCTGTAAGAATCAGGTTGGTTTAGAACAATATCTCACAATTGACGTTTTGATGCTAACAAAACAAATGAACAATTTATCTATTAGTTGTGTGGTTGATTGTGCAGGATATAAGTACTAATTAGATAAAGACAACAATGATTTTTGTCAAGTTAGTAGAACACCACACGAGGCAAAAGATAAAGTACAATCAACTCTATCGTCTGGACATGTAATGCAAAAGAACAAAACCTTGTTCAATCAAGGTACCTTAAAGCATCGTCTGAATCTCTAATCTTCATTACTGCAAAAGAAGTGTCGGATATACCGGTTAGGTAAGTGAGCATCTACTTCTAATGTGTCTTATACATACGATAAAGCGTCCAACAAAAAGTTTCTGTTAGCTCAATCTAGAAGACAACTATTCAAGTTTATCCTCTGATATATCGAAGATATTAAGAAAATCGTCTCATTGATAACACGTCTCTTTATCAAGTTCATCCTATAGTTAAAGGCACATAAGTCAACTATCTATCAGCCACTGATGTAAGGATATCCCAAGATCATTAAAGGCACTATTGGATAAATGATCATTTGAAGATCCAAGAGATGATATTTTGATCAAATATTTTATCCTATGATAGTATTCTTCAACAATGATTCTATAGGAGGTAATTATTTAAAGAACAAAGGTATTATCCATTGGTCCTTAACCCAAAAATTTGGATGCAAAGACACCTTTCAAATAATACATATGTGCATGTCATTGTCTGCATAATCGTACCAACCTTTATGTAAAGAAGGTCTCTTCCTCACTTAGCTGAATTTTGATGATAACAACACCACATGACAAAAAGAAGAAATGATGATTGAGGCTCAAGATTAAGAATGAAGATTTTTGCCTCGCCGTCTTTATTATACACTTTGTAAGTATGACAATTATTTTTTATTTATCATTCTTAACTTATGCAAGAACTTAGAATGCTAAGAAAATAATCACGAACATTTTACTAAGTTATGATAAGGTTCATATGAAGCAATGCATGAAAATATATTGAAAAACCATTTTTGAACTATAGCAACCAGTAGCGGCCTTAGGTGAAACTGGTTGCATAAGCTTTGTTTTTGAAATATCACTTTTTGGAGTAGTGCAACCGGTTGCAGCATCTCATGAAACCGGTTGCAGGTAGTAAATTTTCAAAAAATCTGAACGTTGCATAGTGCAACCGGTTGCACCTTATATAATAACCGACTGCAGCGTGCAAAAACTCAATTTTATGAAAAGGCGCCATTTCAAATATGCTTATGTTCATGTGTAATCATTTTTGAAAGATTGTATTGCTTCATAAACATTGTTTTAGCCTCTATAAAAACCAACTGAGATCAGAATATTTTTACATAACAATTATAACATCTTTCAAACTCATAATTGTGAATTTCAATATCACTTGCACTTGCATTCAAATTCTGATTCAAGGAAAAACTTTATTCATTCTTTTTCATTCATAAGGAAAAGTTTTTCTAAGCATTAAGTCCATTTGTTAGAGTGATATTGATAAAGATATACAACCATGCATTTGTTGTTCTTCAATTACTTTGTTGTAAAGTTTTCTTGCCATTGTTTGGTGAGAATTATTGTAAGATAGTGTGATGTTATCTGGTGTATGTTAGAAAGATTGTTATGGGGTCTTGGGGTAAGATTGCTTGTAATAAAGTGAAATTCTTCACGGGGTGTGAAGGAGTGGATGTACATATAGGGGAACCACTATAATTTTCTTGTGTTGTTTCTCTTTCCCTTGCTCTCTTTATTTTTCCGCATTTCCATTCAAACCTTCATAATAACTTTCCAGAAAAATTATCAAAAACACTAAACTCACAAAAATTATCCAATAAACTGAAAACCTAATTCACACCCCCCCTCTCTCTTAAGTTACAATCTGAACTTAACACTTTCAACGACTCCTTGTACAAACATTGAGAGATTAGGAAACCAATGTCGAACAAATTAAAGAATATCTTATGACATTCAGTTGATAGAAAAAGAGATTGTAAAAGGTTGTTTGTAAAAAAATAAATCATTTGAAAATCTAGGTATTCAATGTATATCCTCTCTTGTGATAGTCTTTAGATCATGTTGTACATCAATCAAGTTATCTTTGTACACTTGCATTAATATAGAATTAATTGTAATCTCCTTTAAGTGAGAGTACTCATACCAATTTCTATCTCTGACTTTGTATCACTTAAACACAAACTCAATGTCTATTGTCATCGACCCGTTAGTCGCACCAACGTTTTATCCAAAATGGTTCTGAAGAGACGTTAAAAACTTGGCTCCTCAAAAGACTCAGTTGAGTCAGAATCTTTGAGAAGACAAGGTAGATTTAGACCAAGTCAAAAACTTTAAAATGGACATAATGAGCTTGTTGAAACCAGAATGTTTGAGTGCAAAGGATTTGAGAATCATATTCCTTATGGAAAATCCAGTGTGTAGACAGTTAGACAGAACATATTATGGTGCTTGTAATCGATAATTAATCTTAGGAGGAAACTAAAGGTAAGAGTCATTTTGACTATGAACTAATATAAACAAATTGTGTCTTTCTCTCTTTCATCATCTCTTTATTTACTTACACATGTTCTTTATGGTTTAATTCAAGCTTTACTCTATTTTACAATAGAGTTAAATGATTTGATAAAGAACAATATGTGTTTTGAAAATGTTTTATGAAATATATTTGAAAAATATCTTCCATATCATGATTTTAAAGATAGGTTTTGTTTTTTTTTTTAAATTGTCAACACAATTCAAACCCACATTTCATGTGTTTCCTTCACCTTTAAAGCGTACATATAATATTTATTGTAATATTTAATAAAAATGTATATTTAACAGTAATCAATTAAAAACATGTAGTGGATTTTAATATTATCAGGATGAAAGTGCGTATAATAACAAATACCAACGAGTATAATGGTTAAATGTGGGTTCTTGATAAGTTAAAAAAAAGGCTTCACCGTGTTCGATCAGGAAAAAGTCAGTATATATGTTATCCCGTTACTCACATGTGTCGTGAAAATTAACAGAGTCGACATTATCTTTAAATACCCGAAGTAGAGATTGATCTTTTTTGTTTTTTTTTTGTGTGCATAAAAGTGTATTTTGTTTTTATGTAAAGACATTCTGCAATACAATGAACTTGTAGTTTAATGTTTTGACAAAACAATATAGTGCAAGGAAACATAAAGTATTGAAAACAAAGTGCATGTAAAGAAAAAATATCGAAATTAAATGTACAAAAAAATTAGGTGGAAGTAAGTTAGCAACCCTATTGAAATTCTGGCAGGTAGTGGTTCTGAACTAAAAAACAGAGTCTGAAAAACAATAGTTCAGAAGCAGAAAATTAAAAAAGACAGAAAGTAAAGGAACACAGTTATTTGTTAACCCAGTTTGGTGCAAACTTCACCTACATCTGGAGGATACCAATCCAGGAAGGAAATCCACTAAGTAGTATTAATTCTAAGACTCAAGACACAACCCCTGATTTTCCAGCCTTATCACTTAATCACTACCCGTATAGACTTCTACCTAGGAACTCCTAGATATAAGAACCCACTTACTTCCCAATCAAGTAATCACAGCCCAGTGATTATCAGACACTTAAACAAACAAATACGAAGTCACACTTCAAAACATCAAAGACATCACCCGTGCTTAAAAGCTTTAAGTGAATTACAACTCAAAACAAACTAAACCAACTCTAACAGATGAGTGGTGTACAAAAACAGAGCAACACCTCACAGACTCAAAAAACACTAATACTCTTTTCAATGACAACTTCTGGTTTTTCTCAGTCAAGTCTTCAATAGCAGCGTCCTCTTTATATAGACTTCAGCAGCACATAATTCTGAACCAAGTCTTCAAGGATATGTTTCCAGAATTCTTTTAGAAGCAAATAGAAGCTCACATAAAATTCACAAATATATTTTCCAAAGATTTCCTTGAAAATATATTCACAAATAATTGAATCAAATCTTCAGAACATATCTTGCGCAAAAAATACTTCCTTCTAGAAATGAAGCTTGGATAAATCTTCAATTAAATCTTCAAAAGATACTGTGAAAGATTTAACAGAATTCAGACGCAGAAAACAAGCTTCTGAAAAGCAGCTTCTGAAGGTCAACAAAAGTCAACGTCTGAACAGCAGCTTCTGAAGGTCAACAATAGTCAACGTCTGAACAGTGCGTCTGATGCCCAGTTCAGCGTCTGATGAACAGTACCAGCGTCTGAAGGTCAGTTCAGCTTCTGATGAACAGTACCAGCTTCTGAAACCCAGTTTCCAGCTTCTGAAGACACAAATTAGCTTCTGAAGACGCATTGCTTGCACATTTTGATTTTACCAAACATGTAGCCAACATTCAAATATCCAACAATCTCCCCCTTTGGCAAATTTTTGGCTAAAATCAAATTGTCCACAAAGACAAGTTCTTCACTCAACAAAAGTATTCAACCATGAAGAACTACACATATATAGCAAAGTCAGCAGCGGAACAATTCACTACATTTCACACAAAACACTCCCCCTGCAACATACAACAGCAGTTTCTGAGGTACAACTTCTCCCCCTGACACACATCACACAGGAACTCCCCCTGAAACAGACATTCAGGAACTCCCCCTGAATTGTTGAACAACTTCTGAAACAGACACATAATTCTCCCCCTTTTTAGCCAAACAATGTTGACAAAACAACCAGCAAACACCAGGAGTAAGAAACAGAAGTAACATAGCATAACCACATCACATAACAGCAAACAAAGAACCACATCAGAGCCAGTTTCAGAATCAACATTAAAAACACCAGCACAACACCAATCATCAGGATTAGAACCACATAGCATCCACACACAAAACTGCAGAGTACAACACACTTGCAAACCAGAAACACAAAGTGAAATCCAGAACATCAGTCACCAACTTGACAGTCTTCAGACTCAGCATCAGAAGTTGTTTAGTCTTCATTAGACACAACATCAGATGCTGCTCAGTTGATGTGTGCTTCAGGCGCATTCAGAATCTTTTTCCCAGCAATCTGTTTCTCAAGATCAACAATTCTCTTATGAACACAGGGCATGGTATCATGCTTAACAACATCTTCAGACTTACTAGGAACTACTTCTTTTCCTTTTAGTGCCTTCTGAACAGGGACAGGAACCAACACCTTGCTCCAGACTTTAGATGGTCCAGCAACATAAATCTTCTTTGCTTCAGGCGTGGGCCTGCTGTCAGTAGCAACAACCTTTCCTTTCCTATATTTCAGATTCTGGGAAATACTTTCACATTTTGGTCTCCAAACCTTCTTGACATTGACTGCAACAGGCTCAGGCTTTCTTTGTTGAAAGTGCTTGGGGTATCCATGCAGCTTGTAATAAAAAGGCTTAATGTGTCCCTTTTTACCACAGTAATGACATACCCAAGGATGAGAAACCTTCTTGTCTTTAGATCCCTGAGGTTTATTCTTAGGTTTGCTCATCAGAGGAACATAAGTAGCAGCAGGTATGAACCTCTTAGCAGGATTTTGCTGTTTGATGCTCAGATTCTTATCAACAAATCCTAAGCCATTTGGTTTTCCTTGATTCTGATTCTCCAAAATCTCTTCCAACACATCAGTAGCAGAATTCATCATTCTAACTTGCTTCTTCATATGATCAAGTTGAGAATTCAGTTGAGTTACCTCATTATTGAGAACAAAAATTTTCTCTAAATGTTCACTTCTTTCAATCTGAAGTTGAGTGATAGTTTTCTTCTGTTCTTCCAGCTGCTTGCATACTTCATCAAATTGAACATGCAACTTCTTGCAAAAAGCATCAGGATTTTCATAAGACAATTCTTCATCACTGCATTCAGACTCTGAAGAAGTTTCTAAACCCATAACTTCATCATCAGTTATGCATCTTCCAGTAAAGGCAGCAACATGCTTAGCAGACTTATTCTCCACTTCTCCTTCTGAATCCTCTTCATCAGACCAAGTCACAGTCAGACTCTTCTTCTGATTTTTGAGATATGTGGCACACTCTATCCTGATATGACCATATCCTTCACACTCATGGCACTTAACACCTTTGGATTGATCAGTTCTTGTCTTCTTCAGAATTTTCTTAAACTGTTTACTTAGCATCACAATATCCTTTGATAAGTTTTCATCATTTGCAACAAAAGCAACACCTTTACCCTTCTTATCAGTTCTGGCTATTTCAAAGTTCTGAAGAGACCCTATTAATTCCTCAACCTTCATGCTGGAGATGTAATGTGCTTCCTCAATTGCAGTCACCTTCATATCAAATCTCTTAGGTAAGGATCTGAGGATCTTTCTCACAAGTTTCTCATCAGATATTCTTTCTCCAAGAGACTTAAATGAGTTGGCCATGTCCATAACATTCATATAAAAATCGTATGTTCTCATCCTCCAACATTATGAGATTTTCAAATTTGGTGGTGAGAAGCTGAAGTCTGGACAGTTTTACCTTTGATGTGCCTTCATGAGTAGTCTTAAGAATCTCCCAAGCATCCTTATCCACAATGCACTGCTTTATCAGTCTGAACATGTTCTTGTCCACTCCATTGAATATAACATTCAAGGCTTTGGAGTTTGCAAGAGATAAAGCATCTTCATCATTGGACCAATCTTCCTCTGGTTTCAACATAGCTGTCTTCTTATTATCTTTGTCAAGCACAACTAGATGTTCCCAACCCTTCGGAACTGCTTTCCAGGTTTTGCTATCTATTGATTTAAGGAAAACACTCATGCGTGATTTCCAATAATCATAGTTGGAACCATCCAACAGAGGTGGCCTGTTAACAAATCCTCCTTCTTTCTCCATAAAGCCAAAAAATATCTTCCCTGGAGCTCACCGAAATACAGGCAGGGTGCCTGCTCTGATGCCAATTGAAATTCTGGCAGGTACTGGTTCTGAACTAAAAAACAGAGTCTGAAAAACAATAGTTCAGAAGCAGAAAATTAAACAGACAGAAAGTAAAGGAACACAGTTATTTGTTAACCCAGTTCGGTGCAAACTTCACCTACATCTGGAGGATACCAATCCAGGAAGGAAATCCACTAAGTAGTATTAATTCTAAGACTCAAGACACAACCCCTGTTTTTCCAGCCTTATCACTTAATCACTACCCGTATAGACTTATACCTAGGAACTCCTAGATATAAGAACCCACTTACTTCCCAATCAAGTAATCACAACCCAGTGATTATCAGACACTTAAACAAACAAATACGAAGTCAAACTTCAAAACATCAAAGACATCACTCGTGCTTAAAAGCTTTAAGTAAATTACAACTCAAAACAAACTAAACCAACTCTAACATATGAGTGGTGTACAAAAACAGAGGAACAGCTCACAGACTCAAAAAACACTAAGACTCTTTTCAATGACAACTTCTGGTTTTTCTCACTCAAGTCTTCAATAGCAACGTCCTCTTAATATAGGCTTCAGCAGCACATAATTCTGAACCAAGTCTTCAAGGATATGTTTCCAGAATTCTTTTAGAAGCAAATAAAAGCTCACATAAAATTCACAAATATATTTTCCAAAGATTTTCTTGAAAATATATTCAAAAATAATTTAATCAAATCTTCAGAACATATCTTGCGCAAAAAATACTTCCTTCTAGAAATGAAGCTTGGATAATTCTTCAATTAAATCTTCAAAAGATACTGTGAAATATTTAACAGAATTCAGACGCAGAAAACAAGCTTCTGAAAAGCAGCTTCTGAAGGTCAACAAAAGTCAACGTCTGAACAACAGCTTCTGAAGGTCAACAATAGTCAACGTCTGAACAGTGCGTCTGATGACCAGTTCAGCGTCTGATGAACAGTACCAGCGTCTGAAGGTCAGTTCAGCTTCTAATGAACAGTACCAGTTTCTGAAACCCAGTTTCCAGCTTCTGAAGACACAAATTAGCTTCTGAAGACGCATTGCTTGCACATTTTGATTTTACCAAACATATAGCCAACATTCAAATATCCAACACCTATATATATAAATATATTGATTAGTACACTTTATATTGGTTAACCTATTGATTTGTTTTCTATTAAATACAATTCAATCTAATGTTTTGAAATTCGAACCTTTTATCTACTCGGTCAAAGTACTAGGTCGCTAATCAAACAACTAGGTCATCGACTAAATCACATGATTGAATTGAATGATTCATCCGTGTAACTTACATTATATAAAAGAAAAAGAATATACATTAAATCGGATTGAACGGTATGAACGAGTCATTACATAAGAAAGTATATTTATAATGAAATATGATAATGAAATATGTTTTAATTTAATAGAAAAAAGGTATTTATGAAATTAAATATTTGTATGCTATAATATAATATAAAATAATATAATAAAATATAAGGATATTTTAACATTTTTTTTAATAAGGATATTTTAACATTTATATTATATGTTTTGTATTTTATTATATTATTATGATAATAATCCAGTTTTTTTAGTGGTTATAAACATCATCCAGACCAATTAAGAATTGTTTTTGTTTGTTTTTTAAAAGAAAAAAGAAAAAAAATGCAAAAATTTATGTAGAAAGATTAGATCCTACCACACACTACAAGAAGCACGTTGTACTTACCACTACACTAACTTATGGATATGATAAAGACTTGGAAAAATTTATATATATATATATATATATATATATATATATATATATATATATATATATATATATATATATATATATATAATATAGTATGTGTTATAATATATGTATCTACCTATTAATAATGAAGTTGGTTAGTTTGAATCCATGAAAGTTTACTCAAACCATTAATGTGTGAATGTGTTATGAATGAGTTGAAATTGATAAGTTTGGATTGATAAATAATCAACCATAAGATACTTTAATTTTCTTTACATAGATAGAGAGAAGTGAATACACAACATAACAGTGCTAAACAAACACATAAGATAAGATAACCAAGAAATGGTTTTCTTTTATATAATTAGTACTACTAATCCTAATAAATAATTCATTACAATAACAACACACATACTCTAATAAATAAACTAAAGATAATAAAAAAAATAAGTTTTTTGACTTAGACTCTCTTTCTTCTTCTTTAACCGACTTTGGTTTTGACTCTTCTTCTTCATCATCTTCATGCGGCCTGTTGATGTTGCGCTTCTTCTTCTTCTTCTCCCTGGGTGGTGAAAAACACAAAAATGCATGATGATTATATAAATAAATATCATAGAATATATGATTAAGAGAGTCATCGTAAAACCCTTTGCGTGTGATGAATCACACACAATTCTCCCGAACTTCATTTCTCCAACATTCAATAAAGCAATTAAAATGAAGTTATAACCAACATCAGATGCTATCCCTACGAGTAGTGTCAGAATCCTCAGTAACATGTTGTTGAAGTTGGGGTTAACCACCACAAGAAGCTTAATGATGTATGTCAATGTGGCCGATAACAAAAAAACTGTAAACGCGTAATAGTTGTATTTAACAATATTCTCTTGAATTGCTTCAGTTGCAACACAACTCGGATCCAAATCCAAAACATTGGAAGTTGAATCCTAGGTTCCCGGGATCTCCACAAAAACTCTAACGTGCTTGTTGTGCTGAAATCGAGTACTAAATCGATTATTACCTTTTGAGTTTTGCTCATTTTGTTCTCCATATTTTAATTTCTATTTTTTTTCTTTGTTTTTGTTCTTTGTTCTACTTAATTTATATAACACATATCATTTCCATTTTCATAGCTAGCTTATATTTGTTAACGTTACTCATAAGCACCCTATTTTGGGAACTAGTCTCTTTCATTTTTTAAATTTACCTCATAGCTAGCCGTTACACACATTTTATCTGTTTGATTCTATTTTTGAATTGGAAAAAATAATTATTGTTTTGGTTCTATTTGTTTTTCAAATGATCACAATAAAAATAATTATTGTTTTGGTTCTATTGTTTTTCTATGAATTGACTTCTATGAGATATGCAACCTTATGTCGTTGTAGACGAAGTTTCAATTCAAGTTATGTTTTACAAAGAATTGTGTTTTAAAACATAAATTTGTTTTTGTTACCACCCAACATTCCCAATCTTTTTATCTTGCTTTAGAGCTTATGGTCTAAAGTTAAACCATTTATATTATATCCATTGAAGTAAGGAAAAATTGAAGAGAAACTATAAGTTTGTATACTTGAAACTATAAGTTGAGTCAAGTTTGTAAAAAAGTTTTCCGTAAAAAATAAATCATTTGAAGATCTAGTTATTCAATGTATATCCTCTCTTGTGATAGTCGATCATGTTGTACATCAATCAAGTTATCTTTGTACACTTTCATTAATATAAAATTAATTATAATATCCTTCACATTTAAAGTCCACATATAATACTTATTGTAACATTTGATAAAAATGTATATTTATTAGCAATCAATAAAATATATGTTGTGCAGATTTTAATTCTATCACGATGAAAGCATATATAATAACAAATACCAATGAATATAATGATTAAACATGGGTTCTTGGTAAGTTAAAAAGTAAGGCTCCACCGTGTTCGATCATGAACAAGTTACTGTCTATGCCAGTTACTCAAAGTAGGGATTGATCTTTTGTGTTTTTTTATGTGCAGAAAAGTGCATTTTGTTTTTATGAAAAAATCTTCTGCAATACAATGAACTTGTAGTTCAATGTTTTGACAAAATATTAGAGTGCAAGGAAATATAAAGTATTGAAAACAAAGTGCATGTAAAGAAAAAATATCGAAATTAAATGTACAAAAAAAATTAGGTGGAAGTAAGTTAGCAACCCTATATATATATATATATATATATATATATATATATATATATATATATATTGATTAGTACATTTTATATTGGTTAAACTATTGATTTGTTTTCTGTTAAATACAATTCAATCTAATGTTTTGAAATTCGAACCTTTTATCTACTCGGTCAAAGTACTAGGTCGCTAATCAAACAACTAGGTCATCGACTAAATCACATGATTGAATTGAATGATTCATCCGTGTAACTTACATTATATAAAAGAAAAAGAATATACATTAAATCGGATTGAACCGTATGAACGAGTCATTACATAAGAAAGTATATTTATAATGAAATATGTTTTAATTTAATATAAAAAAGGTATTTATGAAATTAAATATTTGTATGCTATAATATAATATAAAATAATATAATAAAATATAAGGATATTTTAACATTTTTTTTAATAAGGATATTTTAACATTTATATTATATGTTTTGTATTTTATTATATTATTATGATAATAATCCAGTTTTTTTAGTGGTTATAAACATCATGCAGACCAATTAAGAATTGTTTTTGTTTGTTTTTTAAAAGAAAAAAATGCAAAAATTTATGTAGAAAGATTAGATCCTACCACGCACTACAAGAAGCACGTTGTACTTACCACTACACTAACTTATGGATATGATAAAGACTTGGAAAAATTTATATATATATATATATATATATATATATATATATATATATATATATATAATATAGTATGTGTTTTAATATATGTATCTACCTATTAATAATGAAGTTGGTTAGTTTGAATCCATGAAAGTTTACTCAAAGCATTAATGTGTGAATGTGTTATGAATGAGTTGAAATTGATAAGTTTGGATTGATAAATAACCAACCATAAGATACTTTAATTTTCTTTTCATAGATAGAGAGAAGTGAATACACAACGTTCTAAACAAACACATAAGATAAGATAACCAAGAAATGATTTTCTTTTATATAATTAGTACTACTAATCCTAATAAATAATTCATTACAATAACAACACACATAATCTAATAAATAAACTAAAGATAATAAAAAAAAATAAGTTTTTTGACTTAGACTCTCTTTCTTCTTCTTTAACCGACTTTGGTTTTGACTCTTCTTCTTCATCATCTTCATGCGGCCTGTTGATGTTGCGCTTCTTCTTCTTCTTCTTCTTCTCCCTGGGTGGTGAAAAACACAAAAATGCATGATGATTATATAAATAAATATCATAGAATATATGATTAAGAGAGTCATCGTAACACCCTTTGCGTGTGATGGATCACACACAATTCTCCCGAGCTTCATTTCTCCAACATTCAATAAAGCAATTAAAATGAAGTTATGACCAACATCGGATGCTATCCCTGCGAGTAGTGTCAGAATCCTCAGTAACATGTTGTTGAAGTTGGGGTTAACCACCACAAGAAGCTTAATGATGTATGTCAATGTGGCCGATAACAAAAAAATTGTAAACGCGTAATAGTTGTATTTAACAATATTCTCTTGAATTGCTTCAGTTGCAACACAACTCGGATCCAAATCCAAAACATTGGAAGTTGAATCCTAGGTTCCCGGGATCTCCACAAAAACTCTAACGTGCTTGTTGTGCTGAAATCGAGTACTAAATCGATTATTACCTTTTGAGTTTTGCTCATTTTGTTCTCCAAATTTTAATTTCTCTTTTTTTTCTTTGTTTTTGTTCTTTGTTCTACTTAATTTATATAACACATATCATTTCCATTTTCATAGCTAGCTTATATTTGTTAACGTTACTCATAAGCACCCTATTTTGGGAACTAGTCTCTTTCATTTTTTAATTTTACCTCATAGCTAGCCGTTACACACATTTTATCTGTTTGATTCTATTTTTGAATTGGAAAAAATAATTATTGTTTTGGTTCTATTTGTTTTTCTAATGATCACAATAAAAATAATTATTGTTTTGGTTCTATTGTTTTTCTATGAATTGGCTTCTATGAGATATGCAACCTTATGTCGTTGTAGACGAAGTTTCAATTCAAGTTATGTTTTACAAAGAATTGTGTTTTAAAACATAAATTTGTTTTTGTTACCACCCAACATTCCCAATCTTTTTATCTTGTTTTAGAGCTTATGGTCTAAAGTTAAATCATTTATATTATATCCCTTGAAGTCAGGAAAAATTGAAGAGAAACTATAAGTTTGTATACTTGAAACTATAAGTTGAGTCAAGTTTGTAAAAAAGTTGTTCGTAAAAAATAAATCATTTGAAGATCTAGTTATTCAATGTATATCCTCTTTTGTGATAGTCGATCATGTTGTACATCAATCAAGTTATCTTTGTACACTTTCATTAATATAGAATTAATTATAATATCCTTTACATTTAAAGTCCTCATATAATACTTATTGTAACATTTGATAAAATGTATATTTATTAGCAATCAATAAAATATATGTTGTGCAGATTTTAATTCTATCACGATGAAAGCATATATAATAACAAATACCAACGAATATAATGATTAAATATGGGTTCTTGGTAAGTTAAAAAGTAAGGCTCCACAGTGTTCGATCATGAACAAGTTATTGTCTATGTTGGCCAGTTACTCAAAGTAGGGATTGATCTTTTGTGTCTTTTTTTGTGCAGAAAAGTACATTTTGTTTTTATGAAAAAATCTTCTGCAATACAATGAACTTGTAATTCAATGTTTTGACAAAATATTAGAGTGCAAGGAAATATAAAGTATTGAAAACAAAGTGCATGAAAAGAAAAAATATTGAAAGTAAATGCGTATAAATTTAATTGTGCAAAAAAATAAACATGCAAAAAATTTAAATAAAGGAAATGTAAATGTGCAAGAAAACTAAAGTGTATAAAATGCAAATGAGTTGAAATTTAAACAAAGAAAATAAAAAATGTCTACTTAAACATGCATGTTTTTCAAGTTTTCTAAGTTGATAATTGTTTTTGACAATGCATATTCATGCATGAATGACTTTTATTTCAACGCGCGTGAGTTTTCAAATAACTGCTCATATTGTCCATAAGCTTGTTTGATGTGTAAGACTTTCAATTTTTTATTAAGTATTAAGTCAACAAGTCTTCTTTTGTATCTTACATGCGTTTGATTTCTTATTTATAAAATTATAAGTAATGTTGTCCCGCGAACAACATATAAATATTTTTATAAATAATCATATCAATATTTTTTTTATATATCAATCTTGTTCTAAAACTTTGTATTTTCATTTGTTTGGCTTGATATTTTTCTAACACACACACACACACACACACATATATATATATATATATATATATTAAAAATAACATTCATTATTGTCGTTAATATTTCTTCATAATGTCCTAACAACTTCAACAATTCATGAGAAAACATTGTCTAAACTCTAAAGGCTTTATGTGTGTATGTGTGAGAAAGAGATAAAGAGGCGGACATGAGAGATCAGTGTAAGGAACAAACACATGAAAAATACTTGGAATGTTTCTATTCTTTGAAGTTTCAATTAAATTTAGATTTTGAAACTTATATTTGATCATTTATGCTTTATCAGATAGATTAATCTAGTATTGGAGTTTGTTTTATATGTTTAGAAGTGGTCTGGTCTAAAATGTCAGTACTTAGTAGACTCATAAAATAGCTATTCTTTAAAGCACTTTGAGAAAAGTATTGAGGCTGACCGCCTTAATAGGTTTCTAAATAGTTGGAAGAAGATTACTACTTGCAAAGATCAACGATCCTCTTAGTCAAAACATAGTGGTTTGGTCGTAAATGATTTTTAAAAACATATTTTGAAAAATGTACATAGTAGTGTCGTTTTCTTATAGACCGCATATAATTACTTGAAAATTGTTTGTTATTATACATTATGAGTATGTATATAAGTATGTGGTTTATTTTTAATTTTCTTGAATTATAGTGCTACATGTTATCATGTTATAGTGTAGTATAATTCCAAATTGATATTACATGTATATATGTGTTTCATGACTTGTAATTGGTTTATGAATATGTGTCTACCAATAAATATAATAATAGTGAAAAACATTGTCGCGTAAAATATGATATTAGGGTTCTTTGCCATGAATAAGATTTTGCTTGTTCTTAAATAATATTCTAGTTGTTCTTATGGACGATGCCTTCAGTTTAACAAAATTAAGTTTTTTTGTGTTGTTTGCAGAATCATAAAATAGTAAGATTATATAGTTTGAAAATGAAATAGTTAGCAAAAATAGTCGTTATGGAGAAGAAATTACTAAGTGAGAAATGAGGATGAAATAGAACTAACATTAGAAGAGGAAAAGGAGAAATCCTAAGATAAATACATGTCTCCTTAATCATTTTAACGTAAGTTCCATTCTATTTGGTTGGCATGTTGATTTACTACTATAATATGCAGATTAATACTCAATGGATATTTATTTTGTTGATTATTTGAGAATTTTTATTCTTTTTGAAAGGTATTTGAGATATGTTATGTAGGTTGTATATAAAATCATATAAATATGTATCTATGAAATTTTAATTTTGTGTGGTTGAATTTATTTTTAGTCTATATTTAGTGTTGATGTAGTTGGGATAAAGTTGAATTTTGGTAATGAATGAGATTAAAAAAAAAGGATGTCATTTGAATGTTGTATGTCAAAATATGGTGTGTTTCTAAATCGTAAAAAGACTAATATGTTTATGTTGTTGATATACCATTGTTTTTGTGATTGTGATTAACAAGGGTATTATATAATGATTGAAATGCAAATAATGACAATTAGTTTTATGATGCATTTGTAATTGTGGATTTTAATCCTATCTTACCTTGGCAAAACATTATCTTAATATTCTAGTTGAAATACGTTAAACTGTCAAGTTTTAGGGTTTCAAAATGTGAAACTGCAATGAAAATTGCACTTTTGAATTCATGTTTGTAATTTACAAGCATCACTTGGCGTTGAGGATGATGTCTAACACTCGTTGAAGTAGATGAAGTCCTATGTTATATTTTTTCTTCTCTTTATCGTGTTCTTGAAACTCAAGTTTTTTTTTAATATGAATGGAAATGATGCTACGACGAATTCATAACTTGATAAATTCATGTTATGACCATGCATGAAAAAAGTTGTTGCTATGTTTTCATCATCCTCGCTTCCTTATTTTATAGTATATACGATGACATTGTCATTAGGTGTCTTAACTCTTAAATTAGCGTATATATGTTACTAATTCCATCTAAATATTTTGTTTTTGTTGTAACTCATCATTTAAGAAGCGTATGAGTTATTATATATCTTTTACATTTCTTGATTTAAATAATAATATATATGAAACTTTAGTAAAGAGACTTCATCCATACTCATCGAAACAAACATTGTTATTAGACTTAAATGCACTTTTGGCCCCCTATGTTTGAAAAAGTTGCGATTTTGGCCTCCTTTTAAAAAAAATGGATTATTAGACCCCTAACTTTTGCCCCTTTTGCGAAAGGCTGATTTTGACCAAGTCAACGCATACGTGGCAGACACTTGTGTAATATGAATTAAAAAATAAACAAAAAAGCCACGCGTGTAATTATGAATTAAAAAAAAACAAAAATTAACAATCTCATCAAGCTGTGATAAGCAAGATTCACCATAGCAAAACAACAATCCCTCGAAACAGTCAACGCAATCTTCCCAGAAGGATGAATAACAAGATCATTAACACCTTTCCTATGAACAGAAAGCGTCTTAAGATAAACAAAACTGTCGGCATCGAAAATCGCAAGCGAGCCGTCAGCGTCAGCGGAGACGAGGTTACGAGGAAAAGGGAGGTGAGGTGGGGAGTAGAAGGAGAGAGCGGTGACGGTGGAGGAGTGGTGGTTGAGGGAACCGAGGGAGGAGGAGGCGGAGAGGTTGTAGAGATGGTGGTGTGGGGGGAATTGGGAGAGGACCTGGTCAAAACGAATTATGATGACAGTGAATAACAATGAGGAAGCTAAAGCATCATGAGCAGAGGCTTTTGAGGAAGGTGAATTTTTAGCTGATTAGTTTTCTTTGTGCCATGATAAAGAAGAAATTTGTGATAGTGAAGAAGATGAGTGGGAGTGAAAATCGAGAGAGATAGATGAAAATTTTGGAAGAGAAAATGGTTGAAGAAGATGAGGTTGAAGGGCTATATGATAAAGAAGGAGTGCAGTTAAGAAGGTGATTTTTGGTGATGAAGAGAAAGATTTGAAGATGGGTTGTGGTTGAAGATGATTTTCCATTTTTTTTCTTTTTCTTTTTCATTTATTTAATTACTATGATGTACATGTGGCTTTTTTATTTAATTTTAATTGAATAATAACCACGTGGCGTACAACTCACTTAAGTGAGTGGCCACGTGGGCGTTGAATGTGAAGAAGATTTCCTTCCTTGTGACTTGGCTGGGTTTTGATGATTACAAGACTACATCACAAAAAGAAGAAAGCTTATGGAGGCTCATGGATCAAGATGATGAACAAGCTTAAGGACTTAGGGTTTTAAATTATAATCATTGTAAGTATGGTCCTTATCTTTTGATCTATCATTCTTAGCATTGTTTATATCTTAGAATGCTCAGAAAATAATTACAAACATTTTTTCTAAGACTCCATATGAAGCAATGCATAAAGCTCTCATGAAAATTAATCACACACTCACATTGATTTTCATATAAAGTGATTTTACATGAAATTATTTTTGCATGAAAAACCATAATTTATTATGGAAATTTTACAATAATTTTTTAGCATAAAAATAGCGTATAGCATGCATTGAGAATTAAAATGGCATAATCAATTATGTTTTAAAATTCATTTCATGTCATTATTATCTATTGCCTAATAAATCAAAAGTGGGCAACGGCTAGTTTATATTTGTGTCCAACGGCTGTTTCCTTTATTTAGTGTGGTAACGGCTAGTTTAATTTTTAAATGCATTTTATATTTATTTTATGAATAGGTGCCATTTTAACTATGTCTATTCATTGGTAACCATTTTTCAAAAAATAGTATTGTTTCATAAACATTTTTTTAGCCTCTATATATGCATTTGAGATTAGAAACATTTTACAACAACTTATAACATTTTAACAACAACAATCATTTTCTTTCAATATCTCAAATTGCTATTTTCAATATCACATACTTACAAACTTTCATTATCCTTGTTAGAAAACTTTGAACACACTTTCATATCATTATAAAAGTTTTCTGAGCACTAAGTTATAATCTGTTAAAGTGATATTGAGAAAGATAACATCCATACAATTTATTATTCTTCAAAAACCATTGTTGTGAATTCTTGCCATAGTTTTGGTGAGAATTGTTGAAAGATAGTGGGGTGCTATCTTGTGTATGTTAGAAAGATTGTTAGGGGGTCTTGGGGAGAGATTGCTTGTAACAAAGATTCTAACATAGTGAATTCCTCACAGGGTTGTGGGGGAGTGGAGTACCAGTAGGGGAACCACTATAAATTCCTTGTGTCCATCTTCTTCTTCCCTACACTCTTTATTTTTCCAAGCATTCGTTCATACATTCATACAAAATTCCGGAAAAATTTACAAGAACACAATAAACCAGAAAAATTATCCATTAAAAGTCATACAACCTAATTCACCCCCCCTCTTAGGTTGCACTCTGAAATTACAATTGGTATCAGAGCAAGTTAAGGTAATTTGCTCCTTGATCCAGAAAAATGGCTTCCGCTTCAAATTCAAACATTGTGTTCAAAGATGGTGGTAGTAGCAACAAACCTCCATGCTTTGTTGGTGAATACTATGATTTCTGGAAAATTCGCATGCGTGCATACTTGGAAGCACAAGGGGAAGAAATATGGAATGCCGTTGAGAATGGTCCATTCATTCCTACAACGGTTGTGAATGATGTTGTCCAAGTAAAAATAAAAACATCTTGGACTGATGATGATAAGAAAAAATTATTGTTTGACAAGAAGGCAATCAACATGCTTCATTCAGCCCTTGGCATGGATGAGTTCTTCCGAATTTCTCAATGCAAAACTGCAAAAGAAATTTGGGACACTCTAGAAGTAACCCATGAAGGCACAGAAGAAGTGAAGAGATCAAAACTGAACACTTTATCACAAGAATATGAATTGTTCAGAATGCAGCCCGGTGAATCAATTCTTGATTTACAAAAGAGATTCTCTCACTTAACAAACCACTTGATGGCTCTTGGAAAGACTTTCACAAATGATGAATTAAATCTCAAAGTCCTTAGATCATTAACAAGGGCTTGGCAACCAAAGGTGACTGCAATATCAGAAAAGAAAAGTCTTTCTAAAATGACTTCTGCCGCTTTGTTTGGTAAACTCCAAGAACATGAAATGGAACTTGGAAGATTGGAAAAGCATGAAGGGCAAGAGAAGAAGAACAAAAGCATTGCTCTAAGAGTTGAGTCAAAACAACAAAATGAAGGAGAAAGTTCTGATGAAGGTGAGACCATCAATCTTCTTGCAAAAAGTTTTAAAAAATTTCTTAAAAAGGACAAGTCCTTCAAGTTTGGTAATAAAAGAAAATCTTTCAAGAAGAATGAGGGCTCTACGTCAAACCAAAACATTACATGTTTTGGATGTGGGAAAGAAGGTCACATGAAAGCAGATTGTCCATCTTTTACAAACAAAAATGGTGACAAAGGAAAGAAAGAATTCAAGCAAAGGAGGGCCTACATTGCATGGGAAGAAAATGACATAAGTTCATCTTCTGAATCAGAGGATGAAGAGTATGCAAATCTTGCACTAATGGCATCTCATCACTCTGATGATGAACAAGAGGTTAGTGATTCTGAACTTGATATTAAACCTTCATATGATGAATTACAAAATGCATTTGATGAATTATATGAAGAATGTAGTAAACTTTCTAAAACTTGTGTAAAACAGAAGAAATTAATTGTTTCACTTGAAAGAAAAGTTTTTGATGCACAAGTGGATTTAGAAAAGGTCAAAAATTCTTCATGTAATAAATGTAAAGAACATGAAACAAAAATTATTAAATTAAATCAAGTAATAAAAAATTTTGAAAAAGGTCACAATAGTTTGGAAGATGTTCTTAGCAAACAAAGAGATTTAAAAAATAAAACCGGTCTTGGATTTTCAAATTTTGATAAACCAAGTACAAGTAAAACAATCTTTGTTAAAGCAAGCACAACTTCCAACAACTTGGAACCAAAGAAAATGCATGTTGTAATTCCTCTTAAAAGTATGAATACTAGAAATAATTCTTATGGAAGAAATTATTCTAACAAGTCTTATAAGAAAACAAATTCTAAGGTTAGAAATAATGTCTCCAATGGAAGTAATTCTAGTGTATATCATGTTCAAAATTTATCATGTTTCTATTGCAACATGAAAGGCCATACTCCAAATACATGCTACATAAGAAACTTTGGTGTTCCTTATGGTGAGTATATTTGGGTAAGGAAAGGTATTAACCCACAAGGACCCAAATCACAATGGGTACCTAACAAGACTTAAACTTTCTGTTTTGTAGGGAGGGTTGAAATCTTCAACCAACATGTGGTACCTTGATAGTGGTTGTTCAAAACATATGACGGGAGACAAATCAAGATTCTCAAGTTTGACCCTAAAATCAAAAGGATATGTCACCTATGGAGACAACAATAAAGGAAAGATTCTTGGTATCGGTAAAGTTGGTATGCCTCCCTATACTACTATTGATAATGTGCTATATGTTGAAGGTCTAAAACATAATTTACTAAGTATTAGTCAATTATGTGATAAAGGCTTTAGAGTAAATTTCAATAAAGATTCTTGTTTTGTTGAAGATGTAGCATCACATGAAATCAAACTTGTTGGAAAAAGAATAAATAATATTTTCATGATTTCATTAGATGATTTGTCTTTAAAGCTTAAATGTCTTGTGGTAAACAACAACAATGATGCATGGTTATGGCATAAAAGAATTGCACACATTCACATGGATCATTTGAATAAATTAATAAAGCATGACCTTGTTGTTGGGTTGCCTAAGATTAAGTTTATTAAAGACAAATTATGTGATGCTTGTCAAAAAGGTAAACAAACAAAAGTTTCTTTCAAACCAAAGCATATAGTCTCAACTTCTAGGCCTCTTCAATTAATTCATATGGATCTTTTTGGTCCTTCAAGAACTAGAAGTTTTGGAGGAAACTATTATGCCTTGGTTATAGTTGATGATTACTCTAGATATACGTGGACTTTATTTCTTGCAAATAAAAGTGATGCTTTTAAAGCTTTCAAGAAGTATGCAAAATTGGTTCAAAATGAAAAATCCTTGAAGATTGTATCTATTAGAAGTGATCATGGTGGAGAGTTTCAAAATACATTTTTTGAAGAGTTTTGTGATGAACATGGAATTTCACACAACTTCTCGGCACCTAGAACACCACAACAAAATGGTGTTGTTGAAAGGAAGAACAGGTCTCTTGAAGAACTTGCAAGAACCATGTTGAGTGAAACAAATTTGCCTAAGTACTTTTGGGCAGATGCGGTAAGTACAGCATGCTATGTAAGTAACCGTGTTTTGGTAAGACCTATCTTAAAGAAAACTCCATATGAACTTTATAAGGGTAGAAAACCCAATATTGCTTATTTTCATATTTTTGGCTGTAAATGTTTTGTTTTGAACAATGGGAAAGATAACCTTGGTAAATTTGATGAAAAATCTGATGAGGGTATCTTTCTTGGTTATTCTCTCACTAGTAAGGCATATAGAATTTTCAATAAAAGAACCCTTACTATTGAAGAATCTGTTCATGTCTCTTTTGATGAAACTAACCCCTCCAAGGAGGAAAAAGTTATTCTTTCTGATGAAGATGATGAAGATAGTTCACCAAAAGAAGTCAACATTGAAGATGAACAGAACAAACAAAACAATGCACACCAAGAAGAAGAAATGCCACAACAAGAGCAAACAAATAATGATCTACCACAAGAATGGAGAATTCATAGAGACCATCCAATTGACAACATCATTGGTGACATAAATAAGGGAGTATCTACTAGACTTAATCTTCAAGATGCATGTTTAAATATGGCTTTTGTTTCACAAATCGAACCTTCTAAAATTGATGAAGCCTTAAGTGATGATCAATGGATTTTAGCCATGCAAGAAGAACTAAATCAATTTGAAAGAAATCAAGTTTGGGAATTAGTACCTAGGCCTTTGGATAAACATATCATTGGTACAAAATGGGTTTTCAAAAATAAATTAGATGAAAATGGTATTATTGTAAGAAATAAGGCCAGATTAGTTGCTCAAGGCTATAATCAAGAAGAAGGGATCGATTTTGATGAAACATTTGCACCTGTGGCAAGATTAGAAGCCATAAGATTACTTTTAGCATATGCATGTTCCTTAGATTTTCAATTATATCAAATGGATGTCAAAAGTGCATTTTTAAATGGTTATATACATGAAGAAGTTTATGTTAAACAACCTCCAGGTTTTGAAGATTTTAAAAATCCTTCTCATGTATATAAGCTTAAGAAAGCACTTTATGGTCTAAAGCAAGCACCAAGAGCATGGTATGATAGATTAAGCAATTTTCTTTGTGAAAAAGGTTTTGAAAAAGGAAAAGTTGATACTACTCTTTTTATAAAAAGAATTAATCATCATACCTTGCTTGTGCAAATCTATGTTGATGATATCATTTTTGGTGCTACTAATGAATCGTTGTGTAAAGAATTTTCTAACATGATGCAAGGAGAATTTGAAATGTCTATGATGGGAAAACTTAATTACTTCCTTGGTCTACAAATAAAGCAATCAAAGGATGGAATATTCATCAATCAATCAAAATATTGCAAAGAACTTCTTAAAAGATTTGATATGGATAATTGCAAGGAGATTGCAACACCTATGAGTTCTAGCACTTATGTAGATCAAGATGAATCTGGTAAGCCAATAGACATTACAAAATATAGAGGTATGATTGGCTCTCTCCTTTATCTTACTGCAAGTAGACCAGATATTATGTTTAGTGTTTGTTTATGTGCTAGATTTCAATCTTGTCCAAAAGAATCTCATCTCTCTTCTGTTAAAAGAATTATGAAATATTTAAAAGGCACTCCCAATGTTGGTTTGTGGTATCCCAAAGGGAGTCTATGTGAATTGGTTGGTTATTCTGATTCTGATTATGCTGGATGTAAGACTGATAGAAAAAGTACTAGTGGTACATGTCACATTTTGGGAAATGCATTAGTTTCTTGGTCTTGTAAAAAGCAAGCTTGTGTAGCCTTGAGTACTGCAGAAGCAGAATATATTGCTGCAGGAAATTGTTGTGCACAAGTTCTTTGGTTGAAACAACAATTACGTGATTTTGGTTTAAATTTAGAATGCATTCCCTTAAGATGTGACAACACCAGTGCAATTAATTTAACTAAAAATCCAGTCATGCATTCCAGGACCAAACACATAGACATTAGACATCATTTCCTAAGAGATCATGTTCTCAAAGGAGATGTTGAAGTTACTTTTGTGGATACTCATTCTCAATTAGCGGATATTTTTACAAAACCTTTGGCAAAAGAACAATTTTTTAAAATAAGAAGAGAATTGGGAATCTTGGATGAGAATGATATTTAACATATGTACATGCAAAAAATGTTATTTTTATTTTAGGTGTCTATTTCTTCAAATTATATGATTTTTTATATATAGGATTATATGCATTTTTATGATAAGTTTGGATTCGGATAACTTTGTTTTAAGTTTTATATTATTATTACTTGTCTTGTATGCATATTTTTGGTTGGATATCTGTTTTGCCGATCTTTCTTCTTTTTGATGATGTCAAAAGGGGGAGAAAGTGTAGGTATGTGCTTGTACTTTGACATTTTACAGGTTATCCAATTGCAAATCAAAGGGGGAGATATACAAGACAGGGAGAGCTTTCTTTGCACATCAATGTCAACATGATATGGTTTGTCATCATCAAAAAGGGGGAGATTGTGAAGAAGATTTCCTTCCTTGTGACTTGGCTGGGTTTTGATGATTACAAGACTACATCACAAAAAGAAGAAAGCTTATGGAGGCTCATGGATCAAGATGATGAACAAGCTTAAGGACTTAGGGTTTTAAATTATAATCATTGTAAGTATGGTCCTTATCTTTTGATCTATCATTCTTAGCATTGTTTATATCTTAGAATGCTCAGAAAATAATTACAAACATTTTTTCTAAGACTCCATATGAAGCAATGCATAAAGCTCTCATGAAAATTAATCACACACTCACATTGATTTTCATATAAAGTGATTTTACATGAAATTATTTTTGCATGAAAAACCATAATTTATTATGGAAATTTTACAATAATTTTTTAGCATAAAAATAGCGTATAGCATGCATTGAGAATTAAAATGGCATAATCAATTATGTTTTAAAATTCATTTCATGTCATTATTATCTATTGCCTAATAAATCAAAAGTGGGCAACGGCTAGTTTATATTTGTGTCCAACGGCTGTTTCCTTTATTTAGTGTGGTAACGGCTAGTTTAATTTTTAAATGCATTTTATATTTATTTTATGAATAGGTGCCATTTTAACTATGTCTATTCATTGGTAACCATTTTTCAAAAAATAGTATTGTTTCATAAACATTTTTTTAGCCTCTATATATGCATTTGAGATTAGAAACATTTTACAACAACTTATAACATTTTAACAACAACAATCATTTTCTTTCAATATCTCAAATTGCTATTTTCAATATCACATACTTACAAACTTTCATTATCCTTGTTAGAAAACTTTGAACACACTTTCATATCATTATAAAAGTTTTCTGAGCACTAAGTTATAATCTGTTAAAGTGATATTGAGAAAGATAACAGCCATACAATTTATTATTCTTCAAAAACCATTGTTGTGAATTCTTGCCATAGTTTTGGTGAGAATTGTTGAAAGATAGTGGGGTGCTATCTTGTGTATGTTAGAAAGATTGTTAGGGGGTCTTGGGGAGAGATTGCTTGTAACAAAGATTCTAACATAGTGAATTCCTCACAGGGTTGTGGGGGAGTGGAGTACCAGTAGGGGAACCACTATAAATTCCTTGTGTCCATCTTCTTCTTCCCTACACTCTTTATTTTTCCAAGCATTCGTTCATACATTCATACAAAATTCTGGAAAAATTTACAAGAACACAATAAACCAGAAAAATTATCCATTAAAAGTCATACAACCTAATTCACCCCCCCTCTTAGGTTGCACTCTGAAATTACATTGAACATGCCACCTAGGCTTTGAAATGGTCAAAATCAACGTTTCACAAAAGGGGCAAAAGTTAGGGTCTAATAATCCATTTTTTTTAAAAGGGGGCCAAAATCGCTACTTTTTCAAACATAGGGGGCCAAAAGTCCCTTCAAAATTTTGAATAGCACACATGAATTGACTTAAAAATAAAGACTAAAGTGGTGATGAAAAACTTTTGAGGGGCTATAAGTCGATTTTTTTTAGAGGAACTATATAGAAAGTTGGAATATTTATATGGACCAAAAACTTATTACCTCTTTTTAAATGGGAGTCTCTTAGTTAACTTGTCATGTTTTCATTGATTTAAAAATTTAAGAAAGTATCAAAGTTAAATGTTTTAACCTGATTAAGCTTTTTTATCTTGTTATTATTCTCCACTATCAATATCTTTTCATGTTAGATAACCATACCCAAGTAATGTTACTCTTTGATTCTTATGCAATGTATTATAAAAAGTTATTTCTTAAAAAGTGAATTGAAAATGCTTTCAAATTAATCGATCGTAAAATAAAGTTTTTTTTTTTGAAAGAAAAATGTTATAGCATTTCATTAATAATAGATTCAATACAATGTGGGATTGCATAATATATAATCGGACTAGCTAAGGATGTGGCTTCTCTTGCTAGGGCATGAGTAGCCGCATTCGCTTGTCGCCTAATAAACTCGACCCTGGAGTTTGTGAAAATGTGGAGAATAGCTCTCGGCACGCATCAATAACATTTCCAAATTGCATGTCTTGCATCCATTGGACAACATGATATAGACCCAATGCTTCACCAACATCTACTGGATAAATGTAATCAAACTGCATCACTTTAGCTAACACAAAAGTTCCGGAATCATCCCGAATGCACACACCGATACATGTCCTCTGAAATTGTTCCGAGAAGGCCGCGTCTACATTGCATTTAAATCTCCCACTGCTAGGCGGCGTCCAATGCGGAATAACAGAACATGTTGCAAAGTTGCAGTGTTGTCCGTCCTGCTGCATGGAGCTAGCAGGTTGCAGCTGTTGTGCGGCCGCTTGCAGAGGTGTTGCTGGTCGCGACAAATTGGCTTCCTAGCAGTCGTCAAGGAGGTGCCGAGCTCTGTCAACAACTTGGGCACTGGTCTCGGTTACATGCTCCCAAATCTTGAGGTTCCGATGTTTCCACAAACTCCAACAAATTGTAGCAATACGTTGTTGAATATTCATAGGCAGATTCTATAACAAATAAAAAATAGAATTGACGGCAGAATCCGTATGAATTGCTGCATGTTGGACATCATACCAAATTCCAGCAGAATTCCAAACTTAGATAGCAAACAGACTTAAAAAAGAAGATGATTCAGGTCTTCATGGTCAGAACCGTAAAGTTATAATTAGCAAATTAAAAGAATAATATAGGTTGGGAGTGGTATACTTAACAAGATGTAAGATTAATTTCGTACAATTAGTCAAGGTAGTTATGGTGTATGATTAGTGCATGTTGTTGGTAATTTTTTTTTTTTTAGGGAATGTTGTTGGTAACTTGTTTACTTTTGTCTTATTTGATTAGTTATACTCTCTCCGTTCCTTTTTAAGTGTCTCTCTTAGAGAAAAATTTTGTTCATATTTAATTGTCACTTTCAAATTTCAATGCGACATTAAATGTTATTTTACCAATGGACTATCAATCTTATCATTTAGGGCACAAAGCCCTCCAGAAGGGCTTGGCGCCCTCAAGCAAGGGCTCGGCGCCCCCCGTAAGGCCCAGCTAAGCCTTAGGCGAAGCCCGCAAGGAGCACCGCCTCATGGAGCTTCTAGAAGCCTCTAGAACGCTCCAGACCTCTTAAAGCGTGGCTTTGGGCCCAAGCTACTTGGGGGGCAAAGTCACGGTAAACCAAGCCCACGCAGGGCTATAAATACCCACTTGAGAGGCATTTTCAAGGCATGACTCAAACAGACTAAACCCTAGTTTTCTAGATTGTACTCTCTGCAAGTAGAGTTGGCGCCCACCGGTGGTACATGAACCTCCCACGCTTCTCGATCATGGGATATCAAGACATGACAAGGAAACTCATCCTCCAATTCTCCGCCAGTCGCCACCAAAAGGTCTCCTCCACCAGTTTGTTTAACGTCTGACAGGGTCCAAACGAATCGCTCAGAGAATACCTCGCCCGCTACAACGACACCACCATCAAAGTCATCAACCCTAACTAGGAGTTGTTCGTCGGAGCCTTCCAGAACAGTCTGAGGGCCGGGCAATTCAACGAATCACTCGCACAGAAGCCGGCTGACTCCATGGAGGAAATCATGTCACGAGCCGAATGCTACATCAAGGGCGAAGAAAGCAACGCCGAGAAAAGGGTGCGCGACACGAAGGAGCGTGGCGTGGCGAACTCTGAATCTCGCCGCAGCTACTATCCATCAGATTCCAGGGAGAAGGGAACTTTCAAGCGCCACGGCACGGACAGGCATCGCCAAGAACGACCATTCGAGGTATTCACACCACTCAACGCCTGCCGAGAACAAATCTGGAGAGATGTTTATCACTCAAGGTTGATCCCAAACCCCCCAGAGCCTACCAGTAACTGAATGGGACGAAACAACAGCGCCTGGTGCAAATATCACAGAATTAAGGGTCACGATACAGACGACTGCATACACTTGAAGCATGAAATCGAAAAGCTGATTCAGAACGGGAGACTACGAGGATATGTGAAGAACGGGCACGATGAGGAGCGTAGACACTCGGAAGAGCCTCACAAGAGCAAAGAGAACAACAAAGACGAAGACAGACACACTCTCAACACAATCTCTGGAGGATTCACCGGTAGGGGCAAGTCCAGCAACTCAAGAAAGAAATATGTCAGGCAAGTCCTCCTGCTTGACGACATTACGAGCAGGACCGACAAAGCAGAACTAGATGTCTCCTTCACCTCCAAAGACTACGACAGGCGTCGTTCCCACGACGACGACCCCATGGTTATCACCGCCCAGGTATTCAACTGGGACATCAAGCGGATCCTCATTGACCCGGGAAGCTCGGCAGACATACTTTACTACACCGCCTTCGAAAAATGGGTTTGGACCCCGAACAGCTACAACCCTTTAAGGGGACTTTAGCAGGCTTCACAGGAGAACAAGTACACGTTCGAGGCTACATCTCTCTGAAGACCACTTTCGGCACCGGAAGAGACTCAAAGGCTATCAAAGTCAGATATTTGGTAGTCAACACCCCATGCTCGTACAATATCATCATTGGTCGCCCCGCCTTCAACCTCTTGGGCGCCTTCCTTTCAACAAAGCTCCTCGTCATGAAGTACCCCCTAAATAGCGGCCAAATTGGTACGATCCGCGGAGACCAAAGGGTCGCCCGAGAATGCTACTATAACAGCCTGAGGCTGCAGAAAGATAAGAGAAGAGGCGCGACAAATAAACCACACCTTATCAACATGATCGACCTAGTCCCGCGTGAAGAATATCAACAAGAACGTCTCGCGCCCACGGAAGACCTAAAGGAAGTTTAGATAGGACCACAACCCCACCAGACAACCACGATCGACGCTTGATGGAAATCGACACGTCAACTTGCGCCGAGACAACCTTTCTGAAGAGGGTATTTACGCTTTCTTTCCCTAATATTCATTATTTCCTTTTAATTTTTTCCTTTTTCTCAAATAAAGGCGAGCTCTTACATAAGGCCGCCACCAACTATCATTGACATTTTATCTACATTTCAATAAAAAAGGGATAAGGGCACTCTTTTCCCCTGCAAAGGCAGGGGTTTTTAACGAGGCACCTTATTCTCTTCATAACTCTCGTCGACTCTTCCACAGTTCACAAATCATGTCCGCTCGCCATTAAAATCCTAACCCCACAGGGGCTCTAGGTCGTCTACAATTAAAATCCTAACCCCACATGGGCTCTAGGTCGCCTACAATCAAAACCCCAACTCCACAGGGGCTCTAGGTCGTCTACAGTTAAAATCCTAACCCCACAGGGGCTCTAGGTCGCCTACAATCAAAACCCTAACCCCACAGGGGCTCTAGGTCGTCTACAATCAAAATCCTAACCCCACAGGGGCTCTAGGTCGTCTACACGTAAAATCCTAACCCCACAGGGGCTCTAGGTCGCCTACAATTAAAACCCTAACCCCACAGGGGCTCTAGGTCGCATACATTTGAATCCTACGAGGACCCCAGGTCGCCTACGGGCCACGCATTAAAGCGCCTAAAGGGCTTTAGGTCGCCTCTAAAAGAAATTGTAACGCGCCATGATAGAATCGCCTCATCGCAAAAGCTAGCAACCAAACCACAATCAAATAAGAAAAATAAAGCAACATTCAACTGAGGACAATAAAGTAACAATCATGTAAAGAGCATAACGTTAAATTAAAATTGTGTAGCAACATTGTCAAGTGTTACGAACGATCATTACAACAAAAGGAATAAATACGGATAAGTTTACATAAAAACGGCCTAAGGCTCATCTACCAGGGCGCCATCCTGAACTATCTTAAAAGGATCAAGGCCGCCTAAATCTACGTTAGGAAAGAGCAGAGCCATTTGCTCTTTGGCACACTCGAAGCCTCGATCAAAGCTCTCGGCCTCCTCCACATTGCCCTCCAGCTGGGCGACCCTCTGCAAATCCTCCTCTGTGTTTGCCTGCAGGTGCTTTACTTCCTTATCCAGTTTCTCCAGTTCCGACTTCAACCCGCCAATCTTCCCGTCATAGTCAGACTTCAGGGAATCCGTCGCCTCCTTAACGGCGCCCTCTTTAGCCCGCTCTGCCGCCTTCAGTTCCTCCTCCAAATTCGTCACTCTCTCCTGTAGTGGCGCCATCTCCAGCTTATACTTCTCCCCCATCGCATCCACCATGACAACGGAGCGCAGACAGTGCACGCCCACATCCCTCATCAGCAGAGGAAAAGTACCTTGTCGCCCAGCCTCCACGTCCGCCAGGTATAAGTTCATCTTGTTTTTCACATACGCTTCAAAATCGAAGTTGCGGTCCCAAAATGACTCGCCCGTATCACTACCGGCATCCTGGTTCGACGCCGCCTTCACGAGCTTTGCTTTCTTTGGCGATAACGCTGCCACTACTTCGCGACCGTCCTGGTTTGACGTCGAGTCAGCTTTCCTTTTTGTTTTCCTCAAGATGACCCCAGAGGGGTCGCTGGCGACGTGTCCCCTCGAAACTTTTTTCGCCTTCAGCTCCTCCAAATACTTCTTCCTCTCTGCAACAGACATGGGCGCCATAGGCTCTGCAACGAAAAACAACAACGACACACAGAAACAAGAACAACGTCAATAAAAACTCACAAAAAATACACGAATACAAACTCACCCTTAGTTATTTATTGCGGAGAGAGAAATATACGAAATAAGATATTAAATAAATAAAGCTATTATAGTAAAAGTATAAATTATTGTATCAAAAATAGTAACATTTATTGATTGTCTTGGTTTGTGTAAAATGTCCAAAAGTGATAATTAAAAAGGAACAGATGTAGTATTCATTTAGTATCATGTATATGATATGTGTATTCGTATTGTATACTATTTTTTTATGTCATGACTGAGTATGTGTATTTGTATACTATGTCTAAAAATAGCCCCTCTAAAATAATTTTTTTTATAGATTTCACTTCTCTAATTTATTGATTTTGGATTTTTCATATTTTAACCTTTTACATGGATTGTTTTTAGACTTCGTCCAAATTAGAGGGGCTATTTGAGGAATACGTTTTTGACAAGGTAAGGGCTCATTATGAAGAATCTAAAATGATAGGGTGAAATTTGTTTTTATTTTTATTTTTATTGGATCTATTTTCATACCTCGTATAAATTAATGGGACTATTTGAGGTATTAATCCTATATTTTATCCTAGTTACTTCCTAGCTTATACTAAGTTGTTGGTTGTTTAAGTACTCCCTCCGTTCCTTTTTAAGTGTCTCTTTTGGAGAAATTTTTTGTTCCTATTTAATTGTCACTTTCAAAGTTCAATGAAACATTAAATGTTGTTTTACCAATATTACCCTTAGTTATTTATTGCGGAGAGAGAAATATATGAAATGAGATATTAAATGAATAAGGTCATTGTAGTAAAAGTATAAATTATTGTATCAAAAGTAGTAACAATTATTGATTGTCTTGGTTTGTGTAAAATGTCAAAAGGTGACAATTAAAAAGGAACGGAGGTAGTATCTCTTATGCATAATAATGATAATTGTAATATACTAAGTGCTGTTTTGGGGTTAATCTGATGATGAAAGAACGAGTTCCAAGAGGACAACTCCACAATGGCAAAAATGTTGACTACTTCTTCTGAAGCAGAAGCAAAACATGAAGAAAAGGGAAATCACGAGTTAGATTCGCCATAATTATGAGATCAATTTGGGAATAAGAGGAAGGCATTGTGAAATTAGTGTTTGGAAAAAGAGAGTGTTTGAAATAAGTTAGAAGATTAAAACAAAGCACTAAACAAGTGAGTATAAAATCATGAAAAAAGAAAGAAAATAGATAAAAAAAAAAGTGTAGGACATAAGGTTCGACCGAAACTATTTATAGAAAAGACTCCCTTAAGGACAAGTTTATTCAAGTGCTATAATCAGTTGGAAATATCAAAATTATCTTTGGAGTAATCGATTCCGTAAAGTTTAATGAGTCTTTGATCATTCATAAGTTAAGACAAGTTTTGCAATGGTTATTTTCTCTGTATTACATCGTAATGATTACACTGTTCACACAATTATTACCGCATGCGTTGTGTTATCTCTCACTTTGTGTTAGTGGATAATGTAACACATTACACCTAAAAAAATTTAAGTTGTTAGCTGAGGAAAACAAGCAGGTGAATTTAGGGTCACCCGAATCCCATTCAACCGAATGAAAGGATAATCAAATAAACAAATAGTCAAATATGAGATGAGTGGATATTTCTCTAGTCAACTAAGGCTCACACAGGTCGTGAGAGTGTTAGAACAAGTCGGTAATACATTGAACTAAAAAATCCAAGGTTTCGTTCGTGTTCCATATTTATGGAGCTAGTGACCGAAGCGACTATCTTTAGGAAAACACATTTCGAGGCAACGTGACACACGTCAACATGAAAAATGGAAAACTCCGTAAGATGGAGGAAGTAGGCCAAATGTGGGGTGCCACATACACCCAACATTGAGAATAATTACACATTACTCGTCAAAATAACCAAGAGAGTCTGGACTGTGTAGGCCATGATGTTTTGGTATATAGAGCTAGTTTTGTCTATAAATACCACACTTGTAAATTTCATTTGACACTCAAGCATTTTTATCTTTATGCTACTTATGCAAGTATTAGTTTAGTAGCTCAAAATAAATCCAACACTGTACTTTCATTCTTTATTTCTTTCTCAAACAACCAATGTTAATTAGTTATTAATATGATAGTATTTTTTGGAGGTGGGGATCGAATCCAACAGTGTACTTAATACTTTTTGGAAGATTTAAGAAACTCATAGCTGAGGGACATAATTCTTCTTGACATATTAGTTTGAAGTTCAAAGTCACAATTGGGAATTATTAGCCGTGATTCGACAATACTCTGTGTGGACACTTCAATCCTAATCTTCAGAGACACACTCATGCCCAAATCTGGGTTCGCTTACACGTAGCGGCGAAGCTAGCCATTTTTGTATGAGGGGGTCAAATATAAAGAAATAAGATAAAAAAAATACGTTGGGTGCTGTCTTGACAATTTTTATTGCTAATAAAGTCTTCTTTTTAGTTTCTTAAGAGATAAAAAATGTCAAAATAAAATGAAATACATCTATAAAACAACTGGATATCATTAGCATTTTTATTTCTCCTAGTTTTCCACCCATAAACTCATTTATAGTAACTAAATACTCCCTCTGTTCCTTTTTAATTGTCACTTTTTGACTTTTTACACAAACCAAGACAATAAATGTATTTTACTACTTTTGATACAACAATTTATGTTTTTCCAATAATAGCCTTAATTATTTAATATCATATTTCATATATTTCTCTTTCCGCAATAAATTACTAAGGGCAATATAGGAAAAACAACATTTAATATTACATTGAACTTTGAAAGTGACAGTTAATTAGAAACAAAAATTTTCTGCAAAAGTGACAATTAAAAAGGAACGGAGGGAGTATATATTATTGGTAACTAATTACTAAGGTACCGTTTGATCCGGCTTTTTTTTTTACTTCTCTACAATTTTAAGGAGAAGGTAGGCCAAACACAATATCTATTAAGTACTTACTAAAAAAATATTTTAAACATTTTTTCCCTTCAAAAAATATTTTAACATTTTTTTATTTATTATATATATATTTGTACAATATTTTGCCAAACAACTTTTAACTTAAAAATAACTTTAAAACTAAAAAAATAATAAACTAACCAAACAACTTTAACTTTTTTCTTAAAACCCTTAATTTTAACTTTGTTTTAAAGTAGTTTTTGAACTGTAGAAAAGTCAGGTCAAACGATGCTTAAATATAATAATCTACTCAAATAAAAAAAATATTTCTTGGGGTAGCCAAAGCCACCCAATTGGAACTCATAGCTTACACGAACTTGCATGAGAATATTGGAGCCCACAAAATTGTGTTTGTCATTGCTGTTGGAATCGATACTACAATAACAATTGATGGGGCAACTGGTTAGTGAAAATTAAGCAACTTCGTGCAAGTGCTTGTTGACTTGGATCTTCGCAATGAAATATGAAGAAAAATTCTTATTTAAAGAGAAGATTTTGAGAAACTCCTTGAATATTGTTTTGAATATTGGCAGGTCATTGCCGCAAAAATACTCAAAAACATGTCACTAAAACTAATAATTTAGATGCTAAAACGGAAGCCAAAGGGGTTGGTCAACCAGTCACTAGGTATGCTCCCAAATTCAAAGAAAAGGTAACCTTAAATGATATTGTTTCTCACCAATATGGAACTTCATTACATCTACTGAGTAAGAAGATTCCCATAATTGGCATCTCGATTAGAGAAACATTCACATTGAGCTATGTAAGGACACACATGATTCATCACAACAAGCAGTAAACTCCATTAAACCCAAGATGTAGTATTTGTCCTTGTGGTTTGATTTATTATATATATTAATACATCTTGACAAAGGAGGTTCAAAAGGACTTGAGACTTGAGTTAAGAATCCTCTCTATTTAAAACCATATCCATTTATTTTATTTGAAATATAAAAATACAGAAATTTGGAAAAAAATTATAAAATATTTAAAGACGATGAGACCTACTAAATAGTAGAACTTAAAAACTTTCATATCATATTAATAACGTGTATTCTTGCGTACATATTTGTCTGATTAAAAAAAGTACTTAAAAAAAATTTGGCCTCTCAATTTTATTTTATCTCTATAAAAATGATTGGTGTGTCACACACTAAGAATGTTTTTTATCTAGGATGTCACCGCACATGTGTGGGTTAGTTTCTTGATGTGTCTTTGTTTTAACATTTTTTTAGTGTTTCAACAGATTTGTATATGGATTGAACCACCTCTTGCACTTATTTTTATATATAAAGTTGATTTTTTTTTGCCATGTGATGGAGTCTCGTGAGGTTAGATCATCGCATTGAGTTAAGAACAACCACACAAGTGAGATTGTACAAAACATCTTCATCTAAGACCTCATACATTAAGTTTATGAGTTCTCCCACTTATATGCATCCTTGATCCAACATCAGGTATCTCTTCCGCTCCCCTACAAAGTCGATCCGGACTCTGATACCACTATTGGGTCATAAAGGAGAGCCTCAATGGGTTGGATTATCATATTGGATTAAGAACAACCATACACATGTAAGTTAGACACCACATCTTCTTTATAAATTTTAAGACAATATGTTCATGTGTCCTCTCATTTATATGTTGATCAATCTCAACACTTCCATCCATATGAGGTTTAAACTCACACTTGACACATCACAACAAAACCAACTCTTAATATTGCATAAAATATTCTCTTTGATATTGTTGTTATAAGAGCACGTTATATATATGCGTAAAAGGTGGATAATGTCTTGTCTAAGTACATATCTTCATTGATGGCTTTTTTCTCTTCACAATATAAATGCATCTATCTAATAACTTATTGAAAAAAAAGTGCATCTAGTAAATATCTTTCTTTTCATACTATTCCAAGAACAATGTTTTTTTCCCTTAAAAAATGCTCCTTTTCTTTAAACAACAAATAACAATATATTTTTCAATAAAATAAAATAAAATATTTCACAAAAAATATATCTTTCGGTTTTTTCTAGATTACCCTTTATAAATTTGTGAGTAAATTACCCTCTGCTGATGTGGACCAATTAAAATGAAATGTGAACTATATTAAGTAAAGTCAAACATATAATTATATTTTACGTATTTTGAATATATTTTTGTTATTTACATACTCACCCCACATTCAATTAATGTGTCTTTATATTTTAAATAAAAAAATCTAATGAAATTTTTTGTTACCTCATTTCAATTGTTTAGGCATATTTTATTCTTTTTTTTCTTTACTGTTTTTTGTTTCATCTCCTTTTTTCCGCAAATTTTTTTACATCATGTCTTAGTGTTTTTTCAATCTTGGTTCTTCTTCTCTCACAAATTCACAAAATCCATTATTTTTCTACCCTAGAAAGATCTAAAAAAAATAGTATAAACATTATTTTCTTTTAGAGTAGTTAGATTATATATTCCCTTGTTCCCAAAAAAGAATATATACTATCATGTGTTTATATATCAATACTAGTTTAAACGTTAGTTTTTTGACACGATGACTAAACATTATTTTTTCCCAAGATATAAATATATTAGTCTAAAAATTATTTTCTTTGATAAGAATAAAAAAGATATTGGTCTAAAAGTTATGCAATTAATGAATTTAAAACACCTTTTTCTCAAAAAAAAAATATATTTTAAAACACCTAAATTTCTAAAATCATAGAACTCGACTTATGTTATATGAATTTTTTTTACAGTTTTGCACATGTTAAACTTCCGCATATTAAGAAGTTTAAAATAGTAAATTTGTATTGGAACTTGTGTATTTTATATTAAGAGTTTGTTTGACAAGACACAAAAACAAGCTTATGTCTTATAGCTTATAACTTATAAACTTGTCTGGCAAAAAAAGACCTGTTTGATAACAGTCTTTTCGTCAGGAGCTTATAACTTATTTCAGGAGCTTATAACTTATTTTTCAGACGCTATTTCAAGTAGCGTTTGAGCTTATAGCTTATAGCTTATTGTTTTTTCTTCCTCTTTTACCCTTACTATTTTATTTAAATATCAGTTTTACCCCTTATGTTTTACTATAATTTAAAATAAAAAATAAATGTATTAAATACAGGGAATACCAACGATGCAAAGAGAGATAAAAATGGGTTCTACTGCTTCTTCATTATCTTTGTATCGTAATTTTCCTTCTCCACCATTCCTCCATTGTTTCTTCTCCTTTCTTCGTCCAAGTTTGCGATTTTTCCGCTATTTTCTTCAGTCTCTGTATTGTTATTTAAAAGAGTTGTTTGATTCATAAATCAAATATATATATAAGAAAACAAATGCCTACCAAACTTACAAAACTGCCCTTCCACTTTTAATTTTTACAGTTCAAATTTTTTCCCACTTAAGGGTAGAACTGTCCGAATTTTACCATGTGATGCCTTAGAATTGCTCCATGTATTGTCCCGTTTTTTCCAATAATACCCTTCTCCATGTATTGTTTTACAAATAGATCTGCACCAGAAGACAAAGGTAGAGATCCAAAATCTAAACTCAAGTTTGTTTTTAATGCAGGAAGGCATGAGGAAGGGAGAAAATATTTGTGTATGCCCAGATTGAGTAACAAATAGATTCAAATGAAAGCTTACAAGATCAATGTTACAGATCTGGTACTAAACTTCATCGATGTTAAAGCTAGATGACTGGAAATAGAGAGTTTTTTTTGTTGTGGAGGAGAAATATGAGTAGAAGATGAGATTGACCCATTTTTCAAACTAACTCCTTTAAAAAAAATTTTTGGATGGAAATGTAGAGGAAGACGACAGGATGAAAAATATGATTTTTGATTGCAAAAAGATGGCCGAAAATGCATTGTTTGGTGGCCGGCGGTGTGGATTTTGGGGGTGAAGTATGGGAGGAAAACGGCAGAACCAGGGAGACAGAGAGAAGGACGATAGAGTGTTGAGAGAGAGAATAGAAATGCTTTACTTTTGTAATTAATAATTAATTAATGAAATATTAAGTGAAAAAATCTTTTTGTTATTTCTCCAGATTTTGTGGTTGATAGTTTCTTTCTTTAAAAAAAAAGGTTGATAAGATAGGAGTAGTAAAAGAGAAAAATTGGTAAGTAATAATAATTGAATACTCATTTATGTCATTGAATAATTTTTTTTAGGGAATATATTAATAAAAACAAATGTAAGTATATGTCTTTATACGGGACCTATATTTATCACTTATCAATTAGTTAAAATTAGCATTCGAAAATATTTTTACGGATTTTCGCATATAAAAAAGATTCTATAAAAATACTATATAAAACTTGGGTTTTTAAATACTTCATGTAGCCAACTAATACCTTACTCCCTACGTCCCAAAATATAAGCAAAAATTGGTCAACAAAAGTTAATGTATTTGGTTCAAAATTTGTATCAAATACATCAACTTATGTTGACTCATTTTTGCTTATATTTTGGGACAGAGTAGTAAATAAACTTGATATAACTTAATTTATTTATTAATTTGAATGTTATATGTTTCCAATAAAAGTTAATATTTGTTTTTTAAGATATATCGATCAAATATATGATAGGATATGTAATGGATTCCAAGTGTTTTAATTGTATTCAGATATTATCGGTATTAATTAAAATTAATATATAATTATGTTTAAAATATATTTCCTATTCAAGTCATTATTTCTAATTATTTCAATTTCAATTATTATTTTCATTATTTGTGAACCAAAATTAGTGTTTAATTCCTAATCCAGGTATATCCATCTTAATTATTTCTATAAATTCATTAATACATAGAAGTTTACTTTCACCTACGTTCTAATTCAAATATATATATAAGAAAACAGATGCCTACCAAACTTACAAAACTGCCCCTCCACTTTTAATTTTTACAGTCCAAATTTAAGGGTAGAACTATCCAAATTTTACCATGTGATGCCTTAGAATTGCTCCATGTATTGTCCCGGTTTTTTCCAATAATACCCTTCTCCTAATAACTAATCTCATTTGTCAATACAAGGGCAATTTTGGATATGCATTATTTTATATCAACTTTACAGACATGAACAGTGTCATTACACCCTATTAACCTTGACTCTACTGTCATACAACCTATTACCCAACATGTAGAATCATTTTACTTCTTTTTATCCACTTTTCATATCATTTCAAATTTCAAAAATATCATATTCCCACCATTCTTCATTTTAAGTTAATAACAGACATTTTGTTTCTCTCAATTTCACTCTCTCATATTTTTATTACCATCTTTCTTCATTTTCATTTTCTCTCATTATTTTCAACTTTATTTTCTCTACTTATTTTCAAATTCGGTTTTATTAACAAGTGTGGTTTTTTTTTTCTTCAGATTCTTTATATTGAGGCACAAAACTACATAGAACAATTGCAATAAAAAAATGAGCAACACAGAGGAAGAAATACAAACATAATGGCATTCTTTCTTCAAATAATGGTAGTGTTCATATCTCTATTTCTTCATTTTCTCTAATAAACTTTTTTTTGTGTGTGTAGATTTAACAGGTTACACAAGAAATAAAAACATGATGACTTTTTTCTTTAAATACGAGTTGTGTTGCTAATTTTCTTGAAAGATGAACTAATTTTTGCATTTTGATTATCCTTAGTAGGAATGAACAGGCAAGCTTATGAAAGATAAGTGCGATTCTCTAACAAAGACCATTCACAAATTATACATCAAGGTAGCACTTACAACTTTTATTTTTCTTTCAACTTAATCAATTTTGTTTGACTTTTTGAAGTACAAAATAAATCATAAAAATGATATTTCACTTTGTTTTTACAAATTGTTCAGGTCCAAATACCTAAAATAATCATATATAAAATGATCTTTTCATTTTTTGTTCAACTTCGTCATTTTAAAATTCAACCACTTACTGGATTCTTTCAATTTTAGATATGCACATCAAGTGTTTGATAAAATGTAGGCTAAATTACATTCTGGGTCCTTTAAGTTTGCTGTTTGTAACAGATTAGTCCTTTAAGTTATTTTTGTAACAGATTAGTCCTTTAAGTTTTCTGTTTGTAACAGATTAGTCCTTTAAGTATATTTTGTAACAGATAGTCCTTTAAGTTTTCTGTTTGTAACAGATTAGTCCTTCTGTTTAACAGCAAACAACAAACTTAAAGGACTAATCTGTTACAAACAGAAAACTTAAAGGACTAATCTGTTACAAAAATAACTTAAAGGACTAATCTGTTACAAACAGCAAACTTAAAGGACTAATCTGTTACAAAAATAACTTAAAGGACTAATATGTTACAAACAACAAACTTAAAGGACCCAGAATGTAATTTAGCCTAAAATGTACATGTCATTTATAATTTATGGTTTTCTATTTTATATTTGATTTTTCAAACTTTAGAGTTAACATTCGATTCTCTTTCAATTTTTGATATGCACGTCAAGTGTTTGATAAAATGTATATGTCATTTATAATTTATGGTTTTGTATTTTAGATTTGATTTTTCGATCTTGAGAGGTAACATTTGATTCTCTTTCAATTTTTTATATGCACACCAAGTGTTTGATAAAATGTATATGTCATTTATAATTTATGGTTTTGTATTTTACATTTTATTTTTTTAACTTGAAAGTGAACACTCAAAGTGTTAGTGAAAATGAATCAATACTAAAAATATGTGACATAATATATGTCTGTCATCGCAATTACTCAATGTCAGTGTGTTTGTTGTTGGGTTATATGCATTTGTGTTCTTTACTCAACTTTTCTAATGGTTATAAGTGTTCAATAAAAGGTCTAAAGTTGGGAAAATGGTTCAAGAAGTTGTGACATGGAGCAATTGGAGTTAACTTGAAATGTTATTACTTTTTTAACCCAATAAAAACATTTTAAATTATAGTTTTGGTTTTTAAGTTAGTAACTTTAGTTTTTGTCTTACTACTATGTTTTCTTTCAGAGACTAATTGTAAAGCCTACGCTGTTAATTATCTCATTGAGAAGTGTGAGAACACATGAAGACGAACACAACTTGCAATAAGAAAAACTCTAGAGAATCGTGTGCCGACTGGGGAGCTATGTCTGATGAAATATTGAGAAGTTGTAAGGTGAGGTTGAGAATACATTCTTATTTGTTTCTAATGGTTTCTTAAATTACAACCTGTCAGATATGTTTCGAGGTTAATTTATGGCTTTGTATTTTAGATTTGACTTTTTTAATGTGAATTTGATCACTCACGAATTGTTTCTGATAGTGTCTCCAATTTTTAGCTTTAGACTATTGTTATGCTTCCAATTTTTGTTTATAAATATTTTTGCTGCAATTGTTTTATAAAATTATCACATGGATTCTATGTTGAGGGTAAATAACGGAAAAGAAGCTCGACGTTTGTAACTCTGAATGTTTGACATTTTAACTTTGTTTGATCTTTTTTTTTTCTTTGTATGAAGGTTGGAGTGAAATTTGATGTTCATCAAGAATGAAGGAAATTGCTTGCAAGAAACAAGGAAACACACAACATGGAAGAAGGAAATCACGGGAGAATCGTGTGTCGAATGGTGAGCAACGTTTAATCAAATATTTAAGAGTTGTAAGGTGATATTGGAAATAAGCTCTTATTTGTTTCTAATTGTTTCTTAGCAGTGTTATCGATATTAGCCACGGCGACACTATGCTGGATTGCGGGTGGCAGATTTTGAGTTTTCTGTTATGGTAAATGGTAGTCTATGTCCCGCCACTTTTGCTATAATTGTGCCCTATATCAATGTAATTGTGCCATATAATAAGGTATGAATAAAATTCTTTGTGCTTGAAGGATATTGGTAATTGCATATTTGGTTATTGAATAAAAGTCTTGGTTGCCTTCTTAATTTAGGCTACTTAATGTGTTCAGTAATTTATGCTACTTAAATGATAAGCTTAAAATTTTAACTTATTATGTGTTCGTGTAGTTTTAGTTGGATGAGTACATGGCTAGGAGGATGAAAATTTAATATAGATTGGTAGTACATGATTAGGAGGATCACTAAAGTCTCAACATATTTGGTTTTAATACATACTATGATTGTAGAAGTCATGCAAAATAGAGTTTGCTAGATAGATGAATAGACAACCTCTAAAGTAGATAGAATGTTTGCTTTCATATGAGCTTTGGAAAAGTTGATCAATAACAAGGTACGCAATATTGGTTACACTCTCATTTTCTTAACTCTTATTGTGGTTGTTTGTGTTGTGTTTTCGATTTCATTGTTGCAAGGCCGACAAAGAGTTGACATATTCCTTTGTTTATTTTTTTTGACATATTTGTCGATGTTTTTATAATAAGATTTTGATCCATTTTGTTTCTGTTCGTTTTTTTTATTTCAATCATTCTTCATCAACTTTTATCATCATGCAAAGTATTATAATTGGACATTGTTACTTTGATTTGTTTATGTTCACCAATCTTTTCGTTTATAATTGTGTTTTTTTTTTCAAAAAAAATCAAGAGTATTTTCAGCCTATGTACCTCTCATTGCTGTGATTATGCACACTCATATCCTTAATAAAAATGCTTATTTATAGGGACCATTTTACCATCTGTCAAATGCTTACATCTTTATTTGGCCCGGGGAGAGATGAACATATTAGCGATACCCCATTCATTAAGTAAGAATATCATTGTACTGCCTCTTCCCATGACTTCATATGACACTAAATTTGATAGATACAGAGTCAAAATTGAGGTTCATTTGAAAATCATAAGATGAAATTTGTATTTTAGGACTGTGATTGTTCGCAAACGATAGTCATACCTGCTACTTACTTGAAATCTATTATGTACAACCTTCATCTACACCACCTGCCAAACGGCTTTCTCTAGATGACATTGATTCTTTTGTTGTCGAACCAAGTCAGACTTCATCTGGAAACATGCTGATTCAACAAACACAACTTTCATCAACCAAGATGGTTAAGAATCCAAAGAATCCCAAGACTCCAAAGGTTGAGAAGTAGTAGATCTCCAACAACAATATTTTCTAACAATGTTGGAGAACACTAATCTAATTTGTCAATCCTTAACATATTTGTCAATCCTTAATAGTTTTTTCTAGGCTGGCCTATTTGAATCATATGAGTCCTCTACTAAGTAAATCATATTCAAAATAAGTAATCTCATTATTTCATATTAATCCAAACATATCCACAGTACTCATGTTTATTACATGTTTTGCACATGCACCAGTATCTTTTTGCTTCTGTTAAATCATACCCTGCAAAAAGGTGTGTAGCAGAACCAACACATGGTGATGTGAATTCTGCCGAACTGTCATCAAACAAGGTCATGGTGAATAACAAAATTGAAGGTGTGGCTGCTCAACAGATGAATCTCCAGACCATTGCAACTTTAGGCTAATCCTCGATGTTTTTTTTTTGTGTTGTTTTAATTAATGAACGTATTTTGTATGCTAAAGAAACAATCATTTTCTCTTTTTTGTATCTTTTATACCAAGTGCTACTTTCATGAGCATTATCAGCTAAAAAGTTGTCTTAACAGCCTGAACAAACATATGCCTATCAATTATAACCTTTGTACTTTCAAATTTATCTCCTATTTCATAACTTATTATGTTTTATTGCCCTTTTGTTAGTATATGTCTACCATACCAAAAATGATAAACAACAAATCTATCATATGTATATTACTAAAACTTATTTACCAAAGTCAAGCTATATATCATGATTGATAAACAACTAAGTGTAAATTTAACTTATCAGAGTAAACGAAATTTTTTTCGATCTACACTAGGTATTTTTATATTTATTATAAAACTCATACACGAACAAATGTTGCTACTAGATAATTAGTTAAAATCATTGTTTTTTTTGTATTGTCAACAAAAAAACTGGAACAATATTATGATACCCGCAAATATAAACACCTAAGATTCACAATGGGCACAATTCAAGTATTTTTATCAGATTTTTGCATGTAAAATAATAAAATATTTTATAGAAATGCAGTATTAATGTTAGTTTTTACACGGGACCCATATTTATCACTTATTAATAAAATATATGTGAGTATATATATGTGTGTGTGTGTGTGTGTGTGTGTGAGAGCATAAGGTATGTATTAATTAAATTCTCACTAGAATCACGCGTTTGTTAAAGCCAGACAAATTCTTGATGGGATTTTGATTGCGAATGAGGTGGTAGATGAGGCTAAGAAATTAAAAAAAGAGCTTTTATTGTTTAAGGTTGATTTTGAGAAAGCCTATGATTCGGTGGATTGGGGGTACCTTGATGCCGTTATGCGAAAGATGTCTTTTCCAACTCTATGGCGGAAATGGATCAAAGAATGTGTCGGTACCGCGACTGCTTCTGTGTTAGTTAATGGCAGTCCGACTTCTGAGTTTCCTTTGGAGAGGGGTCTGCGACAAGGTGATCCCCTTTCACCTTTTCTCTTTTTATTGGCGGCTGAGGGCTTGAATGTTATGATGACGGCTTTGGTTCAATCTAATCTTTTTACGGGTTATAGTATTGGTTCTTCAGACAACACTGTTATTTCTCATCTTCAGTTTGCGGATGATACGCTCTTGTTGGGGGTCAAAAGTTGGGCGAATGTTCGCGCATTGCGGGCGGTGTTAGTGTTGTTTGAGAGGGCGTCTGGGTTGAAGGTTAATTTTAACAAGAGTATGCTGGTTGGGGTGAATATTTCTGATTCTTGGATGTCTGAGGCGGCGTCGGCTTTGGGTTGTTCTGTGGGGAAGGTACCTTTTTTGTATTTAGGCCTCCCTATTGGTGGTGATTCTCGTCGTTTGTCTTTTTGGGATCCGATTGTATCTCGTATTCGTTCTCGCCTGTCTGGGTGGAAGAGCCGTTTTCTTTCTTTTGGTGGCCGCATGATCCTGCTTAAATCTGTCCTGACTTCTCTTCCTGTCTATGCTCTTTCCTTCTTCAAGGCACCGTCAAGTATTCTCTCCTCTATTGATTCTTTATTGTCTAAATTTTTTTGGGGAGGGTGTGAGGAAAATAAAAAATTGTCTTGGATTAGTTGGAATAATGTTTGTTTAGGCAAGGAGTTTGGTGGTCTGGGTGTTAGGAGATTGAAGGAGTTTAATTTTGCTTTACTAGGGAAGTGGTGTTGGAGGATGTTGGTTGACAGAGTAGGCTTGTGGTATAAAGTGTTGGTTGCTAGGTATGGAGAGGAGGCAGGGAGGTTGGCGGATGGGGGCCGGAGTGGTTCTTTGTGGTGGCGGGAGATAATTAAAATTCGGGATGGGGTGGATACTGTTGGAGGAGGTTGGTTTGCTGATAGTATTGTGAGGAAGGTTGGCTCGGGTATGGATACGTTTTTCTGGACGGATCCTTGGTTAGATGGGGTTTCGCTTTGTGTGAAGTACCCGCGGCTTTTTGACTTGGCTTCTAACAAGTCTTGCACGGTGGCGAGTATGCGTGAGTTGGGGTGGGAGGTTGGTGGGGGGGCTTGGCGTTGGCACCGTGAGCTGAGGGCGTGGGAGGAGGAGTTGTTAGGGGATTGCATTACTTCACTTTCGTTTTGTTCTTTGTCTTCTCACATTTCAGATACTTGGAGATGGACCCATGATTCTAGTGGCGACTACTCTGTGAAGGCTGCTTATAATCTGCTTACGACACATGTGTCCAATGTTGCGGATCCTATTTTTGACTATGTTTGGCACAAACAGGTGCCATTGAAGGTCTCTATTTTAGCCTGGAGGCTTCTTCGTAACAGGTTGCCGACTAAGGATGGTTTGATTAAGCGTAACATAATTTCTCATGATTCCCAATTTTGTGTTTTTGGGTGCGGGGGTTTGGAAACAGCTCCTCATGTGTTTCTTGATTGTCCCGCTACTTCGCCTTTGTGGAATTTGGTTAGGTCTTGGATTGGTGTTTCGTCGGCGGACCCGCGGTTGATTTCTGATCATATTGTCCAGTTCGTTCATTCTTCCGGTAGTTTGCGCGCTCGTCGCTCTTTTCTTCATCTTATTTGGCTTTGTTGTGTGTGAGTTTTATGGACCGAACGCAACAATCGCATTTTCAGGACAATGTCAAGCTCTGTTCAACAAATGCTCGATAAAGTTAAAATTAATTCGTTCTGGTGGCTAAAGGCCTCTTCTGTGAACATTGGTTTGTGCTCTCATTTGTGGTGGTCGAACCCTCTTGTTTGTTTGGGTATCGACTAGTTGCTTTGTGTTTTCCTTTTGTATGGTTTTGACTAGTGATTGTATGTTTTGAGTTCTCTTCTGGCACGCCTTGTGCTAGGAGGGACTTCTTGGTTATCTTAATATAATTCATTTTGGCTTGTTCAAAAAAAAATGTAAGTATACATTTTTACACGGGACCCATATTTATCACTTATCAATAAAATAAAATTAGTATCCAAAAATATTTTAAAGAACTTTTGCATATAAAAAATGATTTTGTAGATATATTATATTAGTTCCATCATTTTATTTTATAATTAATATTTATTTTCCAACGGAGCTCAGTGTGAATATTTTAATAGGTTTTTGAATGAAATTAAAATTACTAACCTATTATAATATACTAATTTTGTCACTACATAATCAATTAAATTAGTCACAAATAATAAAAATGGAAAATGATTATAATATAATAACTTTATAAGATCGCTCAAGACTATATATGTCCTCGCACATGTCTCACCACACAACGACACACCTCTCGCTGCGAGGCGCAGCTGCGCTACCCGTGTTGTAGCACATGACCTTGGGAATTTTTTACAACTAAAAAACCACAAAAACCTCAGATTATGTGGACTATCAAATACTACCACTATCTGCAAATTGTTATTCCAAAATGATCCTGAAACAAATGCAACGATTGTGATTATTGGACGTGGATGGACAACCTTCTGCTCATCAAATCGAATTGCTCTTAATTGTCCTCTAGAATTTAAGTGTGACTCAGTCATGGCAAAAAACATCGTTATTGTATTCAAACATTCTCGACGTTATTAATATTGTCATTATCATGTTCTTGCAGTTCGCTTTATTGTAATGTAATCAATAAAATTTAAGATTTCACTTTATTCTGCTCTAAACTATATTCTCGAGGTTATTAATATAATTCCAATTAATGTATTAAATCATTTACAAATTGCTAATTATTATTTCAAATTTGTATTGTCGTTTCTTTTAATGATATATATCCAACTAATTACATTTAGAGTAAATATTCTAGGGTTAATAGTGTTTTACCCCCTGTAATATTGGCCATTTCCGGTTTTCCCCCCTGTAATTTTTTTTTTAGATTCCATTGTAATTTGTAGATTTTTTGGTTTTGGACCTTCATGGAAAATTTCGCCCCCTGTAATTTTAGCAAATTTCGGTTTACCCCCTGTAATTTGAGCAAATTTCGGTTTATCCCCCTGTTAATTTGAACAAATTTCGATTTACCCCCTGTCATATCATCGATTTTGTACAGTCAAAAATCATCAAGGTCCAAAACCAAAAATCTTCAAATTACAAGGACGGAATCTAAAAAAAAATATTACAGGGGAAAAACTGGAAATGGCCAATATTACAGGGGGTAAAACACTATTAACCCAATATTCTATATTTTAATATGTTGGCTAAACAAAATAACTTCTCTATAAATTAACAATTATTATATTACACAATCTATAAACTATTTAAATAGTCCTTGCGCGGCGCTTGCGCCGCGCTACCCGTGCTATAGCACGGGTATATCGACTAGTAGATTTAAAAACCCTAAACCCCAATTTATTTTTTTATTATTACTTATGAATAGATTAGAATATTTGTTCTTTGATGTCCAATATTATACATATTTTGTGTCTGGATTCTATATATATTTGTGCTTTAATGTCTAATATTTGTGCAAAGAATGAATTGAATATGCAAGTATTTTTGAGCTATGTAGGTTATATATATAGGTAGTTAAGGAATATTAGACGATAGACTTATTTTTATTATTATTTAGGATTTATATAATTGTAGTTAAGATTATCTTAATTCATACTTAAATGACAATGATATTGTTGTTGTTGTTGTTGTTATTATTATTATTATTATTAATGTATGTTGTTCTTGTCTTCATAAAAAATTGAATGATATAAAAATGTCCTTTTATGTCATTTTACATCTATCAGCTAGTTGAACCGCTAATTTTACCAAACACTTCAATTAGCTCATCAACCATAAGTCATCAGTCATCAGCTATAAGCTATCAGCTATCAGTCATCAGCTAGCTTATCAGCTATCCGTTATTTTTGCCAAACAGACCCTAAGGCCCCGTTTGGATTGAGTTTATTTTGAGCTTATGAAAATAGCTTATGCAAATAAATAGAATTTTATATTAATTCATAAGTTCACACTAACTAAAGTTTTATCTTCATAAGTTGTTTTTTCATAAACTATCTTAACAAGCTTATGAATAATAAATAAAAGCTTATTTATTTGCTGTTTTGCATAAGCTCAATCCAAACAGGCCCTAAATATACAAATTTTGCTATACTTTTTGTTGCTTTTGATAATTTATACTTTTTTATATTTTCAATAAAAAGTAATGGAGTATTTATATTTTTTTTATGTACACATGTCACTCCCTTGTTAATTTTATTTTACTCTTTTATTTTCTAATTTCTTTTCTTTCTATTTAGCATAAAAATATCACCAAATTATCTTTGGATTCAAATTTTTAAATAATTGAATTTAAATTTTAACTATAAAATAATTTAATTCAATAAGTTTAATTTTAATTTTTTTTTGAAATATTAATTTTTTTGTTTTGTTTTGAAGAAGTCAAACTAGACCATCGAAATTGAAATCGGAGAGAATCGAACCTGAGACATTGAGAAAAACATACTTCAAGGTCCCAAGCCAACACTTATTTTATTATTATTTTAATTTATAATGCACATGTGCTACAACAATATATAATTAAAATAGTTATTTTTATGTAGTAAATAGCTCAACAAATGACATCTAAATTATTATTATAAACTCGGAGTACGAATATCATTACTTCCATGTTTGCATCTATTAATTAAATATGCTAAAATATCAATATATTTTATCCGTCTGCATGAATTAACCTACCCACTTTACGCCCAAGGCGGGTTTTATCTATGCATATCAACTTATATTTTTTGTCATCCCTAATAATTGCTACATCACTAAAAAGTTGTAAAGGTCTATTTTGTTATTAATTTTATAACTTATAATATAAAATACATTTTTAAATAATCATATTTTATCGACTTTAATAATTTTTCAATCATTTTAATTTTATTTTGTGTGGTTTTATATTTTATAATTTATAATAGGGTTTAAAACTAGATGTTAATGAAATTGTGAATAAAAAATAGAGAAAAATATGAATTTGAATTTCGATTATATTAAAGTGGACCCACAATACTATTTTTCTTCGGAGAGTGTTAGATTTTTTTTGCTAGATTACTAGAAATAAAAAAAAAACATATTAAGGGAGGAAATTGTAGATTTTAGCATAAGAGGGGAAGAGAATGTAATTCAAGCTTCTTTCAAGGGAGGAGAGTGAAAAGTTTTCTAATATATATGTTTTGCATAAGAGGTGAGGGGAGTGTATATTTTAACATAAGAGAGGAGGGGAGTGTAATTCAAGCATCTTTCAAGGGTGGGGAGTGTAATTTACTCATTAAAATATGGTCAGATCATTTTATAACATAGCTAGGTTCAACCTTTTTTATGAATCAGATGAACTATAGCGAGCCTTCACTTGCGATTACTCGAACTGTGGTTAGTTTATTTTCTGACAAAGGTTTGAGCTTTCTTCTGAATCGGGTTAACTATTGTGTGACTTAACTCGTTATCAATCAACTGTTGTTTGTTATTTTCTGTCAATGGGTTGACCTTACTTGTATATCAAATGAACTGTAATGAGACTTAACCCGTGATTAGTCGAAATGTGGCTTGTTCCTTTTTTTGACCATGATTTGAAATTTATTCTTGAATGTATGAGCTACAATGAAACTTAAATAGAGATCAGTCAAACTGTGGTTATCACATTGACCGAAAAAGGTCCGACTTCTCCTGAATTGGATGATATATTTTAAAAATTGTTAAGGAATATATTTTTTATTTATTGTAATGAAATAATTATTTTTTTATTTTTATCATATCTAATTTTTGTTTAAATATATTTATTCCATTTTATAAATACACATGTCTTTCCTATCATGATTTTATTTAATTTTCTCTTATACTATACTACTAAATAATTGTAACACCCATACTAATTTTAACTAGTATATTAGCAAGAGTGTTAAACTGATACTGGATACATTTAAATACAATACAGAAAGTTGTTTAATAATTATACAGAACATAAATCTTTGATACAATCCATAGTCTGATACTAAACATTCTCCATTTTATCTATACATCATGATACAATATTATTTACAACACCAAGAAACATGAGCAGTACGATCAGTCTGTAGCTTTCTCTTTACCTTTACGTCGTGCTACCTGCGAGGAACCTGCACCAGAAGGAAAGGGATGAGACATAACGTCTCAGTGAGCTCCTACCCTACCTACTGTTGGCAACCTCGGGGAACCTAGGGTTGCCGTGCCTACCTCGGCGAACTCGGGGATACCTATGATCGCCAAGTCTCAATCTTACCCATAGAGGGCTATCTGTCTGTTTCTGATAATCTGGTGATCAAGGGGAGTCCTAGGATCACCGTCTGGTAGCTGCTAACTGATATCTGATAACTATCTGAATAAATATTTTCTGACTGATAAAGTAATAGAATATTAACTGATCTTTATGTTAGCGGTTAGCGTTGAACAAACAATGTTATCTGAGTTCATTTTACGGAATGCCCCCGGGTGGAGTAACCCCGAAGCACATTCCCCTGATAACCGGTGAAAATTCCTATCATATCAGGCTAACACCGGACTCCTCTTGTCGTCGTGCGGTTATCCTTGCGGAATAACACGTCCCACTGGCGTGAACCTCCTGCGTCCCACTGGCGTGAACAACAGAAGACACGACTTAATAATAATAGTCTTAACTGATGCGTATACCTCCCGTGTCCCACTGGCGTGAACGATGGAAGACGCGAATTAATAATCTTTAATCTTATGCATGAACCTTTCATGTTCCACTGGCGTGAACGATGAAAGTCACGACTTGAGGTAATAATCGTAATCTGTAATTTGCGTGGACCATTCGTGTTCCACTGGCGTGAACATCGAAGACCACGACTTAATATCTGTATAACACATGACTACTTAACCTATAATAGGTCCTAAGCTTGGATTCTGAAATTAATCTTGGCTTACATGTACTTAAATGAATGTAGGGATTTCACTTACAAGAGATAATCCCTATTACTAATCCCTTTATATGTCTACATAACTTAGGGCATAAGTATTCATCTCCTAATGCCATACTTATTCTTCTTCCTACCCTAATACCAAGCCAAGGCTCACGAACAAAAAGCTGGGAAAAGCAAAAATCGTAGCACGATCCTAGCAAATCGGAGCACGATATTTTTCGAAAGTTCCAGGAAAATCAGGGCATAAAATCGTAGCCCGATGCCCAGAAATCATAGCACGATTTTGGCTTCAGCAGCACTCATAATTTGGCTTTCTAAGCTAATCCAAACATCCCCAAACTTCAAAATAGCTTATGGGAATGAAATTCACAAGGCATAAGGATAGATATTAACATGATTAAGCAAGGGATTAGATACACATAGGATTAGGGCATAATTCTAACTCTTGAATCAACTTGTAAAAACACTAAAACTACTCAAATGGGTTATACAACCCTATGGAGCTCACCTTAATCACAATTTGGTGCTTGATAATTCTGATTCTCAAAGCTATGGTTCCACTCTACTACTTTCTCTTGATATCTTCCTTATTTCTCCTTATTTCTAGTTCTTGCTCTAGCTTCACTAATCAACTTGCTTGTGATGTCTTCTCTCAAGAATTGGATGAGAAAATGATGGGTTATGGAGAGGGGTGAGGGCGTGTGAGTTGGGAAGGAGGGGAAGAGGATGAGCTGAAAATTTGGAAAGGAAAATGGGAATAGAAGAGTGTGGAATAAGTTGGTAAGATATTCTTACCACTTATTTTAAAAACAAACTCCATTCTCCTCTAAATTACAATCATGCCATTCCAAACATTACTAAATTGTCTTGCTTCTCAATTGCGTCTAATACTGATAATAATTGCATCTAAGCGGGATGTTACAATCTACCCCCCTTAAAGAAATTTCGTCCTCGAAATTAGAAGTTACCTGAAAATAAATGAGGATAAGTCTCTTGCATTTCTGACTCTAGCTCCCACGTTGCTTCGCCGTCGGGAGAACCTTTCCATACCACCTTAACAATAGGGATCTCTTTGTTTCGCAAAGACTTAACATCACGATCGATTATCTGTTCTGGCTCAGGTTGAAAGGTCAAGTCTGATCTCAAATCAATACTGTCCAACTCCACTGGTTGGAAAGGATCAGGAATGAATTTCCTTAGTTGAGAGACGTGAAAGACATCATGTAATCCTGACATGGCTGGTGGCAGCGCTAACTGATAAGCTGCCAGACCAACACGTCGAAGTATCTGGAACGGTCCAACATATCTTGGACAAAGCTTCTTAGTCCTGAAAGCTCCTCTTAAGCCCAACTTAGGAGTAACTTTAAGAAATACATGGTCTCCTTCATCAAACTCTAAGGGTCTTCGCCTCCTATCAGCATAACTTTTCTGGTGACTCTGTGCTGTTCTCATTTTATCTTGAATGGACTTAATCTTTAGAGTCGTCTCCTGAATGATCTCTGGACCCAAAATGCTCTTCTCTCCGACTTCAGCCCAACAAAGCGGGGTTCTACATTTCCTACCATATAGAGCTTCATATGGTGCCATTCCGATGCTAGAATGATAACTGTTGTTGAAAGAGAATTCAATCAATGGTAGATGATTGTTCCAACTTCCTCCATCTTCTAAAATACATGCACGTAACATATCCTCTAACGTCTGAATAGTCCTTTCTGATTGTCCGTCTGTTTGAGGATGATGGGACGTGCTCATCTTTAATCTTGTCCCCAAAGCTTTCTGAAAAGCTTTCCAAAAGTGTGATGTGAAAATTGGGTCTCGATCTGATACAATACTGGCTGGTACACCATGGAGTTTTACTATTTCAGAAATAAACAACTCAGCATACTGTGAGGCTCGGTACGTAGTCTTAACCGGCAAGAAATGAGCTGACTTGGTTAACCGGTCCACTATTACCCATATAGAGTCATGTCCTCACTGTGTTCGAGGTAATCCACTCACAAAATCCATGGTTATATCTTCCCATTTCCACTGTGGAATTTCCAAAGGTACCAACATTCCTGCAGGCCTTTGATGCTCAATCTTCACCTGCTGACAAACAATGCACCGCGACACAAACTCCGCAACATCTCTTTTCATGCTAGGCCACCAATAATCTCTTTTCAAATCTTGATACATCTTGGTGGTTCCTGGATGAATGCTGAAACTGCTCTTATGTGCCTCTTCTAAAATCAACCTTTTTAATTCCTCATCGTTCGGAACAAAAATCCTTCCTTCAAACAGTAACACACTGTCGCGGTGATTTTTGGATATCAAGCTATTAATTAGCGTTGACTCACAATTTTAATTTCACCACCGATCTTTTATTTTTCCGAGGAAAAGGGAGAAAGTTCGAAAACCCTATTTTTTAGAGATCAAAGGTCCGGGGGTTGGTTACGCAAAGGGAAGGTATTAGCACCCTAAACGTCTATAGTACTCTATAGGAACCTCTTGCTTATTTTATCTTTATGCTAAATTATTATTTGTTTGTAAAATAAAAGCTTAAGTGTGAAAGATTAAAGTGATGAAAATGAAAGAAAGGAAAATGTTTTGTTTATTTTATTGATTTGGAAAGACAAAGTCTTTTGCCTACGTACCCGAGCGGGATCAAAATCTCGTAGTTCGGGGTAAAAAGATAAGTGATTGGTTTCGGTTGATTTTAAAGTTTGAAAAAGGTTTTAAGAAAGATGAGAGGCCGTAAAGGCATAGAAGAATAAAAGAAGTGAGTTTGATTGATTTTAATTTGAAGAAAACAAGTTTGAGTGATTAAAGGCTGATTAAAATTTGATTAAGAAAAGAAAAGAAAAGATTGACTTTTTGAAGATTTTTTATTATAAAATGTTTTTTGGATTTTGACTTTTTGACTTTTTTTATGAAAATTTTGATTAAGTCCTAGGGTCCAGAGACTAAGTTATGCTGAGATATCTAACGCACCGGATCCCTCAAAATGACGTTGGATCAAAGTGAGGGTCCTTTTCCTCGGATACGGTCCAAAATTACAATATCGTCCTCGACATAAAGCAATAAGAAAAATAAATGTGGTGTCGGTGCATATTCTCATTTATATTTTTATTTACATTGGACCTAGATACATTCTAATGGCAAGAAAATAAATGACAAAAATAATAAAATAAAATAAAAATTGTAATTGCATTAAGGTAAATATGCTAAAAAGAAATAAAAAATGCATAAAATGTAAAACAATAAATAAATATGGTGCTTAAAGTAAATAAAAAAATAAAAATGCAAGGCATAAAATAAATATGATGCTGAAAATAAAAATGCAAGACAATAAAAATAAACATGATGCTAAAAGAAAATAAAAATGCAAGACGATAAAATAAATATGATGCGTAAAATAAAAGAAAATAAAAATGCAAGACAAAAAATAAATATGGAGCAGGAAAATAAAATGCAAAACTGAATATTAAATATGGTGCTGGAAAATAAATAAAGAAAATAAAAAAAATGCAAGGCATAAAATTAAATATGATGCATAAAATAAAAGAAAAATAGAAAATGCAAGACAAAAAAATAAATATGATGCAATAAAATAAAAATAAAAAAAATGCATGGTACTGGAAAATAAAAGCAATAAATAAAGTGCATAAAAATAAAAGAAATAAAAGAAATAAAAAAAAGTGCAAGAAAAAAGAAATAAAAAAAATAGAATAGAGAAGAAGAAGGGGGTGCAGCAGTAATAGGGGGGAAAGAAAAAAGAAAACAGAAAAGGAGGAGAAGGGGAAGGGAGTGGGCCGAAGCACAAGCCCACTGGGCTGAGTCAGGGGGAACCGGTCTGGTTCGGTCCGAAAGAACCAGACCGGTTCAGCTCTCTATTTAAGTCCAGAACCGGTTTATTAATTCATTTTAACCTTCTCTTTCTCTTTCTACCACTTCTTATCTTCTCTCTTTCTCTCTTCTCCTCACCATGTCCTCTCACTGTTCTCTCACTCATAACTCACGTCCGCTCCAGTTCCTTCCACTTTTCTCAAATCCTCTCACGTTCCTAACTTCCTCTTTCACCTCTTATGCGAAACCGAAGCTTGCTCTTAGACATCAGACCAAACAAACCCTAGATCTAAACAAAACCAAAACGGAAAACTACCTTAGTTCTCTCTGTGCGATTCTGATGTTGTTGTTCTGGGTTTAAGCCTTGATTCGTACTCGATCTACGTTGCTTGTTTGGCTCAGGTTTCGTTTTGATGCTTTTCGATTTTTTTGGTTTTGGGGTTCGGATTTGTGATGTTGGCTGTGTATGGTTTGTTGGTTCTGTTGGTTCGAATTCGAATCAGAAAGGTTTTGTGTTTATGGGTTTCGATTTTTGGCTTTGATTTGTGATTTGGGTTTTGTGGTTTTGTGTGGTTGAGCCTAGCCGTTATGCATGAGTTCTGGTGATGTTGTGCTTTTACGTTTTTTTTGAATTTTTTTTTTTTGCTGGCCGGAACTTGGATTTACTGGTGGTTGTTGGTGGTGGAAGGTGGTTTGACTATTTGTTGAGTGGTGGTTCTGACTGAAAGCGATTGGTACTGTGTACTGTAGCTTTTTTACTGTACTCGGGTACTGTGCAAATAATGCTATATATAGTAAAATCAGAGTAAAAAAGAAAAGGACATGACTGCCCCTCTGGGCCTGGACAACATGACTGAAAAAAAAAGAAAAGAAAAAAAAGACAGTAAAAAAAAATGAAAACACTAACAGAAAAGAAAAAAAAAATAATACTAAAAAACGAAAATAAAATAAAACACCTAATAAAAAAAGAAATAAAATAAAAAAATAAAAAAAAGTAATAAGTAATAATAATAATAATAATAAAATAAAAAAAAAAACGGTTGCCTTCGGAACAAAACATGAGGTATTTTAAAATACCTCCCTGCCGAAATTTCGTCTGAAACGACGAAAATTTCCGGCCTAAAAGACGAGAGAAATGAAATAAAAACAGGTCAAAAATGGGGTATGACACACACCATCTGGTGCCCATGAAAACTCTGCTTGGCCAACTTTTCTCTGAAGATCCATATCCATGCTTTGCGCTTGTGCAATCCTGGATCGTAGGTCGCACGAAATTTCTAACTTGTTTAACAAAACGCCACCTTCCATCTCGGTAACATGGAGATTAAGATCTCTAAACTTTTCATATAGTCCACACGTGTGCATCATCACTTCAGCTTTAACTAAAGCCTTTCGACTCAAGGCATCTGCTACTACATTAGCCTTTCCTGGATGGTATTTCAGATCAAAATCAAAATCCTTCAAGTATTCCATCCATCGTCTTTGTCTCATGTTAAGATCTCGTTGATCAAACAGGTATTTCAAACTCTTATGGTCACTAAACAAATCGAATTGTGCACCATACAAATGATGTCTCCATATCTTCAATGCAAAAACTATTGCTGCTAGCTCAAGATCATGCGTGGGATAATTCTCTTCATGTGTCTTGAGCTGTCTGGACGCATACGCTATGACATTTTCCCCTTGAATAAGAACACTTCCCAGTCCTTTAGAGGATGCATCGCAGAAAACGGTGTATCTCTTTTCAGGATCTGGTATTGCCAACACTGGCGCCTTAGTCAACTTCCTTTTTAAAACTCTGAAACTCCTTTCACATTCCTCGTCCCAAATAAAGGGCACATCCTTTTGAGTGAGGCGTGACAAAGGCAAGGCGATTTGAGAAAACTTCATGATAAACCTTCGATAATAACCTGCCAAGCCTAAAAAGCTCCTGACTTCAGCTACACTCTTGGGTCTTGTAATAACCCACTTATGCGAGGCATTTAACAGTGTTACAGGAATTAAACGTATTGGAATGGCAAAGTCGTAAATAATGAGACAATGTATATATATGGATAAATATGAACTTTTTCACCATTATCTCATTATTCCTTCTCTCTAAAAACCAGATTTTTCCCCTCCCTCTCTCTAGAATTTTCGATCCACCCTATCCTTCCTCCTTAATCCATCTTTTCATCCTCAAACACTTGGGTTTCAAGCAATCAAGGCTTTGTAGAAACTTGGAGCAAGAAAAACTAGAGAAAAACCAAGAAAAGGGAAGTTACAAGTTGGAGTTTTGGATTGAAGCCAAGCAAGCTTGCTACCAGTCATTAGGTGAGCTCATCTTGGGTTTTAGAACCCTCATGGTGTGAGTTTTTATGAGTTTTGATTCATAGGAACAAGTTATAGAAAGTTTGGAATTTTACCCTAATTTCCTTGCTAGACTTAATCCTTGTTTGTAAGTGTTTTTAATTGATGTTTTATGATAGAAAATCATTTGTAACATGTCTTAGAAGCTTGGGTAACCTTGAATGAGCAAAAATGGTGGAAAATCACATTTTTACACATAACTGTGCTGTCACGGTCGCTGTAGCGACGGGCTGTCGCTTGTAGCGACCAGGTTCTGTCTGTCTGCGCTTGTAGCGACGGATCTGCGCTTGTAGCGACAAGCCTGCGCTTGTAGCGACCAACTGGGCGCTTGTAGCGACCAGGTTCTGCCTATCCGCGCTTGTAGCGACGGATCTGCGCTTGTAGCGACCAAGCCAGAATATCACACTCAGTTGGGCTGTTCTGGGGGTCTTGGTGCGCGCGGGCATGGCTTTTTGGCAACTGATTTTACATATATATCTTGGAAACCTTAGCCACCATTTTAACTCATTCTAAATGCTTCCCAAAGCTTATAAAAGTATAGGAACAAGGATTGTGTAAAGCTTGGAAATGTCGGGTTTAAGGTTTATTGAATAGATAAACTTCTTATAGTGACATGTGATACCGATGTGCCTATTTTCCATGATAGGAAAACAAGGGTTATAGGATGAAAACAAGTTCATAGTTTATCCACTTTAGGATACAAGGTAATAGGAAAGGTTTAACAGTTATAGTAGGTTTATGAGAACGATAAGCCAAATACCATATGTCACAGGCTAAGAATTATAGGAAATGTTTATATGATCAAAGTAATAGACATGTATATTTATTTATACACTTACTTATCAAAGTCAAAGAATAATAATAATTCAAAGTCATAGGCATGTTCAGCAGACTCCGGGATACGCCGGATGGGATTTCTCCGAGAGGGTTATCCACATGCAATTTCATAGGGAGTCCGGTGCTAGCCTGATTGTCAGGAGTTTCATCGGGTCATAGGGAGACGTATCTCGGGGTTGCTCCACCCGGGGTGCCCTCCGTAAAATGAACTCAGATTAATTGTTTGTTCAACGCTAACAGCTAACATAAAACACTTTAATTGCTTTATGTTATACAATCATAGTTACAGTTATAGTTACAGAAAGATTATAGTTAAAGTTATAGGCAGGTTTAAAGACTTGGCGATTCTAGAATTTCCCTAAATTGCCAAGGTAGGCATGGCGACCCTAGGTTCCCCGTGGTTGCCAAACAGTAGGTTGGGTAGAGCTCACTGAGACATTATGTCTCATCCCACTCCTTCTGGTGCAGGTTCACAGGCAGGATCGCAATCAGCACGCAACAAGGGTAAGGAGAAGGCTACGGACTGATCGTGCTGTTGTTATCTGTTTATAGTTTGGTTGTATTATATGGCTATGTTTGATGTACTTGTATGAAAAAGGATTGTGTAAACTTGGGGATGTAATATATTGTAAATTAATGTATCCAGTACGAAATTTTAATACTCATGTAAGATCCTAGGCAATCTTATTATGGGTGTTACAATTTGGTATCAGAGCAGGTCGATTCAGACCGTGCCTTGGGTCATTAAAATACAATTCAAGTTTGTGGATCTCTTGGATCCGAGACATTATTCTAAATGTTATATCTGGTTGAAACTGATCACTTTGACTTGTGTATGACAGTTAGGATAATATGTCTGGGAGTAGAAGAGGTCCTGGAAGGCCTAGATCTAATCGGGCAAATGCTGAGGAAGCCGGAGGAGACCCTAATATGCAATTTTGGGCTCAAATGATGCAACAGCAACAGGCGTTGCAGCAACAGTACCAAGAGCAGCAAGCTCAGGCTGCGTTACAGCATCAGGAAATGATGCTTATGATGCAGCAGCAAGCCCAACAACAGGCTCAGACTCAGCAAGAATGGATGGGGATGATGCACCATGGACAAGGTGCTCAGCAGCAAACACCACCACCAGCAGTGGCGAATCCATCTTACCGGGAATTTAACAGAAATCACCCTCCAGAGTTTAATGGAGAAGGTGAGCCACCAGAGGCCAAGAGATGGTTAAAACAGATTGAGAAAGTGTTCCGGATGGTGGATTGCCCTGAGGAAAGTAAAGTATTGTTGGCAACTAACCAGTTCAGAGGCGCAGCAGAAGATTGGTGGGAATCTGCTCAACGCCGAATGATAGCAAACGATGTTGAGGTTAACTGGGATAACTTCAAGGAAGCTATGCTAGAGAAGTATATCCCGATGTCCTATAAAGTAAAGAAAGAACAGGAGTTTCTTGAGTTGAAGCAAGGTGGCATGTCAGTCACCGAGTTTACAAAGAAGTTTGAAGAATTGTCATATTACTCCTCTCACAACGAGTATGCTGCTAATGAGAATTGGAAGATGAATCAGTATAGGCGTGGTTTGAGGGGTGAGATTGATACAGCAGTGAGTCTTCAAAGGAATACCAGTTACGACGAGATGGTTCATGATAGCTTGGTTGCGGAAGCGGGTTTTGCTAAAACTGCAAGAGAGAAAGCTGCACTATTTGAAAAGAGAAAAGGCAAATTTCCAGATAGGTATCAAGAGAACAAGCCTAAGGGTTCCCCTAAGAGGGGTAAGCAGACGTTTCAATACCAGGCGAGCCCTGCTTGTAAATATTGTGGAAAAATGCATCACGGTGAATGCATGAGGCAAACAGGTGTGTGTTTCGGGTGTAGGCAGCCGGGGCACTTTTTGGCGAATTGTCCAGAAAGAAGAGGAAAAAGTGGAGCGGGAGGTACTACAACAAGTAAGGGTAGGGTATACTCCCTTGATGGTCAGAAGGCTTTGGCCAATGAAGACTTAATTGCTGGTATGTGTTACTTAGGCCAAACTCCAGTTAAAGTGCTTTTTGATTGTGGTGCTACATGTTCATTTATTTCTTACAAGTGTGTAGAAGCGTTACAGTTATCTATGTCACCGTTGATACCTCCAATGACGGTATCTACCGCTACTGAGGGCGGAGTTGTAGCTAACTTTATATGTGAAAATTGCCCGATCACTGTATCTAGTAAGACATACTACATAGATTTGGTGTGTCTTCCCATGATACAACTTGATGTGATCCTAGGGATGGATTGGCTATCTGCTAATCATGTTTATATTGGATGTGCGGAGAAGTGTATCTTTATGCCTACAGATGATACGACCGAAGGTGTGGCTTTATCAGAATTAATCAACCGCACTCATCAGCTTACTCAGCTTATGTGTGCACAGGATAGGGGTTTTTATGTAATGGTTACTGTGACTTCAGAGTCAGAACTGAGTCCCAGTGACATTCCGGTTGTCAGTGATTATTTAGATGTTTTCCCTTCGGAGATAAGCAATTTACCCCCTGAGCGGGAAGTTGAGTTCTCCATTGATCTCATTCCAGGATCTGAGCCAGTTTCAGTGGCGCCTTATAGAATGTCACCATCAGAGTTAAAGGAATTGAAGTCTCAGTTGGAAGACTTAATTCAGAAACATTTCATCAGGCCCAGCGTGTCACCTTGGGGTGCACCGGTGTTGTTGGTTAAGAAGAAGGATGGTAGTATGAGATTGTGCATCGACTACCGTCGATTGAATAAAGTAACAATAAAGAATAAGTATCCATTACCGAGGATTGATGATCTTTTGGATCAGCTTAAAGGAGCTTCAGTGTTTTCAAAGATTGATCTCAGATCTGGATACCACCAGATTCGTATCAAATTGTCAGATGTGTCCAAGACGGCGTTCAGAACACGTTACGGGCATTATGAATTCTTGGTGATGCCTTTTGGAGTGACTAATGCTCCAGCAGTATTTATGGACTATATGAATAGAATTTTCCAGCCTTATCTGGATCAGTTTGTGGTGATCTTCATTGATGACATCTTGATTTATTCAAAGGACTCGCAGGAACATGCTCAACATCTGAGGATTGTTTTGAACATCCTTAGAGAAAATCAGTTATATGCAAAATTCAGCAAATGCGAATTTTGGTTGTCGGAAATCCAGTTTTTGGGACATGTTATTTCTAAAGGAGGAGTGTCAGTTGACTCGTCAAAGGTTGAGGCTGTCCTTAATTGGGCCAGACCAACAAATGTAACAGAGGTTCGGAGTTTCCTGGGTTTAGCGGGTTACTACCGAAGATTTATTATGAGGTTTTCACAGATTGCGTTGCCTTTGACACGCCTCACGAGGAAAGATGTGCCTTTCGTCTGGGACGAAGATTGTGAGAAAAGTTTCCGGACTTTGAGGAAGAAATTATCCAAGGCTCCAGTATTAGCAATACCGGACCCTGAAAAGAAATATGTGGTTTATTGTGATGCGTCCTCTAAAGGACTAGGCAGTGTGCTCATGCAAGAAGGTAATGTTATAGCTTATGCTTCTCGACAACTTAAACCTCATGAGGAGAATTACCCCACTCATGACCTGGAATTGGCAGCAATAGTTTTTGCTCTGAAAGTATGGAGACACCATTTATATGGAGCACAATTCGACTTGTTCAGTGACCACAAGAGTTTAAAGTATTTGTTCGATCAACGGGAATTGAACATGCGACAGAGGAGATGGATGGAATATTTAAAGGATTTTGATTTTGAATTAAAGTATCACCCGGGAAAGGCGAACGTTGTTGCTGACGCCTTGAGCAGGAAATCTTTGATTAGAGCAGAAGTGCTGATGCACACTTGTGGGTTGTATGAGAAATTTAGAGACCTCAATCTTAGTGTTACTGAGATGGGTAATGGCACTTGGTTGCAAAGATTAGATGTTAACTGTGATTTGCGGTCCAGAATCACACAAGCTCAAGAATTGGATATGGATCTTCAGAGGAGGATTGGGCATTCAGAGTTTTCAAGGGCATCTGATGGTACTCTGTTGTTTGAAGGTAGAATTTGTGTTCCTAATGATGCTAATTTGAAAAGGTTGATTTTGGAAGAAGCACACAAGAGTAGTTTCAGTATTCACCCAGGTACCACTAAAATGTACCAAGATTTAAAGAAAGATTACTGGTGGCCGGGGATGAAGACCGATATTGCGGAATTCGTTTCACGATGTATTGTGTGTCAACAAGTGAAGATTGAACATCAGAGACCGGCAGGGATGCTTGTACCATTGGAGATTCCTCAGTGGAAATGGGAAGAAATCTCTATGGATTTTGTGACAGGATTACCTCGGACTCAGCGGGGACATGATTCGATTTGGGTAATTGTCGACCGGTTAACTAAGTCTGCTCACTTTTTACCGGTTAGGACTACGTTTAGAGCTGCTCAGTATGCAGAATTGTTCATAGCGGAGATTGTGAAGTTACATGGTGTTCCAACCAGCATTGTGTCAGATAGGGATCCTATCTTTACTTCTCATTTTTGGAAAGCTTTTCAAAAGGCTTTGGGGACAAGGTTAAAGTTGAGTACGTCCCATCATCCTCAAACAGATGGGCAATCTGAGAGAACTATTCAGACGTTAGAAGATATGCTACGTGCATGCATTTTAGAGGATGGAGGAAGTTGGAATAATCATCTGCCTTTGATTGAATTTTCGTATAATAACAGTTACCATTCTAGTATTGGAATGGCACCCTATGAGGCGTTGTATGGCAGAAGGTGTAGGACACCGCTTTGTTGGTCAGAGGTTGGAGATAAGAGTATTTTGGGACCTGAGGTTATTCAAGAGACCACTTTAAAGATTAAATCCATTCAGGATAAGATCAGAACTGCTCAGAGTCGACAGAAGAGTTATGCAGACAAGAGGCGTAGACCTCTAGAGTTCGAAGTGGGAGATCATGTTTTCTTGAAAGTTACCCCTAAATTGGGATTACGAGGTGTTTTCAGAACAAAGAAATTGAGTCCAAGATTCATTGGGCCATTTGAGATACTTAAACGAATCGGACCAGCAGCTTATCAATTGGCTCTGCCACCGGCGATGTCAGGATTACATGATGTTTTCCATGTTTCACAGTTAAGGAAGTTTATTCCTGATCCTCACCAACCAGTGGAGCTGGAAACTATCGACTTGAGATCGGATTTGACTTTCCGACCCGAACCGGAACGGATTATTGAACGTGATGTCAAAGCATTGAGGAACAAAGAGATTCCAATTGTCAAAGTTATATGGAAAGGTTCTCCCTATGGTGAAGCTACGTGGGAATTGGAATCGGAGATGCAGGAGAGTTATCCACATCTTTTTACAGGTAAATTCTAAATTTCGAGGACGAAATTTCTTTAAGGGGGGTAGAGTGTAATAACCCACTTATGCGAGGCATTTAACAGTGTTACAGGAATTAAACGTATTGGAATGGCAAAGTCGTAAATAATGAGACAATGTATATATATGGATAAATATGAACTTTTTCACCATTATCTCATTATTCCTTCTCTCTAAAAACCAGATTTTTCCCCTCCCTCTCTCTAGAATTTTCGATCCACCCTATCCTTCCTCCTTAATCCATCTTTTCATCCTCAAACACTTGGGTTTCAAGCAATCAAGGCTTTGTAGAAACTTGGAGCAAGAAAAACTAGAGAAAAACCAAGAAAAGGGAAGTTACAAGTTGGAGTTTTGGATTGAAGCCAAGCAAGCTTGCTACCAGTCATTAGGTGAGCTCATCTTGGGTTTTAGAACCCTCATGGTGTGAGTTTTTATGAGTTTTGATTCATAGGAACAAGTTATAGAAAGTTTGGAATTTTACCCTAATTTCCTTGCTAGACTTAATCCTTGTTTGTAAGTGTTTTTAATTGATGTTTTATGATAGAAAATCATTTGTAACATGTCTTAGAAGCTTGGGTAACCTTGAATGAGCAAAAATGGTGGAAAATCACATTTTTACACATAACTGTGCTGTCACGGTCGCTGTAGCGACGGGCTGTCGCTTGTAGCGACCAGGTTCTGTCTGTCTGCGCTTGTAGCGACGGATCTGCGCTTGTAGCGACAAGCCTGCGCTTGTAGCGACCAACTGGGCGCTTGTAGCGACCAGGTTCTGCCTATCCGCGCTTGTAGCGACGGATCTGCGCTTGTAGCGACCAAGCCAGAATATCACACTCAGTTGGGCTGTTCTGGGGGTCTTGGTGCGCGCGGGCATGGCTTTTTGGCAACTGATTTTACATATATATCTTGGAAACCTTAGCCACCATTTTAACTCATTCTAAATGCTTCCCAAAGCTTATAAAAGTATAGGAACAAGGATTGTGTAAAGCTTGGAAATGTCGGGTTTAAGGTTTATTGAATAGATAAACTTCTTATAGTGACATGTGATACCGATGTGCCTATTTTCCATGATAGGAAAACAAGGGTTATAGGATGAAAACAAGTTCATAGTTTATCCACTTTAGGATACAAGGTAATAGGAAAGGTTTAACAGTTATAGTAGGTTTATGAGAACGATAAGCCAAATACCATATGTCACAGGCTAAGAATTATAGGAAATGTTTATATGATCAAAGTAATAGACATGTATATTTATTTATACACTTACTTATCAAAGTCAAAGAATAATAATAATTCAAAGTCATAGGCATGTTCAGCAGACTCCGGGATACGCCGGATGGGATTTCTCCGAGAGGGTTATCCACATGCAATTTCATAGGGAGTCCGGTGCTAGCCTGATTGTCAGGAGTTTCATCGGGTCATAGGGAGACGTATCTCGGGGTTGCTCCACCCGGGGTGCCCTCCGTAAAATGAACTCAGATTAATTGTTTGTTCAACGCTAACAGCTAACATAAAACACTTTAATTGCTTTATGTTATACAATCATAGTTACAGTTATAGTTACAGAAAGATTATAGTTAAAGTTATAGGCAGGTTTAAAGACTTGGCGATTCTAGAATTTCCCTAAATTGCCAAGGTAGGCATGGCGACCCTAGGTTCCCCGTGGTTGCCAAACAGTAGGTTGGGTAGAGCTCACTGAGACATTATGTCTCATCCCACTCCTTCTGGTGCAGGTTCACAGGCAGGATCGCAATCAGCACGCAACAAGGGTAAGGAGAAGGCTACAGACTGATCGTGCTGTTGTTATCTGTTTATAGTTTGGTTGTATTATATGGCTATGTTTGATGTACTTGTATGAAAAAGGATTGTGTAAACTTGGGGATGTAATATTACAATGTGTTGTAATATATTTGAATGAATTTATATATTGTAAATTAATGTATCCAGTACGAAATTTTAATACTCATGTAAGATCCTAGGCAATCTTATTATGGGTGTTACAGGTCTTTCCCAATTGAGTACCGCTTCAACTTTAGATGGATCAACAGCTACTCCTCCTTGAGAAATAACGTGACCCAAAAACTTAATCTCGGATAACCAGAATTCACACTTGCTAAACTTAGCATACAACTGCTTGTCTCTAAGGACATCCAATACAATTCTTAAGTGCTGAGCATGCTCCTGAGGATCTTTAGAATAGATCAAAATGTCATCAATGAAAATCACCACAAATTGATCAAGGTAAGGCTGGAATATTCTGTTCATGTAATCCATAAATACTGCTGGAGCATTAGTTACACCGAAAGGCATAACCAAAAATTCATAGTGCCCATAACGCGTTCGAAACGCCGTCTTAGACACATCTGAAGACTTTATACGAATCTGATGATAACCTGACCGAAGGTCAATTTTGGAAAATACTGTTGCTCCTTTGAGCTGGTCTAGTAGGTCGTCAATCCTAGGAAGAGGATACTTGTTCTTGATAGTCACCTTATTAAGTTGACGATAGTCAATACACAATCTCATGCTTCCATCTTTCTTCTTGACTAACAAGACCGGAGCACCCCAAGGTGATACACTGGGTCTAATAAAATGCTTCTGGATTAATTCTTCGAGTTGAGATTTCAGCTCTTTCAGCTCTGTTGGTGACATTCTGTACGGTGCCACAGACACTGGCTCCGCTCCTGGAATTAAATCAATTGAAAATTCCACCTCACGCTCTGGAGGTAAACTAGTTACTTCCGAAGGAAAAACATCTAGATATTCATTCACCACGGGAATATCACTGGGACTTAATTCTGATTCTGAAGCCACAGTAAGCATGACATAAAACCCCTTATCTTGAGCACAAATAAACTGGATTAACTGATGGGTGCGGTTAATCAATTCAGACAGAGCCACACCTTCTGTCGTATCACTGGTAGGCATATAAATACTCTTCTCTGAACATCCTATATACACATGGTTAGCGGAGAGCCAATCCATGCCTAAGATCACATCCAACTGCTCCATCGGGAGACAAACTAAATCAACATAATAGGTCTTACTAGACACAGTGATAGGACAGCTTTCACAAACATACTTTGCCTCAAATCCGCCTTCAGTAGCGGTAGATACTAACATTGGAGGGTTCAACGGAGACAAAGGTAATTGCAGCGTCTCCACACATTTATATGAAATAAAAGAACATGTAGTGCCGCAATCAAAAAGAACTTTTACTGGATTAGTACCCAAATAACACATACCGGCAATTAAATCTTCATTGGCTACAGCCTTTGCACCGTCAAGAGAGTACACTCTGCCTCTACTATTAGTTGTTCCTTCAGCTGATCCTTTACCACGTCTGTTTGGACACTCTGATATGAAATGCCCTGGCTGCTTACATCCATAACAAATACCAGCACCTACCAAGCACTCTCCTTTGTGCATCCTACCACACGTCTTGCAAGTGGGATTAGTCCGTAAAGGATTATGTTGTGGAGAGTATGTCTGTTTTCCTCTCTGCGGGGATCCTTTTGGCTTGAGCTTATCGTGATACTTATCTGACATCCTGCTTTTCTTCTTTTCATAAGCTGCTGATCTTTCTTTGGAGGTCTTAGCAAGTCCTGCTTCAACCACCAGACTGTCATGTACCAGTTCATCGTAACTTGCAGTTCTTTGGAGACTCACTGCAGTGTCAATCTCGCCTCTTAAACCTCGTTTATACTGATTCATCTTCCACACTTCATTCTCAGCATACTCGTTGTGTGTGGAGTAGTAGGACAACTCTTCAAACTTCTTTGTAAACTCAGCAACCGACATACTACCTTGCTTCAATTCCAAGAACTCTTGCTCCTTCTTTACCTTGTAAGACAAAGGTAAATACTTCTCCAACATCACTCCTTTAAAGTTCTCCCAATTCACTTCTACACCATTGGCTTCCATCCTGCGCTGAGCAGATTCCCACCAGTCTTCTGCTGCGCCTCTGAATTGGTTCGTGGCATAGACCACTTTGTCCTCTTTTGAACAATCAGCCATTCTAAAGATCTTCTCCATCTGTTTAATCCACTTCCTGGCTTCTTGTGGTTCACCTTCTCCGTTAAACTCCGGAGGGTGATGTCTGTTATACTCCCGAAACACGGGGTTACCAATTACTGGAGGAGGTGGTGGCTGTGGATGGAAACCTTGTCCCTGCTGCATCATCTCCATCCATTGCTGTTGAGATTGGGCCTGTTGCTGAGACTGCTGTTGCATCATCAGCATCATTTGCTGATACTGTAATGCATTCTGAGCTTGTTGCTCTTGGTACTGCTGCTGCCAGGCCTGTTGTTGTTGCATCATCTGTTCCCATGAATTCAAACTGGGTCCTCCACTTTCATCGCTAGCTTGATTGACACGAGGTCTACCTCTTCTTCTCCCAGACATCTTATCCTAGCTGTCATATACAAGTCAAAGTGATCAGTTTTAACTGAACATAACATCTAGAATAATGTCCTGGATCCAAGAGGTCCATAAACTTGGATTGTACTTTAATGACCCAAGGCACGGTCTGAATCGACCTGCTCTGATACCAATTGTAACACCCATACTAATTTTAACTAGTATATTAGCAAGAGTGTTAAACTGATACTGGATACATTTAAATACAATACAGAAAGTTGTTTAATAATTATACAGAACATAAATCTTTGATACAATCCATAGTCTGATACTAAACATTCTCCATTTTATCTATACATCATGATACAATATTATTTACAACACCAAGAAACATGAGCAGCACGATCAGTCTGTAGCTTTCTCTTTACCTTTACGTCGTGCTACCTGCGAGGAACCTGCACCAGAAGGAAAGGGATGAGACATAACGTCTCAGTGAGCTCCTACCCTACCTACTGTTGGCAACCTCGGGGAACCTAGGGTTGTCGTGCCTACCTCGGCGAACTCGGGGATACCTATGATCGCCAAGTCTCAATCTTACCCATAGAGGGCTATCTGTCTGTTTCTGATAATCTGGTGATCAAGGGGAGTCCTAGGATCACCGTCTGGTAGCTGCTAACTGATATCTGATAACTATCTAAATAAATATTTTCTGACTGATAAAGTAATAGAATATTAACTGATCTTTATGTTAGCGGTTAGCGTTGAACAAACAATGTTATCTGAGTTCATTTTACGGAATGCCCCCGGGTGGAGTAACCCCGAAGCACATTCCCCTGATAACCGGTGAAAATTCCTATCATATCAGGCTAACACCGGACTCCTCTTGTCGTCGTGCGGTTATCCTTGCGGAATAACACGTCCCACTGGCGTGAACCTCCTGCGTCCCACTGGCGTGAACAACAGAAGACACGACTTAATAATAATAGTCTTAACTGATGCGTATACCTCCCGTGTCCCACTGGCGTGAACGACGGAAGACGCGAATTAATAATCTTTAATCTTATGCATGAACCTTTCATGTTCCACTGGCGTGAACGATGAAAGTCACGACTTGAGGTAATAATCGTAATCTGTAATTTGCGTGGACCATTCGTGTTCCACTGGCGTGAACATCGAAGACCACGACTTAATATCTGTATAACACATGACTACTTAACCTATAATAGGTCCTAAGCTTGGATTCTGAAATTAATCTTGGCTTACATGTACTTAAATGAATGTAGGGATTTCACTTACAAGAGATAATCCCTATTACTAATCCCTTTATATGTCTACATAACTTAGGGCATAAGTATTCATCTCCTAATGCCATACTTATTCTTCTTCCTACCCTAATACCAAGCCAAGGCTCACGAACAAAAAGCTGGGAAAAGCAAAAATCGTAGCACGATCCTAGCAAATCGGAGCACGATATTTTTCGAAAGTTCCAGGAAAATCAGGGCATAAAATCGTAGCCCGATGCCCAGAAATCGTAGCACGATTTTGGCTTCAGCAGCACTCATAATTTGGCTTTCTAAGCTAATCCAAACATCCCCAAACTTCAAAATAGCTTATGGGAATGAAATTCACAAGGCATAAGGATAGATATTAACATGATTAAGCAAGGGATTAGATACACATAGGATTAGGGCATAATTCTAACTCTTGAATCAACTTGTAAAAACACTAAAACTACTCAAATGGGTTATACAACCCTATGGAGCTCACCTTAATCACAATTTGGTGCTTGATAATTCTGATTCTCAAAGCTATGGTTCCACTCTACTACTTTCTCTTGATATCTTCCTTATTTCTCCTTATTTCTAGTTCTTGCTCTAGCTTCACTAATCAACTTGCTTGTGATGTCTTCTCTCAAGAATTGGATGAGAAAATGATGGGTTATGGAGAGGGGTGAGGGCGTGTGAGTTGGGAAGGAGGGGAAGAGGATGAGCTGAATATTTGGAAAGGAAAATGGGAATAGAAGAGTGTGGAATAAGTTGGTAAGATATTCTTACCACTTATTTTAAAAACAAACTCCATTCTCCTCTAAATTACAATCATGCCATTCCAAACATTACTAAATTGTCTTGCTTCTCAATTGCGTCTAATACTGATAATAATTGCATCTAAGCGGGATGTTACAATAATTGCTAGTATCTTTCAAAAAAATTGCTAGTATCTTATTTTCTCTCCTTTATCTTTCTTTCATCAATAAAAAAAATGTAAAGAAAATATAGACTAAGTTGTCTCTGTTTATATTTATGGGGAGATAAAAGTGAATTATATATTTTTCAGAGACTAAATTAGGTCTTATAATTTTTCTCAAGAACTAAAACGAGTCTTCGTTTTTTTTAACTTGTAAAAAATATATTTGTTTAGTTTAATAACATTTAGTCATCTTATAAATAAAATAAAATAACGTTTAGACAAATATTGATAGATACAAGCATATGATAATATATAATAATCTAATTAATAAAAAAATAATCTAATTGATGTATGAAAAAATAACGTTTTGGAATGTTTTCTTTTTCTTCAGATCCAAGCTTAAAAAACTACACGATATGGTGTAAAAAAAATTGTAGAAAAATAAAAATTTGAAACAAAAAACAATAATGAAAAAAGAAGAACAAAATTTGTCTAAACAATTTTTTTTTGACAAGAAATTTGTCTAAACAATTGAAATGTGGAAATAAAATATCTCATTAAATTTTTTGATTGGAAAGATAAAAACACATTAATTGAATATGGGGTAAAAATGCAAATAACAAAAATTCTATGTAAAAAATCTTTCCATGTTTAATTTAGTTAATACTTAATAGAGTGCACATTGCTCAATTTAATTGGTTGATATTATGAAAGGTAAATTACCCTCAAATCATGAGGGGATAACGTATGCCTCACCTATATCTTTCACTAAGTCGATGGAGAAATGTCATAGCTTTACACGCTTATATTGATTACATATTTAATTTCCTTCTTTGATAGTGTATCTTAGACCATTTGCATGTAAATCATGAATTTCAATATCTAGAACCAAGATACGTGATTCTTCCCCTTAATGGAAGAGACACAAACTCAAATTTACCAAGATTTAACATATTTAGTACTATATCATAAAAGTATAAAACAAGTTAGGTCAAACCCGGAATTGAGAAGATGAAATATGGTTATCAGACAAATTCTAATATGGACCACAATGAGCATATGGTCCACCATGGATAAGTTTATTTCAGAATCTTAACGGTTAGATTTACTTCTCTATGTTATTGTAATACACCCTCTGCACATGATTTTTCTTTTAACTCTAATTTTCTCTCCTTTCTGTTTCTATTAAATCACTACATCAAATTTTCTACTGACAATATATAAAAATTGAAGTCCAACAAAATTTCATAACCGTCTTCATTAAAACTCATGATCTCTTTAACTTTATGTGTATAATGGTCATTTTAATAAATTTAATTTATTTGTTTTTTAAAAAATAAATTACGAATAATGATCATCATAAACTTAACCAATTTCCACAGCTAACTATAAAACTAATTTATTTGTTTTTTAAAAAATTAATTATGGATAATGGTCATATCCACTAACATCTACTGACAATATATAAAAATCGAAGTCTAGCAAATTTTCATAATCGTCCTTATTAAAACTCATGATCTCCTTAATTTTATGTGCATAATGGTCATTTTGCAAAATTTAATTTATTTGTTTTTTAAAAAATTAATTACAGGTAATGGTCATATCTACTAACAATATATAAAAATCGAAATCCATCAAAATTTCATAATCGTCCTTATTAAAACTCATAATCTCCTTAATTTTATAATCGTTTAGCAAACATTGAATGCGGATTAAATATTTAACTATGTTTTAAATATTAAATAAAAATTAATTTAATGGACACACTACATTAATTTACAATTTACAATGCATTGAATATTGGGTTAAACATGAGACAATCTTTTTTTTGTTTTGTTTTTGAAACAGCTTAATTTTATTCAAAACAAAAGAGCCTAGCACAAGAAGTGCAAAAGGCTGTATGTAGAGTACAAAACCAAACCAGAAAAATACACCACCACACAGTAAAGAAAAAAGACAACCGCAAGGCTCCAAGGCCGAAACAGAGAACACCAAACAAAGCAACACAAAGGCCAACTGCTATACAACAGAAAACCGAAACGCCAAGCAACCCCTAAACAGCGAAATTCCGCGGAACATTGTTTATAACCTAGATTATGTTGAATATGCAATGAACATGGAACATTGTTTATAACCTAGATTAAATAATTTTTTATGAGTGTTTGAATCTTTGATGAGTGGTGAATTTGAATGGTGTTTGTGGTTTGTGTGAGTGTAAAGAGGTTGATGATGGTGAAGAAATGAGAGAACAATGGGAAGAGGTTGAGGCTCAGAGCCGCGGCAGTGAATATCGCGGAGGCGGTGGTGGAGGATATGGCGAGGCGGCGACCGTCGTGGAGGTGGTGGATATGGTGGAAGAGACGGGGTCATGGAGACGGTAACCGTCGTAGAGGTGGTGGAGGAGGCGGAGGTTTTGGAGGTGGTGGCGGTGGCCGTCGTGATGGTGGTGGATATGGTGGACTGGTTGTTCATATGAACAGTTCATCAAAAAGTAGTCAGAAATTATGATCCAAAACAGTAAATAAATAAATAAATTGGAATGGATGTGTTGTTGAAATTGGGGAGAAGAAAGAAAAAAGGAGAAAGGAAATAAATACAGTGTCAAAGGCAACACAATAACACTAATGATGTGCTTAATCTGATGGTTAAAAAAAATCTTTGTATGTAAAATAAAACTGATCAATGGTGAAACATATTGACCAACTAGTGCATGAAAGAAGCCGTCGTGGTTATCAAATAAATCAACTTGAGCATGAAAAATGGCGACACATAATGTTACCTACGAGTTCTATTTTTGTACATGAGTATGTCCTCCAAGCTTTCAGATGTCTATTAATTAGAATATTTTACATTGTACTTATAACATGTTATAATAAAAGGATCTAAAACAAGAGCAACTTATTTTATTTTTTTTGGGTCAAGAGCAACTTATTTTATTTTTTGTCGTATTGAAAATGATATTTGTTCCAAATAACTTAATCACGAATGCATCACAAAGGAAATAGTACTAAACATCATGATATTTGAGCATCTTGATGAGAAATTAGCAAGTGTACTAATTCAAATCGGAGTAATAATTAAATTCGTCTCCACAGGGACTATTGTGACTTCAATTTAGCAATGGTGTTCATATTTAGGATGTGTAAATTAAGGGGGTTGCCTTTGGCAAATAGGTTTTGGTTGCAAAAGTGAATAAATAACTGAAAAATAAAAGTGGATTTCAAATTATGATGAAGAAATGATTAGGTCTTTCGAATCATCTATTCGCCGCTCATAAGTAATTTGCTTTTGAATCTTATTAGTGTCAACTAGTTCAAGACGATTAACAAAATTAGCTTAGATCAATCCCTTGATTAAAAGCCCTTTTTTCTAATTATAATTCCCTAATTCCTTAGGTGAACCTATAATCATCAAAGGTTTTTAAGTCCGTTAATCCAATGTCACAACTTATCAACGTTCCATTCCTAGATTGTCCGATAAGTGGTTCAGTATAAATAGGTCAAAGATTATAAGCTAGTGTCAATAGTCAAATAACCTTTCAAATCAGTTATATTGGGTCAGAATCATAAAAGCATTAGGCACAATTCATACTGAATAAACTAGATTAACATTCATAAGATTCAGAGTTACAGATTACATGCCAACAAGCTTAGAACAGATTCATCGCAAGACCTAATCACAATTAACTTAGCTACTCATGGCTAAAGCATAAATAACTAACTCAATTTGACGACTCATTACATGAATTGAAGAACCGGCTATGAGTATTTGATGGTCTCCCACCTTGGCTCAGATCTCCAGCTCCAATTATGCCAATTTTTCTTCTTCAAAATCGAACCCTTGCTTCAGAAATGGTTTTGGCTTTTATAGAAAAATTTCAGAAACGCACACATCGTGCTCCGATGGTAAGAAATCGTGCTCCGATTTCTTCAATTAATTCAAATTCAAGCCTGACGCGCCTTCAAATCGTAGCACGATTTGACACCATCGTGCTCCGATATTTTACGAACCAAAACTTCTTCAAAACTGCTCCAAATCGTGCTCCGATGCTGCAAATCATGGCACGATTTCTTTGCTCTCAAGGATCCTGAAAACTGCTCTTTTGTGGCTTGCTACCCACACAAAATCATCTGAACTCAACTAAAACAGTATAAACTTGCTAAAGAAAATAAAATATGACCAAGGGTCATCACAACCCCAAACTTGCATCGTTACTTGTCCTCAAGGAACAAACTTTTAACCTGAAATTCACCAGTAAAACAACAGCTTCTTCACCAATGGTATAATTCAAAGTTCATCTCCTTGTTAGCAATTGATGTGCTAACATCGTGTTCCAACATCCAACCCACAACTTCTCGCAACAAAATGGATATTACAAGGTTCACACAGTCGACATGCCAACTACTATATTACCAAGACTTGCAAAATTTCTAAACATCAATCAAAGTTACATCACAATACACACTTTTAAGGACTTTAAGGTTATACTGGGGCTAGGGTTAAAGGTGGGATAATATGGGAAGTAGGTTACATCAAACACCATTGGAGTTAGGCAAATCCTACTTATTTGAGCAAGTAACACCCCCACAAATTTTTTCTTATTACAACAAGAGGTCTAGAGAACTTACCATAATGCATCAGTCTCACAAATTTTTTGTAAGTTGATTTTTTTTTTTTGGTTCAACTTGTTATTATTTTTTTTTATATGAGACAAAAGTGATCTTTTCAATTCTTGTTCTCTAGTACCCCTACCCCAAACTTATAGTGTTGCTAGTTCCAAGAGCAACCCCAAACTTGAACTTTAAACCAGAATAAACACATATACACAACGCCTAACTCCAAAATAAATTGGGTTACATACTCTAAAGTCTCTAGGCTTGTAACATGGTTTATCACTGAAACAAGGGGTCTAACCTATCGGCTCAACTTGCCATGAAAAAGGATAATTCAATATAACAACAGGTTGGCTTCAAAGGCTCAAGGTACAAGCACTTTGCCTTAGTGTGTATAAGATATAACCAATTGACATAAAGAAAAATCGCAAGCCCTAGAAATAGCACCAGCATGGAACAATCATTTTTGTAAAATTGAAAAATAAATTGTGGCTATGGAACTTACAAGCTGAGGTATATGGAAGTTGTGGCTACCTAAACATCCGGCGGCCGTACACTTCACCATTGCAAAATCATGAACACGTCTACCTCCTTTGAACTTTCAAAAATACCATTGGTGAAAACAACCTGTCACTAAACCGGTAAACTTCAAGAGAAAAGAAAGCTCGTCAATAACAAACAAGTTCAGATGCAATTACAAACAGTGGGGGAAAAGCAAGTTTACACAATACGACACTACAAAGTTCAAATATTACAGACCCAGAAATTAAACAAAAAGTACTGCAACAAAAACAAAAGCGAGCAAAAACAAGATCAAAACAAGTTTGGGTTAAACCCAGGTGCATCAGCATGTCCACCCAACAAGTCGTCCAGCTCCTCATCAACCCCCTGGTCAAAGTCAGCCTCAATCTCATCTTCCCTCCGAGAAGCTCTACCCCTTTGCTCCCTGAAGTAAGCTCTCATCCTGTCCTTGGTACCAAACCGCGCAAAAGAACCTCTCGGTTTCTCTCTGTGTAAAGCAGCTGCCTCAGTAAAGCGCTGAGAGAAACGTGGAGGCTCCACATACAGCTGTGCAGAGGTTTCTTCCATCCAATTTGCTGCACCAAACATGTAATCAGCCATCAGAGGGTGAAGTGGCGGATAATCTGCTTCAGGTTGCTGCTGCTGCTGCTGAGGTTGTCCTTCTGGTTCAGCCGGAACCCCCCCTGCTCCCCTCAACTCTCTCATATACCGACCATGAGCTTTCTCATATTTGGCCATTGCAGTGTCATTAATCGGTATTTGAGAGCGGAAATAAATATCAGATGGCTCCGGTAAGACTCCCGCTTCTTCACAAAGGACATTAATCAAGCAACTATGCCCTAAAGTAGTGTTTTTGGTATGGACCAGATCTTTCAAGTTCTTGGCCATTAGCTGCCCCACATTCATCTCCTCAAACTCAGAAAGCAGCACCAAAAGGATGAAAACTCGTGAGGTAATCATCTCAGCAGCTGCCGAGGTATTGACAATCGTGGACAAGATGAAAGATGCCCACGCTCTAGGTACCGGCAACAAATCCGCAGTGTCCACACGTTGAGGGTTATTTTGAGGCGTTCTCCTTCTCCACCCCTTCCCTTCCTTCATCAATCCTACCAGCAGCTCATCCCACGCCTCCTGACTTTCGAGCCAATTCTGTGGTAATCTTCTCCTCTCGACATCACAAACCTCCGGCACTCTTAAACCCAACACCCAGTTAATGTTGTGAGGGCTAAAATCTATCTTTTTTCCCCTCACTTCAGACACGTACTCCTGCTGTTTCTGGTCAAAAGCATTGGCAAAGAATTCCAATGCAATTGACTTATTGCTGGACTTGGTTACCATTTTGTTCAGGCCTTCCCAACCTTTCGCTCCAATGGTTGCTTCGAATGTCCTGTGCTCAGTCAGATTCACCAAATCAAACCCTCTTTCCCCTATAAAGTCAAATTCCTTGATCACCTGATACCTTTCTTCAGCCTCCTCCGATTCAAATCTTCTGTATGGTGTTGGATGGGTAGGAGGGTTAGAAGGTGGGATGGATGAAGTGGCTTCTGGGTCGGTCCCTCTTCTTCTTTTAGCAAGGTTTGTGTTTCGGGAAGTTTTGGGTGCCATTTTGTGGGTTTTTGAGTGGAATTGATGGGTTTAGATGTGGTGGGTTGGTTAAGGATGAAGATGAATGAGTAGTGATGCTTGGAGGGATGAAGTATGAGTGGTTAAGCAAGAAATGGCGTGTGCTGGAAAAAAATTGGCAGGGCTTCGCTAAAAGTTTTGATGAGAATCCAGAAAAATTTTCTGATATAAATAGAAACAGAGGAAATCGTGCTCCGATGCCAGTCCATCGTGCTACGATTTCTTCTGTAACGGTCAGAATTTGAAAAATTTTCAAATATCGTAGCACGATCTGACCGTATCGTGCCACAATTTTTTACGAGATGGACAAGCTTGCTGGCTCACTGGATCGTAGTCCGATTCAAAACCATCGTACTACGATGTTTAGAAAAAATTTTGACTGCCAATTGACTAAAAATCGTGGCACGATATTCGAAAATCGTACTACGATTTTTTACGAAAGAATTTGCTCAGTTGCTGAACAAAATCGTGCCACGATGCCACAGGATCGTGCTACGATTTTGTTAAATCGTGCTCCGATGCCAATCCATCGTGCTACGATTTTCCAAGACTTGTTTTTTTCTTTTCTTATTTTCATCCACACACACTTTTTTTTTATACTGAAAACCAAAATGTACCTGCAAAGAGTGGGTTGCCTCCCACCAAGCGCTTCTTTATCGTCACTAGCTTGACTTCAAGCGACCTTTAGGTCCGCCAGTACCAGTCCTACCCTTTCTTTAGGGAGGTCACCTCCGAGATAGGGCTTAAGCCTTTGCCCATTCACTTTGAAAGTCCTGTCTCCTTCTGGAGTTATCAACTCCACCGCTCCATGTGGTGATACATTCTTTATCACAAATGGTCCTGACCACTTAGACCTGAGCTTTCCAGGAAACAGCTTCAACCTGGAATTATACAACAAAACTAATTGCCCAGCGTTAAATTCCCTAGGGATTAAGTGTTGGTCATGGTATCGCTTGGTTCTTTCTTTATAAATGAGCGCATTCTCATACGCTCTCAGCCTCATCTCCTCTAACTCGTTGAGTTTCAAGAGTCTTTTCTTACCAGCAAGAGTTTGGTCTAAGTTTAAAGACTTGATTGCCCAAAAGGCTTTATGTTCCAACTCTACTGGTAAGTGACAAGCCTTACCATAAACCAATTGATATGGGGACATCCCCATGTGGGTCTTGAAAGCTGTCCTATAAGCCCACAGTGCGTCGTCTAATTTCCTAGACCAGTCCTTCCTATTTGACGCAACAGTTTTCTCTAAAATCTGCTTAAGTTGGCGGTTTGAAACTTCAACTTGCCCACTAGTTTGAGGGTGATAAGGGGTTGCAACTTTATGCTTGACATCATATTTCTTTAAAACAGTTTCAAGGTACTTGTTGCAAAAGTGCCTCCCCCCATCACTAATCAAAACTCTAGGGGTCCCAAACCTAGTGAAGATGTGTTTTCGCAAAAAATTAACAATCGTGTTGGAATCATTAGCAACACAAGGTATTGCCTCAATCCACTTGGTTACATAATCAACACAAACCAAAATATGCAGATAAGAGTGAGATGACGGGAAAGGTCCCATGAAGTCGATGCCCCAGCAATCAAAAGGTTCTATTTCAAGAATTCCATTTTGGGGCATCTCATTCCTTTTAGAGATATTACCTGTGCGCTGGCACTTGTCACATTGTTTCACAAACTCATGGCAGTCTTTGAAAAGTGTGGGCCACTAAAAACCGCTTTGCAAAATCTTGGCGGCGGTTCGGTCACCACTATGGTGGCCCCCATAAGCTGAGTTATGGCAGTGCCACATGATCCTTTTGGCCTCCGCACCTGCAACACAACGTCTAATCAAACCGTCAATGCTTACCTTAAACAAGAAAGGATCGTCCAACAGGTAATGGTTGGCCTCTTTGAAAAACCTCTTCTTTTGTTGCCAATCCATATAATCAGGAACCAAGTTCCCGACCTTAAAGTTGGCCATATCAGCGAACCATGGCCTCTCCTCCACCACAAACAACTTCTCATCCAGAAATTCTGCAGCAATTTCCTTCTCTCTTGTTGTGACCTCCCGGTTGTCCAATCGAGAAAGGTGATCTGCTACCACATTCTCGACTCCCTTCTTGTCCCGAATTTCAAGATCAAATTCTTGCAACAGCAAGATCCATCTCAATATTCTAGGTTTTGAGTCCCCCTTTGTCAACAAATATTTTAGAGCAGCATGATCTGTAAAAACAATGACTTGGGACCCAATTAGATAAGACCGAAATTTTTCCAACGCAAACACTACGACAAGCAATTCCTTTTCAGTTGTGGAGTAATTAACTTGATTTTCATTCAGAATTTTGCTTGCATAGTAAATTGCATGGAAAAATTTCTCCTTTCGTTGGCCTAAAACTGCTCCAACCGCGTAATCACTTGCATCACACATTAATTCAAAAGGAAGATCCCAATCAGGAGCAATGATTACGGGTGCAGTTACCAACTTGGTTTTAATCACAGAAAAAGAATTCAAACAATCAGAGTCAAAATTGAAATCATTTTCTTTAACTAGGAGGTTACAAAGGGGCTTAGCAATTTTAGAAAAATCTTTGATAAATCGCCGATAAAAACCAGCATGCCCCAAGAAACTCCTTACCCCTTTCACATTAATCGAGGGAGGTAGTTTTTCTATAACCTCAACCTTGGCTTGATCCACTTGAATGCCTTTCTCTGAGATTTTATGTCCCAAAACTATACCCTCTTTAACCATAAAGTGACATTTTTCCCAATTTAAAACAAGGTTAGTTTCGGTGCACCTCTCAAGAACAGCATTCAAGTGGTGTAAGCAAATATCAAAAGACTTACCAAATACAGAGAAGTCATCCATAAATACCTCTATGTTTTTCTCCAGCATGTCAGAAAAGATGGAGAGCATACATCTTTGGAAAGTGGCAGGTGCATTACACAGTCCAAATGGCATCCTCCTATATGCGAAAACACCAAAGGGGCATGTGAATGCTGTTTTTTCTTGATCCTCCGGAGACACTGCAATCTGATTGTACCCCGAGTATCCATCCAGAAAACAATAGTACGCTTGCCCCGCTAATCGCTCCAACATTTGATCCATGAAGGGCAAATGGAAGTGGTCCTTTCGAGTGGCCTGATTCAACCTCCTATAGTCAATGCACATCCTCCAGCCTGTTACCGTTCGGGTAGGGATCAATTCATTCTTCTCATTTGCTACCACAGTCATTCCACCTTTTTTAGGTACCACATGTACTGGACTTACCTATGCACTGTCTGAAATAGGGTAGATCATTCCTGCATCCAAAAGCTTGAGGACTTCCTTCTTGACAACCTCCTTCATTATGGGATTTAAGCGTCTCTGGGGTTGGACCACCGGTTTGTATTCTGCTTCCAAGTGGATTTTATGCATGCAATAAGCTGGACTGATTCCCTTGAGGTCTGCGATATTCCACCCCAGTGCACTTTGGTTTCCCCTCAGTACCCTCATAAGTTTTTCTTCCTCAAGGGCAGATAAAGAACTGCTGATTATTGCTGGCTTGGTGGCATCTTCACTTAAAAACACATACTTCAGATGTCCTGGAAGTTCTTTCAACTCTGGAGTGGTTAACTTTTCATCTTTGACTATCTCCAGTGCTTCAATTCTTTTGGCCACGGACTCAACCTTGGAAGCGTTCAGCTGTTGCACACACTTGTCAATCTCATCACCCTGGTCTTTGTTCCCAATGTCAATTGAGTTAACCATTACTCTTTCTAAAGGCTGCGCCGGTGTTTCTTGTTGAGTCGTGTTCTCAACCAACTCATCAATAATATCCACCCGATAACACTGAGGATTCTCATTCCTATGTTTCATGGCCTCAAAAATATTGAACACAACCTGCTCATTCTGAAATCTCAGCATCAACTCCCCCATCTCAACGTCTATCAAGGCTCGCCCAGTTGCGAGGAAAGGTCTTCCGACAACAATGGAGTCTCATCGTCTTCTTCCATATCTAAGATTACAAAGTCAGCAGGGAATAACAGATCATTCACCTTCACGAGCACATCTTCTAACACACCATAAGGATGAGAAACTGAGCGATCTGCTAAGGTAAGAGTCATTTTAGTAGGCTTCGGCTCCCCACATCCTAACTTCTTCATCATAGACAAGGGCATCAAATTCACGCTAGCCCCCAAATCACACAATGCTCTTCCAATACTCACCTTCCCAATAATGCAAGGAATGGTGAATGCACCAGGGTCTTTTAGCTTGGGAGGAAGTTTCTTTTGAAGAATAGCGCTACAGTTTTCTGACAAAGCAATGTTTTCGCCATCTCTCGGCTTCCTTCTTCCAGATAATAGATCCTTCATGAACTTAGCATAGACTGTCATTTGATCAAGAGCCTCACTGAATGGAATGTTCACCTGTAATTGACTGAACAACTCCATGAACTTCTTAAACTGACCTTCTTGCTTTTCTTTCTTTTTCGACAAATGAGGATATGGCAATTTAACATATGATGGCACCTCCTGCTTCTTATCCCCTTCTTTCAAAATCTGGTTTCTTGTCCTCCTAAGAATAGAATCTACATCAATCAACTTCTGACTTTTTTCTCCCTCATTTTCTTCACTTTTTTCTCCCTCTGAATTTTTTTCTTCCTTTTCATTTTCAACTCCACCATATTTTTGTTCAACCAACACCTCTTCCTCCTCTTTCTTTTCAACTACACCATTTTTAGTAGCCTTTGGAACCACTGGTAACAATATTTTTTTACTTCTCAACTCAATTGCCTTGCAGCTTTCATTCTTTGGATTATCTTGAGTATTTCCTGAAAAGCCTCCATTTGCTTGATTAGCTATTTGTTTTGCAAGCTGACCAATCTGATTATCAAGATTTTTCATCGAGGCCTCATTGTTTCTTTGGACAGCTTCCTGATTCGCCTTGATCTCTTGAAGGTTGGTTTGGGTAAACTTAACAAAACTAGTCATGGCTTCTTCAAAAGCTGATGGCTTTCTCTGTTGTTGAGGTTGGGGATTAGGTAGAAGAGGGTTTAAGGTATTGTTGTTTGAGTATTTGAGGTTGGGGTGTTGTGCCCATCCAGGGTTATAGGTGTTAGAATAAGGGTTACCTTTTTGAAAATTTCCCATGTAGTTAACATCCTCACTCACTCCTTCAGGAACGCACTCCCCATTCGCATGTCCTTCACCACAAAAATCACATTTGAGAGCGGCTGCTTGTTGAATTTGTTGGACTTGAGTTTACTGAGCTTGTAACTCTCACTAACCTCAAACACTCCTCTTCTCCCCTTTTCAGTTTCAGCACGATACTCATTTTGGACCATGTTCTCTATAAGGGTTTGGACTTCAAGGTCAGTTTTCGTTCTCATACTTCCCCCAGCTGAGGCATCTAACAACATCCTATGGTTAGGTTTCAATCCCTCCGTGAAAACTTGCATTTGAGTTTTCTCGCTCAAGTCATGTGCAGGACATCTCTTAAGTAACAGTTTAAACCTTTCCCATGCATCATACAACGATTCATTGTCTCCCTGCTTAAAGTTTGTGATCTCATGTCTTTTCTCCCAATATCTGGACATGGGAAAAAATCTCTCAAGAAATTTCAGCTCCAGCTCATCCCAGGTTTGGATAGTTCCACTCGGAATGGATAACAACCAGTCTTTAGCCCTCCCGGTGAGAGTAAAGGCAAACAGTCTAAGTTTCTTTTGATCCTCCGTGACATGGGCTGGTGGTACACAGAACTGACAGGTTTCATAGAATCGGCTTAAATGTTCATGAGGGCTTTGAGCATCTCTCCCCTCATATTGGTTTTCTTTCAGACCTTGTTGAACAGAGGTCTTGATGTCAAAAGCTACGGGGTTGGCTGGTTGAAAAACATGGGTCAGTTGCCCTCTATTGGCCGCCAACCCATAGTCTCCCATCATCGGTCTTAGCGGTGGTTGGGGTGGATTATCTCCCATAGTAACAGTTTCAGTTTCAACAGGTGCAGGTTCAGTGCATTGTGTTCTAGGACTAGGGTCAGCTGATCGAGCTAACCGGACAGCTCTCCGATTGGCTCTTGCGGTCTTTTCGATCTCAGGATCGTGCAACAGTTCTCCAGGCTACACTCTACCTCGCATAAACAGCAAATGAATACCTTAGTAGCACTGCACAATACAAAATAATGCAACTGTTTTCAGCTTTTTCGTACAAAAAATTTAAAATACAGAAATTAAATTGCAGAAATCCTAAATAATCACAATATCGCCTTGTTGAAATGATTCAACAGTCCCCGGCAACGGGGCCAAAAACTTGATGAGAAATTAGCAAGTGTACTAATTCAAATCGGAGTAATAATTAAATTCGTCTCCACAGGGACTATTGTGACTTCAATTTAGCAATGGTGTTCATATTTAGGATGTGTAAATTAAGGGGGTTGCCTTTGGCAAATAGGTTTTGGTTGCAAAAGTGAATAAATAACTGAAAAATAAAAGTGGATTTCAAATTATGATGAAGAAATGATTAGGTCTTTCGAATCATCTATTCGCCGCTCATAAGTAATTTGCTTTTGAATCTTATTAGTGTCAACTAGTTCAAGACGATTAACAAAATTAGCTTAGATCAATCCCTTGATTAAAAGCCCTTTTTTCTAATTATAATTCCCTAATTCCTTAGGTGAACCTATAATCATCAAAGGTTTTTAAGTCCGTTAATCCAATGTCACAACTTATCAACGTTCCATTCCTAGATTGTCCGATAAGTGGTTCAGTATAAATAGGTCAAAGATTATAAGCTAGTGTCAATAGTCAAATAACCTTTCAAATCAGTTATATTGGGTCAGAATCATAAAAGCATTAGGCACAATTCATACTGAATAAACTAGATTAACATTCATAAGATTCAGAGTTACAGATTACATGCCAACAAGCTTAGAACAGATTCATCGCAAGACCTAATCACAATTAACTTAGCTACTCATGGCTAAAGCATAAATAACTAACTCAATTTGACGACTCATTACATGAATTGAAGAACCGGCTATGAGTATTTGATGGTCTCCCACCTTGGCTCAGATCTCCAGCTCCAATTATGCCAATTTTTCTTCTTCAAAATCGAACCCTTGCTTCAGAAATGGTTTTGGCTTTTATAGAAAAATTTCAGAAACGCACACATCGTGCTCCGATGGTAAGAAATCGTGCTCCGATTTCTTCAATTAATTCAAATTCAAGCCTGACGCGCCTTCAAATCGTAGCACGATTTGACACCATCGTGCTCCGATATTTTACGAACCAAAACTTCTTCAAAACTGCTCCAAATCGTGCTCCGATGCTGCAAATCGTGGCACGATTTCTTTGCTCTCAAGGATCCTGAAAACTGCTCTTTTGTGGCTTGCTACCCACACAAAATCATCTGAACTCAACTAAAACAGTATAAACTTGCTAAAGAAAATAAAATATGACCAAGGGTCATCACATCTCACTTTTTAATATACTTATTCAACCTCTTATTCCATTTTTCTTATCACATAATCAATGAGATGTGTTATATGAATTGAGTTGTCCCGTATCAACGTCGTATGATCTCTCTTCTGAAGACATTATCAATCTAAGGTCGTTGGTCTTTGAATGTCAACTAAAACATTTTTCAAAATAGTATCAGTATTAAACATCACGCGTAGGGATGACAACTTGGTCTACCAAATCCATATTCATCCAATCCATCCACCATAAAATTCATCAAATTCATCCACCAAACAAAATTTTTGTTAATGGATTGGTTTTGGATCCAACCATTTAGAACAATGGATGAATTGAATCGATCCACCTTATTTTAAAAGTTCAATGGATTATTATTTTTTTAAAAAAACAAATCAATTGGATCATTTTAAATAATAAAAACACGTTAATTTTAAAAAATAAAAATAACTTATTTACAAAAAAAATTATAAAAAAACTGAAACAATTGAAAAAAAAACTGAAAGAAAAAAAAAATTTAGGAAGAAACTTAGGTACAATTCCTTAGGTGCTTTTCGTATGGTTCTTAACTAAATTTACCATGATTTCCTTAAATCCTTAATTTTCTTAAAGTTTGTTATATCAAAAAAATTTGTATTTTTAGTTAAGAACCATACGAAAAGCACCTAAAGAATTGTACCTAAGTTTTGTCATTTTTTTTAATATTAAAATATTATTTATTTAATATATTATTAATATTTAATATTATTTTAACATTGACGGTGGTCAACGCCGGAGGTCCGCAGTGAACCCCGCCCGCCGCCGTAATCTTGCCGGAGCTCCGGTCAACCGCCGCTGCGATTCGCCGGAGCACCACCGTAGTCAACGGTGGTCAACGGCTGTGGTGGTCGGTCAACAACTGTGCACCACCACCTCTTATTATATATTTAATTTTGTTTGGGCTGAGACAAAAATCAAGTTTGAGCTTTATAATAAAATCTGTTTTGGGCTTAGACATAAATAAATAGGTTGAATATTTTTACTTTTGGGACCAATTAATTAACTAAATATTTATGAAATACAAATTAAATAAATAACACATTTTATTTGATGGATCAGATGGACAACCCATCCGTTAAAATCTAGTAATGGATGGATTGAATGGTCAATATACTTAATGGATAGATCAAATGGTTTTTTTTTCAACAAGAAAATTAGTGGATTGTAATGTATTAATGAATTTCTTTTGATCCATCCATTAGGATCTAAATCCATATCCATCCAATCCATCCATTTTGTCACCCCTAATCACGGGCATAAGCTCATCATTCATTTACGTACGAGAGAGTAATAACTACTCTGCATATGTGTAGGGAATGCAGAATGTATATGGATAATAATACAATAAATATTACTCCTATATGCACATTAATTTTATTTATCTTGTATTGTGTGGATAATGTTGAAGTTAATGCTTTGGAGATCTTGTGGTTTGTCGTAAGAATATATACGCAAAATGACAAAAACAAGTGTACTGAAATCAGTGTCTGCAGGTGCAGCACGTGTCTATCTCATTTTTATTTTTGGCAATTGTCATGAAACCATAAATGAAAAAGAAAATTAATATCAGAGCCTGTTTACTGCATCGTACATCAATCATAGACACTGTTTTTTTGTCGTTTTGTAACATGCTCCAAAGACTCAGGATGACCCTGCTCTTGTTTGTTTGGTTTGTTTTCAGTATACAAGACCCATTGAGACCATGAGAAAAGCGCACACACAAGACCCATTGTAAAACTCTACAATATTTCTAAATACAATGGCTCTCCAGTTTTACAATGGATCTTTTAGTGAAGGGAAGAATTCCTAGCAATGACAAGGTGTAGAGGGATCGAGAATTGAAACATGTCTCCATAGAATGAGTTAGGTAATATATGCCCTAACTCTAAATCAGACATTAAACATTCATATATTTCTTTTTAATTTGAAGACTAGCACAACTATAAGGGTTTTCCTCCACCAAACAATTGCTGCCACACAACTACATTACGCATGAAAAATAATAACTATCACGTGTCAACCTCAATAGAAGCATTGCACCCTTATTGCATTCGTGTAGCATAGCAGTAACATCAATGACCCCCTAGACATTAAATATATATGTAAATTTCGACATTTGAAAATTTATTAACATGTGGCTCTTTTTCTCAAAAAATTTAAAAATTCAATGAGGACCTTGTGCGGCCACGCCCACCCCCATGTATTCTATGTTCCAAAATTTTCTGTCTCATCCAAATTCCCTTCTTCATACATTTCTCATACCACGCGCGTCTAGACGTGTATTTAAGTTTAATTGTTAGGGTATGTAACTTTTAACTCAACCGATAAAAATGTTAAAATTGTTAGATTAAACGTTTTGATTGAGTTACGAATTCCGACTCCTTTATTTGTTCATGAGTTTCAATTGTTATTTTTCATTTTGTCTATCTAAAAAAAAGATTAATTGTTAGACACTATTTTTTTCACACATGTATCCCATAAAATCCCGTACATAGATAAAAGTCATGCTATATATAAAGTGATTTAATTGGGTGTATATGTAAAAATGTTTTACACCGTCAATGTGTACAATTAAATCATTGTATTTATTGTTTTTTTTTTTAAAGAATTGTCTTTCTATAATTGCATATATTATACATTTTTAAAAAAACAAAAAAAAGTTTAGTACATGTATGTAACATTTTAATCGTTATATAAAAGCTTCGATTAAACTAGGGATGTAGTACATGGGTTGGATCAACCCAGAAAACCCAGTCAAACCCATCCAAAAAACCCAAAAAAGTGGACTGAGTTGGGTAATTGAGTGAGTATGATTTTAAAAATGAAAAACCCATAAAAAATAACGGGTTTCGGGTAAAACCAGACTCAAACCCAATAAACTCACTTACCCAATAATCCCAACATTTTTATTTTTATTTTCATTGAGAAGAAGGAGAATACAAAAGATTTTGGTCATAAATCAAGTCTAAGTTTCAAAATTGATAAAAGATATTCTCTATATTGAAAATCAAAACATGCTAGAGTTACAAATTTGCATGTTCCATTTTTTGGTTGTTTTGATGCTAATGCAATTTTATGTTATGCAACTTTAGTTTGTTGCAAGTATTTTATGATGAACTTCATTATATGATATTATCATTTATATTTTTTTACGGTAAAATATAGTGAAAATAGGTTATACAATTTTTTTTAGAAAATAAAAAAGTTCGAGTATTTTTTATGAAAAAATATGACGACTCATCATTTAGTCATTTAATATTAACAAAAAAACGAAAAAGAAATTTGGGTAACCCACTACCCAACCCAACCCAAACCGGAAATTAGTGAGTTTACCCAAATCAGCTCAATAGTGTAACGAGTGGTTAATTTACCTCAGCCAAACCGGAGTACCTTATATGGTTCGTGTCTTGCGTTTGGCCAAACCCAACCCAAATCGACCCACGTACACCCCTAGATTAAACTATTAAATTCTATGTTATGTTATATGTATAATTATATGCTCAGGTTGAGGGGAAAACTATTTATATCTAAAATTAATTATAATATATAAAATAGCAACGTATCATTTTCTTTTTTTGGTACAACAACTTAGCATTTTCTTTTTAGACATAAAAACATGCCAAATTTTAATAGTACTTTTTTAAGCAAGAAAAACGTGTTGCTTTAGAAGGCACCACAAACTCCAACAAAAAACATGCCAAATTTTATTGATAATAAACAAAAAATACAACAATTTGGGGACATAAACCAAAACTAAGGAAAAGAAAAAAAAACTTACAAAATGCAGAAAAAGGCAATCAAAATAGAAAAATGTTATCCCACCAAAAAAAAATCTTATAAAGCTAACTAAAGGAGAAAAACTTATCTTCACAAGAATTGTCTTCCTGAAGATATGAAAAATGTTAAAACAGAGTGACTTTAGCAACTGCAAACAGTTAACGGCCAAGGAACAATAGAAGAAATGGATTGCATTGTCAATAAACATTTTGAATAATTTGACATTACAAATGAAAAAAATATTTACATTGGCAATGTATTTGAATTAAATCATTTTAAAATTAATTAAGACATAGTTAATAATTATTTTATGTTTCTAATACTACAAATATTTCTAATAACTTGTGTTAAACAAATATTTCTTTTCTATATTTCCAATTTGATATCATTATTTAGATATTTATTTAGGTATTTTAAGAAATAATATAATGACATATCTAAATGATGTTTGTGTAATTTTTTTATCTTGTTAGTACACTAATAGAAAAATTAAATTTGGAGAGGTTGGCAATATACATATAGCTTTTTTTAATGGGATTGAGCACTAGGGATGGTAAAGTGGGTCGACCCGTCCCGTTTAAACCCGTCCGCTTAAACTCGCCAAAAGCAGGATGAGACGAGCCGGGTTTTTATCTTGTTAGTAATTGAAAAATTAAATTTGGAGAGGTGGACATATATACATATAGCTTTTTTTTAATGGGATTGAGTACTAGGGATTGTAAAGTAGGTCGACCCGTCCCGTTTAAACTCTTCCACTTAAACTCGCCAAAAGCAGGACGAGACGAGCCAGGTCAATTTAGGTGACCGAGTCCAAACATGATTTTTAATGCATTGTTTTTAACAATTTTATTGTTTAATGTTTTCTTAAACAATTTTATTGTTATAAAAAAAATATGTTGATGTTTATTAAAATATAATTGACGGCAAATAAATTTGTGGTAAAACACAAGCTTATGAGACAAATTTAGATTATAACGAGTTATTTGGTCGCTTTACTTTAAATTATGTCTAACCCGTTGATAAAAAAAATTAAAATTGCAAGTTGATGAATTGCAGACCGGGCCGCTCTGCCCCATTTTTTCAACGAGTTAAGCGGGTCGAGCCAACTAGGAATGGCAAGTTCAAAACTTCAGCTCAATCCGCCAAAAATAGCGTGTTAAATGATCCGGCCCGACGGATTGGGCCGTCAATTTTATTTTTATAAATAACATCATAATGATGTAATGAAATTAAATTATAAAAATAAAATTTCTAATCACTAACCTAAAGAATGACATTATGATGTAATGAAATTAATTTATATTTATATTTTTTTAAATAAACAAAATATATTATCGGGATGCTCAGAGTTCGAACTCCGACCCATGCATATATTATGCAATGTCCCTTATCAATCGAACTAAGTTCACAAAGAATGAAAGTGTATACATTAAATTCTTTTTTAAAACGTACTCATTATCGTTCCTACTTTGGGAAAATGTTTTTTTTTTAAACATGGTAAGTGTATTTAAGAATATAGTAACATTCTTAACTATAAATTGAATGTGTCAAAAGTAAAAATCTATAAATTGAAAAATGGACAGACAATCATAGAAAAATATAACCGCGTTCATTTTTTTTACTAAAAATAACCGATATTCATTCATTTAAATTGATAAAATACATTGATAAAATACAAATTCGCTAAAAACAAAAAGGATGAACTTTTGAAACAAATTCACAACATTCATGTTAATATCATAAAACAACAAAGTACAAAAACCTACAAATATAACTATATACAAGTGTCTGAAATACCCATGTTTTCAGATTTAGAACGTTGATGACACCAAAGTTATTGATTGGATCGGCACTGGATCAAAACTGATCTGACAATTTAAACCGAATAAACATCAGAACAGGATTGGAAAGAAAAACAATGTTGCACTAAGACCACAAAATCATGAATTAAAAAATTAAATAGATATGAAAATCATTTATTTAAATAAAATGGTAGAAGATAATGCGTTCATTAACTCCATGGAAAAGTTCAAAATCAATTATTATAATTTTTGGAAAATCCATAACTAATTATTATTTTTCATTTATTATAATTTTTTAACATATTTTAAAATGTACAAAATCAAAGATAATTTTAGAAAAGTAACGTGTCCTTGATTCTTATAGCAACAAATTTGGTATAGATTTCAATTAAAAAAAATCTATAATTGGTAGAATTTTTTTGTATTTTTTTTTACAAGAAATAACATGTTTACAACCCTCGGGAGTTGGCTGGTGGTGAAGGTTTGGGACTTAGGAGTATGTTTCTCTCTAAATTTGTTCAGTTCTCCCTCAACAATTCTTCAGTTGGATCTATCAATACATAGGGTTGCTCTGACTTCAATTGGACTCGGCTAGTAGACAACGAGATGGATGTACCAAATTAGTTGATCCTTGAACCGAATATCGAGTTAAAAAAAATCACATGTTAACTACACTTACAACAACTTAGGACTGCAACTTAGTGTTCTCTATTTTTAATCATTCGGACGCCGCAACCATTCTCTCCACTCCTCTTTATAACCGTCCAAGTGAAGACTGCCGTATCTGGAACACAACACTTGATGGCTCCTATACGGTAAAATCTGCGTACATAATCTACATCGATCTCTTGCATGAATCATCCACGACACATCTCACCCCTTCTTGGGAGCTCCTTTGGAATTTAAAGGTCCCACTGAGAGTTTGTTCCTTTCTTTGGCGATTGGCTCATCAAAGTTTGCCTACTCGGTCTAACCTTTCCGTTCGTGGTATTCCTTGTGACGACTCATGTGTATCTTGTAATCTTTTTATGGAGTCGCATATGCACACCTTTTTTATTTGCACCCAGGCCACCGCTTGTTGGGAAATAATTGGCATTGACAGCTTGATCCGAAATATGGTACATATGGCAGATAATTTTATGGCTATGCTATTTGACTTACTTGACAGGTTACCGGAACAGCAAAGGCTAACAACTGCCATGACTCTTCAGAGTTTGTGGAAGAGCCGCAATCTGAAGCTATGGGAATCTACCGATACTACCCATGCTGCCATCGTATCTCGTGCCTGTTATGTTCACCGTGACTGGAGTTGCATGCAAAAGGCGGAATTCATTCAGCCTAATTCAGACAACAACTTCTCATGGACGAAACCTCCAAATGGTACGAAGAACTGCAACGTGGATGCCACTATAACAACAATTCCATCGTAGGGTATGGTATGTGATTTCGAGATCCATTTGGGCAGCTTTTACTTGGAAAATCATATTACATGCAAATTTCTGCTACTGTTCTTGAAGTGGAAACCATTGGGCTGCTAGAAGCTATGAAGATGGCAATTTCCAATGGCATGCATAATGTTATGTTTGAAACTGACAGTAGATCCTTAATGAATGCACTCTACTCTACTACTACTCTCCTCAATGAATTTGGAGACCTTGTGATTCAATGTAAAAATATCTTGTGAAGTAATCACGACTTTGTGGTGTCGTTTGTTAGAAGACAAGTAAATAAGGTTGCTCATAGTATTGCTAGAGCCGCCTTATCACATCCTCGCCCCTTTGTTTTTCATGTTGTTTCCACTACTATGTACTCTCTTATTATGAATGAAATGCAGTAATTTCGCCTTTGCTAAAAAAAAAAAAAACTACACTTACAGCGTAGAATATTTCATTAAAAATCACATGTTAACTACACTTATGAAGTAGTTTATGAAGAACTATATAAAGGATAACAAGTTTTGTGTAGTTTTTCTTTTTTTTAGGGGATTTTCTTTTTTCTTTTAAGTTTTACTTTTTCCTCTCATTATTTCTCTATTCGAAGTATGTCATAAACTTACTTTTGAAAAAATAAAAACTAGAAAATGATATATATCAATCGACTAAACTCGCAGAAGATATACCAAAAAACGCTAATTAATGAAATATAAAATATAAAAGGTGTGTCGGACATTAGACTCCGTAATTATTTTATGAAAATATTTTCTCTTTTATATTTTAAAATTTGTGTTAGTAAACTTATCTTCTCGTCATCATAACAATTCACTTTAAGGTTCTGTTTAGATTGATGGAACAGAACGGAATAGAACATAATGAAATGGAGTGGAATGGAGCGGAACGGAACAAGAACTTCATTTCACTGTTTGGGTATTTTACGACGGAACATAACAAACTTTTTATTCCATTGTTTGGAAAGTGGATGGAATGAAATGAATTATGACATTTTTATTCCATTATTATCATTATATAACTATTAACTATTAAGTAGAATTTTTTTTAAGGAACTATTAGGTAGAACTAAAATAGTTAAATCTTAAAGTTGTCTTCTTTTTTATTTTTACACTTTCTGATTTTTGAATTTAATTAGTTTAGTATGTATGAAGTTTTTCTATTATTTTTATCTGAAATGTAAACTAACATATCGAAAATTCATGGTTTGGCATAAGAAGTGATGCATTTGCTTTTTAATAAAGACATAAAAATGGGTTTGGCTGATAAAAAATTAACACATGAAAATGGGTTTTTAATAAAGACATAAGAAACAATAACACATGAAAAATGTAAATTAACATATGATGGGTTGTTAATGAGATGACGTGATGCAACGAGTTTTAAGAATTACGAACATGAAACAGAGAAACAAAGCACGTGTGAACACCGAAAGTAGCAAGAATACAAGCAATTGAGAAATAGAAAAAAAAACGAGAAAGAAAGGGTTGGAGAATTGTTTCACCGGTCAAAATCGAAACAATCCAATAGAAAAACAATAAACTGAACGAATCCAAACCGAAATCGCATAAAACCGCATTTGGTTTGGATGTATTCAGATCACTTTTTTACTCAACCGCATAGTTTGGTTTGGTTTGCGGTTTTATTTTACCAATCAAACCAAACCAAATCAAACCGCAACCTAAGAAAAACGCGTATACTTTTTTTTTGACAGAGTCTCACATATACTTACTAACAAGCTAAAATAAATAAATACATACAAATGATGTTTTGTAAATAATTGAATGAGAGTATAAAAAAATTTACTTTGAATGTGAATCAGTATCAATAAATTCTCATTCATTATTTGTCAAAAGATCTCTTAAAAAAATATTTGTCAAAAGAAAAAAAAATTCTCTATTCATTAATAAAATAATCTATTGAGATTTCCCTTTTTCCATTTATACGTAATCTCTTTAACTGCAATGTCTAATCTTTTTTAGCAATCTCTAATAAATATTGTCAATTAAGGAACATAGACTAATTTTCTTTTTAAAAAAGTGAACTTATAAAACAATATCATAATTTATTTTGAAGGAAACAAATTTAATATTATCATCATAATTTTTTTAATTCGTGTAATTTAGTCAACAAATTTGATATTTTTTTTGAAAATATTAGTTTTGTAGAAAAAAACAGTGACTTAAGTGTCCTTTACACAAAAATAAATTAACTTTCATAATCGATCACTTGAAATTTCGTACACTCAATCAACACTTTATCTATCACATTTATCACATCATCGATTTATCTCATATATCACGCCATTCTCTCTAGTTCTTTCTCGTGACGTGGTTGAGACGTTTTAACATTCACCAAACATTTTCCTAAAATAAAAAATAATAAAGGTTTTGCCATCCCCCATAAAACCCCTTTATATTCTCTTCACAGTTTGCATTCTCTCTATCCACAAAACAAGTACAAACCCAAACCAACCAAGCCATGTCTCGTCATAGACGCACACCTTCTCAAGCCATTCCACCTGAGATATTCGCTGCTGATATCTTCACAAAACCATTTGACTTGACTCCACCCAATACCACCCTTGAAGCTCAATCATCCACCAATGGAGCCACAAGATCCACCATTTCTCAGCACAACAGTACCAACCAAGAGATCAAAGAGTTTGCCCCACCTGCTGTCACTACTTCTCCGGTGAAGCCGAAGGCGCCACCGGTTAATAAATCTGCCTGAACTTGATCTACCATGTGTCTGTCCCTTTGCTTCTGCTATATTTTAGTTATCATGTAGTGTCTGTCATTTTCTGTTTTTATTTTCTTTTCCTTTCAATAATACTTTCTCTCTTTGTTTGAGATGATTATGTATAAGATATATTACAGCAGAGAAGCTGAAGGACCTTGTAACATGGTTAATGGTTGTCAAAATCTATCTTTAAGAATTAAAATATTCCTTTTTGTTTTATCTTCCAATGTCTCGAACACTAGGAATCTCTCGCGTAGTAGGGATTTCACGCAGTTTCACGTTGTAAATGATCTCCGTAGATAATTTTAGATTGGACGACTCATATTACACAAGAATGAAATAAGATGTAAATGAAGAGATCAGATAGCTGAGATGCAAATCTACTTGACACATTAAATGCACCAAATCTACTTCGCAATTTCTCAACAGGTTTTTATTGTGGTTATGTGTGTGTGTGAAAAAAAGATATATTAGAGTAATAATTGAGGTCTCAACAAGGTCAACAATTTCCTCAAAATCAAAGCAAAAAAAAAAAAGTGATTTAAGCTATGGGGTTGGATGTAGTCTCTATTTGCAGTGAAATGCACCGGAGATCGAAACTAACACTTGAAGTTTTTACAAAATTACGATGGGAGAGGGTGTAGTTGTGCAGTGACGGTGATCCATCGATAATATCCAAACACACAATTTTTTCTCTCCAATCAAATATTCGTTATTAAATTTATTTCATGGATAAGAGGATTAGACATCTATCATTTTTCCTCCTTCAAAAAAAAATCTATCATTTTTCTTAAGAAGGGATTATATATATATCATTAGTAATTTTTTTTTTTTTGGCATAGACCATTATATTAATCTAATTGCTGAAATTTGGTTGAAGAGTTGGCTGAGAATCTGGATGCAAAAATGAGATGGATTTATTTCAACGTCAATGTGAGAGTATATATACATGTGTGGTGTACGAAAGATATATCGTTGCATTTAACATCATGATTCATGACATAGTTCCTTCCTTCCTTGTTCCAGGTGGGGCTCTTGAAGAGGAGTAACCACCACTATTTTATAATTTTTAAAAAAAAAATTTTGAGAAAAAATAAAAAGATAGAGACGACGATCCTATCCCCTCGAAGAGTTGATTTTCTCTTTTACATTGTTGTAATTTGATTGGAATACCTTGAACTCCTTTTTCAATATTTAAGGTTTGTTTGATGGCTAAGATAAAAGGACGAAATATGATAACCTACAATATATATATTGTTTCGGACTGACCTAATGTCAAATCCGGTTCTGCTCGGGTCCGACCTGAGTCTTTTAAGCAAACGATACCATACGATGGACACGCCCTAGAACTCACCAGATTACAGTACAGACCGAGGGTGGCTCACGAGGTCCGGGAGTTACCCACGCTCACGTAGGCCGAGGGTAACTCACCATAGGTCGAGAGTTGCCCATGTTCGTACCTGAAGGTGCGATTGTCACGATAAGGTTAGCCAGCCAATCCCTACCTAACCACTATTTATACCCAGACATTAACCTTGGGCCAGGTATGACATTTTTTACCCTAAAATGTGACTGCACCTCATGAACTCCCCACTGACTTGGATGTTGGAGCACCTGCAGGCACACAAACCCCGTTCGTCACCGGGGGCTAACGAACAACCACAACAAAGTCATCATCTCACCTCAACATAATCTGGCAGGCAACAGATAGACTGGTGGCTCAGCCCCAACAAATGGCGTATCTAAGCAGCTCAACCATCCATTTCGATCCAACCGGATCGTGTGTGTGTGTGTGTGTGTGTATGCAATGTTTCATGAGCCAACACGATAAGATAAATTAAACCTTAATCTTCTCATATGATATCTTTCTAGTTAAAAATTTTATCCTACATATGAGCCGAGTTAGAAACTAGCAGAATAAGATAACAAGTAATTTACTCATTTACTCTTGTAAAACAAAATTTAAATTGAAATCACTAAACAAAAATTAAAATTTGATATTAAATTAAAAATATTAATAATTAACTTCAAAAAATATGTATGATTTTATCACAAGGTAATTTTGAAACGAAATTATGAGAGAAAATAAATATGTATATTTATAAAATGACATGAATAGATTACCAAAATAATGACTTAAATATCCTTAAACAAAAATATGGTATGCTAAAACTAAATTAAAATAAGTATCTCATTACAATCAATGAAAATTACAAAATATAAAAATAAATTATTTTTTTTTTGGTAAATGTGAGTCTAGAATGGATCTAGACTAAACTGAGATATTGAAAACAAAGAGAAATACAAGAGAAGGGGGCAACACCAAACCCTTCAGTGATAAAAAATCTAAACAGACAGACCTAACCTATTATGGTTACAGTCGTACATAACTTGACTAAGAATTACATCATGCTAATTAAACCTGAAGTAAGCGATCAAAGAATTAAATAGATGGCTATACAACTAAACATGTGTGAGACACATGAACGGCCCCGATGAACAGTAACGGCCCGATTAACAGTAACGGCTCCGCCTGCACCTAAGGTTTTCATCTTCACCGTCCATCCCAGCTGCCACCTCCTAAGCGGCCGCCGCGATTTTCGGCCGAAATCCTTAGTGTGATTTTGGTCTCTTCTGACCCATGATTGTCTCCTAAAATCATGGTCTAGATGCTCCCTGTGTTGACCTTGGTTTTGATTCTGTTTTCATTATGTGTCCTACAGTCAAATTTCTCTTCATCCTCTCCATTAAGGTGTCATGATTACTACTTTAATCTACCTTCTACTCCTGTTAACAGCATTTCTATATCTCCTTATGTTACCTGTCTACTCTTGTTTTCAATTTGTGCAACCTGTTCCCAACCCTTAATTCACAATCTCACTAATCCCTAACCTGTGTCCTTTTATGCAATCTGCCTGTGTTATTTTAGTTTGCTTTCACATTTCTCTCTTCTCCCTTACTGTACCTGGCCGTAACTCTGTTCCCATGGACCCTGCAAATTTGACCATGGAGGGTCTTACCTTGGCCGATGAAGGTTTAACTCTCAACCTTGATTCTGATGCCGCAGCCTCTACCATTCTGGAACACTGCTTGATTGGACGTGTGTTGGCTGATCGAGAAATTAAGGAAGCCTATTTCAGTGAAAGAGTGGCGCGTGCCTGGAAGCCGGCTAAAAAGGTAACGATTCTGAAATCTGATGGTGACCGTTACATTTTTCAATTCCACCACAAATTGGATGCTGCTCGTGTTCTAGATGAAGGGCCATGGCTCTATGACAACTTTCACATTGTGATTGATCGCATTGCTCCCGGTGCTGTGCCAAAACTTGTGCCGCTGAATCACTTGGACTTCTGGATACAGGTACATGGGCTGCCGTTTGGGTTCATTCAACCAATGGTAGGTCAAGGCATAGGCAGTTTTCTTGGTGCTTTTCAATCTTATGATGCTCGCAATACAATTCACAGCTCTTATATGCGGCTTAAAGTTCGGATAGATGTTACTGTTCCGTTGAAAAAAGGATGGCAAGTCCGTGCTAACAATGGTTCTTATGTTTCTGTCACTTTTAAATACGAGAAATTGGGTGTCTTTTGTTACAGGTGTGGCATATTGGGACATACCGACAAAGTGTGTCCTGAATTGTTTGAATTGGAGTCGGATGATGGCGTTCGTAACTGGGGGCTTGACCTAAAGCTTGCAACTCAACGTGTTGGAACCTCGGCGACTAATAAGTGGTTGAAGGACCCTATTCCCGCTGCTGCCCCGAGTCAAAATCTTTTTAATGGGGGTCATGTGCCTGGTCGAACCAACACAGCTGCTGCAGGGGTGAATTTATCTACTTTCAATGATCGTATGCTGGCTGTTCATAACGAGATAAACTCTATTAAACAAGGTGTGCTGGCTGCCCAGTCTGTGGTTCAGGCTCGTTATGGTGTTGGTCCGAATCCTACTTGTCAGGTGCATTTTTTACCCACCTCATCCACAGATACCACGACTTCCAGTTCTTTTGGAGGTCGGCCACTTGTTCTTGGGTTACCGGCGGTCACACCTCTTGCAGGACATAAACATGTTTCCACTGACAATGAAGATGATTATGATATTGCGGGTTCCGAGCTGAAAAAAAGAAAGCGTGTTTTAGCTATTCAGAATGGTGAATCCTCTTCTGTTGGAGATGGGGTTGAATTCAATGATGTAATAGGACAAAATGTTAGTGCTGGGGGGGATACTGAAATGTATGTAAGCTCTAATCCTTTGTATGATGAACATGTTGTAATGGCAGGACCTGATGATCAGGCCTGCCTAGATAAATGAGTCTAGTAGGGTGGAATTGCCGGGGTTTAGGTATCCCGAGTGCAATTCCGGATTTAAAATACCTTGCCCGACACTTCAATCCGGATCTCCTCTTCTTAAGTGAGACTCTTGTCCACCGCAATAAAATTGAAGAATTACGTTACTTGCTTGGTTATGACTCTTGTATCTCTTTTGACCGCACCGGTAGAGGCGGGGGTCTTGCTATTTTCTGGCGCACATCTTTAAATTGTCAACTTATTGATTTTTCTTCTAATCATATCACTGTTGAGATTATTGATCCTGCTCTTGGCTCTTGGAGACTCACCGGCTACTACGGCTACCCTAATGGGGTTCATAGACATGCCGCGTGGAATTTTCTCCGACATCTTTCTCAACAATATGCAGGTCCGTGGTGTATTTTTGGTGACTTTAACGATCTTCTGGATGCACGTGAAAAAAGGGGGCGCACCTCTAGACCCCAATGGCTGATTAATGGCTTTCGGCAAGCTGTTATTGATTCTGGTTTGTCTGATGTTCCGGTGGAGGGCTATCCATTTACGTGGTTCAAAAGTCTTGGCACACCGAGAGCGGTGGAGGAAAGGTTAGATCGTGCACTTGCTAATTCATTGTGGTTTAATTTGTTTCTGGGAGCATCTGTTGAAACTCAGGTGGCGCCTGCTTCTGACCATTACCATATTCTTCTCAACTGTGTCCCTAAGCCAAGGCCGCATTCCTCTAAACGCTACTTTCGGTACGAAAATGCGTGGCATTCCGAACCAGGTTTCAAGGATATGGTTACTAATTCTTGGCAGGTATACTCTGATAATCCTATTATTCCTAAGCTATCTTCTTGTGCGGAGGATATGTCCGCGTGGAGTAAAACTCATTGTCATCAGTTGAAGCGGGATATGGAAAAGTGTCGGAGGGATTTGCAAGGTACACGTCTATCTTTATCAGGGGTGGATCAGGTCCGCATGCTTGAGCTTCACAAGCGTATGCAACGTTTACTGTTGCAGGACGATGCTTATTGACGCCAACGTGCTAAAGTATTTTGGTATAAGGATGGTGACCGAAACACTAAATTCTTTCATGCCTCAGCAACGGCTAGGAAAGAGGTAAACCGTATCCTTTCTCTCGAGGATGAATCCGGTAATAAAATTACAGATGTGCAGGGCTTGCGCATTATTGCAAAAGATTATTTTGTGAACATTTTTCAGAAGCAGAACAGTGATTTTTCTACGGTTATTGATGCTATTAACCATTCTATTTCTGCTATTGATAATGATAATCTTACAGCTCCGTTTACTAAAGATGAATTCCGAGATGCTATGTTTTCTATGCATCCAGGTTTTTACCAACATTTTTGGCAATTATGCAGTGATGATATCTTCAAAGAATGTTGTTCTTGGCTTGCCACGGGACAATTTCCTTCTGATTTAAACATGACAAATATTGCTCTCATTCCTAAAGGAAACTCGCAAAACACTATGAAGGAGTGGCGCCCCATAGCCTTATGTATTGTTCTTTATAAACTGATTTCTAAGGTTTTGGCTAACAGGTTAAAAGGTGTTTTGTCTCAGTGTATTTCCATCAATCAATCCGCTTTTGTTCCGGGGCGTTCTATTTTGGACAATGCCATGGTTGCTATTGAGGTTATCCATTTCATGAAGACGAAAACGAGGGGAAACGACGGGTATGTTGCCTTGAAACTGGATATTAGTAAGGCTTATGATCGTATGGATTGAGATTATTTGCGGGCTGTTATGGTTAAGATGGGATTCAGTGCTCGGTGGATTCACTGGATGAGCATGTGTGTTGAGTCTGTGGATTATTCTGTCCTGGTAAATAATGAGAAGGTCGGCCCCATCATCCCTGGTCGTGGTCTTCGCCAAGGGGATCCTCTTTCCCCTTATTTGTTTATTATTTGTGCAGAGGGTTTATCTTCTCTTATCAGGAATGCGGAGGAGCCGGACGATATTACAGGTACTAAGATTTGTCGCAGGGCCCCTCTTGTCTCTCATCTTTTATTTGCAGATGACTGTTTCCTCTTTTTTAAAGCAAATGAAGGACAAGCAACAGTTATGGCAAATATTCTTGCTTCGTATGAATCTGCGTCTGGTCAGGTCATCAGTTTGCCTAAATCCGAGATTTTTTTATAGCCGTAATGTCTCGCAACCTCTTCAACAGACTCTCACGCAAATTCTTGGGGTTCAAGCAGTCTTGGGAACAGGTAAATACTTAGGCTTACCGTTTATGGTAGGTCGTGATCGTAATGCAACGTTTTCTTTCATCAAAGACAGAGTTTGGCAGAAGATTAATTCCTGGAGTGGTAAGTGCCTTTCAAAAGCAGGTCGGGAGGTTATGATTAAATCTGTCCTGTAGGCCATTCCGTCTTATGTTATGAGTATTTACCAGTTACCTTCTTCCCTCATCAATACTATAGAGAAGATGATGAATTCCTTATGGTGGGGTCATGGCAGAACCTCACAGAGAGGTATTAATTGGATGAGTTGGGAGAAGCTATCTGTCCCTAAGGTGCACGGGGGCATGGGTTTTAAGGATCTCTCTGTTTTCAATCTAGCTATGCTAGGCAAACAAGGCTGGAAGTTTCTCACGGAACCAGATTCTCTTGTTACCCGTATTTTTAAGGCAAGGTATTTCCCATCTGGTACCTACCTCACGGCACAGATTGGTCATAATCCTAGCTATGTTTGGCGTAGTATTATGCGCGCCCGCTTTATTGTTCGTGGTGGTTCTCGTTGGTGTATTGGTTCTGGGGCGTCTATTCCTATCTTGAATGAACCTTGGTTAACAAATGGGGACAGTATTGATGGGGGCATCACGGGTGCTCACCTAGTTCAGAACTCTACTGTTAACAATCTGATGAACCCCTATGACAAGAGTTGGAACGAGACTGTTGTGCATCAGGTGTTCAGCGTCGATATAACACACAAAATTCTTCACACACTACTAATTTTTCAGGTACATGAAGACAGGCTCATTTGGAAAGCGGAGAAACATGGTCATTACTCTGTGCGTAGTGCTTACAGGTTATGTGTAGAGGAGCTCTTTGATTCTTCCTATCTGAGACGACCCGGTTCTTGGGGTAGTATTTGGAAGCTCAAGGTGCCACCCAAAGTGAAGAATTTAATTTGGCGAATGTGCCAAGGCTGCCTACCGATTCGTGTTCGCTTGCTTGATAAAGGCGTTCAATGTCCTACTGACTGTCTGAGTTGTACTTCTACTCATGAAGATCTTGCTCACGTTTTTTTTCGAATGTCCTTTTGCTATCCAGGTGTGGCAAACTACAGGCCTCTGGGGCGCTATTCAGCATGCCATGTCCAATAGTGATTTAGTTTCTACTATTATTTTTCTACTGTTGGAAACTTTACCTGCTGAGTATGCGCAAAGGTTGGCGTCAACATTTTGGAGCCTCTGGAAGCATAGAAACCTCAAGGTCTGGGATGATATCACCGAAATGAGTGCTACGGTTGTGGACCGTGCTAGGAATTTGGTTTTTGACTGGCGGATTGCAAATAATCCGATGACAGATGACCTCACACCTAACCCACATGCGCAGTCTCTTATCGCTGTTGGATCAAGTCATGCACCCTTGAATACATGTAAAACTTCGACTTTGGATCCGATCATTGGTTGACAGCGTCCATCTCCAGGTAGGCTTAAGTGTAACATTGATGCTGCTTTCTCTTCCCAATTCAACCGCACTGGTATTGGTATATGTGTTCGTGATTCTGAGGGTACCTTTGTGTTGGCAAAGGCTTTTAGTTTCCCTTGTATTTATCCAGTTGAGGTTGGTGAAGCGTTGGGCTTACACTCAACAATGCAGTGGTTGAGCGATATGCAGCTTGACAACATTGATTTCGAAACAGATTCGAAGCTTACCTCTGATGCTTTCCACGCTGCTAGAAACGACACGTCCGAATTTGGCTGCATTATTACCTCTTGTCGTTCTCTTACCATCTCTTTTCTCACTAACACTAGGGTGGAGTTTGCCAAGCGACAAGCAAACGGGGTTGCTCATGCTCTTGCCGGAGAAGCCACGTTATTAGTTAGTCCAGCTGTTTATTTTTCTATACCCGATTGTATTGAACATCTTATTATTAATGAAATGCTATAAGCATATTTCCCTAAAAAAAAATGTGTGAGACACATGACTCGTCAAATTTATTATTTTTATACCACTAAACATATTTTATTCATATAAATATTTTAATCAATATCAATAACATATGTTTTAAAGGAATCAATTAGTTTTTTTTTTTACAAGAAAGGAATCAATTAGTTAAAACTAGAAGTTGTCCCGTTTTATTTTTCTCAATGACTAAAAGTTTTTTTCATTGTTTCGTGGAATAAATCGAGTCTTATGATTTCTATGGGGCAAAATTGGTATTCACCAATTATTAATTTATTAAATTGAAAAATCTTTGATTATCATAAAATATATTTTACTTTTTTTTTAATTTACATTGGTTTTAATAAAATACTTATTTTATTTTACAAAAATAACTTATTTTACTTTTTTTTTTTAAGAAGCTATTTTATTTTATTTTTATGATTACTAGTTTTTGTTTAGGATATTTATGTTATTTTTTTATTAATACACGCATTTCTATCAATTTTTTTTCTTCATTTTCTCTCATACCAAACTACTTAATAATCTCTTCTTTTCACTTTCTTTTCTTTCCTCTATCTTTTTCTTACTACTCAAAATTGCTTTTATGTTTCTCACAGACTAAATTAAGCCTTGAGAATTTTCTCAAAGACCAAAATTGGTACAATATTGCAGTTCTTTTTTAATTCTGATTAATACCCGTAATATGTTTTTTTAAAATAACTTTACAGTAGCATATAAACTCTTTGACTAATGACTGAAGGTACAGAGTATAACATTGTAAATCATATTTAAAAAAGATGCAGTGCATTGTGTTAGACTTCTTACAAAAAAAGAAAAGGCATTAAATAATTTTTTATATTCTTAACCAATTTTTTTTTTTATATTAACCTTGAATATTCTTAGATAATAATAAGTCCTCTCTAAACCACAACTCTAGAATTTGAACCTTCAATATTGCATTAATAGGTGAAATTTAGAGGGATCACAGTCCACTTCCACCGCAAACAAAAAAGGGTTGGGCGATTTGTGTGCTGGTAATATTTAATCCTATTTTGTTGCATTATTTAAAAATTCTTTTTTTTACTAATGCATTATTTAAAATACTTACCGATATAAAATAATTAAGAATTGATAAAGATTCATATTTTAACAAATACTAATTTTTAATACATTGAATTGATTAAATTAAGGTATAACAGATGCATTCTACGGAGTAAATGGACTTTGAACCTGTTGTTAAAATTTCAAATCATAAATTACGTACATATTTTTAAATACAATTTTGACTGTTGATTTGACTATCAAAAATAAGAATTTTGACCAATTATGAATTTGCTTAAGTGGTATGTGACTTGAATTTCTAAAGCAAGTGGGCAGGGTTTCGATTTTTGAATTATCTTGTGCATGGAAAAAATTCACTTGGAAAGGAATAACCTATCTTGTGTATCTAACACAGGTCTTCGACAAAATATTTTACCTTTGAAAGTGCATGTTGTTAATTGAATTCAAAATCGATATTCATTAAAATACAATACTTATTTATAGGTAAAATTACTCTCATGGTCCCTTAACTTAATTTTGGATAATAATCTGTCATTTATTTATTTTGGTTCTTTTATGAGTTTCAATGGTTCACATAGAAACACGAGTGAAGGACAATATTTTTGAATGATGTGAGGTCACAAAAAAATACGAGAATATATTTGAAGTTTAAAAATTCATATGCAAATTGACTAAAATGACATAAAAAAAAAAAGATAAATGACTAAATCGTTACTTGAAATTAAGTTAAGGGACATGGAGAGTAATTTTTAAATTCAAAACAATTTTTTGAACAATTAATGACAAAAGACTAAAAAGTAAATAAAATTGTCATAATGAATAGTTGGAATGCCTATCTTAAAAATATAGAATAAAAAATAATATATAGAGTGAAGAATTGGATTATAGATGGATGGGGTCCAAATCTTTTGCATTTGATACCGCCCCTATAAATACTCTCACAATGTTGCTCTCTTCTTCAATCATGGCAGAGAAAGAACTCGCACCCTTTTCTCAATCCTCAAACGCTGAGAATGAATTCTCACAAAATAAATTTGTGAGATTTTCAAGACCCTTGGGTAGTTCCTCTGCCACAGAGGGTGAAACAATAGAGCACACAATCTCTCTCCCAAACACCACCACAAACATTGGCACTGAAAAGTTGGTCATGCCAACATCACCACCACCAGGAGCCTCCTCCTCTGGTATGTTAATTGATCTCCCTCAAAATTCGTGGGAGGATCTGACCACAACCTCCTCTAAGAGATCATGGGGTAGACCAAAGGGCTCCAAAAATAAACCCAAACCCCCTGTGGTGATCACTGTGGAGCCTGAAAGTTTTATGAAACAAATTTTTATTGAAATCTCAGCTGGATGTGATGTTGTGGAGTCCATCATCAAGATGGCTTGGCGTCATCAAGCTGATATCTCAATAATGAGAGGTTTCGGTCTTGTCTCCGATATTACCATTCGCAACTCGACATATCATTCCCCTTCACTCACTATTGAAGGACCCATCCAAATGATGTCTCTCTTTGGCACTTACATCAATCCCAATTCTGATAGTGTTCCTTCTGAATTCATCACCAACCCTGCCTATTCTTCTTTTAGCATTTACCTGTCTGGTAATGAGGGTAAGGTGTATGGTGGGATTGTTTTAGGGAAGATAATGGCTTCGGGTGTTGTTATGATTACAGCCACTCTTCAGAAGAAGCCCAAATTTTATAGGGTGGCCTAGTCCTTGATCGTCCTCCTTGTGATGTGAATGTCGTGCAATGAAACCCCTTCACTTGTACTAATAATTATTAGATATCAAAGGGATTCTCAAGAGTTTTCTAGTAGGGGTTTTCAAAAACTTGTCATTAATGTTTGAATAAGCCCTTGATATTTCTTGCTGTTATATACTCTTTTTTAAAAAAATAAAAAGATATGTTGGTACATGTTTGTGTTTTTGACCTTGATAAATAATTGTTTGTAAATAATAATAAAATTCATTAAAATAAAGAAAAAAAAACGCTATTATAAGATGTACCATATTGAAAATATTTTCATTGTGTTTTCATGGTAGTTGCTTTTTTAATTGCTTGAATTCAGTTTTTAGAGTTTTTAACGTACCCATGAAGCAAGAAGGTTAAAGACTCCGACTGGATTTGATTTTTTTTTCTTCAGGTGATGTGTTGTGATTGTGTTGCGTCATTATTGCTGATATGTGTCAATATTTTTTGGAATTAAATTACATTACATACTACAATATCACAAATCAATTTATGAACCCTTGGATCCAATGTTGAACTTGGTCTAGCTCAATCTTAATTTTTTTAACCATTAATATTTTTAAATTACATTCCATAGTAAAATCAAAGAGAAAATTAGAGAGAAGTAATAATGAGGGCATTAGTTAATATTTACTTATATTTTATTCTAGTATGAAGTAAATTTGGCTTATAATTTCTTCTAAAGAGAGATTATTTTACTTGAATGTGTTTTTCTCTCTCGGTTTTTCATTATTTCATTCTTTGGAGAGGACCCAACACACTCATTCATTTTTCTAGGTGAAAATAAAAGAGCTTAGTCCCCCAAACCCCTCTTTCATTGTGACCATCAAACACTTTTTTTTTTGACAAAACCATCAAACAATTTATAATGTATATTAATTTAGTAGCATGTATACTAGATATTGAATATGTTTTTTTTTAAATTGAATATGCTAATTAGTTACATGTTAATTGTACTATATATTGACTCACATTTCTTAATTTATTTTATTTTGTCTGTGAGGTGTTAGCTCAATAATAAGATTTTGACATTATAATATTACGAAAATAAGTTTAAATCTTATATAAAACCATTGTAAAATAGTCATTATTGTCGCTGTTATTAATAATAGTTTCTCCCTTTTACATATTTTATATTTAATTTTCAATAATATTTATAATGTTTTTTTTAATAATAATTACGAATAGTTTTTATATTAAATTATTTAATAGTATTTAATTTTTAATAATAATTTATAATGTATATTTAATAATAATTAATAATATTTAATAATATTTTTTTTTCCATATTTTATATTAAAATATTTAATACTAATTTTTTTGACAAAACCACCAGAAAATTTGTAATGTATATTCATTTATTAGCATGTATACTAGATATTGAGTATTATTTATTTTATTTTTTTTCAAATAGAATTGACTATGCAAATTTGTTACATGTTAAATGGACTATATATTGACTCACATATTTTTTATTTATCTGTGAGGTGTTAGCTCAATAATAAGATTTTGACATTATAATATTAAGGAATGAAGTTTAAGTCTTATATAAATCCATTGTAAAATTGTCATTATTGTCGTTGTATTAATAATTGTTTATTCCCTTTTCCATATTTTATATTTATCCCTCCTCCTCCTTCTCCTTATTCTTCTTCTTAATAATAAGTAGATGGTACTTAGTAATAACTTTTCTAATATTTATTCTTCTCAACGAGTTTATTTATATTAGTTTATAATCTATTCTGAAATGTATTCGATCATCATGTAGAGGAAATATTTATGCTCCTTGCAATATTAGAGGAAACAAGTTGTTTGGCTTTATTTACGATGTATCATTCCCAATCTGGGTAACATATGAATTGGTGTGTTTGTTGTGAGTTCAATTTAATTCAATCAGAATGAGAAAGAAAGGCAGTGGTGATTTCAAGAGATTATAAGATTTTTTTTTTGAAAGAAAGAGATTATAAGATATTAACCATTTTAACTCTTTCATGAAAGACTCAACGTTAATTTATTCCTTTGATTGGTAGACTGTTTGCTTGGTACAAACTTGATGTGTGTAGATTGCACAAAAGGAGAATGATAAATAGGTTTGGGTCTTTGAATCGACAAACGTCTTCACGGTGAAATCTTTATATGTCACTTTTAGCGGTAAATTTCTTCTTCCTACAAATTTAAGTGCGGTGTCAAGAAGAGAGCTAAGGGGAATTTGGACTAGTTTGTCTCCCTCAAAAAGTTCAAATTTTCTCTTGGCAATTAATTTTTGGTAGACTTTTGACTCACTCAAACTTATCAGAAGAGCTTTGTCGGTTTGTGTGAATTCGGATGTCTGGTGCCCAGGTATTCAAGAGGTGGATGATCACTTGTTTTATAGATGTAGCTTTGTTGAAAGGATTTGGTACACAATTTTCAAATGGATCAGAACGGGGTGATTTTACCCGGTAAAATTGTTTCACTCCTTGACTATTTTTCATCCTCTTCTTTGGCTAAAACACATCAAAAGGGGCTTACTCTCATTTAGCATGCAATAATTTGAAAATTTTGAAAAGCTCGGAATGAGGTTACTTATTCTTCCAAAACTTGGGAGGCGGAGGAGATTGTAGAAGCAATCAAAGTCACCTCTTAGAGATGGTTTATTGCTAGGAAATTATGGGGGTCCTTGTTTGTATTACAAATGGTTTTCGAACCACTCTTCTTTGTCTTAGTTCTTGATGTAGGGTGTTTGTTCATTGTGGGGTGAGTACCCCTTGTATTTTTCTTGATTTATGGGTTAAGTACTCTTTGTACTTCTCTCATTATATAATAAATTTTGATGTTAAAAAAAACATAACACAATTAATGCTAGATAAATAATCAACAAACATATATAGAGTAAAAGTCCGAGAGAGTAAGAATTCTTCCTTGAGCGCCAATAAAGATATAAAAAGAGAAACCCACATCCTTAGATCCTAACAGATATTCAAACAAGCCGGTCCACCGCTTGTAATGTGGATTCTTGAATGCACAAATTATAAGATCTTTGTTCTCTAATCAAAATTTTCAAGTCCTTCCTCTTCGCATCTCTTCCCAAACCCTAGGAACCCACAAAACCCTAACCTACAAAAAAACCAATTAGTTCTGCCTTCTTTAGGACCAAGAGCCACCTCCTTAGTTAAAACCTCCTTAATATTAACAACTGTGCTACTATTTTCTCCTTTAAAATTGACTCTAATATTTCAACCAAAATGCCACAAATCTTCTGCAATCTTATCGACTCATTGTGTAAACATAACCAACTTTTCCAATCACCATTGTTTAAAGAGGTCCCTCCTTCGAAAAAATATAAACTTACATGATGAGAATATATTGCCTTGTTATGAGACTTGATGCCTTTGCGCTTTCTTTTCTCCATGGCATGTTAATAACCATTTCTCTCCTTACATGGTAATCTCGCCATTTTCTTAAGGTGAGATATTATCTCCTTTTGCGATTCTGATCATAGATAATTTTGATCAAACTTCCTCAATCAGGTGTTGAACACAATATTTTATAGCACCTTGAACTTGGTTAGGGACAATTAGTGTGGAAGGCAATATTTGTTCAACATTTGCTACGAGTCTGTTTGGTAAGACACAAAAACAAACTTATGTCTAATAGCTTATAGCTTATAAGCTTGTCTGGCAAAAAAAGACCTGTTTGGTAACTGTCTTTTCGTCAGGAGCTTATAGTTTATTTTTCAGACGCTATTTCGGGTGTGTTTGGTAAAAGGAAGCTATAAGCTAGCTGATAGCTGATAGCTGAAAAGCTCGCTTATTAAAATTAATGTGTTTGGTAAAGTTAGTTGTTGAAGTGGCTGATAAATATAAAATGACATAAAAGTACATATATATTTTATTTATTATTTTGTTTATAAACAATTTTACTTAATATATTTATTTTTAAATACTTAATTAATTTCATCTTTAAAATGGTAAATGTGGTATATAAATTAAATTGTGATTTTTGTGTAATCAAACGTTTTAACTTTGATATAATATATATTTTAAAAAACTTTTATATAATATATCTTTTTATTTTTTGAAAATTATATAGTTTTATTTGAAATTATAAATAATATATAAACTAATAGAATGTAAGAGGATCTATATATAAAAGGAATAAAGAAAGTGCTTGGCTGTTCAGCAAACCGAAAAAGAAAAATAAATTGGCAGTTACTTTGATAACTTGAGTTTAGTGGTCATTTGTTTAAAAATAATAAAATAAAAATAAAGGTTAAAAATGGAAGAAAATGTCAAAAGCTATAAGCTATAAGCTCAAAAGCTACTTGAAATAGCATCTGGAAAAAAGCTATGAAAAAAGCTTGTTACCAAACACATCTAATTTTATCAAGCAAGCTTATAAGCTAATCCAAAAAGCTATAAGCTAGCTTATTTGTGTTACCAAACACACCCTTCAAGTAGCGTTTGAGCTTATAGCTTATAGCTTATTGTTTTTTCTTCCTCTTTTGCCCTTATTATTTTATTTAAAATCCTTTTTTACCCTTTACAATTTATTAATATAACTGCATCATAAATACTAATGTCTCTTGTGCTAGTAAATATCCACTTCTTTTTTAAAACAAAAAAAATCACTTCCTTTCGTTGCTTTATTCTTTATGCGGCATACCTTCAATTTTTTAGTTTTTTTTTACAAATCAATATACCTTTTTTTACATGCAAATCAATATACATTCAGCTGTGTTTAGATTTGATGAAAATATACCTTTTGTTATTTTGAACTAAATTATTAATAAAATTATTATTCAAAAAAAAAATTATTATTAATGTATGTTGTTCTAGTCTTCATAAAAAAATTGAATGATATAAAAATATCCTTTTATGTCATTTTACATCTATCAGCTAGTTGAACCGCTAATTTTACCAAACACTTCAATTAGCTTATCAGCCGTAAGTCATCAGTCATCAGCTATAAGCTATCAGCTATCAGCCATCAGTCATAAGCTATAAGCTATCCGCTATTTTTGCCAAACAGACCCTAAATTGGTAAAATTTGCATGACCTTAGTTTTAACCGATAACATTACCTTGGATAGCTAGATGAAGAGCCTTAGAATTGTTGGCTTGAAATGATAGAGAAGAATGAGTTTTTGATTCAGACTAGAAGTTATACCATACTATATATAAAGAAAATAGATAAGTTTGGACTGACTTTTTTCTTTCCTATTTTACCCTTCATTAAACTATTTTATTTACTATTATATCCTTTTATAATATTATTTAGGCTATGTTTGGATTGGTGAAGAGTGATGGAATGGAATGGAATGGAGTGGGATAGAACCACATTTCATTGTTTGGTTTTGTAAACAAGGAATGGAATGGAATGGAGTGAGATAGAACTCATTTCATCCAATACCACTCATTCAACCAATTTTCCATTCCATCCAATTTGGGGTATATCCAATGGAATGGAGCACATTAATAATACAATTACAATTTTGTCACTATTTTTTTTCTATTTCATTACAACCCTTGATTCCCCTCGTTTTTTCTCTCCAACCTCTCTTTTTCCTTCACTGTTCTCCTCATCTTCTCAAAGTATTTACTGTTCATCTCTGCTTCTCATTAATGTTATGGGATGGGAAAGACGCTATCTCTTGTCTTGTATCAGGTAAATTAAATCTAGGCCTTGAGTTGAGTCTTTCTACTACTAAACTATAATTAATATCCGAGTAGGTGACCATGTCTATACGTGAACTAATCAGTCACTAAATTGGTTATTAATATTAATGAATACGCCACACATATATTTTTTTTTTGCCTATTTTTTTTTTGGTTATTAATATTAATGAATACGCCACACATATATTTTTTTTTTGCCTATTTGACTTATTTTACTCCACACCATATCTATTTTGGTGTTTCCACATACTGTAATGTTTTATTTTGTATATGGTTTCTATGGAGTACTCGTGAATGAAGGTACTTGATTAAAAGTATCATGTATGTTGTGCTACTCATAAACATGCCAAAATAACCACATACTTATTGAATTGAGTGGGGAATTCCACATATTGATGTTTTTTTAAATAAAGGGTAAAAATGGAATAAAAAGTTTTAATTTATTTCATTCTGTCGATTTTGCAAACAATGGAATGAGAACTAGTATCAGATGGTATTAATCTGAGATTTTTTAAAGATTTTTGGGATATGTTGAAGGTCGAGTTGTTGAATTTTTTTGCTGAATTTCATCGAAATGGAAGGTTAACTAAATGTTTGAATAGCACTTTTATTGCCCTAATTCCCAAAATTGAGAACCCACAGAGGTTGGCAGATTTTCGTCCTATCTCTTTGGTTAACAGTCTGTATAAAATTCTGTCTAAGGTGCTTGCTAATCGGCTTCGGAAAGTGGTTGGTAAGGTGGTGTCGGAAACTCAATCAGCGTTTGTTCAAGGAAGACAAATCCTTGATGGTATTCTTATTGCTAACGAGGTGGTGGATGATGCCCGTAGGTTAAAGAAAGAATTACTTTTGTTCAAAGTAGATTTTGAAAAAGCTTATGACTCAGTTGATTGGCGGTATTTAGAGGAGGTCATGGGCAAGATGAACTTCCCTTTTGTTTGGCGTAAATGGATGATGGAATGTGTTACTTCCGCATCAGCATCGGTTTTAGTCAATGAGAGTCCGACTGCTGAGTTTACTTTAGAGAGAGGTCTTCGTCAAGGTGATCCTCTTTCCCCTTTCCTTTTCCCGTTGGCTGCTGAAGGGTTTAATGTTATGATGAATGCGCTGGTGGCTAATGGTTTGTTTAGTGGGTACACTGTTGGGGCGCAAAATGATTTGTCCGTTTCTCATTTACAGTTTGCGGATGATACCCTTTTGATTGGTGGGAAAAGTTGGGCGAATGTTCGTGCATTGAAGAATGTCTTACTTTTGTTTGAGAAAATCTCGGGGTTAAAAGTTAATTTTCATAAAAGCATGCTGTTTGGTATTAATGTGGCGAGTTCTTGGATTCATGAGGCGGCGGTGGTTATGAATTGTAAGCATGGCTCGTTACCTTTTGTGTATCTGGGGTTGCCTATCGGTGGTGACTCGAGAAAGATTCAATTCTGGAACCCTTTGGTTGATCGTATTAGAGGTAGACTGTCTGGTTGGAAGAGCAAAAACCTTTCGTTGGGTGGTCGGCTGATTCTTCTTAAGTCTGTGCTGTCCTGCATTCCGGTTTATTTTCTTTCCTTCTTCAAAGCTCCCTCAGGTATCATTTCTACCCTTGATTCTATTTTTTGTAAGTTTTTTTTTTTTTGGGGGGGGGGGGGGGGGGGGAGTGAGGATGTTCGAAAATTGTCTTGGGTTAAATGGGACAATGTTTGTTTACATAGGGAGAATGGAGATCTGGGGGTCAGGAGGCTGAAGGAGTTTAATTTATCCCTTCTTGGGAAATGGGTGTGGAGGATGTTGGAGGAAAGGGGAAGTTTGTGGTATAATGTGTTGTGTGCGAAGTATGGTGAGGAGGGGGGGCGGTTGTGTGTGGGTGGCGGTGGGGGTTCTGTGTGGTGGCAGAATGTGAACAATATTAGGAGGGGAGGCGGTTTATTAGATGATCGGTGGTTGTTGGATAGTATTTTTAGGCAGGTGGGGGATGGGGTCTCGTCGTTGTTTTGGAAGGATCCCTGGTTGGATGGTGTGTCTTTAGAGATTAGATATGCTAGATTATTTGATCTTGCTGAAAACAAATGTGCTACTGTTGCGGAAATGTGTTCTTTGGGTTAGGAGGTTAATGGTGAGGCGTGGAAGTGGAGAAGGAGACTGTTTGCGTGGGAGGACGGGTTGTTGCGTGAATGTGTGGAACAACTTTCTTTTGTGGTTTTGCAGGTTGATGTGTCTGACAGGTGGGTATGGAAGCTTCATTCTTCCCATAAGTACACGGTTAAAAGTGCTTATAATTACTTGACTAATTCGGAGCTGACAATTGACGACCGTTGTAACCATGTCTTATGGCTTAAGCAAATTCCGCTCAAGGTCAACATTTTTGTTTGGCGTTTGTTCCTGAACAGATTGGCAACTAAGATGAATTTGTTTAGGAGGAATATTCTGGATTATAATGAAGCTTTTTGTTCGGCTTCTTGCGGTCTTATTGAGGATCAGGATCACTTGTTTTTTTCTTGTGCTTATTACGGTGGCCTTTGGCCTTTAATATCAGGATGGCTAGGCTACTCAACAACTCTACATGGATCTTTGTTTGAGCATTTCCTTCAGTTTGGAGGTCTTGGGAGTTTTTCCAACAAGTCTCGTCTCGCTTATAATATTATTTGGATTTCCGCTCTTTATACCATTTGGAAGGATCGTAATTTGAGGCATTTTCAGCTCAAATCCGAACATCTCCTATCTCTGTTGGAAAAAGTTAAACTTCAAGCTTTTTGGTGGTTTAAATCTTCTTTTGCAGCTTTTGAATTTGATTATTCGGTTTGGAGGGTTACTCCTGTTTTCTGTCTTCAGGCTGTAACTTAGAGTTTCTTTTCGCTACTTTGTAGTGGTGTATGGTTTTTGTCTTTGTAATTATTGAACTTGTTAGCTCCCTTTGGTACTTCTTGTGCTAGAGGAGCTTGTGTTATTTTTCTTAATAAAATTTGTTTAGCTTCTTCAAAAAAAAAAGTATTATTCCGTCATAAAATATCTAAACAGTGGAATGAAATCTTTGTTCCGTTCAATCATGTTCCTTTCCATTCCGCTCCGTTATTTTTAAGTTATCCAAACAGAGCCTTAAATCATCGTTTAAGAAAATGATATCCCTTTAAAATAGAAATTAATCCACTACAATATAAAAAATATTACCTATTTTTTTTGTCAAGTAGCCTAGTGGCTAAAACTTACACATTTTAAATGTGGAGAAGTAGGGTGTCCGGAGTTTGAACTCCAGCCCTTGCATATATTATGCAATGTCCCTACCAACTGAGCTGAGCTTAAGGGGACTAAAAAAAATTATCTATTCTTCTATACCAATACATGGGAATACATCTTTTTGTGATGAATTTTTTGTTTCCAATTTTATCCTTTCATTTAAATCATTTTAATTTAAATTATCAATTAAAAACTTAGTTAAGTCCCATTAAAATAAGAACAACCCACAACAATAGCAGGAACACTATATGAAAACCCTTAGTTTGACCTTATCTATTCTATACTTACTATATATAAAGGGAATATGGGATTTTAGACTGACATTTTTATTGTCTCGATTATACTCTTAAACAAATTTCCTAAATAATGTTTATTGTTGGTATCATTAAAAAAGATCATAATTTTATATCATATTTGTTATATTTTCATTGAAAGAGATAAATATGGTTGTTGGATTTGTTATAATTTAAAAGTCAGAAACATCTATATTTATACTTTTAATCAAAATTTTATTAAAAAAAAATATTCATAATTTAGAAACGTTAGCACAGTAATAACTAATTTACATTTTTATCCTTATAATCTTAAAATAGTCTCATGATATTCAAAGATGAAAACTTACTAAACATATTTTTGACAATAAAACTCCATAAACATGAATACTCCATAAATGATAAAAAAATATTAAGTGATTAAAAAATTTCTAACAAAATATATAACAAAACTGAAAGGAAAAAAAAGGCAACGCAATTACGTAAGTAAAGATTAAGTGTTCAAAAAAATTCCAACAAAATACATAACAAATCTAAAACCTAAAAAAAAGAAGCAAAATAAACTATATATGACATGTGAAATGAAAATATAAACGGTAAAATAAAGACTTAAAAAATAGGAAAAGTGGCCAAGCTAAACGTGACAATACATTGAATTACGTAAGAAAAGAGAAGGAAATTTTTTTTTTTTGAGAAAGAAGAAAAGAGAAGGAATAGCAAGTAAGAAAAAAAAAGGTAATTTTGAAATTCTAAAATAAAATTGAAGATAATTTTGCAAACAACACATCTTCCCTCCACTGTCCTCAAAAAAAAAAAAATTCAATTTGGGAGAAAGTAAAAAATTCTGCTACGAGGAATTTGGCCCCTTCCCTTCCAAAAACCCCTAACCAACCAAAAGGATCTGAAAGTTCCTGAAGGGTCCATTGATTCACTAGATATTTTAAGTATGGCTTTTACTTTTATCATTTTATTGCATTCTCACGCACCATATTTTTTTCTTTCAAAAATACTCTTTCTTCGGATTTTATAATCCGAACAGAGTTTGGATTCTAACATCTGAATTCTTCAACAACTGTTGGAGGCAAAGACACCTTGGAGTTGTTTGTGTCATCTCCGTAAAACTACATTTCAGATTATATAATCTGAACCTCTCTATGTCATTTCGAATTATAGAATCCGAAAAATGTCAAACACCCTAGAAAATTCGAATTTTGGTGTAAAAAAAAGGTACAATTCGGATTATATAATCTGAAATGTCCATAACACATTTCGGATTATATAATCCGAAATGTCTCAGTACAGAGACAGAAACACAGTATTTTGGCTGAGACATGCATATGGATAAGAAATTGCTTCCAAGCGATATAAATGCATTTATGATCGTACAAAATAAATACTTTAATACAAAACAGAAATTAAACATAAACAGAAACATTAAATTAAAAACAGAAATTATCCAAAGGTTACAAACCAAATGTTCAGACATAAAATTCAAAATAGAAATTATCCAAAGGTTACAAGACCATAAAATTAAGCCTTGCCACCCCCACCCCTACCACGCCTACGGCGATAAACCCGCCCTTCACTGAACCTCCTCCAGGATTGCTTCCAAATGACGTCATTGATCGGACCCTTGCTCCACCACACCACTGGCCATGACTGCATAGACATGGCCTCTGATATGACCCAACCTTCCGGTCAGCACCAAGTACACCTGCTCTTCATCCTGCTCAACAACAATCTCATCAAAGGCCTCCTGTTCAGGTGGCCTCGAGACATGAACAACCTCGTACGGAATTATGATGCGTGGATGTGAGATGGAATAAAACCATCTGATGTATCCTTGTGACGTTTCCACACAAGTCATAGCAGCAAGCCCCAAGTCCTAATGTGTTAGCATATGATCAAGATGGTGCGCATGGCGGTAGCTGATCTTCGTTAAGGTCATATGGGGAGATGAACTTTCGCATGGATGTCTGAGGATGGTCTGGACATACCTAAACTGGCGAAGCACCCGCTCCAGCAGATATCTCACTCTACGAGTTCTGTATCTTAGCCATCTAGAGTAAAGTTTGACTCACTCGAACGGACATGTCTCACGGTGTTCAACATACGAAGACATGACAACACCCGCCAAATCCAGCTGATCCAAAAGCTCTCTATATTCGTTTGGTGAAGACAGACCCCTGAGCGGTAGATACATCAAGGCACGTGGATGCTGATGGTTCAGATATGTACCCCATGCATCCTGACACCCATATCCCTGAAGTGCTGAAACACCCAAGCTTGCAACAAAGTCAACAACATATAAATATACAAACAATCAAGACCTACAGATGAATAAATAGGCAGTCCATTATTATTTATTTATTTATACATGCAACAAAGATAAGTATCCTTCCAGATGTTTGGTCTGATAATGGGAGGCATTGTTAAGCTCCATGTATAGGTGTGCAAGGGAAGCAGCTCCCCGTGCATAATCAGAGACAAGCTCCAAGTCTCTGAAGTACCTCAAATAAGCGACATCCACATAGGTGGCTCTCTTGTCAGTGAAGAGCGTGATACCCACCAAATATAGCAAATATATACATAGAGACTTGGTCCCGCTTCTCTTGCCTCTCATCCAAATGGCCAGCATGGTAGGCCGTCTGTGCCTCTTGAAGACGCTCATTGAAAATTTCCTTCAAGTAGCTAAATCGTGCATGGCCACCTTTTGTCCTTTCCACCTGCTCCCATGCCTTGCCCTCATCAGCCCCCAACAACTCCAACATCAACTAAACAACCTCAAGTCTGGGCACACTATCGTGGCCCAAGAGCATGTCCTCGATGGGGGAGATTGTTGAATGAACAAAAGTAAGTATTAATTTTTATATCGTTCCACAGGGATTAATGTGATATCATATTCCGTTCAACTTCGATTATCGTTTTAAGTTAGGGTTTAATCATTTGTTTTACTACACTACTCATAATTTTAAAACATAATAAATAAATGGTAGAGTAATAGGACATAGAAGGTGTTTAGGATTAACTTTCATCAATCAAACATCGTTTATATCCGATTGATTACAAATACGAATTCTAGCGTTTTCTTATATATGACATTATTACGTATTGCTCAACAACATCATTGATTTCTCAAATGACGTCGTGAGATCGATTGTATCGTTTAATCGATGATTTCTCAATCTATTAAACGATCCAAAAGCATTATGATCCAATACTATAATGTAATTATCAAAACCAAATCCCATTTCTAGAATTTCTTATCTTGATAGAAAATCATTCTAAACCTAGATTCAAAAGTCTTTTTCAACAACATTTAAATCAAACATAAGATTGAAAAGCAAGAAGAAATTCAATGGTATATAAAAATTGCTAGAATCATATATTGAATAATCAAAAGTTTACAACATGAGTGATTGATTACCTATCAATCCCAACAAAGGAGATTGGTTGATCATTGTCATGACAACACTTGCAAAATAAGAAAGGAAGATGAAGATATGTGAGAGCTTGATGTCTCAAAGCTTCTTAAGATCTTCTTCAATCCAAATCTAATTGCTATTTGAAGTTTTTCTCCCTCTATGCCTATTCTCTCTCAAAGATGATAAGTTTTCTAAGCTCTGGAAAATATTATAACTGATAAAAAACTATCTCTCTTAAGAAATGAGCTTAAAATTCCTTAAATATGCTGAGAAAATGTTCGCTCGCTACAAGCGACCAGCCTGTCGCTTGTAGCGAGGACTTCAGTTGGCCAATCATTGAGCTCCACGTCACCATCAGCATTAAACCGCCCCTTTGGTCGCTGTAGCGACCAGGTCTGTCGCTACTAGCGACCAGCCTTTGAAATTCCCTGCCTAGGCTCGCTTCAAGCGTCCAGTTCATCGCTACAAGCGATGAACTCCTGATAATCCCTGCCTAAGCTCGCTTCTAGCGATGGATGCTGCGCTTCAAGCGATGGATCACTGAAAATCTCTGCCTATCCTCGCTACTAGCGATGAGTCCTGCGCTTGTAGCGATGGCATCAAGAAAAGCTTCATGTCTTTGCATCAATCAGGTTCAAGCATGTATTTCCTGCATAATCACATGGGGGAAGGCTTAGGATCACACTCATTGCATTTCTAACACATTTATGCCCTAATCCTAAGGTAACTTGTACAACAAGTAAGCATAAGTGCCCTAAAAGTTAGCCAAATATAACAACTTTTAAGCACTTATCAAACTCTCCCCAACTTACATTTTGGTTTGTCCTCAAACCAAAGAACAAAAGGAAAATTTCATAGCTTTAAAAACCACAGTATTGAGCAATTTAGCAAAGGATTCAAAAGTGCGAAGAAATAAATATCAAGTGAGTGATTCAAATGTGATTGCGCAAGCTTAAGTCCAGTTTCTCATTAAACAAGATACATTCTACAAATGTGAATTAGTTCTAAACACAAGGAATTAAATCATACAATCCTAAACAAGCAACATGTTTAAATTTGAACCAAACCTAACACACTTCTTTATAAAGTATATGAACAATTGAAAACATTTGTATGGGTTATGAACACTCATCCAATAAACATGATAACATACAATCAAATTATGTGTCTATCTAATTATCAATTCAAAAAGCATAAAAGGCATTGATCAAAAGGACTTTAAGGGTTGTAATTGGGCTAGGTTACAAAAGAATTGTCATATGTGGGATATTTGAATTCAAATGGCCAAGCAAAAGGAAACATTCAATCTAATTACAACTTCCTTCTTCCTCCAACACAACACTTGGTGAATTTCATTCTTTTCTATTCTTGATTGATTCTTGACAACTTTTCTTTGAATTCTTGCAAACCTTTTCATTTTTCTCTTTTCTTTTTCTTGGTTTGCTTTTCTTTCTTTTTTTCTTTTCTTTTTCTTGTTGTCAAGATCAATTAACATCATTCACCCTTACATTGACTTAAATAAAACCTTCCTTTCTCCCCAACTTATTCCAATGATACCCTAATCGAATGTTCCTTTGTTATTATGGCAAAGGTCAATAAAAACGACGGATAAGGGTTCAAAAGAAAACAACTATCAGAATTTAATAAAGAGTTAACTATGAACTGAATTTTTTTTACAAACTCCGGCAATTTAAATAAGCAGATGAGCTTATTAAATTGACAGTCCACAGTTAACAATTCTGATTCCATTAGGCTCAGATGGGTTAACAGATACTCACACATCTCACAGGGTAGGTTCATTTGGTCAAGTATTTCTCTCAATTTCAAAAAAAAAATTGCCTTGATCATTTCAATGCTCTTATACAAATTAAAACAACAACAGATTTAACATAATATGACTGAGTTAAACATGATATTGGTCTCCTGCATATATACAAAGGTTGAGGATTCCTCACATTTTTGGCTAGTTCTATATTGGTTCAAGACTAAACACATGCTTGCTTAAAAACTGAATAAATTAACTTGTGTGTGTAAAGAACTTATTCACATTAAAGAATATACCTAGAAAAACAAGAAAACGAGTACCTTAGCTGCGCGCTTTAACACTCATTCTATCATTATCACTCAGATGATTCACAGTTCAAGCATTGCTTTTGAATCAATCATCTTTCTTTCAAAATTTGTTGGGATTTTCAAAAAATTTTAACACAAATACTAAAGCATAAATAAATAATAACTATACTAACATGTTATACCCAAAATATAAATAACATAATAGCAAAAAGGGTACATCATCCATGGTACAAAAGAAATATTCAAAGTACAAAGCATAAATCAAAATGTTAAAGTACAAAGCTGAATAAATAAAACGAAAGGGAAAACAAATCAAGATCTGCAGCTCTGCATCAATCTGAATCTGTGGCCACTGTCGTCCTCAGAATCTATCAAGTCAGCTGCCATGCGATCAATAGAATTTGTAGCAGCTGAGGAGTCATCATCCAGATCATCATCCACATCTGCGTCGTCATCACCCTGATCACCAGCATCCTGATCATCACCAGCATCAGCTGCATCTGCCCCTCCTGGAAAGAATGGCCTGTCCCCAGGCCAAGCAATGTGCTCGGAGAAGAAAGCAGGTGTCCACGGGCTTTGGCCACTGTCGTGCAGATGGCTCTGAATCGTAGTAAGTGCCCGATGATTTGACGCATTCTGCGCCAACAGGAATGAGCTCACAGTAGCAGAATCCCAACTCGAGAAGTCCAAAGGTGGAATGGTCGGGTGGCTAGGGTGGCTAGTAGTCTGAGGTGGTGGTGGTGGTGCATGTGCAGGTCCTGCTGAGGATGACGGTCCAGCTGAGGGTGGGGGTGGGGCAACAGGTGCAGGTGTAGAGCAGTACCTATTGATGTATCTATCATCAATAGGATTTTTAATTTCCTCATCAACTTGTGATGGCATGTGAACTCTAGCTCTCCTACATAGACCCATGATCAACCCGGGAAAAGTCAGAGGGCATTTAGGTTTGCCCGGGGGTAGTATACCACTCTCAGCAACTATCCTCATCTCATTTGCTATCAATCTAGCAACGTCAACCTGACGCTGAGTGAGGATATAGTGAACAAGGGGGGTCACATCTAAAGTGGTGGAAGAGGTGTGAGATTTTGGGCGGATGTTATAAAGAATAAGGGTAAGGATTACCTGAGCCTCAGTGGTCATATCCTCACGGAATGCTCGGAAAGGCTTACCCGAAGCCCTACTCACGTCATAACTTTTACCAACTTGGAAGATGTCCTGTGCGATGCTGTCGTGGTCCCAGTCACCACTCCTCTGATGTTCACAGAAATCACAAAGTGCAGTGGGTGCAAGCGGATTATCTTCCTCAACCAGCTCCAAAGGCTTGCCTAGATATGCGTTGATGGACATGCGGTCGAATGTGACGGTGCGCCCACGCACGTAGGTCGTCCAAGTAAACTCATCTGAAGGATCGGAGGGGATCGCGTTCGCGTAAAACTCGCGCACGATTTCATAGTTGATCCTCCTAGGTGGCGTACAAAGAATACCCCACTTCCTCTCTTTTATCATGGCTGCTAAGCCTCCATATTCCCCTTCTTCAGATATTTCAAACCTCTTCTCGGACCAGATGCGTCTTGTCCTCAGCTCCTCATAACGTTCCTGGTTCCTCCAGCTTAGGAAACGAGCTGCATCATGTGGTGGAAGGTTAACCCTTGGTCGTGACGAGGAACTTTCAACGTTCCTTTGACGTTTAGAAGAAGTTTTAGGTGCCATTCCTACAAAATTGATCAAAACAGATGAAAGTCAGGTAGGATACAAGTCAAATCTTAATTAAAACAAAAATAAAACAAATTCTGGGTTCGCTCGCTACAAGCGACAGCTTGGTCGCTGTAGCGACGAAACCCAGAAAATGCCTCTTTCCCTCGCTACAAGCGTACTGTAGCGAGGAAGACCCTTTTCAAATTTTCATGTTTTTCTGGATTTCAACTTGGTTGTAGCATGCGAAATTAACATTGAAGCTAGAATAAATGAGAAACAATCACCTAAACTTCCTAAATCCTCAAAAACCCTAATTTATTTGAATTTTTACAAAGGGTTTTTTTTTTCAAAATGTGATTACTATGAACAAAAGGATTACAGGGAAGTCTTACAAGTGATTATCGTTCATTTATAGCAACTTAAACAATATTTAAACATGGGTATTCACAGGGCATTCCTAAGTTTGCAGATTTCGTAAAACCCTAAAACCCTAAAATTCTAAATCAACATGCTAGCACCTATGAGCAGTAAGAAGCAACTAATCAGTGACAGAGGGGTGCGAAATACATACCTGAGTGATTGTTGAGTAAGATTAAACACGTACAGAGAGTGGATTGCAGGATTGTGCAGAAATAGAAATGAACAAAATGCAGAATGGAAAGGAGTGTTTACAGAATGTTAAGGGTTGCGAAAATATGAGTTAAAAAGGATAAAGTAATAAAGGAAGTAGTTGGGAAGTAGCTGAAGCGACAGGACTGGCCTGGGTATTATAAAACTGTTTTCTGATACGCTCGCTACAAGCGCGCGATCCGTCGCTACAGCGACAGGCAAAAAGCCCATCGCTACAAGCGTGAAATGGCGCTACAAGAGCAAGTGCAAAAACTGTCGCTACAAGCGACAAGTGCGTCGCTACAGCGACGTAGTGTAAATTCCATCGCTACAGCGATGAGTTGGTCGCTGTAGCGACCATGACAGAAAACAGAAAAATAAATTTTGGAGTTCTTGCCACTATCCCAACATGCATAAATACTTGTACAGAAGTAAACTAACACTAAAAACACAACATACTTACAAAATTGGGGTGCCTCCCAACAAGCTCTTGTTTAACGTCATTAGATCGACGCCTGTTTCGCTTACGCATATGAATCGATGAGTGAAATCGTCGTCGTGTGCCGAACGACTTCACCTCCAAAATATGGCTTAAGCCTTTGTCCATTCACTGTCCATGTCGACTTGGTGATAGGATCCTCAAGTTCCACAGCTCCATAAGGTTTCACTTCCTTTATCATGAACGGACCGGACCACTTGGACTTCAATTTACCCGGAAATAATCGTAGCCTTGCATTGAACAGCAACACCATCTGACCAGGCTTGAATTCCCTCTTCATGATCTTCTTGTCATGATACCGTTTAACCTTTTCCTTATAGAGCTTGCTTGACTGATAGGCTTGGTCACGCATCTCCTCTAACTCATGCATTTGAAGTTTCCTCTTCTCCCCAGCTTGCTCTTGATCAAAGTTCAAAAACTTGAGCGCCCAAAACGCTTTGTGCTCCAACTCGACCGGCAAGTGGCATGCTTTCCCATACACCAACTGGAATGGTGTGAAACCCGTAGGAGCTTTGTATGCGGTCCTATAGGCCCACAACGCTTCGTCCAGTTTCATCGCCCAATCCTTCCTTGAAGATGACACGGTCTTCTCAAGTATCCGCTTGATTTCACGGTTGGATACCTCGGCTTGACCGTTCGTCTGTGGATGGTATGGTGAAGCTACCTTGTGCTTTACTCCATAGTGCTCAAGTGCTTTTGCTAACTGCTGATTGCAGAAGTGTGAACCTCCATCACTTATGAGCACTCTTGGAGTTCCAAATCGGGAAAAGATGTTTCTTTTCAGAAACTTGACCACCGTTTTACTATCGGCTTTCTGAGATGCTATTGCTTCAACCCACTTTGAAACATAGTCGACAGCCACCAGAATATACTCGTTGTTCAAAGAAGATGGAAATGGCCCTACAAAGTCAATACCCCAACAGTCGAAGACTTCGACTTCAAGGATACTTTGTAGAGGCATTTCATTCCTCTTTGAAATCCCTCCGGTCTTCTGGCAACTCTCGCATTCTTTCACATGTTCATAACAATCTTTGAACAACGAGGGCCAATAAAAGCCAGCTTGAAGAACTTTAGCTCCAGTTCTTTCTCCACTGTAGTGACCACCATATGGCGAGTTGTGACAATGCCACATGATGTCCTTGGCTTCTTCTCTAGCAACACATCTTCTTATTAAGTGGTCTACTCCAATCTTGAATAAGTACGGGTCATCCCAAATGAATTGAGTGGCGTCTCTCAACAACCTCTTCTTCATTTGCCATGTGTAATCCTCCGGAATGAAACCCGTTGCTTTGTAGTTGGCCATGTCCGCGAACCATGGTCTTTCTTGCACCATAAGCAACTGCTCATCCGGGAACTCTTCAAGGATGTCCCTTTCATTCTTCGTTATCTCTTTGTTCACCAATCTGGACAGATGATCAGCTACTAGGTTCTCAGTCCCCTTCTTGTCCTTAATCTCCAAATCAAACTCTTGGAGTAGCAACATCCAACGGATGAATCTCGGCTTTGAGTCGGGTTTGGTAATTAAGTACTTGATAGCTGCATGGTCAGTCCAAATAACAATTTTTGAACCTATGAGATATGAACGAAATTTTTCTAATGCGAACACTATGGCAAGTAATTCTTTTTCAGTGGTAGCATAATTGACTTGTGCGTCATTTAAAACTTTACTTGCGTAGTGTATAGCATGAAAAATTTTGTTTTTGCGTTGACCTAACACCGCGCCTACCGCATAATCACTTGCATCGCACATAAGTTCAAAATTGTATATCCAGTTTGGTGCGGTGATTATGGGTGCGGATGTTAAGCTATCCTTTAAACTATTAAATGCATTTAAACAGTCAATATCAAAATCAAAAGACTTATCTTTGTTGAGCAAGTTGCTCAATGGCTTTGCGATTTTTGAGAAGTCTTTGATGAATCTCCGATAGAACCCGGCATGGCCTAGGAAGCTTCGGATTCCTTTGACATTGACTGGTGGTGGAAGTTTTCCTATCACGTCGACCTTAGCTTTATCAACTTCGATACCCTTGGAGGAGATCTTGTGACCAAGGACAATACCCTCGGTTACCATGAAGTGACACTTCTCCCAATTGAGCACCAAGTTGGTTTCCTTGCACCGTTTCAGTACCGTGTCCAGATTCGTCAAGCATAAATCAAATGATGATCCGAAAACTGAGAAGTCGTCCATGAACACTTCAATGCTTTTCTCTATCAAGTCCGCAAATATAGCTTGCATGCATCTTTGAAATGTTGCTGGAGCGTTACATAAACCGAACGGCATGCGTCGATATGCGAATACCCCAAAAGGACATGTGAATGCAGTCTTCTCGTGATCGTCTGGATTCACCGATATCTAATTGTAGCCCGAATACCCATCAAGGAAACAGTAAAAAGCTTGTCCTGACAGCCTCTCTAGCATTTGATCCATAAATGGTAGAGGAAAATGATCCTTTCTAGTTGCTTTGTTCAACCTCCGGTAGTCGATACACATCCTCCAACCGGTCACGGTTCTTGTCAGTATGAGCTCATTCTTCTCGTTCGTGATAACCGTCATACCTCCCTTCTTAGGGACAACTTGAACCGGACTAACCCAAGTGCTATCCGAGATCGGATATATCATGCCGGCTTCTAGTAGCTTCACTACTTCTTTCCGGACTACTTCTTTCATGTTTGGGTTTAGCCGTCTTTGAGGTTGTGCCACCGGCTTATAATCCTCTTCCATCATGATCTTATGCATACAATAGGAAGGACTTATCCCTTTTAAGTCGGATAGTGTCCAACCTATTGCTTCCTTGTTGGACTTCAAAACTTCGACCAATCTTGTTTCTTCATGGTTTGACAAGGAGCTACTAATGATCACCGGTTTGGTACCCTCTTTGTCAAGAAACACATACTTCAAATGTGAGGGCAATATCTTCATCTCCGGTTTCACTTCTTCTACTTTAGCTTCATTCGTCAATTCCTCGATTATTGCTTTGTGAGGAGGAATTTCCTTCAACGAATCGAGCTCCTTCAAACACTCTTCAAGCTCTAGCTCATCTTCTTCTCCTAGGATACTTAGTGCGTTTGTCAAAACTCTCTCAAGATGTGTCAAGTCATGCAACTGGTTTCTCGTATCAACTATCAATTCTTCCGTTGCATCCATCTTGAAACACGCAGCTTTATCACTAGGGAACCTCATGGCTTCATGGATGTTGAAATTGACTTCTTCATCGTCCACACGGACTTTCATTAAGCCTCCGTCAAGATCAATCATCATCCGTGCCGTTTGCATGAAAGTTCTCCCAAGAAGTAGTGGCACGTCATCATCCTCCGGAATATCCATCACTACAAAGTCGACGGGGAACAAGAACTTGTCGACTTTCACCAACACGTCTTCAGCAATTCCCAATGGACGAGTGTAGGATTTGTCGGCCAATTGCAAGGTTAAGTTGGTTCTCTTCACAACTATATCACCTATCCTTTTGACAACGGATAGTGGTATTAGGTTGATGCTTGAACCCAAATCAATAAGTGCCTTGCCGACATCAACATTGCCAATGGATACGAGCAATGTAACTTTGCCTGGATCTCTCTTCTTTCTTGACAAAGTGTTCTGGATGATCTCACTACAATTTGCATCTAGCAAAATTGTTTCTTCTTCATTAAACCTTCTCTTCTTGGAAAGGATTTCCTTCATGAACTTGGCATAGGTAGGCATTTGCTCTAGGGCTTCCGAGAACGGTATATTGATTTGTAACCTCTTGAATACTTCAAGGAACCTAGCAAACTGCCTCTCCTTCTCTTTTTTGGCTGGTGTAGTTGGGTAAGGTAGGTGCGGTGTTGGTGCATTCTTCACTATATCTTGCTTCTTGCTCTTCTCCTTCACCACATCCTTCTTCCATACAATATTCTCATTTTCAACTACATCCTTATTATTTTTTTCTACTTCTACATCCTCTATATGTACATCTTCCATTTCTTCCTCACGTCCTTCATCTTCATCCTTCTCCCTCACCTCATTCTCAACAACCCTTCTTTCTACTTCAAGATTGTCCCCTATACCTTGGCCAATTACCTTCCCGCTCCTTGTAGCAATTGCCTTGCAATTTTCGTTGTCTCTTGTTGCAAGGACTTCCTCATCAAAATGACTTAATTGTCATTTCGATGATGATGCATGATCCTTCGGGTTGGTTTGTGTGTTGGCGGTAAAGGTTCCGCCTTGTTGAGTAGCTTGAGAAAGTTGTTGTGCCAATTGACCCACTTGCGTCTCCAGATTTTTAATGGACGCATCAGTGTTCTTCTGGTTGGCCATTGACTGCTGCATGAATAGATTGAGGGTTTCATCGGTGGATTGGTTGCGGTTTTGTTGTGGAGGTTGATATTGGTTATAGTTCTGGTAAGGTTGTCGGTTGTACTGCCCAGCTTCTCCTCTCCAACCTTGGCCATAATTAGGATTATTCCCTCTTGGGAAGTTGTTTGGATGGCTTTGGAATTGGTTTTGAAACTGTTGAGGCCTTGGTTGATTACCAACATAGCTTACCTCTTCTGTGGGGGGTGGACAGAATCCGGTTGGGTGATCTCCCGAACAAAGCTCGCAAGATGCGACTTTGTGTTGTCTTCTTTGCTCGTTCTGGATGTCCTTCATTTGTTGGGGAAGGTTGGCCATTTTCTTTGTCAACTCTTCCACTTGTTGCGTGAGCAACTTGTTTTGTGCAAGGATCGCATCATTAGTTCCCAACTCTAAGATTCCCGTCTTCCTTTGGCTTTGGCTCCGGTTGTGATGAGCTTGGTGATCGTTCAATGCCATTCTGTCTATAATAGCAACAACATCCTCCGCGCTCTTGGCCATTAAAGAACCACCAGCTGCAGCGTCAAGCAAAAGCTTGGATTGTTGTTGCATTCCGTTCCGGAAGAGATGAATTTGTGTTAACTCATCAAATCCATGGTTCGGACATCGTCTGAGCATTGACTTGAAACGCTCCCAAGCTTCACATAGTGTTTCACTTGTACCTTGTGAAAACACCGCAATGGTTGTCTTCGCCTCCATAAACCGATTCTGAGGGAAGAACCTCTCAAGGAATTTCTCCTCAAGTGTATTCCAGTTCGTCATTACCGTAGGAGGTTGGTCCAAGTACCACTCCTTAGCTTTGCCTATCAATGAATGTGGAAACATTCTCATCCACATTGCCTCCTCATTACTTTCCGTCTCACCAAGGGTTCCCGCAATCTCATAGAATTTTGTGAGATGTTGGAACGGGTCTTCATGATCTAATCCTGAGAATGGATTAGCATACAAGATTTGTAAGATCCCCGTCTTCATTTCCGTTTGCTTGGCAGTCCGCGGTGTCTTCCCCAATTGAGCAAAACGACGTGGACTGTTAGTACATGGAATCCCAGAACCTCCTGAACCATCTCCTGGTGCAGCCATTTGTAACTCTTGGCTTGGATTAGGACTTGATGATTGACTAGAAACAGAACTCTCCTCTTGTTGCCTCCTCTTAGCTTGTTGCTTCTTTCTCCGATTCTTGTTATTGGCTCTACGAGCTGTTCTTTCAATCTCGGAATCAAAAAGAAGTTGGTCCTCCGAAACTTGACCTCGCATAAACGATTTCAATAATCTGACCACAAAGAATTAGCAAACAAGATGGATAAGAAGTATTAGTTATATACATAAAAGAATTTTGTGCAAAATTGCTTAAAACCATAATTAAAGTTGCAATGATTATAACATCAAAAACTTTAATCCCCGGCAACGGCGCCATTTTGTTGAATGAACAAAAGTAAGTATTAATTTTTATATCGTTCCACAGGGATTAATGTGATATCATATTCCGTTCAACTTCGATTATCGTTTTAAGTTAGGGTTTAATCATTTGTTTTACTACACTACTCATAATTTTAAAACATAATAAATAAATGGTAGAGTAATAGGACATAGAAGGTGTTTAGGATTAACTTTCATCAATCAAACATCGTTTATATCCGATTGATTACAAATACGAATTCTAGCGTTTTCTTATATATGACATTATTACGTATTGCTCAACAACATCATTGATTTCCCAAATGACGTCGTGAGATCGATTGTATCGTTTAATCGATGATTTCTCAATCTATTAAACGATCCAAAAGCATTATGATCCAATACTATAATGTAATTATCAAAACCAAATCCCATTTCTAGAATTTCTTATCTTGATAGAAAATCATTCTAAACCTAGATTCAAAAGTCTTTTTCAACAACATTTAAATCAAACATAAGATTGAAAAGCAAGAAGAAATTCAATGGTATATAAAAATTGCTAGAATCATATATTGAATAATCAAAAGTTTACAACATGAGTGATTGATTACCTATCAATCCCAACAAAGGAGATTGGTTGATCATTGTCATGACAACACTTGCAAAATAAGAAAGGAAGATGAAGATATGTGAGAGCTTGATGTCTCAAAGCTTCTTAAGATCTTCTTCAATCCAAATCTAATTGCTATTTGAAGTTTTTCTCCCTCTATGCCTATTCTCTCTCAAAGATGATAAGTTTTCTAAGCTCTGGAAAATATTATAACTGATAAAAAACTATCTCTCTTAAGAAATGAGCTTAAAATTCCTTAAATATGCTGAGAAAATGTTCGCTCGCTACAAGCGACCAGCCTGTCGCTTGTAGCGAGGACTTCAGTTGGCCAATCATTGAGCTCCACGTCACCATCAGCATTAAACCGCCCCTTTGGTCGCTGTAGCGACCAGGTCTGTCGCTACTAGCGACCAGCCTTTGAAATTCCCTGCCTAGGCTCGCTTCAAGCGTCCAGTTCATCGCTACAAGCGATGAACTCCTGATAATCCCTGCCTAAGCTCGCTTCTAGCGATGGATGCTGCGCTTCAAGCGATGGATCACTGAAAATCTCTGCCTATCCTCGCTACTAGCGATGAGTCCTGCGCTTGTAGCGATGGCATCAAGAAAAGCTTCATGTCTTTGCATCAATCAGGTTCAAGCATGTATTTCCTGCATAATCACATGGGGGAAGGCTTAGGATCACATTCATTGCATTTCTAACACATTTATGCCCTAATCCTAAGGTAACTTGTACAACAAGTAAGCATAAGTGCCCTAAAAGTTAGCCAAATATAACAACTTTTAAGCACTTATCAGAGATGCAACAAACATGACACATCATCAAGTGTCACTATCATCTCCCCAAACAGAAGATGGAAACTCGATGTCTCATTGTGCCATCTCTCCACAAAGGCAGAACACAGTCCGTTGTCAATCAGGTTGTAGCTGGTATCCTGCAGCCACTGAAGGTCGGTGGCTCTCAGGCCCTCCTTAAACCACTGTGTTGCCATCCGAGCCCCGTTTCCTTTATCATGGATCACTTCAATCTTCTTCCCGTTTTTTTACACATTTTAAATTGACATGCCACTGCAAAAATTAAAAACAAAAAAATAGCATCAACTTCACAATAATCAGAATAATACGTTAAATTAACAACAATTTACAATCATTAAAACAACATAGAAACTCAATTTTCATTAAATAAAAGGTGTAGTGTCTTACCATTCCATCAGCTGCCATTCTGGCCACGTGAACATTATATTTGGTCAGCACAGTCAAATCGTGTGGGCCACCAATATAGTCATCAAGCTCCTCTGGCTATGGCTTCGGCTCCACATGCTCCTACTGCTCATCAATACCCACCTCTTGATACTTAGCATCACCCTCCACCTCCACCTCCACCTCCATATGCGGCTCATACGGTGGCTCAGGATCGTTCCCCTGAGATGTTCTCGCGTCATCAGCATCAGCACGTCGAGCCCTTCCCTTGCCCTTGTCCCTGCCACACCTGGGCACTCCCCCCTCCGCTTGCAACCTCTCCACACGCTTTCTCCTAATAGAAACACGATCCATACCTGTAACATGCATAATCAAGTAACAGACAATCAACAGAAATCGACGAAACTGTCAAAAAAATCCCACTAATACACTTCAGATTATAAAATTCAAACAACAACAATCTAGTTTGGATTTTATAATCTGAACAGATGCAGTGAACAGAAAAAGAAAACAAACACAAACACTTGCATGCAGAGGGAATGAGACCTGACATTTACTTTGATGTTTGATAAAGCTTCAAATATGATGATTTTGAGTAAAAACTCTAAGATTCGTCCAATTTGTGGATTTTAGAATAAGGGGTAGAGAGAATGTGAAATGTAAAACTGTAGAAATGGGAGAAGTTAATGTATTCGTTTTATATGTAGACAAGTTTCAGATTCTAAAATCCGAAGGACATTTTTAGAATAAAAAAAATAGGGCGCGTGAGAACCTCGTAGGGTGGGAAAAGTAATTGCCTTCAAGTATTGGGATTGAATTTGCAAAGGACTTTTGGTTTTTGCCGAATTGTCCATCTTAATGAGTATCTCTTGATTTCATTTTTTTTTTCAAAAAAATGACTCAATTAGTTCTCCTATTAATTGGATGATTAATTTTGTTATTCAAATTTTGAAATAGGGGATCCAAATTGATGCACTTTATATTAGTTTCCTTATTACTATCATCAATTGAATTTGCATTCAAAGATACATAACCAACATTCAATTCTTCCACCAATTCTTCAATTTGCGTATTCCACGAAAGACGAATCTTTATCCTTGTGAGCATAGCTCAATTGGTAAAGGACAATGCATAATATATGCAGGGGTTGAGGTTCGAACATCGAAAACTCTACTTATTCATCTTAAAAAGTGAATTTTAGTCACTATATTATTTGACCAAAAAAAAGAAAAAGACGAATCATTTGTGAGATCCGAGTTCGATTTATGGATAGAACAATTCTTGGTCAGCCGAATTCCGAATAAGCGGACCCCTCCTCCATGAGAGCCGAAGGGTTAAAAATATAATAATAAGAAAGTTTAATGAATTTTAACAGTAACTTGAATCTTCATCCAAATCATTGCTATCGTGAAAAAATTCATCACAAATAACATCGAAAAGAGGGCATAAAAGTTTCTTCTACAATGTGTAGATTGAAAATTGCATCATTTATCAAAATATCCTCTCGATAATTGACCAAATCATTGGAAGTTTGAATTAGAACTCATGCATAAACAAAACTAAAATTTATGCTCCATAAACAAGTCTATTTTAACAAACCTCCTTAATTTGAAAGTAACTTTATGAAAGAACTCTAAATTCCAAACATGAAGTGGGACCCCACAAAAAAGCTTCCAAACCCTAAATCTACGCATAAATCACTTGGAATTTGACTAAAGAAAAACTAACTAAAGAAATCACTTGGATGAATCGAATGTCATTGCAAATGAATTTTAAGGAAAATCTGACTAAAGAAATCAATGTCATTGCAATGATAGTTCTGATATCATCGTCTCCCAAAGAATAAGATAAACTTATTGCTTCTCATACAAGAAGCATGAATCGAATGAAATCCCATTTCTAAGAATGTTCGTTGTAACATTGAAATTCGTTCAATGTCATGCCCTATTGCCATTGTTGGAACATTGGTGTGAAGTTGGAAGGAAATTGAATGATTAAACACCAAGTAATAAGACTTTGAGTTAGTGTGATGTGAATTGAAAAAATAGAGAGTGGGGGTCCCAGATAAAATAGAACACACACATTAGTAGTGTTTAAATTGTGGTATTTAATTTTAAATACTTGATAATGATAAAAATAATAGTAATTATTATTTTTATTCATAGATATCACTTCCCACAATTTTAGTTTATGTTGGTTGTGATAAGGTTTGAGAATTCAACTGAACTTCCAATTTTTCCTTCATTCATATCCAATGAGTTTGTTTCCTCCACCTTTGTGGATTTGTTTCTTTTTGATCTTATCCACAAGCATTGTTGAACTGATTAATGGTTAAGTTTCTTTTTGATCTTATCCATTAGAGTAACTGCTGCCGCAATTTTAGCTAAAACAGTTACAAAATCTCTATATAAATAGAGGACTCCACTCAGTTCAAAAATCACACCAAAGAGTTCTATTGAGTTGTCGAGAACTCTTTCTCTCTTCTCCCTCCAGCTTGTGTTAACGAGCTATTCTTCTCTTTATCTCCTTTTTCTGTCCCTTGGATATAAGAGTGTTCTTAAGACCTTAGTCCCTATTCGGTATAATGTCCCTTCGGAATTAAGAAAGGTCTTAAGAACATAGTCCCTTCGATAATATATGTCCCTTCGGAATAAAGAGTACTTTTAAGATCATAGTCCCTTTCTGAAATAATAATGTCCTGTTGAAATTAAGAATGATCTTAACGGTATATAAATATTCTTTCAATATTTTTCTACTCTTGGAGAAGTTAAAAGTTAGAATGGTGATAACACCATATTTGAGTGGTCCTAGCACCATAATAGAGTGGTCACAGTACCATATTAGAAAGTGGTTTCAGTATTAAAGAGTGATCTTAGTACCATATTGGAGGTGTAAATCTCGAACGGTTTTCTACAGTGCAGTAGTGAACCGCACAGTTGTAGCTGGGCTTGTTTTATCCTGGAGGCGGCGTGGTTGATAGTCTGCCTTGCACAATTTTGGGCAGTGCCACGAAACGTCTTAAAGAGAGCGACCTGGTCGTGACTCAACCTAGTAACAACTTTGGTAGATATTCTATTTCAAAATAGAATTTGGAAATCCAAATACAACAATTTGGAAATCCACAACCAACAATTTTAAGACGTTTCCTTCTGCCATGTCTACCGAAGAAATTACTAACTCGAGTTTTATTGTCCCTAAATACAAGAAGGATAAAAAGGCTATAGAAATACATCTATATACTGAACACTATGAAGTGTTTGTTGTTATAATAAAAACACTAAGAAATTCACATATGCAACTTTGAATCTGTTTGAAATTTATTTTCAAAAATCAGAATCGCACTGTGAATAAATAACTCTAATTGCCAAGAGAATAGGAACCTCAAAAAGGTCCTATATTAAAAATCAGCAGCCACCATCAAGAAATGACACTGGTTCACAATTTATTTTTAATACAATTGTGAGAAACCAGGTCATATGTCCCACAAGTATATTAACAAGTAAATTGTTGCTCCGCTGCCTAACCTAACTAAAAAAAAAAGAGGGGAAATTCACTGATATGACTAGTTAAATCAATCTAGTTGGTGAATTAAGTGAATGGTGGATAAACATTAGCGCCTCGCGCCATGTTTGCTATGGTTATGCTATGTTCAAAAACATATGTTACTCCTGTAAATAACAAAGTGTTGTTAGGATATTATAACAACATTAAATTCGTTGGCATTGGAGATGTGAAGTTGCAAATCACGTCCGAAAAGAAAATTATTCTCTAGGACGTGATGCATGCTCCAAAATAAGAAAGAATCTGAATTTCAGATTTCTATTGAATAAGACTGAGTTGACTCGGACTTAAAAAGAGACTTGTGCATCATGCATTCTTGTTGGGAAAAGACTGCACCTTTGATGATATGCTCAAAATTAAATTCTCCCTCTATTTTATAAGTTGTGTGATTTTAATATTTGACATGTCAAAATTTATCATATGAACAAGCGTTTAATTTTAAACTTAGTAACTTGGACTTAGTTCCAAATTTATATGACTAGAAAATTTTATTTTTTGCAGTCAAAATGAATGAACCAAAAGTTCATATAAATCAGTGTTTAGAGAATTTGAACCTCTAAACTTAATAAATTATGATATGTGCGAACCTGATGACACATAAACTAGAAATGATAAAAAGATATTTTATCATATTTATTGATGACTGTAAATTTTAAAAAAAATAAAATTGATACGCTTCATATGTTCAATTTTTATAACAAAAAAATTGAAATTTATGTTGAATAGAGTACCCAAGTCTAAGAACAAAATTTCTAATTAAGAATTTTTGAAGAAAAGACAACCTAACTTGTCTTAATTTTTGAACTTGAGATTGTCTGGATTATATTTGGATTCTGGACCCCAAGAAAGTTGAACTCACTAGTAGAGCCTATGAATGTGTATTCATTAGGTATGCTATAAATAACGAAGCATGTAAGTTTTAAAACCTAAATGCTAAAGTGAGCATAGAATTAAACGATACTGATTTCTATGTAAATAAATACCCCTTTAAATAAAGAATAGTGGGGGCACTAGTGGGGGCGCTAATGGAAGCACGCCATTAGTGGGGGCAAAGTAATTTCCCCTTTTTAAATTGAGAGCTAGTGGGGGCACTGCATCTGATCACATTCAAGTAATCAGAAACAGTTATGAAAACATCGTACGAGATGTTATAGAACCTCGAAGAGGTAAGAAAGCTATAATTGCTAAAGAGTATAAACATAATTATATGGTTTATATATTGGAAGAGGATCCATCTGGCCTTCAAGAAGCTTTGTCTTCATTGGATGCTAACTTTTGAAAAGAAAAAAAACAGTAAACGATGAAATGGATTCTCTAGAGTCTGACGAAACACGACTCTTAGTTGACTTGCCTCCTGGATGCAAACTAATCGGTTGTATTTGAATTTTGGAAATGGAAAACTAAAACCTGATGGTTCGGTTGCTAAATACAAGGCTCACCTTGTAGAAAAAGGTTTTAGGCAAAAAAAAAAAAATAGATTTCTTCGACACTCATTCACCAGTCACTTGAATCATATTAATGAGATACTAGTCCCTTTAGCCGATGTACATAACTCATAGTACTCCAAATGAATTTGAAAGCTGCCTCTTTAAATGGTGAATTAGAAGAAGAAATTTATATAGAACAACCCGAAGGTTTTTGTGATTCATGGACAAGAAAACAAGGTCAGTAAGTTAGAAAAATCTTTGCATGGTCTAAAATTAAACTCCTAAGAAATGGCATGAAAAATTTGACAACCAAAAGATATCGAATGAGTATAAAGTGAATGAAAGTGACAAATGTATTCACTACAAATATGTAAATAACATTTGCACGATCATATGTCTCTATGTAGACGACTTGCTCATATTTGGTTCAAAGATTCATGCTATAAATTATGAGAAATCATTGTTTATCAACAACATCGATAAGAAAGACCTAGGCGAAGTTGAAGTAATTCTTGGTTTCAAGATTACTATATCAAAAAAAAGAAATTTTTTGATCAATCTCACAAGATCTTAAGAAATGTAATTATTTGACTGTAAACTTGCAAGCACACCTTATGATCCAAGTGTAAAACTCTTCAAGAACACTTGAGGTGGTGCTAGACAAATAGAATATGCGAGCATCATTGGCAATCCTTAGATATGTCATTGAATGTATTAGACCCGACATTACCTATGTCGTGGAACTCTTGTGCAAGTTTACTAGTAGACCAAGTGAGAAACATTGACATGTAATTGAAAGACTCATAAGGTGCCTTAAGAAGACTATGACTCTATGATTACATTATGAGGAGTATCATGTTGTACTTGAATGGTACAAGATACAAAATAGAACATCCTTCAGATGAGTCTTAAGCGACCAGTGGCTGCACATTGAGCATCACTGGAGGATTCGTTTGTTGAAACATATGATATTGACTCAATCCAAACTGGAATGATCTGAGATGAGAACACTAGAGAAAACTAGTGAAGAAGCAAGTTGAGAAAATGCTTGCTAGTTGAGATCCCCTAGTGGATAAAACTGTTGTCAGGAGTGTTAATTCATTGTGATAGTACTGCAGCTATTACAAAATTGAGAATCGTTACTACAATAGTAAGAGACGATAATTAAGGCACGAACACATAACAAATTAGAGAGCTAGCTACTCTCAAAAGGAACGGTTAAAGTAGATCATGTACGTACTGATAAAGAATTAGTCAATCCTTTGACGAAAGGAATTACTAGAAAGAAAGTCATAAACACATCCAATAAGATGGGACTAATGCCTAAAGATCACAAGTGATGGTAACCCGACCTAAATGACTGGAGATCCCAAGAAATAGGTTCAATGGGTAATAACAAGTCATGAGTGAAAGAACATGCTATGAGAAAATTAAGAAAGCATGAATCCTGCAGCGACAGAAGGATGAGATAATAGAAACTCTTAATGAGATCTATACTCTATGTTGAGTGGAGTACATAGCTACAGGAGTACTCTTGATAGACTCACCTATACGAATGTGGAACTGAGGCCGGTTCCTATGGGATTTTGAGGCAGAATACCTAGAGTGTTCGTTAAAACTGGGATAGACGTGCAGGGCCATAAACGCACGAGCTTTTAGAATACACCTTAGGAAAAGGTTTGTGTGCGGACTCTATGTCTGAGATAGAGTTCAATGCTGTAAGCAACTCTTGTTGAATCGGAATAGTATTCGCTATGCAAAGGTTCAAGTTGTAGGCGACACCTTTGTTTATTAGCAACCTTATAGAAACGTTTTTGACGTTACTATTGAAACCATTTTTTAAATTCAAGTGGGGGATTGTTGGAACATTGGTGTGAAGTTGGAAGGAAATTGAATGATTAAACACCAAGTAATAAGACTTTGAGCTAGTGTGATGTGAATTGAAAAAATAGAGAGTGGGGGTCCCACATAAAATAGAACACACACATTAGTAGTGTTTAAATTGTGGTATTTAATTTTAAATACTTGATAATGATAAAAATAATAGTAATTATTATTTTTATTCATAGATATCACTTCCCACAATTTTAGTTTATGTTGGTTGTGATAAGGTTTGAGAATTCAACTGATCTTCCAATTTTTCCTTCATTCATATCCAATGAGTTTGTTTCCTCCACCTTTGTGGATTTGTTTCTTTTTGATCTTATCCACAAGCATTGTTGAACTGATTAATGGTTAAGTTTCTTTTTGATCTTATCCATTAGAGTAACTGCTGCCGCAATTTTAGCTAAAACAGTTACAAAATCTCTATATAAATAGAGGACTCCACTCAGTTCAAAAATCACACCAAAGAGTTCTATTGAGTTGTCGAGAACTCTTTCTCTCTTCTCCCTCCAGCTTGTGTTAACGAGTTATTCTTCTCTTTATCTCCTTTTTCTGTCCCTTGGATATAAGAGTGTTCTTAAGACCTTAGTCCCTATTCGGTATAATGTCCCTTCGGAATTAAGAAATGTCTTAAGAACATAGTCCCTTCGATAATATATGTCCCTTCGGAATAAAGAGTACTTTTAAGATCATAGTCCCTTTCTGAAATAATAATGTCCCGTCGAAATTAAGAATGATCTTAACGGTATATAAATATTCTTTCAATATTTTTCTACTCTTGGAGAAGTTAAAAGTTAGAATGGTGATAACACCATATTTGAGTGGTCCTAGCACCATAATAGAGTGGTCACAATACCATATTAGAAAGTGGTTTCAGTATTAAAGAGTGATCTTAGTACCATATTGGAGGTGTAAATCTCGAACGGTTTTCTACAGTGCAGTAGTGAACCGCACAGTTGTAGCTGGGCTTGTTTTATCCTGGAGGCGGCGTGGTTGATAGTCTGCCTTGCACAATTTTGGGCAGTGCCACGAAACGTCTTAAAGAGAGCGACCTGGTCGTGACTCAACCTAGTAACAACTTTGGTAGATATTCTATTTCAAAATAGAATTTGGAAATCCAAATACAACAGTTTGGAAATCCAAAAACAACAGCCATCATACATTTCGTAGCCCAGTTCAGATCTTCAACGATAGATTTATAACTTTGACCGTTTTAATTATCCGTCTAAGACCAAACCTATTATATTGTGTTCCTATTGGTTTCCTTCAGGATAAGAACGTGTAGACTTCAATGAGCCATTGGAAGTACGTTCAAGTACTGTGTTGTACTTTGCACCATTAACCAAAATTTTTAAAGAACCAAACTTAACACTATTGAAAGTTTTGATAAGAGAAATGATATCTGTACAATCATTTTTGTGACAAATTTTTGATAACTTTATCTCTCATACTCACTTTATGTTTTTATTCTCTCATATTTTTTCTCTCTATTGTTTTTGATCAATGAAAAGAGAGAAAAAGAAAGTTGTCAACAAAGTTGGCACAAATAGTTGTTCAAATATCACTACTCTTTTGATAATGTTGTTGATTAGATTAAGCATCAAAATCTGGGTTTGAGTTGAACACCGATGTGATGCACTTCCTTAAGCACAATGAAGGAGGAAAATAGGTTGTACCCGACGACTTTTGTGTCTAAGGCGTGTTCAATATGGGTCAAAGTAACATACGATTTGGTTCGGAATTCAGATGACTATTTTTTATTTTAAAAAAAACTATTAATTTCAATTAATACAATTTAATTTTGGTTGGTATTTGGATATCCAATTTAAAATTGTAATAAAATTCTATTAATTTAATTTTGATAGAAAAGTATTAGTATGTTAGTAAGATTTTATTAATATTAAAAAGGCACGATAAAGTAATACGTTTAATGCAAATCATAACACATAATATATTAAAAGCTAACATTACAAAATGATAATGACCGATTAATATTATAACATATAAAATAGTGAAAAAATTAAACTAAAGAAATAAGTATATATATGGAGAATATTAATGCACACCGACTCAAAAATTAGAAAGTTTTGGTTTTAGACATGAGAAAACCACTTTTTCCTTTCTTCAAAAGTAATAAATGCATTTTGCTATGCTTGATTCAATTTTGAAGAAAGAATCCAAAATCTAATCCGAAAAGTTTTCATAAAAGCACATAAAAAAAAAAAACTTAATAAATTTATTTTTTTTGCCGTTTTCAGCTTTTTCTGATGAATTTGAATGTAAACACCTCGTAGTGTCCAACGTGTGAAATTAGCAATAAAGAAGTATTTTTGCAGCACTTTTGTCTAAATTGTTTGACATGCATGTATTATAAGAGCGTATTGTATGAGCGTTGTACATAAGAGTTACGAGTACACACCAAATCTCAAGATTGTATGTGATGTGATTCATAGGTAGATACAATTGCGATGAATAAAATCAAGGCTAAAATGCACTTTTGGTCCCCAAGTTTTCAAAACTAGCGATTTTGGCCCCCCAAGTTTGAAAATCACACTTTTAGCCCCCTAAGTTTCACCCCCTTTGCAAAAGCTAGGCCCCCTTTAATTTTGACCGGTCAACGCTGATGTGGCACATTTTTTTTAAAAAATAAATTGACACCTATGATATTTTTAATCCACATGGATATAAAATAATTACAATTATTTATAAAAATTACAAAACATAAAATAAAACAATTGAAAAAAGAAAAAACATAACAATTGTATTTCTTCTTCTTCTTGTTCGTCAGTACACCTTCTTATTCCCTAGGTTTTCCTCAAATTTCACATCTTTCCAATAACCCTAGATTCTTCTCTCATCAAATCGCTACTCAAAACGAGGATGGTGTTGTTAATCTCGAAAATGATAATGTTGCTGTTCAGAATGATGATGGTAATGAAAACGTTGTTGGAGTAGAAGAGGAAGAACAGGTCTATCAGATTGATGAGGAAAAATTGGATAATGTTGTGTTTTTTCTGCAGAACGAAGAAGTTAGTGATGATGGGTCATTTGAATCTTCTCTAAATCAAAGATCTTCTCTAATTTTTCCACTTTAAACCCACAACAGAGTAATAAAGAGTGAAAACCACCATCACCGGATCTGGATTTAGCACAGTCGCTAATTGTCTCAACCGTGACACAACACACAGCCACTTTTACCCATTTCAATCTTTGTTACAATTTCAAAACCTAGAATACGAATAAAAAACAAATAAATTGAATATTGAGAGAGAGATGGACGTTGGCAGGTTTGGGAGAAGACAATAATGAAAAACGTGGAAAGATTTTCGATGGGAGCAGGGATTAAGCCGCAGCGGAAACTAACGGTTTGGGAGTGGCGATCTCTAACGTTACAACACAAACAACCTCACCGGAATTTTCAGAGTTTGACGACGACGTCGCAATCGGAGAACCTTTCGTCGCTGTTAATTTCGACAGGCAAGTTGTGAAATGTGAATGCATCGCCGCCGGAATGGTGGACATGGAAGAAAGAAAAGTTCGAAAACTCCACAACTTGAACTGTTTTGACAGCGTGAGTTTTCAGTACCCTGTGTTGTGGGTTTAAAGGGAAAAAATAGAGATGGCGAAGGAAATTGCAGTGAATCATGGTCCTGTAGGGTTTTCAGTACCCTGTTATGACTGCAGTGAATCATGGTCCTGTACTCTTTGTGGGGTTTGGTGAAGGAAATTGCAATTTTAAAACAATGTTAATTTCTTTTAATTCCAAGTGGATTTAATTAAGCACAGTTGGCATTTAATATTTTAAAAATATGTCCAAATAAGCATTGACCAGGTCAAAATCAAAGGGGGGCCTAGCTTTTGCAAAGGGGGTGAAACTTGGGGGGCTAAAAGTGTGATTTTCAAACTTGGGGGGTCAAAATCGCTAGTTTTAAAAATTTGGGGGGCCAAAAGTGCATTTTAGCCTAAAATCAAATATGGACGAGATTTATAAAATTCTTATATTTACATATCAAGAGTGATTGAACTTGTTCGTAAAAAAAAACGAGTGATTGAACTTTATTAATCCAAACAAAATCAATTCGTCTAACTCACTTTTATAATATGTATTTTACCAAACAAAATTATTTACAAAAACAAACCCAATTATTATTAGAAAATTACATTTCTCCCAACGAAAATTGCACTTCTCCCAACGAAAATTGCTCATTCTCATAAAAACTGACGAAAATACCCTCAGCGTGACTTAAGTCACACATGTTATACACCAGCATGACTTAAGTAACACTCGGTATATCAACGTGACTTAAGTCACACTGGTGTATAACCTGCGTGACTTAAGTCACGCTTGTTTTAGGTAATTTATGTTTTCACCAATTTTGCACAAAAATAATTAATATTTTTTGAAGACCCCAAACATACAATATGTTATGTTCGGTAGGAGTGACAAGTCTATAGGCCCCCAGGAAAACTTTGCGGCGGGGTCTCCTCCTCAGCCTGATGTTGGGCATCACCCTCCTGCTGGTGAGCCGCCTGCTCGTACTGTGGTTGCTGCTGATACTGAGTGGGGTCCACTATCTGGGACACACCCGCCTGGAACGACGACCCCACATCCTATTGTCTCCTAACACCCTGTCTTCGTCGAGTATGAGGGTGCGCAGCCGCCTTTTCAGCCCGTGCACTACTGGTCATGCTCTCTCTGTCACCTCTAAGTCTGTCCGGTCTCTGAGACATATCTACACAACATTTTTAAAAGCAAAAATCAATGCAAAAATAACAATCCAATCTCACTATAATCAACATTAACAATCGAATTTCTAACTAAACATAAACCCTAAACTACCACATTGCACTCAAACTCAATATAATCAACATTAACAGTCCAAATTCTAACTAATTTCATCATTAACAATGCAAAAATCAAACAAAATTTCATTGAGACATTTTATCAAACACCTAGAGTGCAACATTCAATCAACATAAAATCTAACAATTTCTAAACCCTAAACTACCACATTGGAGTCAAGCTTACTTTAAACAACATCTAAACTACAATTCCTAACTTAATTCATCATTAACAATCCTAAAAACTAACATGCAAACCAAATTTCTAAAAACCTAAATATGTAAAATTTCTCCAAAAAAACCAAAATTTAAACAATAAAAAGCCAATGCAATAGGATAATAAACACTTACTTGATTTTGGGGTAGAAGTTGACGTTGATTTGCTCAAGGTTGATGAAAATCGCAAAAATTGGGAGAAAATTCGATTTTTTTTTTCTCAAGAACACAGTGGTTCTGCGTTCTGGTTGTGTTGTTTCTATAACAGCACGCATCGTGACTTAAGTCACGCAGAGGTATTTTCGTTATTTTCTTTAAGAGGGAGCAATGTTGTTTGTGGGAAGAGCAATTTTCTTATTATTATAATCAAGAGCATGAGAAATTAAGTATATCTTTCAGCTAAACTAGAGGGCTCTTGAGGGTAAGTTTTACTACTTACTAAGATACCACCCGCCAAACACTCTATTTTCATCCCCTCAAAGAAAATAAAACACTCTATTATCATGGCAATAGTTATACAAAGAAAAATAAAAATTGTAGCGGATGAAGCTGGAGATTGAGTCATTGTTGTAGTGCTGACCAACAGTGTAGCCACAATCATAGAAACCAATTTCAAGATGATGATACCCATTCTTAATTTTTCTTCGGACTTCAACTACATAGAGAATATGTTGGTTTTAGATTTTTAAAGTGTTGTATTTGGATTTTTAAATTTTATTTTGAAAAAGAATATCTATCGAAGTTGTTATTAGGTTAAGTCACGACCAGATCGCTCTCTTGAAGACGTTTTATAGCACTGCCCCAAATTGTGCAATACAAATTATAAACCACGCCATAAAACAAGCTCAACTACAACTGTGCGGTTAACTACTGCATTGTAAAAAACTGTTCGAGATTTACACCTCCAATATGGTACTAAGATCACTTTTTAATACTAAAATCACTCTAATATGGTAATGTGACCACTCTATTATGGTGCTAAGGCCACTAATTTATGATGTTATCACCTTCTAACCTTTTAAGTTCTCCAAAATATCAATATGGTACTACGACCACTCAAATATGGTGATCCCACCACTTAAATATGATGATCCCACCATTCTAACTTTTTAACTTCTCCAAAAGTAGAAAAAATATTGAAAGAATACATATATATTATTAAGATCATTCTTAATTCTGACATGACGTTATTATTCCAAAAGGGACTATGATTTTAAAAATATTTTTTATTCTGAAGGGACATAAATTATCGAAGGGATTATGCTCTTAAGACCATTCTTATTTCTGAAGGGACATTATACTGAATAGGGTCTAAGGTCTTAAGAACGCTCTTAACTCGAAGGGACAGAAAAAGGAGATGAGGAGAAGAATAGCTTGTTAACACAAGCTGGAGGAGAAGAGAGAAATAGTTCTCCACAACTCAATATAACTCGTTGGTGTGTGAGCGGAGTCCTCTATTTGTATAGAGATTTTATAACTGGTTTAGCTAAAATTGCGGCAGCAGTTACTCTAGTGGATAATATCAAAAGAAAACTTATTCACTAATCAGTTCAACAAATCTTGTGGATAAGATAAAAAAGAAACAAACCCACAAAATGGGAGGAAACAGACTCATTGGATATGAATGAAGGAAATATAGGAAATTAAGTTGAATTATTATTCTTATCACAACCAACATAAGCTAAATTTATGGGAAGTGATATCCACGAATACAAATAATAATTACTATTATTTTTATCATTATCAAGTATTTAAAATTAAATATCGCAATTTAAACACTACTAATGTGCATGTTCTATTTTATGTGGACTCTCACTCTCTATTTTTTCAATTCACATCACACTAAGTCAAAGTTTTATTACTTGATGTTTAATATTCCAATTACCTTCCAACTTCACATCAATGTTTCAACAGAATATATAAGTGTGAGAAGAAACGATTAGGGTAGAAGGTATTTATAGGAATGAATGTGTGTGATGAGGGATAGAAATACTGAAAAGTATATCTCTAATTGATATTGTTCATGAATATGTCTTTTTATAGAAATTTATTTTTTTAGACAGTTTTGAAAAAATTCTTGGAAACTATTAGGGGGAAATTATAGATAGAGATTTTATTTTTATTGCAAAATATGAATTTGAAAGAAAAACATATATGCACAATATTGAAATTGATTATACATATATTTATTTTATGTTTACTCTCAGGTTTTTTCGGAAAAGAAACTTTAGTAATTTGAAATTCGGTTAGGAGGTAAATAAAATTTGACTAAAACTTTTCCACCTACAGATTAAAACCAGGTTATCCTCAATTCGTCGTTGAAAGTTTGAATTAGGACTCTTGCATGATCAAATCTTAGTTTATGCTGCATACAAGAAACATGAATCGAATAAGAATGTTTGTTGTAAGTTGTAACCTTAGAATTTGTTCAACGTGATCATGCCCTATTGCCAAACATGCTTTACTGTGTCCGTATTCGTCTCCTTCATGAGCAATTCCGTGTAAGATTTGTTAACGATACCATTGGCACGAGGAATCTGATTGTGATGTGTAGTGCCTGGTTGATCATGAATTTGTAGACTTCAATGAGCCATTGGATTTTTTTTTTTTTTTTGAGGGAATGAGCTATTGGATTGGAAGTACTTTCAAGTACTGTGTTGTACTTCTTTGATCATCTTGGGTACTCCTCTATAACACTGGAAAATCTAAAAAAACCAAACCTTCTTCCTTTGAAATTCCGTTTATGGGCCAAATAAACATCTTCCAAAATACCGCAATTATGAAATACATTCCTCAATTCTTGGTGAGAAATACCACTACTTCTCTTTCAAAAGAAAAAGAGGCATTTCAACAAATATGAAGAAAAAGAAATAGAATGAAATGCGTCCTGCCCTAATTTTTTTAGAAAGAGAGACTTCACCTTCTTTTTTAGTTTTCTCTTCTTTCTTATTTATTCACCAAAGAGACTCCACATTGATTTTATTTTTATCACATTATTTGTAGATATTTTGTTGTTTTATACTATTAACTTGGAGTATATAGCTAGTCGTAGAAAGAGAGAAAATATACTTTCACACCCTAGCACAAATTATACACCAATACTTTATTTGTTTTATTTATTTGGTTTACCATGCTATTAATATGAAGTTTTCATCGCCGCTTAGCAGTGATTAATCTCTGTCGGAGAACCTGTGTGGCACGTAAGGTGGGTGTTCCCCTCCCAACCAGATTTTTTTTCCAAACGCATGAGTCAGGATTCGAACCCCTAACCATATGCTTAAAAAACCCAAGTCCCTTACCACTTGGACCGATCTATTACTACTAGAAAAATTGGGAATAGAGACGTGCAAAATCCATCTTTAGAACAAGAAAAATCCTTCTCTTAACAAGTCTGAGACGAAACTAGGTCCGTCGTTATTTTTGTCGTCGCAAACCTTCAGAGACGGAATAATTCCGTCTCTAATTAGTAAAAACCGTCACTCAATGTTAAATGAAAGAAGCGATAAAACCATCTCTATAGAGACGAAGACCACCATCTCTAATAAACTTATTTCCGTCTCCAAACTTTGTCGCAAATTTTTAAATTTCGTCTCTATTTACTAATATTTTGTCTCTACAGAGACGAATTGAATTTATGTCTCTAAAAACAATTTTATTTTATTTTATAAATTCTGCCTCAATATTCCAAATATTTAGTTCTAAAATAATGTTTAAAATATTCATTTTGTTTATCTAACTTTCAAGAATGTAAAATTATATTTTGATAAATATCAAATTTGCAAAAGTGGCATGAAAGTACACTCATACAACAAAACATCACCAATATATATATATATATATAAAGATCATTTTTAACCAAAATTAGATAAATAAAAAATAACCAAACCAAAGTTCATCATCAATCCATCTTGTCGTTACCAATATAAAGTTGTCCAAAATGTAAAAAGATCATGATATGTTTGATCTAACAAAAAAATATATAAATAAAAGTAATCAAGTTAAAGTTCATCCATCATGAATTGAAGAGTTAATATTAGGCATAAAATTCTCAAACATTTGCTCCCAGCGTTCCATCTTCTTTTTTATCATTACTTGTTCAAGATTTTTATTCTCAAGGTTCAACAGTTAATGCTTCAACCTTAGCCTCCATAGTAGCAACTTTTAACGCCGAAGACTGGTGTATACATACAACTATCTTAACTTGAACAAGGCATTTTTCAACTCCAAAGACGCCCTACTATTAAAGCTCTTTTTAATAATAGCTTCATCGTTTGCAAGCCACGTGAATTTAGCCTACAAACAAAAAAATGTCATGAAGTTGTGTATTTTGAAAAGGAAGATCAACTTTCAGCCTAAGTAACAATGAAGTTTCATATTTCATCTATATTATATATAAAGAAAATAACTGCCTCAATTTTCAATACAAACAACACATGTAACAAATAGATAAAAATAAATTTAAATATTAAAAAAAATGTAACAAACACGTTATATATATATATGTCTGGTTTTTTTTCCTTTATCATTTAAAAAATGTAACAAACTAGATGAGTATATTTATACTTACTTTTTCATTATCTCAATTATACCCTTAAACAAATTTTTTATAATAAAGATTGTAGTTGGTGTCATTAAAAAAAATAATTTAGATTATATTTTTTTGTTATATTGATGGTGTCATTGAAATAAATAATCATGGTTAGTTTGATTTGTTATAACTTGAAAGCAACAAACATTTATATTTTTAGTTTTAATCAAAATCAAAATTTCATAAAAAAATCACCGTTCATAATTTTCAAACGTTAGCGCAATAAAAAGAGCGGAAAGACACATGAGTCCCCGTCTTTTCGCTAGGATCATATAAAGCAAATAGTATATCCCCTAAAAAACTATATTTCCTTATTTATGTAACTGCCATTATTTGTACATCCTCAATGCTACCATATACTATCAAATTATTATACAAGAACCAACACAAAAATGCATGACTTCCTATAGTATATCATATCACAATATTCATCAACAAATAAACAATTGTTCAACCATTTGTCATTTCAACTTTCAACATAAGTAACAACATCAAATAGGTTCAGAGAGCAATGTCTCTAAATTTCGTCGATATTTTAAATTTTTAGTAGTGCGTTGTTGGTTACACTTTAAATCCATATTATAAGAGGCAAGAGGAAGAAAGATATTTAATAGAATATAAGTGCCAGGAATATTTTATTTCCAAAAATCATTCTCTTAATGGGTAAAATTTATATGATTATCATGTATTAATACCCATGAATCAATTTTTTATATAAAAAAAAAATGTATGATGGTCATTAAATCAGAGTCGTTAATCAGACATCGAATGATTCATAATTCAAGCTTATCAAATTTATTTTTCATCCTACATAGATTGCATAATTTTTTTGATTTCCTGAATACCTAGTTTGTATATCCTTTTCAACAATAGTAAATTTGGGTTCCCTTTGTATACACTTTAGATCCACATATGATACGACAAAGAGAGGTGAAATATAGAGATAGATATGTAATACTACTCCGTCCCAAAATATAAGCAAAAATGAGTCAACATAAGTTGATGTATTTGGTACAAATTTTGAACCAAATACATTAACTTTTGTTGACCAATTTTTGCTTATATTTTGGGACGGAGGGAGTATGTATGATGGTCATTAAATTAGAGTCGCTAGGTCAAACATCAAATGATTCATAATTCAAAAATTTAAATAACCGTTGATTGCAAAGTTATTGTTTAAGATAATGATAGATAGAGGAGTACACGTTCATTTATTACCGGTTGTTGCGCTTTTGGAATCTAAATAATAAACAAACTTACATGTCTTTAGGCGAAAGTGGTCTTTGAAGTTGTCTTGTTAAAGTCACATCAGAGTAACATAAAATAAAAATAAGGTACGTAGATGGAGTTATATGATTTACAATCCCACCTTACATAAAATATATACAAGATAAAATTCACATAAACATGGCTCCAAAGCTCCTCCAATTTATATATCTTAGCGGGTTCCTGACTAAATAATTATATCTTACTTTTACATTGGCTCTATTTGGAAATATAAGTAAATCTACTTCTAAAATTTGATCTATGTGTTTAATCCTTAGAAAATGAATAGAATCTGAAGACCTAAAATAACTAGCAGGTGAAATTTAAGGGGTCATGACATTTTATTTATGACCACAACAAGTCGGTGATCATTCTAATGTGTAAGATGTAGATAGATTAACTTTGTAAACAGTGTCCCGTTTATCTCACTCACATGTCCCATCGATACCACGGGCTAGTTATCAATGCCAAGATAGTTGTTGTTCCTATTTTTGAAATTGTTAAAAAACTTGTCTAGTGGCAGTTAACTGCCGTTGTGCCCATTCATCGGCAGTTAACTGCCGCTGTGGCATTTTTTAACACATAGATCCGGCGACAATTAACTGCTGATGGGAGTAAATGCATAATTTATGATGTTTCATAGCAAATGCTGAAGTTGGAATAACAACTTTCCAATGCCAGAGCTATGTCTAGACTTTCGAGGACTAAATGGACATTGGGCCTCTAAGCCATAGGATACCATCGATGCCCAACAGCAGTTTTTTTTTTATTACTAAATTTTTCGATCACTTCACATTAATCCCAATTCAAATCAACATCTCATTAACATAAAATCGTATAGAAAATAATATATTTTCACATCAATAAGGGCAAGGATTATGCAATATTCACATTCACAAATAACGTACTAAAATTTACACAATGAGCTATTGAATTTCAACATAAATCACATCAAGACCCATGTGGGTTTAAACTCAACATTTTCCAAAATTTCATACACATTGCTTGTATAAATTAAAGCGCATAAGTTTATCTTATTCAGATGCATGAGATATCAAACAAACCCATTTTTCTCAATTCAATCTCAAACATGCATGAAGGGGGAGGGAAGGGAAACCCACCTCAAATTAGAGCTTGTAGGGAATGAGCAAATAAAGATGATTGTGGTAGATGGTGATGGAGAGTGACAATAGGATTGGATAACCATATTATTTAGTTACATAATCATAGACATCAATTGAAGAACTTAGAGGTGAAGGTTAATGTGAGACATATAAGATTGGACATGAGAGTTGAAGCATGATAATAGTCCGGATTCTCTTGAGATGATGTAGTATATTTATTTTTAATGAGTTTTGTCAACAATTCCTCCATAAAAATATGATGTTTTGTTGGTTTAAGACACACTTTTGCATCTCTAATAGGAGGAATTAGTTGCATTAGTTAATCTCATATTTAAAAGTGGATTCTCATAACAAACAAGAATAATTGAGGTTGCAGTTTCTATAATTGCAATGAATCAACAATACTAAGGAGTTTTTATATTACCGCATATTTCAAATAAACAACCGTATCTTCAAATATTAATCTTTTAACTAATCACATAGAAAAATAATTGGTACTCAAAAAAGTCTCTATGTGATCGATAATTTTACTACACAATAGAACCTTACGCTTGCGGCCTAACAGTTTCTTCCCTTATTATTTATCTTTACCTTACGCTTGCGGCCTAACAGATTCTACACAATAGAACCTTAGTATTTTTTTGATCAATTAAATACTTCTAACATTTTAATTATACCTTTACATATCTCTCACCATACATTTTTATGTCTGGCACATAACGGGAGATTTATTTTATCTTTTAGCTTATGATGTCCTGCTTAAGCAACTAATAAAATAGCATTACATTCTGATAGTGGTTTGTGCTTGTAAATCTAGCCCGACGTCTCGAAACTTGCACCTACAGATGAATATATTTAACGTCCCTTAGATAAAAAAAGTCTATGTCTCAAGCAATTTTTAAATCAAAAGATCAATTTTGGATTTTAACGTCGGAAATACATTAACCACATGATTTCAAAAACAACAAGAAGAAAATATATACTACCACCTCGTTGTATTAATAATGATGTTTGATGTCATAAACACTTTTGTACCTACCACACCTCAATGTTAAAGGGATCATAAGCACTTTTTTAAAAAGTTGGTTGAAAAAATGGGTAGCGTTGTAAATATTCTATGACTTAAAGGTACAACTTGTAAAAAAAAAAACTTAAAGACCAATTTGTATCAAAAAAGACTTAAAGGGCTAATTTGTCATTAACATCAATATTAAAGAATCGTATGAGGTATTTGTCCTATATTTTTTATCCAATGTTATGGTTATTGTATTGGGTCATTAGTTTCTCATACATTTTTATCCAATTATATTTATTTTTATCCATTAGTCTAGCAATTTCTCAAACGCTTTATCGGCATGTAAATACTCTTTGGGTACACTCACACTCACGTGTATTTGAAAACAATTAAAATGAACAAGATAACTAATGTATGATACACATTTACTTTTCGTACAAGGCTTGATTATTTTTTATTGTAATTACTGGATAATGTTTTTTTACTATTCGACTGATTCAGGATTATGATATTTAGTTAATTGCAAAATTTTTGGTTGTTATTTAGGGAATTCACTGAGACGTTGTCTCACCCTAATAGTTTAAAAAACATTCAGAGAAACATGTGTCTAAAGGTATGGAAGAAAGTTTGTTGTATTTAAATAAAATGAAGACAATTTGAAATTTTGATTAACCAGTATCATTATGTGGCATTCCAATGATATTTTAGACCATTTTAATTGGAGTGTTATAGGTAGTGTTATGCACGGTAGGTGCATTAGGGTCGAGCATAGGGTGACAAACGGGCACGGGACGAGTAGTTAAACGGGTATCTACATATATAATAAAGGATATTTGACTATCCATTATTTTATGGATATTTACACGGATTTGATGATACTCATGTCCACGGGTACTCATATCCGATAATAAATTAAGTAAAGTATTAAAATATCCTTATATATATATATATATATATATATAAGAGTTTGAGGTCTCAAAAAACCCTAGTTTAATTTATTGTACGATTGTACAACAACTTTTCTCTTATGTCACAACTTTCTCTTTCTCTTCTCTTTTGGTGCACCCAGGTATTCTTCTTCTCATTCTTTTTTTTCTTCTTCTTAGCATGATTATTCGTTTTTTATTTTAGATTTTAGAGCTTTCTAATTTTAGATGAATACATGAATTTTTCAATTTGTTTCTAATTTCTATGTGGGAATTGATTTAATCTTTTTGTGTGAATATGAGAATTTTTTCTTGAAAAAATTCATCACTTCTCTGTTCAGTAATTTCTTTATGTGTCTTGGTTACTTTTCTTTTATGTCATGTGATTCGTTGCTTCGTAAATTAAAACACACGATGTAAGAATCATGAATTTTGTATGGATTATGTATGATTTATGAAATTTGAATGAATTATGTATGGATGTTTAAAAGTTAAAGTTTTTTTGGTAATTAAAAAAGTTATTCTTTCTACCAAAAAATAAATAAATTCAAAAATTCATAGATATCCACGAATATCCATAGATACCTCAATACACGCGGGTTACCCGTATAGTGGATGCACACACAGGTACGGAGCGAGCACACGTATCATATTTATCCAACGGAACGAAAACGGGTATCATACTATCCGTACTCATGGATACCCATTGACATCCCTGGTCGAGTAGGCCTTAGGTGGCTTGTGGTGTTAGGTCATGAGTCCTGCTTCTTTAGTGGTCTCCCCATGGCTTGCTTGTTTGTTTGGGTGCATTTATGTGACTAGTTGTTTTTTTTTTTTTTGTAGTTGTCGAGTCCTTGAATTTTCGGGTTCTTGTAGTGGTTGTTAGGCGGACCGGTTTGCCAAATGATTTTTTTTGCTTTATGCTTGATTTTAGTTGTTTGATTTTTAAAATATTCTATCCTTTTACCTCTAGCTATCTTGGACCCGAGCCCTTCTTGCACTCTTTGTACTTTGTTTCGGTTTTTTCATATATTTATTTATATTCAATTTGCCATTAATTAAAAAAAATATTCACATCTCATTCTCCACTAGGGTCTATTCACTTCTTAAAAATAGATCATACACCTCTTGTGTTGCAAAAAAAATAAAAATAAAAATGTATCACCCATTAATATTCTATTTTTCGCTCATTTTTGCAATTGAAGGAACGAACAAAAACATGAGTAAAGATTTAGCTGTCTATTAATTGAATTAAGTGTCAATATAAATTAAGTGTTGCTTAACAAGCTCCCCCCCACCTTGTCAAAAAAAAGCTCCCCCACATCATCGGCAAATTTCAATGACATATAATCATACCTTATATACTACCTCTGTTTCAAAATAATGGTGTTTAAGGTTTTTACGCATATATTAAGAAATTCAGTGATTGGAAGAAAGAAAATAACTATTTTACAAAATTTATCAATGGTATGTGCTTTTTTTCGCTATCATAAATGCAAAGCAGGAGTAATATTTTGGGAGTAGTGTACAAGTTATTAATTAGAAAATTGGATTAGATGCAATCAACACCTTGGAACCGTCCGATCAAAATCAGACGGTTCAAATCCCAAGACATATTTAATTTTTGTTTTAATTAAAATTCTATGGTTTAAATATGAAGCGTACGATCTTGACGGGACAGCCACAAGTATGTCCATTGCACCAAAATGTGGTCCATTAATTAGATGCTACAATTGGAATGAAATAATTAAGATTGCATTAAAAACTTAAATGGCGTTTATTTAAAAGTTTTTTTTTATTTGCTAAAGTGGCACTCATATTGAAAGAGGGGAAATAATATTCCCTCTAGTCTTTATGATAAGAAGAAGAAAAGGACACATCAAAATCGATGCAATTATTACTTGTTGTAATTTATTGAATATTTTTACAAATATACTCTCATAAAAAATTGTTGAACATTTAATACACTCACTATTATAAAAAAATATAACCATTAAATGAGATTTATTCTAATATTTTAAACAATAAATAGACCTTAAAAGTTGTGATATTTTCTTATAGATAGGTGAAAAAAATATACAATTTTTTTCTTATAGTAAAGAAATTTTAAATATTTATAATATACATTAGTTTAATTTTCAAAAGCAATTAATAGTTAAATATTTTAATATAAAATATGAAAAATGGAAAATTATTATTAAAAACTACGACAATAATAATCATTTTATAATGATTTTATATGTGACTTAAACTTCATTTCTTGAGGTTATAATATCAAACTCTTATTATTGAGCTCTTCCTTTATAAACAAAAAAATAAAATAAAATAAATGTGAGTCAATATATAGTCCAATTAACATACAATGAATTAGCATATATTCAATGCATTTGGTTCAATATCTAGTGTACATGCTACTAAATTAATATACATCATCATAAATTGTTTGATGCTCACAGTGAAAACGGAGCTTGGGGTTAGCCATTTTATTTCCACTAAGAAAAAATGAAAGAGCAATTTGGGTCCTATCCAACTATTTAATTTTTTGATTTAAAAAAATTGTTTATCAATGTCAAAACACATCAAATCATTTTTTTAAAACTAAACCAACTCATCAAAATTGACACCGGAGAGAATTGAACATGAGATCCTGAGAGGAACACACTTCAAGATACCAAATCAACAACCATCATGTCAATCCAAGACAAAAGAAAATTAAATAAACAAAATTAAGAAGTATGAATAAGACGCGCAAACTTGCAATAACATTTTTCTATTTAAAAAGTATAACAACGAGAAATATCAAGACCATTTTATTTAAACATTAATAAAAGAAATGGAAAACAACAACAGAAAAACTCCTAAGAGTCCCTTTCATATCTAGTATTTATTAGTACGAGTGAAGTGGTTCCACTGCACCACATTCACATCAGGAGGGGGAGGATCAAGGACTACGCCACCATATAAAACTTGGTTTTCTTCATAAGAGTGGCGCTAATCCTAACAACACTTGAAGCCATGATCTTCCCTACAACAATCCCACCATACACTTGACCATGACTACCAGATAGGAAAATGCTAAAAGAAGAACATGCAGGGTTGGTAATGAGTTCAGAAGGAACATTATCGCAATTGGGATTGACGTAAGTGCCAGAGAGAGACGTCATTTGGACAGGTCCTTCAATAGTGAGTGGAGAGGTATGGGATATCGAGTTGCGAATGGTAATGTCAGAGACAAGACCATAACCTCTCATCACTGAGATGTCAGCTTCATGACGCCAAGCCATCTTGATGATGGACTCCAAAACATCATACCCAGCAGGGATTTCAATAAAAATTTGTGTCATAAATGTTTGAGGCTCTACCATAATCACCACAGGTGGTTTGGGCTTGTTTTTGGAGCCCTTTGGTCTACCCCGAGATCTCTTAGAGGAGGTTGTGGTCAAATCCTCCGAATTTTGGGGGAGGTTGATTAACCTACCAGAGGAGGGTGCTCCTGGTGGTGATGTTGGCATAAGCAATTGTTCATTGTTAATGTTTGGGGTGGTAGTGTTGGGGAGAGAGATTGTCTGCCCTATTATTTCTCCCATTGTGGCAGAGGAACTGCTTGAGGGTGCAGAAAATCTCTCAGATTTGTTATCTAAGAATTCAGTCTTAGAGTTTGAGGATTGAGAAAAGGGTGCAAATTCTTTCTCTGCCATTGTTGGAAAATATAATGATTTAGGAAGAGAGCAACATTGTGAGAGTATTTATAGAGGTAGTATCAACTGCGTGAGATGTGGGCCCCACCCATCTAAAATCCAGTTCTCCACTTTATTTTTTTTATTCTTTATTTTTTATGACATGCATTCTAGAGAGTCATTATGACAATCTTATTTACTCTCTTAGTCTTTTGTCATTAATCGTGTAAAAAATTGCTTTTGATTTAAAAATTAGGTATAATAGGTCATTTGGTCCCCTAATTAATTTCCAGTTTTCATTTTGGTCCCATAACTCTAAAAATCAACATTTCGGTCCCCTTGCTTTTTCTCCGTTATTCAAAAAGGTCCCTGGCTGTTAACTTTAACCCCAAATGTCTATGGTGGACCAACCTTAAGAGTGGTCCACCATAGATCTTATTAATTATTTTAATTTTAACCATTTGATCTATGTTTTAAAATAGAAACCGTTGGATCACAAAGGTCTATTGTATCTTACTATGAACCATCAAGAACTAATTGTTTTCCCTTTGTTTCAATTCGTTCCAATTCAATTTCTTCCTTTTTTTTCATCTTCTTCCCCACCTTTTCATTCATTCCACCATGACCAGAAAAAAATCTCAGCAGCAGCAACATTGAATTCAATTCCAGATTTGAATCCCAGCAGCAACATCATAAAAACACCATCCATGTAAATTGAATTCCAGAAATTCATCCATGATTGAAATTTTTTTTAACATAATAATTTTTGGAATTTAAAAAAATAAAAAAAGAGGAGAAGTCCAAAATCCACGGAGATTCTACAATCCTTCCAACTCTTTTTATTTGAATGCCCAATTTTTTTTTCGGAATTATTTTAGTTGATTTTTTCACAACTTGCTTTTATTGTTGGTTCTATTGTTGTGGTGATTTTCCAGATCTGTACATTTTCTTGTTGTTGTAGTTTTCTAGATCTGAACTTTTAGCAAGAAAAATTGGTGAAGATGTTTGCTGGGTTTTTGCTGGATCTGAACAAAAACAAGTTCACAAAAACAAAAACAAATTTACAGGTTTTTGCTGGATTCTTTTGACAGGTTTTTGCTGGGTTTTTGATCTCCATATCAGGAAAACCAAAAACAAATTGAAGGGTAAGTCTAAAGGAAGAATAGTAGAACTTCTTGCAGGAATCAAACCAGGATATATATATCTGTATCTCCATTTTCAACACCTTTATACATCAAAAGACTAGTTCCATCTGCATCTTTGAAGCTTGCACGGTTTTGATTATCGACTTGAATCTTGAGATCTAAAGTAACATTGAGTTGTATGTTAATAGCAGGAAATGTTAGACGAGGTGATATACCTTCTAAAGTAGCTGAAACTTGCTTTTGAACTTTCTAGATCTGGAAATGTTTGTTGAATTTCTGGGTTTGTTTTGTTGAATTGATGATGATGTTGTTGAATTGAAGATGAAGAAAAGGAAAAACAATTAGGTGTTGGTGGTACATCGTAAGATAAAATAGACTAGCGTAATCCAATGGTCCTCTTTTATTAAAAAAGATCAAACGGTTTAAATTAAAATAATTAATTTAACATTATGTCGTGATGGTAAATAATAATACAGAAAAAGCCAAATTAAGTATTCCTTGTCTCTTAGCTAATTATGTTGTATGGTATTATGCCAATTACTTCTTTCCTTTTAATTTGAGTTATGTCTTTTATTTGTTTTATGTCATTTTAGTTTGTTTGCATATAGATTTTCAAGTTTCAAATATATGATTTTATTTTTATGTGAGTTCTCAGTATTCAAATCTATGGCATTTCGCACATTTTTGCATACAAATCTGAAGTTTGAAAATTCACAAGCAAATGGACCAAAAAGACCAAAATGAAGTAAAAAAAAGATAACGGACACAATCGTTACTTGAAATTAAGTTAAGGGACAATGAGAATAATTATACCTACAAATGAGTATTGCATTGTAATTAGTATCACTTTTCAATTCAATTAAAGATATGCCCTTTCGAAGGTAAAATACTATGTGAAGAACCATGTGGGGCACACTAGATAGGCTATCCCTTCCCAAATGAATTTTCTACATGCGCAAGATTTAGAAACTGAAACTTTGACCATTCACTTAAGAGATTTAAATCCCTTACCACTTAAACCAATTCATTAATGGTCAACAATCTTATTTTTTATCGTTGAATCAACAGTAAAAATAGTGTTTCAAAATATGTACATATAATGTAATTAAAGAAATTGTTTAAACTTTAATAAAAAATAGTCAATTTTTGTTAATAGAATCTAGTTGAAAACTATGTAGCACGGACACAAACATTGAATACCGACACGGACGCCGACACATCGACACCGATAATAATTTTTAAAAATGAAATAATTAAGTGTAATCATATGTTTCTATGTCGTGTTAGTGTCGGACACCGGTGCGTGTCAGACATCGAAAAAAACTAATTTGAAGAATGTTTGTGCTTTATAGGTTGAAAATGATAGCGGGGCTAAAAGGAAATAAATCTTCCATTTAAATTTTTAAAGTTAATCTCCAAATAAAGGTTAAAGTCAAATTATTTTGATTTCTTGTGTTATATTCCAAATAACTCAATACACATAAAATAATTAAACATAAATTTTAAATAAATAATTTTGTTTCTTTGTAAGCTAAAAAATTATCAAGATAAAAAAAAACTATTTAAATAAACAATTATGTTTGACTTTCGAAAACGGGCAAAGAAAATGGATACTTCTATTTGATTATATATTTTTTAAATAATACAAAATTAGCTTAAATGCACTTTTGATCCCCCTATTTTAACTTAATCGGAATTTTAATCCCCCTATTTTCAAAACCACTATTTTAGTCCCCATATTTTACATTTTTTGGGTTTTTTTTAATCCCCCACCAATTTTTGTGATTTGAACACAACCAAGCTGCAATAACTCTTTGATTTTCCTCTTAATACTCCAACCTCTAACACTTACAGTCCCTATACTGGTATCTTGAACACACTACAAGCAAGCAACCATAGTTCAAAGTATAAAGTACTCCTAATCTTCTCGTCATCTTAACCCTTCTGAAGGGTCCCTTCATATAAACCCGACATTTATACCATTTAGTTTAGAAATTATTGCATGGAGTGAAAAAGGAAAAGTAGATGGAGATCGAAGAAATTAGAGATTTTAGAAATTAGGTTCCATATTATCAAACCTAATTCATTTTCTTATTATAATTTAATTCAATTTTTGTTTTTTTAATTATTAATCAATTAGTTTTTGCATTTTGTATGTAATTAATTATTTATGTTAATGACATGAAAATTTAATTAGCCAACACACACTATCACGTTACCGTCACGTCATTAATGACAATGACAAGACACTAAAATTGGTGGGGGATTAAAAGAAAACCTAAAAAATGTAAAATAGGGGGACTAAAATAGTGGTTTTGAAAATAGGGGGATTAAAATTCCGATTAAGTTAAAATAGGGGAATCAAAAGTGCATTTAAGTCTACAAAATTTAGTTTCATTCCATTCATTCCCTTATCTCTTTTCCATTATTCCTGACTTATCCTTTCCATTCAACTAAAAAATTTACATTTAAAGAAATTATAAAAATAATACAAATATTTTAAATTAAATAAAATGATAAAAAATCCTTACCAAAAAATATTCAAGATGGTCAACAGCAGATTGAGAAACACCGATATATTATAAATGTTATATGCTTTTAAAGAGCTAGGATAAGTTTACAAAAGTATAAATGTCTAGAATAATATAAATGTCTAAAATTTATGAGTCATTTGAACTAACATAATATAGAGAGAAAACTCTTATATTATGTTTAAGTTCAAGTGGCTCATAAATTTTAGTTAAGAACAAATTGTTCGAAGAACCTAGTTTATATATATTCTTTTAATTAACGAGGTTTCATATTTTTCTTACTTAATTAAATTAAATAATGTGGCACTTTTAAGTTACATCTGAATTTCTTACATTAACTTTATTTGAATGAATTGAATATGTCTAATGGATGTCCAATCTATTTTTCGAAGACAAAAAAAGAGCACGGTTAAATAATGCAAAGGAATGGCATAAGAAATTTCACGAATATGATTGCACATGATTTCTCCCACGTGCAGCTTCCGGTTTTTATTAAAAAGGGTTTTTTCTATCATGTATAAATTTACACATGTTAATAAGTTTAAAATAATATACAAGAAAAAGTTTAAAATAATAAGTTTGTTTTGAAACTTGTGTATTTTATAGTAAATATATAACTTTTAATAATTAATTGTTATATTTCAATTAAAAGTTGTTCCTTTTAATTGCTTTAACATGTGTAATATTGTACATGTTAGACAATTCTTTTTTTGACGCAAAACATAGCCTCTCCTGGTTTTTATTTTTCAAGTAAACAATGTTATCTGCTCTTTTTTTTTTTTGTTTCAAATAGAGAAAGTTTTGTTTTGTGCGGTCTTTCATTGATACATCTTTTCGTTGCTCATCCACAAAGTCTAGGCATTTGTCTTTGTGCCACATGGTGGAAAGCATTAAGATCGACCCATTGCCTAATCAAACTGACAGCCTTCTGGTGAGACTTTTTCTAGTCTTCATCTGTCATTTTGTCTAGCTTCGTGTCTCCTTTTTCTACAAGATCATACATATCCTTGTTGTAAAGTATATCCTCCATTTTCGGCTTCTAAATTGAGTAGTTTATAAAAGTGAGTTTAATCATTGTACCGGTGTTCTCCCTCCATTTAATTTACACAATAATCTCAAGCTCCAACCAGAGCTCTGATACCACTTGTTGGGCTCGACGATCTTAATGCGAGTGTAAATTAAAATTCCAATATCCAAATGAAATTGGATCTTGCAATGCAGTGGTAGCGAAAAAAATGAACGTTAATATTTAATGTGGAAAATCCTAGGGTACCTGGTAGATGGACGATGATCTCTATTTGATGTTCTGAGTTGTGATGTAGGGATTGCTCTCCATCCTCTCCTTCTTCATTATCACCATCTTCAATTGTTGGCTCACCATCAACCCTACGGTCTTCATCAAGATCTCCCCCTTCTGTGGCAACTCTTATAGGAGGAGTGGTTAGTGTAAGGTCGACCTTACCACAGTGTTAAGCTCAACCTGACACTACACCTAAACATTGTGGTAAGGTCAACCTTACACTCTTAGAGTTTGACATAGTTTCTTACTCTTGAAACACTACATCTCTGCTTCTAATGATTCTTCTCTTCTTTCAATCCCATAACCTACAACCAAATTCCTCATCTCCATACCCCCAAAAATATAGAAGGAATGGCTTTATCATCAAGGTTTGTCTATGCTCCTTACATGAGCCAAGGCTTTGCATCAAAACACCTTTAAATGAAAATAACTTATATCATGTCTGACACATACTTTCTCAGGAATGTCAAAGCCTAAAGGAACAAATGGAGATCAATTAATGACGTAGCGAACAACTTCATCTCAAAATGGCTTAGGCAGCTTAGCCATTTTCAGCATACATCTAACTTTCTCCATAATGGTTTTGTTGATTCTTTCAGCTACACCATTATGTTGTGGGGGTGTTAGATACCGTCTTCTCATGTTTGATGTCGTGCTCAAAATAATAATTTTTAAATTCATGGGAAGTATTTTCACCATCACATGGAACCTTTTGGAGTACTAAAACACCTGGTCCTTGATTTTAAGGAAGTACACCTACACCTTTCTGAAAGCATCATCAATAAACGTCACAAAATATTTGCTACCACCAAGAGTCTTCACTTCCATAGATCCACACACATTAGAATACACCATATCTGATATATTATCTTTAAGCTTTGAAGTTCTACTAAAAGATAATCTGTGTTGCTTGCCAAACAAACAATAATCACAAGGATTCAACTTATTACCTTTGTCAAATGGAATAAGAGACTTCCATTACAAAATTTGAAATCCTTTTTCACTTAGATGAGCCATCCTTTTATGCCACATATTTGGAAAAGCATCATTCTCAATATCATTCAAGCCGTCTTTGATCAGCTTGACTTGAGTTTTGTACAACTTCGAATACACAACGTCTCTAGAAACCATCAATGATCCTTTGGTAAGTTTTCATTTTCCATCACCAAAGTTGTTTTGAAATTCGGCTAAATCAAGAGCATGGACAAAGACTAGATTTGGGAGAAAATCCGACACATTTTGCATGTCCTTCAATGTTAGTGTGAAAACAATATTGGTTTAAACACACACATCACCAATTCCGACAATATTTGCAATGATACTATTTTCCATATTTACTTTGCCAAAGTCTCTTGCTTATGTTTGGAAGTGGCATGATAATAAGATGTTGAGTCAATGATCCATTCAACACATGAAACTGCAGCATGACATTCTTCTTCTTCAACAGAAAGCAACATCACTTCCCCATTAAATGTTGGGGTTGTGATATTTTCATCTTCCTCAGGTCTTTGATTCCTCCGGTCCTTCTTTTATTTGTTCTTCCAAGATTTGCAATTTCTTTGGATGTGACCTTCTTCATCGCAGTGATAGCACTTGAACATTTTTTTGAGGTTGAGACTGTGATCAGTCTTTGGATTTATTGGATCTCCCTCCGCTCTTACTTTTGCCTCAGTTTTCCATGACAAGGGCTTTAGAGCCACTTGATCCTGTCTTTTCTTCTTGATTCTTCATTGAGCATGTTGTCTTTCACTTGGGACAAAGGTATCACTTCATCTAGAGTGGAGTTGTTTAATGACACCGCCAAAGTTTCCCAACTTTTCGAAAAAGAACTCAAAAGTAGCAATGTTTGTTATTCGTCATCCAACACCAACTTCATGGCAACCAATTGGTTTACCAAGTCTTGAAAGTCACTCAAGTGCTCCACAAATGATGCTCCCTCCCGAGACTTTAGATTCACCAACTTTCTAATAGCGAAAGTTTTGTTTTGTGTAGTCTTTCTTTGGTACAACTTTTCGATGTTCTTCCATATAGTCTGGACATTCATAGATGTGGCCACATGGTGGAAAATAATAAGATCCACCCATTGCCTAATCATACTAACAGCCTTCCGATGAAACTTTTTCTAGTTTTCATCCGTCACTTTGTCTACTTCATGTCTCCCGTTTCTACAGGATCATACATATCCATGTTGTATAGTATATCCTCCATTTTCGGCTTCTAAATGAAGTAGTTTGTAGAAGTGAGTTTAATTATCATACTAGTGTTCTCCTCCATTTAATTTCTCAAGCTTCAACCTAAGCTCTGATACCACTTGTTGTGATCAACGAGCTTAATGCGAGTTTAAATTAAAATTCCAGAATCCAAAAGAAATTGTGCAGCGGTAGCGATAAAAAAGAACACTAATATTTAACATGGAAAACCCTCTAATATCGAAGGAAAAACCATGAGACAAACTCTGAAAAATAATCCACTATATTAAAGAATATTACAATGTGAATTTTTTGCTTTGTGGTTTTCGCTTTAAGCTTCAGATGCTTTATTCCATTTGCCCATGCCTCAAATTATAGAGGAAATAAGACAGTGTGAATTTGATACATCTTTGTCAAATCTTGCTACAACATGAATGTGAATTCTACATAGTGAGTAAAGTGGTCGCGAAGGGGGTGAAGGGAGTTGATCAATGATTTTAAGCTCTTTGAACATTAAGGGGTTGGGGTCGTAGATGAAGAAGAAGAGGGTGAGGGTGAGGGAGTTTAGCATTACAAGAAACTAAAGTTGAAGTGGTGGATGTCAAGTTGTGTGCTCGACTTTGGGGTAAGGGGGATATGGGTTGGGTGAGTCATCATTGGGTACAAGTGGAGGTATCTTTTACCATGTGGGATGCAAACAATGGGAGCTCGGTGTATTTTTTAAGGTCATAGATTTCTAGGTGTATGTCTTGATTGGGGTGGATAAAGAAAGGTGTGTTATTGTTAATGTTTATGCGCTATGTGCTTTGTCCGAGAAGAAGAGGGTGAGGGTGGATTTGTTAGTGTTGAAAACAAAGGTTGATGGAGGATTTGTGGTGTTGTTTAGGTGACTTCAATTTTATTATGGATATAAAGAAAAGGAAGGGGGTTGTTTACTTGGGCGTTCATGCTCCTACTCCCTCCGTTTCAAAATAATAGTCTTTTAAGGTTTGTGCACGATTATTAAGGAAATGATTAATTGTATTAATTTCAATAATAAAATTAGTATCATTTATTAAAATCCTCTTTTTAATTGCAGTTAGTAGAGTAGTTAAGTTGGATGAAATTCAATAAATAAGAGTATCTGACAATTTGTTGGATTAGGATTTTAAAAGACAATTTTTGTTTAAAAAAGTCTTGAGGATTTTAAAAGACTTTGCATGATTTTAATGACTTTCATGATTTTAAAAGACTATCAAGATTTACAATTTGAATTTCAATGGATTTACATCATAAGATTTTAAAGAATTTGAAATGATTTTAGGGATTTTATAAGATTTTATGAATTTTAAGGACTTGTTGAGAAGAAATGATTATAACACAATATCTTTCACAATATTCTTAGTACATACTATTTTATTTATTTTATTTTATTTCACAATATTTTGTATCCGCGTTGACAGGTCGAATCTCTCTCCTCACGAAGTTTGGTACTATATAAATTGGGGGAGATTTCAAAATCTTCATCAACCTACCTGTTTGATGTTGGACTGTTTGGCTCGAAAGAGACATTATCCTTGTTGGTGTTGCAAGGAGTTGTTGGTCCTTCGATTCGTTTCGTGTTGACGGTTTGTCCATACACCGCACTTTAGACATCAATTGGTGTTGTTTTTATTTTTTCCTAGCATCTGATTGGGTTGACATACTATTTGTGTCGATTACTGGGTTAGCTAAGTTTATGTCCCCCAATTTTTTTTAATAATATGTTTGAATGTCTTCTATTCCTTTTTTATATCATTGTGCTTTTGATTTATAAAAAAAAAAAGATAGAGAGGGGAGAGAGAGAGAGATGAGAGAGAGGAAGAGAGAGAAGGGAGAGAGAGAGAGAGGAAGAGAGAAGGGAGAGAAAGAGAGAATGAGAGATAGGAGATAGATAGTAAAATCTTAAAAGAAAAAACAATCCTAAGAAATCTCATATTTTCATGAAAGACTTTTTCTTGCTAAAATTTCACTAGAAAATCCCACAAAATCCATCAAAATCCAATTTATTAAACAATCCTTTAAAATTTGAATGATTTTGAATACCACAAGACTTTTTTTAAGTGATGAAGAGTCTTGATTGAATACCACGAGACTTTTTTTAAATGACAAAAAGTCTTGATTGAATACCACAAGACTTTTTTTAAGTTGCAAAGAGTCTTGATTGAATACCACAAGACTTTTTTATAATAAAAAAGTTTTTTAAAATCTCTTAAAATCCTAATCCAATACACCCTCCTAAAGATTCCCTTTGATTTTTTGGTAGGAAGTTTAAAGATTCCCTTAATTACCATAAAAGTGGGATTTGAGTTCTCTTCCCATGAGTCGAAGTGTTTATCTCATCCAACTAACCCCGATTGATAACTTTTCTTTTTCCTAAAACTAAACTCTGCTCAAAGATTTTTTTTTATCAAATATTAATATTAAAACTACTCCCATCATTAAATTCACAAATTACATTAATCCAAAAAGCATCCTTTAATCGCTGACTTTATTACAATTACATTACAGAAAAATCCACATACTCATGAAGCCTTTTTTTAGGGTACACATAGTCACAAAGTTAAAAAGATAAAGACATTTCTATAGAAAAAAAAGCACTTGATGCTATCATAAGTTAAACTCTCATAAGCTCATTTCTTGATATTTTTTCAGCATTCAAATTGTTATTGCGGCCACATTGTGATCCTTGGTATTGTGAAAAAATGCGACCGATGCAGCCACTATTACAGCCACTATGTGGTTGCAGAACCTTAGAAATCCTTTACATTTTGTCCCCGCAGCTATTGTTGCAAACCGCAATTTAAAATTTATGATTAGAAAAACGCTCGACTACCATAAAATACACGCGAACCATCCTTTTTCTTATTGTCAATTTCTAACTTCTTGTTCTCATGATTTGGAATCACATTGCCGCTACTATCTTGTCTTTCCGGTTTGTCAACATCCATAGGAAGCTTCATTTTTGCCAAGGACTCGGTAAATTGTTGCATGCTCCTCATATACATATCCACTATTTGCTTCTGCATAGCACATTCCTCAGCTTCAAGATTAATATTCCCTAATGGAGAATTAAAAACTTGTCCAAACTTTGTTACTTCTATATTCCTTTCCTTCTTGCATTCCTTTTCTTTGTTTGAGAATTTTTCTTCTTTCTCATCATCTCTTGATTCACCTTCCTTCTTTGAAGTTGGTGTATCGGGACAAAGAGTAACAAAATTGGTCGAATCACATCCTAAATGATTCTTTTTCTCAAATGAGTCTGCGGAGTTTCTATCGTCGCTTAAGCTTGTGATAGTTGAGCTTACCAAACCGGAATTGTGAATGCTTTCATTGGGAGAGATCGAATCCACCTGATTCTCATCTGGCGAACTCATAGTCATCATTTCATAATCATCAAGTTGATGAGAAGCACCAAGATGAAGAAATGGTAGCAACTTTCTTGAATTGTTGTTACTTGAAGCACAAGCAAGATTGAAGTATTGAGAAACCATTTGTTGATTCTCCTTAACAACACTTATGTCAGGAAATTCAATTCTTGAATACTCAATTGGATCCAACATAACTTCAGATATCTTTCTATCAAGCAAAATAACTTCTGATGATATCGACGAACTATTTGTTGATTCTGATGCCAAAGATGTGTCTAAAGATAATGTTAATTGAACAGTTCCAGCTGGAGAATGGAAAAGATCAGTTGAAGAAAGGCTATAGTCTTCAGTTACTTTTCCTTTTCCAACAATTTGTGAAATTGGGACCAAAGCAAACCCTAAAAGTTGATCCTCCATGTGAATTCTTGCTCTACTAAACATCCAAATTTCACATTTCATGACAGCATCTATTTGAGTTATCTTCATCCTCAAGTTTTCATTGAATGTTGGATTTTTTCCACCTCCATTGATTATTCTTGTAGAAAGAGTTTCATCAGGGTTGTAAGTAAGGGAGAATTTAGCATATACATCTTGATTATCATAGATGCAAATGTTATGAATGTTTCTAGCATGATGAACATAGACATCAAGAAGCCCTGTGAACTCTGCTTCATCTTCATCATCTAATTGTGTAGCTCTATTCAAATTTGGATTGTACCTAAAGTTGTTGTTTTGATTACTCTGATTGAATGAATCCATTCTAATCAATGTTTTGCCTTTAATGTCTGTTCATCAATGTTCACCCATTAATTTATCCAATTCCTGCACCCTTTGGGACACATAAATGACAAAAATAAAAAATAGAAACTTAATTATAGAAAAAAAATGTACTCAAAATTGTAAGGGTCAAACATATTAGTCCTTTAAGTTGAAGAACATCGATCAATTTTGTCACAACATCAAAATACATCATTAATAAATATTTATCAAAACCAATGAAAGACCTAAGTATTGATTTGAATAGTCTCTTACAAGTATAAAATCTTTAAAATTGTGGTGTTAAATTTGGAAAAGGGGTTAAATTAAATTATGGTTTTAAGGGCCTAAATTGCTATTTTGCAAATTTGAGGGACTAATTTAAGCCACCTTACAATTTCAAGGACTAAAATGACGGTTTACTCATAGAAAAAAGCTACAAAACAATGCAAAGAGAGAAAATATGTGAAGGACTTAAGAACATGAAAATAGTATTCTCACCTGTTAGAGTGAATGATGACATGATGTTCGATCACATGATTCATTATGTATACTACTAGATTAACATGTAGCTTGGAGACGTTTGTTTGATCAATCCATGAATTGAGGAGCAAGCAATGTGTGTGTGTGTGTGAGAGAGAGAGAGAGAGAGAGAGGTATAAGGAGAAACTTGGAGTTGAAAGAAGTGGCTTGCTTTATGGAGAACAAAGGAGCTTGTGGCAGTAGGTAAAAAATGAAGAATGGAGCATGAAAATGAATAGAGAAAGAGCATGATGATGTACATGTTTGTTTGGATGCCACTTTTCTTTTGGTTGCTACTCTTTCTTTGAGTAAATCATAATTTTGGTTACAAACGTGTGATACGGTATCAATGTAGTCTATGAATATATCAAAATTACTAAAATATTATTGAGTATATATTGTGTTGGTAATTTTTTTCATCAAACTGACTTAAAGAAGATACGTCTAATAACCAAACTAATTGATAAAGAACATGTATAAGAACCAAATTGATCAACAAAAAGAGACATTTCACCGTATGTTTTTGTAATTTTCATATATTTATGGGCTAAATGACACTCGCAAAAATGACTATTTACACTTCTTTCTTTTGGTGTTTTGGTTTGCTTTGCTTGATAATGCAGCTTCCGTACTTCTAGTGCATAATTTCCTCCACTCATAGTATTGGTGTTGGAGGACCCACTTGCCACTATCTTCATTATCACTCATTCCACTCAATCTTTCAATAGATACCATCCCTATGCTTTAAGACAATATATTTGGTTTCTTTCTTAGGAACTTTAGGCTTAAAGCTAAATTGTCCTTGGTAGTGGTAATGTAATAAGTTTGTAAGACGATATGGATAATCATCTCTTTTCTATATTTCATTTTGGCTTAACAATAATTTAATCTTCCATGAGGGTTTGTTCATGTCAAATATGGAAATATTGCATTACCAAGATAATGAATTTAATAACTTGTCTTGCGGTTTTAAACATTGAAAATGATTTGAGAGGTATTGTTCAACCAAACATCATCATATAACACCACTAAAATAAAAGTGGTTTCTCCAAAGTTATTTGCATGTGATATTTCTTCATTTTAACCATTTCCTACGTATGGTTTTTAGGATTTGGATTATTTAGCCTTTGAGGTCACAATATTACACATTCTCCATATTGGTTGCAGACTATTCGTTTTTTTATTTTATTTTTCACCAAGTCTTGGATAAAAATTAGACTATTTATAATTTGAGTTTGATAGATCAAATTTGAAGAGTAACTCGAGACGTAAATTGTTTGATCTTTATTGAATAGTTCTGATTAATTGAAGGCAATGACCATATGATATTTTGATTGCATAGAATTTATTTTCAGGTTAGTTGTAAGGTGTAAAAGTGATATAAATTTTGTATAATGTATAAGTTAGTTTTTACCATTTGATCAAAAATGTCATCATCGAATCAAATGAGATATGAGACTAATAATTAACCCAATGATAAAAAAAAAACAAACAGATTTATGCACGATGTAAGATTATCTTACTTGTGCAAGTTGGACGGTGCCACATTTTCAAGTTTGCAACACAAAGGTGTGGTGCTACTTACTAGTACCTAACTATAGTGGTATATATATATGTACATATCATTACTTAATTTTAAACTTGGGTGGCTGTAAAAGAAACGACAAAACTCTTTTTTTTTTCCTAATTAATGGAATTAGTTAAGTGTGTAAAAACAAAGTCTTTTTTAATAAGCTAAAAAAGTATTTAAGAAAACAAAATTGGGGGACAAAAACATAACCAAAAAAAAAGTAAAATGAATAATAAAAAAATAAAGTTAAATGCTCCTCAAATAAGTAGATGTTCTACCCTAGAGAGGGTATTAGGTAAGTGGGTTTTCTTTTACATATTATTTTATTCGCGTTAGAGATCGCCTCTATACAAGTTTATTCACTTAGAGCAGAACGATTATTCAAATATCTAATAGCTTTCGTTTTCTCTTCCTCATCGGTATATATCTTATGCTTATTTTCTCTAACATCTATATCCTTCCAAAGATGCTTCAATGTCTCCAAGCCGTGAGCAACATTGGGATTAAAACGATCTTACTTAACAATAACATTTGAAAATGTCATACCACTCCAAGATGAGGCGTCTTGAATATAGTCCTTATTTGCTACTGCATCACCCTAATGACCAACAATACACATATCATCAGAAAATTTATTACTTTGTCGTTCCTCTCTTTGTTTCTCAGCCAAATATGTAGCTTGTATGTGCACTACAACATTAAAGGTGTATTCTTTCCTTTCTATTGAAAAAAAGTTAAGTTAAAAAAATCCAAAATATTAAGATCCATCAATATTTTAGCAAAACAGTCAAGGTTTTTGATATTAGTGGCTTCATCTAAGACTAAAGAAACATTGAAGATCGGTGTTTCTTACCGTGTTCGGGTTGAAATCCGATGATCAAGAAAACAAACATTAGTATGTTAAAATAAAATCATTTGTTTAAAACCATAATTTCGATTTTGGCTACCACCAATTCTCCTATAAAGTTTGACATACATATATATATTATATCCATATAAGTCTTCTCACCACACTTAATTTGAATGATTATGTGTGAAAAGTTTCTATGTAAGTGTTAGGTGTATAAATCATAACCTTTGACTGTTAATCTGCCTATTTCTTTCCAAGCAGGGGCGGACCTGAGCTAGGCCCAATTTTTTTTTTTTAAATTTTTAGCTAAATATTTTATTATATAAATCAATCTTTGTAAATTAATCGCATGCATACGTTGTAGTTTAGTGGTAAAAGTGCGTGTCATTTAGGTGGTGAACCACGATTTGATCCTTGTTTTACCCATTTTAGTTTTTCAACTATATTATTTTAACTAAAAATACAATACAAATGCACAGTGCAAGTGTTGGTTCCTAACATAAAATTCAATAGTATGTACCACTATACCTACAATTTTTTTATGAATAATTATTTTGAAAAATAACATATATACACTAATGAAATTGCCCCCACAAAAAAATGATCCGTGGCTCCGCCATTGATGCACGCCGGCAAAAAATTGTGCCTCACTGATATTGTGAGGCCAGGTCTGCCCCTGTTTCCAAGCATGTAGTAATAGACCTTCACTACATGTACATGATCCATATAAATTTTAAAAAGATACCAACGTAAAACGAGAGAAAAAAAACAACAACTAAAGAGGGGAATATTGAAAAGGGAAAACAAATTTCACATCACTTTCAAATTGTTTCATGCATGCATTAATTATGAATAGCATTAGCACGATGATTTTTCTTCCATTTCACCGTGGAGTGGAGCACAACTGTCACTCCTTACCTACCAACAATCCCACTTCGTCTGTTTCAAAACTTCTTCTTTTTAAGGTATTAGCATATAGATTAAAAAACCAATTAATAGTTAATTGATGTGTAAAGATAAAAACACATCCTAAATCTTGTAAAAAAAGAAGGGAGAATGATTGTGTGTGAAAAGCTTCTAAGTGTTGGGTGTGACATCAAAAATCATAACCTTTGGCTGTTAATTTACATGTGTCTTTCTAAGCCTTTAGTAATATAGACCTTTCACTACATCCATGCATATAGCAATTCAATTTCAAAAAGATACCAAGGAAAAACGAGAAAGAAAAACAAGAATAAATAGGGTAAAGGGAACAAAAAAGAAAAAACAAAGTTCACATCACTTTCAAATTGCACCATGCATGCATTAATTATGAATAGCATTAGCAAGAAGTGAGAGATGTGTGATTTTTCTTCCATTTCATTTCACAGTGTAGTGGAGCACAACTGTTATAATTTTGTTCCTTCCTAATTACATTGTGGCTTGTGAGTTATTAAAGTCACAGCTTCCCTGCCAACATCCTATACTTCCTCCACTTTAGAACTTCTTCTATTTGAGATATTTGTATTATGAGTAGTGCGAGCAGCACTCTCTTTTGAATACTCTCTATAATATTTATTCTCTTATAAGTTTAAATTATTGTGGGTTTACACATTGAAAATAGAACCCACGCAAAATGGTGGGACATACATTGATTTCATCCAATAAAAAAGTGAGTGCTAGAGAGAGTGTTCAAAAGTGAGTGTTGCTAGCATTCCTCTTGTCAGGGCCGGCTTAGGGAGGTGCAAACAGCTCAACCGAGTTGGGCCTCCCCAAGACATGGGCCTCAAATTTTTTTTATAGCCCAGTATTCCCACCCCCACCACTAAAAAAAATTCTATTTATTCTATTCTGCAGCATATGTGATACTCCCTCCGTTCCTTTTTAATTGTCACTTCTAAAGAAAAAAATTGTTTCTTTTTAACTGTCACTTTCAAAGTTCAATGCAACTTTAAATATTGTTTTACCAATATTATCCTTAGTTATTTATTACGGAGAGAGAAATATATGAGATGCTATATTAAATGAATAAGGCTATTATAGTAAAAGTATAAATTATTGTATCAAAAGTAGTGACATTTATTAATTGTCTTGGTTTGTATAAAATGTCAAAAAGTGACAACTAAAAAGGAACGGAGGAAGTATGTTTCAGCTTCTTCCTTCTTCCTCCAACTTGCGACCTGCCGACCTCAAACTTACGACCTCTTCGTACGTCGTTCCCCCACCTCCGACCGCCGTCTCTCAACCATTTCCGCCGATTTCAACCACCGACCTCCATCTCACACACTGTTTCGACCACCGACGATCGTCTCAACCGTTTTTGCCGTCTCTCAAAGAATCACAACAATCATAGAAACGACTGTCACACACTGTTACGGGCCTCTTTTTACTCACAGAGCCGAGCCTCCAGATTCATAGGAACGGCCCTGCCTCTTGTATTATTGTATATAGATTAAAAAAAACCACTTATATATGTGTATATAAGATATAAGATCTTAATTTTCTCAACAACAAAAAAAATTGTAATCTTTAAAAAAAATAAATATTATAATTTTCTCAAGAAAATCAGTTATGATCTTAATTTTCCCAAAATCGAAAGATACATGCCACATTAATTAAAGGCATAAAACAATGGGAGAAACTTTTGTCACCTCCTAATAAATTGGAGAGTATTGGTATATCAAGTGTGAGTAGTATGTCTTACATCGGATGAAAAAGTTAATGTTAAACATTTTGAGATAGTCCATAAATCCAATGCCTTAAGGTTTTAAGTTAAAATGTAATGTTTCTCTCACTTGTATGATTGTTCGAAACTTGATGTGATGATCCTCCGAACCCTCTCATGACCCAACAGAGAAAACATTTTTTTTTACACAAACCTAGATACACATTTTATATTATATGATTTTTTAATATGATACTTAAAATAAGGAGCACTTATGTGGTGACTTAACTGGTTCTAGAAACAAGTATAACTCACCTTAATCTAAAAAGATATAATGTAAGAGTAATGTTGAGTATGTTAAGGTATACTTGTCTTATTGTAGGTGTGCATTTACCTATATAAGCATTATATGACCTCGTAATGAATCAATGAAGAATTTTAGTACTTTTTTAAGTTTTTTTTCTCTCTTCGGATATTTGTTCTATCTTCTCAAGATCGATATCCCCACTCAATTGTATACTGTGTTAAAATTCTGTGTTGGAAATTCTGTGTTTAATTAACACAACTGAAAATCGGATGTACACGTTTAAAAAATACAACAAATTTTGTGCTTAATGGAATTTCAATTTTAGATAACATACGCAATTCAAAAGTAGTATAGTTCTAAAATTATGTGGGTTTTCTTTTTTCTGGACGTGTGGGAGGGATGGAAAATAGGCCTAAATAGTAGCCAAAAGAAAGGGCTAGCTTATTTGTGGCCAACATTGGACTCATCATCCACTACAAACAAGGCAGATACCACCCGCATCCCCCAATTCACTATGCACACTTCCACAAATGTCTTAATCCTTACCCCTTTCGGTCACTATTATACACAAAAAAAAAAACATTTTTTAGATTCATTAAATAATTGATGATCTGACTTATGATATTAGTTAGATACGTCATTTATTCAATGATCCTAAAAAACAATTTTTTATTTATAGTAGTGACTAGAGTGTGTACATACCATAGATTTTTTAAAAAAATATTTCAGTTTTTTTAGAAAATTAAATTTCAGAACATATGTTGATGCATTTAAAAGATAATTTTTTGTAATGACTTTAAGAGGTATTCCGAGCATTCCAGAAAATAATTTTCTAAGCAATTTTTACTGTGTTATGAAATTCTGTTTTTTTAAATTTATTTGTATTTTGTAAACTAAATTTCACAATACACTTTTACTTTTAATTTTTTTTTTATTCTAGAATTAAATTTCTGAAATTCAAAAATGAGTTTTTTTATAACATTAAATTAAAACATATACTACAATGAAAAATAATAATTATAATAATAATATATAATAAATAAATATATAAATAGTATTTACTTCTTTTTTTTGTTTACAAAATCAAACATAACTCATTACATGACGGCATATGATCATGAACGTGGAAACTAGCATAAGATAATGACACTCTTGCTAGCAGATGAGCAACAATATTTGCATTTTTTCTAATGAAAATTATCTTAAAGTTTAGGTAGATTCTAAGTGAAGCTTTACAAATATCAAGAATAGCGCCAAACATGAAATTCGTGTTGGGTCTCCTAGCTATGCTGTCAACCACTTGCTTGCAATCAAGTTCGATAGACACTTTAGATAACTCGTACTGCCAAGCGAATTTATCGCCTCCTTTAGTCTTCTTGCCTCTGCTTCATGTGGTTGTGCTACTTCCAAGAACCAAGCTGTTTTTACATTTATAAACTCTTCAAGCCTTCCTCTGATACACATTCCTATTCAATAGCAACCATGTTCCTTAAAGATTGTTGTATCGATATTGCACTTGACCTCTCTCTCATCTGGTTTTCTCCATTTGTCATGGTTACAGCTTGTTGCTCCGTTAGAGTAAGTCACTCCTACTTTCCTACGGGTTGCGTGTTCACGAAACGAAACTTTAGTCAAAAAATATTGATTATTACCTTTTGAAAAGTCCTTGTTATTTAAAACTAAATTCTTTTTAAAAAAAATACAAATTTTTTATTCTTTTTTGAATAATTTAATAATTAGACTTATATTATTTCATTCCATTTCACTATTTTTTTTTCTTCTTTTCCTTTTATATATAGCCTTAAATAGGGGAAAGGAGACCTTATTCAGTCGCGCACCATTTTGTTCTAGTCATGGAACACCATGGAACACCTTACCCAAGTGATTAACAAGCTTGTGGACGATGTTTCTTTGCATCCTATTTGACTATTGCTCTTCTAGCCTCCTTATTTGCTCAAGTTATCGGAACGTAACTTGACATTTTTTTGGCGTAAAGGTGAACCGTAAGTTAATTTCCGTTAGTTATTTCCTTAAAATATTGAGAATTTGTTGGGGGATCACAATAAAAATACAAAACCATTTGCCTATGTCGTGATGGTCCTAAATTATCTCTCCATGCTTTTGTTAATGATATTAATCTTTTTGCTGAAGGTTAATATGCATTAGGTGGATATTATATCTTCCTCTTTGGCTAAATTTTGTTAAGAGTTTTCGTCAGAAGGTGAGCATATGTAAACAATAATTTTATTTTCAAAGAATATTCTTTAGTGACGTTTTTGGTTTCAAAAGAACGAATGATTTTAGAAAGTCTTGCATGGAATTCCCATTTACATAAGAAGATTAACCAACAAACTTTCAAATCTATTCTTTAGAAAATGAATAATAGATTTAGCACTTTAAAGATGAGAGACATCTATCATTTAATGAGAGGGTAACACCTATTACTAAGTAGGTTGTTTAAGATCTTCTTTCCTCCTTGGGTCATGCATATTGATCAAGATAGATTATATCCTCTTATAAGACTCTCTAAATCCTATTTATAGACTCTAACTAGGTTAACCTAAGTTGTTGGTCAGTATTGACTTTAAACTCGTCGGCTTCGATGAATCGTGTTTATGACAATCAAAACTTACTATGTTGTCTTTGCGACCGTTATAGAAGGCTTATCTCTGTTTCTTGGCTTTTTAATGCAATGTCATAATTTGCAATCGGATAAGTAGAGATCAAAATAGAGTAGAAGGCGAAATGACCCAGATGCATTACAATCTATTTTGATGTGCTTTGTCCATTATAAAAAGTGGGACAAGAAGCAATATGTCTTGCAAATTAACTAATGCAATATAAAGATGCAGTAGCAGAACGTAAAATATGGAAATCAATTTACTGCAGTCACACACATTATCAAATATATCAAATATGCTCCAACTCAATTTCTGTTTTTTTTTTTTTTCCATGGAAGCAAATCAATTTCTGTTTGTTACCTAAGTAAGAAAATCAATGTCAATTTTTTTTTACTTTCATGGGATAGTATTTGATTATAAAGTGAGGGTATCACTCCTTATAAACTCTTTTTAAACTTTATACTTTTCAATGTGGAATTTGAGTTTTTTGCAGTACACTCCCTTACGTTAAACACCAGCTATTGAGCTTGATGCGTTGATAATTTTGTGAGCGGACTCGAACGGATATACTTTAATACTATAATTCAGAGATGACAAAGAGAAAGAATTGCAACTATTCAATTATTTGGAGAAGATCCATGATTTCAAAATGTTTACACAAGCTGAGGTTTAACAACTCACATATAACAAGAAAAGAAATAGCATCAATAAAAACTAAAAGGTGCATTGATAATCATTAAAAAAAACTAAAAGAAATAGTATCAAATAACTTATTGTAAAAAAAAAGTTTAATTGATCATCCGTCCCTTAATTTAATTCTTTATTTCAAAATTGTCCATTAACTATTAAACGTTTCAATTTGGTCATTTATTTATTCTTCCGTTAATCATTTTGGTCGTATCCGTTAGTTTTTAACTATAAATGTCTAAGGTGTAACAACATTGCAGGTGGTCTGTTAGTTGCGTAACAAAAGTAAGTATTTTTATATTATCGTCTCCACGGGGATTGATGCGCTATCTCGAGCCGTTCAACAATCGTTATCGTTTTGAGTAAGGGTTTTGTAACTTGTTTGCATAGAAACTAATGGAACCTAAAAGCGGTAATAAAACAATAAGTAATAGGGAATAAAAGCGTTGAGATAAGAGTTCCTCAATCGGGCATCGAAAAGAATCCAATAATCATGCATATGAATTCTAGCGTTTTAGCGAGATTATCACGTATCACTCGACAAGGTCATTCGTGTCCAAATGACGTCGTGAGATCGATCGTATCGTTTAATAGACGATTTCCCAATCTATCAAACGATCCGAAAGCATTACGTTCCGACACTTTATGCGATTATCAAAACCAAATTTCATGTCTAGAATTTCTTATTTTGATAGAAGATTATTCTCACCAAAGATTCAAAAGTATTCGTCAATAACATTTAAATCAAAACATGATAATGAATAGCAAGAATAACTCAATATCACATAAATTGCTAAAATCATATATTTGCATAATCAAAGATTACATCTAAGCTAGATAGAGTACCTCCAATCCCAACAAAGGGAGTTAGTTGTTCATTTTCATGACAACTATACAAAATTGTAAAGAAAGATGAAAATCCAAACCTAAGTTCTTGATTTCCCAAAGAGCCTTAGTTGATTCCACACTCCAATCACTCTTGCTTCTTGAAGATCAAAGCTTCTAGCCCTATTTTCTATCTAAAAGCTATAACTATATTACTACTAAACTGTAATAATAATGGTCTCCTCAAAAAAGTATGAAACAAAGCTTAAATACTAAAAGCTGAAAGTGACATCTCGCTCGGCGAGATTTCACTCGCCCGGCGAGATTTGCTGTCTTTGTCAGTGGTTTTCAGCCACGTCTTCAAATCTCCTTAAACCGCCTTGGGATCTCGCTGAGCGAAATCAAGCTCCCCTGCTTCTGAAAATCCCTGCCTGAGCTCGCCAAGGACTCGCCATTAGCTCGCTGGGCGAGTTTATCAGATTCTTTTCTTCTTGATTCTTTGCTCAAATCATGTCATGGCTTGCATTTTCCTGCACAAATGGATGGGGAAAGAAGTAAAAGCAATATTGGGCATTTGATCAGTGATTATAAGCTTTTCCCATGATAACTTGCAAAACAAGCTACTTAAGTGCTTAAATTAACTATGCTTTTTAACTCATTTTTGGCACTTATCATGGTCTACCATAGACCTATTAAATTTTTTAATTTTAACTGTTTGATCTTTTTTTCAAATAGAAAATTGTTGGATCATGTAGGTCTATTGTATTGTAGCCTTCTTTGAATGATTAACACCTAATTTTTTCTCTTCATCATCTTCACTACTATTCTTCTTCATCATCATCTTCTTCATCTTTATTCATCATCTTCATATAACAATCCCAGAAAATCAAAAAATTAAAACTCAAATTCATTATTTTTTAATTAATTAATCTTTAAATCACCAATAAATCTCCAATCCATAATCCAACTTTCACAAACAAACAAAAGTAATTTAAACTTCTAATTCCACTTTCTCTATCTAGAAACATTTTTCTGCCTCTCTCTCCAAAAACATCAACCTCTCTCTTTTTCATCATCTCAAAACCAACCACAGACCACACACACCATCTCAATGTCTCACTCTCTATTTTTTATCTTCTCTTTATCAAAGATTTTATCTCTCTCTCTCTCTTCTCCTTCTGCAATCCTCATCTCCTCTTTCTCTTCCTTTTTTTTAAAAATGGCAAACCAAAAATCAATCTCCACCACAAAATTTGTTGCTCTCTGTTCCGATTCTGGAGAAAGTGTAACAATGAAGGAAGCGAAGGTTCAAAGAAGAATCAGAGATGTGAAGGTAAACAATTCGTTTTTTTTCCATCAAGAACCCTAATTTTAATTTTTCATCGCCCATCAAGGTTAATCTGTTTTCCGATGTAATTAATTTTACTTTTACATATTATAATCATCTAAATGAGGATTTCATACTATTTTACTTTATTACTTATGAGGTTTTCAACATTTAATTTTGGGTTTTATATTTTTGAGATTGATGAAGATAGAAGTGGGAAGCTAGTGATTGATGAAGATTTTGTTGTTGAGGTTGTTGCTGATGTTGTTGTAGAACACGCTGCTATTGTTGATAGAGTTGTTGTTGCTGCTGTTGAAATTGAGTGTTTGTGGTTGTTGAAAAGGTTGTTGTTGTTGATGATGTTGAAGAAATTGTTGTTTGTTGTTGTTGAAAAGAGATGATTTACTTAACATTTTGAATATGTTGTTGGAATTGTTTTGAGAAAAATGGATGATGAATTGTATTGTGCTTTCAGTTTTAGTTTTTGGTATGAATTTTTGTGTTGCTGGATTTTTTTTTTTGTATGAAGTTGGGAGATGAAGAGGGAAGAAGATGAAGATTGATGGTGATTTTAAATTTTTATTTTTTTGAAAAATAGAAATGATCATATGTTATGAGTTTATTGTATACTCATGTGCTTTTCAAATCAAATGCTTGAACACGAATCTTAAATGACACGTGGACATAAGTAAACGGTTTTTGCAAAAATACTAGTAGAGAGGGCCAAAATGGTTAACGGAAAAATAGATAAAGGACCAAATTGAAACGTTTAATAATTAAGGGACCTTTTTGAAATAAAGAATTAAGTTAAGGGACCAGATGATCAATTAAGTAAAAAAAACTGACCTATAACAAAGTAATAGTATCAACGGTCACAAGAAAAGAAAAACTAAGAGAGAAAAAAATAGCAAAGACTCAAATTGGTCCCTCACATTTTCTCGTGGTCCAACTTAAACTCTTACAAAAAAATAATATTCGAATTTGTCTTTAATATTTTTATACTATAGACAAATTACTTTCTGAATCGTTGTAACATATGTACTAATTTTTCTCTAATTTATAAATATTGTGGCCTAGTTTGATATTTTTTGGTCGAAAACTAAATTAGATCTCAAGAAAAATAATGGGGACCTAATTATGTCTTCGCTAAAAAAAGATTATTTTGCTAAAGTGATAGGTAAATTATATGGCTGGCCAAACTATAGGTCTACTGGCAAAGAGTTTGGAATTTTGTACGACATTGCCTTGATATCTTGAAGCATACGAGTGCAATTTATTACTAGAAAGTTGATCCATAAACTAACCTAACAAAATAAACTTTTAGAATGATTCTAATCAAATTAAGCATGGAATTTGATATAAAAGTGTTAGTAGCACTTGAGTATTGATGCACATGCCCGCCAAAAGTTATTTTTGATTCTCAACAATTAAGACACTGAGTTATTATAAAACAAATCAAGATGCTCAAAGGACCCTCCATCGAAAGTAATATATCCTATACCTATACTAGTGTTTCTACAGTTCTAGTAATATAGTATTCCACAAAAGCTTTCGTGAAACCAATAAAGATAATTATTTAGTAGATAACCACCATAATTAGGTTTGGTACTAATTAAGTGGTTCCACGTAGATTCTCATAAGCTTCGTTTGAATCGGCTATGAGACTAATGTCTTGTTGAATGTTTAATGGTCACAACTTAAAGCTCTTTGAGCCACACTCATTAGTAACCAAGAAAGATAATTAAAATAAGGTTGGAAAAAAGTCGATTAATTATTGACGTAAAAATGTGTTTTTTAATTTGTAAACAAAATGTCAAAAATCACTTGAAACTCACACACACATCTCTAAAAGGTCTCGGATTGATCTCGTGTAAAATGTATTTGTTTTATTTGTAAGCAAAATGTCAAACATCACTTAAAACTTAACAATATCGATGATGACAATTTAGTTAGATCTTACTAAAAATGTGTTGGAACAATTAATTTTGAAGCTTAAATTCACATTTTTGAAGCTGTTAAATTATTTTTAGATTCTTAGGAAAAATTGACTCATTAGATTATGCTATTTTAGGTAAGTAATTATTCTAATTGAGTTGTATCCCAACAAGTTAAGTACACTCTAAATTCCCCGCGAAAAAAAAATTAACTTTAACATTAGCACCCCTAGTTCATTAATATTGCCTACCCCACCACTAATTTCATTAATTAACAACTAATTATTGGCATTGACATGACAAAGCCTAACCAAGAGCAAACATTTAAACTTCTTTTTGAGTTTTGTTTTCTTTGATTCCATAAGTATTTTAGTTATTTTTTACACAGAAATTATCATAAGCCATGTTGGCATGTTTGCATAAATATCACGTGAAAGTTAGTCTGTCTGCCCTTAACAACATTGCCAAAATATCTTTGCACCTCCCTTGTTTCCTTTTCGTACGAAAGTTGGCATGTAATGTAATGTCATTTGCTAGTGGATACGACAACCTAGTATTTAGGTGTGAATTATAATTTGTGTAGCTAGGTTCCATTGTCATTGTCTACCATATATAGAGGCTGTGCGCGTATACCCAAATATGAATAAACCTAACTATTTGAAGTAAAAATTGCGTTGGAAATGATCTACTTTTTCATTTTGTTGTCAAAGCATTTTGTGAAATGGACCAAACACCTACGATCATTAGAGCACAATGGAAACTTTTGCTTAGGAAATGCAAGAAATTTTGTTCATATTAGAAGAATTCATGGAAAACTTATCAGAAAATCAGAAACATTTGCAGCTTTATAATGAGAATGGAAATGCCATAACTTCACAAACATTATTACCAATATACATCACAAAGGCTAGGAGTAATTACAAATTAACTCAATACTTTCCCGGATTTTTATTTTTATTTTCCGTTCAACTAAAAAATGCCCTTTAGAAAAACTTTTTCTTTAAGAACAAAAAAAAATCACAATTAAAAATAAGAAAATGTTAATAAGTGTCGTTAAAGCATTGGCTAAAGTACTAAAATAAGTAAATTTGCATACAAAAGTTGTGTAATCATTGTTAAGACAAATAAAAACTTATACTTTCAAAATAAAGTTTATATTAATGAATTTCTTAACCAATTCTCTTAAAGCACCGGTAAGCAAAACCCTAAAAAATATGAACCTGTATTTTATGGGTTTACTAAACTTTAGGAATAACATCATTGAATACAGTGAAAATGATTAGAAAAACCTTTTTTTCTACAACAAATAAACTCATTTAAATAACCAAATGTAGTACAATTTTTTATGATAGTGCTAAATAGGAGTTATGTGCAATGCAACAGAGAGTGCACTCTTAGGAATTAATTAGTGCAAACAATTGTATGAAGCATATAAATAACATTACGCTTTCGGCTGAAATAAGAAAAGATTTCTTAGCCGAATTAACCAAAAAATGTCTGATGAAAAGTGAAGTATGCTGTGTATGCCTATGAATATGCATATATGATGGTCCAAGTAGGTTTGTTTCCACAATAGACCAACACTTTTGTCACCATTGATGCACTAGTATAATGTTTGAATATTTTATGTAGGTTAATAAATATTAGTACATTTAGATGTTTTTTTTACGGGGATTATTAATTAGTTCATGAAGTCAAATTCATTTGGAACCTGAATGCCCTTTATTATTATACCTAAAACTAGCTGCCAAACGAAACTAGGACCTATTTTTTCATCTATTTTACGTTAGACTTCAAGTACATAAAATCAACGGCTAGATAGCTTGCATATTTTGAAGCAAACTAGATAGTATACTAGCTTGTAGTAGTATTTAAATTTGGTAACTGGCGTAAAGAACTAGATTCGGCGCACACACAGTTACACAGGCTGTAAGCAACTACCTCCACTAAATATACACGCTACAACATTGAAAACATAAATTTAACATTATAGCAATAATAATATTATAATTCATCAAAATAAAATTTGAAAAATCAAAATAAACCAAAACCTACTCATTCAAGCTTCTAAAAATCATGATAGAGCTCCAAATCCACAATAGCAGTTACCCACTGCTCAAACAAACGTTCATTTGGTGTTTTATCCAATGAATGCAAACAAAATTACAAAAAATGAAATTATTAAATAAAAGTTCTATTGACTAAATATTAAATAAAAGTTGAAGGTGATCATAATAAAGACCAATATCAATATAGGATATTACTAGAATCATATTGTTTAGCCACACTAAATCTTGATTAAAACCTGGATTTGAAAGTATATGATATTTCCTTTTCTGAAACCGTTGGCAACACCAACACATCACCATCCCAATCAATTTCAAGTTTAATAAACCCGATATAAACAGCATAAAATATCCACAAGATTACCTAAGCAAAATCTTGAAGTTCAATTCAAAATGATACACAATCCCATGGAGAGGGAGATACAATAAATAAACTAGCAGCTACCATAAGATTAAATGAGGCTTAAATAAGATATATGGTTATAAAATTGACAAAATCAAATGGAGTATTGCACAGACAATATATGGGAGAAGGAAAATTTTGGTGGGAATTAGGAAGATCTGGAATAATAGTTGGATATACAGACTTTAAACAATATTCATTTAGCAAATTCACTACAAAATTTATGACACACTATTTCAAACACTTGATTTCTTTTTGTGTAAATTCATACTAGTCTCATTATTTTGAAATTGGGTCCCACATTAAATGTGGGACTCACAAGAACTTAACCCAATAATAGAATGAGTGTAGTAGAGTGTTAGAGTGAGTTTTGTTGTCACTCCTATTAAGAACACTACTGGTACCGTTATGAAGGAATTGAAATCAAACTTTAAAACAAAACCAACAGAAATTTGGAGCAATACAAAACAAGGAGTATGTCATGGAATTAAATAACAATGATCAAAGACTTTAGTGACACCGACGTTGTGGATCACTCCCCCACTAACATTATTATAAAAATAACTATCATTTGTCATATTTTTAAAAACCACACAATCATGTGCAAACCATTCATATCAACATGGGAAACAATTGTGCAATATATGTACGCATACAAAAATAATTTTAACTAATGACAATGATATTTGGACATAATTACAAAAGAAAAACATGACATGGATTCGAATTTCAAGTCAGGTACGTGCAATTAGTAAGTTGGGTCTATCAAATCCTCAACGAGTCATCGGATGATCTGATAATCCCAACTTACTAGCTATAGACAACATAGCCCAAATTCTTTTTATAACCCAACTCAGATGCACAAAATTTAAAGTATATGGAGCACTACTTTAACTTGAACAATTCAAGGGCAGTGTACCCACCAGTGGAGACATGTACAACCATCATTACACCAATCATGTGAAGTTGTATAGCATAAGTTCTAACAATACAAACCCCCCCCCCCCCCCCCCCCCCCCCCCAAAATATAGAGGATCACACCAAAAATACAAAGATAGATTTGTCCAATCATTCACATTGTACAAGAAACCAAATGAAGGTACTTAAAGGAATACACAATTCAAGTATATGCACTGCCAAATCCCAGAAATGTAACACAAGTAGCACACACAAGAGAAACAAAATGTCCCAAATTAATGAACATGACAAACACATGTTTTAGGGCACAAACAACTTGTTCAATTTTCCAGTACAACTCAACCATATACACAATGATTAATTTAGCTAGAGACAGTAGAATAATTGATACCCATATATGAAAAGGTAAACTCAATGATTACTTTTTCAATGACAAGCTATAGGCAGTGTTGGACAGCTCAACGTTATGAGACAAAAAATTCAAAGAAAACTAAGGATGAGGACACAAATGTGATTACAAACCTCAATATAAATATGTTAATAAACTATAATATATACCATGTCACAAGCAAATCCTATAATTTATACAGGAGTAAAATAGTGTAGCAAGCAAAGACATGCTATATAAAATATGTTGAGACAACTAAAAGGGGGCAGCATGTGGAGGAAAGATCATCCAAATATGCAATAAATAGAGACAATCAATTATTTTTTATCCATTAGCCAAAATCATGTGACAAAAAACTGCAGCTTCCCAGACTATAAAATATATAAAATTAAATACTAAGAAAGCAACACAGGCACCATTTATTCTGATTAAATGAAATGACATACCAGACAACATCAAGGATATCAACATGCTAAAAAAAACACTATTATGTACTATAAATGAGGTTTAAATATAATATTGATCTCTCAAAATATATCATATTTTGTTCTAAATTCCAATAGTATCTTTTTGCTTTTACTCCGTGCAAAATTTATTCAAATTAGAATTGGTCTCTGTAATATGTAAATATTAGATTTTACTGCCTCAAGATGAGGACTATAAGGAATATTACATAGGCCAATTCCAATATAAAAATATTATGCAAGGATTAAAAAAAAACATTAATGATCAAACAAAAAGTGATATATTTATAGGGACTTAAAACAAAACAAATAAAAAATATTTTTACAGACTAAAAAAAAAGGTTTATTTGCCGGGAATAAAACATTAAAACCAAAAAATTTACTACTTTTTGACCCAAAAAATGCTTGCTTCTAAGAACACAGAACGTGTAACTAACAGACATAAAGAATTATTATTGCAAAGCACAATGGGGGAGCATTAAAATGGAAGAACAAAAGAGTTAAATGCAGACTTGAATATGACTAGAACAAGCATTAAAAAAGATGGATGAGATATGAGAGAAATCGGTGTAATGGTCATTGTCGTCTGAATTATAAAGAAGAACAATTGGAAATAAGAGTGCATCATGTATTGATGAAATGCAGAAAAAGTTTGCAGGCTGCTTACGCATAGAGAAGACCAATGAACTAAGGATGAAAAAGACATACATATAAATGATGGTGACGTTACAACTACTTCTCATGCTTAAGTCTAAAGTAGAAATTACTTGTAAAAACATACATTTATTTTTAGTCTACAAAATTTATAACAAAGCAATCCATATATAGGATCCAATTGGTATAGTATATAATATATAGAATATATAACATGGAAATAATGAAGTATGACTATACAGAAAAAAAGGAATCATAACAACATACTAAGTATACATCATGTTGAAAAATACATATATATTAAGAACAAAGAGTTGAATTATCATCAATAGTTCAATGTACCAATTATCATAAAATATTAAGATTTAAAAATTCATCATTATCTTTTTTATCATACAGACTTTATACTGTAGATTTTTGTCAAGGTGATCCCACTGTAGATTTCAACTTTAAGATCAAATAAAACATAAAATACATAAAACGGTGAAAATAAAGGGGAATAAGCTGTCAAAGAAAAGGAAAAGGTAAACACAGTTGATACAATAAATAATGGTCATTAAAATTTAAAAACAGTGAGATTAGCTAGTAATAAAACAAGATTAATGGACCTTTGCTTTTCCATTTTGAGTTAATTTGATACATAAACTATTTGTCTATAACAGTTAAATAATGATACTCTCCTTTGTCATTGAATGATCATTGATCTCATAAAATGACGAAGGCAAATTTTGGAGAGAACAAAGAATAGAAACTAAAACCATGTTGAAAAATGCAGAAAAGAGTGACATATGCAATAAGGTACAAAACCTATATAGAAGAAAATTGATTAATTTCTCCACCCCTCAAAGATTACTACTACAAACGTCATAAGCCTCTCCAAGCATAACTATTAATACCTTGCTGCACTTGGAAAAACATTAAGACAGTTCAATTTATTTGATTACCATAAGCTGAACCTCCAAGTAACCCTCCACCACCACTTGAAGCTGCTGCATAAACATCATGAGAAGGATCCAACACTGGTGATGAAGAAGACACTCCATTTCTATTAGCACCACCACTATTATTACCACCACCACCACCACCTAAATGAAGCTCAGAAAGGTTAGGATAAACTTCCCTATTCTCAACACCATGATCATAAAGAAAACCCTTGAAAACATGGCCACCAATCTTCACTACAGCTTGATATGCATACTCATCTTTTCCATCATCCACTGATGTCACTCTAACACACTTGAATACCGCTGGTGCACGTACTTGACCTGGCATTGAATCTTTGAAACCTGCATCTGGACACATTAATACAACCAAATCAAAACACAACTCTTTCAATTCACACACTAATAAACCCCAAAAAAATTAAACTAACTAAAATATTAAACTAATTCATCAACCGAACAAGTTGATTACTGGAGCTCAACTGGTTCATGAATCAAGTTTAACAAGTTAATTATATAATCAAATCTCAAACTAATTTTGATCTAGTTCATTTCATCGTCAACACTACAAAAACACATGCAAGAGTTTATAGTGTATGTTTAGATTGACAATGAATTTTAGAGTTAAAAATTAGTTAAACCACAGTCAGTTACACTAGATAATTGATCTTTCCATTGGCTATGTATGTCTTATGTAGCTATTGAGAAAATCAATAGACTAGTGTAAAACTAACTAGTATAGCTAACTATTACATCTAATTGTAAACTCTGACACAATTCGAGTTGAGCCATTGTAAATTTATCAACAAAAAAAAAGTACTTTGAGCTACAAGAATATCGTTTTGTCAAACTCATCGTGATTCCAAACCTGCACTATTTTTATTTTTTGACATTTAAAAAACCTAAAATTATGCAGGGAAAAAATGATGAGAATTAACAAACCTTGATGACTAGAGGTAGTATCAAAGCTTCTAGGAGGGGTAGTATTAGAAGTAGAAGTATGAGAAGTAGTTTGTGAAGCAATAAGTCTAGGTTTCTTAGCACCAGAAGTTGAACCACTAGAACCACCGCCAGCAACCACCGTCGCTGTCGCGGTCGAAGCAAGACGTTCCCTTCTTCTAGCAGCAGGTACCCAAGTACTCTTAACATGAGTAGGGCAATCAAAACCTCTACTTTTACAACAAGTTCTACACCTTCTATTACTACAATCTTTCTTTGCTTGGTTTCCACAATCTTGACACGTTGTTGTTCCTCCACCACTATTGGTACCAGAACCAGTTAACCCACCACCACCACCATGAACCAAATTTGTTGGACTAGTATTATGATGATCAAGAAAACCTTGTTTTTTCAAATAGTGTGAATGTGGACTTTGTTGCTGTTGTTGTTGTTGTTGCTGATGATGATGTTGTTCATGCCAAAACTGAATTCCTTGTTGGTTTCTTCTGTTGTGTAACATGTTTTCATTTTCAAGACATGGAGAAGCTGTGAGTAAAGGAATAACCCCGACACCGAGAGCGGTGGCGGGGTTAAGAGAGTGAGGATCAGACATAAGAGCTTCATGATGACTGTTGTTATGGTGGTGGTGATGAAAAGAAGATGGTGCTACAACAAACATACCCATCTCAGGTCCATAATTAATGGACCTAGATGAATTATTATTATTATTACCAGGCCATATTCCGGTGGTGGGTCCGGTGGAAGCTCCGGCGTTTCCGGCGGTAGGACCCGCATTGAAACCGAGAGAAAGATCTTCTGGAGCAGCAGCACGAAGGGTTGTTGATGAGTTAGTTGCTGCCCAATCAGCAAAAGCTCCTGAATCTGAAGGCAATCTCCTTGTAGTAGCCACAACTATAATTTGATGTATGAAATGAAATGAAATATTGGTAATAATATTATTATTATTATTATTTTTGTTATAGAGTAAAAGTAACGCTATATATGTATATATGTAATGTGGGGTGGTGTAGATCTTAAATGGTGGGGTGAGAATATAGATATTCTTAATTTGTTTCTGTTTATATGTGTGGGAGAGGAAAAGGAAGGAAGAAAGCAAGGAAAGAAGGAACAAGTTAATCTGATGATTCTGCTGTTGTTGTTTTCTGCTAGTTTCAGCTTCTGTTGCTGTTGCTTTTGGAGCTGTAATTGTGGCTACTACTACTACTGTCAATTTGGCTTTTTCCACAGGATGAGAAAAAGTTTTGGTTAAGTTGTGAGAGAGAAGAGTTTCTGGAGGGTCCAGCACAAACAGAAGAGTGTTGGTTGCAGTGTTAACAGTGAGCAAGAGCAGTGAATGAATGAGAAAATTCAATAACGACCTTTTCTCTTTCTATGTAGGACTATTTTTTTATTGTTGTTGCCGACCATTTTCTTCTCTCATCATCTTCTTATTTCATTCATAAACCTTCTTTTTTTTTTTAATAGGGATTCCTGGAAAGTGAAACTCAACATGGCTTTGTCTTCTCTCTCCAATTATCTGCCTTTCTCATTTTAGATAAATTTATTATTCCCTCACGTTTTTTCTTTAGAGGATCATTTCTCAATATTTATTGTGTCAAATTATTTGTGACTTTAAAATATCTTAATTCATTTTCTTAATTCTAAGATTCACATGAAAATTACTTAATAATTTATAGTTTAGTTGGAAGATAAATGAAATTTGAATTTTGCCAACATATACTTTATATCATTTGTTCGAAAATAAAAAAAATAGAAATTACGTGTTAGAAATCAATTTAAATTTTTTATTAAAAAATTGAAGAAAAAAAATATAGAAATTTCTAGTATAATATTTATATATTTGATTTACATATTAACATTTGTCGTAAAAGTTTAAAAAGAAAATAGTTCCAACTCAGATTTGAACTCCAAATTTTTCGAAAAAATCAATTTTAATTTGTGATGATTAAGTCCATTACTTGATTAACATATATTAATAAAAAATTGATAATATGTCTCCATAAATTTAACTCGGTTGGTAGAGAAAATAAATAATATAAGTGGGGGTCGAAGTTCGATTTTAGTCCTAGACAATTTGACAAAAAAAAATTAATATGAACATTTCTAATAGAATAATAATTAATATAAATATTTTAATCTTCGCATATTGTTTTACTCTGAATATCAACCCAACTTTTAAGTAAGGATGGAATATATTATAATCAAAATAATATTATTATTTTATTATAATTATATCGTATCTAAATATAAGTTTATTTCAAAAATAAATAAATTCATTTCTATATATAAGTTTTATTCTAAATCATCATATTTTAAAAATATGCATTATTATTTCTCTCTCACACACATCTATACTGAATACTACTAAGTGTTGTTTGTCTCATTACACAGTTAATAGTATGAACAAATCTTAATCTCTACAAATCTAGATAATCATATGGGTGGTTTCTCTCTTTTCCTTATGTACACAATTATAGAGATCGGTCACTTGAGTTGGGTATAATCATAATGGATTCTCTCTCATGTTGCTTCCTCGTCATAATATATTTTTGTTCATTGTTGGCGTGGTAACTTTCAATACATATTATATTTTTGTTTGTATATTAGGTCTTTTTATTTATAAAAGCTAATGAGAAATAATTTTTTTGTAGGCCTTACTCTTGGGCCGATTTTGCTCTCATTTGATCAATCTTATTTTGGGTATAATTTTTGTTGTCTATTTGTTGTTATTTTGTATATGTTGTATGATATTAAAATCCTTCAATTTTTAGACGCTCTCAAGTGGAATTTATTTTCTCTTTAGTATTGATTCAATTTATAACTTTTGACTTTAAATGTGGTTTTTACACACATTTATCCTTCAACTCATATTTAACAAAACAATTTTACAAAATTCATTAATTCAAAATTAACCGTTGTCATGCATAGCCAGACATACACCAAGTATCGTGATAAAATTTTACAATCAAAATATCATCTAAACACAAAAAACATATTAAATAAATATCATAAAAACATAATTCTTTTTATGTTCAAAAACATAAGATAAGATATCATAAAAAAGGATGGAGAAGTATATATTATACTTGGTAGAGATAGAGAAAGGAGTGAATGAAAGCCCAGAAAGACTTTTGTTCTCTTGTTTTTGTAGTTTTATACACACACTCACATGACTCTACTTCTTCCCTCAGTACTTGTGTAGAGTGTTGTCCAATGCGCGCGCGTGTCTCTCACTTAAACGCGTTGTGCATTTCTCACCTCACATTGACAACGCCGTTTAAGTTTTCTCTCCATCCCTTCAAACGTTGAGCAGCGCGTGTGAATAACGTTATATTAGATACATATGATTTATATTCTTACGTATTTTTCGGGAAAAAAGGTTAATAATTTGATTGAGTAGCATTCTGTTGCTATATACTGTAGTCTATAACATAAGGTGTGTCGTTTATATCTTTTTTCCAAATCCATATCTAGCAGTTCTTTTCTTTAGATTGTATTTGTCAGATATTCATTTTTATAATCAAATAATTTTTTTATCTCTTTTTATAAGTAAATAATAATCTAACTTAATACCCTCAAAGAAAAAAATCTAACTAAACATGTATCCTCCTCAAAAAAACATGTATTTATATTAAAAAAAATGTTTGATTTTGTGTAGGTCGTTTTAAATAATTTGAAGATTTAAAAAAAGTACTAAAAACTCAAGGTCATCGTTTATTTGAATGACAATTTTTGGGACAACTATAAATTTACAAAGAAAATGAGATATTGACACAAAAATCAAAGCAATAGAGAGAGAGAGAAAGTAAAAACATAATGTGAGTATGAGAGAAAGAATATTGTCACAAAAGTTGTAAAAAAATTATTGTATAAATATCATTTCTCAAATTACAAATAGCGACGAAAACTTATAAATAACATCAAAATGGTCGTTTGTATAAATCAATAATTTTAGAATTAGGATGGTGGATAGTCCATCTTGTTTGTGCTGAGGGTGAAGGAGTTGTAGATCTAGGGTTCAACTCTCAAGTCCTGACAAGGAAAAAAAACTAACATAACAATTAAGATATCAACATTTTTTTTGAGGAATTAAGATATTAACATTTGTCATTCAAGAAAAAACCATTTTAGAATTAAGCACGTCCTAATTTCTTGCATTAAATATATCATTGTCGTTAAGGTTATTTTCATGATTATCATCTTCACTGTCAAGTGAACTATTCAAATTAATATCAACATTTTCATATCATATTCTGAAAATCTGTATTATAAATCTTAATTTTCTCTTTTTGAAAATTGATTTGAAGTGGATACAAGATTCGATTTGATTTGGAGTGGGTGCATCTCAATCTAAAGTATTTTCTTGTCAAATGAAGATTAGAATCTCTATTAATGAGATCAAAAGGAGATCAATCGGGCTGCGACTTGTTGAAGTTGTCCACTACAACCTTTAAATCTAGCTCGAATATAATATTGTGGAGGTCCAATTCAATGATCCATTTAATGGATTACAACAAACCAAATGCCTCCTCATCTCTAACATGTAACAATGATGGATAGGTGATAGTCTTGGCCTTAATGAATTGGCTTTCATGGTCCCTAAAACGCACACCAATACCAACCTTATTATCCATAAAAGTTGCTTCAATATTGCATTTCAACATACCTATATGTGGGCTTCCTCTAACGTACACGGGAAGATGCGGCTGCCCTCGCATAATCGGCCCTTTATTCAAATTTACTCATTGTCATTGGTTGAGAAAAGTGGTTGTCTGCGTTGATCAGACAAAAGTAAGTATTTTTATATCGTATCCACAAAGACTAGTGCGATATTCCAAGCCGTTCAACAGTTTGTATCATTTCAAGTTTGGGTTTATAAGATTGTTTGGTATAAACTATTGGAATTTAAAAGCGGTAATAAAGACGACTAGTAATAGGGAATAAAAGCGTTGGGATCGGAGTTCATCAATCTAGCCTCGAATATATTCTAATGATCATGCGTATGGATTATAGCTTTTTAGCGAAATTATCACGTATCACTCGACAACATCATTCGTGTCCAAATGACGTCGTGAGATCGATCGTATCGTTTAATCGATGATTTCCCAATCTATTAAACGATCCAAAAGCTTTACGTTCCAACACTATGTGTGATTATCAAAACCCAATTCCATGTCTAGAATTTCTTATTTTGATAGAAGATTATTCTAAACCTAGATTTAAAAGTATTTGTCAATAACAATTAAATCAAGCATAAGAATGAAAAGCAAGAATAACTTCAATATCGCATAAGTTACTAGAATCATATATTTGCAATATCAAAATATTACATCTAAACTATATTAAGTACCTCCAATCCCAACAAAGGAAGGTTAGTTGGTTATTGTCATGACAACAATACAAAAGTGGAAAGAAAGATGAAGATCCAAAGCTAAGTCTTGATTTTCCAAAGAATCTTAGTTAATCCACACTCCTTCACTCTTGCTCCACGAAGATCACCTCTTTTAGCCCTATTTTCTGTCTAAAAATATAACCTAATATATTACAAAATTGTACTACAATACTCTGTACTCTGTTTTTCCAACCTCTTTTTCTGTTCTGCTTCAGAACCTTTTATAAGCATTCTGATATTTCAGACTTCGCTCTGCGAAGTCATACTTTGCTTTGCGAAGTCACCTTTCTTCACAACTGGGTTTCTGCCACCTCATCCTTGAACAGTCAGACCGCCTTACTTCGCTCTGCGACTCTCTACTTTGCTCTGTGAAGCTCATAAGCACATCCTGAGTCTGAAGCTCAGACACTGTTCATCAGAAGCTGGAGTCAGACACTGTTCATCAGAAGCTGGACTCAGACACTGTTCATCAGAAGCTGGACACAGACACTGTTCATCAGAAGCTGGACTTCATACTCTGAACTTCAGACGCCGAACTTCAGACGCTGAACTTCAGACTCTGACCTTGAGACTCTGATCTCAGAGTCTGATCTTCAGAGTCTGATCTCAGACTCTGATCTGATTTTCTTCAATTTTTGACCTTTAAATCCAAGGCAAAAGCATGTACCTACAAAAATGGTTGGGATTAGGTCTAAAAAGCATGAAATAATATTTATCATTTATTTTGGAGTTTTTACCTGGATAACTTGCAAAACTAGTAAGAAAAGTGTCTAAAATAAATATGCTTTAAAACTAGTTTTTGCACTTATCAGTATGTTGATATATTGTTGTGTTGTTCTCATCCACATCATCCCAAAGTTTTAGATTTCTAGTTGTGCATAGGCTCGAGAATGATGTATACAACATGTGGTTCCAACACCTCTCATAACTTGATAGACTTTCAAGTTTCTATAGCAACCGAACTAGGGACAAATAGGCGTCAAATATTTTTTCCATATACTTCATTCAGTCATATATATAAACAAAAATTTACTTTTTAGTTTCATTGAATACCTAATGTATTTGATCTATAATATATACTAAATACATTAAGTACTCAATAAACCTAAAAAAGTAATGTTTTGCTCATAAATGTAAACGAAGATAGTCTTTCACAACCAACACAATTTCATGAGCAAAGTACTTTTAAATTGCCCAGCTTTATTCAGGTTGACAAGTAATCTCTTATAGGGGTGAGCAAAATATATGGTTACACGGATAAAACCACATCCAAATCTAAAACCATATCCAAATAACCGGATAGTTGAACCTAAAAATTAACCGGTTTATTTTAAAATGGTCGGTCATTCATTTTTATAAATCCGGTTTTTTTAGACGTCCAGACCCATAACCATATCCATTTTTTTACTAAACAATTTTTTTCTTTCAAAAACCAAACTATTTTTTTTAACTAAACCAAACTATTTTTTTTAACTGAATCTTATCTCCCCCTCTCTCGTTAATAATGTTGCAAGAATAATCTTATTTACTGGTGTGGAAAAACTATGTGATTCTAGAAAACAAGATTCGTGGTTTACGACGATTTTGTTGCAAAACGAACATCACCGATTATTAATGGTAGAGCGCTGCTATACAACACGAGAGAGTTAACACACGATATCACACGACTTATTCAACAATAGGGGTGGGAATAGGCTAGGCCGAGCTAGGCTTTGCAAGGCCTAAGCCTGGCCTGCCAAATTTTTTAAGGCCTAAGTCTGGCCTGCGACCTGTCATAGGCTTACTTTTGAGGCCTGAGCCTGGCCTTCTGAAAGCCTGATAAGGCCTGCTAGCCTGCTTAAAAGCCTATATCATATGAACATCTTTCAGTAAGCAATGTGATCTAAGTTTAAATAGACTAGCGAACTAATAGATCAATTAGATTAAACTCTCTTTTAGTAATCAACATGAGTTTTTAGGGAATTTAACTATATATTGCATCATATTTCAATTCTATTTTATAATAATACATTTGTATATGCGAAAAATTAATATATACTAATAAACTTAAATTACTAACGAATTTATATTTTAATTCAAAGTACAAAATATATTATAATAATAAATAATATTAATCATATTTACATAAATAGGCCGGCCTAATAGGCTTAAGAGGCTTTTTGAATGGCCTGTGGCCTGACCTTTTAAGCTAAATAGGCTTCTAAAAAAGCCTAGGCCTTCTCTATTTAAGAAAAAAGTCTGGCCTGGCCTGGCCTGTCGTAGGCTAAGTCGTAGACCCCTGTAGGCTGGCCTGGCCTATTCCCATCCCTATTCAACAACATGAAATTTACTTTAGTAATGGATTTCTTGCTAGTTTATTGATGCTTTTGTATAAAATATATATTAAAAAATCATGTTACCAAAGAAAGAGCATGCATAATCCACCGTTGTACATGGCATTGGTGAGGTAAAGACACAGACAACAATTGATTTAGAAAAACACCACCCAATCACGTGTTCTTGTGATTTCTCATAAAATATGTCTAACAGAGGCAACATTTGTCATTTTGTGTCAAATAAAAACTAAGATAAAGAACTAAATGACAAGTATGACATTGTTCGTGCAAATTTCACGACAAATATTGTCGTGCATTTTAGCATTTCTGTTAATGGTAAGCATGCATAAACCTCTCACATTTTCGATTCAATTTGTTTGGCTCTGATTTTCAATTTCATTGTTCTCGCAACATTATCTGTGCATGTAATTGGAGAGGAAGGTTACTTAAGTGTTTTAAATTGGTCTTAAAATTTACAGGTGTGAGAAACTATGCCATTAATAGAATGTTATTAAAATTTTGGATTTTTTTTATAAAATTTGATCTTAAAAACCAATTTTAAAAGAGAAATAACTGGTTTTTAATCAGGATCTTAATAATCCGGATATTTTTAAAAACCAAATCATATTCATTTATAAATTAGTTTTATAAATATAACCGATTATTTATCCATAACCATATTTATATCCAATTTTATGTTCATATAAATGGTATATTAACAAATATGGTTTGATTGGTCAAAATATCCGATCACACACCTTTAATCCCTGGCATTCTGTTTCCCTAATATCTTTCAACCAAATATCAATTTGTATAAAATAAACTCAAATAAAATGTAAATAAATAATTACAATCACATCACATTCTGCATATGTCTATTAATGGGATTAGATGTCCTACATTTACTGCACGTTGCATCGGCCGCAAACATCTATATCCCCATTTTTTTGTATAAATCTGTGACTAAAAAAAACTCAACCATGAATAATCGATATTCAAATTTTAGACCAACTTTCTTTTTATGTAAATATAAATCTTCTCAAACATGATTATAAATGAGGTAATATATATATTCTATATAAAAATAATGGTATGACATGTTTATGAATATAGTTCTATATCAAAACAGTAAAATTAAAAATAAATGTATCGTGTAATTGAATCATTTAAATTTTAAAAGGTTAAATATGTTTTTTATCCTTATAAATATACTAGTTTTTCATTTCAGTCCCTATAAAATTTTTAATCACTATTTTTAAATCAACTTTTGTATTTTTTTAATAAAATTGTGCAAAAATGTGTAGAATATTGTAAAATTCTCTCTCAAAAAAATTAGATTTTTTTAACAAAACATAAATTAAATATAATTTTTTAACCGCCAAAAATATAATAATTCATATTTAATTCATGTTTTGTTAAAAAAAAATATTTTTTGGAGAAATTCTTATAATATTATAAATTTTTCTGCAAAATTTAATTTGAAAATATGAATCATACATATGAATTTACTTTAAAGAAGAAACAAAAAGTAAAAATAAAAAACTTTTGAAGGACTAAATATCGAAGAAAAAATTTAAAGGGATAAGAACGAAAAGTATGCATATTTATAGGGATCAAAAACATATTTAACTTAATTTTAAAATAATGGTATTTTTTTTAGAAAAAAAAAAGGTATAAAAATTTACAACATATGATTACTTTTTTTAAAAATGTTGTCATGCATATGAATTCAACTGATTGATGAGTCATTCTTTTAAGTGACTAGGGACTTTGATTCAACACTCAGTCCAAATTCAAAGGCTACGACACTAGCTTTTCCTATCTGTATCTAACCATTTATTGATCTGTACCTGAATTGCTAAACTGGCCTAAACCGTTTGACTAACTAAAGAATAAATAATGTTTGATTTTAATTATGGTCTACTGGTTTGGGTTTGGGTTTGGGTTTGAGTTAAGTTCAATTTTGTCACTCAAATTTAAATTGTTTTAATTAATCCCATCCCGGTATTTTCGAGGGTTATCTACTAACAATATATAAAAGTCGAAGTACAGCAAAATTCCATAATCGTCCTTATTAAAACTCATGATCTCCTTAATTTTATGTGCATAATGGTCATTGTGCAAAATTTAATTTATTTGTTTTTTTTTAATTAATTACGGATAATGCTTATCACAAGTGTAATCAATTTCCACGGATAACTATGAAACTAATTTATTTATTTTTTAAAAATCAATTACGGATAATGGTCATATCTACTAACATCTACTAATCTACTAACAATATATAAAAATTGAAGTACAACAAAATTTCATAATAGTCCTAATTAAAACTCATGATCTCCTTAATTTTATGTGCATAATGGTCATTTTGCAAAATTTAATTTATTTGTTTTTTAAAAAATTAATTATGGAGAATGTTCATCACAAGTGTAAGCAATTTCCACGTATAGCTATGACACTAATTTATTTGTTTTTAAAAAATTAATTACGGATACTGTTTATATCTACTAACATCTACTAACAATATATAAAAATCAAAGTACAACAAAAGTTCATAATCGTCCTTATTAAAATTCATGATCTCTTTAATGTCAATATTTTGAAAATAGTCACGAGTTTTCAAAATTTTATCATATCGACTATCACATATCGGTACAAAAAAATTTCTTCTGCATATATAAGCATATAAAATCTTGAACGAGTGCGGTTTAAATATTTAACAGTGTTTTAAATATAACATAAAAATATATTTAATAGACACAGTACATTAATGTTGATTTTTTGAAAATAGTCATGAGTTTCCAAAATTTTATCACATTGACTTTCTCATATATCTATAAAAAAAAAATTGTTTCTGCTGATATAGACATTTAAAATCTGCAACGAGAGCGGTGCAAACGTTGAACAGTGTTTTGCATATAAAATAAAATTCATTTAATAGACACACTACATCAATGTTGATATTTTGAAAATAGTCACGAGTTTTCAAAATTTTATCATATCAAATTTCTCATATATGTATATAAAAATTTGTTTCTGCAAATATAAATATTTAAAATCTGCAACGGGAGTGGTGCAAACATTGAACTCTGTTTTGCATATAAAATAAAATTTAATAAATAGAAACACTGCATTAATGTTGATATTTTGAAAATAGTCACGAGTTTTCAAAATTTTATCATATCGACTATCACATATCGATACATACAAATTTTCTTCTGCATATATAAGCATATAAATTCCTCAACGAGTGCGATTTAAATATTTAACGGTGTTTTAAATATAAAATAAAAATTTATTTAATAGACACACTACATTAATGTTGATATTTTGAAAATAGTCATGTGTTTCCAAAATTTTATCATATCGACTTTCTCATACATGTATATAAAAATTTGTTTATTTTGATATAAGTACATAAAATCTGCAACGGGTGCGGTGCAAACATTGAACAATGTTTTGCATTTAAAATAAAAAGTTATTTAATAGAAACACTACATTAATTTTGATTTTGAAAATAATCATGAGTTTTTAAAATTTTATCATATCGACTTTCTCATATATGTATATAAAAATTTGTTTATGGAGATATAAGTACATAAAATCTGCAACGGGTGCGGTGCAAACATTGAACGGTCTTTTGCATATAAAATAAAAAGTTATTGAATAGAAACACTACATTAATTTTGATTTTGAAAATAGTTACGAGTTTTCAAATTTTTATGTGCATAAAAATTTATTTTCGCATATATAAGCATATAAAATCCATAACTGGTGTGACTTAACTATTTAACAAATATTTGTTTATATAAAAGAAAAAAAATTAATAGAAACATTATATTATTACTCATAATTTTCATTTAATATCTATAAACATTCTACAATATTAACAATATAATTATTTTTTATATAATTATCACAATGTTACATGACCCGTGCGAAAGCACGGGTCTTTTACTAGTAACAATGATCTTAATTATCCATTAATAGAACTTGGGTCTGGGGAAAGAGATAAACGTTCACAACTTCATGAAATAAAATTTAAATCTCAGTTGAAAATAAATACTCCATCCGGTCTTTATTATAAGGAAATTTTTAAAAAAAAATTTGGTCTTATTTATTAGAAAATGTCACAACTTTTAAGGTGTAGTTATTGCTTAAAAGACTTTTTTATCTCTCATTTAATGTTTGTCTTTTCAATATTAGTAGATGTATTTAATGTTTCACAACTTTCAATGGAGGTATATTTGTAAAATTATTTAAAAAGTTATAACAATTAATGATTGTATTGGTTTTGATGTTTTTTGGTTTTTATTCTTATAATAAGGACCGGAGGGAGTATTTACATTTAATATCTGACACACTTTAAATATGATAATCTCTCTAAAAGATGAAATCTATGAAAAACCAACAAAACTCTCAAATTATCTTAATCTATTGAAAAGTTTTACAATTTGAATTGATTAAATTGTTTTAAATTAATATCGGTGGATGAAGGGGGCGTGGGTTTAAGTTCTATCAAAGTTATCAACAGAATTGGCTCTTCGAATTTTTCTGTTAGGAATTGGTTAATTCTAATCTTGATTGGACAATTCTTCTCCGAGTTAGGGTCATTATGAATTTATTATCATGTTCAATCTAGTATTTGGCATGGTTTAAAAGATTGTATATATGTTATTAATGAGATTTCTCTGAGAGTGTGTTTGGATGATGAAATGTTTTGAAGAAATTTAAATATTTTGAGGTGAATTTCATTGTTTGGATAATAATTTGAAGAATTTTCAAAATGATGGAAATTTATGAAGTATTTTGTTCAAGTTAAATTTAGAAAATTTCAAATGACATCTAAGAGAGTGTTTGGATGAGGTAATTGAATTTTTTTAAAGAATTTAGAATTTTAGGCAATTCAAATTATTCAATTAAATTACTTTCATTTCTCACTACTTTTGTTTGGATAAAGTAATGAAAAATTTCATTGTCGTTATTTTTTGGGAACTTTTATAAATTTTAATTTTTTGGGCCAAATTTGAAAATTGAAATTAGGGGTCAATTTGTAATTTTCAAAAAATTTAAGGGGGCATATTATAATTTTTTGAAAAATTTAAAGGGTCAATTTGCAATTTTCGGAAATTTATTGGGGTCGATTTGGAAAATTTGAGGACCAAAATACAGAATTTGAAAAATTATAAGAATGAAGAAATTTGAAATTCTTAGCTTTTAGGTGTCATTTGTAATTCTCTAAATTTAACTTAAACAAAATACTTCATAAATTTTTATCATTTTGAAAATTCTCCATATTATTATCCAAACAATGAAATTCATCTAAAAGTATTTGAATTCCCTCAAAACATTGCCTCATCCAAACACACTCTAAAAGTTAAGAATTTCAAATTTTTTCATTGTTATAATTTTTCAAAATTTACACTTTGGTCCTCAAAATTGCCAAAATTTTCAATTTGACCCCAAAAAATTTTCAAAAAATTGTAAATTGACCCCTCATTTTTTCAAAAATTATAATTTGACCCCTCAAACTTTTTGAAATTAAAAAATTGCCCCTAATTTCAATTTTCAAATTTGTCCCCAAAAAATTAAAATTTTATAAAATTTGCCCAAAAATGATGACAAGGAATTTTTCATTACTTCATCCAAACAAAAGTATTGAGAAATGAAAATAATTTAATTGAATTATTTAGATTGTCTAGAATTATAAATTCTTTAAAATTTCTCAATTACCTCATCCGAACACATTCTAAAGGAAATGTATCCATCCTTTTAAATGTATCTTCACTTGGAAGCTTCCCGTTGATGATATGTGATGGAGTCGTGGATATCATTTGCTTAGTATATGTGTAGCTTTTGTCAAGGATCATAATCTCTCCATCACTTATTATGCTCTCGTAGTTGTAAATAAGTAACCTGCGTTTGGAATTGTTTTTTTTTTGAAGGAACGTTTGGAATTGTTTTGGCGGCATTCTTGGTATTAGCATTTGAGAAATGTTATCATGTACTCTAAGACACGTTATTTACATATTAAGGATGATTTCGTCAACACAATTATGTATTGGATATTGTGGTAATTTATTTACCAAAACTTGAACATTAATTTTTTTCAATATATATTTTCTAGTAATGGAATCTTTAACATGCACCTTAGGATTCACATTGCATCATTCCTTGTTCTTGGCATGTTTGGAAGTGTTAAAATTAGTGCTGGAAATGAGTCGAACCGAATCGAACTTGTGTTCAACTCGGCTCGACTCGTTAAAATTGAATCGGCTCGAAACTCGACTCAAGTTCGACATGAACTTTGTTTTTTGGCTCGAACTCGACTCGATTCAAGACCGTGAACAACTCGGTTCAGCTTGATAACTCAGATCGAATGTCTCGAAAGACAAAAAAAAAATACAAACCACTAAGGTTGTCAAGGGAGACAAAATCAAAGGAAAAGTCAAACCTTATTTTATAATGCAAAAATATAGCTAAATTATTACATGGGTAACCAACGATTTACTACGAAATTGTCATAGTTAATTATCACCCACACTACTGTAAGTTATGTATCATGCTACTCTTTTAGAGACACTTCTGCTCCATATTATGCACAAAGTTTTCGATGTGGGACTTTTCATGCTACTTTGTTTCTTTAACAGCTATGCTAACCTCAATGCAAATGTGCTAAGTATATGGAATGGAAGGATAACTTCCAAGTTTATTTTATTATATAAAAAAATACAAAATAGTTGTATATATTTATATATTGAGCTGGTTCATGAACCAAACGAGTCGAACCTCACTTAGCCCAGATTTAACTCATTTATTTTACGAGCTTAATTTGCAACTCAAGTTCGACTCATTTGGTTCATGAACCAAGTTCAACGAATCTATTATCGAATCGAGACTCAAACTATTTTCGAGTTTGTTCGGCTCATTGTTAGCCCTAGTTAGAATCTTTTGAACACTTGAAAATAAGTCTTCATATTCCCTTCAGTTTTAGCTTCTATTTATTCTCATGTATATCTTGTCGGATTACTTCTTCATCTATGCATAAATTTTGTGTTATGAAGTTTTTTTTTCTCCTATTTGTTGTGACCCTCGTATGGCTCAGAAAATCAAAGAAGTTTTATGGAACTCACCCAATAATGAATGCGTTGAATGTAATTCAAATAGTACTAGGTACTCCGAGCTTGCTACTTGTGGAGGATTAAATAGGTTTCTTTGTTTTGGCAATTGTTCTTGTTATAATGTTTCATCATGAGCTTTTTGGTGCAATTACGACTATTAATTGCTTCATTCAATGATAGAAACAAGTTTGGACGTTAGAAACTGACTCTTGCTAGATGGGTTTTAGATTTCAAGTCTCATAGTATTGTCCCTTGGTAGCTCCATAATTGTTTGCTTAGATTTTTTTTGAAAGGATAATTGTTTGCTTAGATGTTTAAATATTATCAAGATTATCTAATTTATTATCTCTCATATCTACAAAGAGATAGCCATTGTGTTTGTGTAATTAGTTTTTGGTTTCAAACAATGATTTCTTTTGGATTATTTTAAACAATGATTCCTTTTGGATTATTATTAGTGGATTATTTTTTCGAAATAGACATAGATTCCCTTATTTTCGCTTCAAACAATGATTCCTTTTGGGTTATTATTAGTTTTGGTTTATCGTACCACAATCCTTTTGTCTTCATCGTGTTTTATTTCATTGAATTCTTTTAATAAGGTTTTTAACGAGACGGTTGTTGCTTTGCCCTTTTTGGTTTCCTTGGGTTTTGACATATATATCCCCTCAATATTTTTAGACCTCTGTTTATAAATAAATTTATGGAAAAATTTACCTCCTCTCAGTTCTATCTAATTGCAACAAACATCACCTCTATTTTCCAACCATCACCGACCTCCCATGCCGTTACTTTTCGTTAGTTTGCCGTTATAGTAGAAAACATGTTATTATTCTTGCTAAATCTTTCCATTTTTCTTTCACAACACACACTCAGACATGAAACTGTTAATTCTTATTTTAATGATTGTCAAACTTAGGCATAGAATGCTCTAATTAGTAAAAAAAAGTATAGCTTTAGTTGTTTTTCATATATTTATTAATCTCAATATCCAAAAGGAATGAAACTCAAAGAAAACTTGTTAAAATTAATGTTAATCGTGTACAAGGGTGTGTGTGTTAAGATTTCATTTAGAATATCACGGCATACATTGCAAATGTTTTTTATACATTTTATAACTATTGGTGTTAAAGTTCAAAATGAGAAGTTCATCATTCTATTCATGATATATGAGGTTATTAATGCTCATATGAGTAGATTCATGAATCTATTCACGGTGATTTAAAAAATACAATATTGTTTCTATTAATCAATCCATATATTCACAGGTTTGGATATTAATCAATCCATATATGCACATGCTTGGATAACATGAATCTATTCATGCCTTAAAAATTAGTTCTCATATATGTTGAAACTGCATGAAATGATTCATGCTTAAGTACATATATATGAATTGATTCACAAGAACGAGATTTCAATTTTTTGTGTTTTAAGCTATTTTTGTGTTAAAAGTGGCTTCAAAACTATTAACCTTGAAGAAAAAGTCGTATCTGCACCGCTTGTGAATATGCCAAAAACAAGATTCCGGCCATAGGAGGATGAAGTTATCATGCAACCATGGCTAAACTTTTCAAAGGATTAGATTGATTGTTGAGGTTGATAAAAAAGGAGATAGTTTTTGAAAGAATATTGGTTACGCTTATAACAAGCATTGTGACTTGAATTATACAGAGAGGAAACCCGACGGCACTAAAAGGTCGATGTCACAAAATCACATTGTTTAAAAGTTTGTTCAATGTTACAAACAAGTTGTGGCTACGCAGAAAAACGGGAGCTCCGAGAGCAACATCATTTTAGCTCCAAAACAAGTATTTCACAAAAATGGTGGTGGTGAAAAATTCACATTTGAAGATGCATGGAGATTACGGAAAGATGGATTCAAATGGCTTGCGAGTATACCAGAGCAACCTTCCGCAAAAAGAACTAAAAAACTCCATTATAGTCGTTAAAAACTAGCTATTATTTAAACTAACTCTTACTCGTATCCCTATAAATACTTTTGACATGTACAATAAGCTTCATAAGCCCTCTCTACCATTTGTTAACATATTGTATTCAATATCAAATTTCTCTTCACGTGGATCCTTCAAATTCGTTCTGCATTGCAAAAATGGTCATGGATTATATGAATGATGACATGGATGAAGAACTTATCAGACTTTTAGTTGAAGTTATAGCGCAAGAAGTCCCCAACTATAGCAGGCCTGGGTGTCAAAGAAGGAATACATAGAGGAATCAAGAAGACGGACATGACTGATTATTCAATGAATATTTTTTAGAATCCCCAGTCTACACAAATCAGCAATTTCATTGAAGGTACCGAATGCATAAACATGTGTTCCTTCGTATTGTTGAAACTCTTGGTCAACGAAATGAGTATTTTTGAACGAGGGTTGATGCCACTGGTAGATCAAGTTTTTCACTGCTATAAAAATGCACGATTGTTATTCGTATGTTGGTATATGGAGCATTCACTGATAGCGTGGATGACTATTTAAGAATTGGTGAAACCAAGACACTAAAATGCATTAATAAGTTTACAAGGGGTGTGATCAATGTATTTGGGGCATAATATATGCGAAGGCAAATCACTAAAGACATTAATTGTCTACTACAAATGGGGGAGGTGCATGGTTTTCCATGTATGTGTAGGAAGCATTAACTGTATGCGTTGGGAATGGAAAAATTGTCATGCTGCAATGAAAGGGCAATATGTTCAAGGTAATCATGGTAAACCAAATGTTATGCTTGAAGTAGTTTCTTCACAAAAGTTGTAGATTTGTCACTCTTTTTTTAGGGTAGTGGGTTCAAACAACGATATCAATATCAATGTTGCACCAATCAAATGTCTTCAATGATGTTATGCAATGGCGAACTCCCGAGATCCATTATACAATCAACCGTATTGAATACAACACGAGCTTTTATCTATCAAATGACATTTTATCTTGAATGGACCATATTTGCAAAAACCATCTCAATGCCACAAGGGAGAAAGAGAAAATTATTTGCCCAACACCAAGAAGGTGCAATAAAGGATATTGAACGAACATTTGGAGTTCTCCAATCCCTATTTGAAATCATTCGTAGCCCATTTTTAATCTTTGCACTTGGATACGCTCAAGCGTATAATAGGTACACACATCATATTGCACAACATGATTGTTGAAGATGAACGTGTCACTTATAGTAATAAATTTTATTATTCTTACGATCATATGGGCAATGATTCGAGTACACTACCAAGTGATACTATCGATAGAGGATTGCTAAATACCACAAAAAGTCAATCTACGAATTCTAAGAACACTAAGGTGTCATGGTATTAATTAAGGAAGAAAGTTTAATTTTTTGATTTTGCGAAATTCACGGACGGTTGCTCATACAAATATAAACATTCGCTGATTTCGTTGATTGACTACTTCATGGGATTAATCATTTTCCATATTGATATTCACGAGTACCTAAGTAGAATATTTCGAGTTCGTGATAAGCAAATCGATCGACACCTTCAACCAAACTTGAATGGAAACGTTTTGGACATGACAATAAATCTTTCTCCTTTCATGTATTCCGTGCTAGTAATTTATTTTAACGTTTATGAGTTTCTTTTAATGTATTTTCCTATAAATTATTTGTGTTATGTATTGTATTTTGTCATTTAATATATTTTCAACTTACTTTGATTTATCCTTTTAAAAAAAACTTACTTTGATTTATTTTAAATATATGTTGTCTTCTTTTTAATGTATTTTGGTATATTGTAATTATTTTCCTTAAATTACACACTTTTATATATTATAGTAAAATATAAACATGGGGTATAATATGGATCTGGTGAGACTCATTTTAGAATTTTTTATGTGTTATATGGATATTTAAATAATTAGAAAGTGTGATGTAATATATAAAAATAAGTAGAATCCACTTAAAGAATCGTATGAATATGACGGATGTAGACACTCAGGTTTTACCACTAAGAACATCTCCATTGGTTCTCTAATTAAGATGTAGTTAAAGTGATCTCTACACCGTACACATCACATATTCAAACAATTTTTAAAGATAACCCATAATAAGCATTCATTCACTCCAATCTAACAACTTTTTAAAAAAAAAATACTAAGTGGGTCCTATTAATAACTTTACATTAATACATTTCAAAAACAATTAATATGTATGCGCATCATTTTTTTTTTAAATATGAAAAAAGCACTGAATAGAATATGCAATGGGGCCAAAATTATGCAAGAGAGAAAGTCAATGTTTGTACAAGTCTTACATCTAAATAGCACTGCGTTTTTTTTTTTCCTCCAATGGGGCAGCTAATAAACTCTAAATGCTATTAGACAAAACACCTCTCATTGGAGATGTGGTAAGTTAACACGGCTTAAAGTATACTCCTTTCGGTCACTATTATAAGCAAAACTTTACTTTTTAGATACATTAAATATTTAATGTATCTTGTCTATAATAAATACTAGTTACATTAATTATTCAATATATATAAAAAATAAAATTTTGTTTATAATAGCGATAGGAAGTACTCCCTCCGTTCCTTTTTAAGTGTCTCTTTTGAAGAAAATTTTTGTTTCTAATTAACTGTCACTTTCAAAGTTCAATGCAAAATTAAATGTTGTTTTACCAATATTACCCCTAGTTATTTATTGCGGAGAGAGAAATATATGAAATGAGATATTAAATGAATAAGGTCATTATAGTAAAAATATAACTTATTGCATTAAAAGTAGTAACATTTATTGATTGTCTTGGTTTGTGTAAAATGTCAAAAAGTGACAATTAAAAAGGAACGGAGGTAGTAATAAGTAAACAATAATTTAAATGGAAATAAAAAATAAAATCTAAACGTGTGAAAAAGTCCCAACTAGCCAACCCCTTTTCCTATGTTTGATAAATTTATGTCTTAATTAATGAGCATAATTAGCTTAGAGCTTTTTGCTAAAAGTGTTTATGAATGGCATGAAGATGAAAAGCAATGGAAGCATTATTCTTAGTTAGGGCACGTGAAAGAAAGAGAGAAAGCAAAGATTGATATAATTGTCTCTTCCAAGTCTTCTTTCGGCACCTTCATATATATCTTTCTTTGTTGCCCCCTTGGGGGCCACTAGTTTAATATCCTCTCCAGGCTTCACATCAGTCACTTCTCTCAAGGTTCATTCAATTCATTCCCTCTTTCTCTTTTTTCTCTTTATCTCTTTCTCTTTGTTAAAGACACGTCTAGTTAATTGTGTGAACTAGTTAGGAGTAGTCCTAGCTTGTAAGTGTGTGTGAGTATGAAAGTACAATCTTTTTTCAAAGCAAGCACACCCCATAAATCAATTAATAATCTCTATCTTTTAACAAAGAATTGTTAATGATGCACTTCAAAAGCAATGTAATGTAACCTTCACCTCGTGACCCCATCTTTTTCTACTGCGGCATACACAATGGTCCATTTGTATGTCACACAGATCAACAAATCGTATAAATATGAAGTACAATTGAAAAAATAAAATTAATATGAACTTAAAAATTAAATATAACAATTATAATTAGAATAATTGGTATAAAATTATTGAGAGATGATGAATAATATTTAACAGTGCTTAAAGCGTTATGTTAAAAAAAAATTTCTTCAAAAAAAAAAAGTTTTTAATTAGTAATATTTATGTTGCCCTTCTTTGCAAATATTGTTCCACTGACACACAAAAGCATCGTCTTTTCTTCTTCATAAATAAACGGACATTCATTCATTAGTGCTGCTAGGTTGCTGTCCTCTCTGGGTGGCTTCCACATCTTTCTGATCACTTTCTCATCGGATTTTGGCATTGTCCATCAGTTAATCATATGTGTATCTGAATTCTGATCCTGATGTCTCCATTTTAATGCTCATTTGCATCACATTCTTTCTTTTGCATTAAAAAATATGGCTGGCTTTTAGAATGTACCCAATACCTATAACAATTTGGCCTATTGGGTCGACGGTGAACCTAAAGAATGGATTAATTTATTTTGATAAATTTTTAAGGGTGTTAATAACCTGTGTTCTAAGGGCATTAATCAATCTAAAAAAAATATTCTTTTAAAATTTGTGGATTCATTGAATAAAATTTAAAAAATTAAATTTAATGCACAAATTTTAACAAAAAAAGTTTCTACATTTGACTCATTAATCTGCGTCTTAAAGACACACGTCAACATTTCACAAATTTAAATATCTTAGAATTTGGTTTAGCACTAGTACTTCGTATATAAAATTTGATTAACAATTAATTTTTTATTAATATAAATTGATATAAAAATAATATAACACGGCGTTGAATGATTTGATCAACAGTACATAAACAACCAGATTTCATGGGTATCATTGTGTTCATCGTATATTTTTTCTCTAATTCATATAAGTATTTTATTATAAACATTCTTATAACTATGTTTATACCCTCTTTGAAAAATACATATAATCTATCCACCTCAAATTCTTTAATATTTAATATTAGCGGTTGATCATATCATTATTGGGTTGATAGTCTTTTTGTCTTTTAATGTGTAACAAGTAACTACAATAGTCTTTAAATGAATCAAAATTCTAAAATTGTCTTTGACTGTGCATTTCCTTAATCAAAATAGTCTTTTATGTTAAAATGTTTTGTTAATACTGTTATATCAGTCTCTTAATATATTTACATATTGTCATATCAATCCCTATAAAGTACTTACTTATTGTCATATTAGTCTTTGTGAAAAGAGTTTGTGTCAATATTAAAGGACTATTTCAACATCAAGGACTGCTTTGACTAACATAGTACACAATTACGGACTATTTTGAAATTTTGATGCATTGAATGACTATTGTGCCTATTCCTTACACACTTAAAGACTAAAATGACTATTACTCATATCATTATTTTTAATTGTTCTTGTTTATTAATTATTTTTTCCAAATGACAATTTATTAAATTTATTTTTTTGTTGCGTATACCACACTTTAATTTTAATTTATAGGTAAAGCTAACAAATACCCTTAAGAGTGAAAAATAAAATAGAAACTTTGTATTATAATTGACAAATTTTACTTGAGAATCGACAAATTTTAAACATTAAAAAGTTAATATACCATATTTCAACTTAAATAGTTTACGCTTAATTTCTTCATAAATACCCTAAAAACATTATTTAACATTTTTCTAAATTTAATTTTTTTTAACCGCTTTGTTTTCGATTTTATAAAGGGTACCATTCAACCTCCCCTTCCCTATGGTATTAAAGTCACTTGTTCAACACGTTTAACTTTTGTATTTTTGTTTCAAGACTTGGAAACACTTATACACCATGAATATGTACTTCTGTGTTGACATAATATCTCTCTTTACAGTAGGATAGTTACAAGCTCTATTGTTTATGTTTTTTAATTTCTCTGCATATTATTATAACGCTTTATTAGGATTAGTTACGTAAGTTCTACTAATGAATACATTGAGACGTCTCATTTATCATATACAGTGTTGAACAAGGATGGACATGTTATAAATACATATTTCTCAGTGTGGTGGTGTGAAATTTAACTAGTTTGGTGTGCAGAAGATATATACAATTATAGTTTTCTTTTAGAGCGTTGATATTTAGACACCTCATACACATCATCTACATTTCGGATGGATTCTATATTTTCATCATTCAAGACACATACAATTAAGGAGAGGGAGGACAAACCAAGAGAAACAATAGCCTCCATGTTGACGCTAATTAGGGTTTAATGTCACGGACGCATTATGCCAATGCGATGAAATTAGTTTTTTTTTTTTTTTGACGCAGTGAAGTTGGTGCTTTTATAACGTGTACACAACCAAATAGAGAAACGTTTTGTTAATCAGAAAGGCCAAAAGAACATCATTTCTATCGTAAATGTATTAGTAGTACTTAAGTAGATTAGCTTTAATTTCCACCGACCAAGATTCTCTTGGGTCCATGCATGATCACCACTTAACTCCTATGTAACCAATTCAGAAGCAAAAACCATTACAACCAAAGCAGCTGTTTTCCCTTCCATGCATGCGCCGATTATTAAACGTGGAAGTGGAATAGATGAATATAAAATACATGAATATGGATAGCAATTCATTGTATATATAAAATACATGAATTTTCCTTCTGTCCAAAAAATGTTCACTCGGAGAGAAATTGCTAGAATATTAGTTTCATTAATTGTTATTAGTATGCTCTTTTATTATACTAATGCGTGTAGATTATCAACGATATTTTATAAAAATTTTGCGTGTAAATTAAAAACCATATTTTATATAAAATTTTTTATATAGATTAAAATTATAAGTATATATATTTGTGATTTTCAAATATAACAAACTCTTCTTTAAAAAAAATGTAACAAACTCAACAAACCATATTTATCTTTTTCAATAACAACAATAATATAACAAATATAACAAAAATTCTTATCTTTTTAATAACATCAACAATATAACATTATTATAAAAAAAATTGTTTAAGGGTGTAATTGGAATAACAAAAAAATCAGCCCAAAATCTTTCTGAAACCCCATATTCTCTTTATATATAGTATAGATTAAGGGTGTTCAAAATCAAACTAATCCAATAAAAAACCGCAGACCGAACTAATCCAAACAGAAATCGCAAAAAACCGCATTTGGTTTGGATGTATTCATATCACTTTTTTACTCATTTGCATGGTATGTTTCGGTTTGCGGTTTTTATTTTTTATCAACCGAACCAAACCGCAACATAAGAAAAATGTTAATTGAAACTATGTCACATAAATCAATACTCATAGAAACTTTTGAAAATTGATTTATTTTTTTCTCTTGTTAAGTGTATTCTTTGTTTTTTATTTCAAAAATATATTTATGTACTACTTGAAATTTTATAAAATGATAAAATCTTAGTGTTTTACATTTCTTACATAATATAAATACTTTTTGTTCACGTTTTCAATTTTGTTTATATTGTTTGGTGAAAATAAAATTGTAATGTTGGATGAAATTTAAAATATTGTCGGAAACATTGCTGGAAATATGTTTTATTATTGCTTATTAACTCGATTTTAATGTTGGAAACAAAAAATTGTATTGTCTCGAAAAAACTGTGCAAACCGATGCAACCCAAATTGCATTGAATTGATTTGATTTGATTCAGATTTTATTTTAAAAGTCAACCGAACCAAACCGCGCTGCGAACAACTTATTTAATACGATGTAAAAAAATATAGATATTAGTAAAAAATTAAAACAATATAAAAAAAATAAAATCACAATGTAAATATAAAAAAAATTGTTAAAAAAATTATTTAAATATAATTTCTCAACGTAGAAATGAACCAAATCATTCATATCTATTTCATTTCACATCACAGGAAATGAAGAAGAATTTGAAACAAATGTCGAGGAGGTGGAACATGAGTGAGATATTTGTTCCTGGATTTGAGTGGATTCTTACTGACTTTATTCTTCTGCTTTAATTTAATTTCATTCATTCGTTCATAATTTAAGGATCACTGTATATGAGTCAACGGTGGTATGAATGGATTAGACGGTGATGCGACATTGGTGGTTAATATTGGAGTTTACATTTGATGTGACTCATGCACGAGTCACCACCACCAGTCTACCACGGCGGGGCTCGTTTTGCACTTTCGCTAGCTGTCTTCTTCCTCTTAAACATTATAAATACGACTCATAATCATTTTGATTTTTAAACGTGTAACAAATGTATCCAAATTATAAGACAGACTTGGATTATAGCGGTGGAGTTTAAACTGGGAATTCGTATTTTGCAGACACCTCTATATGTATTATAGAGGTTGCAAAAAACCAGCACAAAATTCGTTTTTTATGTGTATGTTTTGTTGTTTCGTGTTCTTGAGTTTTTTGCGCGTACAAAATTCATATTTAATCTGGCCTTCAGACGCTAGAACTATTCATCAGACGCTGAACTCGTCATCAGACGCACTGTTCAGATGTTGACTTCTGTTGACCTTCAGAAGCTGCCTTCAGACGTTGACTTCTGTTGACCTTTAGAAGCTGCCCTTCAGAAGCTGTTTTTCCTGCGTTTTTTTGTTAATTCTTGCTGCATATCATTTGGAGATTTGTTGAAGATTTATCCATGCTGAAGTTTCCAGAAGGCTGATAATTTTATGTGAAGATCTTTTGAAGATTGACTTCGTGTTTATTTATGAATATGTTTTCAAAGAATCTTTGCAAAATATAATTCAGAAATATAAGAGCTTCTATTTGCTTCTAAAATAATTCTGGGAGTATATCTTTGAAGATTTGGTTCAGAATTATGTGTTGCTGAAGCTTATTTAAGGAGGACGTGCTGCTATTGAAGAATCAACTGAAAAACCAGAAGTTATCATTATAGAGAGTCTTTGTTTTTTAGTCTGTTAAGCTTAGTGCTTTGTCTTTGTGTACCACTCATTGTTAGAGTTGGTTGTTTGTTATTGTTTTTAAATCATTTAAAGTTTTTAAGCACAAGTGAATATTTTTATGTTTTTGAAGAGTGTCTTCAATTTTGTTTTATTTGTTGAGTTTGTTAATCACTGGGCTGTGATTACTTGGTTAGGAAGTAAGTGAGTTCTTATATCTAGGTGGTTTCTTAGGTAGAAGTCTAGACGGGTAGTGATTAAGTGATAAGACTGAAAAACAGGGGTTGTGTTTAGAGTCTTAGAATTAATACTACTTAGTGGATTTCCTTCCTGGATTGGTATCCCCCAGAGTAGGTGAAGTTTGCACCGAACTGGGTTAACAAATTCATTGTGTTCCTTTACTTTCTGCACTTTAATTTTCTGCTTCTGAACTTTAGTTTTCATACTCTGTTTTACTGGTTCAGACCCAGACCTGCCAGATTTTCAATTGACATCAGAGCAGGCACCCTGCCTGTTATTGAGTGAGCTCCAGGGAAGGTTTTTCTGGCAAGAATGGATAAGGAATTTGTTCAATGTGATACTGAAGAAAGCATCAGGCAATTTGATAAAAAATTGAAGAGTTTGGACAGAAAGCCAAGACCTAATGTCAAAGAACTATACATCAGAACTGAAGAAGTGTGCAAGGAACTAGAAAATCAGAAGAAGACTATCAGTCAACTTCAGGCTGAAAGAAGTGAACACTTGGGACAAATTTCTGATCTCAAAGATGAGGTAATCCATTTGAACTCTCAACTTGAACATTTGAAGAAGCAAGTCAGAATGTTGAAGAGTCAGAACCAAGGGAAACCAAGTGGTATTGGATTTGATGATAGGACTTTGAACAATAAAAAGCAACATCCAGCTTAAAGGTTCACTGCAGCTGTTAAATCATGTGATCCAATGAAACATCAGAACCAAACTCAGGGATCTGAAGACATGAAGGCATCTCATCCTTGGGTGTGTCATCATTGTGGTAAAAAAGAACACATTAAACCTTTTTGTTACAAGCTGCATGGATACCCCAAGCATTTTAAACACAGAAAAGTGGTACCAGCTGTGAACAAAAGGAAGGTGAAGAAGGAATGGAGACCCAAACTCAAGATTGTTGAAGGCAGCAAAGGTCCAAATATTAGAATCCAAGAGGATTATCCTAAGGACCTGATCATAGGGAATCTGAATGAAGAAATTACCAACAGATCCAGAGATTGTGCCAAGAGGAGGATGAAGAACTTTGCTCTTATGAATGCAAGACATAAGACAACATCTGATGCAACACATGTGAAGATAATCAAAGATGATGATGATGCAACTGTGTTCCCCTCTAAGGTTGTTGTTGATCACCCTGAGTCTACCCCATCCAAGTCTGATGGTGGTTCTGAGGTAGGCACTGATGTGGGTTCTGATGATGGTTCTGATGACCCTGTGAACACCAGTCAAGAAAAGACTCCTGGAAAGTCTGCCTGTAAGTTTGTTGTTGTGTCACCTTCTGACAATTTGTAAGAGAAGGAGACTGATGAGAATTCCCAGGATACTGTGTCTGACCAAGAAGTTCAAGAAGTTAGTTCTGACATAGATTCTGATGTTGAACCCATTGGAAATAGGCTTGAACAAAGTGTAGAAAAGAGACTGGATCCTATTGAATCTGAGGATGATGCTAACATCAGACTCTCTGTGCAGAAGAGGATTGCTAAACTTCAGAAGAAGATGGCTATGAAGAAGGTTCTGAATGTGCCTGAGGCACACATCAACTGAGCAGTATCTGGTGTTGTGTTTAATGAAGACTAAACAACTTATGATGCTAAGTCTGAAGACTGTCAAGTCTGTGACGGTTCTCTGCTGTTTTGTGTTTCTGGTTTGCAAGTGTGCTGTGCTGAGTTCTGTGCTTCTAGTGTTGATGCTGATTTTTGATTGATGTTCTGTGTTGTGTTTCTTGCTCCTTGTGTTTGCTGGTGTTTTGTCAAACTTGTTTGGCTAAAAAGGGGGAGAAATCTGTGTGATTGCTGATCTGTTTGCTTCAGGGGGAGAATTCCCGAGCTGAGCTGTTCAAGGGGAGTTCCTGAGTGTTGTGTTTCAGGGGGAGAAGCTAGTTGTTCCTCAGAAACTGCTGTTGTGTGTTGCAGGGGGAGTATTTTGAAGTTGTTTGTGTTTACTTAGTTTTTAATACGTTGCTGACTCTGCTACATTTGTGTAGTTCTTCATGGTTGATGTATTTGTGTTGAGTGAAGAACTTATCTTTGTGAAGAATTTGATTTTAGCCAAAAATTTGCCAAAGGGGGAGATTGTTGGTTATTTGAAGGTTGGCTAAATGTTTGGTAAAATCAAAATATGCAAGCAAAGCGTCCTCAGATGTTATTTTGAGTCTTCAGAAGCTGGAAATTGGTTTTGAGAAATATCAAAAGCTGAAAACTGGATTTACTGTTCATCAGAAGCAAAACTGGCCTTCAGACGCTGGAACTGTTCATCAGACGCTGAATTGTTCATCAGACGCACTGTTCAGACGTTGACTTCTGTTGACCTTCAGAAGCTGCCTTTAGACGATGACTTCTGTTGACCTTCAGAAGCTGCCCTTCAGAAGCTGTTTTTCCTGCGTTCTTTTTGTTAATTCTTGCTGCATATCTTTTGGAGATTTGTTGAAGATTTATCCATGCTGAAGATTCCAGAAGGCTGATAATTTTATGTGAAGATCTTTTGAAGATTGGCTTCGTGTTTATTTATGAATATGTTTTCAAAGAATCTTTGCAAAATATAATTCAGAAATATAAGAGCTTCTATTTGCTTCTAAAATAATTCTGGGAGTATATCTTTGAAGATTTGGTTCAGAATTATGTGTTGCTGAAGCTTATTTAAGGAGCATGTGCGGCTATTGAAGAATCAACTGAAAAACCAGAAGTTATCATTATAGAGAGTCTTTGTTCTTTAGTGTGTTAAGCTTAGTGTTTTGTCTTTGTGTACCACTCATTGTTAGAGTTGGTTGTTTGTTATTGTTTTGAAATCACTTAAAGCTTTTAAGCACAAGTGAATATTTTTCTGTTTTTGAAGAGTGTCTTCAATTTTGTTTGATTTGTTGAGTTTGTTAATCCTTGGGCTGTGATTACTTGGTTAGGAAGTAAGTGGGTTCTTATATCTAGGTGGTTTCCTAGGTAGAAGTCTAGACAGGTAGTGATTAAGTGATAAGACTGAAAAACAGGGGTTGTGTTTAGAGTCTTAGAATTAATACTACTTAGTGGATTTCCTTCCTGGATTGGTATCACCCAGAGTAGGTGAAGTTTGCACCGAACTGGGTTAACAAATCCATTGTGTTCCTTTACTTTCTGCACTTTAATTTTCTGCTTCTGAACTTTAGTTTTCATACTCTGTTTTACTGGTTCAGACCCAGACCTGCCATATTTTCAATTGGCATCAGAGCAGGCACCCTGCCTGTTATTGGGTGAGCTCCAGGGAAGGTTTTTCTGGCAAGAATGGATAAGGAATTTGTTCAATGTGATACTGAGAAAGCATCAGGCAATTTGATAAAAATTTGAAGAGATTGGACAGAAAGCCAAGACCTAATGTCAAAGAACTATACATCAGAACTGAAGAAGTGTGCAAGGAACTAGAAAATCAGAAGAAGACTATCAGTCAACTTTAGGCTGAAAGAAGTGAACACTTGGGACAAATTTCTGATCTCAAAGATGAGGTAATCCATTTGAACTCTCAACTTGAACATTTGAAAAAGCAGGTCAGAACCAAGGGAAACCAAGTGGTATTGGATTTGATGATAGGACCTTGAACAATAAAAAGCAACATCCAGCTAAAAGGCTCACTGCAGCTGTTAAATCATGTGATCCAATGAAACATCAGAACCAAACTCAGGGATCTGAAGACAAGAAGGCATCTCATCCTTGGGTATGTCATCATTGTGGTAAAAAGGGACACATTAAACCTTTTTGTTACAAGCTGCATGGATACCCCAAGCATTTTCAACATAGAAAAGTGGTACCAGCTGTGAACAAAAGCAAGGTGAAGAAGGAATGGAGACCCAAACTCAAGATTGTTGAAGGCAGCAAAGGTCCAAATATTTGAATCCAAGAGGATTATCCTAAGGACCTGATCATAGGGAATCTGAATGAAGAAATTACCAACAGATCCAGAGATTGTGCCAAGAGGAGGCTGAAGAACTTTGCTCTTATGAATGCAAGACATAAGACAACATCTGATGCAACACATGTGAAGATAATCTTATGATTAAAAATTGATTCAAACGTATACATTACCTTCTACAATATAATTAACCATTTATTTTCAAAAATTGATTATACTATTGAGTACCTATTCTTAGCTAAAAAACTATTAGATAAATTATGAAAATCGCAAATTGACCATTTACTAATCTGGTAATTTGTTGGAGAAGAGAAATTGAGCGCTACTTAGGAGAGAATAGAGTAAATTGTGCCAAAATTGTAGCTCAATTTATTAACTTGTGATTTTGTACATCAATTACACGGAAGGTTTTAAGAAAGTAATTAAATCTTATGCGTTAATTAAATCTGATAGCCGATATCGATAGTTTTCATTTCTCATATAAGATATTGCTTCTCACCGGATATGCTATATATATATATATGTGTGTGTGTGTGTGTCACAATCTAATAAACTAGAGTATGATTTAAAAAAAGAAAAGAAAGAGGGAATGATAAAAATAATAATAATAATTAAATTCACATATGATAATTTTACAATCGTCTCCATAAGTATTTGAATTTTTTACATTGAAGTTACAAACGTTAACCCCTGAACTAACATATCAAATGTAATTCTTCTTAATTTTTTATAAAATAACATAATTGAAGTACGTAGTATTTCTTCAAACACTTCCAGTTTCAATTCCCTGACGTGCATGCTCTTACTTTCTTGTCCATTCATAATTTCTTATCTTCTCCTTCACGTTTCTGTTGTGCATTGATTAAGAGTTTTGTTTTAACCATCAAAATATATACATATATAACAACAACTTGTAGCAATATGACAAACTTTTATGCCCATCTTCATGATAGAAGATCACGACAACTTGAAAATCTATATCTTCATGATAGAAGATCACGACAACTTGAAAATCTATATCTTCATATGATTTAATTTATTTATATTTGTTCTTAAAACGATTCAAATATGGTCTAAAAAAGGGAGAAAGAAGATATGTAAAATGCAAAGTAGGTTTTCTATTACAAGTTTAACTACTGTGCAGTACATTAACTATTTGAATTATTATCTTTTATAATTAATTAACTGTAAAGTAACAAGGTTATTATTTGAATGTCTATACTCTATAGTAATCGAAGATATTGAAATCGTCAAAGACATAGAAAGAGGATGTTGAAAATAACAATTGCTATAAATTGTACGATTAAATATGTTTTTGGTCATTATAAATATACAAACTTTTCGTTTTAATCCCTCTAAAATTTTCTTTCGACTTTTAGTTCCAATAAAATTTTCAATCACCACTTTTAATCCTAATTTTTAAGTTAGCTCATGTGTAGTCTTTGTATTTTTTCATGAAATTGTGTAAAATATTGTAAAAATCTCTCCTAAAAAAATTAGATTTTTTTAACAAAACATGAATTAAATATGAATTTTTAACCGCCAAAAATATAAACTTCATATTTAATTCATGTTAATTTTTTTTGGGAAAGATTCTTATAATATTATAAATTTTTTTGCAAATTTACATTAAAAATATGAATTCTACATATAAGTTTACTTAAAAGGAGTTGCAAAAAGTAAAGATATAAAACTTTTGGGGACTAAAAGTCAAAAAAATTTTTTAGAGAAACCAAAACGAAAAATTGGTATATTTATAGAGATCAAAAACATATTTATCCCTAAATTGTATGTGTTGTGTTGCATGGTAAGTTTCGTAAAATGCAAAAAAGTAAATAAAAATAGAATTGTATGTCTTGTCCTTTTTCTTACTTGTAACGATTTTGGTTTCAACTTATATTTGACCTAGTAGGAAGGGTGGCAAATACCAAGCCCGAGAAGCTTTTGTTTTTCCGAGGTGAAAACTGAATGAATCGGGATTTTACTAGCGGTCTACCTCCTTTTATAAAAAAGGATTAGTGGTTTTCCCCATGATTTAGCCGCCCTTTCTTATACTTGTGGGTGGTTACTTGCTCTTAGTGTGATCGGGTTATTAGGTTTAGATACATTGATGCTTTACTTGTTCCTCAAGTGTCACATGATTATTATTTCGATCCAATCATTATCATCTAAATCCATTAGTTTTGCAAACCATAATTCATAAGACATTTGTTAGCATGATCCAATAGAACTGAGAAATTATGTCGTGTAAATACAACTCATATGATATAAGGCTCTTTGCAACTCTTCATAAAATGTGGTATAATTCTCTCATTGTGGTTTTGGACTTTCATTTTAATTCAATAAAATTATAATTATAAAAAAAAAATAACGGATAACTAATAAGCAAACTTATGGCGAATGAGGTTATAATAGATATTGTTTAAAATGTAAGCGTTGATAAGGGATATCCTAATTGATTGAATTTGTAGTATTCAATATTTATTTATTTTATGAATTAAGTTAATCATGTAAAATTGAAAGAACAACCAATAAGCAATAATTTACTTTTCATAAAATAAAATGTTATGAAGTAGTAAAAATAAGCTTGGAAAAAATGATAGTATTAAATGGGGAAGATTTTAATTATTCAAGCTAAAATTATAATTGAGGAGTTGGTCTATATTGACTATATTTCAAACGGACAAACTCTTTAAAACTATAATAACGAAGAGAAAAAATGAAGATGATTTTAATCCTTTTAATATTAGGATGATAAAAGGACTAAAATAGAATGAGGTGATTTTTTTTTTTTTGAATAAGAATGAAGTGATATATTAAAGAGATAGGAATGCATGGTTGATTTTTTTTATTTTTTTTTAAGGATTTTTTTAGTATTTATTTTAAGAAAGGAATGCATGGTGGATAAATTATTGGAATGTTGAAATAATAATTAGAAAGGGCCCACAGACAAGAACTGTACGGCAATCTTGAGACAACACGCAACTTTCCGTAAATTTAGGTTTTAATGTTAAATGTTGATGTCTTCCAACTCATTCTCAATGCTAATCTTCTTGAGCTCCGGCATCCGTGACCGTGACCCTGCTTTTATCATACTTTCTTATGCGGACTCAATTATAAACAATTTTTAACTTTTTTCATTAAATTATTAATGTATTTATTATATATGCAAATCAAATGCATCAGTTGTTTAATTAATCTAAAAAAAATATTGTTGTTTATAATTGAAATCAGACAAAGTAATTGGATTTTCTACCGAATAGATAATCTCAATTGAAATTCTCACAATTTTGTCAATTAGATTTTCTACCGAAATTGATTATCTTAATCATTCAATATGAGAAATAAAATAATAAGAAAATGAGATATTGAAGTTGATAATTGCAAAAACGAAAAATATCCTCTCCATTTACTTAAAACAAATAGAGAATATCATTTTGTGAGAGATAAACACAAAAAAGATATATATTGGGTCCTAACACTAAGTGGATCCCACCACTATTAATTACTATTTATATATTTTTTAAATTTCATTGTGTATTTATCTTTTCAAATGGAAGGAATGAAGAGTACATTAAATGAAGATGATCTTAACTCGTATACTATGACTATAATATTAATGAATTATGAATCTCAAAGTAAACAAAAAAATTAACTTTTATGCAACTTGGAATGCTATTATTAGTGATTTGTAGCATTTGATCGTAATCATATAGAAATGTACCTCCCGTCCCTTATATAAAAAACTTTTCAAAAAAAGTTTTCTATGCCGAATACTATTTACGGTCCTTTAAGTTATATGATTATAACAAATTAGTCCTTTAAGTTTTTTTGTTTCAAATTGGTCCTTTAAGTCATAAAATATTTGCATCATTATCCTAATTTCATAAAACTCAATAAAAAATTGTTTATGTGGATGTTTAATGTTAAGTGGTTAGTCCAAATTCATTGCTCTCAAAACTAGAGCTCATAGGTGTGTTATTCGATCTTGATTCAAAACAAAATTGACAGATTACTTGATTTATAATATTGTTGATCAAATATTTATATGTAAAATTAGGCTTGAAATTCAAAAACAAGAAGAAGAAAATGTGTATAAGTAATCATGTTTGATGTCATAAACACTTTTAGACTTACCATCTTAATGTTAAATGGTCTATAAGCACTTTTTAACGAAGTTAGATGAAAAGATGGATGCCAGTGTAAATATTTTATGACTTAAATGATTAATTTGTAACAAAAAATAACTTAAAGAACCAATTGCTAACAAAAAAAAAACTTAAACTACTAATCTGTTATAAACAAATAACTTAAATAACCGCAGGAGGTATTTGACCTTCTATTTATAAGAACAAGTTACAACTCTAAATATATAAAAAAAAAAAAGACATTGTACTATATGAGATGATAGATATATATACAAAACTAAACTCAAACCGAAGTATTCCCCTATTCTTTTAAGCGTTTAATTGTTATGTGCTCACTGTGTAATTTTTTTATACAAGTATTGAATCTTATTAGACTACATAGATATTTATGAAGATACAATATAAATTATAATAGAAAAGTGACATTATAAAGTGAATTGATTAGGTACATCTATATAAAGGTTTTACATTACCGGCGCATATAAATTAATTTTTTTTATCGAAGAAATCTCTATCGTTTTAAATATATTTATATAAAATCGCACGCCCTATGCTCTTCATTTTGGAATTAATGTGAATGTAGAAAAATATAATTTGTGGGTGGGGGGTGTGTGTGTGTGGAAGGAGATAGACTCAGTTATGCAAAAGAAGCAATCAGGAGAAAGAAATATGTGCAACAGGCCGTGGCCCATGAAGTTATTCATTACTCAGGGCCCAGCTAACTTCGAAGGCCCGATACAGATTTGGATCAATCTGCAGTCACGTCATTGCACAACATATATTAGAGTTTATTTTTCCACTCTATTTGCTTCTCGTGTGTTTTCCAATATTTTTATTTTGCCCTCGTTTGAGCTATATAATCTGAACCTAAAAAATATTGTTCGGCTTACAGTCAAATTTCGAAGGAAATATATATTGTCGTTCTAAAACTTTTTTCCACAGTCGTCTGAAACACAAGAAACACGATTAAGAAATAGGTTAGAATGATTAATATGATTTTTAAATTGACTATCTCTGTAACACGCATGTTCAGTCTTTGTGTTGACGCAATTCGCATTATACAATCCAAACTTGTTTTTTCCATGATTGTTTGGTACAAGGAGAATGTATAAGGGGTGTTCGGCTTTTATCATTCGAAAAAACGAGAACTTCAAATTTTATATTCCGAACTCCCCCAACATGCTTCAAAGCAGAGTGTATATGGGGTGTTCAAATGATAAAATCCGTTGTACTTATTTTTTTGGATTTTAGAATTTGAATTTGTTAAAAAAACATTTTTCCATAAAAAAAAATATAGGGCAAAACCTCAATTTGGATTATATAATCCAAAAATACGAAGATATTTTTGAAAATTTTGGAGGGCATAGAGTGGAAAAAGAAAATCTCTACTTATTAAATGAAGAATGACCTCAAAAGAAGAAGTGGATTGTTTGTGTGTAATTTTTGAGTGATGACGCAATTTAGTCTTGATATTTTTCTCGTGATCCAAGTTAATTCTCGACAAAAAAATACATCAAACTAGTCATTGAGATTTTCAAATTGGAAATAAACTGATATTTTTCATATTGCTATAATGATTTAGAGACTAATTTGTCCTATGTATAAAAATGTTAGATACTAAAGTGGATATTATTGTGTAAAAGACTAAATTAAGTCGTGAAAAAATTGTGAGAGACTATAAATTGAATCTTTATACACAATTTTTTTATTTATAAACTTATTTAGAGTTTTCCAAACAATTTAGAAATTTACTTCATCCGATGTTAAATATAAACCAAAATTTCAACCAAATACGTCAACCTTAATTTTTTATCACAATTAAACCTTAATTCTATCCATGAAGTTAAAGACATCACTTTAATCTTTGTTGCTTTTAGTTGAATATCCCATGAATACTTAATGCTTCTTGTTTATGCCCAGCCAATGGGTTCTTCTTGATTATTTGAGTTCGACTTTGAAAATAAAATCAACAAAGATTCAATTTAAATCTTCGTGAATAAAAATATCTAAAGGACAGACATTTGATTAAACAATATTCTTCGAGATTGAACCTTAATTGTAGGTGCTCATCTTTTTTTTTTTTGGTACACGGTGCTTATCATTTTTATTTATCGGTTGCTTGTTTTTTGATGTAGACGAAATTGGTAAACACCGTTTAAAACTCACATGCAGGGTTATGAGGTCAATATTTAAACACCATCTAATCGTTGATATTGTCTGCTGAGCTAAAAGACCGGTAGTTTTCTTGCTTGTTATGATTTCAAAGAGTGAAAATATAAATTTTGTCTACAATTTTTTTATTAAATTTTGTGAAGAGAGCAGATACAGAATTTCTCTTTCTTTGTATCTAATTATGATCGCAAAATTTATTTTTTCACGTAATTTCATAGGCATGAAATATGGAGAAGAAAACTTGGAAAGATAATTTAGAGCAAACATAAAAAAAAGAAACAATAGTGATTTGTCTAGTTGTATTTAGAAAGACACGTTGAATGTAGATCTTTGTAAGTTGGAGATGGAAAAACAAAACATAAACTTATTCTGGTCGCAGTAGCGTGGGATTGAGATTTCCTGCATTTATTTAAGTAAAACTATAAAATAATAAGATGAAGTTTGTATGAAAAAAAGAGAAAAGTGCTTAAAAGCCAAACTGCATGCTCATGCAGTTGAAAGGCTCTTTAAATTTTCTGTGAATATTTTATGTTTGTCTATACCCTATAAATTGCAAATAATTTTTGTGTTTAATAAATGCTTTATATGGAATTGTGGACTATGTAGTTTATCACGCATTATTAGTAGTATTTTTGTGTTATTGAATTATGAGCCACAAGTACATATACCTACATATTTGTAAGTTCTTGGCTAAAATCCGTAGGTAAAACCAAAAGTTTTGTCCAACAAAGTAAAATTTGTCATTGTAGACTATCGCAACGGCAAAAATCCGTGGGTATAGGTGCTTGGGGCAATTGAGGCTATACCTACAATAATAGGACTTTTGAGTACGGAAATTTATTGTGTCAAGATTTTTGTATTGGGGATGGGGATAAAAAGTTAGAAAAAATTGAATTACGAACGTCCAAAAGCTATTTTTTTTTTCCATTTTATAATAGAAGTAACATAACTTCAGAAAAATAAAAATAAGGATATCAAAAATGCATTTAGGACAATTTTTATTTTATCTTGATCATGCATGTCATACACCGGTCAAAATTATAAATATATATTTCTATACAGAAGGTGCTATTTTTTTTTAATTTATACAACACTTTAAAACACTTGTTAGCCTTCTTTATTAATTTTTTTTAACAAACATGACAAATATCAAGAGTGTATATAAGAAGGATTTTTGTTTTATTTTTTTCCTTCATTTTTTCTATTTAATTGAATAAGGGGTATAAACTTTCTTGCCCTCTCGTTCACATTCACATATTGATAGAGAGAGAAGAGTGGGTGATTAAATTAAAGGAAAGTGAAAAAGCATATGGAATAGAGGCCAGACAAAGGGTACATAATGGAGAAGAGAATGTGTGGATGGGGTTGCCTTACAAAGGGATGGGGGGCAAAAATAAAAAGAGAAAAAAGTAAACGAGGGAGAAAGTGGGGACACATAGGAGAGATTTATAGGGTGTAATCCCGAACTACATTATCCTAAGTTTTATTTATTTTTAATCGTTATTTCAGATATTTTTTTTCTTTTCTTGATAAATTAGCAACTATAAAGATTAATCACTTAAATTTCATAAAACTACAATAAATAATAAAATTCTTTCGAGAAATTTAAGATGGTTGTACTTGCAAAAAAAAGAAAGTTTAAGATTGTTGTACTCTCATAATTAAATTTAGATTGGTAAAATCAAAGGATTTGGATTCACGGCTGTCAATTAAATCCTGCAGTCATGCTGTCAAGTTAATCTCAATCGTCGGATTTAGTCAACAGTTGAGATCCAGCTTTTTCAGTTTTCTCACGCAAAACACAAAGCACTGGAGTTAAAAAAAACCACCCTTCGTTTTCCACTCTTATTTTATGTGTTAATGATCATTTTACAAAATATAAAGCAAATGTGTTTCCGCTTTCTTCTCGTTACTATCTAATTCCCTAAAATATGTGAAAAAAGCAATGAATTATGACATAAATATAGGAAAAAAAGTTTATTTTACTCTTTAATACCATAAATATAAGAAAACATTTTATTCTCATATCTTTTAATCTCACTAATTTGCATATAAAAGAAATCACTAATTTGCATATAAAAGAAATAGTAGAAACACTACTTTTTCATTTAATATATTAAAACATTCAACAATATTGACAATCTAATTATTTTTAATATAATTACCATAATATTACGTGACACGTGATTTGCACGGGTCTTTACTGGTTTTGATATGAAAAATATTAGTAACTAGTTCGCCCCTCTGTGCCACATGAACATTAGTTAAGGAAACAAATATTAATATTTTAAAACTTGTGTAGTCAAAGTTTTAAAAGTGTAACAAATGATGTTTCTAATATAAATGTTTTTTTTTTGTTTCTTTTAATTAGTGTTATTAAGGGCAAGACTGAAGGACATTAGTTAACATGATCCTTAACCCTTTTGATATATTAAACATTATATTACGATTATTTGTTACACGTTTAAAATTAAAACAATCATTACTTATTGAATTTATTAGATAAAACAATTACGAGTCATGATGTAACATGAGATTATGAGATCTAATTTCATTCCATGATAATAACTAACAATGGAACGAGAAAGGAAAGAAGCATAGATGTTTTGAAGTGATAGTGGATGGCACCTAGTAATAATAAATGGTGTTTGATTTTTGTGTTATTGCGTGTTGGAAGGGTACACATATTGAGGTACCTCGAGCCCTTAAAAATAAACAAAGTTGATCAGACCAAACTCATCAATCCATTCATTCATTCTCTCTCTCTCTCTGGGTACTTACTTCTTCTTTTTCAACGCTTCTGTAACTGTTGGTGTTCGTGCCGTGTTACAACACAACGCGTTTTCCTTGTCCTTTTCCTTTTCCTTCTTTTGTGGGGCCTACTGTTTCACTCTTCTTCCATTTGCGGCGCGTGTACTCCTTTATTAACTCCCACCCCACCCACTGTCTACTCACTGCCGCTGTCTCCCTTTCCATTTTTTTTTTTAGGGTTTTAACGAATGACTTACTTTAAGTATTTCAAAAAAAAAAAAAAATTACTCAATTGTATTTTCTTCTGTCTTCAAGGTAAGAAACAAAATAAAAAAAAATTAATGATATTAAAAGTATAATAAAATCAACCTAAATGTCACTATTCTAATTTGTTTCGTATTCCTATGTTGAATTCATAAGTCACATTTATTTTCAAGACAAGGGCAAAATTGAAAAGGTATAAATTATTATCATGACCTAAATGCAGTCAATCTATTTTCTTAATAAATGTGCCTTTTTTTGTTTCTTACATTCAAGACCGGAGGAAACATTTATTTAAAATGCAAAATATTTCAATTTTCAATACATTAAATGCATATATTTTCATAAAGTTTTACTATTTTAAACTTCTAAAAAGTGTACTTAGGACACTCGTTAGCATTTTTTTTATACAAATAAAAGATTCCGCACAACTACAAAAATAATCCTCAAAATTAATTAAAACCGTAATAATCCATAATAAAGTTTTCATTCAAAAAGAAAAATGAAAAGAAATGTGAAATTTAGAAAATTGGATCTTGTTTGATGGTTATTTATTTGGTTTATTCTCTCCGGTTATAAATAACTTTTGTTTTTTCAAATTTATTAAAAAAATACATTTGAAATATGATATAGTCCAGATACATTATTATTTTATAATGTATTGTTATTTTTATAATGCTGATCTATGTAACTTTTTTTAGCAACAATGTAACATTTTTAGATGTTACTTAACCCGTTTTAAATATATTTTTTTTTTATCAAATTGTGTAATGGCTAAAAATTCACATTTTAAAGATGAATAAATGAGGTGTTTGATGTTTGAACCACAATCTTTATATATATTATGCAATGTACCTAACAACTAACCTAAGCTCACGAGCACTAACATGCTGTAAATATATTATGAGGAATTGATGATTTGGAATCTTGATTATTTTTGTCAATCTATATTGTTTTGGATTTAATTACTCCCTCCGTCCCTTTTTACAGGAGTAGTTTACAAAAATCACGTGTATTAAGAAAAATTGTTGGAGTAATAAAGTTGTCTCAAATGTGTATAACTATTACTAGACACCCTTAATTAAATATATATTTAATGTTAACTTTTCATATACCAAGATAAATTGATAGTATTAATAAGGGGTATATTTGAAAAAAGAGTAATCAATGTATCTTGGAATTTGTATATGATCCTATATTTAGGGACAAAACTTTTTGTAAACTACTTCTATAAATAGGGATGGAGGGAGTAATTGTTAGTGTAAAGATTTCTTTACGTTGTCAATTAATAATAATTATCATATCATTAAAAATGTTTTTATTTTTGGGCTTTGCCCTCTTCTTGTATAAAAAACACGTTTCCATTTTAGTCATAACTACTTATAGGGTTGTGCTTTTTAAAAGATTCAAAAGTGAAAATGATTTATAAATCTTATGTATAAATTTTTTTTTTGAAGTTTCAATGTGTTGAATACACAATTATTATTATTTTCTTCTTTAGATTTATAAACAAGTGTCCTTAAGATACATATTAGCATTTTTCTTACTTCTAAAGTTACAAGTATGATAGGTTGAAAGTGTTAAACTATTTACATTCATCGTGTATCAAACTAAACTCTATTGATCTTCTTTTTTTTTTTGAAAGAAAAATAAACTCTATTGATATTATTTACAAAAATTAGTTTGGAATTTGGTTCATCAATGATGGATTTGTTTTTCTAAGGTTAGTTAATTTTATGGTTATGATTAAGGCCGTGTCTATAAGGTTATTATTTGCTTTTGCAAATATATTATGATTGGTTTTGGTTTTGGATCCTCTGAAGTTTGAATCAAACGTTAGAAGGTTATGTTAATCATCTCACCATTAAAAAAATTTAGTTTTAACAACCCAAAAAAAGATATTTAGTTTTAACATCATATTCAGTCGCACTCCTCAGAAAAAATAACCATAATATTTTCTTTAGAAAAAAGAAGGTTAAAAGTAAAATTTGTAGTACAAATCATAAAGATTGTTTTTGGTCATTGTTGTGGTGGCATGACTGTTGGGTGGGGTCACTCCCCAAGTGGGACCCACCAATTAATAAAAGAAAGAAAAAAAAAATACAAAAAGAAACAAAAAGCAAATGGGCTTGGCCCATGTGTCCACGTGTGATGGAAGAAAGGGATTTTGAATCCCTAGTTACAACAACAGTAACAGTAGCGAAAAACAAAACAACAACAACAACAGCCGCGTGAAAGGAGAAGAAGAGATTTTGGTTCTAAGTGATAAAGAGTGTGTAGCAAAGTTACTTGGTTTGAGCTACAACTTGAGTATGTGTTTTCTATCACTTAGTTAATTTTACTATTAGTTTAAATCTATCTCTAGGTTGTGCTAGTTTACCCATTTGTGTGGAAGTTGTGTTGTTGATTAGTTTCCACCTTGGTGATGATTATTGTTGCTCCCTAGTGTTTACTAGAAGACTATTGTGTACCCATTATTTATTCATAGTGGAAGATTTACCTGGCTTGGTCCCGTGGTTTTTTATTCTCTCACATTGAGAGGATTTTCCACGTTAAAATTCTGGTGTCTGATATTTATTTTGCTGCTATTATTATTCTGTTCTGGAATTGGATTTTTCTGGTTGTCCATTTAATTGCACAGGTGGTTGGGAGAATTATTTCCGCATTTTAAAGAGACTCATAAGTCTGGTTTTTTCCCAACAAAGTGGTATCTAGAGCCCGGTTGGTTTGTTTTGTGCATTTTAAATGGAGAAAAATTCTGAGCCAAATAAGATTAAGTTGAACTCTTCCAATTACACACTTTGGAAGACTCTCATGGAAGACTTGTTATACACCAAAGACTTGTATGATCCTATTGAGGGTGACTCTGCTAAAGCCAAGGATACTTCTGATGCTGGTTGGAAGAAGATGAATAGAAAGGCAGTTGCTATAATCAGACAGTGGCTGGATTTAAGTGTGTATCCTCATGTTGAAGCTGAAACGAATGCTCATACAATGTGGAATAAATTAAAGGAGTTGTATGAACGCAAGAACGTGCAAAATAAAGCATGTTTGATCCGAAAGCTAGTTAATATGAAATACAAAGATGGGGAGTTGATGGCAGAGCATATGAGTGTGTTTCAGAACACTGTGAATCAGTTGGCAGCTACTGATATTAAGCTTGATGAAGAGTTGCAAGCTTTATTGTTGCTTAGTTCCTTGCCTGATAATTGGGAAGTTCTTGTTGTGACACTGACGAACTCAGCTCCAAGTGGGAAGTTGGTAATGTCGACGGTTAAAGAAAGCATGCTTAATGAAGAAGCTCGAAGAAAGGAGCGTGGTTTGATTGGTACTCCTACTCAGTCAGAAGCTCTTGTTACAGAGTCACGGGGGAGAAGCCAAACTAGAAATTTCCATAAGCGTGAAAAATCTGAAAGTCACAACAAGTCAAGAAGCAAGTCAAAAACTAGAAAAGAAATTACATGCTTCCATTGTGGCAAGGTGGGACATATGAAAAGAAATTGCAGGATACTCAAGAAAGATCAATCAAGGGAAAGAGACGAAGGTAGTGAGAAGAAAAATGATAAAGACACTACTGCAGTTGCACATGATAGTGCTACCGATGTCTACATTATTTGTGATGATGATGATGATTCCATAAATCTTGTCAGCCATGACTCAACTTGGATTATTGATTCGGGAGCCTCATACCATGTTACTCCTAGGCGTGATTTCTTCTCATCTTATACCATTGGTGATTTTGGCACGGTAAAAATGGGAAATGAAGGAGTTTGTGAAATTGTTGGTATGGGAGATGTTTGGGTTGAAACTAGTAGTGGTTGCAAGCTTCAGTTGAAGAATGTTAGACATGTTCCTGATATTCGTCTCAACTTGATTTCGGTCAAAGCCTTGGATATTGAGGGTTATCACACTTACTTTGGTGGCGGTGGCATTTGTAAGATCACCAAAGGGTCTCTAGTGGTAGCAAAGGAGCAAAGTCCCACTTCTCTTTACAGGATGCCCGTAAAGCTATGCAAGGAGGAGGTGAATGCAGTTGAAGATGTATCGACTGATTTGTGGCATACACGGCTTGGTCACTTGAGTGAGAAAGGACTCAACATTCTTGTGAAGAAAAATTTTCTTCCGGTAAAAGGTACACCTCTAAAAACTTGTACTCATTGTTTTTCTGGTAAACAACATAGAGTTTCCTTTCATAGTTCTGGTCCTCATAGGAGGCCAAATATTATAGATTTAGTTCACACTGATGTTTGCATGATGGATAGTAAATCTCTTGGTGGTGCATTATATTTTGTTACTTTTATTGACGACCACTCTAGAAAAGTGTGGGCTTTTGCTTTGAAATCTAAAGACCAGATACTCGGTGTGTTCAAGCACTTTCATGCAAGTGTTGAAAGAGAGAAAGGAAGGAAACTGAAATGTGTCAGAGCAGATAATGGTGGTGAATATAGAGGTCCATTTGAAGAGTATTGCAAAGAGCATGGAATCAAGCTTGAGAAGACAGTTCCAAAGACTCCTCAGCATAATGGAGTTGCAGAGAGAATGAACCGTACTATTAATGAGAGAATCAGGTGTATGCTTTCTCATGCAAAATTATCAAAAGCCTTTTGGGGTGAAGCAATGGCGACTGCAGTGGATTTGATCAATCTTTCTCCTTCTATTCCACTTGATGGTGATGTTCCAAATAGAGTATGGTCAGGAAAAGATGTCTCTTATGGTTATTTGAGAGTGTTTGGCTGCAGAGCTTTTGTTCACATTCCAAGAGATGAGAGGTCCAAGCTTGATAAGAAATCGAAACAGTGTTTGTTCATGGGTTATGGTCATGAACAGTTTGGTTATAGATTGTGGGATCCTGTTGACAAGAAAATTATCAGAAGCCGTGATGTGATATTTCTTGAAGACCAAACCATTGAAGACTTTGACAAAGCTGAGAAACAGAAATCTGATGCTAAAAGTTACAATGATGTTGCGCCTAAACCTCCTAGTGAAACTTCTGTTGATGAGGGAGATATACAGGTAGATGATGAGAATGTAACTGATAATCATGTTCCTCACCATGATGAGCCAGTTGAAGAGGAACCTCCTGAGCCACCAGTTGAGCCTGAATTGAGAAGGTCTAGTAGAGAGCGTCAAGTTTCTCAGAGATATCCTCCACATGACTATGTGACGATTACTAATAGTGGAGAGCCAGAGCACTACCAAGAGGCCATTGCAAATGTTGACAAAGAAAAGTGGTTGAAGGCCATGCAAGAAGAGATGAATTCCTTGCATGAGAATCACACATTTGAGTTGGTGAAGTTGCCTAAGGGCAAGAGAGCACTCAAGAACAAATGGGTATACAAGATAAAATCTGAAGACAATAAATCCCAACCAAGATACAAAGCAAGATTGGTTGTGAAAGGATTTAATCAGAGGAAAGGTGTTGACTTTGAAGAGATTTTTTCACCTGTGGTGAAGATGACCTCTATTCGAGTTGTGCTTGGATTAGCGGCTAGCTTGAATCTAGAGGTTGAACAACTTGATGTGAAGACGGCGTTCCTTCATGGTGATTTGGAGGAAGAGCTCTATATGGAGCAACCTGAGGGCTTCGAAGTCAAAGGCAAAGAAAAGCTTGTTTGTAGATTGAAGAAAAGTTTGTATGGTCTCAAGCAAGCACCACGACAATGGTACAAGAAATTTGATTCATTCATGGAGAAGCATGGATATGGTAAAACTACAGCTGACCATTGTGTGTTTGTCAAGAAATTCTCTGATGGTGATTTTATTATTCTTTTGCTATATGTGGATGACATGTTGATTGTTGGTCATGACACTAAGAAGATTCAAAGCTTGAAGAAAGAGTTAAGCAAGTCTTTTGCAATGAATGACTTGGGTCCTGCGAAGAAAATCCTTGGCATGAGAATTTCTCGTGACAGGAAGAATGGAAAATTGTGGTTGTCTCAACACAATTACATTGAGAAAGTGTTAGAGAGGTTTAACATGAGCAAAGCAAAACCTGTGAGTACTCCACTTGCTGGTCATTTCAAATTGAGTTCAGAACAATGCCCTACAAGTGAGAATGACAAAGAAGATATGAAGAAGGTTCCTTATGCATCCGCAGTTGGTAGTTTGATGTATGCTATGGTATGCACAAGACCTGATATTGCTCATGCAGTTGGTGTTGTTAGCCGGTTTCTCTCTAATCCTGGTAAAGACCATTGGCAAGCAGTGAAGTGGATTCTCAGATACCTTCAAGGCACTTCTAAAGTATGTTTATGCTTTGGAGGTGGTGATCCTGTGTTAGATGGCTACACAGATGCAGATATGGCTGGTGATCTTGATTGTAGAAAATCTACTTCTGGTTACATGATGACTTTTGCAGGGGGAGCAGTGTCTTGGCAATCAAGGTTACAAAAATGTGTTGCTTTATCCACTACTGAAGCTGAGTATATTGCAGCTACTGAAGCGGCCAAAGAACTTTTGTGGATGAAGAAATTCCTACAAGAGTTAGGCGTTGAGCAAGAGAAGTTTGTGTTGTTTTCTGACAGTCAGAGTGCAATCCATCTTGGAAAGAATCCGACATTTCATTCCAGGTCGAAGCATATAGATGTGCGGTATCATTGGATACGAGAAGCATTGGAGTTGAAGTCGTTTTCACTTGAGAAGATCCATACTGACGAGAATGGTTCAGATATGATGACAAAGACCTTGCCTGTGACGAAGATGATCTACTGCAGAAAGAAGGCGGACATGGTGGAGCAGCTCCTTCCCACTTGAGTCGTGAGGGGGAGATTTGTTGGGCGGGGTCACTCCCTAAGTGGGACCCACCAATTAATAAAAGAAAGAAAAAAAAATACAAAAAGAAAAAAAAGCAAATGGGCTTGGCCCATGTGTCCACGTGTGATGGAAGAAAGGGATTTTGAATCCCTAGTTACAACAACAGTAACAGTAGCGAAAAACAAAACAACAGCAGCAGCCGCGTGAAAGGAGAAGAAGAGATTTTGGTTCTAAGTGATAAAGAGTGTGTAGCAAAGTTACTTGGTTTGAGCTACAACTTGAGTATATGTTTTCTATCACTTAGTTAATTTTACTATTAGTTTAAATCTATCTCTAGGTTGTGCTAGTTTACCCATTTGTGTGGAAGTTGTGTTGTTGATTAGTTTCCACCTTGGTGATGATTATTGTTGCTCCCTAGTGTTTACTAGAAGACTATTGTGTACCCATTATTTATTCATGGTGGAAGATTTACCTGGCTTGGTCCCGTGGTTTTTTATTCTCTCACATTGAGAGGATTTTCCACGTTAAAATTCTGGTGTCTGATATTTATTTTGCTGCTATTATTATTCTGTTCTGGAATTGGATTTTTCTGGTTGTCCATTTAATTGCACAGGTGGTTGGGAGAATTATTTCGGCATTTTAAAGAGACTCATAAGTCTGGTTTTTTCCCAACAATGACATGTGGTTGGGCGGAGGTTGGGCCAATGGTGTAAGAATGAATATGAACACAGTCCTATTATCTAGGGGTGCAATGCATTAAATGTCCATGTACTATTGTATATAGAGTAATTTGTATGTTGTATTATGTAATGTAGAGTGGTCCATCACAATCAAAAGAAAAAGGCAAAACCTTTGCTCAAATTACTAGAACCCAATGCTACTTCCCCCAGTCAATCACATGACTGTGTTTTCTATAAATAGTTTTTTTGTATGTATACGACAAGTGTAACTTTGTTGTGGTTGTTTTGTGTTATTATGCAATAGTGAAGCATAGCTACTTCATAAGTAAAATAATTTTCACCCCACTACTTCTACCAAGTTCATCACAGTAAAATTTTCATTGTTATGACAATAAGTTAATTAATATGGTTTTTGATGTAAAAAAATCTATTAACTTGGAGCATTTGGTATTGTTCAATTGATATACAAAATATGTTGAAAATTGCTCTTCTCCTATACAAAATTGTTCACTCCCATACAAACTAATCAAAATACTCTCAGCGTAAGTTAACTCACGTTTGTTATATACCAACGTGAGTTAACTCACGTTCGGTATTTTTTCCCACGGGCTTAAGTCCCGCTGCTACAATTCTATTTTTTTTTAGGGAAATGTTAACTAGTGTCCCCGGGCACTAGTTAAAGACCATAAATGGTAAGTATTTATAAAAATGTGTGTATTAATTGCATTGAAAATTGAAATATTTAACTTTTTTAAAGAATAATTACTTATTTTAGAATGCTTAAAGAGTGCCCCGGAGTACTCGTTAACAAGATTTTTTTTTATCGTAAACAAAAATAGAGTTCGTAAGGATATGGTGTTTTTTGGGAAGTAATAAATGGTGATGTCAGAAAATTGGACCATGGACATTATATGTCTATGTTATTTCATACTCATATGCTAAATGTTACTGGAGCGGTGCTGATTATAAGTTATGTTGGTACAATGTTTTTTTTGGTACGAAATTAAATTTTTTTTTTTGAAGGAACTAAATTAAATTTTGAATGCCGCCGTTTTTAAAAGGGAATTTATTACTATATGAGAGACAGAAACTATAAGCATTGTCTAATGTCTGGCCATAACATTTATAATCATATAAAACTTGCCAACATGAGTACATGATACATGATGACTCAAACCTATAATGAATGATCTTAACATGACAATTGAGTCCAGTTGCCCATCGCTCATTCAATACATTCAATTATAAATTCATCTATTACATAAAAAATTGTTAATGGGTTGGCCCCGCCCCAACAAAATAATAGAGAAAAAAAATAGAATTGTAGCAGAGGGACTCAAGTCCCGTGGAGGAAAAAAAATTCGACGGCAGTTAACTCACGTTCGTTATTACTGAATGTAAGTTAAATCACGTTGGTATATAACGAACGTGAGTTAACTTATGCTGGGGTATTTTAGTCAATTTTTATGGGAATAAGCATTTTTATTTAGAAAAAAAGCAATTTTCAAATATGTTAGACTGAACTGGGCCTTATATTTGTATTACTCTTTTTTTTGGACTAACCCACTAACCTAGGCTTACTAAGCCCAAAACTAAAATACAAAGAAACATGTTGTCAAGATTTGTCTGGCTTTCTGAACATGATTGATCATTCATAATAATTTTTTGCCTTTTTTATATTAACTAAATATTCTTGACAAGAGAATTTTTAGTAAATTCCTGTTTATGATGAAGATGTTCTAATAACTCAGATTAAAGAATTGTTCTACCTAAAATTCGAATATTGTTCTACCAAAGGATTTGTGTCTCTTTTCTCTTTCTATCAAACCAAACAAATATATAAATGTCTCTCTCCACCCCAACACACACACCCCCTATTTCTCAAATCCTGATATTATACCAATTTTTTCTTCTCATTTTCTTCTTCTGACCAAACACATCATAAGAGACATGTTCTATGTTAGAAGGAGAACATCGAGTCCTTGATTATTTTTACTGTTATGTACATATTTCACTCTTATTATCTAAAATTTTCTCTACTAGCTTCTTTACTCTTATCACACACTTCTTGAACCTATATCAGTCTTTATTTTGTTTCACTTTGACCAGAGAGAGTCCAACACTAAATGAGGTATAAGAGCAAAGTGAACTTAATCTAAACAATTATAAAGAAAGAATAAATTGTAGTTTGAGCATGTGGAATAAAACCTATAAAAAATGATCAGAGAGTATTAAGAAAAATGAAAAGATGGGTTTGTATCCCATCTAACTAGATATCCCTCTAACTCGTTTCCATACCCCATAAACTACGTAAATAAAAAAAAATCCTTTAACTATTTTAACAAAAATACATACCAAATTTTTCGAAAATGAATAAAAACTGAATTATTGAATTTGTATCAAATGGACGACGTTTATGTGATATAGCCACGTTTCAACCTTGGCTAAATATTAATAAATTAAAAAATATAATAAATTATATTCCAAAAATTTTAAACATCTAAAACTTTTAGAATTTCATATATTCAAGTTTTAAAAATTTTAAAATATATTTTAAAAAATGTGTAAGGCAGATGTGGAATTTAGAAGAAAAAAAAGGGGTGGGGGAAATAACAGAGCATACTTTGGGGTTTCGAATTTTAGAACCTGAATTGAGTGAGAAGACAGAAACCATAAAATCAACTAACACCCATTCTCTTAAATAAAGTTTTACAACAAAGACGACATAATTCAACTAAATAAACAACAACAACAACATAAATTAAAAACCTAAATTAAACACAAACTAGATTATGGATGAGCCAAACAAATTTTTTCTTCTTGTTCAACCACGCATGCCTTGATTTCACCGTATGTCCTGAGACGAATCAAACTTGCCTGAATATCATGAGCATATCTCACCAAGGTAACGTCTAAGTCCTTTGGAACTATACTAACCAAATATAGAAAAAATGATTCTCACATCATTATCGTTTTGAAGTTGCATGTTGGTGAATCAAACACGTCTGCATGAGTCGATGGACAGACAACGAAACTCAACACTGACCACCATTCTCGTGTCACTGTGGTTGAGATGACCATTCAATTGATCCTTCAAACGAGACAGTGTAACTTAAACATTGGACCTAAATAAATTGGATTCCCCTTGTTGTAGTAAAACTGCATCTAGGCTAGAGTTCATTTCGACTCGGCAAGAGTTCATTACTTTATGTTGTGGATGAAAATGAACAAAACACACCAATTTATACAAGTTTATGTGTGATGTGGACTACAAAAATGATTGGTGCATCAAGGACCACATATAAGAAAATCTCATGTTATTATGGTTCAGATTTTAGAATCCGAAATTTTAACACACACACACACACACATATATGTTTCAGATTCAATTATTTGAACTGTATCTAACCCAAATATGTTTAAAATTCTATAATTTAAATTGCACTGAATCCCTCACTATGTTTCGGGTTTTATAATATGAACCAATATTACACAGGAAAGTGTTGTTTTTGCACGTATATACATGTATTTTACCATTTTAACACAATACGACAGAAATAACTCAATATAATACAAAATATATCCAAAAATATTATACATTCACACAATATCCAAATTATCTAAACAAAACATAATACCAAAACGGGCCAATAATATCCAAAAATATTTTACTAGATCGCCGTCCTCCTCTAGTACATGAAGGCTTCTTGAGCATCTTTGCAGATTTTCTACACGATATTATAAAGTGGCGTGCCTTCGTGTTCATCCCCACTGGCCAATATCACAATTTTCACATATATGATATGCCCATATTCTTAGATTAAGTCAAAACCAGAAGAATTCCCATCCTCTTATACCACAGTCTCTGTAAGTGTCTCCTCGTCAGATGATCTCAAGGTATCTTGTGGGTGTGGGAAGCACATAGTGATGTGATATCCTCGGATACCACCTCATATACTCATAGGATGAATTCTACTAGTGAATAATATGTTCGTATCTCTCTACTGGTGTCAGTGCATGATCCATATACTCAGTACTTGTTTGGTCCACATGTTCTCGAGTCACCAGTGTTGAAGAACATACGACTGGATATCTGGAATGTTTTGTATAAATGAGAACTAATGCAACACACATTTTGACATATACCAGACCATGTGAGATGCGCATCTAATCCATCCATAGTATAATCTTATGTCCTCAAATGGTCGTGTGTTGTGATGTTGATGATATGGGTATAAGAAGACATCATAATACAACATCCAATAAGGGTGCCTCGATGTGGCTATGTAATTGGATGACCCTAACTCGGTCTAAACAAATTTGTGCGAGGATCCTAATACTCCAGACACCCCTCCTCATAATCGCGACAATCAATATCTTGAAAATGTTGGAAGATCCACGTCGGCATCAATATACACTAATTAGTAAATATCATTGAATATAACATTTTAAAAAATAAATTAAATAAAACAATAATTCATTACTTGAAGTAGTGTCATGTAACTGGCCAACTGCTTCGTCTTATAGTGGAAGACATTATTTAGCTCTTGGTACAACAAACCAAGGTAGCAACCCCTCAGGCGAAGTCATAGAACATATCAAGGTCTCTTAAAATATCCAAGTACACCACAACGACATATGTGGCGCTCTTGTTATAGGAAATGGTGGAGTCCGACAAGAAAGTAGGTACACCCTAATGGAATATTGTTGATGCAACAATCTAATCAACTCGTCACCAACCTTGGTTGTCGCCAAATTTTTATGGAACTCACACTTTAGAAAGTTGACGCATGATCCTTGTTCTCACCATTGCCCGCCCAACCTCGTTCAGGCCGACACCGATTAACTCCACCATCAGATAAATTGTATCAAGTCTGGTTTGTGAGTCATGGTCCAACAAAAGTTCTTGGATGTGCAAATGTAGTAGACATGACACATCGTCTAGTGTCTCACACTCATGCTGGACGTCACTAAGTTCCACCTCTCATAAAGGCCGACAAGAGGCTACGATAAACTAGGGTGTAGTCCATAGCAGCAAGGTTCTACAATCCAGTGGCTTTGATGGCGTATGTGAACCAATCCCCCACACGAGTATTCAACTTAATGATCCTTTCAATTGTTGTCCCATTTTCGTGTGTCATGGAAATGAAAAAAGAGGCTAATCAATTCAAATAAGATAATCAATTGGAAGAAATACATAGGTTAATCAACATAAAATAAGATAATAAATTTAAACGAATAAGGAGGACAATTCTTACATCTCCTTCTCATACGTGTCTGACCACATAGTCCACATAAAGTAACAATGCAAATATGTTATGTGGGCAACCAAGATATGTTATAACTCAATGATTTAAAGTACTTTTAGTGATGTTTTATTTAATAAAATAGTACTTTAATTTAAGCTTGGTTTGCATTTTACTACTTTTGTATTTGTTTGTTTTGAATAAATAGATAAATAATGAGATATATGTAGTAATGATGGAAATAGGTGGAAAAGCCTTCAATTTATGGAGTCTTGTTGACCAAGCCAAGACCAAAGTCAATCAAGATTACTTTTAATTATCAAAAGGTGGATTTTAACTCAACATCGCTTCAGATTTCACAACATTCAGCTCCAAATTGTCACCAAGTGATGGTGGAATTCAAGTGATCAAATCATAAATGTCGATGTTGTTACATAATGATTAGACACGACTGTAACAACTCAAGGACTTCAATTTGGTGGTTTTTATTTTGGCACTTGAATGATTGTTGTGTAATTACACTCTTGAATATGTAACTACTGAGTTAATCACAAATTCTTGTAACATCTTGTATATAAATAGGCTTAGTCTTGCTTTGGTTTTACACTACTTACCACCAAAGAGATCTTGTACTTGCATTATCATTTTAATAAAGTTTTCTTGTTTCTACCTTGTATACTTTCTTTATTTTATTTAGGTAGCTCATCCTTATGATTAGTGACTAGTTTCCTTTAGTCTTGGGATCATGGAAAGTAGTCTTATGACAAACTTTCCGTAATCTCAATTTCTTTCTTTTGTTTAGAAAATGCATTGACCTAATCTATCTTTATTGTTCTTAATCAAAACTTAGGCAATCTTCCGATAAATGAAAATGAAGGAAGGTTTCTATAAATATAAATCTAGACAAAAAGTTCGAAGCATGAAAATATCCCATGATCTTTTGGGATGAAAAAGAATATTTGATCTTAATGGTTCAAACCAACATTGAAACCATGGGAATAGAAAGTCATGCTGGCGAGACACTTCTTTTATTGCTAGAAATAGTGTAATTGATACAATAGAATATGTCATCCTCAAGCTTGCACTTGTAAGGCAAAAAAAATTAATAGGATTTGGAATGTTCACTATAATGATAAACTTCAATGATTTCAAGGCCTTTTTGTCATTCCATCTGTATAGAATATTTTCCAATCAATTCAATCTTTCATCTTGTAAAAACCCAAACACATCACTTTTTATTTTTCATACTTAGGAGAAATAAAAAAAGCCTTGAATTTCATAAGTCCCTATTGGATCGATATTTTTATTATGACAATAAAATTGTGCACTTGCGATGATATCAACATGCCTCCACCGGTTGTTGTGGCTATGGATGATCTTACTATACCTCTGTAATGCACCTCAGACTGTATCTATGGCTCACACACATGCACATGCTTCGGTTGTGGCATGTGAGAAGGTCCACCTTTCTCAGCTCTGTGCTACATCTGGTGCTCATGCCTAAGAGAGACAATCATCGAAATCCAATTCCCCCTAACGCGGCCTGTCTGTCTGTTCATATCCCAGAGACATACAAAAATCTTAAATATAACTCAATCTGAACACATTTCGGATTTTAGATTCCAAAATGATGAATATCACATTTTAGATTCTAAAATTTGAAACATACCAATCCCACAAAGAAAAAAACGCAAATCAAATTTAAAATATTTGAGCAAATGTGTACTAACATCTTGTGTAGTGGTTGAAATTTTTTAAAATGCAATGTATTTGAGACAGCTTAGATGAAACATGATGTTGTGGGATTCAGATTTTGAAATGAAAATGGAAAAGTGAGGAAAAAAGTCTAGGTCGAAGGGTATATTGGCATGGTTTGGATTCTAGAATCCATAACACACACACAAATATATATATATATATATATATATATATATATATATATATATATATATATATATATATATATATTATTTATTTTGGATTATAGAATCCAAACGGGGATAAAATTGAAAAACAAAAGGGCGCGCGAGAGGTATGAAGAGGGGAATAATTTCACGTATAATTTTAGCTTTGCCCTTCGGCCAACCCTAATTCTATATCTCGGTCTATGAACCCTTATAATTTTTTTTTTTATCAAATGACCCCTTATAATGTGTTTTTGCAAGTTGTCTTTCGTAACATTCCCTTCACGTTTGATTTTTATTTCGATTCCGTTTGCGAAAATATTTTCTATTTTCATTTCTTAAAATTTGTGTTAATTTGACTTGTTAACAAGAAGATTTAAGACTTTTCAAATGAATAATTGTTTGCATTTTTTGAAAACAATGAAAATGTCAAATATGGTTTTCATTATTTCCAAAAATGTATCATCTTTAAGTAATAGTTCATGTTTTCATCATCGTCCATTTCAAGAGTCTCACATCTTCTTATTAGCCGGTTATTCATCGTCCATTTCGAGAGTCTCACATATTTTATTAGTCCGTTAAATTTCAAAATGAATTATATTATAACCGTTCTAGTTTTCTAAGACGAGTGTTCGTGTATTATACAGTCCAATTCCAATCTCACCACTCATCCATTCCTCATATACTTAATTTCTCCTCAAATATTCAACCAACGTCGTCTGAAACAACTAATCAAAGAAAGTATGGCCATTCAGAAAGAAAATCATAATAATCAAAGTAGTCTGATGTAGAGAAAGACTAAGATCCTTAGCAAGTCAAGGCCTAATAATAATAATCATTTTATGGGACATTGTGGTTATAAGTTTCTATGTATATCAGGAATTTTGTGAGAAATATTAATTCATGATGGAAAAGTATACTTTAGCATGGGCGACTATGCTTTTGTATTTCTTTGTTGAAAGATAAAGACAAATTTATTAGTAGAGAAAATATTAGGACTGCGCTAATTTCAAAAGCAAAATATAAACACACTTTCATAAAAAATAAAATAAAATAAAAAATCACTGAAAAATATATAAAACATAGAATATTGGCGGGATGTTTAATATGATTCTGGTCTAATGATGGACCTCATGGACTTTTATGCTATATTAGGTTTCATTTGTACTGTTGTTATCAAATATATATATATATTTTTTGACAGAATTTGTACTGTTGTTATCTATAAGGGCCAACTCCATGTTTGGAGGTTTAAAATAAATTTTATAGTGAGACATTTTAAAATAAAGGGTCTTGCTAACTAATGTTTCCAGAACACTAACTAATGAATCTATAAATAAAAATTTTGTCTTAAAAATACTACTTTTGACCAAGTAATAACTAGTACACTACTTTTTATAAAAAAATAAATCGTTTTACTAGTTGTTTAACCAATACTCACGAGACATTACAAATTAAGTTTTGTTGAATTCTAGGTTTGAATTTGGGTTAAGGATGATATGAGACCCTCATCTTGTTCAACTAAGTTAGACATACATTAATACTAATTAATTAGTATGTCAAATTATATATTTATAATTAACCCAAAAAATTAATGTCTTTTTTTAACCCAAATTTTGAGGTTTAAAACTCTAGTTTGAACCGCTTGACTCTTAGGCTGGTCTTGGTTATCAATTAACAACAATATTATATTTTTATAGGAAGAAAATATTAGATTAACCTGATATGCAAATTAAACCTTAATGATCCACTTCAAAATTATTGTCTAAAAGTTCCATATCACTCCCCCTGTTACTTTTTAATTGTCACTTTTTGACTTTTTACACAAACCAAGACAATAAATGTATTTGACTACTTTTGATACAACAATTTATGTTTTTCCTATAATAGCCTTATTTATTTAATATCATATTTCATATATTTCTCTCTCAACAATAAATTACTAAGGACAATATAGGAAAAACAACATTTAATATTACATTGAACTTTGAAAGTGACAGTTAATTAGAAACAAAAATTTTCTGCAAAATTGACAATTAAAAAGGAACGAAGGGGGTAATAAAGTTGTTAAGTAAAAGTTTCACAAATACGTTGATTTAACTTACGTTGTTGATGTGGGGACCTCTTTAATTATGATATTTAAGTATCTTTGTAAATGTTTTTTGAGTCTCGAGAATCCCAATACTGGCGAACCCCAAAATCTAACTCGCCTGAACTTTCCATTGTTTAAAGAAAAACCTGTCACATAAATTGTGAAATTTGAGAAATACAACTATAACACAAACCTCTCTATAAAAGTTCATAAAAAAATCCCACTCAATAAAAAGCGCAATAACTTTCTTATTTCGCCCCTAAACCATATTCCGATAAGTAAAATTAATAAATTAAATTATTGTATGGATTAGGATATGCTTATTTTGTTTTCAATGTCAGCTTTTTTAAACTCGATATTCTATTTAAAGACCAACCATTCTCACGTCTATTAATAGGAGATCCAATTAAAAACAAAACAAAGTCTTACGTAGACTAACCAAACATTAAAATTATTAGCACTTAAAAATTCAACTGTGAGATCCAGAGAAAAACACATTTTAATCCCCTAGATTTACATCATCAAACCAACCCTTAAGAAATTTCCAATTATGGCATTAAATATAAAATATGCCAAAATAGTTTCATCCTTTACATATCCAATTTCGGTTGTTGATAATTCAAATTTTTGTATCGCTGTTAAAACTTATTAAAAAATGGGAATAAAATAATCAATATGATTCGAAAGAACAATAAAAATTACATGCATTCCTAACTGGTGTCTAAACCTCTTTAGAAGGGTTATCACTTATTAATTATCAAAATTAGAGAGAGAAAAACTAAAATCCTTCACTAGACACGAGGATATTAGAGACAAAATTGATGTTTCCTTCTCTAAATTTTCCTCTCTAATTGAACTTCTTTTAGTGGTGAAACAAGTTGTGAGACTTGTGAGGAATTACTATATCAACACCTACCCCCACAAATGATGACGAAAGAAATCACAGTCAACATGCAATACTGATTCCTTATGCAGATTACTAAAGGTACAAAGAATACATAAGTTCATATTCTAAAATGAACCTTGTGCATAATTAATTCAATATCACCTAGAGTATCTTTTTACCACCAAAAACACCGAACCACTGTTTTTGCAATGCGTTTGTTGTTGAAATATAGGTAGTTATATTAATTTTAGTTAGTTAGTATATAAGATAGAAGTTTGATTTATTTGTAAACCGGTAATGTGGCATCTCTAACACTTCGCAGCGAAGTTCACTACAAGAAATTTTGATTTTTCCTACAAATTTTACCGAGGAAATTAGTTTTCTAGGAAACCACATTTGTTACCGACGAAAAATTCGTCGGAAAGCATTTGGCAGACAAAAGGGGTCCCTCATATACAGAAACGTTGCGCGTGGCAAATTTTGAGTGGTTGATAGTTACCAAGGAAAAAATTCGTCGGAAAGTATGGGGCGTGGCGTTTTGTCATTGGTGGACGTTACCGAGAAAAGTTTTCCTCGGAAAGCCTGGGGTTCACACACACACGTAGCTGTTGCAGAGAGATGGTGTGGCAACTGGTAATTGGATGGAAGTTACCGACGAAATTTTCTTCGGAAAACATGGCCCACTAGCCGTTAATCTGACCGTTGCCCAGTACCGTTGGAGACGTATATATATATTCATTCTTAGTTTTAATTTTTTTTCATTCTAACACACAAAATTTCATTCTCAATCTCACACTCTTCCATAAAATTCAATCATTCTCCACTCAATTTTTTTTCTCAACTCTATTTTATCATCATATTTTTATAGGTAAATTTTTTAATCAGATTTTTATAGATAATTGTTTTTATTTATTTAAGGTAAATTATTTTGGCTATTAATATAATATATGTTGTTTTATTTTTTGTAGTTGATCTTTGGTTCCATTTCCTTGTTGGTTGTTGTTGCTGCTACTCAAGGTTGCATTTATATTTTTTGAGGTTAGGTTTTATATTTTATTTTAAATTGTTAGAAAAAAGAAGTCATGGTTATTAGTAATAAAAATGTTACTTAGTAAAAGTATATTTTTTTTAAAGATGATATTAATTAAAAATGGTGTTTTATGATATAAAAAGTGTTAGCTTGTAAAAAAACTTGTAGTTTAGTAAAAATGTTTTTTTTTTATAAAAAATATTGATATTGATTTTATTAATTATGTTGTATTATTTTTTGTAGTTTCCTTGCTTCCGATCCATTTTAAGGTTGGTGTTGTTGCTGCTGCTTGCTTTTTTTCATCCACTTTTTCATCGTCTTATTATTTGAGGTCGGTATCTTTTACCTATTTTAAATTGCTACAATGGTATGACAAGTAATAAAAAGAAATATGTATAAAAAAGTTTGTTAGAAAAAGAATGTAAAAAAGAATTATGAAGTTAATTGATATGAAATATGTGAATTATGTTGTTGTAATTAATTTTGCCGGCGGCGCGTGGAATTCTTATCCGCGTGTAACTTTTATTTGTGGCTCATAATTTTTATCTGCGCGTAATGTTTAATTCATACAAATTTTAGAAAATGTGATATAGATTAGAAAATGTTATATATGTTAGTTATAAATTATTATATAATTTTTATGCGATAGAATGTGTAATTCGTACGAATTTCTAAATATTTAGGTTTTTATAAAAAAATTGTTATTTATATTAGAAAAGAATTATGTATAAAAAAAGTTTGTTAGAAAAGAAGGTAAATTAGTAAAGAATTATTATGTTATTTAATATGATATATGTTAATTATTTTGTAGTAATTAACTTTTGTCGGCAGCGCGCAGAATTATTATCCGCGCGTTATTGTAACAAATAAATATGAGCTAATTTGAGTTAATATTAGTGACGCATAAGATGGATCAATATATTTTCCATCGTAGTTGGATGTACGATAGAAAATATCCGGGAAAAAGGTCACTTAAAGCGGTTTTTGTGGATGGAGTTCGTGAATTTGTTGCTTATGCCATGTCGCGAGATGTCGTTACATTGAAGGGAGGGATAAGATGTCCGTGTCTTAAATGTATGTGTAGGTTGCTTCAGAGCCCAAAAGATGTTCTAAATTATTTAAAGGACTTGGTTTTATGGAGAATTATTACATGTGAAAATATCATGGTGAACAAGAGCCGACAAATAATACCGAGTCTAATGTTAATATGCACGCTTCAAGCAGTGGGGCGCGTACGAAGTGTGAAAACTTTAGCCTGATGGAAGATATGGTCGGTGATGCTCTTGGGGTGAACCTGTTTTACAACGAGGGCGGTGAAGAGGAAACAATCCCGAACGAGAAAGCGTCGAAGTTTTACAAAATGATGACAGAAGTAAACAGGCCGTTGTTTGAAGGGTCATCTGATTCTAAGTTATCTATGAGTTTGAAGCTTTTAGCTGCTAAGTCAGATTGGAGTGTAGCCGAAGACGGCGCAGAGTGTTATACAAAAAACATGAGGGACACGACTCCTATAAAGGACATTTTGCCATTGAGTTTTTATGAGGCTAAGAAGTTGGTGTCGAAGTTGGGATTGCAAGTTAAAAATATTGATTGTTGCGTTAAAGGGTGCATGTTGTTTTACGACAACGAATTCAGTAAAAATGATGGGGCGTTGGTGGAGTGTAAATTTTGCAATGCACCGAGGTATCAAGTATGTGATGATGCCAATGCTCGGAAGCAGAAACCAGTCTCATTCAAGTCAAAGTTTTATCTGCTAATAATACCAAGATTGCAGAGATTGTTTGCATCAACTCACACGGTCGGTAAAATGATGTGGCATTATTAAAATAAAACAAATTCAGGTGTGATGCGACATCCTTGTGACGGGGTGGCATGGAAGCACTTTGATGCAGTACATCCTGATTTTGCAGAAGATCCACGTAATGTGAGGCTTGAATTATGCTCTGATGGATTTATTCCGTATATCCAAAAGTCGGCAAAGCCTTATTCTTGTTGGCCAGTTCTTCTTACCTAGTATAATCTTCCTCCTGAGATGTATATGTCAAAACCTTATTTGTTTTTGAGCTGTGTTATACCAGGACCTACGAGCCCATTAGATGGTATAGATGTGTATTTATAACCCTTAATTGATGAGTTGAAGAGATTGTGGATCGGTGAATCGACATATGATATTGCAAGGAAGGAGAATTTTAGAATGAGAGGCAGCTTTGATGTTGACTATTAACGACTTTCCTGCATATGGAATGTTGTATGGATGGTCGACTCATGGTAGATTGACTTGTCCACATTGCATGGAACACACAAAGGCGTTTAACTTGCAACACGAAAGAAAGAGTTCGTGGTTTGACTGCCAGCGAAGGTTTTTACTAGCAACACATGAATTTCGTAAGAAGAGTAATTTGTTTCGTAAAGAAAAAACAGAAAAAGATGGTCCGCCTCCTAGGACAACATCAGATGAAGTATTCCGTAGAGTCAGTGGACTAGGACTTTGAAATTCCCATATGTTGGCAAAAGAGTCAGACACCCACAATATGGTGACAAGCACCATTAGACCAAAAGAAGTGTCTTTTGGGACCTCCCTTACTGGAAAGACAATTTACTAAGACATAATCTTGATGTTATGCACATTGAATTTTTTTTTTGTGACAATATAATTCACACGGTGATGAATGTCTCTGGTAAAACAAAAGATAATGAGAAGGCTAGAATGGACTTGTCATTGTATTGTAAGAGACCAGATATGGAGCTACAACTTCTTCCAAATGGAAAATATCTAAAACCCAAGGTTGTTTACAGTCTAACTGCTGATGAAGCAAAATATGTTTATCAATGGTTGACAAAATTGAGGATGCCAGACGGATATTGTTCTAACTTGTCGAGGGTGTTCGACGTCAACTCCGAAAGACTGCGTGGAACTGAAAAGTCATGATTCACACGTTTTCATGTAACACTTACTTCCAATTGCATATAGTTCATTACCAAACAATGTTATAATCCCATTGACTGAAATTAGCCAATTTTTTAAAGACTTGTGTGCTTCAACCTTGAGGATGGATGAACATGTTAAAATGGATCAGAATATTCCTATCACTCTTTGTAAATTGGAGCAACTTTTTCCTCCGGGTTTCTTTGATTCTATGGAACATCTTCCAGTGCATCTCGCATATGAAGCTTGGCTCGGTGGACTTTTTCATTATAGGTGGATGTATCCTTTTGAAAGGTTCATGAGTTATGCAAAGCGAATGATGAAAAATAAAGCAAGGGTTGAGGGATCAATATGTGTAGCTTACGTGGTTCGGGAAACAAACTATTTCATCTCTCATTACTTCAACCACTTGATGTTGATCCGAAGAAATACACGAAATGAAGTTATTATTGAAAGTGAAGGGTGTCAGTCAGCCTTATCAATTTTTCGTAACCACAGATGTCTTTGTCATCCAGGGAACGATTACTGAATGAACGACGCAGAGTTGCAGTCATCGACCATTCATGTGATGATTAATTACAGCGAAGTTGGACCATACATTAAGATATTTCAAGGATTAAATATTGGTAACATATATACAAGTTTTCAAGGATGGTTCAAGCATCAATTGCTAAATGCTCATCCGACTACACAAATATATAATTTGAGGGGATTAACCGAAGGTCCGAGAAGAAAACTCAAACAATGACACACTTACTTTGTCAATGGATTTAAATTTCATACTCAATCATGGTCGGTGGGCAAAAAAACAATTAACAGGGGTGTTTACGTTAAAGGAATCAATGATGGAGGTGAAGATGGCTTTTATGGTGTGATCAAACACATATTTGAAGTAACTTTCATATATGTAGATGAACCTAACAAAGTTGTATTGTTTTACTGTGACTGGTTTGACCTTGCAAATGGGATGAAAATTGATCCAAGGCATAAAATTATTGATGTACGAATGGACAAAATGTATAATGCATTTGACCATTTCATTTTGGCAAGTAAAGTTAGTCAAGTGTATTATGTACCTTATCCTTCTCAGCACAGACGCAAACATGGATGGTGTGCTGCTATCAAGTGTAAACCAAGAGGTCAAATTGAGACAGAAGTTCCAGATAAAGAAGTACCTTACCAAGATGATTGTCGCGGTGATTTTCGGAGATCAAACTATTGATTAGCGTTGACTCACTAATTTTATTTCACGACTGAACTTTTAATTTTTTAAATGAAAAGTGGAAAAAAGTTCTAAATTACCACAATTTTAAAGATTAGGTTCGGGGGTTAGTTACGTTTAGGGAAGGTGTTAGCACCCTAAACGTTCGTAGTACTCTACGAGAACCTCTTGATTTTATTTATTTATTTTGGCCATAACTTGCTTATTTTTTTTAAGAAAGAAAAGAATGAATTAGAATAGTGAGAAAAAATAAAAATGTTTCTTTTTTGTATTTTTTATGATTTGGAAGGACAAGGTCCTTTGCCTACGTACCCGTGAGGGATCAAAACCTCGTAGTTCGGGGTAAAAATGACGGTTGATTTGTTTTGTATTTTTTTATTGGTTTTTAAAAAAAGTTTTAAAGATAAAATAAAGGCCAAGTGGCAAAATGAGATTGGTTTGTGTTTTTTAATTTTGAAAATGATTCAAGTGTTATTAAAATGGATTAATGGTTATTTAAAGAAAATAAAAGAGAAAAAAGGGCACTTAATTGAAAATCAAGGTTTATTAAGAAAAGATTTTTTGTGTTTTTGATTATTATTTGCATGTTTTTGTTTTTTTTTAATAATGAACTAAGACTAAAAACATAACTAAAACCTAAACGCGAGGAATTTCCGTGGTGACGTTGGATCACCACGCAATCCTTTTGAAATTAAACTAACCTAATATTTTTGTATTTTTTGTTTGTAAAGCGAAATAAAATAAAAATAAATAAAAGACGTAAAGCAGAATAAATAAAGTGCGAGTGTCAGTGCATATTCTCATTTATCTTTTTTACATTGATCCTAAGTACATTCTAATAAAATGAAATAAAAATGACAAAATGATAAACAAGGAAAAAACAAAATTGCAAATGCATGAAAATAAATATGCTAGAACAAAAATAAAATGAAAATGCATGCAATAAAAGGAAAATAAAAAAAAATAAAACTAAAAATGCATGATGTGTTAAAAATAAAGGCAATAAAATGCATGAAATAAATAAAGACTAAAAGAACTAAATGCAAAAAAATGAAATGAAAATCAAAGAAGAAAGAAATAAAGGAAGAAGGGGGTGCAGAGAGTAAAAAGGGGGTGCAGGAAGAAAACAGGAAGAAGAGGGCTGAGAAAGGAATACTGGGCCGCGTGAATAGGGCTGGAGAAGGGGAGGACTGGACCGGTTCGGTCTGGACGAACCGAACCGGTTCAGTGTCCATATAAAAAAACTTCAGGGCCGGTTTTTTCATTTATAAAAAAAAATTCTCTCTATTCTTCTCTTCTTCCCTCTCCCCTCTCTCTAAAACTTAGCCACCATAAAACTCTCCGGCGCGGTGGTTGGCCGGCGGCGCCACCGTGCCGGAGCAAATTTTGTTCCCTTTTCTTAAAAAAAATAGTTTTTCGAGTCCCTCTCCTCTTCCTCTTCACGGATCCTCCCTTTGTTTCTCTTGAAATTTCGCAAAATGCAACAGATCTATAAAAAAGAACGGTGACTACCTTTTGTGGAGTGGGTTTGGTGCTGCTAGCGTGTGTGTGTGGGTTGAGTGCTGCTGGCCGTGTGGGTTGAATGGGTAGGTGTGAGGGAGAAGGGCTGCTGGCCGTGTGGGTTGAGTGGGTAGGTGTGAGGGAGAAGGGCTGCTGGCCGTGTGTGGGTTTGGTGATGCGTGATTGTGTGGTTGCGCGGTTTAGTAGTTTGGCTGGGTTAGGAGAGGGAGGCGTGGTTGTGGGTTTTGAGGGAGAGGCCGAGTTTGGGTTAAGGTGGTTTAGGGAGGAGAAGGGATGAGGCCGTGTTTGGGTTACGGAGGTTTAGCGTGTGTGTTGGTGAGTGGCTGGGTTTGTGAGCGGTTGTGGCTGGGTTTGCGTGTGGTGAGGGTGGTGTTTCTTGTGTTGTTGCTGTTATTGCGTTTGGTGAAGGGGGGTGGAGTGGTCGCGTGTGGGATTGTTAGGGGAGGACGGTTGGTTTGGAGGAGAGGCCGTACCGGGTTAGGTTGTTTGGCCGTGAGTGGTGGCCTTGTGGGTTTGAGGTGGTGTTTGGTGTGGCTGGGTTTTTTTTAATCTGTGGTGGCTCGTGTAGGCTGTGTAGGCTGTGAGTGGGAGGTTTTGTGTGAACTTGTTTCTGATGCGTTTTTCTGATGATTGCTGTGCTGTATATTTTCTGTCTCCCTTCTCTGAATTGGCTCCTCCTTCTTATGATGCAATGGGGGTTAATGCCAATTAAAGCCAATGATGGACAGTAATCATGATTAACCAAAAGAGGCAACCATTAAAAATTGTCATCAAAACTCATTAAAAAACATAAGTCAGACCCCCGTTTTTTTAAAAAAAAAAAACAATGAAAAAACGAAAATAATAAAAAAAGGTAATAAAAAAGGAAACTAATAAAGCTAAAAATAAAATAAAAAAGAAATAAAATGTAAAAAAGACAAATAATAATAATAATAAAAATGTCGCCTTCGGAACCAAAAATGAGGTATTTTAAAATACCTCCCTATCGAATATTTTGTCTGAAATGACGAAAAAAATTCCGAACCAAAAGACGAGTGGAAAAGAATTTTAGGTCAAAAATTGGGGTATGACAGATGCCCCTATTTAAGTCTCTTCGTCCGGAGATTTGAAGAGAAAATCTTGGATTCGACGGGTCGAAGGGACTTAAATACAGAGTACGCCAATTTTGGACCTAACAAAAAAATATGAACAGCTCGTGATGCAAATGTGAATGCAAGACGGCGAAGATGACCTGACTGGGGATAAAATAAAAACGAAAGGATACCCGAGTTCGTTAAAGAAAGGGATCCGACTCCACTGGGGAATAACACAGTTTCACTGGGGAAGGGATCAACTATCGTATTGACAGCTGAGAAAGGAAACATGATATGGGAAAAGACACCGACCACAAGCTGCCCGTTTGTAGAGCTTGCCACTTGAGGTAAAGACGGAAATAAAAGTAACATGCCACTGACGAGAAGAAACAAAGGTGAATGTCAGCTGTTCGGGATGTTGCCGAACTTGCCACTGACGACAGGATAAAAGATAAATGTCAGCTGCTCGGGATGTAGCCGAACTTGCCACTGACGACAGGATAAAAGGATAAATGTCAGCTGCTCGGGATGTAGCCGAACTTGCCACTGACGACATGATAAAAGGATAAATGTCAGCTGCTCGGGATGTAGCCGAACTTGCCACTGACGACAAGATAAAAGGATAAATGTCAGCTGCTCGGGATGTAGCCGAACTTGCCACTGACGACATGAAGGAAAAGGTACGCACAAGCTGTTCATTAAAGAACTATCACTTGGCGAAATGAGGGTGACATCTTTGGACCAGACACACTGGGGATGACACTTGGGGACAAAGAGAGTTAAAAAATGTTCATGACTGATTGGTATGAAAAACAAGACTCAGGGTGGTTAATGCAACCATGTAGTAGATGATGTTGTTTGTATGTTGTATATGCATGAATGTGTATATGCATGAATGTATGTAAGACAATACGACTTGTACGACTCCATGGAGAATTGACTTGTGTGATAGTATAACTGTATGAAGGATTGATTTGTATGACCGTATGGAGGATTGACTTGTGGGATAGTATAACTGATGGACTTGATGAGACAAGACTGGACAGGTAAGATGGAAAGTGGACCGACGACGCAGCACAAACACTCAGCAATCTTCAATGGGGATGATGCCATTGGGGACATATCCAAACATTGACGGGGTAAAGCCCGATGTATGCAACAAACGGTGGGGAGCAAACACTTCATGGGGGAGACGTGTTAATCCATAGACCTGGCAGAAGAACTAGTGTTTCTGTGGTCATGCTTATCTTTTGTTTTTTCTTTTTGAATCCCTAACTTTTGCCTGGACCGCTCTTTCGGGTTTTCAGTCCACCGGGAATATATTCTTTTTTGTGTGCCCCTAATTTTTGCCTGGACCGCCCTTTCAGGTTTTCGATCCACCGGGATGCTCATTTTTGCCTAAGCCGCCCTTTCGGGTTTTCGACTTACCGAGCTGTTTTTTTTTCTCTTTTTCGTATATTTCTTTTTGTATATTTTTTTTATTCTTTCTAAGCAATTGACCATGTTCAGTCTGCAAAGTTTATCCGTTCTCAGGATGGCTGTTGACGCACCCTTCACTTATTCATGAGTTCAGAGAAAATGTATTTGTTGTTTGTGCTTTCCAAAAAAATATATAAATTTTTTTTATGATTTTGAAAAAAGTTTTGCTTCAAGTACTACCATCAAAAATAGAAGGAGTTTTATAAACAGAATAAATGGGAGTTCCAAATAAAAGGCACATGCTCAAATTCATTTAACAGAGTGGTGGCCCGCCAATGGCGTGGCTCCACGGATTTCACAAAGTTTGGAAAATGGTAAATATAAGGGGAAGATACATTGAACACAATAACCGTTATTCTCCCTAACAACTTTGAATTCCACCATTTAGATGCTTCCGATTCAGAGTCTTTTTGACCGCTAATGTGCCCCAAGTGAGTCATGGCCAACCTGATGCAGTTACTTTGTCTTTTGATCCTTAAGTTTTGCATAGACCGCTGTTTCGGGTTTTCGATATATCAGGATGATTATTTTCTGTTTCATGTCTCTAATTTTTGCCTGGACCGCCCTTTCGGGTTTTCAGTCCACCGAGACGCTCATTTTTGCCTAAGCCGCCCTTACGGGTTTTCGACTTACCGAGCTGTTCTTTTATTTTTAGACAAAGTATTTCTTGACTGCATCGGCGTTCACAGGACGGGGAAGCTCATCACCATCCATAGTTGTAAGAGTCATTGCACCACCGGAGAACGCTCTTTTGACGACATATGGGCCTTCATAATTAGGCGTCCATTTTCCCCTGGAGTCCGGTTGAAAGGATAAAATCTTTTTGAGCACAAGGTCTCCTTCTTGAAATTCACGGGGACGAACCTTCTTGTCAAAGGCTCGTTTCATCCTCTTTTGATATAGTTGACCACGACACAAGGCAGCCATGCGTTTTTCTTCAATCAAGTTCAGCTGATCATACCTACTTTGACACCATTCAGCCTCAGAGAATTTGGCTTCCATCAGAACTCTCATCGACGAGATTTCGACCTCTACCGGGAGCACTGCTTCCATGCCGTAGACTAAAGAGAAAGGGGTTGCCCCTGTTGAAGTGCGCACTGAGGTACGATACCCATGCAGAGCGAATGGTAACATCTCATGCCAGTCTTTGTAAGTGATTACCATTTTCTGGACAATCTTCTTGATGTTTTTATTTGCGGCTTCGACAACACTATTCATCTGGGGTCTGTAAGGAGAAGAATTATGATGTTCAATCTTGAACTCTCCGCACAACTCTTTCATCATCTTGTTGTTCAAATTGGTTCCATTATCCGTGATGATTCTATTAGGCACACCGTAACGGCAGATGATATGGTTCTTGATGAAACGGACTACGACTTGCTTGGTCACGTTGGCATAAGATGCTGCTTCGACCCATTTGGTGAAGTAATCAATGGCTACTAGAATGAAACGATGTCTGTTTGAAGCCTTTGGTTCGATCCTTCCAATCAAATCATGGCCCCACATAGAGAAAGGCCACGGAGAGGAAAGGACACTGAGGGTAGTTGGAGGAATATGAATCTTGTCGGCATAAATCTGACACTTTGTGACATTNAAAGCCAATGATGGACAGTAATCATGATTAACCAAAAGAGGCAACCATTAAAAATTGTCATCAAAACTCATTAAAAAACATAAGTCAGACCCCCTTTTTTTTTTAAAAAAATAAAACAATGAAAAAACGAAAATAATAAAAAAAAGGTAATAAAAAAGGAAACTAATAAAGCTAAAAATAAAATAAAAAGAAATAAAATGTAAAAAAGACAAATAATAATAATTAAAAATGTCGCCTTTGGAACCAAAAATGAGGTATTTTAAAATACCTCCCTGTCGAATATTTTGTCTGAAATGACGAAAAAAATTCCGAACCAAAAGACGAGTGGAAAAGAATTTTAGGTCAAAAAAGGGTATGACAATGATGAAATATCACATGCTCCAGAGGTGATTGAAGTCGATCATGTTACAGATTTGGTTGACAGAGAAGTTGACGGTTAGCAAGTTGATGCTTTAATGTTAGTTGAAATGTTACTTATTGACGCTGACAGTAGGGAGGAGTCAAGCAACTCTAGATACAATGGGGAAGATGAAAATAACCCTGCTGCTGCCACTGCTACCACTCCACCACCTTACTCCACTCCATTCCCGGCTATTCCTGTCGCACCATTCCCAACTATTCCTCCCGCATCATTCCCGACTATTCCTCCAGCTGCTACGTATACTCAGCCCCCCACATATACTATGCCTGGATTTTCTCCGCTCTCCACACATTCGTCGGGTTATAATACCACCCCATATCTTGTCTGAGAAGGCTTTAACACAGCCGTTCCACCACCATCATCAACGAAAATGATGCAAGACTTGATGCAAGATGGAAATTTCCTAGACTTAATGCAAGTTGTTGATCAACAGCATCAGCAGCGCAGCAACAACAACAACAACAACAAAACAATCAAGATGAAGAGGTACTGGCTGGGGGCGAGCAGCAACGACAAGGGCGACGTCGCTTCACTGAAGACTTGGAGTATGTGGATAATCGTCTTGTGATTACACCGACACCTGGATCGTAAGTATTAAAAATTTAATTTGTTACCTATGTTTGACTTGATTCTAATTTGTTTTTTAAATGCATAATTTAATTAACAATTCAATTTCGTAGGTTGGAGCCATCCAAAAGAGTATCATAATACATTAGATTGGCGATCCAGATGTTTTACCCTAAAGATAAGTGTTGGGCCGTATATAAACATCTTACTGCCAAAGACAAGGCGACACTTTTTAAATACTTTATGGCAAACACAATTTAATTAAATATTAAATAATTGTATTTACTTTATAATATGGTTTATTTTTTAAATTTTTAATGTCTAATATTTTTTTTGTTTATTGCAAGAGCGTTATATTTTGCAAGATCATGAACATGCTCTTGTAGATAAAATCTTTCATAAGTTAGCTAGCAAATGTTTATCATATTTATTATATGATGAACGGGAGGAATTGAAAAAACACAAGGGCAATTATCGTACACCATGGATCGGAGAAATAAGCTGGGAGTTATTGGAGAAGTATTGGAAGGAAGATCCAAAATTTAAGAACCGATCCAGAGCTAACAAGGAGAACATGGCATCTACTGTAGGAGAACATGCGCACACACAAGGATGTGTCAGTTACCCTACCTATTTTAGACATTTGGTAAAAAAAAATATTTAACTATTTTTATTTCTATAAATGTATATATTAAATTTGTTAAATGTTCTAATTTGGTTAATATTTTTTGTGTACAATTAGAAAAAAAAAATTGGATGGAGATCCTTATCCGAATGGGGTCATAGAGAGACTCATTTCAGTGAGCGTACTGGTCAGTATGTCGATGCTCGAGCTAGAAATACTCAGGTAAATTTGTTTTTTGGTAATATGTAGCAGAGTTTTTGGCGAAGAATCCTAGGATTCCATCACATGCAGAAATTCCCGACTCTATTAAACTTCAATTATGGGTAAAGGCTGGAGGACAAGGAAGACCGGACAGACCATATGGTCTTGGGGCGTATGCCGGCAATGTGGTACATGGAAATCTGTTCTATATTCCTCCTCCACCAGAGTCTTCATCTCGTTCTAGAGAGTTGCCTCCTGAGGTGCAAGCAATGATAAATCGGATGAACCAGGAGTTGCAATCTCAAAAGGAGGTGTTGGCAAGGAAAGAACAATCGAAGAAGGAGTTAAATTTCCAAAATATAATTGATTATATTTCAATTTCCAAAATAAAGAAAATAATAATCATTTCAATTATAATATAATTGATTTTTTTTAAATAATAAATTTGTTTCCTAGGAATAATTTATTGGGGGGAAAATGAAAATTGGTGGAGGGGGAACGAAAATTTAAATTTTTTAGGGGGAAAGGTTTCCTAAGAAAATTTCCTCAAAAAACATGCTCATATTTTCATCTTTATATATAACACACACTTTTCTGCATAATTCATCATTCATTCAACAATCTCTTATCATTTTTTCAACATAAATTTTCTTCTTCCTCTTCTTTTTCTTCTTTCTACTTCTTTTCTAGCAGCAAATATTCTTCAACAACAATTTTTCTTCTTCTTCATCAACAATTCTACAAACATAATTTTTCATCTTCTTCAACAACAATAATCTCTTATAATTTTTTCAACATAAATTTTCTTCTTCATCTTATTTTTATTCTTTCTACTTCTTTCAACAACTCTTCAACAACAATTTTTCATCTTCTTCAACAACAATTTCCACAACATTTCATCTTCTTCAACAACAATTTCTACAACAACAATTTTTCATCATCTTCAACAACAATTTCTAAAAACACAATTTTTCATCTTCTTCAACAAAAACATCTACTTATTTCTTTCGACAATAATTTCATAAAAATATTTCATTCCTTTATCATATTTTTTTTTATTCAATTTTTTTTTTCAAAAATTAACATTTAGCAATTATTTTCTTGCATTAATTTCTTGTTAAAAATGTTTTACTTAAATTAAAGTTGATTTTATGAAAAAAGACTTTTAGTATATATGTTTTTTAAAAAAATCATTTTTTAAAATTATTTGGTGCAATATGAATTTTTTGGGCTATTTTCAAATTTTTTTGAATTATTTATCAATTTTGAATTATTTTTTGGCGCAATTTAAATTATTTCAAATTATTTGACGCAATTTGAATTATTTTTTGGCGCAATTTAAATTATTTCAAATTAGTTGGCTCAATTTGAATTATTTTTCAATTTTTTTTGAATTATTTGGGAGCCCAAATATTTTTTTTTAGAATATTTACTGAGGAAAATTTCGTTGGAATTGAAAATTTTCAAATATAAAATTTGGTATTTAATTTTAAACTTTTAATTAATTAATTTACTGAAGAAAAATTCGTCAGAAACAAATTTGAAAATTTTCAGATTTTTTGGCGCAATTTTCATTTTCAAAATTTGTATTTAATTTTTAATTAATTAATTTACCGAGGAAAAATTCGTCGCAAACAAATTTGAAAATTTTCAACTTTTTGGCATTTTTCAAATTCAAAATTTGGAATTTTTTTATTTTTAATTATTTAATTTACCGAGGAAAATTTCAGAGGAAACAATTATTAAAATATTATTAATATTTCGTCGGTAATTCCTCGAAAAACATGTGTCAGTTGTGCCAGTCTGCAAAAATGCTTTCATGTGAACTTTTTCCTCGGTAATTCCTCGGAAAATTTCTGACACATATTTCGTCGGAAATTCCTCGGTAATTCGTAGGAATAGATCCAAATTTCCGATGAAATTTTTCCTCGGTAATTTCATCAGAAATCACAGTTTCTAACGAATTTAGTGTGTTTTTCGAGGAATAATTTCCTAGGAAATTTAGTGTTTTCTTGTAGTTTAGAGACACATTATACATTTTTTCGCTCTAATTTTTTGTCGCTATTTCAATTTTTCAGGTATTAATATTTAAACTAAGTGTGTTTTATGAACAATTCATTATTAACTCAGTTATAAAATATGAGCAAAGTGAGTTAAATTTTTTTAATGTATTTAGACCAAACTTTGAACCAAATACATCAATTTTATTTGACTCACTTTTACTTATATTTTGTAACGGAGATAGTAGATTATATGACAATTATATCCGCCAAATAAGATGACATATATTTAAGTTGTTTGATTTACTTATTAAAAGAGAAAGTGATCAAAATTTCTTCAAAGATAAAATTTAGCTCTCCGCCAAACTAGAGGATTTGGAGGGGAGATAATATTTCTTTTACATTTTGACTTTCATCATGATGTGCTTTTTTTGATGTCATTATTTTAAATATTACATTTGTAAAAAAATATAACTTTATATATTTCAACAATTTAAATTTCTCTCCACCCCTCGTCGAACCAAACACAATTTTTCTATAATCTCTTCTCTCTCTCCTTCGCTTCCCTCATCTCCTTTAAAACCGATTATTCTTTTCTCTAATCCGTTGAACCAAACAAACCCTAAGTCTTTGGTTGGTTAGGAGATGTTCTACAAATATTATTCGCATGAGAACATGCATTGCTGCCCCACCTTTGCATGTACCTCTTAAAAAGTTTTGTCTATCAAGAGTCTAAGACACTTGTATATAGCTCTAGCTTTGTATTTTGTTTTATAATATACTGCATCCGATCACATTTATAAGCAAAAAACAACTTTTTAAGTTTATTGGATAACTAATGTATGTGGTCTATATATAGACCAAATACATTGGTCGTTTAATGAATTTAAAAGGTTGTTTTTTGCTTATAAATATGATCGGATGAAGTATGTATGTAGATGATTGTAACCGATCCTAATCCTTTGTTGCTACATAATTTTGTTGTTAAAAGTTATTTAGGAAGCAAAATTCCTCAAACGTCCTCCAATTTGTTCCTACATATAGTTTTGATTACTTTGTTCCTAAATAGTTTTGATTTTACATAGTTTCATGATGACATATTAAAAGTAAAGTAGAATCAAACAAGAAATTGAATAGTGTATCTAGTTTAACATGTGTAGTTTGAGAGTGTGATAATTAAGACCGTACAACAAATTAGGTGCACACTTGCTGGGTATTCTCTATGAATTAAATCAACACGATCCACCACAGGGGTTAATCTAGCCAAACTCCTACAACATGGCGAATAAGGTTTCAATTGTAATCGAAAGAGGCACTACATTTGGTGTCTGATAGGCTAAAATAAAATTATCTTAAATAGAAGAAACTTACTGAAAACAAAAAAAAAATTAACCTGATGCATGAATGGTAAGCTTCCTTCTGTATATCAAATAATCAAGTTTCACTGGTAGAAAAAATAGAATCAACCAATGGGTCCAATAGGGTTAGAATTAAGCAGAATGAGCCAGACTTCCACAACATAGCAAATCAAAGTTTAAATTCTAATTGAAAGACGTACTCACAATAGAAAAAATTAAATCAACCGATGGAGTTGGAATTTAGCGGAAGAGACTAACTAGACATCCACAACATGACGAATTAAGATTTGAATTCCAGTTGAGAATGATGTCCATCTTTAGTGTCCGACAAAACTTAAATATGGTTATCTCTAATGGATGAAATGGAAAAGAAAATAAAAGTATTCAAGTACCAAAATTAGATCAGACAAATAAACCCGTTGCTATTTTTTTTCTTCTTCTTGAAGAGCGTTACTAATTTAGTCAAATGTTTTGTTAAAATAAGAGACATGTATATCTCTCTAAATTTCTTACGCTAGTTTATAAATTTCCTAGTAGTGATTTACTATTATTAATGAAATTACCATTATTTTTATCATAAATCAACAGTTTAGCAAAAAGAAGATCAATAACAAAAAAAATATAACAAAGTTAAAGGAGGAAAACGAGTGGCTAATCATCTTGAATATGAGTCATGAGACTAGAAATAATCACAGTATAGATTTCAAATATGTATAATTAACAATTAGTAAATTTAAAATTACATTAATTGTCATATTCTAGTACAATTCCATTGGCTTCTCTTTTTCTTTCCATTCTATGAACCTACATGGTGAAAACCTAACCTTGTATTCCGTAATTGTTTCAAGCTTAGGTGACCAAACCTGATCCTTAGACTTCACAAGTGCTTCATAATGTTTTTTCAACTCAGGAGTACTACAAAGGAAACCGTTGCTATAAGGTGTTCCATTATTATTCATCTCTTTGTCACCATAGATGAGACCAGTTATGAACTCAGGCATGACCTTAATAACCACCCTTCCATTGGAACCTTTCAAATATTCAAAAGGACACTTTCCAAATTTGATAGGAGATTTATTAGGGCAAGATCCAAAGGCTGAGATTGAAGAAACAGAGAGGGTTTCAATAGCAAAACGGTCAATAGGTAGAACAAAGTAGGTTTGACCAAGCATAAGTTCATCATCTATGGATAAAACTGGAATTGGATGTCCTATAAAGAATGAATCTGCATGGCAAACCATCATTTCGGGGAATTCAAACATTATTTCACCAGCTATATGTTTCCCTTTCAATGATCTTGATGTTCCTTCCCAAAATATGAGATTCACCACTGATGATGATGAGTTTGTGTTGTGATTAGGGATGGGAATAGGCCAGGCCGGCCTACAGGGGCCTACGACCTAGCCTATGACAGGCCAGGCCAGGCCAGGCTTTTTTCTTAAATAGAGAAGGCTTAGGCTTTTTTAGAAGCCTATTTAGCTTAAAAGGCCAGGCCACAGGCCATTCAAAAAGCCTCTTAAGCCTATTAGGCCGGCCTATTTAAGTAAATATGATTAATATTATTTATTATTATAATATATTTTGTACTTTGAATTAAAATATAAATTCGTTAGTAATTTAAATTTATTAGTATACATTAATTTTTAGCATATACAAATGTATTATTATAAACTAGAATTGAAATATGATGCAATATATAGTTAAATTCCCTAAAAACTCATGTTGATTACTAAAAGAGAGTTTAATCTAATTGATCTATTAGTTCGCTAGTCTATTTAAACTTAGATCACATTGCTTACTTAAAGATGTTCATATGATATAGGCTTTTAAACAGGCTAGCAGGCCTTATCAGGCTTTCAGAAGGCCAGGCTCAGGCCTCAAAAGTAAGCCTATGACAGGTCGCAGGCCAGGCTTAGGCCTTAAAAAATTTGGCAGGCCAGGCTTAGGCCTTGCAAAGCCTAGCTCGGCCTAGCCTATTCCCAACCCTAGTTGTGATTAAAGCATAGAGTGATTGATGCGTTTCCCATTTTAAAAAGATGTATTAGAGAGATGTGTTGAGACTTTCTTTTAGGAAATGTGAAGCCTTTTGAGATTGGAAAAAAGGATTATTTGGGTATATATAGGGATGATGGAAAAATAATTTGACTTTTTAATTTAGATCATATTAACTTATTTTTATTTTGTTTTTTAGTTTATACCCTTTGTAGTGGGGTAATAGTTGATGATGGGTCGGTGGTCTGGTCAGTTATGTCGGCTTTGAACATCTCTCTATCTCTTAATATGATGTGTGGGAACTTTTAGGACACACTATCTTGTGCCAGGCTTGTAAAAGCAACCCACACGCACATCACAACCACAACCTTTGACCATGGCTAATTTCTTCTTATTATATTAATTAATATATTCATACCTAAAGTTGCTTACCTTTTTCCTCTCTAATTGATATAATACACGGAGAAGAAAAATACATATTACTATTTGTGAACCTAAATTAGGTGGGAGAGATATTGTAATATGTATACATCGAAGTTCCACACTTATTTATCATAAGGGATGAAATTCTTACCATTAATAAAAATACTTGACAAAGAAAACATCTTAATCATTTAAAATACAATACTCGATCAATTTAGTCCCTCATATTTATGAATTAAAATAGTGCATAGTTCTTTAAATTAAGGAATGCTATTCAATTTAATTCTTCCATAAAAAAATTCTTGATGATATATGTTTGCGATGAAGACTTTGGAGGAGTTAAGTATAGTTTGTTACAATATGAAAGTTCAAAATCTGAAAGTTACAATATAAAAGTTCAAAATATTTATACCTATAACTTTAATTAAAATCAAAATAATTTTAATGAAAATTTCATAAAAATTAATGTTCGTAATTTATATACATTAGCACAATAAAAACATCGGACTAACGGCATGTCAGAACACTAGGTTGTTATAATAGTCTTTTGCTACATCAAAATAAGCATAATACAGTCAACTCGGCTTATCACTACTTCACTTCTTTGGAAAATGGTACAACTCAAGAATCTTCAGACATTATTTGAAACAAGGGAGTTCCTTTAAAAATCAGTCTTTTTGATTGGCGCCTTCTTCAGAATCACATTCCAACTACTAATAATCTTTTCTGGCGGGCTTACTTCAGAATCAGCAACAACAATGTGTTGGTGGTTGCGGGTCTAATGAGAATATTCATTATTTGTTCTTGCATCTGCATTGTAACTTCTTTGGATCTATTTGGACATTGGTTTGACATTAGCTAGGTTATGTTACGGTGATTTCCGACCATTTACTTCAATTCAGACATTTATGAGGATCATCAAAGCATCATCGGTCAGTCATGCATCTTTTATGGCTTTCTTGCATATAGGTTATATGGAACGAGAGAAACGATCATATTTTCAAGCACAAGGAGCAATCTCTGCATCAACTGCTCGACAAAATTAAGTTTCAGACATTTTGGTGGTTAAAAACGAAATATACTACTTTTATTTTTGATTATCATTCTTCGTGGCTTAACCCAATTATGTGTTTGGGAGCTATAACCTAATTTGTATTTTTCTTTCACTTTTTGTTCCTTTTGTTGACAATGTAAACTCTTGGTTTAGCATTTTCTTCTTGACACACCTTGTGTTGGGAAATCTTGATTCTTTGGTACTTTAATTTCATTTTACCTTCTTTAAAAAAAACAACCATAAAACTTTTAAACAGTGTTGCAAAATTTATAAAAAAAAAAAAAATATGACGAAATAGATTGTTTTTGGTTGAATACATAAATTGATTGTTATTCTTCTATTTAAGGGACCATATAACTATTTTGCAAATTTGAAAGAGTAAACCGACCAATTGTTAAAATTTGATAGACTATACCTCCATATAGCAGTAGTAGTATTTAGGATTTTACTCCTTTAGGGGGTTGAGATTGGTTCGTGTCTTTAGACATTTTGGTCTATATCCTAATCAAGTAAGTATCTCATTTTTATCACGTGATTGAACTGCACAATAAAGTGCTTTGGAATATACCGTTGACTCAAAATGTTTAGATTAATAATTATAAGAGAACTATTCTCATAAAATCAACTATAGTATTTGGATTTTTTTTATCCTCTTATATGCATTCAATATTTTTGTGCTTAATCCGTATATTACACGGTAGATGGCCTACCACTAGAATTTGGACGTTCAACATCGAATCTAGGATATATATATATATATATATATATATATATATATATATATATATATATATATATATATATATGCTATGATAATTATTAGATTTTGAGTCTAATTCAATTCAAACAAAATTCGTTTGTAAAATGAAGTGTGTTCAAGCTTAATAATTTCATAAACTCTTATTTGGTACTAACTATCTCAACTGAATTTGTATTTCTTTCCAATATATATCATAGCCAATCGGTAAATAAGTCCCTTAAAAAAAGTTTCATAGCCAATGGATTATTAAGTATTTAGTTAATTCTTTTAAAAAAAATTAATTGTTGATTCTAATTAACATGTCTTTATAATTTTGCATTTAACGTTTTTTTTTCAAGTGGCCTGGTAGTTAAAATTTATTTTTTAATGTGAATAATTAGGGTGTCTGAAGTTAGAACCCCGACCACTGCATATTATAAATTAGGGTCTTGCTAACAAGTGTTCTAAAATCAGTTGTTAATGAAACTAAAAATAGTAGTTTTGCATTGAAAATAACAATTTTTTAACTTTTAAAATGTTGAATTCACCACTTTTAATCATTTCTCAACATGATATTTCTATTTTTGTTTCCTTAACCAATGCCCCAAGGACACTCTTTAACATTTTCCTATAAATTATAATGAATTGTTCATACAAATATGCTCATGGGGACAATTTTGTATATATCTTATAAATTTTTTTTATTTTTTATTTTGCATATAACCATATGCAAATGTAGCTGTATATAATTCATTCTTGAATTAAAAATGTTAATACGAATGATCATATAGATTTAACTTTTTTTTAAGAAATCATATAGATTTAACTTGTAGACTCCAAATAGATCCATATTAACAAAGGTTCGATAATTACGAGAAACGCGGTTTAAAAGAATCAAACCTAAAATCTCTACATTTAGCTTAACTATGTAAAACTCAAGTAACATGTGATGTATTGACATTTCAATATGATTTTTTTTATCATTTTTCAACGACTTCCAGTCAGATCATTTTCATAGCACATCACATTATCATGTTTATTTATTTATGTAAACAATTAACCACCACATGACTGAAGTCATCAAAAAATATAAACAGATCAACCCAATAAAAGTCATCCACAAAGCCATGTACGCTTAATTGTTGACGCTCTCCAACACATGATTTGAGAACTTTAATTAAATTAATCAATGAGCCCACCTAATTCATTTAATAATCATTACTTAAAGCTAAAATGAATACTCCCTCCGTTCCTTTTTAATTGTCACTTTTGAAGAAATTTTTTGTTCCTTTTTAACTGTCACTTTCAAAGTTCAATGCAACTTTAAATATTGTTTTACCAATATTATCCTTAGTTATTTATTACGGAGAGAGAAATATATGAGATGATATATTAAATGAATAAGGTTATTATAGTAAAAATATAAATTATTGTATCAAAAGTAGTGACATTTATAGTTTGTCTTGGTTTGTGTAAAATGTCAAAATGTGACAATTAAAAAGGAACGGAGGTAGTACTTCAAAATAAGTAGTTGTTCGTTTGGTTCTTTTCCAACTAATTACATTTTTTCCCATAGACACATATTAGTCGAGTACGTTGTTGTTGTCGGTTTAAGACCAAGCTTATAATTTTCATGTGCCAATTTGCTACTTTTCTTTCCTTTCTTTTTCAGAAAAGTCAAATGGCAGTTTAATCTGCGTAGCATTTTTGCCATACGATGACATAAAATAAAACAAAATTTTTCTTTTCTGCTTTCTAAAATTCGTTGTGTGCAACTATAGCCATAAAAAAAAAAAAATCGTTGTGGGCAACTATAGTGAAGCGCACTTAGTATCTTTGATGAGACAATTTTTGTCGTATTGAAATTTTAGAGTATATTGTTAAACTAGATATAAAATCGAGATATTGGTAGTAGCTTCCAAGTGTGATTCTCTTTCTTTAAAGACTTATGTTAAGGAAGAAACTAACTATGTCCCTTAACTAAAGTTCTTTAATTACTCTAAAGATTGTTAAGTATGATATTTTTTGGGTTTTGAGCTATTGAATTAAGAAATGAATGCAAATAAAGATAAAACGCATAAGTAAAGAGATAAAAACGTACAAATAGCTTGGGTTGGATTGTGTGGCCAATAAAATATACAAGATGAGTATTTATAAGCAAATCTTAGTTCTACTAGCCAAACGACATGACCAACAGTGATTAGCCTTGTTCGATTAATTGTGTGGATAGTGCGTAAGTTTTCACTCGCTAAGGGGGCATGTAGTGCCCTAGGTTCGCCTTTTTCACTTCACGACGTAGTCCGTTGGCATAGTCCAATGTGCGCAAACTCCCTTGAAACGTGCATTTGTGTTCATTGTTTCTTCCAGTTAATGACACTACATACATGGAGCACTGGTCACATGTCTCATTGTCTAGTTCTACTGCATTTTGACTAAGTCTAATGTTTTCATGACCTTCATATTTCTTAGTAGACCTGAGAAAAAACTTGTTGACTCTTGTTTGGCAGTAATAGCGCTCTCTAAACCTGCATATGGTTGAGAAAAATTCTCATATTTTTAAATCACCTATTTGGTGATTTTAACTAATAACGTGATTATTTTAATGTGCTTTAGCGTTGATTTTAATCATATGGTAGTAAAAAGTAAGCTAACGTTTTGTCCCCGTGAGCATAGTTTAGTTGACATAGACAATACATTGTTATATGCAAGGGTCAAAGTTCGAATCTCGGATATCCCACTTATTCATCTTAAAAAGTGAATTCTAGTCACTAGGCTACTTGACAAAAAAAAGTAAATTGTCCTTTTAAATTTTGAAAGAAATTTCAAATTAGTCTATATTTTTTTAAAAAAAAATGCAATTGGTACTTATAATTTTTCAATTTTGCAAATTACTTTACAAAATTTAAAATTTTACAAACTAGTTCCTATTATCATGGATCAAAGTTGACCCTCAACTTTTTAAAATTTCATATAAATAACCCAACACAGTTTTAAGTTTGAGAAATTTTATTATTCTATCCAAATAAAATATTTAGAAAGAAGAAAATTCATTTGAAGGATTTGAATTATCTGAAACTCTAATTTCACTATAATTTTTTATCACCTAATCTGAACACGTGAGTTACTTTGAATCAAATGATGCACTACACAAAAACACTTGAGTGAGATGGTGATCAATCTTTTCCAGCTTAACCATATGTCTTAGTTTTGAATTCAGCCTCACAAATACATATTTGTTAAATCTCTTGAGGCAATATTTTGTCACTCATTATGTTCCTACTCGACTCGAGAGATTAGTCTTTACAGTTGCGCACAAATTATACATAATTTAAATTAAAATGATAAACTTCGTACATGGTTAAGAAAATGGGTTAGGAGACATATAATAATTATTACGACCTAAACAAATTAAATAGGACGATAACCAATATAATGTGACACAAATAGTTTTTTTTTTTGACAGATAGTTGATATGTGAATCATTTTAACCATTTGATCAAGAGTTTGATCTTTGACCAATGTGTGCCAATTTTTTATATGGACCTCAATTATCTCAAAGAGATTAATCTCCGTTGTTACACGCCGATGATATTTTAGTTTACCAAAAGAAATAAATAGGATTCGAGGTATCACTTCTTTTTTACTCAAAGATGTAAACACTTAAAAATCTATCAATAAATTAAAACTAGACATCTAAGAGTATTTAAATGAGATGACGCAGATTTAGTTCAACTTAATCATATGTCACAAATTTGAACATGAGTAATGCTATAAGATTGCGATGGCAAATTTATACGAAAAAAAAAAAGAGAGTAGATTTGGAATCCTTAACTTTATATCGGAACGTGAAAAAATTATGCAGTATCTCACAATACTCTTGCATATTATTCATTTAACATATTAAAAAAATTACAAATTTAAATATTCATTTAGAAAATGTATATCAAACCAACGTGACCTACGTACGAGTCATATATGGTTCAATCAAATCATGAACAATTAAACCAATTCTTTTACAAAATGATTTATAGTTCTATTAAATTGTGTATATGGTTGATTTCAGAGCGAATGGAGGTTTTATTTTTGCTGTCGTTGTCTACAATTCAAAGGTTGTGTAGTACTTCCAAGGAAGAATGTAGTGAGTTTATATTTATAGTCACAAGGGGTTCAGTTTTTTTTTTTTAAACAACACCCATTTTTTTTTACAAGAGGTACTACAATACAAAGATGAACAATATTTTTACATACTCATAAGTTGTAACTACCCCCTGAAGAAAAAACTCTATGGTTCAATACACCATTCGTGAAAGGCATGGTGTTTTTGGTGTCATCCCTAGAAACCATCGACATGGTGTAACTAAAATGTTAACAACACATATTTTAACATACTCTTTTCAACATACACTCTCTAATTGATTGAAATTCAAATGAATCTCACTAAACCATGTAGGCTCAACACAGATTTACTAGGACTCATTTTAAATCCACTCAATTAAAGAGAGTGTGTTAGAATGTGTGTTGTAGACTTAAATTTGTAACTAAAATGTAACACTTATAAGTCCTTTTTAGTTTTATTTCACCCAAAAAAAAATGTTAATAAAGACCTCCCACACTTCGATCTTGATTGATCTAACAGTTGAAAATGATTTTTCCTCGTGGACCACCTGTATTATAGTGGTCCATTTCCCATCTTCACATTACTACTATCTAAAATTGAGAAAACGTTTTAAGGTCAATATATTTGTGTGCTTAGGTAAGACTTCCAATTATTAATTGTTGTAAAATACGTACATTAATATCTCAAATAATTGTCTCATCTTTTTTTAACCCTCACAATTTGTCTCATCTTTCTTGTAGTTATGGACATGTGACAAAAAGTAAAGCGACAGTTGGGAGCTTTATTATTTTAGGGTCATGTTAACCGGTGTCCCGGAGCACTGGTTAAGAAACCAAAAAAAGAAAGTTTTAAATTAAAAGTAATATTTTTTAAACATTTAATGAGTTGACTGCACAAGTTTCAATGTAACATTACTATATTTGTTTCCTTAACCAGTGTTCCGGGACACCGGTTAACATTTCTCATTATTTTATTATTACACACAAAAGGTAACGAGTCAAGACGGGTGATTGTGGCCTTCTTTTATTTATAAAAATTAATTAATTAATTAAAATTATGATCTGGACAAATGATATATTTTTTTGGGGCAATTTATTTAATTTAACAAACGTTTTTAAGTAAGGAACGGGATTGATATTCGAGGAACGTCCAAAACCGTTATTTAGGAAAAAATAGGCCTCCTTGACTCGGTGGCCAATTAAGTTTATAGTTATTTTTTTTGTTTTCGAGTGTGACTTGAAATCATGAACAAGTTTGTATGTGTCTGTTACTTACTCCTACTCTGGATTTTCCCATTTTAATATTATAAGACAGCATGATAAACGAGATCATATATAAAGCCGAATAATATTTGGCAATTATTATTGTTCTCATTAGCAATTCATATGAATTAGCAAATGCTAATTGACTATGATAATACTCCTTTTGTTCCAAAATATAAGCAAAAATGAGTCAACATAAGTTGATGTATTTGATACAAATTTTGAACAAAATACATTAACTTTTGTTGACCATTTTTGCTTATATTTTGGGTTGAGGGGATATATGAATGGTGTCGAAATAAATCAATTTTTGTACACCGATATAAAACCTTTAGAAATTATATTTAATAGTTGCACTAAAACAAAGAAATCAAAGGCATCCTACAAGGCCTAACAAAATGTTGATATTTTTTGGTCAAGAATAAAATGCCGATATACTTATATGTTGGCCAAAAGCTTGAAATCTTGATAAACTATGTTCTTATACATTTTATCTATACGCATATTATATGCATGACAAATAATGATTGTTCTTTTAAAATAAAAAACTTTATTAGTTAATTTAGTTTGAATCTTTAAAACATTGGCACCTTAGACCAAATGCAATGGTGGTGTTGAATTGCAATTTCAACATGTGGATGTGGTGCAATGGTGTGATTAAGGGTGTTGAATGGTGATGTGGAGGAAAAAGGAGTTGAAGCAAATCAACACAGTTGAAGCATGTCTAGTACAGACACGTGGCAGCACGCAGATGGATGAAAGAGGCGCGTGTGCCACACGCGCGGACAAGGGCGCGTCTAGCGCATGGACTGAGAGAGAAGATGGTTTTTGGATTAAAAGGTGACACGTGTACAAATCTGATTGGCTGGATTTTTATCATCTTAATAATTTGCACTCAATTATTTCATTGCAAATTATTTTTTTTTAATTTTTTTTTACCAAAATTCATGATTTTTTTTGCTCTACAAATAGAGACTTGGTTCATTTGATTTGGATACAGAAAAAAAACCAAATTTTTCACTATCTTAATCTTATTATCATCCTCCTATTAGCTTTTCTTTTGAAGTTTAAACTTCTTTTTAGTGAAATGAATCCCAATAATAATAATTTCAACACCCATAATTCTTCTAATTACCCATTTAGCTACCAAAATTCCAACAATTATCAACATCCAAATCAATTTTCCAACCAACGTCCTCAAAACATGTCTAATTATGGTTTTGCACCAAATTTCAACCACTCATCCTCTGTTCCAAACTTTAATCCATATTATGGATCTATGATGGGATATACATCTCAAACACCCCCGTTTAATGGTTATATGCCAATGGGGAATGAAAATTTTCCGAGTGTTGGTGCACCTGAATTTCCTGAATTTTCAACACAAATAACTCTTGGTGGCATGACAAGTGCTAATGAAGTCACTTCAAATCCAGAGGATTCAACTCCTAAGAGCAAGAAAAACCAGCAACCAGCATGGAACACTGAACAAAATTTGGTGCTAATTAGTGGGTGGCATTATTTTAAGTGTTTATTATTTTAATTTAATTATAATTGATAATTGTAATTTTATGTAATTATAAAAACAAAAATATAAAATTAAATAAGAATATGAAATAAAAAGAGGTGGGGTAGAGTGTTGAATGAAAAACCATTAGAGATGATATTTGTTGAATTATTATGTGGAAGAGAAAGAAAATAATGTGGAGTGTTGGAAATTGAAAAAATGGATGTTGAATGATTTTGTCATCGGAAACTGTCAGTATTTTTCTTTATTACATCGTATATATGTAAAGAAAATTCAATATGTTGACTTTTCTTTCCTTTTCATGAACATTTTTTATTTAAGACATGACATAGTACAGTCGCTGACTCTTTTCTCTCTCTCCCCTTGCGTGAATATTAATGATTAGCAGTGTTTGTATGAACAAGTTCCCCTCCAAAAAAAAAAAACTATGAACAAGTTATATGCTTCTTTTTATGAGATGAACAATTTTATATGTTAAAGTAGCACATGATTATGGTTGAATTTTGATCATTAAAAATTACTTATATTTGTGCGAACGTAATAAGCTAGGGTTTTTCCTTTCTAAAAAATTGAATGTACGCGTTACAACGGAAATTAATAAGTACTACTATAATAGATCGTAGGAACTTAATTTTTGAATACGCGTTTGGATTCACACCATTCAATGGTAGCAACCAGTATACAACACAACTAGATAAACTAATACCAACCTATGTTGATTCACTTGGCAAAGGATTCAACCCAAACTCTACATAGCAATGAGTTCGAATTCTACTGCATGATGTGAAGATTTCATTGACGAATAATAGATAAGTTTTTCGAATTTGTTAAATATTTGTTAAATTAAGTGATAATTGTAGTTATTATACGTATAATTGGATATTTAATTTTGCTATTAATTACTACATCCGTCCGAAATTATTATAAGTCACTTTGCAAAAACATTTTGTCTCAAAATAGAAGTTATAACAAAGTATCCCGCCTATTTTCTCAATCTTCAAAAGTTTACTAAAAAAAACTAATGGACTTTGATAGTGTGCCGGTACACCTTAAGGTTCTACATTGTTTGGTAATTGAGATCAAGAGTAGTTTATATACAACACTCACATTTCAAACCAATGAGACACCATTTATAAAGGACAAAATCTTGAAAGACTTACACCAAAAGCGGATCATACCTCGAAACGGGGTGTGTGTACTTGTGGGGAGCGGCCCATGAACTCTCTCCCTTAGCCTTAAATGGGGGAGGGAAAATTTTTGTGGTACACCTTAAAGTCCCACATTACCTGAGAATTGAGACCAATGGGAGTTTATATACAACATCCACACTCCTCAATCTAACGAGACGCCTTTTATAAATGACAAAACCATGAAAGGCTTACACCCAAAGCAAACAATACCTTGAAATGCGGTGTGATGTACTTAAGAGTAGGATCGAACATATCACTTCTTCAACATCAATGTGTAACCGCAGGAAAATGTATGTAAACTACACTCACAAGAAATTCTCATGAAAAATTTAATTGACCAAACTTTGATCATTATCATAGATTTTCGAATTGAAGAAATATTGGCAATTCATCTTTGTCCAATTTTCACAATGAATTAATGTTGATTTGTGATACCTTAAACAAGTAGTTTATCTCATGCTGGAATCAATGACATAACTTCAAAGAAAGGAATTTAGACATATGATTAGTAAACTACATTATCACATTTGTTAAGAAAATATCATCAAGGAAGAAAGTAACAAACAAAATCAAACAAAAAATAGCTGAGCTAACATCAGTGCCACATTACTCGCTGAAAGATTACAAATTAAAGGAGCTGGTACAAACTTTGAACCACTAATGCTGACCATAAATACAGTCTCAATTTTTTATTTATTTTTGTTTCATTAAAGTTGTAAATTTTAACAAGCAGCTAACCATATGTAGTGAATAGTGATCATGAGCTTCAAAAGAAAATTTTCAAACTGAATTATTCAATAATTGTTAAATAATTAAAATATATTTGCAATATTAAAAACAATATATATGCTTGTTTTTATTACTTAAGCAATTAATATCAAGTATTAAACAATTTACTATTATTACAATTTACAGTTTGAAAGAGACTGATCATATCAGAGATAACAATTGTTAGTCAAACAGCAGAGGAGGAAATATTATTGTATGTATTGTCATACGTCATGTTTGCTAGCTCATCAAAAAAAATATAGAGCTCATCAAAAAATACGTCGTTCTACCTAGCTACTTTTTGATAGATTAACCACTATCATTAATATTTAAGTCACGATGAATTTTGAAAAAATTTCATGTTTAATATTTACTCCCTCCATAACAAAATATAAGCAAAATTCAACCATTTTAGTTGTATCTAATTATAAGCAAAATTGATTTTTTTTGTCATATTTAAAGATAATATACCTGAAATACCCTTACTTTAATTTTTTAAATGCACACACGTTTAACAACAACACCTTGAAAATATACTACTGTACACCACAATTAATGAGGGCAAAATAGGTTATTTAACTTAAATTAAATAACACAAACCACATTCCTTAAAAAATGTGAATTGGTCAAATTTGCTTATAAAAAGTTATGGAGGGAGTACATATTAAAGGTTATTGTCAAAAAAGAAGATACTTACATATTAGAGGTTTTACTAGTCTTTGCATTCTTTTTTCTAATGCTTAAATATTTAAGATTTTACTAGTCTTTGCATTCTAACCTGTCATATATCAACAATCAAACAATTATAACTTTTATCATTATAATTAGCTATAACTTGCTACTATAGGTACTCCTATGTTTTACTTTCATTATAAAAAAACGGAGTACTTCTTATGTTGTCTATATTGTATTCTATTCTCGATCAAATTATGTTACATTGCCATGTGGTAGTTAATTAATAAACGGATTATTTATACCCTAGTCCAAACATTGTACGAAATTCAAAACAAGTCCTTATCCAAGGCACAATAAATGCTGCTTTTAAATAATTTTGATTTGATTTTCTTTTAAATTTTGTTTTGAGGTTATTTACGTATACATAAAAAAAAAAAAGAATACGAACTTTTTTAAATGGAATTATTTGTATTTTCTCCTATACTAGTATATAATATCTTTATTTTTACGTAATTCTCTTTATGCAATAAATATTAAAGGCATTATTGACACAACAATAATTAATATTATAATTAATATTATATTGAACTAATTTCAAAATGACATTTAAATAAAAACAATTTTTTTCTACAGAAACTACAATAAAAAAGAAACAGAAAAGTAAACAGTCAAGTTTAGGTATACTTGTTTTTGCGGTTTGTATGAGAGTGGTTATTATTATTATAATTATAATTATAATTATTATTACTGCCAGTTTATATATAATCATAAGATTGAAAGGAACAGATGATTATTCAGTCAAAGACAGGGAAATTAAAGAGCAAATTAAAGATAAGATAAATACTAGTAGTGTATTTTAATTTATAAGCTTAGTTAGGATATGACCTCATACTTATCCATTTCCACAATTTATTTATATTTATCTATATATATATATTCAACCAAGATCTCGTAATGATCATATCATCCACAATGACAATGAAATTGTTGACATTTTGCCCATTGTTTTCTTTAAATGGTAATTGTTGGAATTTTTTCGGTGCTTAACCATTGAACATCTTCACCATCATTGTCAATTTCATCATTAATCTAACACCAATTGCAGCCGCAATTTTTTTTTTTTTTTGCATTTATGAAAAAGTAAAACAAGTGCCAGGTTGAACAAAAAGGTTTTTTGATTGCACGAACAAATATGAATTTGTCTGAACAAGCAATATGCATGGACATGAATTGCTTAACTATATAAGTCTTCATTCAGTGTTTTCTCGGCATAATATTGTTGTGCTGCATACACTAGTCAATTAAAAACAAATTAGTGCAAAGTAAATCTTTAGACAATGCAATGATGATGTCGTTAGAGTGTTTGAACTTATGTTCCCGTGGCCAAATCGTGGATTGACATTTTAATTGGGATGAGTTTCAAATTTGACCAAATATATTTTTGGGTTGTGCTTTATCCTTAAAAAACAGAGTTATTGATTTATGTTAATATATTTAAATATGCAGCAAAATTAAACTCAATTTCATTTAACATTTTTATAGGAAAGTGTTCAGAAGAGATGGGTCTCGGAGGCAGGTTTCAAGGCTCACATAATACTGATAAAGATATGTATAAATTACCAACCGACGAGATCTTTCCTTGCTTAGTATGAGTGAACTCCTTACCCACTAGACCAACATATATTGGCTCAATTTCATTTAATATTGAAAAACATACATAGAGATAGTTTAATAACTATCATTGATGATGTAGAAATATTTTAAATAAATCATCAATTCAATCTCTAAATTATCATTATCTCTTCAATTTAGAATGTGAACTACAATAATAAATTAAATAATTCTTAGAGTATGTGTAATCCGTCAATTTAGTCTTTAAAATATATGAGAATAATAACTTAAATGTAATTCATCCTTTCAAATTAAAACTTATATGTAGTTCATTTAGTATTAATTTAGGGGTAAAATTGAAAAAATAATAATTAAAGTCACATTGAAAACGCAAAATGTTAGGAGTACTTATTTTAGAGGGAAAATATTGTATGCTAAAAAGGACAGTTATTTTAGAACAGGGGAGTACAGTAATATTATTTCTCGAAATAACTCTAAAAAAATCTACATAAACTATATCATTGGACATTTAGGATTTGTTTAGGGTTTAGTTACATGGACAGTGTATAGTTCTTAATTTCATATAATAATGATGCTTATATCAAACGACAGTAAGCTAAATTTGAATGGATTTTACCCTAATTATGGTCAGAACCCATTTATGTGATTGCTGTATGTTATTTTGTTTTGATACGATGTGGCTGCTACTTTAATCTGAAAGGCTTTCTAAGATTTCAACTGCCAACCCATTAGACAAACTAGGTTCATGCATGTGTGTGATAATCATCATGATTAATTCATGAATTAATCTCAGCATTCAAGAGGGCAAAAGAGAGGAGATGCAGACACTCCCTTTGCGTGTTTTGTTGTTGCAATTGTTTCTTTCTAAAAATGATAATGATATTAATAGATATTTTAACCCTTTTTTGACTTAATATATTTTAACTTATAATAACTTGTACATACATTGTATTATCAAAATCTCGTTACTTTTGTTAAGGAAAATCTCTCGTTGCTAACTACTCCACTCGTTCTTTATATTTTGTATTGTTGTGTGAAATGAAATATAATTTTCTGTAAGAATTGTTAAAGATGCATCTACAACTGAGAGAGTATCCCTACATTTTCAGTACAAACCATAAACTTTAAATTACGATATTATCTTATTTTATCATACATTCTAAGTTTACAGTATAAATCTTTTAGGATGAGTTTGTCCAAAATGAGAAAATGTAGACGTGATTGGCAAGGCTAATTGACCCGTTCTATTTGAATGGATCCTACACTTTTTTATCTTATTTGAATTGATCCGCTGTCTAATTAAAATCATATATCCGGCGCTTGAAATTATAATCGGGCCTGGTCAGATAGCCCAATGGAAGCAAAAATTATAAATAAAAATAAAAACATGACTTTGGAATAATGACACCTTATTACATTTTCGTTAAACAATGAGCTGATTAATGGAATTGATCTTAGGTTTGATTTAAGAGTCGTTTTATTTGCATAAATTAATAGTTAATGATGATTTTTCTGCAACAAGACCGCAATAATCTGCACCTTGCTTCAGAAGGATTTTTCTGATCTAATACACGATATAATCTGCAGATTGTTCATCCATTCACATCACTTTTTAATCACCGAACTACTATGTGTGTGCAAATACAGGAACTAAAACCTGCACAGCTTACAATGTACACAATTCTAAGCAGGGGATAAGTAATGAAAAAGCATTAGAAGAAACTCGTGCCGCAATCCAGGCACTAAAAAATTGACATCCCTAGGGAGATATACCAACAAATTGACTTTAACAATATACCAAAATCATATAATATATGATTGATCATCAAATTTCAGAACGAGTTCGAAATTGGAAAAGCAACCCCATATGGATCACCTTAAAATAATGTCCCAATACAACTCGTTTGCTTTTTCAACTACCAAAAGGGCTGCAGCTTCATAATTGATACTTTTAACTCCCATGCTATGCTTCATAATTGCAATGACTTCAAGGCTTCCGTTTGAACAAAATTGAAACTATGAACCTCAAGCAACGTCATGTGAAATGCCTAATCAATTTGTGGTTAATTCGTAAGAGAATCAACATAACTAAAGCCGTTTAGCTCTTAAATCAGTAGTCCCAGCCCACGGTTGAGCTTACCAAACTCTATTACCTCCATGTTTAGTATTCAGAAATCAGAATTCATGGTTAAGCATACTTACAGAACAGTTTGTCTGAAGTTTGTGAAAGAAGGCCGAATCTCCCTCCAGTTAACCATACGCTTAGATGTTTAGAAACAAGGATGGACTGCATTTCCAATCATCCAAAACATATGTGCTTCTTCTGTTCAAATTGAAAGTAACGATATGTAATCTCATAGTTTGAGTCAACTACCAAAAATACATAATAATCATGCCCAATAACCTATGAACTATAAATGTTATGTTTACAAGCATGAAAAAGGAAGCACAAAGGCTTTCATAATTGCATAGTTACAAAGAAACAAACACCTCTCTATTTTTCCTATCTGACCAACCAAGGCTCAACTTACATGTTACAGCAGAAATGGCATGAACCAGAGTTGTGATTTATTTCGATCCACAGCATCTGGAGCAAGGAAAGGCGGAGGCATTGTTAACAATTATACATATCACATAACAATATATATCTGAATAAATCATCACAACGATACAAAATCAATGTTTACAACATAATGAAGCAAATTGTACCCAAAAATTAAAAATTAAAAATTTGGAAGCCCGGTGCACTAAAGCTCCCGCATACGCAGGGTCCGGGAAAGGGTCCCACCATTTTGGTGTATTGTACGCATCCTTACCCTGTTTTTTTACACAAGAAGTTGTTTCCAAGACCTTGAACACGTGACTTTTCAGTCACATGACAACAACTTTAACGTTGCGCCAAGGCTCCCCCTTCCCAAAAGAAAGAAAAAAAAACATAATGAAGCAAATTTAGATGACACTTAAAGATAGAACGTCCAACCTTCATATCAAAAAGTTATAACACACGGCTGTAAAATTCTGGCGGCTATAACAGTAAAATTCCTAGAATTTGTCATCTGGGACGAATCCCCTTTGTAGCATTTCATCATGGACACGGAATGCCTCTTTCATGTTGTCTTTAGAGACATATCCATTTATTAGTGATGTGTAAGTTGATTTGTCAGGATTGATACCTTTATTAATCATCTTATGTAATACTATCTCGGCCTCGTGCATTCTACCATGCCTAGAAAATCCACCAAGAATTGCATTGTATGTGACGAGATCAGGCAGCAGCCCTCGTTCTTCCATGTTATTAATCAAGAAAAAAGCTCGATCAAAGTTCTCTTCCTTTACAAAACTATTTATAAGAGTATTATATGTGATGCAATCAGGAGGAACTCCTTCCAAAACCATCGTGTTCAAAAAGTCATTTGCCTTTGACACATTGCCAGCACGCAAATAGCCTTTTATGATGGTGTTGCAAGTAACTAGGGTGGGCTTAATACCTTTTTCTTTCATTTCATCCCACAACCTGAATGCTTCAGACAAAAGACCTAAGCTGCAGAATCCATTTATCAAAATACTAAACGATATGTAGTTGGGAAATATTTCCCTGCTTATCATATCATGCCACAACTCCTTTGCTTTCTCCATTTCACCTACTTTGCAGAAGCCATCCATCAACGTATTATACGTCACGACATCAGGCTTAAGGCTCCTAAAAGTCATAGTCTCAAACAAACTAAGTGCTTTAGTCATGTTTCCATCCTTACAATAACCATGAATAAGAGTTGTTAGAGTGTAAAAATCAGGAAAAACTCCCCTTTCCACCATCTCCTTAAACAGTTCATCAGCATCATCAAGCATTTTACCCCTACACAGTCCATTCAACAGAGTATTATATGTAACCACATCCATAACACAACCCCGCTCCACCATCTCATTCCGCATTTTAAGCGCCCCAGACACATCATCGTTCCTACAATACCCATTGATAAGAATAGTATAAATAACAGTATCAGGAACCAACCCAACACCTTTCATCTTCTCAAAATACGCCAACGCCCGGCCAAGTTCCCCATTCCTCGAAAACACCCCAATAATCGAGCTAAAACTAATCAAATCAGGAACAACACCACGCTGCAACATTTCATTAAAGACCCTCTCCGCCTCCCAAACATCCTCCTTCCTACAACTCTCAACCAACATAGGATTAAAAGTCGCCGCATCAGGACACAATCCAACCCCCAACATCTCATCCAAAACACATTTCGCTCTCTCGTAGCTTCCCTCCTTACACAACCCATTAATCAAAGCATTATAGGTAAAAAGTCCTGGCTTCAACCCTTTACCCGCCATACAATCCACCAACCTAAAAGCTTCCGAAACAAGCCCCCGGCGACAATAAGCATTAATCAAAGTATTATAAGTAACAAGATCAGCATAAACACCTTTCCCCTCCATCTCAGACAAATAAACCCTAACATTATCCAATTTCCCATCTTTACACAAAGCATTAACCATAATATTCAAAGTATAAACATTTACATTATTCCCACTTTTAACAAAATCCTCATAAACATTCCAAGCCAAATCAACCCATCCAACTTTCACAATTGCACCTAAAAGCGCATTAAACGCATTAATCGAAAGACAAAAACCTCTTTTTCTTAACAATTGAAATGCTTCAGAACCTTCTCTTAATTTCCTAGCTTGAACATAAGTTCTTATCAATAAATCAAAAACAACTGCATTTTGGTTAGAACTAGAATTCAAACTCGAACTCGAAATGAGAGAGTCGATTACCTCGGCACGCGAAACGCCGCTTTTTCTAATGATTCTAAGGAGAAGAGATTGAGCTTCTGGAAGCTTCTTGGATTGAACTAGAAAATGGATCAATGTAGCGATGATAGATGGATTTGGAGACGTGGAGGCGATGGTTTGGATGAGATTGGGAAGGAGTAGAGGGTAGTTTTGGCATTTTTGGAGAAGTTGAGGGATTAGGGTTAGGGTTAGGGTTGAGTTGGAATGGAGAAGTTGGGTACGGAGGGAGGAGAAGTCGTTTTGTTTTAAGCGGAAAAGAAGCTTATCGATTAAAAGCGCGTTTGGGAGAGAAGAGGGAGAGGGTTGCTGTGAGAGAGGGAGAGAGGAGAAGGAGGTGTGTGAGATGAGATGGGGGGTGTGTGTGAGAATTCTGAGAGGGAAATGTGTGTGTCGGGGAAGGGTTAATCTTGTTGACATTAGAGGAATGTGCAGAAGAGTGTTGAGGGTTGGTGGTTCTGGGAGGGAAGTATCTATCTAAGTTACTATAAATCTTACGCAGTCTGATGGAAACTTCTTTAACCCTAATACTCATTTTCCCTCCTAAATCATCACATTAATGAGAAACTAACTACTACTAACACCGCCTTCACCAATTTAATTTTGCATGTTGCTTGCTACCTAGAGCCATGCTAAAAATAAATGCAAACAAGAAAAAATGTGCAAGACGCGAGGCTCTAGAAGTCATTGTAAAGCAAAATTGCACCGTCCAATGTGTGCTTATTCCTTCTTTTCGTTTTAGAATTCCGATTACTTTTACTCAAACAAATCAAATTCAAACAAATAACTCAACCGATCTCTTCCCCCATTGAGCTGTTCATCTTCCACCTCACTCCCAGACATTCAAACAACAAGAATTCTCCATGTCTCTCTCCCGTCCTCTTTCTCTCTTCCGTCATCAACAAATTAAAAACTCTCATTTGCCGTTGTTCTCTCCCTTCTCATAAAAAAAGCTCTCTCCTGTTGTTGAATCTCGAAATCAATTATGTTCTCTTCCTTTGTCGTTCAAGTTTGTGGATTTTGCGAAGTTTATTTCAAGGAAATCGATTTACCCAATTCTTCTCTCATCACTCTTTACATCCAATTTCCTTTTTCGATTCAATTCATTGCTGGTTGTTAACTGAAAGGGGCCTGAAATATGGCTCAGATTATTACCACTTATTGGCTACTTTTTTTGTATTTTCCTTTTTTGTAATTTGTTTCAACTAATGGAGGCTGGTGTTTTAGTTTTTCTGAATTTTTTTCTTACAAAGGGATTATGTAAGGTTTATTTCTATAACAGTAACAACTCGATGACTGCATTATAGGATGTATAGGCTCAAGGTAAACAATGGTTGTTTAATTTGTTGAAGTGTAACATTTTCTTCATAGGATTTATGTTAGCATTCATTTTAGTTTTTAACCAATCTAAAATATGTCTTCTATTGGTTTTTTACAGGTATGTTATTGTCTAATGAGGAAAAAAATTCATTTTGTTTTTAAGGTTGACGAATTGTTTAGGAGGCTTCATTCAACTTTGGAATTTTTTGTGGAAATTTCTGATGGTATTTATAGATTTCATATCTTGATTATTTCATTTTGAAGGTTTGACTCTTTTTCTTATAAATTTTTTCAAGCATTTAGAGATTCAAGAAATGCCACTAATTGATCCAAATCACTTTTTTAAGTGTACTATTGTTTTGTTAATTTTACTTTTGCATCCGCCATGTGTTTGTTTTAATGCTTATGTGAACTTTCACCTATAACTTGGTTTTTCAAGCAATTCCTTAAAAAATTTATTTTGAATATGAACAACTCATTATATCATAGTTCAATACATTGAATCATTTATTTTGGTTTTTAAAGTGACAATTTTTTATTTTTTTTGGCTAAAATAGATTTTTAACATACATAATTTGTGAAGTGCAAACTAAGAGACATTCTTTCGGCTGAGTAGGTTGAGGAGAATATCGAAGTGTTAGCGTGACAGTGGTTTCTTGGAAGAGTTACTTCAAATCTGTGTATGTATTATGAATGGACATGGGATCCTTTCAACTGCATGACAAGATGATTTTGTGCATAATTCAGAGTTGTTATTTTGGAAATCTATTGTGTTTTCTCAGGTGTTATGGCCTATGAACTACTGTTGTATAACAGAGTTTTCTGGTGTTACATTATTGTAGCAGCAACATGGATGAGTTTATTCTTTTCTTGGGTTTTGATTCGTCCCTACTTGATCCATTTGCAGCTTAGCGGCTTTTATTCTACTATTTGCTCTGGTATGCAAGTGCTTTAGTACAAAAAACATATTTTTAAATTATATTTATGTTCTTTGTTTAATACCACCAGCATAGGATGAAGCAAAGTATCAAATTCAAGTTTTGTTTGACAGGAAGAAATCTTACTTGATGTCACTGTGTTTGTGTTTGTGTTATGTTATATTGATTTGGTTGAAGTTTACATGTTGATCCAATTATGTCTTAAAAATTGATATTTTTCCAAATTCATTATTTCAAGCCACCTCATAATTTTTTTCTATATAAGGGTGTTCTAAAAAATATGTAGAGTGAAAAACACATGTTTTGTTATTTCAACAAGAAAGACACATGTTTTGTTATTAACTTAGCATCTGAGTAAGCATATTCTATTTATAGATTTGTTGCAGGTTGCAATTTTTTTCTCATCTAAATTTATAAAAACACATTGTCATAGAAAATGATGGTCAAATATTAACCCATTCACATTTTTAGCCTTCATTATTAAGTCACTTATACAAAAATTCTATTAATGAATTAATTTTTTTTTGCAGATCTTTGGACTATGAAAATGCATTAGAGAGCAAGACCTATGCCATTTGACATATATATGTACATGTCGGGTTAGCATAATTTCATCATGGCAAGCAACAATCGAGAGGCAATAGCTGCTCTTCTTGGTTTAAAAGGTTTGTTGATTATTGTGTTTAATTTACCATGAACATAAATGCAATCGTTTCTATTTATTAAATAAACTCACAAAAGCCTTTGTTTTCAATTTTGTTTTTGAATCTGCAATTGATACACATACAGATCAAATTGACGACGGTGTTGATTTCGACGACTCTATACCAGCAAACCTTTAAAAACTCCGAACTTACTTTAGAGTTTGACAACTTTAAAGTAAGTGACATTTGCTTATTGTGAGAGTTGCATTATTTTGTTGAGCTTTTGTTGGACTAATGAGGGTAGATTTTTTTTTGGTAATGATGAATATTTTTTCCCTTTCGTTGATTATGCAACGTTATCTTCATTTTTTAACTTGATCACAATCATACTTTCTGCTAAGAAAAAGCAACATTGCCTTATCACGATAGTTGCTTTATTTTGGTGAATTTTGGTTGCACTAATTATGATGATTATACTTATTTGTTTTTCTCTTTGTTGATTATGCAATTGCTGTCTTTTTTTTTTTTAACTTGATAGTAAGGTGTTTTGTTATATTAAGTAATTTAGTAACATGCTTTCTATTAGAACATATGTGATTAACTTTTTAGGTTTTGAGATGTGATTAACTAATATTGATCATTTGCAAAAGTAGAGATGTATGTATGCCTTCGGGAAAATCTGTGAGATTACCGAATATTGATCATTTGCAAAAGTAGAGATGTATGTAGTGTCTTTGGTAAAATTTCTTTTGTAAAAAATTATTGATCATTGTCCAATGCAACTAAGAGAATTTTGGATCAATTATACAATGTCCATTTTCAAATGTATAGTGAGGTTAAACATGTGTTGTTTGATCATATCAATAGAGTATTGAGGTTTTAAAGTGTTTTTTGTACTCCCTCTGGTCCTATATATAAGAAAAAGTTGGGCTTTGTGGACCCAACTTTATCTTATATAGGACGGGAGGGAGTATTAGGTTAGAACTATGTTTGCACGTATATTGAATTGAGGTGGTTGTGGACCAAATTAAGTGGATTGGTGATGGAATGGAGTAGTATATTGGAGTTGTACTATTTAATATAAATGCAAAGTAGTGTTGATTGTAGATTCTAAAAACCCCAACCTGCCTTTTTTCAAATTTCTTTGTAGGGAAATACAGCTATGACACGATGGCTTCAAGAAAAAACTTTTGATAAATATTAGGTAAAAAATTAGATTTTAAATCACAAGGTAACATATTAGTTATCTTTGTTGTTGTTTAATTTGATTATAAGATTTGCAGGGGCTGTCTACAAAAAGTCCATTGACGAAATTTTGTACTTGGATGCCACTTTGTGAGTACTTTAGTTGGATTTGTACGTAACAATGAAGATATAAATGATGTAGGTTGTACTACAAGGTTCTACAACGGTTTGCTCCATGTTTGAGTTTGATGGATGCAAGTGGCCGTCTTGGTTATGGTAACTATGAGAAGGTGAAGATAGATGTAACATCAAAAGTAGTTTAGAAATAAATATCTTAGAATGTTTGGCAGTTATTTTTTTTTGAAGAAGCAGAATGTTCAGAAAGTATGCAACTTTCAAGTTTTAATGTGTTTGTAATTGCTTTTTCAATTCTACCATTAGTTCAGTTATAGTTATAATAACTAAGGGGTTATGATAAATTTATTGTGTTTTATATCATTATATTTGACTATCTTATCGCAAACATGATGTGCATATCATACAGATGAATATTATAATAACAAATAAAATATCAATTGTTAAAAATGATTAAAGTTGTAAACTCTAATAGACCCGTGCGATAGCACGGGTCAAGAGTCTAGTAAGTAATGTAAAGGCTCTGTCTCCCGTGCGCATGTAGAATCGGTCTCGCACGGTGCGAGATGTTTAGTTACCTGGAATCACAGGTTTTTGTACTTCGTGTTACCTACTGAAGTGGGTAAAATGTAATTTAGAAATAATTATATAAATTATTATGTACATATCTGTCCTTTCCAAATTATAAGGCCAGTTTGGGATTTTCATAACAAAAATACTCATATCTTGTTTTTTAGACTCAGGCTTTTCACTTTCGATCTGTTAAAAAACATTCTTCCCTGTTATGCAAACTCCTTCTTGTTCATAATTTCATCATCATGTTCATATGAACCCAGACAAAGGAAAAGAAAAAAAAACACAAATTCATCATTTACAAACACAAAAGTTCATCCAAAAAGATTTGAAGATACAATCAATCTCAAATTTGGGAACCCAGTAACGTTGATGGACAAGACAATTAGATGAAATTCCTCATTTACTACTTTCTTCTCAATCTTTTTAAACCGAATATAATTGTGAAAGGAAAGAAGTGGAAGGAATTCCAATTTAATTAATTAGTGAACCCTTTGTTTGGATTTTATTGAGAAAGGAAAGAATGAAATAGAAAGATGCCCCGTTTATAATGAAAGTTAGTTCCCTGGAGCTTTATATCCCCATCAATAATTTATGTGTTTTTCTTGAAATTGATTGAGAGTTTCTCTTAATTGATGTCTAACGATCTTATATCCTACAAATCTCAGTAAAATCTTGCATGTACATAAAGATCGAGTCGGGTCGCAATACGGGTTGTAGAACTCATTTGCAGAGTGCGGGCGAAGAAGATGAAAGTTTTATTTTTTTTCCATTCTGCTTTTTGATATAAAAAGTTAATCAATAAATTAATTAAAAAATCATTTTTTATTTTTGGATTTGTAGCGCCACATCAGCACCATAACTTCAACTCGGTCTTTTTGTAACCTCAAGGGTAACTACTAAGAGCATTCACAATGAAGACACATTTTTTGGTACTTAAATGGGTCACATGTGTACACATCACTCGTTTATAATTTTTTAGTAGTAGTACCTAATAAATACTCAATTCCTCCAACACAGCATCTCACACAAATTTCTTAAATGAGACCCATTATTCAACTATCAATAATTTTATATCATTACATTTTAATTTTTTAATATTAAAAGCGTGTGGGTCCCGCTTAAGATTGAGGCTCTTAAGTGAGACTCTGAGTCTTATAAGACCCCGAAAAAGTTTCTCCCAATGGGGGTACCTAATAGGTATTGGGTCTTAAATGTTGAAGCCCCTCCCATTGAAGATGGTGTAACAATGCGAACATTTGTATGCTTAAAAGATTAATGTGGAAAAAAAAAATTAAAGTAATATGGTCTCATTTGGATTGACTTGTTTTTTTAGCTTATGAAAAATAGTTTATGCAAATAAATAAGCTTTTATGTTAATTTATAAGTTTTCACCAACAAAAATTGTATTTTCATAGCTTGTTTTTTCATAAACTACATTGACAAACTTATAAATAATACAAAAAAGTTCATTTATTTGCATGAGCTCAAAATAAGTCTTATCTAAACCGGCCCTATGTGTTACAAACCTCAAACTTAAAAGACATTTGGTGTAATTTAACAACAACAAAAAAACAATATACCAAGATATGTGCACAATTTTTTATGAACATAAATAAATATCGAACGGATGTTTTAAATCAAAATATGTTAGATTTCAATCTAATTAATGTTTATATTTAAATATTTATTTTGTAAAGGTCTAATTTAAATATTTTTTTTATTGTTGGAGGAATAAGATACCGATGAAGATTGAACATCTCTTCTCACTATATATATCCACTAGCATATTTTCTCGACGTTTTTTAAGTTACATATATAATATTATTAGTTGAGTTCATAAACAATTCTTATATCTCAGAAATGATAAAAGGAAAACATTACTCATATTACAAATTTACAACCCACAATTTACTAAATGAACTGTTAACATATATCCAAAATATAAAATAAATAAATCTTAGTTATGTAAGGTTAAATAATAATCGAGAGTATGTGTTTATAATGAACACATGTAAGAAAAAAAAATATTTTCTCAATGTATAAAATTGATTAAACAAAATATATATACTATTGAATGATTTATTCGAGAGAGAGGGGTAAACTACATATAAGCATGAGATGTTGGACAATCGGAGATTGATTTGGATGATTGTGGTCTCTCCATGAGGAGGGTTTTTTTGTCATGGGAGTATGACACGAATGGTGTCTACGTTGTCAATTTACGAAGATGTATATTAAATAAACCTTAAACCATCCATCTTTTCAAGATGGTGTGAAAATTAGTTTCCAATAGTTCCATAAAATAATTTTATATTATTTAATTATTATTAATCTTTTTAGACTGTTACGCTCGGTGAAGGAGGACATCATCCTGACCGTTGGTTATGTCCTAATTGAAATGAGAATGAAGCAGGAACTCGATTTTCAAAAGATCAGGATCTTTCGATGTACTTCATTCACCCAGACTATCCCCATGTTAACCTGGTTAACAAGAAAGGACACTGCTCCTTCAACTGAAACAGTCATAACCGACTTTCGGTGAAGGAGGACATCATTCCGACCGTTGGATAAGTCCTTATTGGAATGAGAATGAATCAGGAGCTCGGTTTTCGATGATCGGGATCTTCAGTTATATATAATTTTTATGTTCAAGATAATTTTCAGTGGATTCTCAGAGAATAGAAGTTAGTCATTCAAAGATTCTTGGAGAACATAAGTTAGTATTTCGAATATTCTATAGAATGAAGGCATGTCTTTGGAAGATTCTCGGAGAACGATAATTAGTATTTCAAAGATTCTCATAGAATGAAGGTAAGTCTTTGGAAGACTATTAGACAATGGAAATTAGTCTTTGGAAGATTCTCATAGAATGAAAGTAAGTACTTGAAAGATTCTCATAGAAAAAACGTAAGTCTTTGGATGATCCTCGGAGAAGGAAAGTTATGAAGGTGAGAAAAACATAAGAAAGGGGGAGTTGAATTGTGTTGGCTTTTTCTTAAAAAATGACTAGAACAAAATTCAGGTTCTGATGAAGTTCAGAATCTGAGTCTGAGGTTCTGAGTCAAAAGCAGAGTTTCAGAATCTGAATGAAAGTTCAGATTCTGATGCAGCGGATAAAGTGATAAAGAGTTAGAGAAGAGAAAGACACAAGCAATTATCCTGGTTCCTTCCACAACCCGAAAGTAGTCCAGTGCCCTTGTCTCTTACAAGAGATTTTTCACTATAATCCAATGATTACAAATTGCTCAAGCACAAAACAAGAGACTTCCTATGCTCAAACACAACGTAAGAGACTTCTAATGCTCAAACACAAAGTAAGAGACTTCTACACAAACAAAGATACAAAGTAAGATGTCTGGTTTGAACACTTGATATACTATCAGTGGTGTTCACAAAATATAACACAGATATCAGACTCTAAACTTAAGAATTTTTAAGATGAGAAAGTTTGTAAGAAATTCTAAGTGTTTGATGCGTTTAGAATTTGGCAGAGTATTGACACTTGTAAAATTCTCAGAGTCTTCTATAATTTCTTCAAGTCTTCATTCTTTTATATAGAGATAAGAAATAGAGACGTTGGATTAATGCCAGCACATCAATAGAGTCGTTTGAAGAAGCTTTGATCAATTACATTGATTTGTTGCTTTATTTGGTTCATGTACTAGGAGAAATAAGATTTGAAACCTTTCCTGAATGTGGAATGAACCGTTCTTCAGTAGGGGACAAGTTTGCAGAGTACGAGCAAACATGTGAAGGTAGTGGAGAATGTGGTTGTACAATTTGTCCTTTCTTGACAACTACAGCAGTTGACCTCTTTAAAAACCTTTAGAACTTCCATCGTAAAATTCTTTAAATATTTCAGAGTGTAGAATCTTCAGCTTCTCAAGCGTTGCTTCCATGTCTGAATTCCCAGCAAATTGTTCCAATTCGTCAGAGTCTGAAACTCCAGCTTCTGATGTCTCTTCAGAGTCTGACTTGACTTCAAAATTTGACTTGCAAATAGCTTCTCTTTGTATTTCCTTGCTCTTCATTTGTCCATTCAGAACCCAGGTATGATTAAATCCTTGTAAATTTTTATCTATGGTCCTGCACTCTTGAACAAATATTAGCATATCCAATTGATATTTTAATACCTTGTTATCATCAAAACTTAAAGAGGCATTGTTTAAACTTATTTTGTTCCAACAAGTTAGTATTTCAAATATTCTCATATAATGAAGGTGGGTCTTTGGATGACTCTCGGAGAGCGAAAGTTAGTCTTTGGCAGATTCTCATAGAATGGAAGTTGTTCTTTGAAAGTTTCTCATATAATGAAAGTAAGTATTTGGAAGATTCTCAAAGAATGGAAGTAAGTCTTTGGAAGATTCTTATAGAATGAAAGTTGTTATTTGGAAGATTCTCATATAATGAAAGTAAGAATAAAGCATGAACTCGAATTTCGACGATTGAAATCTTCAACATAAGTCGATCCGACAAACTATCTAGTTAGAAACCTAGTCAACATGGAAGGACACTTGTCTCTCAACTGAAACATACACAAACGACCAACGATATCAAATAAAATCATTCCGACCAAGTATATCTATACTATACATATACTTGTATCATATTTGTTACACGACATATTTTGTGTAGTGACAAAAAATATTGTGTTTGTTACACTTTTTTTAATATTTGAATTCACTTTTATCCATTATCTTTTTTAAATGATAAGAAAAAATCGGACATATATAATTTTGTTACATTTTAGCTTGCGCACGGGAGACAACACCTAATGTAAAATATCTTTTACTAGACTTTTGAGTTTTGACCAATTCATCGCAGCGAGTCTATTTCCTTTTTGAAAAAAAAATCGCAGCGGGTCTATTTATTAAAATGTATAAAAAAAATTAAGATTGACCTAGTTTGATATTTTTTTTTAACCAAAAAAATATCAAACAAATATAGGTCAATCTGCTACAAATATAATTGGAACAATTAATATATAATAGAATATATCAATACATTACCATCTTGTCAAAAAAAAATCAATACATTACCATAAAATGAAATTAATATGTAACGGAAAAAACATACGCTATAAGAGTGGGATAGCAAAATTGGGATGAAATGAAAAAAAAATGGAGGGAGAAATTGAGATGACATGACATAAAAAGAAGGGTAAATTACACTTTTGGTCCCTTAAATATTTTTCATGTTTCATATTGGTCCCCTAATTAATAAAAGTAACGTTTTGGTCCCTTAAATCCTTCTCTGTTAGTCACTTTGATCCCTTCCGTTAGTTTGTGTTAAAAAACGTTCACTTTTGGTCCCTTAAATATTTTTCAGGTTTCATATTGGTCCTCTACTAGGGGACCAATATGAAACCTGAAAAATATTTAAGGGACCAAAAGTGAAACTTGAAAAATATTTAAGGGACCAAAATTGAACGTTTTTTAACACAAACTAACGGAAGGGACCAAAGTGACTAACAGAGAAGGATTTAAGGGACCAAAACGTTACTTTTATTAATTAGGGGACCAATATGAAACCTGAAAAATATTTAAGGGACCAAAAGTGTAATTTACCCTAGAAAGAAGATTAGGGTTGCATGACTATCTTCTCATTATATATTACTAGAACATACGAGTCTTCCTAGCTAAAAAAAGACGCGAATAAAATTCAGCACTATCTGGTATATTTATATGAATATGTCAATTGATTAGATTGAATCAATGTAAGTCATACTTCATACGATGGGAAATACGATACATTAGTCGTATCATGGTCACATTAGGAATGTAGTTCGTTGCTATCATTAAAACACAATACATTAATATAGATTACAAAACATATCTTTAACACAAACTATCCTACATTACGAAATACTTCTTTGTATACGACATTAAAAGTCACATTGGTATCTTGACAATTTTCATCTGTTATAAGCATCTTCAATCCATCTCTGGAAGTAACTCTTGAAGTACCTGTAAGAGCGCCCATTGCTATGTCTCTATCAAATTTCTCGTTATTATGTCGTATCCTTAAACTATTAACCTCTTCACCGCCATCTCTTATTGCATCAAAGTCTGCTTAATCAATGATAACATATGTTACATGTTATGCTTCTGAATTTACTATTATATATAAGCAATACTAAAAGGTAATACTATAATGTATCACTAACTAAATCATACCTGAGTTACTTCGGATACCAGACTCTTCATGATTTTGACCACATATATACCTATATGAGGGGGCTTTTATTTATGTTGCAATATAGCATTCTTTATAACATGTATTCTAGGTCCAAGACGTGTATACTTTGTGTTGTTAATTGCTGAAGCTGCAACCATAATACATCACATATAATAAGAATTTAAATTCAACATAATTCGGTTTACAAAGGAGTACATGAAACTATAATAATTTAAACCTATAGTATTAGCATTACTTACTATTAGTGATGTCAGCAAAATGAGTGCACAAAACTCTTCTAAGGCTTCTTTGCCTCCTATGAAGATTACGATTCTCTTTAGAGGAATCTTGTGTATATGGCGTATGTTTGCATTTTTTTGTTCTTTTTCATTTCGTAGAAAGCTTGCTATCCACACATATATGACTAAGTTAAGGAAACTACATGTTCATGTCTTTGAAATGTTGTGTTGGTACTTTAGCCATATATATAGTGTGGCTTCATAGACCATAAACATATGTGGACACTGTTGGGTTTTTGTAGATTGGCTACATTTTGCAAAAACATCTACTAGCCAGATGCTGGAACAGATGTTGTAGCATATGGAACAGCATTATGTGACTTGTGCTTTTCGCGCCAGCTAGCGCTTTATATTTGTGTACGCAATCTTCCAAAGATTTGCCTGAAGATTTATTTTCCTCTAGCTTGCTGCTCAAGGCGCGTGTATCTGATTGAAGATTTGCTTGAAGTTTTATTTGCCTTGCTATTTGTTCCACAAGATATCATTCTATATTTGGAAGCTTTTTATTATTTTCTAGAAGATTTTCCAGCTGGACCGGACAATGTCCATGCTCTATTTTGAAGCCCAGACCCGTGTTATTTCAGTGTTATATATTTGTGAAGACAAACCCTAGTTGTGTAACTAAAAACCGTGTGTGTTAGCAAAGCGTGTGTTTAAGGTTTTTAGGGTTTCTTTTGTTAATTGTGAGCCTTGCTTGTATCTCCCTGATTCAAGCTAAGGACTGAGTTTGTTTTGAGTTGTAATTGTAAGCTGCTCCTAAGCTTTTAAGTACGGAGTGAGTATGTGTCATTAGAGTGTGTTTCACTTGGTGTGTTTTGCGTAGTTGATTACAATATTGATTGTGTTGTTGGTAGGAATTGAGACGGGGTCTCATATCTAGGAGTTCCTAGATAGAGTTGCCACTGGTAGGGTCTAGGTGCAAAGTCAAGTAGTGTGTCTGCGTTGGTCTTTTCACTAGAACTATAATAGTGGAATCATTCCTGGATTGGTATCCCCCAGAGTAGGAGAGTTGCTCCGAACTGGGTTAACAAACTCACTGTGTACTTTATATTTTCGCTGTGTTCATTTTAATTTGTGCCTTGTTACGCTGTGTTACTTTAATTGTAGTTCTGAGTAGACACGTGCTCGGACAGTTGTGCCAACATTGTGCACAGCATATTTCAGTCAGGTTGCCAGGAATTTCAATTGGCATCAGAGCAGGCACCCTGTTCTGTGTGGGTGAGCTCCAGGGAAAGAACTTTCTGGCTTAATGGATAAAGAAGGAGGACTGGTGAACAGACCACCCTTGTTGGATGGGTCGAACTATGACATTTGGAAATCACGCATGACAGCTTTCTTGAAATCTCTAGACAGCAGAGCTTGGAAGGCTGTGATCAAGGCATGGGTCCCTCCTAAAATAAAAGATGCGAATAATGTTGATACTGATGAGTTGAAACCAGAAGAGGAGTGGTCTACAGCAGAAGACACTGCAGCTATTGGAAACTCTAAAGCCCTGAATGCTTTGTTTAATGGTGTAGACAAGAACATGTTCAGGTTGATTAAACAATGTACTATTGCTAAGGAAGCTTGGGATATCCTAAGAACAGCTCATGAAGGTACTCAAAAGGTTAAGAAGTCAAGGCTACAACTGCTAACAACACAGTTTGAGAATTTGAGAATGAAGGAAGGAGAGAGTGTTCATGACTTTCACATGAATGTGCTAGAATATGCTAACACATTTGAATCCTTGGGGGAAAAGATATCCGATGAAAAACTGGTAAGCAAAATTCTCAGGTCCCTGCCTAAGAAATTTGATATGAAAGTATGTGCTATTGAGGAGGCCCAAGATATTGGAAATATGAAAGTTGATGAGTTGATTGGATCTCTTCAAACTTTTGAATTAAAGGTTAATGAAAGGTCTGAAAAGAAAGACAAGAACATTGCTTTCATCTCCAACACTGATGAAGATGATGTGGAGAGTAATTTAGATACTGATGAGAGCATCTCTGAAGATATTGTGTTGTTGGGCAAACAATTTAATAAAGTTGTGAAGAGGATGGACAGACGCCCTAGGACAAATGCTCCGGACAACAGTCGCAGCATCTATAAAAATGTCAACAATCAAAGGAAACCTAGAACTGATGACAAAATCAATCAAAGCAAAGGGGTGCAATGCCATGAATGCGAAGGTTTTGGTCACATCAGAACTGAGTGTGCAACGTATCTGAAGAAACAAAAGAAGGTGTTGACTGTGTCTTGGACTGATGAGGATGAATCAGAAGAAGAACCTGAAACTGCAAAACATGTGAATGCCTTGACTGGAGTGTGCACATCTGACAATGAATCTAGTGATGAAGAGGTAACATATGATGAATTGGCTGATTCTTACAAGGAGCTATATCTCAAAAGTGAGGAAGTTTGTAGAACTTTAGAAAAACAAAAAGGGACCATCGCTCTCCTGCAAGCTGAGAAAGACAAACTTCTGAAAATAAACTCAGACCTCAATGATGAGGTTATCTTACTTACTTCCAAGATTGGCAATATGAACAAGCAACTGCGGATGATGAACAAAGGTACTGATGCTTTAGACGAAATTCTGGAAATAGGACAGAAACCTGGAGATTCTAAAGGTATTGGGTTTGACTACAGTTCCTTGCCTCAGCAGAAACAACTACCAGTGAGACAGTTTGTGCCACCTGTTAATACTCATGATCATACTATGGCAAGACAGATGCCCCAGCATCAGGTGAGACAACAGGCATCAGGATATAGGCCCAGATCAAAAGGAAGGAATTATGCTTGGGTATGTCACTACTGTGGAAGAAAAGGACATATCAGACCTTTCTGTTTCAAATTATATGGTTACCCAGACAGGACCTATTCACCAAGACCTGATCCCACAGTAAAGATCACCAAGAGCAGTGGAAGCAGAAAAATGATAATTTCACAAGCAACACTATGGATCCTAGAAAAATAGAACCAGAAGCTGATGAGATTGCTCAAATTGCTCATACATCTCTGAGAGTGTCATCCAGAAATGATTGGTACTTTGACAGTGGATGTTCCAGACATATGACTGGTGATAAAAATTACTTGACTGATGTTAAGCCTTATGCTACAAGTTTTGTGACTTTTGGGGATGGAGCCAAAGGAGAAATAAAGGGTGTAGGAAATCTTGTGGAAGAGGGTCTACCCAAACTTGATAAGGTGCTTCTTGTGAAAGGATTAACTGCCAACTTAATTAGTATTAGTCAACTGTGCGATCAAGGAATGAAGGTCAACTTTACTAAGAGTGAATGCTTAGTTGCTAACAGTGAAGGGGACATCCTGATGAAAGGTGTTAGATCAAAGGACAATTGCTACTTGTGGGTCTCTCAAGATAAAGCAAAGTTATCTACTTGTCTAATAACCAAAGAAGATGAAGTTAAGCTATGGCACCAAAAGCTTGGACATTTGAATCTCAGAAGCATGAAGAAAGCTATTGCTGAAGGAGCCATCAGAGGTTTACCAAAACTCCAAATTCAGGAAGGAAGTATATGTGGAGAATGCCAGATAGGAAAACAGACCAAGATGCCTCACCAGAAGCTGCAACATCTGTCCACATCCAGAGTTCTTGAGCTATTGCACATGGACTTAATGGGACCTATGCAAGTCGAAAGCTTAGGTGGTAAGAAGTATGCATTTGTTGTTGTTGATGATTTTTCCAGATATACTTGGATAAATTTCATTAAGGAGAAATCAGACACTTTTGAAAAATTCAAGGATCTTTGCTTACAACTTCAGAGAGAAAAGGATTGTGAAATTGTTAGAATCAGAAGTGACCATGGGAAAGAGTTTGAGAATGGTAAGTTCTCTGATTTCTGTATTTCTGAAGGAATATTTCATGAGTTCTCTGCACCCATTACTCCCCAACAAAATGGGATAGTTGAGAGAAAGAACAGGACTTTGCAAGAATCTGCCAGGGTTATGCTACATGCAAAGAAGCTGCCATTTTTCTTTTGGGCTGAAGCCATGAACACAGCCTGCTATATTCATAATAGAGTGACTTTGAGAAAAGGTACATCTACAACCTTGTACGAGCTATGGAAGGACAGGAAGCCAACAGTGAAGCATTTTCATGTGTTTGGTAGTAAGTGTTATATTCTAGCTGACAGGGAACCAAGAAGAAAGATGGATGCTAAAAGTGATGAGGGAATCTTTCTAGGCTATTCTACAAACAGCAGAGCCTATAGAGTTTACAACTCCAGAACCAAGACAGTGATGGAATCCATAAATGTTGTTGTAGATGATGAAGGAAATAATGCTATGCCAGATGATGCTACATTTGACGCAGCATCTGACCTACAGGAAGCGAAGAAAGTAGATGAAGCAAGTGATAAGCAAGATTCTGAAGTAACTGGCCCAGAGAAGACTGCTCCCAACAAAGGACCATCTATCAGAGTTCAGAAAAACCATCCCATAGATCAAGTCATTGGCGATCCTAATCAAGGGATCACAACTAGAAGGAACTATGATGAGGTATCAAATTCTTGCTTTATATCTAAACTTGAACCAAAGAATGTTAAGGAAGCTCTAACTGATGAGTTCTAGATAAATGCTATGCAAGAAGAATTAACTCAGTTCAAGAGAAGTAATGTGTGGGACCTAGTTCCTAGACCAGATAATGTGAATGTCATAGGTACCAAGTGGGTTTATAAAAACAAGTCTGATGAAAATGGTACTATCACTAGAAACAAAGCTAGACTGGTTGCACAAGGATATTCTCAAATTGAAGGTGTAGACTTTGATGAGACTTTTGCTCCTGTAGCGAGGTTAGAATCTATTAGATTGCTACTTGGGATTGCATGCATACTAAAATTCAAGCTGTATCAGATGGATGTCAAGAGTGCCTTTCTCAATGGGTACTTAAATGAAGAGGTTTATGTGGAACAGCCTAAAGGCTTCATCGATCCAAGTTTTCCAAACCATGTTTACAAATTGAAGAAAGCTCTATATGGCCTGAAGCAAGCCCCTAGAGCTTGGTATGAGAGACTTGCTGAGTTTCTAATCAACCATGGCTATAGGAAGGGAGGAAATGACAAGACACCTGCTGATCCCCCTGCCACAACAAAGGATGCTGTGACAGATGCTCAAGCATCTTTGTCACAAGCTCATGAGGAGCCTGAAACGGTGATTCCAAACTCCCCTGCCTCTATGAGTGCTCATGAGGAAGATTCTTCCAAATCTGAAGATGAAGGTACTTAGACCCAGGATGTTGAAGATAATGCTGAAACTGTTATTTTAGACCATGCTGACACAATTGCTGTTGAGGAAGCTGTACCTGAAGAAAGACCCCTGAGAGGTCTGCTATGGTGGTCAACACATACCTTGAGAGGTCTGCTGAGGAGACCCCTGAGCTTGAGGTCACTGAGGACACAATCTGCAAGGCAATCACTGATAACAAGATTAAGCATTGGCCAAAGCATTTGTCTTCTGCTCAACTGTCCCCTATGTATGCTGCTTTGAATAGGATCTGTGCTCAAAATTGGACTCCAACCACTCACTCAAATTCTGTTGCTTCTGGGTTGGCTAAGTTCATTTATGCTGTGGGGACCAAGTCACCCTTTGATTATGGAGCCTACATCTATTATCAAGTTTGGAGCATGCTAAATCTTTTGCTATTAAGTTTCCAATTGCTTTTCCTACCCTCCTGTGTGGTATTATTCTTCAGCAACACCCTGATATTTTGATCAGTAGTGATGAGCCCTGCAAGAGGCCTAGTCCTATGGCTTTGGACTGCAGTCTGCTGTCTGAGACACTTGATGCTGATGTAGCTGGTACTTCTGTCCGGACATCTAGTGTGCTCTCCAGAAAGCAAATGATTGCTGATCTTACTGAGACAAGTGTGGCTCTAGGAGCTAGGAAGGTGAAGATTGACAAGATCATTGCAGCTTTGAAGGCTGAAGCTGATGCTGAGGGTGAGCAGGATGAGGAAGAAGGAGGAAATATGCCTGTTGCTTCTGCTGGTGACTCTGAAGATGCCTCTGATGATTCTGAGGATTTCTGATTTTCTTATTTTGTTCTGATCTCTTTTGATGTACTCTTTTTGTTTTTGTTGGTGACTGGGCTATGCCCTGAATTTCTTATGCACCTTATGTGCTTCTGGTCTGTAATATGCACTCTCTATGGTTTCTATGCACTTTCTATGAGTATGCACTATCTGTAAGTTGTCAGAATTTATGGCTAAAAAGGGGGAGTAGATGCGTGTGCATGTGTGTAGCTGTGTAGCTTATAGCTTATATTATCTTGGCTGGTTGTGTGCATGATTATGTATGGTTACATGTGTTGAGGGGGAGTGCCGTATATGTTGAGGGGGAGTACTGGTACATGTTTTGAGGGGGAGCTCTTAAGTTTTTCTTGGTGTGTGGAAATTTATTTTTTCCCTTATCTATGTGAATCCACTATGAGAGTTTATTTCTCTCTAGTTGTCCCTATGAGGCTAGATGTTTGTGTTATCTGGTGCTTGCCTCTGATACTACTTGCAAGTGTTCTTTGTCCAAATTGCTCCTTTGGAAGTTATCTCATTATATGCTATGATATTTTCTTTCCTGGTCGTGTGCCTATGTTGACGTGAAGGAAACTTTTCTGTGTATCTCCCAAAGAACTGGCTCTAGAGTGTTTTAGCCAAAATTTTGCCAAAGGGGGAGATTGTTGGGTTTTTGTAGATTGGCTACATTTTGCAAAAACATCTACTAGCCAGATGCTGGAACAGATGTTGTAGCATATGGAACAGCATTATGTGACTTGTGCTTTTCGCGCCAGCTAGCGCTTTATATTTGTGTACGCAATCTTCCAAAGATTTGCCTGAAGATTTATTTTCCTCTAGCTTGCTGCTCAAGGCGCGTGTATCTGATTGAAGATTTGCTTGAAGTTTTATTTGCCTTGCTATTTGTTCCACAAGATATCATTCTATATTTGGAAGCTTTTTATTATTTTCTAGAAGATTTTCCAGCTGGACCGGACAATGTCCATGCTCTATTTTGAAGCCCAGACCCGTGTTATTTCAGTGTTATATATTTGTGAAGACAAACCCTAGTTGTGTAACTAAAAACCGTGTGTGTTAGCAAAGCGTGTGTTTAAGGTTTTTAGGGTTTCTTTTGTTAAATGTGAGCCTTGCTTGTATCTCCCTGATTCAAGCTAAGGACTGAGTTTGTTTTGAGTTGTAATTGTAAGCTGCTCCTAAGCTTTTAAGTACGGAGTGAGTATGTGTCATTAGAGTGTGTTTCACTTGGTGTGTTTTGCGTAGTTGATTACAATATTGATTCCAATCCAGGAATGATTCCACTGGTAGGGTCTAGGTGCAAAGTCAAGTAGTGTGTCTGCGTTGGTCTTTTCACTAGAACTATAATAGTGGAATCATTCCTGGATTGGTATCCCCCAGAGTAGGAGAGTTGCTCCGAACTGGGTTAACAAACTCACTGTGTACTTTATATTTCCGCTGTGTTCATTTTAATTTGTGCCTTGTTACGCTGTGTTACTTTAATTGTAGTTCTGGGTAGACACGTGCTCGGACAGTTGTGCCAACATTGTGCACAGCATATTTCAGTCAGGTTGCCAGGAATTTCAGACACAACCATTAATACTGCACGATTGTAGATGTAAAAGCAGTGCACAAAGCTCCTAGATATGTACGAATTGTCTCGATTTACTTTTGACTCTTAGTATTCTGTCCACACTTATTACATCTCTTACACACCTACTTAAGACTCTTAGTATTATGTCAAACTTAATTATAGTAATCAATATCTATAAACCTATGTTAGGGAGCAACATTATTTACAACAGTCAAGATTGAGCATATATGTGTGCATTTAATGTACTCTTAAAGTTAATCCCCCAATCAATCATTGACATACAAACAGAATATGAAAAAAGAGTTTTTTTTTGTCGAACAAAGTGACATTTTTATATTATCTGTGTTTTGAAGTATGTCGTTTCATTCCGATTAGAGGCCAGATATACATGTCTTCTTTGATGTGCTTAGAGACACGTGACATCATATCATAAAACCATTCAACACTATTAATGACCTTTTTAACTGGCACGGTGCACCTCTACAAATAAATTGCTACTATAATTCACTTATTTGCTGCATAAATAAAGTCTATAATTAATTTAGTATAAATGGTCCAGGTGCATATTCATTTAATTAAGGCTAGTTATCTCTTATTATGCATAAATCGTATACCATGGGACAACACTGCCAAAGCCACACAATTAATAAGAAATATGAAGTATAAAATAGTCGAGAATTTCATTGCACCATTCAATTCAAAAGCAAAGTCCAGCATGAAAAAAATAATAATTAAACCAAATTGTACGACTAAACCAATAGTAGTCTTATACATAGCAATCAAAAATAACGCAAGACTAAATGAAGATAACACTACAGTTATGAAATTTGCTTTTCATTTGACCAATGTTACGTAGAGCACACCATTGTGACCTCTAGCACTTGCTCCAAGCTTTATGTCTTGTCCTTTGTATACTGACACGCATTACAGAGCTGCATCCAATCTACCCCAAACATAACATGCGTATAATCATCGTCAAAACTCAATTTGATCAACCAATAATGTCATGTGTCATCAATCAACCATGTATCTCTATAATCTTTGGCGAAAATATCATCAGAGAACTTAGCAAAAAGGAAAGTCTACGCAGAAAAAAAAAACAAAGAAAATTAACATTCAAAGCCTCAACAATTGCTTCATTATTTTACTAAATTTATACTTAGAAATTTGTTCTAATAATAAACTGGACGGGAATAAAATGATACCAGGAAACCATTGTTAACATCATCCGCAGAAAACTGTTTATTTATCAAATACTTGAAGCTGTCTGAGTCATGGCGATATGGGATTGCTGCAGTGATGCCAGCAAATCCAGGGGGTGGATCTGGGCCATATATTTGGTGGTCAAGCCTTAAAATCACTGGGGGGAACATATCCAGGATTGGTAATCTCGTTCTTTCGACGATCATGCACCTTAATGACGAATAGTTGTGGCTGCACATATATCAATGTGATCCAAGCACCGTTATCCAAGGTGTAAGCCTTGTGCAATTCGATTATGTCATGGGAAAACACATAAAACCTTTTTTTGTCGACAATAACTTCAAACTGATTGCAGGCTGGATCCAACAAAGTCACATAACGATACAACTCATATCCAATCTCCTTTGTAAGGTTTGTTCCTAAAAGCATATAATTCTAAAACATAAATTGCATAAAAAAAAGATAGGCAATGTTAATTAAACTTGTCTAAAATGAACCAAAAAATGTATACATTATCAAGTCCATCAATATACAAAAAAGGAAAGAAAAAAAACTTGCGCACATATAAGCAAATACGTTTTTAATGTTGTGTGTATGTGTCACAACTTTAGACTACAATTAAAAAATTAAGCTCATTCATAGGTAAAGAAAAGAAAGCAAACAAGAATGGAACATACTTCTTCAGGATGATACTCGACATGATATGTACGTCATTCATTCGTAACAGTTGAACATAAGTTGGATCTGTTGGTTGAATTTGCCATAATGTTTCATCTGTAATGACATATATATTAGAAATAGATTTTATAAAAAAAAGTCAGCAAACATACTCCATCATGAAAATTAAAGCAGCAAAAACAATGAAAAATTTCACCTCTTTGTGATAGAAGAGCGAGTTTTGTGATGTGTTTGGCAGAATGAATATCCATAATGAACAACAACAAACGTAATAGGCGGTTTTAGTGGCTAACTCATGCAAAAAAAATGTTAATGATCAGAGAGGTGGATTTATAGTGATTGAAGGCAGTCAAATGGCCACTAACTCCATTCATTTTCGTGGGCCATTAGGTGTTGAATGCAATTTATTAGTATGAATGTAGCTGGCGGGTGTCAAAGAGAATTAATACATTTAGAATCAGAGCCAAAGCCAGATTTCCTTATCCATGTTCCCTGCAACATTCAAATACAACAATCAAAATCAATGGATTCAATCTGCGTCAATCAATATTCAATACAAGAAATAATAGCAAATTAGATAACAAGACAATTAAAAAACTCATCAGATTACAAATAACCAAAAATCATGATTATAAAGTATCAATCATTTTATTTTATTTTTGAAGAAGAATATCAATCATTTTAATAACATCATTCCTACCAAGTAATAAACCTGTTATAATACACAATAGTAAAATCTGATACTCCGTTTGTTTCCTCTAAAAACTTCTTTCGCTGCCATACCAAGCCAAACTTGTTCTTCTGAGAGTTTGAAGAATTCGAGTTGATTCAAATGAATTAGAGCCAAAGCCAGATTTCCTGAACCATGTTCCTTGCAACATTCAAAATACAACAATCAAAATCAATGGACTCAATCTGCAGCAATCAATATTCAATATAAGAAATAATAGCAAATTAGACAACAACACAATTAAAAAACTCATCAGATTACAAATAACCAAAAATAAAATTAAACAAATGCTCTTACTTTTATTTCAACGGCCAGTTACAAAACTCAGAAACCGCAAAATCAACATACCAAACCCACAACAATCATATGAACAACAATTACCTTGATTTTGAAATAAACCTAAAAAGCTATTTTGAACAGCAAATGAAAAGGGAAGAAAGATAAACTGCAATTTCAATTCGCAATAAACCTTCTGTCACAAAGAAGAGGAGAAGTTTAAAAATACCTCTGATTTCTCTTCTTAATAGAACAATCACATTCACAGAGAAGAGGAACAGCCACCGTATTCGCTTCCTCTAACCCAGCGATCAATAAATCTGATCAACCACACTCGATCTCCTTCACTTTCGCTTCATTATGAAGTCAATGCCATCTCAAGTTTTCAGACATGCACATCGCGGAGAGAGATATACGAAATGGATTTTGATGTTTTTTTCCTTGCTTCTGATTATGGTTGTTTGCCATTGAGGAAGAGATCTGGGTTTTGATTTCTATTGTTGATGTTTGTTCTCTCTTTGACTTATGTTGAGAGAGAAAGAAAGAAAAGAAGAAGTTGCAGAGGATACGGGAGAGAGAGAGAGAGAGAGAGAGAGAGAGAGAGAGAGAGAGAGAGAGAGAGAGAGAGAGAGAGAGAGAGATGCAAAAGGGAATTATTGGGAAGTGAGGAATTTACGGGTGAAGCATCATATTCAATTCAATTGGTTTATTTTATTGTGTTTGTCTCTAAATATGATTGGCCAATTGTGTGCAATTAATTAGACAGTTAGACAATTAGTGTGGCCCTCCTTGAGCCGTGTGGGGTAATTAAATGGTGCCTAAAGGTTGCATTTTCTTCTAGTACACATTGGAGGGAAATTTGAATTTGAATTTGAAATAACAATGATGAGGTGGCTTAAACTTGCATGACACTCTTTAAACAATAGTTATAGGAGGGAAAAGCAATACCTAATTATGGCCAACTTAAAGCTATTAGGGTTTAACAATAGCTTGACCTAATAAGCTTTTAAAGTAAGAATGATGATTATGATATAATAAATAGATAATGAGAAACATATGAACACCAAAATTGGCCAGACTTTGTGGTGATGAAACATCTATACTTGTAACCAGCTAGCTGGAGACCGTCGAGGGGTTATGCTGATACTGCACACTATCACGGCCTCATTGATCTGATGGTCAATGCTGATGTCACCTAGATGCCGTACGAGGACCGACAGGGGATCATCACTTTCCAGGACATTTTCTGGTACTGTGGTTGGATCATGGCCGGCGGTAAAATTATGAACCTTCACTTGCCAGAGCAGGTTCTCCGGCAGTACAGTCACATGCAAACGGTCTCCAGATCTCCTACCGTTCATCAGGTTCTTCAGGCTGCGGCGGTCAGAGTGGCCTTTCAAGACTTTCTGCTACATGTACTTCCACAGGCAAATCGGGGTTGGCGGACATCAAAGGCTCGACAGTGGAGGTGTCATGATGGGCACATTACATGGTTCTATAGTGTATCACATCCCATCATGATCGACCCTGCTATCGTTGAAGAGGATGCCCCTCCTGTCCCTCCTTACGAGGAGGTTATTGTTCAGCAGCAGTATGCCCGACAGGTTCCTGACCCACTGCAGATCATTGAGAACATAAGACACAGAGTGGATAGTGCCTTCACTTGTCCTGATGTGTTTGGGAATCCAACAGTTGCCACAATTATGCAGGGCATCCAGCCGGAGTATCTCATCTTGCAGGAGCAGGGGGTTCCCCGGATGAGGACTATGAGCCATAGTCCAGCGGAGTAGGGTCTTGTGACTGATGTAGTTTGGTATATTTTTAGTTATTTTTTTATGACATTGATGTATTATATTTACACTCATGCCTTTGCACATTTTTATGACATTTTGGTACATTTTTGGTTTTATTTTTTTTCGTATTATAACTTTTATTGAATTTGCATATTTTAACTTTCGATGAATGAATGATTGAATTATTGATTGAATGGATGAAAAATGGATGAAAATGGAATAATGAATGGATGAATGAGAATACACAAGTACGCGTAATAAATTCCAAAATTAATAGAATACGACAAATTTATTTAGTTATAATTTCATCTTTGTTCAAATAAACGAAGCGTTGCATTACATTACATTACATTCTCCCTAAATATGTTGTATCATCATGATGTTGGATTAAAATTAAATTCTTGAAATTTTGCGGAAAATGTTGGCATTGAAGTGTCTTATACTTAGTGTAAAAATTTGCAAGTCTCTTTGAAAACTCAAAAAAATGAAGAGAACACAACACATGTATTCTACCGAATCAACTATATAAGTTATCACATCGAATCCCTTCATATAGGATGAGTTATCACAGAAAGGAATGCATCCCAATATATTCTTTTGAACTTAATCTTACTGCCCTGCCAACTGACAAGTTTCAATTGACAAAGGAGCATGATCAAGCACAAAAAAACATCTTGGAACTGCATTCCCTTCTGTGACACTCATCCTATACGAAGGAATTCGATGTGAGAACCTATATAGTTGATTCGGCAAATACATGTTGTGTTCTCTTCATTCTTTTGAGTTTCCAAAGAGACTTGCAGACCTTTACGCTAAGTATAAGACACTTCAATGCCAACATCTTCAGCAAACTAACAAAAATTAAACTAAAATCCAACAAAATAATGACACAAATAATTATACTACCTAAACATCTTCATCCGGCCGAATCAAACTCTTAAGAATATCTTTAGGCGACCTCAACAACGTAGCATCCATCTTGAAATTCTGGCACAATAGTTTCCTGATGTAGTATGCAATGTTCCAACACTGGGACGCAGAGGGAATGTTGAGTACAATGTTCCAATGTCAGGTTAATGATAAAAACATATAACAAGGAGAAAATAACAGACAGAAACGTAAATGGCACAATATATTTGTTAACCCAGTTCAGTGACAAACGCACCTACTCTGGGGGCTACCAAGCCAGGAGGAAGTCCACTAGTGTAGTCCTAGTTCTAAGTTCTCAGCAAACTCCAAGTTTACAACTTATCACCTAGACACTACCCGTACTGACTTCAGCCTAGGAACTCCTAGACTTGAGATCTCATCTCACATCCACTCTATCACACACCCTGTGATTATACCAATACAAATTGAATGATGAAGACACCTTCAAACATAGACTACCACCGTACTTCAAAGCTTAGGTGTAGTATACAGAATTACAACTCAATAAACACAGTCCTAAGCTTGCATTAGGATGACACAAGAAAGGCTCACAATTAACAATGACTCAAAACCCTAAAAACACTTCCTTACAAAATGACGGCTTGAATACTCAAGTTAGGTTTTTCGTCCTTCTATACATAATGCAGCAGTACGGGCTGGATCTTCTTGTTGGGCTTCAGACCAATGCACAATCCATCATGAGATCGGCTCAAAAGAAATAGAAACAAATCCAATGTTTCCTAAAATGTTGACACATCTTTCGGAAATGAGTCAAATGCAAAGCTTCCTAAAATGTTCCACATCTTTAGGAGACAAACACATCATTGAACACGATCATGCAGCTTTACCCATAAGAGAGAACGTGGATTCCTCAAATAATTAAAACACAATAATTAATGTGTGAAATCAGGGCACGCTAAAGTCGTACTCACATGTTGGAACATTGGGTCCAACATCATGCTTGTATATTTGATTTAGCAAAAATGAAGCCAACAACCAAATATCCAACACATCCCGATGGGGATCATGTTGTGTTGAGCAAATATCGAGAACATGCTCCTCATGTCGTCGTTCGTTAACTCCGGCCGAGTGAACGACAAATTCCCCTCTGAGTCGAACGATGGACTATGGTACCAAACATATTCCATGCTCCTTGTGTCTCCGTGGTTGAGTCGTTGGTTGATTTATGAAGTTGATCCTTCAATTCTTTTAACGTGACATCGTCGCGAACCTTGAAAAAATGAGGGTTTCCACCGTTGAAGGATACTTGAGCGTATAATTGAGCCATTGTTTCAGATTTACACCATTATAAATTAAAAACAATCAATGAAAAACTCATTCAAACATTTCATCAAACAAATGGAGTTCAAATTATACATAAACCCTAAAACCTAAAACTACAACATAAACATGCAAACATCTAAACATTTAAGCAACATAAGTCATTAACATGTAAACATTATATCATTTCTTGCAAAAAAAAATCAAAATTTAAACAAACCCTAAAACTTAAAAATTTCTAATTTAAGAGGAAAAATGTAACATATAAACATAAAATGACAATGGTACTTGATTAAGAAAACTTACTTGTTGTTGGAGTGGTGGTTGATTTGAAGTTGAAGAAATTTAAGGTTGAATGATTTGAGAGATTTTTTTAGAGATTTGAGAAGTGAAAGGAAGTGAAATGGAGAAGTGAGGTTCTGTCTTGGTTATAAAAAAACACAGCTTAACTTAAGTCACACTGATATCTACCGAGCGTGATTTAAGTCACGTTGATATATACCGAACGTGACTTAAGTCACGCTGAAAGTATTTTCGTCTGTTTGTATGGGAGTGAGCAATTTTCGTTGGGAGAAGAGCAATTTTCTATTTAAAATAGCGCTGGGCCCATAAGTAGGGCCTGCAAGAAACCCAAAATGATGACTGTCATCTCTGAACGATGTGTTGATGACATTTTTACATTCTCAATGATTTTATTTGTAGAGACAATCGTTATCGTTGACAAAACAAGTAGATTATTAATTATTACTCTAATGTATATGAGGAACTAACAAGAGAAGTGGGTGCAAGTGCTCTACAGAAGCATCTCTCAAAATCAAGATTGGAAGCAATGATCTCTTATTCTCGTTGGATACTTTGAGTCATCTCAACTTCGTAAGAAAAACACCCCACAACAGTATGTTGATTCCATGCTTTTCTCACTCAATCTGCCGCCTACAGGTAAACATAACTTAATATTATGTTAATTTTACATTGATACAGTACAGAAAGAACTGCATATAAACTCTTAATAAGGAGCATTTATTAGCACATAAAGAAGAAGAGGAGAATACTACTTAGCTTACTACACAAGTTTTCCTTTGTAGATTTCATTTCATTGTAATTTCATGTACATTTACTTTACATTTAGTTAGTTAGTCAGTTAGGATAAGCTGACACTAAGCTAAGTGTATAAATAGTTTCATCATGTACATTGAGAAGATATTGAATCAATAACAGTTTTTCTGTTTTCTCAAGCTTTCTTCTTCTTTCTCCCATGGCGGCATTTTGCTCATATGGTATCAGAGCAGGTTCGAACCTGCTCTGCTTCCGCTACGCCAAATTTGAATGATCTTCATACTGCTTCCTAGATTTGTTATCGATTTTCGATTCTAATTTCATCTTTTTCTTTCTTCAAATTTGTTATCTCTGTTCGGTTCAAATTCTTCCTTTTTCGTTGTTTCTTTGTATCCAGTTTCGATCAAATCCTTTTGTTCTAGTATTGATTTTAGTCTGTTCAAGACGTTGTTAATCATGGTGAGAAATAACAACAATTTGCAGAATCAAGATCAAGGTCTTGATCCCTATTTTGTGCATCCTTCTGAGAATTCTTCAACTGTGAGTGTCACACCACAGTTATCTGGTGATAATTACCATGCATGGTCCATGAAGATGAGAAGAGCGCTGGCTATGAAGAACAAATTCAAGTTTGTGGATGGATCCATACCAATACATGCTGAAGATGACCTGAACCATTTAGCATGGGAAAGGTGCAATAATCTTGTTCATACCTGGATTATAAATTCTATTACTCCTTCTATAGCACAAAGTGTTGTTTTCATACAAAATGCTATAGACATGTGGAATGATCTTAAAGATCGGTTTATGAGAGGAGACCGTATTAGAGTTGCTCAGTTGCATCAAGAAATAGCAAATCTCAAACAGGGAAGCAAGAAAATTACAAATTACTTTACTGAATTAAGAGGTCTATGGGAAGAATTAGATCAATATAGACCTATGCCTCAATGCACTTGTCATGTGCCTTGTACTTATGTTGCTATGAGAAATGCTAAAGGGTTTAGAGAAGAAGATAGAATCATACAGTTCTTGATTGGCTTGAATGAGGAGTATCAAGGAGTAGCTTCTCAAGTCTTGTTAATGGATCCTATGCCACCTATCAATAGAGTTTTCTCACTTGTTATGCACCAAGAAAGAAAGTTACAGTATGGTGTTGTTAATCTGCAAAATACACCATTGGAAGATAACTCTGGTTTGGTAAATGCTGTTAATGGTCAAAAGCAGTTTGGTAGAGGAAGACGTGGTAGTTCCTATCAAGGAAGAGGAAAAGGTAATGGTAGATTTTGTACCTTTTGTGAAAGAACAAATCATACCGTGGATAATTGTTATAAGAAGCATGGGTATCCACCTAATTTTGGAAGAGGAGGTGGAAATGCAAATGTCTATGCCAATATGATGGATAATGAAGATTCAGAAAGCAAAAGTATTGCTGGATATGGTAATAAGACTGAAGATAGTGCAGCAGTGACTCTCACCAAAGATCAATATCAGAATCTGATAGCTTTACTTGAAAGGAGCAATGTTGAAGGAAAGTGCTCATCTAATGTGGTGAAAGGTAGCAGTTCACATTCATACAATGGAGGTAATCCATATATTGCTAATCTCAGTAGTAAAGTTAATGATACAGGGTGGATAGTGGATATAGGTGCCACTCATCATACATGCTATGATTGAAATGGTTTACTAACTATGCTAAGATTGAACCAATTGTTGTGAATTTACCAAATGGAAGCACTATAGAAGCACATTGTAGGGGACAAGTAAAATTATCTAATGATTTGAGTATAGATAATGTCTTGTACTTGCCACAATTTGCTGTGAATTTGATCTCTGTGTCTAAACTATGTCAAGAACAAAACTGTATTTTGCAATTTCAAGCTGATGCCTGTCTAATACAGGAAAAGAGGGATTTGAGGAGGATTGGTTTAGCTAGAGAAAGACATGGTTTATACTACTTACAAGATGAAGCAAGCAATAAAGGAGTTTCAATCTCCAGTGTTTTAGTGTCAGAAAAGCCAGTCAAGATGCATGTTCCAGCAGGAGTGTTATGGCATCTCAGACTTGGACATCTCTCTCAAGATAGAATGCATTGCATGAATAAAGTGTACAACTATGTGCCAATGAGTCCACACACTGCATGTGATATTTGTCAGATGTGTAGGCAGAAGGTTTTACCTTTCCCTTTGAGTAATAGTAATGCTAAAGCAACATTTGATTTAGTTCATTTTGATATTTGGGGGCCATTTGCTACAGCTTGTGTACATGGCTACAAGTATTTTCTTACCATTCTAGATTATTGTACTAGACATATTTGGATTGTTATGTTGAAAAATAAATCAGAAGTATCTCAGAAGATTAAAAGCTTCATTTCTATGGTTGAAACACATTTTGAGAAAAAGGTTAAAACATTTAGAAGTGATAATGGACCTGAATTTGTATTAAAAGAGTTTTATGCTACAAAAGGTATCATACATCAGAAAAGTTGTGTTTACACTCCACAACAGAATGGGAGAGTGGAAAGAAGACATCAACATATCCTTAATGTTAGCAGGGCTGTTATGTTCCAGTCTAAGCTTCCTAAGAAATACTGGTCCTATGTAGTGTTACATGCAATTTATTTGATCAATAGAATTCCTACTAAGGTTCTGAAAAATAAATCTTCCTATGAAACCTTATACAATGAGATTCCTGATCTTAGCAACTTGAGAGTTTTTGGATTCCTGAGTTATGCATCTACTCTACCAGCTAATAGACATAAGTTTGACTCAAGAGCTAAGAAATGTGCCTTTTTGGGTTACAAAACAGGAATCAAAGGTCTTGTGCTTCTGGATGTTCACACTTCTGAGATTCTCATTTCTAGAAATGTGAAATTCTTTGACTTAGAATTTCCATTCCATTCTCCCAGTGTTCTTTCTGTTCCTACTACTCAGATATATCTTGATAGTAGCAACCTGCCTACTATTGCTACTCAGCAGTTGGATTCTACTGCTTCTCCAACTGTTGAAAACATGATTGATACATCAGACACTTCTCAACTAGCAGCACAAGAAGATGCTACTGATGAGAAATATGTTACATGCACCTCTATCTTCTTTGCCTGCTAGGAGATCTAGTAGAGTTACTCAGGCTCCAAGTCACCTTCAAGATTATGTTTGTAATTCAGTCACCTGTTCATATCCCATAGAGAGCTTTCTTAACTACTCATCCATTTCTCCTAACCATCAAGCCTATGCTCTCTCTCTGACTACTGAGATGGAGCCTAGGAATTTTCATGCTGCTAATCAAGACTCTAGATGGATTACAACAATGCAAAATGAGATAGAAGCTTTAAATGCTAATCACACTTGGGAGTTTGTTGATCTCCCACCTGATGCTTCTGCTATTGGAAGTAAATGGGTTTACAAAATTAAGAGATATGCAAATGGTAGTATTGAGAGGTTCAAGGCAAGATTAGTGGCTCAAGGCTTTACTCAAACTGAAGGCTTGGATTACTTTGAAACCTTCTCTCCTGTAGCTAAACTATCTACAGTTAGAATGTTATTGGCTCTTGCATCCATTCATGGTTGGCATTTACATCAACTTGATGTGAACAATGCCTTTCTGCATGGTGATTTACATGAAGCAGTTTACATGAGGGTGCCCCAAGGGGTTTCTTCTCCCAAACCTGTTCAAGTATGCAAGTTACTCAAGTCTCTTTATGGGCTCAACCAGGCCAGTCGTCAGTGGTTTGAGAAACTCACTCAGTTTCTTCATGCTCAAGGATTTGTTCAAGCACATTTTCACCATACTCTCTTTACCAAAGCCACTGCTACTTCTTTTATCGTTCTTTTGGTATACGTCGATGATATTATTTTGGCTGGAACCTCTTTAGATGTGTTTGATCAATTAAAGCAAGCTTTGGATCAAACATTTCGCATAAAAAATTTAGGCCAGCTTAAATATTTCTTGGGTCTTGAGGTGGCACGTTCCTCAACAGGGATTTCTCTTTGCCAAAGGAAATACTGTTTGGAGTTACTTGCAGATTCAGGGTTAACTGGTTGTAAACCAGTCATCACCCCTCTTGATCCTTCTCTTCGTTTGACACATGATGAGGGAGTTCTTTACTCTGATGTTGCTGGTTATAGACGCCTTGTGGGACGATTGCTCTATCTTACCACCACTCGTCTAGATATTGCCTTTGCAGCTCAACAATTGAGCCAATTTATGGCTTCTCCTACTGACTTACACCATAAAGCAGCACTGAGAGTTTTGAGATATCTCAAACGTTCCCCAGGCAGAGGTCTGTTTTTCCATCAATCATCTGAGTTGCAATTGCTTGGTTTTAGTGATGCTGACTGGGGTGGCTGTGTGGATACCAGAAGGTCTATATCTGGGTATTGTTTCTTCCTTGGCAAGTCCCTAGTTTCATGGAAATCCAAGAAGTAACCCACTGTTTCATGTTCTTCTGTAGAAGCAGAATATAGAGCTTTAGCTTCAGATACAAGGGAACTTCAATGGATGTGTTTTCTGCTTCATGATTTGAAACAATCCCCATCACGTTTACCTGTGCTATATTGTGATAATCAAAATGCCTTGCATATCTCTGCAAATCCTGTGTTCCATGAGAGGATTAAACATCTTGATATAGATTGTCATTTGGTGCGTGAAAAGGTTCAAGCCGGTGTCATGCGTCTGCTTCCTATTGCTTCCCAACATCAGACTGCTGATGTGTTCACCAAAGCATTAGGCCCTAAGCAATTTCATGACTGCATTGTCAAGCTTGGAATGGTAGATATCTACCAACCTCCAACTTGCGGGGGGGTATTAGCACATAAAGAAGAAGAGGAGAATACTACTTAGCTTACTACACAAGTTTTCCTTTGTAGATTTCATTTCATTGTAATTTCATGTGCATTTACTTCACATTTAGTTAGTTAGTCAGTTAGGATGAGCTGGCACTAAGCTAAGTGTATAAATAGTTTCATCATGTACATTGAGAAGATATTGAATCAATAACAGTTTTTCTGTTTTCTCAAGCTTTCTTCTTCTTTCTCCTATGGCGGCATTTTGCTCATAGCATTTACTTTTTGTTATATAGCTTTTTCGTAGATTGTTGTTATATAGGTAACACTGACTCATGTTTTTTGTTTTTGTTTTGAGAGGATCAATGACACATGTAATTAGATTCAGTTTTTTTTAAAGTACTATCGGTGTTAACATGTCAATATCCAATGTATGTTTGCATTCAAAAGTATTATCGGTGTTGATATGTCAATATCCGATATATGTGTTTGCATCACTGATTCATAAGTTGTTTCTTATCTGTTTCTTATCGCACATCACAAGGATGCCTAACATGCACCAATCACAAAATAGTCCAACTTTAAACCTGCTTAGGTGGTCCCATGCAAATTGGTTGCAATCAAATATTTAAAGCATTCACACAATTGAGACATCATGGTTATTGGAAGAGATTGATAATCCATATTTTAAGCTAAAATTGTATTATTTTATTTTAAATAAAAAATACAAATACAAAGATTGAAATCAAGATCGTTCAAACTCCATCTAACTGTCACATATGTGTCAACTATGTGAATGCATTAAATATTTGACTGCAGCCAATCCAGGTTCCCCAAGCACAACATCTTTCAAACGGTGAATATCATACAGTAAACTCATCCAAAATTAAAACATTAAGTTGATAATAAAATTCCTATTATATTATCTTTAATACTCTCTACCTCTCCTCCCGAGATGTTTAGGTGTTTCCTATTCATCTAAGTGGTGGTCTCCTCCCAGCACCTCCTGGTCTCCTCCCAGTACCTCTTGGTCTCCCCCCAACACCTCCTGGTTTTTTTTTTCTATTTCCTTTCTTTTTATGGTGGTTTGTTTAGTTTTAGATCCAGATATGACTCTTGATGGAGGAGTGAAAAAGTTTGAGCTGTTAAAGGAGAAGACTGCGAGTTTCCCTCTTGATGTCCTGATGTCGAAGCACTCAAGATCCTTCCCTGCGATCTCCTCTACCTCGGCGGAGCGGTCACAACCGGAGCCACCCCCTCAAGCTGTTGTGATCTTACAGAAAGGACGGCAACAGTTTCAGCTCGCCTCTGCCTCACAGAAAACCGATTTTGGCCTCTCACATGTGGTTCTCGGCACCGAAAGGCCTCCGCGGAAACCTCCATGGGGGATTTTCGGTTGGGTTTGTTTAGCTTGGATTGAATTCTGTTTTTTCAATTGTGTGTTTGTTGTGGGTTTCGTATGTTGTTTATGTTGTATTGTGTGTTGTGTTATGTTTTTAAGTTTAGTTGGTTTTAAGCCTTTGCCTCAGCTGAGTTTGGTTTGCTGGTATCACACAAGCTTTGTTGTTCTCTGTGAGGGTGAATCGAGTTTCATTACCTTTACCCTTTGTCAATTAATTTTTGTCCAGCGTGATAAAGTGAAAAAATCCGAGAACAAATGTAGTCGAAATGGGCGTGATGTGGTAGAAGAAATGATCCGTAACTGAATAGGAAAAAAGACTATGGATTCTCACATCTCCTTTGTCAGTAATAGAAGATGGAAATTGTTGATGGATGGGCTGTTAGGTTATGTAATTTGGCTTAATTTCTCATACTTGTCTGGAAAGGTTATGTGTATTGCAAATCATGATTTAGTAGGCTATTTCTCTTGTATTGTTTCTTCAAAATTGTTGGGGAATACCCTTTCAATGTTAACACTAGCTGGTTGTGATATTCTCTATTTTATGAAATGTTAAGCTATTGTTTACCGCCAAAAAAAATGGTGTACATATAGTTGAACCACATATTATTTAGCAGCCAGTATTATATTCTTTTATGCTTGCTTAAAGGATACACTCTTATTTATGTTTTTAATTTTTGCAGCGATTATATGATAATGGTGGTCGGTAATTTGAAATTGCTGGAATGGGGGCACTTGGATGCTGCCCTGTGTTCAGGCTGAAGAACCAAACGGAATGCGTTGCAGAAACCAATTACTGGTTAGTTCAATATAACCAAGGTCTTCAATCCATGTTGAAAGAATTTTAATCAGAGAATGAAGGCATAATCTACTCTTACTTTGACACTTATGCCGCCACGAACAACCTCATTCAAAATCCAGCTTCCTACAGTATTAATACTATCGTTTAGTTTCCAATATCTCTTCGTGAGAATTGTAAATTTGTGCATGTTTGGTATCACGGTGAGCTTGTCGAAATCACGGTGAATTATTGTGATTTTGCAAAAGCTATATAGTGTAGTTCTTGAAAAATCACATCAAAGCGACCATGATACAAAACATGCAATTTATCTCTTCAGATTTTTAACCTCATTTAATTATAATTAGTCTAAACATCACGAATTCAGCATGCAATGCTATCGGCCATAATGTAATATACTAATAATAAGTTTTTGTGAAATTTAATATTATATCGAGTTTATGAATCCAATTCAGAAATTACAGAGGTGAAAGCTGCGTGTTGTGGACTAGGAGAGCTAAATGCCAGGGCTCCTTGCCTGCCTGTGTCACATCTTTGTCCCAACAGACAAGAACGCACTTTCTGGGATCAATTTCATCCTACAGAGGCAGCTTCACGTATCTCTGTCGACAGAATTTTCAATGGTCCTTCCACTTACACTTCTCCTATTAATATGAGACAGCTAGTAGTAGCCTGAATTAGGCAATAGAAGTGGGAATACGTCAAACCGACTGAGAGACGTACAACGCAGCCTACATCAGACCATTGGCATTAATTTTTCACTTCAAATGACATTTTTTTTCATACAACCAAAGGGAAACTGTAAACTCCTTGACAAACTGTAGTGTTTCTGACATTCATCTTCTGCTGCAAATACATTAGGATGATAAGGCAATTCAAATGCTTTTAACTTTTCTTTTGTGATTTGAAAGAGTTCAAAAAATTTCAAATTCCATCCCTTAAGAGAACTCTTTAGCAATACATGCTCAAGAAATTTAATGATTCCTCAAAATGGCATTACTTGTACCGAAAATAATCAAAGATTTTACCAAATACCCTTATGTATCCTATGTCCTAGTGTCTGAGTTTCTGAAAGAGATTTTGTTTTTTGAAAAAAATTCAATAGAGACTTATCTGGAGCATTTTCATTCTTTTTTCTTCTCTTCTTCTAAGGACTAGTAGGCTCATTGTCAGTCTCTTCATCATCAACAGTCTCGTCACCTCTTGGAGCCTCCGTATTCATCTCTTGATCTTCAACATTCTCATGCATATTCTCCACATTTCGACAAGAAGATTTCTTTGCATCATGATGAATACACACGGCATATTTGTTTTACTGAATTAAAATTTATAATTATCATCAAAAGCTACCTCTTCCATGAATTCTGGCAATTCCTCATATATTTGTCTTAGCTCATCCAACTTAGAATAACCAATTTATCAAAAGTCCAAAAATAAAATGTCAGCCACAGAAAGAAAAAAATTTACCTTGTGAAGGAAGAAAATTTATGTAGTGGATTAAACTGAAACAGTTTTGGACTAATTCGTCTATTGAACAACTACGCAAAAACTTGGCGGAATAATTTGAATACACATGATTTTTCAACTTGAAAAATGCATGTGCATCTTACCTAAATTCATTATAATGATATACTATGGTGAATAAAAGGATGAGGAACCAGGGTTTAACCTCATCACAAAAACCTTCTTTCACCACTGTCGGATATTCCTTCTCTTTAGTTCTGTTTACATCAATAATCCCAATTATCTGTAAAAGATAGTCTGTTATAACCGGAATTCAAATGAAGGAAAACTAACAAATGTCACTCACACTCATACCCCAAAAAAAAATCAATTAAGTTTCTACTCTCTAGATTGTGTTGACATTTAAGATGCTTTTATTTTTTAAAAAATAAATAAATATAAATTCAGATACTTTTAATCATCAAAGCATCATTATACACAATTTAGTTTTTGCATCCCGTTCTGGTAACTATCAGGAGATAAGAAAATAAAACGTACCAGCTCATAGACATAAGCAAGCTCCGTAGTTAACTAGTTATGCATGAACTTGCCTGCAGTAGTGTTGCATATTAAAAAAAAAAAATTCATTTAAGCTAGAACCTATACAAGTGCACTTGAAGAGAACAGATGTGTACCATCTCAACAATATTCAAGTTCAAGTACTTCAATTCTTCTTGAAGACCTTCGGAAATTCCAACTTCAAATATCTTGTTTACATGCAACAGTGCGCTGATACTCTAAAAGGATTAAAGAAAAGAATATAAAAACAGTGATGTGGCAACCAAAATGTGATATTCGCTGGCAAATTTCAGTGACTCTTGGCAGTTTGAACTGCACAGGAGATATATATTGTTCATCCTGAGAGTAAAGGCATCCTCTAAATATATGAAACTTGTGTGTCAAAATGGATTCATTTATTAAAGCAGCGCCCAATATGGAAAGGTAACCTAATATATTTGGTTTTCTTTTAATGAAATATTGCGGCGTTCAAGAACAGCACCAATGCCCAATATACTCATATTATGAAAAAAATAGTGGATAGTCCAGGAAAACTACGAAAAAGATATTCCATTCATATTTTTTTATATGACATTTAATTTAAATAATTCACATATCTATATGATTGTTTATAAATCACAACCAAACCGTATAGAATGGAGCAAACCTCATGAAGGGGAAATAGAAGCCAGATAGTTTAATATACTATTCATTTTATAATTGACCAATCATTAACCAGCAAAACCATCAGATCAGATTATTCTTATCATTTAATAGGTGCAACTTCTTCCCCCATTTCTCAGTGATTATGCCCAAGCTCAAATTACCTCCTCAAGTTTGCAACACTTTTGTATCATGTCCTTTTTCCAACAGCAAGACTTTGTTATTTGTCAATCATTACTTACAAGCTAAGACATATAGGAAACTAGGAACAATATGAGGGGAGGGGGAACTACAAACTTTAGGTTCCAGGCAACCAGTAACAGGATACAAACAAAGGTGCTTACAAGTGTATGCCATTTTGTTAAGTGAATTGGGGTCACATAAATATTAACTCAAGAAACCTTTTACAAGTAGAAGCATGCATGAATTCAAACAGCACAAGGAAACAACAATAATTGGAAATTAAATAAAGGCCTTCAAGACAAAAATACCTTCAGAAGTGCTGCCCAATCAGCGCTAGTGCATATGGAGCTTGGAGAGTCAAATTTCTTGATCGATTGAAAATTAAATATTTGGACGTATAAGTATACAGATAAATAAACTTATGCTGAGCAGAGAAACATCATATTCTTAATTATACTAAAACGGACCGGACTATCTTCACACAACAAAACTACATGCTCAGGATAAAACACATTTATCAATGCAGCATGTAATAGTTAAAACATCAGTTTCAACAAGATATTGATAATACTAATGTATGTGACAGCAGTTTATTTAAAATCCAATAACTACCATAAAAATTAGGAGCATACTCATACTTTTTTTCAATAATCAGCTGGCCCTAAAAAAACAGGATCTATAAAAGAGAGCTTACTAGAAGGACAAGAACATATTTGAGTAATTTGGGGGGAGGGGAGAGAACTTTCATACCTTCAGCAAGTAGGGAACGTCCTTATGTCCTTCACAGATTTCTGTGTTTCACGTAAAGAAGCAACGAGTTCTTCTGAGCTTCGAAAGAAGATATCTATTTTCCATCAAAGAAAATAAGTTCTTTTTTACTAAATAGCTAGTTTACCTACGAATGTACAATAAAATAAATTTTTCTTCCAACCTGAAACTTCTGATTCTGCAGATTTGTAAAGCGAAAACGGCCATGTGTGATAAACTATAAAAGGATACAGAATTCAAACGGTAGTTTAGAACTTCAAGATCAAGTATGGGACTTAAGAACCACATTCTGAAATGGGAATAAGACAAAAACATTACAGTAGGTTTTGATGTTTAAGATGTATATGTATTCCATCTCACAAGTTTAATAGTTGCTACTCAAAAGACGTCTACCCGCTGGAGTGACGCACTGCGTTCAGGATAAACAATTATTTGTGTTGCATGAAACTGGCACACTCTAAATTGAATTAAACAACTTCAACAAACCTTATTCATCATTCCAAATACAGAAAACCTGTAATTAAGACATATTATCTCAGATAGTTACTAATTTTTAGAGTATAATATATAAGATTGAGTCGGTAACTACCCTTCTTTTGCTCTACCAATTCCCATGTGGCTTGGGTGCTTGTCAATCTGGAATACTCCCTCCGGTCACATTTATAAGCAAAAAACAAATTTTTAAGTACATTGGATAACTAATGTATTTTACCTATAAATGTGACCAAATACAATATTATTTAATGAATCTAAATAGTTGTTTTTTGTTTATAAATGTGACCGGAGGGAGTATTTGTATGAGCTGCTGCATCAAGTTTGATAAAGTTATTTCTGTATCTCCATTTTAAAGAAAGACACGGGTTGAACTCAATATAACCTCCTTTCAAATAGTGCAGAGTTGAAGAATAAAATATGGATAGCATTTAAGGGACGAGTAAAATAAGTGTAAGGATACAGTGAAATTTCTGCTAAAGAATCTATTGTAATTGATCTATTTCCAGATTCTTTTTGCTCAAGAGTATCTACAATCCTTTCATTCTCTAATATTGCAAGAAGTCCACCACTAGCACGAACTTGTACTTCACTTCCCATGTCCGTCATGGAACTCAACTGCAATTGTAACAGGGAGGGAATGACAGAAATACATTGTTAGAGTGTTGCACTGATGTATGGAAGGAACGAAACAATGATTCACATACAATACGAGTAACAAATAGTCGAAGAACAGATGTTTCCGTTATTAATCAAAGCATGTGCATTTATAAGTAACAATCTTAAGATGCTTGGAAGATCGACAACTATGTTATACTGAGACAAAGATGATAAATTGCAGTAGTAGTAATTTCAGACACAAAGTAAGTCATCTCCTTGACGTCTAATCCATCATCCATTCCCGCCACCCGAAGGTAAATTAACCTGTAAAGGCAGGAGGGGGAGGAGGTGAAAGATGAAGAAGGAAATGAATGCTGAAATTTCAGCATGCCATTTTTGTTTTTGTTTTTATTTGAATGATTGGAATGACAATTCAACAAATAAAATATCATAGAATAGCCTCATTCCAAATCATAATGAAAAAATATGCATGTTAATTAGAGCAAGTACAAAAGAAGACGGATTGTAAAGATTTTTTATTTACCCTCACTGAAGCTGAAAATAAAAAAAAACATAGCTTTTCTAGGTTAAAAAAGAGAGAGGGAGGCAATGCTGCCAAATATATGCTGAAAAGACAAGCCAAAATCACTAATTTCAGATTGAAGATAAGTTCCTAAATCACAGTTGCTTTTGCATGTTGGTGAGCCTTTGTGCATGATAAGTTTTAATATTCAAATTTTAAATGTTATATGGATTAGGCACATCACCATGCATCATAACAATAGAAAAGTTAAACAAAGAACTGAATAATCTATAGAAAACAATGTCTATCAAGATTCAAGAATTCAACATATGATTAACAAGTGCACTGCAAACACTTGAATAAAAGATTCTCTACAAGATCTTAGCTGCTTCAACACCTGTGACATGCATGCTCATAGCTGAATATTGAACTTTTCACAAGCTTCACTGTCGGAGCCTCAGCTACTTCATCTGCATAACTTCAATTAGTAATAAAATGATCCAAGAACTAGGCCTTTGTAACTCAATCACATGATGTCCGCTACACCACTTCGTTGCAGAGCAGCCAAAAATGATTCTTCCGATTTAGTGCTTGTGTATATGAGTATGACCATTGACCAGAGGGTTTGCTTGATATTCCACTGCACTGGTCATTGAAGCCAAAAGAAATTTGAACATTACAAACCATAACTAATAAGAAAAGCATTTAGGGGCATATGAAGTACAGTAATGAAATTAGTTGAAACGACAACACGTAGATGCTCTTAGAAACAAAAATTGAACCCAAATCCAACAACAATAAGTAAGGAAAAACATACCGAGATCAATAACGGAAAAGCCATTGTCCCCATCATCCCAAACTTCAAGATTAAGTTGTCGAAGGCTGGAATCATAATAAGAAACTCCTATTCTGTAAAGAAGATTTGAGAACTCGTCAATCAAAGAATACATGATTTAAACTCGGGCAGAGGTCATCGCATGTCGCAGGACTCACTTATATTAATTAAAAGAGTAGTAAAGAAAAATAAGTAGAAAACATGTATCAGCTGCAAGCACATACACTGCATATAGCTTTTATAGTTATCTAACCATTTTTTAACCATCACTCGGCATATTACAATTTATATTTGTATATAATTTTTAATTATCAATGTTTCTGAAACAGTTGGTCACTCAATTTGAACTACCTTCCTGCAACATCACACTCTTAACACAATTTCACTTCCAATGCACAGAAACTATCATTTGTTCTTCGCATCAAACAATTTTATTCTACATTGGTTGGCAATTCCTGGCAAGTGGTAACAGATATTTGAGCTATTAAAAGAAGCTTACCTATGAACATCTTGTATGCAGGCCATGTAAACCTACATAAATAAATAAAAAATCCAATTAAAAACTAAGGATTGAAAAGTTGATGAGTTATTTATATGCATAATCCCTAAGAAATTATAACTGAGAATATATGGTTAAAAAATTATACCTGAGAATATATGGTTAAGCATTTTCCCACTAGGTTAATAAAATATTCAACACGACATTGTTATCATAAAATTCGCTGATCAAACAAGCAATTAATTTTTATATTTTCATATGGTAACTTCAAAATTGAAACATAAAAAAAAAAATCTTATATAAAACTCAATTTACATAATCATGCGTGTAGATGTTGTGTCAATGTCGGACACCGAACACACCTTCCAAACAAAAGTATCAGTGATGCAGAGCTTATTATCGCTTGAAAAACATTATTATGATAAATCTAGCTACATAGCTTATTATTGCTTGAAATACATTATTTATTAAGATAAATCTAGCTAAGGTAGTCAATTCCAGTTTCAACTTCAGTTCATCAAATTAACGGTTTATTTTTCCAGATTCTGTATAAAAAGTTTCGTTAAAAACGCAATAATCTCAACTCATTGACAGTGCGTGTTGTTCAGTGACAAAAAAAAAAGTAAATCGAGTTGATGAGTTTGTGGAATTTTCTCTCATTTTCTAGGCGATAAGAAAATTTAGAAGAAAAAGTAGCGTGAGAGATAAACGAACCTGAGGAACGTCATCGATCATCTCATCATCCATGTCCTGTCCTCCATTTTCAGCGATCGGTCTTGTTTCTAAACTTAGCAAGTTAACGAACGAGCGAGAAAATTTGAAGTGAAAGTGAAAAACGAAAATGCGAGAAAGAAAGTAACGGAAATTTTAGCGGGTGAAAAAAATCGAAATGAGGGAAACTCTTTTTATATTGGAAACCGATGGAAAATCTGTATCAGATTCTGATACGGCGTCGTTTGAAGCATAAAAAAGTATGGGCTTGTGTCATATAGGCCCAACACAATCAAACTATCGGGTTAGCGGTTGTAATTTTTGGGAGTTTACTTTTCTAACCCCCGACATCATATTTGATGAACATGTATAAAACACAATTTTTAGATTGTCAGAAAAATATTTAAATTTTGTTAGCTGAAAAATATACTGCAAGAGGTAAACACTTTTATCTTGGACATTTGGAGAAACTACGAACCTGCTAGGGTTACAAACCTTCAAAGACTCGAAAGAGCTGAAAAAAGAAGAAGAAATCACTCTTGAACCTAATCGAAGTCGACACAATGAATCTAAATTCCAGCATTCAGTGATTGCAGCGGCTAAGATCGATTCCCTCTGCCACATAGGATCCCACATATGTACGTTGACGTGCCGAGAATGATATTATCGTAAGGGCATCTTTATTGATCCTTGTAAAAAAGCTTGGCATGAAATGCATCATCGTGGTATCAGATTCGCAGATGGTGGTTAGGGTTTGACATGGAGAATTTGAAGTGTCATTTTGCAATGAGTTTTATGGCGTTGCTTACTGTGAACGAGTTGAGTGAAGCGGAGTCCACTGGGACACCTAGGTATGGCTGCAAGAGCAGAGAAGAAGCGACCCCGTGAAGAAATTGTTGCCCCTGGGCGGCAGCCTTTCTCACCCATACTCAGAGCCACCCCTACATGCCACCTAGAATAGTTATGTTTGATGTAATGTTCATCTCTGCATAAGCTAATTGCATGACAATCATCAATATCAATGGAACAATGCAAGAGCAGAGAAGATGCGGCCCCGTGAAGACATTGTTGCCCTAGGCGGCAGCCTCACCCATACTCAGTGCCACCCTTGCATGCCACCTAGAATAACTATCTTTGATGTACTGTTCTTCTCTGCATAAGCTAATTGCATGACAATCATCAATATCAGTGGAATAAGGCAAGAGCAGAGAAGAAGCGGCCCCGCGAAGACATTGTTGCCCTGGGCGGCAGCCTCTCTCACCCATACTCAGGGCCACCCTTGCATGCCACCTAGAATAGCTATCTTTGATGTAATGTTCTTCTCTGCATAAGCTAATTGCATGACAATCATCAATATCAGTAGAATAAGGCAAGAGCAGAGAAGAAGCGGCCCCGCGAAGACATTATTGCTCTGGGTGGCAGCCTCTCTCACTCATACTCAGGGCCACCCCTGCATGCCACCTAGAATAGCTATCTTTGATGTAATGTTCATCTCTGCATAAGCTAATTGAATGACGATCATCAATATCATCAATGGAACAACACTAGCACTTGTCATTCTCTCTAAACTTTTATGTTTCACACTCTCTAGGTTTGAACTTTGTTATAGTGTTAAACAAAATATGTAAACAAAGGCAGAGATAATATATACTACATGAATGCTTGGGTGGACCCCAAGTAAGTGATAGGCTAATAATCAAACATGATAAATAGTATGATGGTTGATTTTTTCTTCCTTTAATTTTAATTAACTAAGCTCCTTTTCGTGTGGTTGCAATTGATGCGCCTTTTGTTTTGATATGAAAATGAGACATTTGATATGTTAGGATCTCATCGTACTAATGTTAGATTGTTTTTTCTCTAAAAAAAATAAAAGATTAAAATGAAGCTATGTTGGGAAAGAGTAAAAGCTAGGACAATATTACACTTGCTTCTTGTATTAATTTGGAATTGAAATATATTTTTTGTTCACAAAAAATTGATAATTTATTTGCTTTAAGCCCAACACACATGAACATGTACGTGCGCGCGTTGCAAATCCACTAGAGCTTCGTCGTACTCCACCATTGGATAGTCAAAAAATCATTTTGGCACCATGAATGAATTATATAGATTTTATCTTTTATGAATGAACATAATTTTTTAAAATAATATTTAGTGGATCCTTAATGAATTAATGAATTGTTTTGATCCATCCAAAATCATCGATTTTGCCACCTTTAGTTGAAACAAGTCATTAAAATGTGAGTGCATACCTCTTTCCTAGATATTGTTTTGATGCTATGTCAAAACTAAGTTAGAATTAAAATTTGATGTATAGGATGTTATAGGATGTTCATATCTACAATTTTGCGTTAAATACCCCAAGTATATGATCATCCATTTTGCATATACATGTTATGCGTGGTTTTCAAACATAAAATGAGCTATTTTTCACTTATGTGCATCGATACAGTGATCATGTGTTTTGATAGAAGTCTCGATCTTTTGTTATGTATCGATAATACTCTCTTGGTTTTCAAAACTTGTTTCAATTAGGGGTGGAAATTTTCCGGTGAGCCTAAAATGAACAAAAAATGAGGTATTTTAAAATACATCTCTGCCGATTTTTTTTTCGAAAAGACAAAAAGTTTCGGGTCAAAAGACGTATAAAATGAAATCTTAGGTCAAAAATTGGGGTATGACATTAATAATGTCAAGGACATGGTTAATGATGATGTTCCCATTTGTGTTTAAGAATATGGTTCAGTTTTTAACAAAGAGACATTTAGATTTTGGAGGTTTTCAGTTCTAACTTAAGGTAATTTCCTATGCATGCATCTATACATAAATTTAAAGATGTGGTTTTGTGTCTCTTGACATGTTTGTTGGAAAAGTTTGATTTTTCCATCAAAAATTTCAAAATAATACACTACTGCAATGGAATTGCCCATGATTTGAGTAGTTTTACATAATTTTTCTTATTGAACATTCAGGGAATACATGTTTATCCGATTTATCTTAAGAAATATCTAAAATTCTTGAATGCTTTTAGCATATTTTGTTAAATTTGAAAATTGTTTCTTATATGTGAAATGGACGAGAGGTATCTACGTCAATTTAGTTCTTAACATGAGATTCCATTGTTTTAATTTATATCCTTGATATACATCTATTTATTATTGAGTCACAACTGCTATCCTATACACCAATTTGACATAGTAGAAAATTAAGCTAAAATAGAAGGGATTGTGTAATCCTTCGTTTATGTAATTTATCTTTGTCAACTGTCGTTTCATGGCAAAAAAGTGCTGATACAAGTTTTGGATTGGTTTTTTAGGTTATGAAGGAATTCACCTCACTTTTGAATGACAACATTTGTTTACTCTATTAGTTGTAAGAAATATTTAGAAGAGTTTGCTGATATCATACATCATATGTCTCTTTGATCCATTTAGAGGAATCAATCATATTGCCTTTATCTATGCATAAAAACTTACTTTGTATTGTCATGAGTCATTTTTGCATGATTAATTCTTCCTTTAGCAACACGGGCTATTTTTTACAATTGACTTTGCAGGCATTATCCTTTTCTTGCAATAAATTAACATACTCATTATCAGTTTTTAGTATCTTTTTCTTTTGGAGGTAGGTGTCTCTTTACAGTTGATTGAGCAACCTATTGCAAAAATAGCTCCCATTTAATGTCATTTTCTCCCTCTCTCTCTCTCTCTTAGTCATTGTGTTTGGGATAAAAGTTAAGGATAGTACGGTACACTTATGAACCTGTTAGTGGCTTTTCAAGCTTATCGTCTTAAAAGTTGTATAAACAAACAAGTAAATGATTGATAAGTAACATGTTTTATAGAGTGCAGTTGATCTTGTGTACGAAATGTATTTATAACTCAGTAATATTGTTAGCTTAATTTTATAGAGTGCAGTTGATCTTTCACATGGATGTTCAAGTAATAATGTTCATGAAAGAAACCAATCCAGTGATTGGGTATTAGGAATTGGTGATGGTTGTGTTGGAGAAATAATAGATGATAGCATAAAGGTATAAATTCTTGATGATTTGCTTATTCACTGCTCAGGTGATCATATTGCATCCATTGTTGAGTGCTTATATCCATCTATTTTGCATAATATGCATGATTCAACATTTTTTTAAAGATAGAACTATTTTGACACCGAAAAAATGTGATTAATGATGAAATTAATGATTATGTTTTGTCTTTTATTCCTGGGGAAGAAAAGACATATTTAAGTTGTGATTGTCCTTGCCCAATCAACTATATGATTAACATAGATTATCATTGACACTTTCGGATACTAGAATTCACTTTAAATTCTAGAAAAGATGAGAATGTTTATATAACTAGATTATCATTGACACCTTCGGAGACTAGAATTCTCTTTAAATTCCAACGTAGGTAATTTCCTATATGGACATGCAATCACAAATATTTTATAAACCCCCACAAAATTCTTATATCATTGAACATAAACAACTAATGAATGATTAGGTGAAAATATAAACAAGATAAAACATAGTTTCAACTTTCAATGTATAACAAAATAATGTAGGAAATACTTGGACATGTTATTAATTTATTTTTTGATTACAAATAAATAATGCATATTTCAAAACCATTTTGAATAAGCACAATCAGGGAACTATATGTTATGAAGTTGAAGATAAAACTAATCAACCTTGGTCAATCAGATGGACAATTGTTAATGAAAATAACCGTTTTATAGGGAAATGAAAATGAAGAAAACTTAGGTAAAGTTCCATCTATATTGTTCTTATTGTTCTCCAATAATATCATAACACATATATTACTTGTTCCACGTCATCCAAATAAACTAAACGTGAGGATTCTGTGGTTATGGAAACATGGAACAATATTGCTGATAGTCGTGTCGATGTAACGCCTAGTGCAACTGCTTTAGATCAACAATTCGTATAGTTGTAAAACATGTTTGGCCGCTGGTATAAAACCCAATCCTTATTGCCACCATGGTTACCGTTGAGGTTGTTAAACAAATGAGGTCGTTAATATGTGTTTTTCATCTTGAATCATACACCATCGGTGAACCAATGAAAAACCTAGTTACAACTTGTCAGACCGATCAATTGCCTCGATTTTATATTCTAAGGATTTGAATTGATGCAACAATTATAGGAAGTGGGGATTGATCAATATTAGGTATGAAGTAGACCGCAAGAAGATACATTACTCATGGTTTCAATTGAGTGTGTAATTTCATGGATACGTGTCTAAGTAGTAAGGGTGTTCAAATCCAAACCGATCTAAAATAAAATCGCACAAAATCGAATATTTTTTGAATGTGTTTGGATGTTGTTTTGTAAAAAACCGTTAGGATTAGATCGGATTTCAGATCAACTTTAAAATCAAACCAAACCAACTGCAAAAATAAATATTAATACTTGTTTATTCTTTTATTAACATTATATGTTACACTAGTACGTTGTTTGTTGGTTTTTTATCTTATATATTGCACTAATTTAATCTATATTATTATTATTTCATATGTTTTAAAAATAATCGAAAATTTTCATACTGTAATTTTAATTTTTTAATATATTTTGCATCAAATATATTATTTTACCGTGTTTGTGTGTGATATTAACATTAATAAAAAAATTATATTCTTAAAAAAAGTAATAAAAAAATATATTTTGGATATCCAAAAATCGATCCAAATTAAACCATATATATTTGGATCGGATCTGTTCGGATGTTTTTTTTTTAAAATAGTCATCCAAACTAAACCGAACCGCATACGATTTTTATTTTGAATCGGATGACATTTTACCTCAAAATCGATTCTAAGTACAACGTGAACACCCATGCTAAGGAGTACAATGAAGAAGAGAAGGTGGGTTTCAGGTTTGGAAGATAGAAGTGTAACAGTGGTTAACATTTTATTGATATCTTATTTAAAATTAGGGTTAATACCGCTTTTGGTCCCTGTAATATGAGCGAATTCCGGTTTTAGTCCCTGTAAAAAAAAATTTAGATTCTATCCCTATCATTTCAGATTCTTCCACTATTGGTCCCTCACTTAGACTTGTCAGCAGAATCTGCTGACGTGTCCAGCTGACTGTGTAATTATTTTAGTTTTTGATTTTTTTAATTAAATAAAATGCCACATGGTTAATTAATTGTTATTTGATTTTAAATTTAACTAAAAACAAAATTAAATATAATCAATTAAAATCGTTTTCCTTCTTCTTCTTATTATTTCTTCTTCCTTCTCCATCGTGTTCTTCTTCCCCCATGTTCTTCTTCTTCAAATCAAAGCCAAACGCCATTTTTCTTCTTACACTCGATTCAAATCGTATTTGTTGCATTCATACTCGTTTCTAATTGTTCCTATTTCTCCTTATCGCTACTGTTTGTTCCTTTGTTAGGGTTAGATGCAGTTTCTAATGGGTGGAAGTAAGAACTCGAGTGTTGACAACTCAAATGGAGGAAATCTTCCACTTTCAGTTTGTGGGTGTAATGCAGTGATGAAGATGTGGGTATCAAACACTGTTGAGAACCCTAAGAGAAGATTCTGGAAATGTAGAAATTCGAACATGAATGATGTGGAAAGTTGTGAACTTTTCATATGGGATGACGAATTGGATATGTTCTTTGCGAGAAATGGATTTTCCCTAAAGAATGATGATGCTAGTTTCAATCTTGGCTGCAATCAGTGTGATATGACTACAAAATTTCTGAAAGAATTTGGGAAAGATTTTGGGAAAGAATGTGGACAAGAAATAGGCAAGGAGCTTCAATCGAAGAAGGTACTGAAGATGAAGCAGAAATTTGAGGCTGAGAAGAATAAGAGCAATTGGTTGTTCATGGCATTGCTACTTTCTTGGGTGTTTTTTGCAATTGCATTTAAATTAGCTTAATGTCAATCTGGTTCAATTGTTGAACAAATTGACTTTGTAGGTTGATGTAATTCTTGAGAATTAGAAATTTTTGTGATTATGTAATGCTTTGTAATATCAAGTTAAACTTCTGTTTTATGTAATTTCAAGTTAACTTTCATCAATCAAGTTAAACTTTTCTAAATTCAAATTGTTATGAATATTGGATTGTTGGATTCAAATATAGCATAATATTGGATTGTTGGATTGATTATAGCATAATATTGGATTGATTATAGTGTTAGTTTGTTAATTCAAGTTTGTTAGTGATGTAATCATGTTTAGTTGGTTAATCACATTAGATTTTTGTTTGTTATTGATTAGTTACAAGTTCCCTAGAATTTAGCTAAAGTTCTGAGGTTTCAGAGTCTGAGGTTTCAGAGTCTGAGGTTTTTTCAGACTCTGAGGTTTTTTTAGAGTCTGAGTTTCAGACTCTGAGGTTTCAAACTCTGAGGTTTTTCAGAGTCTGAGGTTTCATATAACATAATAAAGCACATCATAAATACTGCATATAGCATAATACTGCATATGCATCATTACAAAATAAAGCACTTAAAGTGCATATGTATCATTACAAGTTAAAACAGAATAGGACAATTCTAGTTTCAAAAAAAAGTACATCAAGTTCACATCATAGACCCAAACACTGTCAATACATAAGACACAACACAGTCAATACAACTATTGTGTAGATAAATCCCCCCAAGACTTCAGAGCCTTAAGACATAAACCAAGTTTTGCATCAGGTGCATTTGCACCTGCAGCTGCAGTTGCATTAACAGCTGCAGTTGCAGGAACATTATCAGCATCCTCTTGAGTCATAACACCAGCTTCATCCTTAGGTTCAATTGTCATAGGCTGATCAGCAGAACATCCTGGACCCTTAATATTCTTAAGCCTCTTCACTGTCTTCAATCTCTCACTGCATCTTTTTTGCTGCTTTGGCTTTGTCATACCCCAATTTTTGACCTAAGTTTCTTTTTACTCGTCTCTGGGTTCGAAATTTTCTCGTCGTTTCAGACGAAATTTCGACAGGGAGGTATTTTAAAATACCTCATTTTTTTGGTTCCGAATACGACCTTTTTTTTTATTATTATTGTTTGTCTTTTTTTTAATTATCATTTCTTTTATTTTTAGTTTCACTTTTTTTTTCCTTTCCTTTTTTATTATCTTTTTATTTTTATTTTTATTTTTATTTTTCGTTTTTTTTTTGTTTTATTTTTTAGAAGTCTGACTTTTTCATTTTAATGTCTTTTAAGGACCATTTTAATGGTTGCCTTTTTGACGATTTTGCTGATTAATGGTGATTATTGTCCATCATTGGCTCTTTAATTTGCATTTATCACCATGGCACTATAAAAAGAGAGGCAGGAACAGTGATTGGATCATCAGAAAAGCATAGAAACATCAGTTGCAAACTACACGTAAACAACCAGTGTCAAAATTCATCAGAAATACAACTCATCAAAAAACCAAAAAAGCAATCAGTAACAACCACCAAAACACAGCCACAAATCCGCACCATCAACCACCCTCACGCCCCTCACCCCACACCCACATAACACGGCCGTACGGCCCCCTCCCCCTCTCCCTCAAACCCAAACACAGCAACACCCACACTACCACCCACAGACACACGAAAATCACCCCATAATCACACCCACAACCCAAAACGTGAGCCATTCTCCCTCAAACACACGAAACACAGTAGGTCACAAACCCAAAAACCCCTCAAAATCTATCAAAATCAAACAGCAACACCCACACTACCTCTACCACCCACAAACACACGAACTGCTCACACAACACAACACTCACCACGCCTTCAAACACACACACCCAAACTGAAACACAACCAGCTCACGCGAACCACCATCAATCCACCCAAACCTTTCCCAAGCCCGAAATCAAAAGAGGAAAAAGGTATATGTTTTCGAATTTTTTTTAACTTAGATCTACTAATTTTGAACTTGTTTTTGAAAAAACCAACGCCGAATTCGTGTTTGGGAGGGTGAGAGAAGTAGGAAAGTTAAATTCTTTTTTTAAAAAAGGCTGAGTTTTCACTCCGGCGCGGTGGCGCCGCCCCCTTGGGCCGGCCAACCACCGCGCCCATTTTCACTTCCGGCGGGCTGTGTTTTGTGGGAGAAGAGAGAGGAAGAGGTAAGAGGGAAGAAAGAAAGAAAGAGAGAGAAAGAGTCTAAGAAAATGGAGAAAAAACCAGTTTTTTACTTATATATAGGGGGCCGAACCGGTTCGGTTCTCTTGAACCGAACCGGTCTTTTTTTTCCCTTCCAGCCCACTGGGCTCAGCGCCCCCAGCTCTCTTTTTTTTTTTCTGTTCTTTTTACTTTCTGCTAGTGGCACCCCCCATTTTCCTGCTGCACCCCATTTCTTCTCTATTTTATTTTCTTTTATGTTTCTTTCTTTTTATTTTTTTTTCATGCATTTTATTTTGGTCCTTTTATACTCATGCATTTTATTTTACTACCATTATATCTAACACATCATGCACTTTAATTTTTTTTTTTTTATGTATTATTTCCCTTTTATCGCATGCATTTTCATTTTATTTTTGTTCTCGCATATTTAATTTTGTTTCTTTCCCTCGTTTATCATTTTGTCATTTTTTTTTTTCATTTTATTAGAATGTATTTAGGATCAATGTAACAAAATAAATGAGAATATGCACTGACACTTGCACTTTATTTATTCTGCTTTACGTCTTTTATTTATTTTATTTATTTCGCTATTCAAAAAAAATACAAAAATATTAGGTTAGTTTAAAAGGGTTTCGTGGTGATCCAACGTCACCACAGAATTTCCTCGCGTTTAGCCTTTATTACGTTTTAGTCTTAGCTAATTAAAACAAAAATGCAAATAATAATGAAAAACTCACAAAAAATCTTTTCTTAATAAACCTTGATTTTCAATCAAGTGTCCGTTCTTTTTTCTTTTATTTTCTTTAAATAACCATTAATCAACTTTAATTACACTTTAATCTCTTTCAAAAAATAAAAAACACAAACCAATTCTCCTTTTTGCCACTTGGCCTTTATTTTATCTTTAAAACTTTTTTTAAAACTAATAAAAAACATCAAACAAATCAAACGTCATTTTTTACCCCGAACTACGAGGTTTTGATCCCTCACGGGTACGTAGGCAGAGGACCCTGTCCTTCCAAATCATAAAAAATAAAAAAAAAACATTTTCTTTTATCACTACTCTAGTTCATTCTTTTTTTTTGTGTTTTATAAAAAAAAATAAGCAAGTTATAGCCAAAATAAATAAATAAAATCAAGAGGTTCTCGTAGAGTACTACGAACGTTTAGGGTGCTAACACCTTCCCTAAACGTAACTAACCCCCGAACCCTTAATCTTTAAAAAAAGTGGTAATTTAGAACTTTTTCCCATTTTCTTTTGAAAAATTAAAAGTTCAGTCGTGAATAAAATTAGTGAGTCAACGCTAATCAATAGCTTGATCTCCGAAAATCACCGCGACAGAAATGGCGACTTCACTGGGGATACCGAGGGTTGAGCCTAACTTGAATTTATTTAAATACTTTGCGCTATAACTTGCTTAAAATAAAAATAAGGATGTAAATATGTGCCTATGTGTTTTTTTCCTTTTACGTGAGTGGTGAGATAAGTCCTATACCCGGGCTTGAGAGAAACATAAGATAGGATGGTGGTATAATCAAAGTGCCATACCAAGAGTAGTCTTGGGTGTTGGTACATGTGATATAACCCCACTCAATGGAGGTCTCTTAAAGGTAATACCATGTCAACATGAGTAGTCATGTTTGACATTGTTATTTTTAAGTGGCCTATGAAGTTGAGGACCTTTAGTTACCTTTAACCCATCTTGGCCTTTTAGGACGTAGTGCGGTGGCTAATCAAGAGTAATCTTGAGTTGGTCGATACGCGATACTACACTCAAACGAGACTTTCCTACGAACGTTGTTGGACCGGGAGTAGTCCCGGAATCTGGCAATATTCGGAAGTGGTCAATGACTTTGGGAACTTGGTAGAACCCGTGATACAGGTACATATGAAACCATAGTCCTTACCAAAATGACGTGTTTACCCTCAACTCCAACATTGCGGACTTAACCTCACCATGTTTTCTCCGCTTCTGTAACATAATCATGCATACATGCATCCATTCATAAACGTTTTTTCATCAGATATTGAAGGACTTAGACAAGTTTTGTTGTAAACATCGTAGGTATGAACATCACAATGAGGAAGACTCAGAAATATAATTTCAAAAGCCCAGATTTGACAAACTTAAGGAAGCTAGGATCTTTGGTAGCTAGTCCAGAAAACTTTCGAGATCGTTATGGGTATCTACTCAGCATTCTCAAGACAAACGTTGAAGAAGGGATCCTTAATACCTTGGTCCAGTTCTATGACCCTCTCTATCACTGTTTCACGTTCCCGGATTACCAGCTTGTCCCCACTTTGGAAGAATATTCCTACCTGTTTGGTTTGCCAATACCTGACAAGATACCTTTCAACGGCCTTGAACCAACTCCTAAACATCCAACCATCGCAGCAGCCCTTCATCTCAAAACCTCCGAAATAGCCACTAACCTCACCACCAAAGCGGGCTCCCAAGGCCTAACTTCCAAATTCCTCTACCAAAAAGCCTACGCTTTCGCCGAAGCCTCCAGTACCGATGCCTTCGAATCTATCCTTGCCCTACTCATCTATGGCCTCATACTTTTCCCTAATATTGACGATTTTGTCGATATCAACACGATCCAAATCTTCATGTCCGGAAATCCTGTCCCTACCCTACTTGCAGATACCTACCATTCCATTCACCACAGAACTCAAAAGGGATGTGGAGTTATCACCTGCTGTGCGCCTTTGCTCTACAAGTGGTTTACTTTACATCTGCCTCAAACCCACCTCTTCAAAACTAATCCAGAAAAAGCCCGATGGCCTCAAAGAATCATGTCCCTCACCCCAGCCGATATCATTTGGTATCAACCAGCCACCGACATTGGAGTAATCATTGACAGTTGTGGAGAGTTCCCCAACGCACCCCTCATCGGTACGCGAGGGGGAATTACTTACAGCCCTGCTCTCGCTAGACGCCAGTTCGGTTACCCCATGAAAGAGAAACCTAACAACCTCTCCCTAACCGGTGAATTCTACCTGAATCATGAAGACCATACAGATATGAGATTAAGATTTGTGCGAGCTTGGCACACTATCCGTAGGGTTGACAGAAACCAGTTAGGAAGGAGGACAGGCTTTGTACATGGATCTTATACTCAGTGGGTCATCGACAGAGCTTCCAGTTTTGGTTTACCCTACCCTTTGCCCAGATACCTATCCTCAACCGTCCCACCGCCATCCTTACCCATACCCTTCGATAACAAAGAGGAATACAATGAGCAGTTGATTCAAATACGGCTTGAGAGGGACACTTGGAAGAGAAAATACCAGGAGCTTGAACGTGAACATGAGACCTTGAAGGGAAAATTAGAACAGAAGGATCACGAGCTTTTCATCCAGAATCAACGGATGATTGAGAAGGACGATCTACTTCAGCAAAAAGATTTCCGGCTTCGGAAGGACGCTAGGAGAAAGAAGAGGTTTATGGATTCGATCTCTGGAGCACATTCAGATTCCGAGAGTCCACCTGCTCCAGGAGCTTGAGTTAAAGTCTTTAGGGTTTTATGTTTATGTTCTAGCTTCCAAAATCTTGTAATTTGTCAAAAAGCTATTTTGTAATGTCTTAATGATTAAACGGAATGTTCAAACCATGATGTTTACAATTACTTCAATAAAGTCCTTCGATAAAATATCTTTCTTTTTTTGCATACGCATAATCATGCATCATGTTGCATTCATAGTTTCTCAAGCCGAGTCTCACGTCTTGTTTTTTCCAAAGGTCCATCTGCCTAGTCCAAGAAAGTGGCCCGACGTCCTCAGCAGAAACCAACTTACACATACAACACTAGAGCACATCAGAGGAAAATAATGGACCATCTGGAACAAGAAAACCAAGTACTTCGGGAGGAAATGACATCCATGCGGACCAAGATTGAAGAACTGACAGAGTTGGTAAAGCTGCTGGCAGCCGCACAAGTTCATCCACCGTCTCCTTCCCCTAGCTCTCCAGCTCTGTTGACAACTGCTACTACTTCGGCTCCGACAGCGCACACCAGTGCCCCACAATACACAATGCCCGACGGATATCCCTGGGGCATGCCTCTTAGCTCCAGTGAAGGACTCATCCCTATTCCTGTTGCAACTTCTGCTCCTCAACCTGGTGTTACTTTTCCTCAAGCTACTGTGGCCTTCTCAGCCCCAGTGGTTCATACGACCCAATACGACAATGAACCTATCTTTCACACAGAAAGTGTAGGGGCCCAGGATCGGATGGACGATTTCCAGGAAAAGTTCGATGAGATGCAACGAGAAATTAAGGCCCTCCGGGGGAAAGATCTTTTTGGGAAAAATGCCCACGACCTCTGCTTGGTGCCAAATGTCAAGATCCCGCCCAAGTTTAAGGTCCCTGAATTCGAAAAGTATAAGGGGAACACCTGCCCCCAAAGCCACTTGGTGATGTATGCTCGGAAGATGTCCACCCAGACTGATAACCACCAATTGCTCATCCACTATTTCCAGGATAGTCTAACTGGCGCAGCTTTAAAATGGTACATGAGTTTGGACAGCACCAAGATCCAAACTTTCAATGATTTGGGAGAAGCCTTCGTCCGCCAATACAAGTACAACCTTGACATGGCCCCAGACAGAGATCAACTCCGGGCCATGGCTCAAAAAGACAAGGAGACTTTCAAAGAGTACGCCCAAAGATGGAGAGAAATTGCTGCTCAAATCAACCCGCCTTTGGAGGAAAAAGAAATGACCAAGATTTTCCTGAATACTCTTGATTCATTTTATTACGAGCGGATGATTGCGAGTGCACCCAGCGATTTCACTGAGATGGTAAACATGGGTATGCGCCTGGAGGAAGGAGTCCGGGAAGGACGTCTGGTTAAAGAAAGTACCCCCGCCAACAGTGGGAAGAAGTTCGGGAATCACCTCCCAAGAAAGAAGGAACAGGAGGTCAGTATGGTTGCTCACGGGAGACCGCAACAAAGATACCCTTCCTACCAACACATTGCTGCCATTTCACCATCCACTAATACTGCCCAAAATTCAAACTACAAACTACAAACTCCACAAAGGCCTTACCAACAACCTCAACCACCTTACCAACAACCTCAACCACCTTACCAACAGCCCAATCAACAGTATCAACAGCCTCACCAACAACCGTACTACCAGCAACAGCCCCGACCTCAAGCCCCCCAACCACTTCATCCACAAAACCATATGCCAAGAAACCAGCAGTTTGACCCAATCCCTATGACATACGCAGAGTTGCTCCCAGCTTTGCTTGAGAAAAATCTGGTACAGACAAGGCCGCCTCCTCAACTACCCGAAAGGCTACCTGGTTGGTACCGAGCTGACCGCACCTGTGTCTTCCACCAAGGGGCACCAGGCCATGACGTTGAACACTGCTTTGCTTTAAAGAGAGAAGTGCAGAAATTGATCCAAGCCAACATCTTGTCCTTCCGAGACCAGAACCCAAATGTTCAGGCTAACCCTCTACCGAATCATGGACCGTCTGTTAATATGGTACAAGACTGTTGCAAAGATAGTATCATTCTTAATGTCCAACATGTTCAGACCCCACTGGTTCCAATGCATATCAAGATGTGCGAGGTGAATTTGTTTAGTCACGATCATACAGCATGCGAAGTGTGCCTTGTAGACCCGAGAGGATGTCAGAAAGTGCAGGGTGATATACAAGGGTTGATAGACAGGAGAGAGTTGCTCATCTCGAAGAAGGAGAAGGAGGTGTGTGTCATTACACCTGAGTTCAGCATCCCAGAACGGGTGGAGATAACATACAACAGTGAAAGGTCAACTACTACTCCTCTGGTGATCTGTTTGCCGGGACCTGTGCCGTATACTTCCCGAAAAGCCATCCCATACAGATACCAGGCCACGATGTTGGAAAATGAGCGAGAGGTACCCTTACCAACTTCTGTCGACAACATTGCAAGTGATAACAAGATATTGAGGAACGGGCGTGTCATCCCAGCAGCGCTCCCGAAGAAAGTAAGTGATCCGGTGATTGAACAACTGCCAGCAATTGGTTCTAGTGGAAGCAAGGAGATGGGCCAGTCTAGTGGGGCCCGTGAAGACTCTGATCAAGACGAACTTTTGAAGTTGATCAAGAAAAGCGAGTACAAAGTGATTGATCAGTTGATGCAAACTCCGTCGAAGATATCTATGATGTCATTATTATTGAATTCTGACGCTCATAGAGATGCCTTGATGAAGGTCTTGGACCAAGCTTTTGTGAATCATGATGTGACGATTGATCAGTTTGGTGGAATAGTGGGTAATATCACTGCATGTAACAACCTGAGTTTCAGTGATGAAGAGCTCCCAGCAGAAGGTAGGAATCACAACCTGGCATTGCATATATCGGTGAACTGCAAGTCTGATGCACTGTCGAATGTACTTGTGGACACCGGTTCGTCTCTGAATGTGATGGCCAAATCAACTCTTGATCAACTTTCCTACAAGGGTACACCCATAAGGAGAAGCGGAGTAATAGTAAAAGCTTTTGATGGTTCGAGGAAGTCGGTGATCGGAGAAGTAGACCTGACTATAACGATTGGACCACACCAATTTCAGATTACCTTTCAAGTGATGGATATCCAAGCTGCATACAGTTGTTTGTTAGGCCGACCATGGATCCATGAAGCCGGAGCGGTGACGTCTACACTGCATCAAAAGTTGAAGTTCGTAAAGAACGGGAAGCTAATAACTGTAAGCGGTGAAGAAGCCATGTTGATAAGCCACTTGTCAGCCTTTTCCTTTATTGGTGCTGATGAAACAGAAGGAACCTCTTTCCAAGGCCTGACTGTGGAAGGTAAGGGGCCAGAGAAGAATGAAGTGTCTTTTGCCACCTGGAAGAGCGCACAGAAGGTGGTGCAGGAAGGAACAGGTGTAGGATGGGGAAAAGTTGTGCAGTTGCCGAAAAACAAGAATCGCGAAGGACTGGGTTTTGTTTCCTCTACAAGCGGCTCTAAGTACGGTGTTAGCTTGGACTCTGTTAGTGGTACCTTTCATAGCGCCGGATCCATCAATACCCCGCCTGAAGCCAATGCTATCTTAGATGGTTCTGAAGAGATGATACCTACTTTTGTGACACCTTGTCGCGTCGAATTTCGGATGTCAAGCCATTGACTAGCATTGAATCACTAATTCTAAATTACGACTGAACTTTTAATTTTTCGGGGAAAAAGGAAAAAAGTTCTAAATTACCTTGAAAAAGAGATTTTAGGTTCGAAAGTCGATTATGCGAGGGGAAGGTATTAGCACCCCTCACATCCGTTGTACTCAACGGGAACCTCTTAGTTGACTTAGGCTTAAAATGTTTTTTGACGTTTTGCTTGCATGCTTAATCATATATATATAAAGGAACGAGAAAAAATATAATGTGAAGTGAAGAAAGAGATAAAAACAAACGAAATTGAAAAAAGGAAAAAAAGATTTTTTAATAACGGGCTTGACAAGATGTCGATCTTGCTCCTACGTATCTCCCGGTAGTCGGAGAATTCAAAGCTTACGTAGTTCTTGAGAAAGAATTGTTTGAAAACGCACAAAGGCGTAAAAAGCTTGAATGATAAAGGAGACAAGCGCACATTAAGGCGATAAACTCGCACAAGGCGTAAAAAGACGAACGCACATTAAGGCGATAAACTCGCACAAGGCGTAAAAAGACGAACGCACATTAAGGCGATAAACTCGCACAAGGCGTAAAAGAGACGAACGCACATTAAGGCGATAAACTCGCACAAGGCGTAAAAGTTGAAAGAAAACGTGCAAAGGCACGACAAGTTCGGATTGACCACAAGGGCCAAAATGACAAACGCACGAAGGCGTACAATGTTTGAATTGACCACGGGGGCCAAGAAAAGTTTAAAATGGTCACGGGGGACCAAGAAAAGTTGGATTGGTCACGAGGGACCAAGAAAGGTTCAAATTGGTCGCGAGGGACCAAGAAATGTTAAAATTGGTCGCGAGGGACCAAGAAATGTTAAAATTGGTCGCGAGGGACCAAGAAAGGTTCAATTTGGTCGCGAGGGACCAAGAAATGTTAAAATTGGTCGCGAGGGACCAAGAAATGTTAAAATTGGTCGCGAGGGACCAAGAAATGTTCAATTTGGTCGCGAGGGACCGAGAAATGTTAAAATTGGTCGCGAGGGACCAAGAAAGGTTCAATTTGGTCGCGAGGGACCAAGAAATGTTAAAATTGGTCGCGAGGGACCAAGAAATGTTAAAATTGGTCGCGAGGGACCAAGAAATGTTCAATTTGGTCGCGAGGGACCGAGAAATGTTAAAATTGGTCGCGAGGGACCAAGAAAGGTTCAATTTGGTCGCGAGGGACCAAGAAAGGTTCAAATTGGTCGCGAGGGACCAAGAAATGTTAAAATTGGTCGCGAGGGACCAAGAAATGTTAAAATTGGTCGCGAGGGACCAAGAAAGGTTCAATTTGGTCGCGAGGGACCAAGAAATGTTAAAATTGGTCGCGAGGGACCAAGAAATGTTAAAATTGGTCGCGAGGGACCAAGAAATGTTCAATTTGGTCGCGAGGGACCGAGAAATGTTAAAATTGGTCGCGAGGGACCAAGAAAGGTTCAATTTGGTCGCGAGGGACCAAGAAAGGTTCAAATTGGTCGCGAGGGACCAAGAAATGTTAAAATTGGTCGCGAGGGACCAAGAAATGTTAAAATTGGTCGCGAGGGACCAAGAAAGGTTCAAATGCGTTGGACGCGTTGAAAATAGAATGACGATTGTCCGAGCAACGAGACATACGTCAAACATTCGTACAACCGGGGAAAGGAGAGACATACGTCAAACCACCCTTTTTCATTCATGTTTTGTTTGAACTTGAGAAAACGTATTTTTTGGGGGAGCTAGAAAAGAATGACGATCGTCTAAGCAACGAGACATACGTCAAGTGTTTATCCGATCGGGGAAAGGAGAGACATACGTCAAACCACCCTTTTTCATTCAAGTTTCGCTTGAATTTTAAGAAGAAAATATAAACTGTCAAAACGCTCGTTTTTTAGAACTTAAATAAAAAAGAAAGAATTGTTCAAATTAGTTGTTGCAACCAAAATGAACAAGTTTGTTGTTCAATTTAAGAAAGAAAATGTTTTTGTTGTTTTCATTGACTTTTGTTTGGTTGGTTTGGAAGGACAAAGCCCTTTGCCTACATACCCAAATGGGATCAAAACCGATGTAGTTCGGGCTTAAAAAAGCCGAGTGATTTGTTATGTTGATTTTAAAGCTTAAAATGTTTGTGAAAGATAAAAATAAGCCAAAGTGGCGAGCGAATAAAGCTTGATTAATTTAAAAATGCAAAAATAAAGTCTGATATGATTAAGATCGATTGAAATTTGATTAAAATAAAATTGCTTGGTTTGAAATCCAAGGCTTTGTTAATGAATAATATTTTTTGATGAAGCTTTGAATATTTGAAATGTTTTTGGTTTTTTATGATTTTTTCTCGGAGTTAAAAGAAATTAAGTGCGATGAAATAAACTAAACGCGAGAGAAATAATAAAAAGATGTTGGATAAAAAATGAAAAGATTTTTCTTGGATTATGGATTAAACTATGAAAATAAAATATAATGCAATGCATATTTAAACATTTTGTTCCTAATGTATACGCTAATGCCATAAAAAAAATGCAAAATAAAATGAATGTGTAATATGATAGGTAATATGATAGGTAAATGCATGTGTAATATGATAAATAAAAATTAAAATGCATGTGTAATATGATAAATAAAAACAAAAAAAAATAAAATGCATGTGTAATATGATAGGTAAATAAATGAGATGTTAAAAATAAAAGAACAAATAAAAAGGAAATAGTAATAAAAAGGAAAATAAATTGCAAAGAAAATAAATAAAAGAAATGAAATAAGGAGGTGTAAAAAATAAACCTGGGGGGTGCTGGTAGTGAAAAATAACTCAGACTGAAAGAGAAGGGCCCAAAATGTATTGGGCCTGCGTAAATTAATCTGGGCCGTCTGATTAATCAGACGGCCCTGATCAGATCACAGGAAAAAATAAGCAGGGCCACACGATTAAAAATCAAAGGCCAGGAGGGCGTGGGTGTACGCTAACGCGTACACCCTCTCACACCGAATCAGGGAGGGGGTATTTAAACCCTTCCCTTCACAATTTTCTTCATTCTTACAAACTCTTTCTCTCACTTCCCTCTCTCTAAAAAACGTGTTCTCTCTTCCTCTCCCCTCTCTCTTGTTTTCTTGGCCACCGGTGGGTTTTCCGGCGTGGTGGCTGCCGGCCTAGGTGGCGGCGCCACCGCGCCGGAGAGTAAAAAACTCTCCTTTTTAAAAAAAAAATACATTTTTCTTACATCCTTTCTTCTTCTCATCCCAAATCCACACTTAGATTTCTCAAAAAAACTCTCAAAAACTCTAGATCTAGGTTTTAAAAACTATAAAATAACTACCTTTTTTCTTTGTTGTGTTTCGGTTTTGTGCTTTTTTGTGCTGTTCTAGCCGTGTGTGATGCGTGCTAGGCTGTGTTTTTTGCGTGCGTGTTGTGTGTTGTTGGTGCTGTTTCGTGTGTTGTTGGTGTTGTTTCGTGAGTTAGCTTTGCTGGGTTGCGTGCGTGACTTTGTGTGGGTGTGTGGGTCGTTAAAGGGCTGGGTTGGTGTTATGGCTGGGACGTGGGTTGTTGTGTGTGTTTGGGTTGCTGGAAATTGCTGGGACGTGCTGGGACATGGGTTGTGTGTGTTAGAGGAAGAAGGGAAAAAAACGTGTGTTTTTGGTGTGTTAAAAAACTGTTTGGTTCAAAAATTTTCTTCTCAAAATTCCTTCTCCTTTTTTTCTTGTGTTTTGATCCTGTTAAATAGAGGAAATCTGAGCTGCTTGTCATAGATCAACTTGGCTTCTGCAGATCCTTGGATAAGATTAGAGGATTGGGATGGATTTGTAATGATGATTTTGGATAGGATTTGTGATGAATGTGATGATGAAAAAATCTGGGATTGGGCGCTGCAGTGCTGTGTTTGTTGACTGGACTTGGACCAAAAATAAAATAAAAAATAAAAATAATAATAATAATAATAGTAATAAATAATAATAATGATAAATAATAAAAAAGGAAATAAATAAAATGGTAATAATAGTAAAATTAATGATAATAAAAACTGAAATTAATAGTAAAAATAAAAAGTAATAAAATAAAATAAATAAACGAGACAAAAAAATGACATGAGGTATTTTAAAATACCTCCCTGCCGAAATTTCGTCTGAAACGACGAAAATTCTCGGCCTTAAAAAAAATGCGTAAAACGAGACAATAAGTAAAACGAGACGAAAATGGGTCAAAAAATGGGGTATGACAGATGCCCCTATTTAAGTTTCTTCGCTACGGAGATTAAAAAGCGAAATTTTGATTCGACGGGTCGAAGAAACTTAAATACAGAGTACACCATTTTTTGACCAATTTTGGACAGTAAAATGTTATGGATGCGATGCCATGTATGCAAATGCAAGATGACAAAGATGACCTGATTGGGGACAAAACAGAGACAAAAGGATACCCGAGTTCGTTAAAGAAACGGGATCCGACTCTATTGGGGATAGTGTTCCACTGGGGAAAAGAGGTTAGCCGTTTGGGTTATTGCCGAACTGTTCACTGGGGAGAGTGGGCAATTAACCACGGGAACCAAAAAGGGTAAAATGTCAGCTGTTCGGATTGTTGCCGAACTGCCACTGACGACAAGGATTGAATGCAAGGGTCAGCTGTTCGGGTTGTTGCCGAACTGTCACTGACGACAAGAAATAAAATGTCAACTGTTCGGATTGAATTCCGAACTGCCATCGACGTCAAGAAATAAGATGTCAACTGTCGGTTTGTTCCGACCTGCCATTGACGACAAAGAAATATAAAATGTCAACTGTCGGTTGTTCCGACCTGCCATTGACGACAAGAAAATATAAGATGTCAACTGTCGGTTGTTCCGACCTGCCATTGACGACGGGAGAATAAAATGATGTCAACTGTCCGGGTTGGTTACCGAACCGTACATTGACAACAGGAAATAAAAGACATGTCAACTGTCCGGATTGGTTACCGGACCGTACATTGACGACAGGAAATAAAAGCATGTCAACTGTCCGGATTGGTTACTGGACCGTTCATTGACAACAGGAAATAAAAGACATGTCAACTGTCCGGATTGGTTACTGGACCGTTCATTGACAACAGGAAATAAAAGACATGTCAACTGTCCGGATTGGTTACTGGACCGTACATTGACGACAGGAAATAAAAGCATGTCAACTGTCCGGATTGGTTACTGGACCGTTCATTGACAACAGGAAATAAAAGACATGTCAACTGTCCGGATTGGTTACTGGACCGTTCATTGACAACAGGAAATAAAAGACATGTCAACTGTCCGGATTGGTTACTGGACCGTTCATTGACGACAGGAAATAAAAGACATGTCAACTGTCCGGATTGGTTACTGGACCGTACATTGACGACAGGAAATAAAAGCATGTCAACTGTCCGGATTGGTTACTGGACCGTACATTGACGACAGGAAATAAAAGCATGTCAACTGTCCGGATTGGTTACTGGACCGTACATTGACGACAGGAAATAAAAGCATGTCAACTGTCCGGATTGGTTACTGGACCGTACATTGACGACAGGAAATAAAAGCATGTCAACTGTCCGGATTGGTTACTGGACCGTTCATTGACGATAAAAAGGAAAGACATGTCAACTGTCCGGATTGGTTACCGGACCGTTCATTGACAACAGGAAATAAAAGACATGTCAACTGTCCGGATTGGTTACCGAACCGTTCATTGACGACAGTGAGGATGCGGCTGACAAGCCGTTCCTTACAGAATTGCCCCTTCAATTGGGGAAAAGGGATGCACAAGCTGTTCGTTAAAGAACTTGTCACTTGGCACGACACTGGGGAATATGCACAAGCTGTTCGTTTGAACTGCCACTTGGCATGAAAGGGTGACATCACTTGACCAAATGGATTGGGGATGACACTTGGGGAACATTTACTGGTGACTATGATGGGATGCCGAGCAAAGTCGGGCTTTGGTTATGATTTGGTATTTGTGAGTGTGAATGATGACTCACTGGGGAATGCCAATAAAATTGGGCTTTGTTTTGTAACATCACTGGAGGATGACATTTGAGAAAAATGCAGATTGTTTATGATAAATTGGTAAGAAACGTGGTGGTTAAAGCAACCATGTACAGATGATATTGTGGTATTTGCATGTGTGAATGCGTATATGCATGAATGCGTGATCACATGATTTGTATGATTGTACAAATGTATGAATGCATGAATGCGTGAATGTACTAATGCAGGACTCCCACTGGGGATGTGTGAAAGATTGGCTTGCACTGGGGGATACCCTAAATGTTTGTTAAGGAATTGCCCCTTGATATAAGAATATAATGAAAGATTGCACAAGCTGTTCGTTAAAGAACTGCCGCTTGGCTTACAAGAAGGTGACATCAACAGATCAGACACGTTGGGGATGACACTCGACTGTTTTGATTTATTGTATGACCGACAACTTGGTGAAACAAGATTTAGACCGGTAAAATGAAAAGTAGACCGACGTCGCATTGCAAACACTCGGTAATCTTTGATGTTGACGGGGTAAAGCCGTAACCGTTGATGAGGAACACATACCTCATGGGGAAATCGTTACTTCACTGGGGAATCGTGTTAATCCACTTGGGAAAAGAACTGGTGATTCCGCCGGGAATGCTTATGTTTTGTTTGGATGCCGAGCGAGGTCGGGCTTTGGTTGGATGCCGAGCGAGGTCGGGCTTTGATTGTAGTTGGATGCCGAGCGAGGTCGGGCTTTGATTGCCGAGCGAGGTCGGGCTTTGATTGCCGAGCGAGGTCGGGCTTTGATTGGGGTGCCGAGCGAGGTCGGGCTTTTTGTAGTTGGATGCCGAGCGAGGTCGGGCTTTTTGTAATTGGATGCCGAGCGAGGTCGGGCTTTTTGTAATGGATGCCGAGCGAGGTCGGGCTTTTTGATTGGATGCCGAGCGAGGTCGGGCTTTTTGTTGGATGGTGCCAATAATGATTGGGCTTTTGGGGTTGAGACTCCACTGGAGGGATGCCAATAAAAATTGGGCTTTATTTGTGGTTTCGCTGGGGATATAAGGATCATTTTGGAAGCATGATCGATATCCAGCCTTAGATGCCAACGGTGGTTGGGCTTTTGTGAGTAGGTGCCAATGGTAATTTGGGCTTTTGATTGTTTTGGACAAAGGTTGATTTCCTGGGGAGTTTGTTAATCCACCGGGGATTGGAACTGATGATTCCGCCGGGAATGCTACCTTCTTTGTTTTTTCCCTGAATCGTCCTTTCGGGCTTTTGATTCACTGGGGATATTCCCTTTTGATTTACTGAGGATTTCGCTGGGAATCCCTTGAAAGAAGTCCAATGTGGGATAAACATATGTCATGTTTAACACTGGGGATAATGATTGGATGCCGAGCAAGGTCGGGCTTTGATTGTAGTGTGGGTGCCGAGCGAGGTCGGGCTTTTTGTAATGTGGGTGCCGAGCGAGGTCGGGCTTTTATGTTGGGTTGCCGAGCAAGGTCGGGCTTTTTGTAATGTGGGTGCCGAGCGAGGTCGGGCTTTTTGTGATGGATGCCGAGCAAGGTCGGGCTTTGATGATTGGTTGCCGAGCGAGGTCGGGCTTTGATGATTGGTTGCCGAGCGTGGTCGGGCTTTTTGTGGGAGATTGTGAGGAATGCCAATGACGATTGGGCTTAATGTGAAATTGTGAGGGAGTGCCAAGCATGGTTGGGCTTTTTGGATGATTGTGTACCGAGCATGGTCAGGATTTGTGAATGATTGGGCGCCAAGCATGGTTGGGCTTTTGTTTGATATTGTGGGTGCTAATGAGAATTGGGCTTTTGTTGGCAATGAGAGTTGGTTTTGCAATTTCAGATTGCATGATTCATATGAGATTTGCACAGGCAATTTTGATGTTCCCATTAATCCGAGATTGCACCAAAAATTTGAAATAAATACCAAACACAAAATTTATATCGTATAGCTTAAGTTAAAAATATGTTTATCAATGAACCAACCTAACACTCATTTAAGTAAATGAACAAATTGAATATTAATTGTGAGGGTATTGAACACTCATCCGGCAAGTTTGCTAACATTCCGATCGAGTTATGTGTCCATCTAATCATTGTTTCTAAAAGCGCGAAAGCATTGATCACAAGGTCTTCGAGGGTTGTAATTTGGCTTGGTTACAAAAGAAATGTCATATGTGGGGAAATTGAATTCAAATGGCCAAGCAAGAGGAACATTCTTTCTAAATTACACCCTTCCTCCTTTATTCAATCACAACTCTTGGTGATTTACAAATGTTTTTCTTTGATCCTTGACAACTTTTTGATTTAGAGATTTTCTCTTTTTCTCTTTTTTCTTTTTCTTTTCTTTCTTTTTTGTTCTTGTTGTCAAGATCAATTAAGAAATTCACCATTCTTGACTTTCACAACCTCCCTTTTTTTTTCTCTTCAAAGATGATACCCTAATTGAATGTTCCTTCCTCTTTTGGCAAAGGACAATAATCATGTTGGTTAAGGGTTCAAAAAATGAAAGAAAATATCAGAATTCAATAATGATTTAACTATGAACTGAATTTTTTTACAAACTCTGGCAATTTCATTAAGCAATTGAGCTTGTGAGAATTGGCAGTCCATAGTTAATGATTCTGATTCATTAGGCTCAAAGGGGTTAACAAATACTCACTCCTCACAGGGCGGGCTATTTGTGGTCAAGTGTTTTCACTCATTTTCAAAAAAATGCCTTGATCCTATCAATGCTTTCGTACAATCTAAAACAACGCTCAGATTTAACATAACAAAATCGAGTTTAAACAAAAAATGCCGGTCTCCTGCATATATATAACGATTTTGAGGATTCCTCACATTTTGGCTGGTTCTAAAGGGTTCACCGAATAAACATATTAAAAACGCAAGTTGCATGATATAACTTTTGTACTAAGTACGTATTCTCCTTTCAAGTTTAATCATGGAAAAAACAGGAAACATGTATCTTAGCTTTGCGCAAATTAATCAAATTCTATCACTACCATGCATTTGTGGTTGAATCATTGGATCAATCCATATGATGTGATTGGTTGCCGATCAAGGTCGGGCTTTGATTGTGGATTGTGCCAATGATGATTGGACTTTGGTTGGAAATTGTCTTTGTTAAGTCGCCATTGCAAATTGGACTCTTGTAGGAGATTGAGGAATGCCAATGACGACTGGGTTTTTTGTGAATTGGGGGAAAAGGCCGCAGTAGCCTGGGGGGTTGGTAATCTCGGGTTGAGGTACCGAAATCCCTTGAAGAGTAGTGGGAATATGGATGAATTCCTCACCAAAGTCGAACGGCATGCCCCATGTACAAACGGGGGGATAGCTGCCCCTTGTTATATGTGCGGTTTGCCTTGGGACGTCGAGCCACTTTCCTTAATGGGATGACACGTAGTGTTGCGAATGAAATGCGAACACTGACGACTCAATTCGGATTGTAAAAAATCCTTAGGGTAAAAAGGGAAAGGAGTTTTGGACTCGAAGGTGGACGTATGCATGATAATGGATGATGTATGTAAATGCATGAAAAAAATTTGTTTTGCTTTACAAGGAAATTAAAAAGTGCAATTAATTTCTTATAAAGCAAAGTGATATGCGAAAGTTATTTTCATGCATGTAAATGTATGCATATGTATGACATGTATGTTCAAAATTTCCCCCTTCCTCACGTGTAGGCTCTAAAGATGAGATTTTCTAAAAGGTCCCTAGAGATCACGGACCTCACATGGAACTATTGTCGTCAATTGCAAATGCTCGCAAGACCTCAATATATTCCAAATGAAATCTACTCTAGGCGGGGTTTTCGCATCTTCCCTTCAAGACATACGTCAAGTGGGCCTCCGCTACGCAACCACCATCCTATCTTAATTTTCTCTCAAGCTCGGGAATAGAGCCTCACACGTCCGGCATTAACCCGAACAATGTGGAGTAACATCGCTCAAGTAACCCCACAACACATATAATATGAATATAAAGCAATATGAAACATATACATATAAAACGAGAAAAAATAAACAAATAATGATAATAAGGCATAAGCGTGCAAGCAAAATAAAACATTTTATCCTAAAAGCCGACTAAGATAGGCTTGACTTGTTTATGCACAAACAAAGTGTTTTAAGCACAACATCCCCAGTGAAGTCGCCATTTCTGTCGCGTCGAATTTCGGATGTCAAGCCATTGACTAGCATTGAATCACTAATTCTAAATTACGACTGAACTTTTAATTTTTCGGGGAAAAAGGAAAAAAGTTCTAAATTACCTTGAAAAAGAGATTTTAGGTTCGAAAGTCGATTATGCGAGGGGAAGGTATTAGCACCCCTCACATCCGTTGTACTCAACGGGAACCTCTTAGTTGACTTAGGCTTAAAATGTTTTTTGACGTTTTGCTTGCATGCTTAATCATATATATATAAAGGAACGAGAAAAAATATAATGTGAAGTGAAGAAAGAGATAAAAACAAACGAAATTGAAAAAAGGAAAAAAAGATTTTTTAATAACGGGCTTGACAAGATGTCGATCTTGCTCCTACGTATCTCCCGGTAGTCGGAGAATTCAAAGCTTACGTAGTTCTTGAGAAAGAATTGTTTGAAAACGCACAAAGGCGTAAAAAGCTTGAATGATAAAGGAGACAAGCGCACATTAAGGCGATAAACTCGCACAAGGCGTAAAAAGACGAACGCACATTAAGGCGATAAACTCGCACAAGGCGTAAAAAGACGAACGCACATTAAGGCGATAAACTCGCACAAGGCGTAAAAGAGACGAACGCACATTAAGGCGATAAACTCGCACAAGGCGTAAAAGTTGAAAGAAAACGTGCAAAGGCACGACAAGTTCGGATTGACCACAAGGGCCAAAATGACAAACGCACGAAGGCGTACAATGTTTGAATTGACCACGGGGGCCAAGAAAAGTTTAAAATGGTCACGGGGGACCAAGAAAAGTTGGATTGGTCACGAGGGACCAAGAAAGGTTCAAATTGGTCGCGAGGGACCAAGAAATGTTAAAATTGGTCGCGAGGGACCAAGAAATGTTAAAATTGGTCGCGAGGGACCAAGAAAGGTTCAATTTGGTCGCGAGGGACCAAGAAATGTTAAAATTGGTCGCGAGGGACCAAGAAATGTTAAAATTGGTCGCGAGGGACCAAGAAATGTTCAATTTGGTCGCGAGGGACCGAGAAATGTTAAAATTGGTCGCGAGGGACCAAGAAAGGTTCAATTTGGTCGCGAGGGACCAAGAAATGTTAAAATTGGTCGCGAGGGACCAAGAAATGTTAAAATTGGTCGCGAGGGACCAAGAAATGTTCAATTTGGTCGCGAGGGACCGAGAAATGTTAAAATTGGTCGCGAGGGACCAAGAAAGGTTCAATTTGGTCGCGAGGGACCAAGAAAGGTTCAAATTGGTCGCGAGGGACCAAGAAATGTTAAAATTGGTCGCGAGGGACCAAGAAATGTTAAAATTGGTCGCGAGGGACCAAGAAAGGTTCAATTTGGTCGCGAGGGACCAAGAAATGTTAAAATTGGTCGCGAGGGACCAAGAAATGTTAAAATTGGTCGCGAGGGACCAAGAAATGTTCAATTTGGTCGCGAGGGACCGAGAAATGTTAAAATTGGTCGCGAGGGACCAAGAAAGGTTCAATTTGGTCGCGAGGGACCAAGAAAGGTTCAAATTGGTCGCGAGGGACCAAGAAATGTTAAAATTGGTCGCGAGGGACCAAGAAATGTTAAAATTGGTCGCGAGGGACCAAGAAAAGGTTCAAATGCGTTGGACGCGTTGAAAATAGAATGACGATTGTCCGAGCAACGAGACATACGTCAAACATTCGTACAACCGGGGAAAGGAGAGACATACGTCAAACCACCCTTTTTCATTCATGTTTTGTTTGAACTTGAGAAAACGTATTTTTTGGGGGAGCTAGAAAAGAATGACGATCGTCTAAGCAACGAGACATACGTCAAGTGTTTATCCGATCGGGGAAAGGAGAGACATACGTCAAACCACCCTTTTTCATTCAAGTTTCGCTTGAATTTTAAGAAGAAAATATAAACTGTCAAAACGCTCGTTTTTTAGAACTTAAATAAAAAAGAAAGAATTGTTCAAATTAGTTGTTGCAACCAAAATGAACAAGTTTGTTGTTCAATTTAAGAAAGAAAATGTTTTGTTGTTTTCATTGACTTTTGTTTGGTTGGTTTGGAAGGACAAAGCCCTTTGCCTACATACCCAAATGGGATCAAAACCGATGTAGTTCGGGCTTAAAAAAGCCGAGTGATTTGTTATGTTGATTTTAAAGCTTAAAATGTTTGTGAAAGATAAAAATAAGCCAAAGTGGCGAGCGAATAAAGCTTGATTAATTTAAAAATGCAAAAATAAAGTCTGATATGATTAAGATCGATTGAAATTTGATTAAAATAAAATTGCTTGGTTTGAAATCCAAGGCTTTGTTAATGAATAATATTTTTTGATGAAGCTTTGAATATTTGAAATGTTTTTGGTTTTTTATGATTTTTTCTCGGAGTTAAAAGAAATTAAGTGCGATGAAATAAACTAAACGCGAGAGAAATAATAAAAAGATGTTGGATAAAAAATGAAAAGATTTTTCTTGGATTATGGATTAAACTATGAAAATAAAATATAATGCAATGCATATTTAAACATTTTGTTCCTAATGTATACGCTAATGCCATAAAAAAAATGCAAAATAAAATGAATGTGTAATATGATAGGTAATATGATAGGTAAATGCATGTGTAATATGATAAATAAAAATTAAAATGCATGTGTAATATGATAAATAAAAACAAAAAAAAATAAAATGCATGTGTAATATGATAGGTAAATAAATGAGATGTTAAAAATAAAAGAACAAATAAAAAGGAAATAGTAATAAAAAGGAAAATAAATTGCAAAGAAAATAAATAAAAGAAATGAAATAAGGAGGTGTAAAAAATAAACCTGGGGGGTGCTGGTAGTGAAAAATAACTCAGACTGAAAGAGAAGGGCCCAAAATGTATTGGGCCTGCGTAAATTAATCTGGGCCGTCTGATTAATCAGACGGCCCTGATCAGATCACAGGAAAAAATAAGCAGGGCCACACGATTAAAAATCAAAGGCCAGGAGGGCGTGGGTGTACGCTAACGCGTACACCCTCTCACACCGAATCAGGGAGGGGGTATTTAAACCCTTCCCTTCACAATTTTCTTCATTCTTACAAACTCTTTCTCTCACTTCCCTCTCTCTAAAAAACGTGTTCTCTCTTCCTCTCCCCTCTCTCTTGTTTTCTTGGCCACCGGTGGGTTTTCCGGCGTGGTGGCTGCCGGCCTAGGTGGTGGCGCCACCGCGCCGGAGAGTAAAAAACTCTCCTTTTTAAAAAAAAATACATTTTTCTTACATCCTTTCTTCTTCTCATCCCAAATCCACACTTAGATTTCTCAAAAAAACTCTCAAAAACTCTAGATCTAGGTTTTAAAAACTATAAAATAACTACCTTTTTTCTTTGTTGTGTTTCGGTTTTGTGCTTTTTTGTGCTGTTCTAGCCGTGTGTGATGCGTGCTAGGCTGTGTTTTTTGCGTGCGTGTTGTGTGTTGTTGGTGCTGTTTCGTGTGTTGTTGGTGTTGTTTCGTGAGTTAGCTTTGCTGGGTTGCGTGCGTGACTTTGTGTGGGTGTGTGGGTCGTTAAAGGGCTGGGTTGGTGTTATGGCTGGGACGTGGGTTGTTGTGTGTGTTTGGGTTGCTGGAAATTGCTGGGACGTGCTGGGACATGGGTTGTGTGTGTTAGAGGAAGAAGGGAAAAAACGTGTGTTTTTGGTGTGTTAAAAAACTGTTTGGTTCAAAAATTTTCTTCTCAAAATTCCTTCTCCTTTTTTTCTTGTGTTTTGATCCTGTTAAATAGAGGAAATCTGAGCTGCTTGTCATAGATCAACTTGGCTTCTGCAGATCCTTGGATAAGATTAGAGGATTGGGATGGATTTGTAATGATGATTTTGGATAGGATTTGTGATGAATGTGATGATGAAAAAATCTGGGATTGGGCGCTGCAGTGCTGTGTTTGTTGACTGGACTTGGACCAAAAATAAAATAAAAAATAAAAATAATAATAATAATAATAGTAATAAATAATAATAATGATAAATAATAAAAAAGGAAATAAATAAAATGGTAATAATAGTAAAATTAATGATAATAAAAACTGAAATTAATAGTAAAAATAAAAAGTAATAAAATAAAATAAATAAACGAGACAAAAAAATGACATGAGGTATTTTAAAATACCTCCCTGCCGAAATTTCGTCTGAAACGACGAAAATTCTCGGCCTTAAAAAAAATGCGTAAAACGAGACAATAAGTAAAACGAGACGAAAATGGGTCAAAAAATGGGGTATGACACACCTGGAGGGCTTGTTCGTAATTGGGATGCTGTTGACGTGCCTTTAGTCGTTCACGTGTCAAAGTAATGTGTTTCTTGTTTTTGTTTTTTTCAATAAAATCCTTTCGGCTTGCCCGAGCGAAAGTGTAATCATGTAGGGGCTATTTTGCTTCAAGTACTTTCACCATTAATGAAAAATGTTGTTTATTCCAATTCTTTTTATTGCTCTTTCTGGAAAATGGTATCACAAAAAACCCAAAAATATTTTTTTGTCTTTTTTTAATCAATTTCAAAAGGTCTGCATTTTTCACTCATTCTCTAAAATCAATCATGAATCATATATGCAGACTAAACATCAATGAACCCGTTGAACACGATAACCCTACACTCTCTCCCAACTTTGAGTCCACTGTCTACGAAGCCGAAGAGGAGGAGGATGAGGAAATTCCACATGAGATTGCCCGGTTACTCGAACATGAGAAGAAAGCCATTCAGCCTCATGAAGAAGCGGTGGAGGTGATCAACTTGGGTTCTGAGGAAGTTAGGAAGGAAATCAAGATCGGGGCTTTGCTTGAAGAGACTGTCAAACAGAGGGTGATTGAACTGCTCAGAGAATATACTGATGTGTTCGCATGGTCATACCAAGATATGCCAGGTTTAGACCCCCGTATTGTGGAGCACCGTTTGCCCTTGAAACCTGAGTGCCCACCAATCAAGCAGAAGTTGAGAAGAACTCGTCCCGATATGGCTCTCAAGATCAAAGAAGAAGTGCAAAAGCAAATTGACGCAGGCTTCCTTGTTACATCTGAGTATCCTCAATGGTTGGCCAACATAGTTCCAGTCCCGAAGAAAGATGGTAAGGTCAGAATGTGCGTCGACTACCGAGATCTGAATAGGGCCAGTCCAAAAGATGATTTCCCTTTACCTCATATCGATGTATTGGTTGATAGCACTGCTAAGTCCAAAGTTTTCTCCTTCATGGATGGTTTCTCCGGTTACAATCAAATCAAAATGGCACCCGAAGACAGAGAAAAGACGTCCTTTATCACGCCTTGGGGCACTTTCTGCTACAAAGTAATGCCTTTTGGTTTGATAAATGCAGGCGCCACCTACCAAAGAGGCATGACCACTCTCTTCCATGACATGATGCATAAAGAGATAGAAGTATACGTGGATGATATGATTGTTAAGTCAGGCACCGAAGAAGAACATGTTGAGTACCTGCTGAAGATGTTTCAACGGCTGAGAAAGTATCAACTTCGTCTTAATCCCAACAAATGTACATTTGGGGTTAGATCTGGAAAACTCTTGGGGTTCATTGTTAGTCAGAAAGGTATTGAAGTAGACCCCGATAAAGTCAGAGCCATCAGAGAAATGCCTGCTCCAGAAACAGAAAAACAAGTAAGAGGGTTCCTGGGGCGTCTGAACTACATCTCCAGATTCATCTCTCACATGACTGCCACCTGTGGGCCAATATTCAAACTACTCCGCAAAGATCAGGGGATTGTTTGGACAGAAGACTGCCAGAGAGCCTTTGACAGCATCAAAGAGTATCTACTAGAGCCTCCAATTCTTATCCCTCCAGTCGATGGAAGACCACTGATCATGTACTTAACTGTGTTAGAAGATTCCATGGGTTGCGTGCTCGGACAACAGGACGAAACCGGAAGGAAGGAGCATGCTATTTATTACCTGAGCAAGAAGTTTACCGATTGTGAGTCTCGATACTCCCTACTTGAGAAAACTTGTTGTGCACTAGCCTGGGCAGCCAAACGCCTTCGCCATTACATGATTAACCACACCACTTGGTTGATATCCAAAATGGACCCAATCAACTATATCTTTGAGAAGCCGGCCTTAACAGGAAGAATTGCTCATTGGCAGATGTTGTTGTCCGAGTATGATATTGAATACCGCACCCAGAAAGCAATCAAAGGCAGTGTCCTGGCCGATCATTTGGCGCATCAACCGGTTGAAGATTACCAGCCTATCAAGTTTGACTTTCCCGATGAAGAAATCATGTATTTGAAGATGAAAGATTGTGATGAACCATTGCTTGGAGAGGGTCCAGATCCCGAGTCCAGGTGGGGTTTGATATTTGACGGGGCCGTGAATGTCTACGGTAATGGAATTGGGGCAGTCATTATCACTCCTGAAGGCAACCATCTCCCTTTCGCTGCAAGGCTACAATTCGATTGTACGAACAATATGGCAGAATATGAAGCATGCATCCTGGGTATTGAAGAAGCTATTGACTTGAGGATCAAGAACCTCGACATATATGGAGATTCAGCACTAGTGATCAACCAGATCAAAGGAGAATGGGAAACTCGCCACCCCGGTTTGATTCCCTACAAAGATTATGCAAGACGTTTGTTGACCTTCTTCAACAAGGTTGAACTGCACCACATTCCTCGCGATGAGAATCAGATGGCAGATGCCTTAGCAACTTTGTCTTCCATGTATGAAGTAAGCCATCAGAATGACCTGCCAACGATCAGAATCCAACATCTTGAAAGACCTGCTCATGTGTTTTCAGTTGAAGAGGTCGTTGACGATAAGCCATGGTTTCATGATATTAAGTGTTTCCTCCAGAGTCAAGAATACCCACCTGGAGCCTCCAATAAGGACAAGAAGACTTTGAGGAGATTGTCTGGTAATTTCTTTTTGAATAGGGATATTTTGTACAAGAGGAACTTTGACATGGTGTTACTCAGATGTGTAGACGAACGTGAAGCAGAGAAGTTGATGAGCGAGATACATGAAGGCTCTTTCGGAACTCACTCCAATGGACATGCAATGGCTAAAAAGTTGCTGAGAGCGGGTTACTACTGGATGACGATGGAATCTGATTGCTATAAACATGCCAGGAGGTGTCACAAGTGTCAGATTTATGCCGACAAGATTCATGTTCCTCCAACTACCCTCAGTGTCCTTTCCTCTCCGTGGCCTTTCTCTATGTGGGGCATTGATATGATTGGAAGGATCGAACCGAAAGCTTCAAACGGACATCGTTTCATTCTAGTGGCCATTGATTACTTTACCAAGTGGGTTGAAGCAGCATCTTATGCCAACGTGACCAAGCAAGTCGTGGTCCGTTTCATCAAGAACCATATCATCTGCCGTTACGGTGTGCCTAATAAAATCATCACCGATAATGGAACCAATTTGAACAACAAGATGATGAAAGAGTTGTGCGGAGAATTCAAGATCGAGCATCATAATTCTTCTCCTTACAGACCTCAGATGAATGGTGCTGTCGAAGCCGCAAATAAAAACATCAAGAAGATTGTCCAGAAAATGGTAATCACTTACAAAGACTGGCATGAGATGTTACCATTCGCACTGCATGGGTACCGTACCTCAGTACGCACTTCAACAGGGGCAACCCCTTTCTCTTTAGTCTACGGCATGGAAGCAGTGCTCCCTGTGGAGGTCGAAATCCCGTCGATGAGAGTTCTGATGGAGGCCAAATTGTCTGAGGCTGAATGGTGTCAGAGTAGGTATGATCAGCTGAACTTGATTGAAGAAAAACGCTTGGCTGCTTTGTGTCATGGTCAACTATATCAAAAGAGGATGAAACAAGCATTTGACAAGAGGGTTCGTCCCCGTGAATTTCAAGAAGGAGACCTTGTGCTCAAAAAGATTTTATCTTTCCAACCAGACGCCAGGGGCAAATGGACGCCTAACTATGAAGGCCCATATGTCGTCAAGAGAGCTTTCTCTGGTGGTGCAATGACTCTTACGACTATGGATGGTGATGAGCTTCCCCGTCCTGTGAACGCAGATGCAGTCAAGAAATACTTTGTCTAGAAATAAAAGAACAGCTCGGTAAGTCGAAAACCCGTAAGGGCGGCTTAGGCAAAAATGAGCGTCTCGGTGGACTGAAAACCCGAAAGGGCGGTCCAGGCAAAAATTAGAGACATGAAACAGAAAATAATCATCCTGATAGATCGAAAACCCGAAAGGGCGGTCTATGCAAAAGTTAAGGATCAAAAGATAAAGTAACTGCATCAGGTTGGCCATGACTCACTTGGGGCACAGTAGCTGTCAAAGAGACTCTAAATCTGAAGCATCCAAACAGTGGAATTCAAAGTTGTTAGGGAGAATAGCGGTTATTTGCATTCAATGTACCTTCCCCTTATATTTACCATTTTCCAAACTTTGTGAAATCCGTGGAGCCATGCCATTGGCGGGTCACCACTCTGTTAAATAAATTTGAGCCTGTGCTTTTGTTTGGAATTCCTATTTATTCTGTTTATAAATTTTTTTCTATTTTGGATGGTAGTACTTGAAGCAAGATATTTTTCAAAAAAATCATCATAAATCTTTTTATATTTTTGGAAAGCATAAACAACAAACACATTCTCTCTGAACTCATGAATAAGTGAAGTGTGCGTCAACAGTTATCCTGAGAACGAACAAACTCAGCAGGTTAAACATGGTCAATTGCTTGAGAAAAAAGAAAGAAGAAAAAAGAAAAAGAGCTCGGTAAGTCGAAAACCCGAAAGGGCGGCTTAGGCAAAAATGAGCGTCCCGGTGGATCGAAAACCTGAAAGGGCGGTCCAGGCAAAAATTAGGGGCACACAAAAAAGAATATATTCCCGGTGGACTGAAAACCCGAAAGGGCGGTCCACGCAAAAGTTAGGGACTCAAAAAAGAGAAAAAACAAAAAAGCATGACCATAGAAACACCGGTTCTTCTGCCAGGTCTTTAGATTAACACGTCTCCCCTAGGAAGTGTTTACTCCCCACCAGTTGTTGCACACATCGGGCCTTACCCCGTCAATGTGTTGATATGTCCCCAATGGCATCATTCCCCAATGAAGATTGCTGAGTGTTTGTACTGCGTCGTCGGTCCACTTTCCATCTTACCTGTCCAGTCTTGTCTCATCAAGTTCATCGGTCATACCATCATACAAGTCAACCCTCCATACAGTCATACAAGTCGTATTGTCACACATACATTCATACATTCATGCATATACAACATACAAACAACATCATCTACTACATGGTTGCATTAACCACCCTGAGTCTTGTTTTTTATACCAATCAGTCATGAACATTTTTTAACCCTCTTTGTCCCCAAGTGTCATCCCCAGTGTGTCTGGTCCAAAGATGTCACCCTCTTTTCGCCAAGTGACAGTTCTTTAATGAACAGCTTGTGCATACCTTTTACCATCATGTCGTCAGTGGCAAGTTCGGCTACATCCCGAGCAGCTGACATTTATCTTTTTATCCTGTCGTCAGTGGCAAGTTCGGCTACATCCCGAGCAGCTGACATTTATCTTTCTATCCTGTCGTCAGTGGCAAGTTCGGCTACATCCCGAGCAGCTGACATTTATCTTTTTACCATCATGTCGTCAGTGGCAAGTTCGGCTACATCCCGAGCAGCTGACATTTATCTTTTTATCCTGTCGTCAGTGGCAAGTTCGACTACATCCCGAGCAGCTGACATTTATCTTTCTATCCTGTCGTCAGTGGCAAGTTCGGCTACATCCCGAGCAGCTGACATTTATCTTTTTATCCTGTCGTCAGTGGCAAGTTCGGCTACATCCCGAGCAGCTGACATTTATCTTTCTATCCTGTCGTCAGTGGCAAGTTCGGCTACATCCCGAGCAGCTGACATTTATCTTTTTATCCTGTCGTCAGTGGCAAGTTCGGCTACATCCCGAGCAGCTGACATTTTATCTCTTATCATGTCGTCAGTGGCAAGTTCGGCTACATCCCGAGCAGCTGACATTCACCTTTGTTTCTTGTCGTCAGTGGCATGTTACTTTTGTTTCCGTCTTTACCTCAAGTGGCAAGCTCTACAAACGGGCAGCTTGTGGTTGGTGTCGTTCCCATACCATACTTCCTTTTTCAGCTATCAATACGATGGTTGATCTCTTCCCCAGTGGAACTATATATTATCCCCCAGTGGAGTCGGACCCCTTTTCTTTAACGAACTCGGGTATCCTTTTGTTTTGTTTTGTCCCCAGTCAGGTCATCTTCGCCGTCTTGCATTCACGTTTTGCATCACGAGCATTTCACATTCTCTTAGGTCCAAAATTGGCGTACTCTGTATTTAAGTCCCTTCGACCCGTGGAATCCAAGCTTTTCTCTTTAGATTCCCGGACGAAGAGACTTAAATAGGGGCATCTGTCATACCCCAATTTTTGACCTAAGTTTCTTTTTACTCGTCTCTGGGTTCGAAATTTTCTCGTCGTTTCAGACGAAATTTCGACAGGGAGGTATTTTAAAATACCTCATTTTTTTGGTTCCGAATACGACCTTTTTTTTTATTATTATTGTTTGTCTTTTTTTTAATTATCATTTCTTTTATTTTTAGTTTCACTTTTTTTTTCCTTTCCTTTTTTATTATCTTTTTATTTTTATTTTTATTTTTATTTTTCGTTTTTTTTTGTTTTATTTTTTAGAAGTCTGACTTTTTCATTTTAATGTCTTTTAAGGACCATTTTAATGGTTGCCTTTTTGACGATTTTGCTGATTAATGGTGATTATTGTCCATCATTGGCTCTTTAATTTGCATTTATCACCATGGCACTATAAAAAGAGAGGCAGGAACAGTGATTGGATCATCAGAAAAGCATAGAAACATCAGTTGCAAACTACACGTAAACAACCAGTGTCAAAATTCATCAGAAATACAACTCATCAAAAAACCAAAAAAGCAATCAGTAACAACCACCAAAACACAGCCACAAATCCGCACCATCAACCACCCTCACGCCCCTCACCCCACACCCACATAACACGGCCGTACGGCCCCCTCCCCCTCTCCCTCAAACCCAAACACAGCAACACCCACACTACCACCCACAGACACACGAAAATCACCCCATAATCACACCCACAACCCAAAACGTGAGCCATTCTCCCTCAAACACACGAAACACAGTAGGTCACAAACCCAAAAACCCCTCAAAATCTATCAAAATCAAACAGCAACACCCACACTACCTCTACCACCCACAAACACACGAACTGCTCACACAACACAACACTCACCACGCCTTCAAACACACACACCCAAACTGAAACACAACCAGCTCACGCGAACCACCATCAATCCACCCAAACCTTTCCCAAGCCCGAAATCAAAAGAGGAAAAAGGTATATGTTTTCGAATTTTTTTTAACTTAGATCTACTAATTTTGAACTTGTTTTTGAAAAAACCAACGCCGAATTCGTGTTTGGGAGGGTGAGAGAAGTAGGAAAGTTAAATTCTTTTTTTAAAAAAGGCTGAGTTTTCACTCCGCGCGCGGTGGCGCCGCCCCCTTGGGCCGGCCAACCACCGCGCCCATTTTCACTTCCGGCGGGCTGTGTTTTGTGGGAGAAGAGAGAGGAAGAGGTAAGAGGGAAGAAAGAAAGAAAGAGAGAGAAAGAGTCTAAGAAAATGGAGAAAAAACCAGTTTTTTACTTATATATAGGGGGCCGAACCGGTTCGGTTCTCTTGAACCGAACCGGTCTTTTTTTTCCCTTCCAGCCCACTGGGCTCAGCGCCCCCAGCTCTCTTTTTTTTTTTCTGTTCTTTTTACTTTCTGCTAGTGGCACCCCCCATTTTCCTGCTGCACCCCATTTCTTCTCTATTTTATTTTCTTTTATGTTTCTTTCTTTTTATTTTTTTTTCATGCATTTTATTTTGGTCCTTTTATACTCATGCATTTTATTTTACTACCATTATATCTAACACATCATGCACTTTAATTTTTTTTTTTTTTTATGTATTATTTCCCTTTTATCGCATGCATTTTCATTTTATTTTTGTTCTCGCATATTTAATTTTGTTTCTTTCCCTCGTTTATCATTTTGTCATTTTTTTTTTCATTTTATTAGAATGTATTTAGGATCAATGTAACAAAATAAATGAGAATATGCACTGACACTTGCACTTTATTTATTCTGCTTTACGTCTTTTATTTATTTTATTTATTTCGCTATTCAAAAAAAATACAAAAATATTAGGTTAGTTTAAAAGGGTTTCGTGGTGATCCAACGTCACCACAGAATTTCCTCGCGTTTAGCCTTTATTACGTTTTAGTCTTAGCTAATTAAAACAAAAATGCAAATAATAATGAAAAACTCACAAAAAATCTTTTCTTAATAAACCTTGATTTTCAATCAAGTGTCCGTTCTTTTTTCTTTTATTTTCTTTAAATAACCATTAATCAACTTTAATTACACTTTAATCTCTTTCAAAAAATAAAAAACACAAACCAATTCTCCTTTTTGCCACTTGGCCTTTATTTTATCTTTAAAACTTTTTTTAAAACTAATAAAAAACATCAAACAAATCAAACGTCATTTTTTACCCCGAACTACGAGGTTTTGATCCCTCACGGGTACGTAGGCAGAGGACCCTGTCCTTCCAAATCATAAAAAATAAAAAAAAAACATTTTCTTTTATCACTACTCTAGTTCATTCTTTTTTTTTTGTGTTTTATAAAAAAAAATAAGCAAGTTATAGCCAAAATAAATAAATAAAATCAAGAGGTTCTCGTAGAGTACTACGAACGTTTAGGGTGCTAACACCTTCCCTAAACGTAACTAACCCCCGAACCCTTAATCTTTAAAAAAAGTGGTAATTTAGAACTTTTTCCCATTTTCTTTTGAAAAATTAAAAGTTCAGTCGTGAATAAAATTAGTGAGTCAACGCTAATCAATAGCTTGATCTCCGAAAATCACCGCGACAGGCTTTGACTGAGACACAACATTGTCAACAGCAGCATCAAGTTGATCAGCATTGTCAACAATGACTTGATCAAAAAATGCATCATCATAAGCATCAGCAAATGCATCTTCATTTTCATTTTCAGCAGTTGCATTACCATTTTCATTTTCAGGAGTGGGATTAACCACAGTTTCAACATTACCATTTTCTTCTACTTCAGATCCTCCATCTGCAGGACCATTTTTAGCAGGTTTTCTCTGAAAAAAATGCATGTATATTTGGTCAAATATGCATGAGAATTAAAAAATAACTTACTAGTAAAAAATACCTTTCTTTTAAACAATATCTTTCTTTTGAGTGCATCTGGGTTCTGATTTTCTTTACATCTCCTAGCATTATGTTCAAATTTGTCAAAGGTAGTGCATCTATAAGCTACACCAGGCCTCCTAAATCTTGCACCACCTTCACCCAGTTCCCTGGACCTTAGCTTTTTAGGTCTACCAGGACCCTTCTTAAAATCAGGAGGGAGCATGTCTTCAACTTCCACATGTGGCCACATTTCTGCCCCATTTATAGGAGACACACTAAAACTATAGCAAAGTGTATAAGCCTTTCCCATGTAACATCTATCAACATAATTTTCAGGATTTTGTTTTCTACAACTAAGTGCAGCCACATCATGCCTACAAGGAATTCCAACTAACTCCCAAAAGTTACATGAACATTGTTTCTTTCGAACATCAACAATGAACTGCTGACCAATATAGCTATGATTAACTTGGAACTTCTCAGCAATACTCCAGGTAGGTATCCACTGACCACTAAATTCTACTTCCTTATCTAACCTTCTCCTAGGATTTGGCATTACATTATGTTGCCACTTATCAAGTTTAGTCACAACAGTTGCCATCCTATTCATTAGGTAGTTTCTTATCCATTCACACATAGTCAGAACAGGTTTATCCCTAGCAACTAGGATTGTACTATTAAAAGACTCACTAATGTTATTCATGATCACATCACATTTGGGATAAAAACTGAAAGCATGCTTACACCAACCTTTAGTGGGATGTTGCATCAACCAATCCCATGCACCTCGATCCACCTTCTTAAGCTCATCCATCTTCTGCTCCCACCCTTGGTAATATGTAGCCTTGGCAACACCCATCATCAAGTCTCTAATCAAGGTTCCTCCTCCAAACTTTCTCTTAAAATTAGCATACAAATGTCTTAAGCAGATCCTATGGTCAATACTCTGAGCCATCTCTTCAAGAACTGGAATGAGTCCCTGTAATATGCACACCCACAAAAAAAAATTCACAAATATTATAGATCTATTCCTATTGCTGCATAAATCATACATAAAAAGTAGATCGAATCAAATCCCTATTACAAATCTATACTTATATAAAACTGAAAGCATAAAAAGTTAAAGGAAAATTTCATATTTATATTTACCTTTTGTTGGTCTGAGATAAATACATATCTTTTGTCTTGTCCTATATCCTCTAGCAGAAGCTGAAGAAACCAACTCCAAAAACCCTTTGTTTCCATCTCAACCACACCAAAAGCTAAAGGAAAGTATTGATCATTTGGATCTCTCCCTACAGCTACCAACAATTGACCTCCATACTTTGTTTTCAAATGACACCCATCAATACCATTGAAAGGTCTACATGCACTAGTGAATCCCTATTTACACCCATCAAAGCAAAAGTAGAAACGGCTAAACCTTGGTTGTAGTGTAGGAACTGGCCTCTCCATGTTAATTTTACAAGTGTTTCCTGCACATACCCTTTTTAGCTCTGCAACATACCTCCACAACAAAGAGTATTGTCTTGATGCATCACCTTCAACCAGTGCTTTTGCAATTTCCTTTGCCTTCCATGCCCTGCCTTTAGTTATGCCCACTGAATGGTCTCTCCTCATATCATTCATAATTTGATTAATTTTGAGCTTGTCAGATGATTGTAGTTTCTTGATGACAACTTTGGATACCCACTTGGAAGTAGCAGACTTGTTATTTAAAACCCTTGGACATGAGTGGTCCCCTATCCACGTTTTAAGTTGGTATGTGTGTCTGTCCCCCACTTTATTACACAAAGCTAAAAACCCACAATTGCCCCTGCACACTACCCTCACCCTTTGTTTATCATTTTTCACAACTTAAGTTGGTAACCATTTAAAACAGTCCATTCAGTAATAACATCTTTAAAATCTTGCAAAGAGTTAAACTCCATACCCAACTTGAACTGATACCTCTTGCTCAATTGTTCCTTCCTAAATTTCTCATACTTTGTACCCTTTTCATCATCTGAAGCATCAGGATCAGAACTGCCAAATTCATCAGACACATACTCATCTTCCTCATCAAGCCTACTTGTAGACCCACGTGTACATGAAACTGGAAATTTCACTTTCAACTTGCCAGCACCAACATTCTTCTTACCTGGAGACTTGTTAGCAACAATCTTTAACCTATAAGATTGCCCTCCTTTCTCAATCCTGTTTGTTCTATTTGCAGGAATTTCAACTTCAATAACACCAAACCCATCATCCAAACCAATCACCCTCTCCTCTTCACTATCATCAAACCTTATCCCTCTGAGTTCATCCTCACTACTGTTATCCTCACCATTGTCATCAGCTTCATTCATTCCAATACACTTAGGTTCAGATACCTTCTCACTGTTACTACTCACATTGTGCTCAACATATATGTGTGCATCCTCTTTTGTCCTCATTGCATGCGACCCAACAACTTTAATATCATCATCAAGTAAGACATGCTTGAAACCCTCATCTACTCCCTCTATCTTCCTCCACAACTTAAATGTAGATTTAGCATAATTCCATCCCAACACCAAACCTACAACTTCAAAATAACTCCATAAATCTTCATCTTGCCCAGTAATCACAGTTTGTAACCCACCCCTGTAGAACATTGTTTTCTCTCGTATAAACTCACCACCATGGTGAAAAACTACATTGAATAGTCTCATCTCTGTAAAAAAAAACTGGTAAGAAACGTACCTTGAAACTTGCTTTGCTTCACTGTATTCAATCGAGTTCGACCGGACTTGAAGAAGAACGGACGGTTATCGTTTTCTGGGTTTTCCGGCCATTCATTTTGGAGAAGAAGAACGGACGGGAAGACTGGGTTTTGCAGCCGTTCGTTTAGGAGAAGAAGAAGAACAGACGGGAAGAAGAAGATGAAATTTGAAGGGACTAAAATGGAACTAGGGTTTTGTAAATTCTATTATTGTTTTATGGTTTTCTGATTTATAATAAATGGTTTATAATATAAATATCAAAGTGGCATTTTATTATAATTAAAAAGAATAAAAAAATAATATAATTACACAGTCAGCTGGACACGTCAGCTGATTCTGCTGACAAGTCCAAGTGAGAGACCAATAGTGGAAGAATATGAAATGATAGGGATAGAATCTAATTTTTTTTACAGGGACTAAAACCGGAATTCGCTCATATTACAGGACCAAAAACGGTATTAACCCTTAAAATTAAAATAAACAATACAATTGTCTTGTTTTTATTGGAGACGGTAAGAACAATATAGATGAACTTTACCAAAGTTTTGTCCAATGAAAATAATCAATATATAGAAGATTAAAAAAACACATGATATAAACCTCTTTGTGGAAAAAAGTATACCATACAAAATAGATTAAAGAATTTCTAGTGTTCGGTTTGGCCAACTACAATCACTTGATGAAAATTCCAAAAGTATTGGTCCAAGTAAGAAAATTGAGCTATTTTATGAAATTTTAGAAATCGTGAATATCCCGTCTAAGTTTGTTTGTATGACAAATGAGAATTATCCAAGTGATTAATTTTGGATTTATTTCAATTGCCCTTCACATAAAAAATAGATTAAGGATGCGTTTGTTTTAACTTTATAAAAAAATGTATTTTCTATTAAAAAAAATCTACTAATTGGTTTTTAGAGATTTAAATAAAAAAAATTCTGAATTCATTCCGGTGCTTCTCAATTCATCCTCCCTGCTCTTCTCCATGAACTTACGAAGCCAAGAGAAAGTAGTATTTCTTGGAAGAATAATCATTGTCGGTACTAACTAGTACTACTTTTTTTCTTTCTTCTCTTTAGGGGATTTTCATTTCACCATGAGTCCATGACATAAGTGGGCCCCACTTGGCCAAAGCTTACGCGATTCTCCTGTAATTTAGTACCGTCCTTTATTATAGGTTCTGGAAATGATTTAGACGGTCAACCATTTTTTTTTTTTTAAATTTGAATATTGTAAATTGGTGATTGATGAAGTGATTACGGTCCAAATTCTGCCTTTTAGAGGTACTTTTTTTTTAGAGGATACGTACTTGGCACCACTTCACATTTTCATAAGACAAAATTGTTAATAAAACCCCAACTTCTTTCAATCATATTGGAAGAATAGCCAGCCACTTTACAAATACTTGTAAGCTCACTTGATAGAATACCAAAAGGGTGTAGTTTATTATAAGGTACACACCGTGGGAATAAGGCTTGAAAGGTTTGGTTTTGGCTATGCAAAAAATTACCAATCCATATTATTCTTATCAAAATTTGGACTTGCAAGAATGAAAGTTTAATTAAATAAGAATGAAAAGTTTGCCAAGCTCACTGGATAAGGAAAACCAAATCAAACCAAGTTTGCTATGCATACTCGAGTATAATTTTTATTTTTTTGGTTGATTATTGAAGTATAATTTAAATAAGAATGAAAACCAAATCAAATAAATTCTTAATAGAAGCTCACAATTTCTGATGTATAATCAATTTGATGGTTCCATGCTGTCCACATATGGTTGCTGAAATGTTTGGTAATCACCCGTACCAATTTTTTAGGGAAGTGCTATACTAGTATTTCGCAAATCGCAAGAGGAAAATGTTGGAATAGTTTATTATTTAATTATATTTCAATATCATTATGTGGACAAATATCGTAATAATAATTATATTAGCTATTTATCAATTGTGAGTCTTAATTGATTAGTGATCAAATTAAGTAATAAGGCTATCAGATTTCTAATTGGATAATTAATTAAATATTTAATTAGTTGATATGGACTCAATGAATGGATGTCTGGATGACCCATTAACGGAATAATGGGAAACCCTAATGGCCATCCAATATAAAAGAGGCTATGGTCCCCAATACACCGTACACGGCAAAAAACTCTCTCTTCTCTCCATCTGAAGAGAAATTGAGGCATAAAGGTACCGGTTGAGGAAGAACCAAATCAGCCGCAGCTAACCTATGTTGTGTATTTCAGATCATGGTTTCTCCTTTCTTAATCAGATAGTTGCTGAGAGGTTGTCATCAAAGCTTCATTCAGGTATTCCTAATACCTAATTATTGATATCCTTGATAAATCAAACATGTCGAAGATCCGATCATAATCATGTTCAATGTTTTGTTTGCTTCCGCTATTGATTCATAATTATTGAACATGTTTTATGGAATCTGGTTATATTTAGACCTAAATTTCTAACAAGTGGTATCAGAGCAGGTCTTCATGTTTGATTTATTGAGATTGTTTGAATTGAATTATATTGGGTTTTAAGTTTTACCCTAATTTTTATGAACCCTGATTTTAAATTTGGAGTTTTGTTTTATTTCGATATGATATACATGATTCGTGGCCTGTTGTATGCATTCGGTAAAAAGCATATGACGTTTTTTTTCTATTGTACTTGAATTTAACTATGGCATGTTGTGATCCATAAACTTTGCTTTCGACTTCGTTAAAGAATACTGGCTAGAATATTTGTTTGGAAACATTGTTTTTTGGTTTTGAAAATTGAACAGTGATACATGATTATCCCTTTTTTTTGTTTAAATAATAAATTAAGTTTGACTTGTTGCTTTATTTTTGAAACAAATCTCTACTGGATTGGGAGTGTTCCCTTCATTGTGTATCATTTCCTAATTTTCTACTGCCAATTTTATTGGGGTTTAAACATGAATCATTATTTTATAATCCAATTTTGTTATACATATTTTGTTGACTATCATATTTGGAGTCATTATAGTTATTATTTGGGGACCGTAATACCAGTAACCATCTCATATTTTGGGAATATATATATGTGTGCCTGATTTTATTGTGATTACTTTGAAAATTAAACATTTGAATATGATAAAGGGTGGTCCAATTTTAATTTTGGTTCATTTGTTTTGGAAATTAGAAAGATTCTAAAATCAAATGCTTCTATGTGACTTATTTATAAAGTTTATTGTATTGTTATATCTATTTGGTCTTTGATATATCAAATACAAATATACTGTTAATAAATAAGTATTTGGATTTGATTTGTTTTAAAAATTTAATTTGTGATGATTTTCAAATATCATTATCATATCTTGCAGATTAATTTCTATTTTAAATTAGTTTTGATTCACGAAGATTTTGTACATAAAGTTTATTTTAAGAAGTAGGCAAATAAAGATTAAAAATATATTTATGATATATATGTTGCCTGTTAATAATCTCAAAATATTGCTGTCCTCATTTGGTAGTACAGAAAATAAGGTTTTGATTCTTTAAATTTTGAAAATATTGATTCTAGTTTTGTTTGTTTATTTATAAGCATATAAAGTTTGTTTCTTTATTCAAGAAATAATTGAGTCTAGAGTTATTCATTATTTTATTTAAAGAATCATTGCTATATGTGAATCAATTGTGGCATGAATATTTTTGGCATATAAAGATTCAATTTTTTTTATTTGATTTGAAATTGAATATTTGGTTTATAGCATGATTGTGATGTTTGAGATTATTGTTATTAAGTTTCTACAATAACATCATTTATCTTTTCCTCCAATCATGTATTTTTGACATATTTCATGCTATTTATGTTTTCGCTTTTATGCGATACCTGTAAATGTATTGTCATACACACATTGGTGTGATTTTTGACTTGCATCTTCTATCAAATTCTTGTGAACTTGTCTTCACACTTAAGGGTTGTTGAGTGGCCTTATGGTTGCTTAGCGACATAATGGACTAATTCGGCCTACATTATGTTAGTAGTGCCTTGTAAATTTAAAGACCATTCCCATTTAAAAACATTTAATTTATTGTGAAATGTCTAGTAATTGCAGTTGTTTTGGTTGAAGCAACATGTTGCCAAAGTAACCTCTGTTGCGTAGATTTAATTCAACTGAACTTACAAAAGACGTAGTATGCAATTATTCATGCGAGTTGTAGTCGGCCCCGAGGAAGATACAACTTGGCCGGATAATTACATGCATGTGATAGTAAATGTGTGGTGATTATAAAGTAATTTTCCATGTAAATAATAGGATACCATAAGGTGACTATTATTTGACAGGACTTATCACCCCATTTAATATATATTAAAATTATCTAGTAATTGCGGTTGATTCAGTTGAAACAATAATGTTGCCCAAGTAACCTCTGTTGCGTAGATTCGACTCAACTGAAGTTACAAAAGATGTAGTGTGTAATTATTTATGCGAGTTGTCGTCGGCCCCAAGGAAGGCACAACTTGGCCGGATAGTTACATACCTGTGGTGGTAAATATGTGGTGGTTATAAAGTATTTTTCCATGTGGATAATAGGATGCCCGAAGGTGACTATTATTTGACGGGACTTATCACCAATGTTTGATCCTTGCGTTGAGAGTATCGCTTGCAGTTAATTTTTACAATCCGAAGATTGGGAATTAATGGTGCGCTTGGTATCTTGTAAAGGTCTTTTACTTACAAATAAAGATGCACGTCTCTATAATATTTTATTGACATGTGTGATGATGTTGTGTGAGTGTAAACTTGTTTATATATTTAAGAGTTTACATTCACATATATTATGGTAAACATGTGACAATTATAAGAATTTATTCTTTGTCAAAGTAAATTGTCATTGTTTGATCATTGCTGTAAAATACTATTAGCAGTTGATATTATTGTTTAAAGACTTGATATTGATGATGCACTGGGTATTTTGGTGAGTACTTTTGCTGCTCTTGTTCTCTTTAAGCTAATATAGTTTTATGTATCTGTTAATTTGAGGTAAATATTTTTTACTCTAAAAGTTTTAACTTTTAGGAATTAACGAATAATATTAACATTGTTCTTAGATCTAGACCTTAGATAAAGGTGGTGAAACTCACATTCTCTCTCAAATTCAGCACCTAATGTGAGAATCAAGTTTGACAAGTGAGTATACACCAAATCTCATAGGTCACGTGTGATCATAAAACTAAAATATCATATGTATTAGAGGTGTTATTTAAGATGATTTTTTTTTGGTCATATTTTCTTTGCTTAAACTAAGGTGCTTTTGAAGCAATATAGAGAAATACAAGCTCTCGTTGGAGAGTGGCTATTTCATTAAGGTTATTAGGCAAAGAAAATGTTAGGAGCACATTAGGTAAACATTAATCTTGCTAAGACACTATAATTTCGACTATCATATGACTTGTTCGAAAATTCAGTAACTTCGACTATCATATGACTTGTTTGAGAATTCGGTATTTAGTATTCCCCTTGCACAATTAAATTTATAATTGTTCCAGTTAGAAATGATCATTTAAATGATCAATTCACAAAGTGTGCAAATAAGGAAAAGTTGAAGCAAGAGAAAATAAAATAGTGCTCATTCGGAAAATACCTCAAACATAAGGGCAAATAAAGAAAAGTAGTCTTGACTGACTTATGTCCAATGATGTTGAAAGATATATCAATTTAGAATGGACAAAGTCGATAAATATTGTTTTATTCATTTTTGAACTATTTTTTAGATTGTCATTAATGGATTATTTTTGTATTTAAAAGACAATTCGGTGAATCATTACTTGGATTGATTTTTGTTTTAATTTCTCTTTGAATAAATCAATATATTTTGAGTTTTATTTTCAAATGATGATTCAATGTGTCTTTTAAGTTTAGTTATTAGAGTCAATTCAATTATGACTTGTGACATTCTATAATTGTTTAAGGGTTTGAAAGCTATAAGTTTTTCGTCCCAAAAAAAAAATTAAGGAAATTTTGAGACATAAATCGTTAAGTTTCCTTGAGGATATTGAGTTTGGGGGAGAGATATGGTAATAGAACAAAATTGAATGAGGAAGACTTAGTTCTAAACTAATTCATATAGTTACTATTATTATAGTATATTTGGATCCTCATGAGAACATTATTGTTCTTCCTCTCCATCAAGTTAAGAAGTTAATTCATATAGATCAAACTCAACACCCTCAAGAACTAGGGCATCTGGTGTCATAAGGAATTGACTAATAAAAGAAATTCTATTTAGTATATTTGAAAGACTCTATTAAGACAGTCATGATACTATTTTGCTTATTATAATTTTGGAGCTGCATAAGATGGATTTCAATATAGTGTTTCTTAATGGTGATATTAATGATATAATATGGTGCAACGGAATAAAGCTTTTGTATCAATTGATACAAAGTAGATGGTTTGCAAAGTCATGAAATCCACTTATAAGTTAAGAAATTTGTCTCTTTAGTGTTACCACAAATTCTCATAAAGTAATCGTCTCATTTGGTTTTGAGATAATATTAAGTAGAGTTGTGGATTTAGTAAGCTCAGTGGGAGTAAATTTATATTCCTATTTTAATGTGTCGATTTTATTTTATTTAGTCAACTATGATATATGTTAGTAATGTGAAACCAAGGAAATCTCTAACAAAAGTTAGTGATGAAAGATCCTGGGGACACCTCTTTTGTATCAGACATTTCAATACTTAGAGATTCTTCTCAAGGTATCTTTCGGATGATGTCGCAAAAGAGTTATATCAGTAAAGTTGAAAATAAATTGACATTAAAGATAATAAATTATGGGTGACCTCAATCACCGAGAGAGACTTTTCAGTCTCAAATATTGCCCATTAGGAAATTTATGAATTCAGAAATTTAAGTATTTTCCTACCCTTTGCCTATAGGATTTTTATGTATGATTTTATTATACGCATTTGGAAATAGTGTATATAATAAGATTGTTTGACAGATATTTGAGCAATTCAAAGTTTGAATTTTTGAAAACGCAACCATAAGGATTTTTTAAAGAGAACAAGAGAGCTTATGCTCACATCAGGGATCTGACAATTTGGAGATCATTTTTGTGTCAGACTTTGGCTTTTGGATGTAAGTAGATAATACACATTCTAACTCAGGAAATATGACTGTAAGTATTTATGTCACTTGGTTGCATATTGTTAAAGGTATTGAAAGACCACTTAAGTTATATATAGTGACATAATTCAGTCATAAAGTTATTCAACAACAAATTTTATAGAGTTCATTACCTTATAGATTTTTGTTGAATTGAATAGAACATATAAAGATGGACTTTAATGCTAGCCGACTCACTAATCAAAGACATGACACATAAGATCTTTCATATGGTTGTTGACATTAATGATGTCTTAGATTAGTGGGAGTCTCTTTTATTCTATGTTCTATACTTTTGTTTTGATATTGATACAAACTTTGTGTTATGATTTTCTGCAGAAATAAAGTTTATGAGGTTATTTTTGTTATAATCATTTCTGTATCATTTTGTGCAAATATTGAATTTGCAAACTTCAGTTTGATATCACTAAAGTTTTCAGTTGGACCAGTTGGAAATAAACATGATTTAGAGATCACATTACATGAAATTTTCATGTCACTCATCCATATCGATCTATGTCATCAAGTGCATTGATATGGTGGTCGTCGGGGTTCCGTCACATTATACGTCAGTGACGACAGCCGCGGTGGTCCCATTATTAATGTATGAGGTGGACCAGATTGTAAAGTTAAAATCTAAAGATAAATAGCATTCAGACGCGCGCCTAAAGAATTCTGGTATAATTATTAAGATATGTAGCCCAAGTGGGAGATTGTTGGAATATTTTATTATTTAATTATATTCCAATATCATTATGTGGACAAATATCGTAACAATAATTATATTAGCTATTTATCAATTGTGAGCCTTAATTGATTAGTGATCAAATTAAGTAATAAGGCTATCAGATTTCTAATTGGATAATTAATTAAATATTTAATTAGTTGATATGGACTCAATGAGTGGATGTCTGGATGACCCATTAACGGAATAATGAGAAACCCTAATGGTCATCCAATATAAAAGAGGCTATGGTCCCCAATACACCGTACACGGCAAAAAACTCTATCTTCTCTCCATCTGAAGAGAAATTGAGACATAAAGGTACCGGTTGAGGAAGAACCAAATCAGCCGCAGCTAACCTATGTTGTGTATTTCAGATCATGGTTTCTCCTTTCTTAATCAGATAGTTGCTGAGAGGTTGTCATCAAAGCTTCATCCAGGTATTCCTAATACCTAATTATTGATATCCTTGATAAATCAAACATGTCGAAGATCCGATCATAATTATGTTCAATGTTTTGTTTGCTTCCGCTATTGATTCATAATTATTGAACATGTTTTATGGAATCTGGTTATATTTAGACCTAAATTTCTAACAGAAAATGAAGTATTATCATAGCTCAAGACTAACCCAGCTCTTTGCATAACAATGAAGTATTATCAACACGACAACCCCACAAGTTCTTTTCTTGTAATTTTGCTCCAAACCTAACATCCATCTCTACACCTCATCCATTTAATTTTCCTCCAATCCTCCATTGTGAATACGCCACCCATCTCTGTATTTTCCTCTAGCCATCTTTCTGGGGAGTTGTTGAGGGTGATGCCCAATTGCCCATGAAATACACTCCAACCAATTTACGCTCAAACTTTTCACGGAGACTAAAACGAAATAGTTTCGTTCGAGACATGCCTTCATACTTGTTGGGATGTTATCGTTGTGGAGAAGTTTGGAGAAAGTTATTCTTCTTTTAACTAAGGAAGAAATTGGAACAAGAATCATTTTTATTTTTCTCTACTCATTTTTTTTATTATACATATAATTTAGTGTCAGTTTCTTTTTATATTTTTGGTTTGAATTGAATTTATTAAATTTGAAAAACCAATTTATTTTTTAATTTAAAAGTGTTAGTCCACTGCTTGAACAAAAAAAGTGTTATTCTACCCGAAAAAAAATTAATTTTAAAGCGTTATTCTACCGAAAAACAATTTATTTTTGCTTTTAATTAGTAAATAAGCTATGACTAGTTATTAGAAGAAGAAAAACGGAAGCCCACACACACACACGCGTAAAAGCCCACAATCAATTATAAACATAAACAATTTTCTGTGGGGTCAATTTTTTTGTTTGCCAAAAAGTTGTAAGAAGGTTATCAACAGATCTGAACCATTCATTTAAAATAAGAATATATCAATGGTTCAAACATCAACTTTTCCATGATGGGAAAAAACTTCATTGACCCATGCTAAATGCCGCAAATTATATACACCAATGTTCCAGAATTAGCGGAAAACACGTTTTTTTAGCGGAAGCAGAGAACTTGTTTGGCATAGGTTTGTTTTTATTTAGTGAAATACTCCTCCGTTCCTTTTCAAGCGTCATTTTGAAATATTAACACCAATGAGTGAAGTATATTTTTGCACATTTACTTTTTATTATACCCTTATTTTAATCCACCAATATATTTCTATTTTTTTACACACACTTTTATTTTCAATAAATTTAATAAGATATTTTTCTCTCGTAACAAACAATTGTTGGTTACTATATTTTTCTCCAACAAATTCCTATTTTTTTGCACACTCTGTCTCTCATAACAAACAATTGTTCAATTTTAAGATAACAAGAAACAAACTTTGTTTTAAAAAAAAAACAAACAAGCTTTGTTTAAAAAAAAACTTTAGTTTTTTGAAATATATAACATTAATTAGTTTTATTGAAAAAGATAAGAGTAATTGACAAATGTTATAATTAACAAATCGTACCCTTAAAATACCAAAACGACAGCTAAATAAGAACGTTAAATCCGCACTTAAACGACAAAAAGGAACGAAGGAAGTAGTTTATTAGTTTTTTTTAGGGAAAATAATTTATTAGTTAGAATTTCATTGTAAATAAACAAAGAATCATGGTCCAAATCCCGTATTAGTGAATCAATTAGAGTTAGTTGATAGGTTATCAAGTTGGTTAGGTAGTTAGAATTTAGTTATACCAACTCACTCTTATAAATAAATTTTTTTTGGTGAACAATAACTTTATCTATTGTACCATATTCTCATTCTTTTATCAATTCATTCATTATACTATGAATCTTTATGAGTATCTCCCACATGAATACTCTTATGTTTGCTTTATTCAGGAATTATCCAATAGATTTAAACAATAATTGAGACTTTTAAATTCTTTTGGAATTTATAAATAATAAAATTTAGACTTTTTAATTCTTATGAAATTCATAGAGAATAAAATTGACATTTAGACCTTTGAATTCTTTTGTATTAAGACTTTTGAATTCATCTGGAATTCATATATAATGAAAGGATGTTTCACTTTTGAATTTTTCTGGAATTCACACAGAATAAAATTGATTTTTTTTTTTAAGTTCCTCGGGAACTATATAATAGATCTTTATAATGTAAGATCAATCCCTTATGCAATAATCCTCCAAAGATGCAAGGATGTTGAATTCTTCATGAATTCACAGGAAAATAAATAAACAATAATTGAACGTGATTTGCACAACAACGCATCTATAAGACTCTAATTCAAATTGGTGGGATTTTAACAATATAGCCAATAATTCACGAATACAAAAGTGAAACTTATATACATGTTAAAATAGATCAAGAAGAATCGCATACCTTCTCAGTTGGTAAAAGCGGCATGTTGATAACGTGTTGTGAAACTCATTGAATAAAACAAGCATAAAAATAATAATAGAGAAGAGGAAGAAAGTAGAGAGTATCATATCTCTTGTGAAGTAAAATTATGCATGTTACATGTGAATTCTATTTATATAAAAGTACAATAGTGTGACTTGGTCTAATAGTTACTTTTTTTTTAAATGACAAATATTAGTATGTTAATTGTTAATTCGTTAGGGTTAATTTTCTTATGGACACGACTTGAATTATGAACTTTTTTTAAATCCCTTAAATGTAACAAGTTGAACTAAATTTTGACTCATAAAATACCCTTCACTAGAAATTAAATAAAAAATCCCCATTCGAATATCAATTTTTCTAAATAGTTTAGTTGTAGAACGTTGTCAAGAAAGACGCCAGAACTACCTAAGTCTTATCAGTCTTACCAATGAGACCCTAAGTCAATGATAGATGGTACGAGGCATTTGTAAGAAAGTTGATTTGAGTAATCATTTTAAGGATGAAGAATCTTCTTATTAGATTGGTAGTGGGAAACAGATTTTGAAAGTAGTTGTTGAGAAGTTTTCCAAGTTCGGCCATTCTGTAGTGATGCATGACTTCTTCCTTGTCTTGACTATTTTCCTTCATATTTAAATTAGCAAAATTTTCCAAAAAACTGCCAGAGAATCTTCTCTAAGAAATGTCACATTTTTAAGATCATTTACCCTTTTCCCAAAAATATTGGAACACAACCAAGGTCCCAATTTAAGTGGATCATCATATTTAGGAACAGGTTTAGGGTTCTTAATGCAATTGGAATCACTATGCCCTATAAGACCACAGAGAAAGCAGAATTGTGGTAGAATTTCTTCTTACTAGCTAACTAATTAAAGAACCTCACCCACCCCTGTCTCACGTCACATGGGAGTCTCAACCATCAAATTAAAGCAGAACAGTAACAATTCTGATGTTTTTGTAATTTTCATTTCTTTATGAAGCTAATACCTATGGCCATAGTTGATTGCGATTCCATCCCGTGGTCCACGAGTCATTCGTTCCACTTCCACAGTTTTCAAAGGAAGCGGGGCCCAGGTGATGTTAATTTTACCCCATGCATGCCCATAACCAGTATTAGTACCCGTGCAATGCACGGGCTGCCTTTAAACTCTATAATAAAATATATTTTTAATGACACACATTAATTTAAAGTATTAAGAATATATGTTTTTTAAGAATATGAAGGTTTAGACTTTACTAAATAGAAACTTAAATCAAATATTTATAGCCACCGTGTTTTTCCATTTAAAAACGCAAATCTCTTCCTAAGAAACCATTTACAATTCCTTTTAAAATATATAGCATTAATTAGTTTTATTGAAAAAGATAAGAGTAATTGACAAATGTTATAATTGACAAATCGTACCCTTAAAATACCAAAACGACAGCTAAATAAGAACGTTAAATCCACACGACACTTAAAAAGGAACGAAGGAAGTAGTTTATTAGTTTTTTTTAGGGAAAATAATTTATTAGTTAAAATTTCATTGTAAATAAACAAAGAACCATGGTCCAAATCCCGTATTAGTGAATCAATTAGAGTTAGTTGATAGGTTATCAAGTTGGTTAGGTAGTTAGAATTTAGTTACACCAACTCACTCTTATAAATAACTTTTTTTTGGTGAACAATAACTTTATCTATTGTACCATATTCTCATTCTTTTATCAATCCATTCATTATACTATGAATCTTTATGAGTATCTCCCACGTGAATACTCTTATGTTTGCTTTATTCAGGAATTATCCAATAGATTTAAACAATAATTGAGACTTTTAAATTCTTTTGGAATTTATAAATAATAAAATTTAGACTTTTTAATTCTTATGAAATTCATAGAGAATAAAATTGACATTTAGACCTTTGAATTCTTTTGTATTGAGACTTTTGAATTCATCTGGAATTCATATATAATGAAAGGATGTTTCACTTTTGAATTATTCTGGAATTCACACAGAATAAAATTGATTTTATTTTAAGTTCCTCGGGAACTATATAATAAATCTTTATAATGTAAGATCAATCCCTTATGCAATAATCCTCCAAAGATGCAAGGATGTTGAATTCTTCATGAATTCACAGGAAAATAAATAAACAATAATTGAACATGATTTGCACAACAACGCATCTCTAAGACTCTAATTCAAATTGGTGGGATTTTAACAATATAGCCAATAATTCACTAATACAAAAGTGAAACTTATATACATGTTAAAATAGATCAAGAAGAATCGCATACCTTCTCAGTTGGTAAGAGCGGCATGTTGATAACGTGTTGTGAAACTCATTGAATAAAACAAGCATAAAAATAATAATAGAGAAGAGGAAGAAAGTAGAGAGTATCATATCTCTTGTGAAGTAAAATTATGCATGTTACATGTGAACTCTATTTATATATAAGTACAATAGTGTGACTTGGTCTAATAGTTACTTTTTTTTAAATGACAAATATTAGTATGTTAATTGTTAATTCGTTAGGGTTAATTTTCTTATGGACACGACTTGAATTATGAACTTTTTTAAATCCCTTAAATGTAACAAGTTGAACTAAATTTTGACTCATAAAATACCCTTCACTAGAAATTAAATAAAAAATCCCCATTCGAATATCAATTTTTCTAAATAGTTTAGTTGTAGAACGTTGTCAAGAAAGACGCCAGAACTACCTAAGTCAATGATAGATGGTACGAGGCATTTGTAAGAAAGTTGATTCGAGTAATCATTTTAAGGATGAAGAATCTTCTTATTAGATTGGTAGTGGGAAACAGATTTTGAAAGTAGTTGTTGAGAAGTTTTCCAAGTTCGGCCATTCTGTAGTGATGCCTGACTTCTTCCTTGTCTTGACTATTTTCCTTCATATTTAATTTAGCAAAATTTTCCAAAAAACTGCCAGAGAATCTTCTCTAAGAAATGTCACATTTTTAAGATCATTTACCCTTTTCCCAAAAATATTGGAACACAACCAAGGTCCCAATTTAAGTGGATCATCATATTTAGGAACAGGTTTAGGGTTCTTAGGAATCACTATGCCCTATAAGACCACAGAGAAAGCAGAATTGTGGTAGAATTTCTTCTTACTAGCTAACTAATTAAAGAACCTCACCCACCCCTGTCTCACGTCACATGGGAGTCTCAACCATCAAATTAAAGCAGAACAGTAACAATTCTGATGTTTTTGTAATTTTCATTTCTTTATGAAGCTAATACCTATGGCCATAGTTGATTGCGATTCCATCCCGTGGTCCACGAGTCATTCGTTCCACTTCCACAGTTTTCAAAGGAAGCAGGGCCCATGTGATGTTAATTTTACCCCATGCATGCACATAACCAGTATTAGTACCCGTGCAATGCACGGGCTGCCTTTAAACTCTATAATAAAATATATTTTTAATGACACACATTAATTTAAAATATTAAGAATATATGTTTTTTAAGAATATGAAGGTTTAGACTTTACTAAATAGAAACTTAAATCAAATATTTATAGCCACCGTGTTCTTCCATTTAAAAAGGCAAATCTCTTCCTAAGAAACCATTTACAATTCCTTTTAATAAAATTTGTTGTTTAATAACACACAAATTAATTTAAATTTAAAGTATTAAGAATGTAGATATATGATATTAAATTAAAATATTAATTATCTTACCAAAGTTGTTAACGTTGTAACATTCTTTGTACTCTAAATTAATTGCATTACACATAACATGAGCAAATCACAAAATAAAAAATGGACTTAATTAAATAGAAACTTAAAATCAAATACAGCCCCATGTTTTGGGGGAATATGAAAATTAGACTTAATTAAATAGAAACTTAAATCAAATACTTATAGTCTCTCATGTTTTTTGAGGAATATGAAACTTTAGACTTAATTAAATAGAAACTTAATTCAAATACCTAATTCAAATACTTGTAGCTCCGATGTTTTTAAGGAATATGAAACTTTGGACTTTTAATAGAAATTTAAATTAAATATTTATAGCCTCCCGTGTTGTATGAATTGATCAGTAAAAAGTGGCAAAATATTTAATCAGTTAACTGTATACAATCACGTAAGATATGACAATAGACTCATGTTAGTAGAGGAATTAGTAAGTTGTAGATGTAAGGAATTAAGTAACTAATAGTGACCATCTAATATTATAGCTTCCCATGTTTTTTGAGGAAATAGAAACTTAAATCAAATACTTATAGTCTCCCATGTTTTTTGAGGAATATGAAACTTTAGACTTAATTAAATAAAAACTTAATTCAAATATATGTAACTCCGATGTCTTTAAGGAATATGAAACTTTGGACTTTTAATAGAAATTTAAATCAAATACTTATAGTCTCCCGTGTTGTATGAATTGATCATTAAAAAGTGGCAAAATATTTAGTCAGTTAACTATATACAATAACGTAAGATATGACAATATACTCGTGTTAGTAGAGGATTTAGTAAGTTGTAGAAGTAAGGAATTAAGTAACTAATAGTGACAATCTAATATTAGCATTGATGAAAAAAAGCCATATAATTTCCCTAGCTTCCAGTTTCCTCCCTCGCTTATCTAAAACCAAATTGCATGACTTTTAAAGGATTACTCAGCCTATGTTGATATAATGATGGATAAAAACAGATAGAATTTTCCATGCTACACACAGGCTGCCTTTAAACTCTGTAATCAAGAGCAATGATTTAGAGTGATGCCTTTAAATGTGTTGTTTTGGTTTGGAGTGTGTGTTGGTTGACTCACTTTAAAAGGTCTAATTTCACATGATTTAGAAGGATGCAATATGTCTCATGTGCATTTAAAAAAACTATATTTATTTCTCTTTGAAAAAAGTGATCATATCATTTTAAATCATGCGATAACGACAAAAGCTAGCTTATTTTTTTTTTTTAGCAATAAAAGGCTAGCTTCTTCTAATAGAATTACAATTAGTTCATTTTCATTATCGAATGAAATTTCACCTTTTAAAAACCATGTTTGATCCGTAAGTTTTTACTTTCATTCCTCTTCTAATATGAATATGGCTTCATTTATTCAATTCAAAACTCAACAAATGGGATACAATTTGTGTAACAAAGAAAAATAATAGTCATTTACAATAGTCATATTTAGAGTTAGAGCAATTATAAATCAAAATTAAAATATCATCTTGTATTTATACTTATGGTCACCTTATAGCCCCCCATGTCTTTGGGGGATAGAATGAGAAAATATCATAAAGAAGTAAACAAATATTTATAGCAACTAACACAAAAGCTACATAAAATTGATACATACATAATAATTGTTTTCACATAAACCAAATAATTGTTCTACAACTCTATTACCCTCCTGAGCAAAATCCTATGACTTTTGTTTAGAAACCAACTTCAGTTGTCATTAATGAAAAACATATTGTTCAACCAATAATTTGTAGAAACACCTAATTATTTACAAACGTGATTGATAAATTCATAGAGACCAATTATAGTCATTCTTGTGGTGTTCCATGTACAACTTAACATCTTCAAAAGAAACATCACATGTTTTGCACTTGTTTTGTTTTGGTTGTTATCATTCAGCTCAAACGCAGACTCAGAAGTTTCTTTTGGAAATGGCCACTTCATTCAACTAAAGCACATATTGGTAAGATTCTTTAGGCAACCTAATATGGACAAATATTACCAAACCTTGTGTGAACATATATTCCATAATCATGAAAATCTGAAACAGAAAAAGAAATTTAAGAACTAATTAATAAAAGTTTAAATTAATAACAACATAAATTGCCTCTCATTTCAAGAAGACTTAAAATAATTAGAACAAACAAACAATAGTGTTGAATAGATGTGTGATAATTTTGACATAAAATCAGGGTTCAAAGACATTTTTCACTAAGGATGAGTGTATATGCACGAAAAGAGAAAATACCAAATAAGATCTCAACAAACAATTCAAATAAGTTGTTGAAGCTTATAATTCATGCAATCTAAAAATAAACATATAGAGAACAATGACCAAAACGACATGAATCTAAAATCAAAAGATACCGATATCAAATTCCAAATGTCAGTATTCAAAATAGCCGCAGCAGGAAACTTAATTCAAGTTATAATGAAATTAACAATATTCTTAAAAATGAGAAATTTAAAATTCAAGTTCTTAAATAATGAGTGACATCAAATACATACTGCAAATAGACAAACATGAGAATGTGAAAGTATTGGAAAATACATGGTTTAGTTTGACCCATTATCGTCCCTTTTGCTTTTTGTGTGGTATGTATGATGCAAGCATTTTGTGTGTTAGCATATCTTTTAGTGGATATAAGTTTGAATTTCAAAATGATACTGGAAGGTAAATTTAAAATTTGAATATGTGTTAGCAGTAAGAATTGTTTTTTAATAATAAAAGAAAATTTGAACATTAGAATTTGAAAAGTGCATGTGTTAGTAGTAAGAATTACTTATAATATATATCCTGACTTCATATAAATAACCACTTACATATATTCAATATAAAAATGTCTAAAATACATGTACAATGAACATGAAAAGATTTTTAAGTTACACTAAATGAGAAAAAAAAAAGAACTGTTACACTAATCAAACATGTGCATAACATGTGTTGTTAAAACTATTTGATCAAATCCAACATATGCCAAATGCCTCTAAGTTAATGGCAGTAGCCTATCCCTCTAATTACTTTTATGAGTTTACTTGCCCAAAACAATAAACTCTTCAATTTATCACCTTTTAGAAAAGAAAATCAACACTGAATCAAGTACTTCGAAGATAGTTTAAAGAAAATCATGCCAAGAGTATGGTCTTCATCTTTGAAAGGAAACATATTTGGTAGTTATCAATATGTAAAAATCCATATGTTGAATTCATTCCCTATAAAAATTATATCAATTTTTTTAGTCCATATGACTAAAAACATAATTAACCTACGAAAAAACATAATGACAAAGTCACAAAGACTTGTTTCCACTTTGGGAGCAGATGATATTGAAAGGTGTAATAAGAACCGTCTTTTAGTCCTCAACACCTTGTTCTAATAAAATGAGGGACACAAAACAAATTTTTTTATTACAGTTCTCTCTCACAAAAGTATGTTTTCAACCCAACATATAAAGGAAAGACATCAAGAAATGAACCACAATATAAATAGGAGAATGAAATATTGTTAGTAGTTTAAAAAGATTAGTTACTTAGTTAATTATTTTGATAGTTGGTTAAGTCCTGTATTCATTTTTCAGTAAGCTTTCAAAGCACCTATTACTCAATTTTTCTAAATTTTTAGAATCCTAATATTGCCTTTGACTATACTAAATGAAAACTATAATACACAGATCAACAAAGGAAACAGAGAAACAGGGGACAATAAAGATTGCAAAAAACAGGGAAAAATATAGCACAACAACAACAACAATCTAATTCGTATGATCATCAATAAATCTAATTTCATGAAACCCATAAAATAAAATAGAGAACAATCTACCTCATTTCATCATTGACTTCAAATCTTGATTGTCAAAACCATCTTCATCCTTTGTCTCCTAAGAAACCAAAAAACACAAAGTTCAATCAATCAAATACTAAACACGAACTAAAGCAAAAGTTGAAAAAACCAGCCAGATTTTTTTTTTCCTTCAAATTAACATACAACATATATCCTCAAAACTCCACATCTAGTTACGAATCAACAAACCACCACGACTTTTTTCTTGTTCAAAATTTAGAAGTAGAACAAAAAAAAGACCAAGATTTTTAAAATTGAATATGAATGTTTGTTTATTACATGATCTGAATATGGATGTTTAATTTTAAATAAGTCATGTCTAAAAAAAACAAATTCAATTCAAACAAAATATTGAGGAAAATCCAAACAAAAGCACAAACTGGAATCAACAAAAGCTTTCAATAATCATAAGCTATTACTTACATGCTCTTAATAGTGAAAGCACCCTCCATTTGATTTCCATTTGCCCACTGAGTAGCTGCAAAGCAAGATCAATGAATTAGAAACATAATTCAAACATAGAGTCATCAGAACCTCAATAATAATAATAATTAGGACAAAATAACTGAAACAAAACAACTTTGCAGAACACCAGCAACATGAAATAAAGTCAATAATGTATAATCAAAACTAATAACTTAAAACAAAAAAATAAAATAAAAAATGACATTGCTAAAGAAAAGTTGATATTAGGTTTTAAAGAAAAAAATAAAATTAAAAAACTCTTACAAAATTCAAGTTGTTCATGAGAGGAAAAGAGAGATATTGAGCACAACCTGTTGCAATTTCTCAAATTCCTAAGATTTTTATCCACTTATTGCTGCATAAAAATTCAAAACAGAAACATATATTAAAATTGCATGTGGTTGAAAATGAAATGGAGATTAACGAAATTAACAAATAACATTTGAGGAAATCTAAATGAATATAAAAGATGGTTTTGATTGTAACTCCGGCACGGCGGCGGCGAATTCCGGTACGGTGGTCGACAGTGTTGTTGTTCTGATCAAGGAAAAAATTAGTGGGTTTTGTAGAGAATGATTAGAGGAAGATGATGGTGGTTTTATTTTTGAATGAGGAGGCCGAATTTGATCAAAAATGAAGAAAGAATGTAGAGCAAAAATGGGTTTTATGAAAGGATGAGAGATTCACGTGAGAGTGGTGTTGAGTTGGTAAGAGAGAGAAAGTGAGGAAGTGAGAAAAAACAAAGGAAAGAAGTTTAGAGTGAATGGATATAAAAAGTGATATTTGTTGGGATAAGAGAAAAAGTAGGAGAGAAAGAAGGATTTAAAAATTTTGAAATTTGAATTTTGAATTGAAGAGGGAAAATGTGTGATAATGTTATTTTATTGTTTGAATTGTATGAATGTTTAAAATGGCAAAAATAAAATTAATTTTTAACGATGAGGTGGCATTAGGGGGTTGGGAGCTTGACACCTAAGATTTGATGTCAAAAAATGGGGGAAGGTGTGTATATTATAAAGATGCGAGTGCCACGTGTTGGTGTTGGGTCCCATGATGTTTGTATCTCACATCACATGGATGATTGTAACATCCGGGATTTGGATCCGGGATTTGGCAACTGACGGCCCCCGCGATCCCCCGCGATGTACTCATGGACTTCTCCACCCCCCAAGTGGAGTTTCATGCCTTCCGTGGGAATCGAACCACGTACCCTGGAGGCTATAAGTACATGGCCAATGCATTCCCACTACCAATTGAGCTAAAAAGGCGCCTTTTTTGTAACATCTGGGATTGGATCCGGGATTTGGCAACTGACGGCCCCCGCGATGTACTCATGGACTTCTCCACCCCCCAAGTGGAGTTTCATGCCTTCCGTGGGAATCGAACCACGTACCCTGGAGGCTATAAGTACATGGCCAATGCATTCCCACTACCAATTGAGCTACTAGCTCAATTGGTAGTGGGAATGCATTGGCCATGTACTTATAGCCTCCAGGGTACGTGGTTCGATTCCCACGGAAGGCATGAAACTCCACTTGGGGGGTGGAGAAGTCCATGAGTACATCGCGGGGGATCGCGGGGGCCGTCAGTTGCCAAATCCCGGATCCAAATCCCGGATGTTACAATGATGGTGTTAGAATTCAGATTGTTCTCTTCACTGTTTCCTCCCCCTGTCATCAAGAGCAACATTCATTCATAAGCAATTCAATATGCGTGTCCATATGCAGCTTCTTCATGCCTATCACCTTTAAGAGATACATAACATAGTACTATAAACACATAAATTGTTGAACAGAAAAATTAAAGGGAATGCTCTCTTGTTTATTCAACTACAATAGTAGCTTTTATAAAGCCTTACAAAGAAAGAAAATAAATTAAGTTACTCCACTAACTCAGTCCACTAACAGAAACGTGGAATGTGGAGAAAACTAACTAAGTCCCACTAATAAGTCCTAAGAAGTAGGGATTATTAACTTAAAGATAGAAACAAATACTAGTAACTATGACAGCAAAGCAAAATCAAGTCTAACATTCCCTCCCTTAAACTATTTGCACTGCTGCAATTAGTTTATATCAGACATAAAATACATTCCCAGTAAGCCTCGCATCATCTCAAATGCTTCAAACTTCAATGGCTTTGTCATTATATCGGCTATTTGATTCTGAGAACTGCAGTGAAATAGCTCTAATGTTCCATCTTTGGTAAGATCGCGGAGGAAGTGGGAGCGAACGTCAATATGTTTGCTTCGACCATGTATCACTGGATTTTTTGAAAGCTTTATCGTTGAGCTGTTATCACAGTACATAGTGATACTTCCAAGTTGAGTATGACCAAGTTTCTCGAGAATTCTTCACATCCAAACTCCTTGACAAGCACAAGAGGCAGCTGCAATAAATTCAGCTTCAGTGGTAGATAAAGTAACTACCGGTTGCTTTTTAGAAGACCATGAGACTACACCCGAACTAAGCATGAAAACATACCCGAACGTACTTTTCCGATCATCCAAATCACCTGCATAATCACTATCCGTGTACGCCTCAAGCTTCTCAGTTCCATTCCTCTTATACAGAATTTCCAAATCAGCCGTGCCATTGAGATATCTAAGCACTCTTTTTACAACATTCATGTGTAGCTCAGTTGGACAGTTCATGAACCTGCTAATTAAGCTTAATACATACATCAGATCAGGTCTTGTGGCTGCTAAATACATTAAACAACCAACAATCTGCTTATACTTTGTAGCATCCACCTTCACACCATTTTCATCTTTAATCAATTTGCACCCAGGAGCAATGAGATTCTTAGACAAATTACTTTTCTCCATGCCAAACCTTTCTAACAAATCTCTCACATATTTTTTTTTGACAAATATAAATTCCTTTCTCATTCTGAATTACTTCAACTCCAAGAAAATAATGCATCTTGCCAAGGTCTGACATGTTAAATTCCTTTTTCATAGACTTTTTAAACTCTTCAAACATATTCTCATCATTACCAGTAAATATCAAATCATCAACATAAAGACTAATAATGAGAATATTACCTCCTTCACTTAACTTCACAAACAAGGTGTGTTCATATGGACATTTCTCGAATCCTTCCTTGGTGAAATAAGCTTCGATGCGGCTGTACCATGCTCGTGGTGCTTATTTAAGGCCATACAAAGCCCTTTTTAATTGATACACCTTCAGCTTATCACCCTTCTTCACATAACCTTGTGGTTGATCAACAAAGACTTCCTCATTCAACTCTCCAGACAAGAATGCACTTTTTACATCTAGCTGATACACACTCCATCCCTTTTGGGCAGAAAGAGCGATTACCATTCGGATGGTGTCCCATCTAGCCACTGGTGCAAATACTTCGGTGTAGTCAACACCATATTGTTGAGAGTACCCCTTGGCCACACGTCTAGCTTTACACTTCTCAATCTCTCCATTCTCATTCAACTTTGTTTTAAAGATCCATTTGAGTCTGTAACACCCGGGATTCGGATCCGGGATTCGGCATCTGGGCCCCCGCGATCCCCCGCGATGTACTCATGGACTTCTCCACCCCCCATGTGGAGTTTCATGCCTTCCGTGGGAATTGAACCGTGTACCTCGAGCGTTCGCAAACGCTAGCAAGGTTGTGTGAAGTCGCCACCAAAGTTTTTGTTTAAAGGGAACGTTGATAAACCCTTAAGTTTTTTTATTTTGAAGGGAAACGATAACAAAACCCTTGACGATGAGGAAAGGATGGTCATTGCAACCATTGTCGGGTTCGGGAGTCGATTACGCAAGGGGAAGGTATTAGCACCCCTCACGTCCGTTGTACTCAACGGGAACCTCCTAGTTAGCTAAGGCTAGAATGTTTTTAAATGTTTTGCTTGCATGCTTGAATATGTAAATGGGAAAAAGAAAATATGATGAAAGGGAAAAAAGTTGTTTTTATTATTGTGCTTGACAAGATGATGATCTTGCTCCTACGTATCTCCTGGTGCGATGGAGAATTCAAAGCTACGTAGTTCTTTGATAGAAAAACGTATTTGTTGGTTGTTTTTTAATGAACGATGTTTTAACCGTATTCTTGCGATCAAACGTAGCTTGTATGCTCACGCGTGGGAGGCTTAAGCGTTTGTTTAAAATCGCGCTAGAAATGTTAAAAGCATGTCCGTCGGGGAAAAGGGTTTGAATTGGCCGCGAGGGGACCAAAAAGATTAAAATGACTCAACCGAGTCGAGAAAGGTTCGATTGATCCGACGGGATCAAGAAAAGGTTCAATGGACTCAACCGAGTCGAACATTGACCAAAGTGACTCAACTGAGTCGAAAAAGGGTTCGATTGATCCAACGGGATCAAGAAAGGTTCAATGGATTCAATCGAGTCGAGCATTGACCAAAGTGACTCAAATGAGTCGAGAAATTGAATCAAATGGTCACGGGGGACCAAAAGGTTCAAATTGACCACAAAGGGCCAAGAATTGGTTTAGTGTGGTTGGATGCGTTGAAAATAGAATGACGATTGTCCGAACAACGAGACATACGTCACACATTCGTTCAATCGGGGAAATGGAGAGACATACGTCAAACCACCCCTTTTTCATTCAAGTTTTGTTCGAATTATAAGAAATCCCAAAGTTTATTAAAACACTTGGTTTAAAACTCAAAATGAAAAGGTTTTAATGTTCAAATTAGTTGTTGCAACCTAATGAACCAATTTGCCTTGTTTATGTGCATGCAAATGAGCAAGTTTATGGCAAATGCACAAATTTGTGAAAAACGCACAAGTTCGGCTCAAGTTTGAAAAAGATTTTGGAGAGTGAACAAGTCCGGCTTAAGTTCACGTTTGATTGAAAATCATGAACAAAGTTTTTGTTCAAGTTTAGTTTTGAAAATAATGAACTTAGCTTGTCGCTCAAGTTGGATTTTGAAAGTTTAATGAACGTAACTTGTTTCGCAAGTTATTCCAAAAAGTGTTGATCAAACTTGTGAATCTTCCAATATCATGCAAAACTCTTGATATGGTTTGAATAAAATGAGTTCCAATCCTCTTAGGTTATGAGTTTTTGGGCTAGAACCTCAAAAATTGGCTTTTAGAAGCCTAAACTCAGATTCTGAGTTCTGTCATGGTCGCACTGCGACCAGAGCTTCGCACTGCGAACTCTGCCAAATTTTGAGTTCAGAAGCAACTTCTGAACAATCTCAAAACCTTTTGAGGAGTGAAAAGCTTTTGAAATTAGCAATAAAAGGAGTGCAACAACTTAGTTTAAATGTTTTGCAAACCTTGGGATTTCTTTGAAATTCAAAAGGGGTTTTTTTAGAGCAAAATGAATTTAAACAAAACAAGTGATGCAAACAACAAATCTAAATGAAAGATGAAGATTTTAGAACACTTACAGAACTCCTAGCAATGCTCTTGTTGCAAGGAAATGGAAAGGACTTGAATGTTTGAAGTTTGCAAGGTTTGGATGTTGGAGATTATGACAAATGACTCTAATGCTCCAATTGGTTTTTTGCTATGTATTAAACTATGCAATTGTTGTGTATTCAATGCTATTTCAAGTGTTTTCTTGCTGGAAGGTTGTAAGTGAAATTCTGGCCAGGCAAAGATACTTAACAGGTTCTGGTTCTGATTAAAACTTAGCACAATTATAAAAGCAATTAATAGGCAGAAAAATAATCGTGCAGGAAAGCTAAAAAACACACAAGGTTTGTTAACCCAGTTCGGAGTAAACACCTCCTACTCTGGGGGATACCAATCCAGGAAGGAAATCCACTATAGGATTTAACCCAAAGACTCAAGACACTGACTCCCAGTTCCTAGCCTTAGCAATTAAACTCCTCCTAGTCAGACTTCTACCCAACTCTGAGTATTAGAATCCTCTAACTTCCTATTCAAGCAACTAAACCCAGCTACTTGAACAACCCTTAACAATCCCGTGTTTTTGAACACAATATCAATGACAACACTTCATTCGTACCTAAAGGCTTAGAATGAATTACAACTCAATTAAACTCCTAAACCAACTCAAACATGAGTGGTGCACAATAAAAACACTAAGTTTTAAAACACAGACTCTATTTTCTGAAATCTAACTCTAACTTCGTAACTTGAATAGCAGCAGCCCTCCTCTATTTATAGCCTTCAGTCTTGCAGCATAAATAACAAACTAATCTTCCGATTTGATTTGTTACTGAAATAAGGTTGGTCCAATAATGTAACAAATAAAACTGCATTGAATCTTTTAAAGATTATAACAGGAAAATATGAATTTCATATCTTTGAACCAAATCTTCAATAAAATCTTCTCCAAATAAATCAGCATTCTAGAAGCCATATGCGTGGATAAATCCTCAATAAATCTTGCAAAGATTCGCATAGAAAAACCTTGAAAATAACCAGCTTCTGATGAAGTCAACATAAGTCAACGCTGATATCAGAACCTGAATCAGCTTCTGAAGTGCTACAGTGCTCTCAGCTTCTGATGGCATTTTCAGCTTCTGAATGGCTTCAAAATTAAAAACTTCCAACTGAAGAAATGTTCTACATATGGAGATGCTTCTACTCAATATCTTGGTTTTGCCAAAACATGCAGCCAACACCAAAAGACTCAACAATCTCCCCCTTTGGCAAATTTTTGGCTAAAACCATCCAAGTTCTTCAAACTCCCATAAACTCAACCCAGTACTGAAGAACTCCACAATTATATAACATAGCACATAAAATAGGCAGCGGACAAAACACTTTCTGAGCTATGTTTAAATAACAGCTTCAGCTTCTGACTCCAGCTTCTGACTCCTGAAGCACACACACCAAGTACTGATTAACTACTGATCATCACACCCATGGTATCAGAGCTACTGATCAACTCTTGATCATCACAAACACTCTCCCTTACTTCTGAATCTCCACAACACTCCCCCTGCAACTCAGCTTCTCACACAAACTCCCCCTCACTACTGAACTGCAGTGATAAAAGGTATCAGAGCATACACCAAAGTGCAATTGTTCTTCAGACCCACACTTCAGGAGCTAAACACTAATGTTCTTCAGGACCACTACACTTCTACACTTCAGGACCACATTATCACTCAGGTATATAACAAGCTTGTACTCCCCCTGAGACACAAACTCCCCCTCAATAACATCTTGACAACTCTTGTTATATTGGTTCTGAACTCTGAGCTTCACAAATAACTTCTGAACCACACTGAAAACTGAACATCTGAAATTTGAACTTCTGAGCAGCAACACTGCATAAGACTTTTGGTATCAGAGCCAACACATTACATAAGATTTTCTCCCCCTTTTTAGCCACAAAATTCTGACAAAACATAGTCTTCATATAGGGAATAAAATCAAAACAAGTAACACAGATCCTGGAAAAGCTATCAGATTCAGACACAGGATCACACTTAGCATAGGCACAACTGGCAGGTACTCTATCTTCCTCACATCCAATTTGCAGTAATTGCTATAACTCTTCATGCAAACACACACCTAACTTGCTCCTTAAGTTTTCAAACTGCTTAGCATCCAAGGCCTTTGTGAATATGTCAGCAATTTGATTCTCAGTATCCACATGTTCCAGCTGAATGACTTTATCCTCCACAAGGTTTCTGATAAAATGATGTCTGATGTCTATGTGTTTGGTTCTGCTGTGCTGAATTGGATTCTTAGAGATGTTGATGGCACTCAAATTGTCACAAAACAATGTCATAGTTCTTTGTTCAATGTTGTACTCCTCCAGCATCTGCTTCATCCACACCAATTGTGAGCAACTACTTCCAGCAGCAATATACTCAGCCTCAGCAGTTGACAATGACACACAGTTTTGTTTCTTGCTCAACCATGAAATTAAGTTATTTCCTAAGAAGAAACAACCTCCTGAGGTACTCTTTCTGTCATCAGCACTTCCAGCCCAGTCAGCATCACAAAACCCCATCAGTTCAGAACTTGAACTATGTGAGTACATGATTCCATAGTCACTTGTGCTGTTCACATATTTCAGGATCCTTTTAACTTGTGTCAGATGACTCATCTTAGGATCAGCTTGATATCTAGCACATACTCCTACAGCAAAAGTAATGTCTGGTCTGCTTGCAGTCAAGTACAATAGGCTCCCAATCATGCTTCTGTATTGACTTTGATCAACTGATACTCCATGTTCATCTTTGGTTAGCTTCAGATGAGTAGCAGCTGGTGTCCTCTTGTGAGCAGCAGATTCCAATCCAAACTTTTTCACAATGTTTTTGGCATATTTACTCTGAGAGATGAAGATTGTATCTTCCATTTGCTTGACTTGTAAACCAAGAAAGTAAGTCAGTTCACCAACTAAGCTCATTTCAAATTCTGACTGCATCTGCTGAACAAACAGTTTGACCATCTTCTGAGACATTCCTCCAAACACTATATCATCCACATAAACCTGAGCAATCATCAGACTCCCATTTTCATCTTTCACAAACAGGGTCTTATCAGAACCTCCTTTTCTGTAACCTTGAGCCACAAGAAACTGAGTCAGTCTGTCATACCATGCTCTTGGTGCTTGTTTCAATCCATATAAAGCTTTCTTCAGTTTGTAAACATGATCTGGAAATTTAGGATCCACAAAACCCTTAGGCTGTTCAACATACACTTCCTCTTGCAGATACCCATTCAAAAATGCACTCTTCACATCCATCTGAAATAGCTTGAACTTGAGAATGCAGGATACACCCAACAGTAATCTTATGGACTCTAGTCTGGCCACAGGTGCAAAGGTCTCATCAAAGTCCAATCCCTCCACTTGAGTATAACCCTGAGCAACCAACCTAGCCTTGTTTCTGACTACAGTACCATTCTCATCTGTTTTATTCTTGTAAATCCATTTAGTACCAATCACATTAAGCCCTTCAGGTCTTGGAACTAGATCCCACACTTCACTCCTTTTGAATTGATTCAACTCATCTTGCATTGCTTCAATCCAAAATTCATCTGTTAGGGCTTCTTTCACATTTTTAGGCTCAACCTTTGACACAAAACATGAATCAGTAGCAGCAGCATCTGATCTCCTGGTTCTGACACCTTGATCTAAGCTTCCAATGATTAAGTCTGTAGGATGATCCTTCTGAACTCTAATTGATGGCCCTTTACCATTTGGAACTTGATCTGGTTGATCTTCTACTTCTTCAGACTCTGAACGCTTTTCTGCTTCTGAAGTTTGTTCTTCTAAGGCTTCAGACTCTGGAACAACTTCAGGCTCATTCTTTTCATTCTCAGCAGACAAATCATCAATAACCACATTTATGGACTCCATCACAACCTTGGTTCTGGAATTAAACACCCTATAAGCTCTGCTGTTTACTGAATAACCCAGGAATATGCCTTCATCAGACTTAGGATCCAGCTTTCTCCTATTTTCTCTATCAGCCAAAATATAACATCTGCTCCCAAAAACATGGAAATATTTGACTGTAGGCTTTCTCCCTTTCCACAATTCATACAGAGTTGATGTAGTACCCTTCTTCAAAGTGACTCTGTTGTGTATGTAACATGCAGTGTTCATTGCTTCAGCCCAGAACATATATGGCAACTTCTTAGCATGCAGCATAACCCTTGCACATTCTGCTAAAGTCCTATTCTTCCTTTCAACTACACCATTTTGCTGAGGTGTGATAGGTGCAGAAAACTCATGTTTTATACCTTCAGAAGCACAAAATTCTGAAAAACTCTTGTTCTCAAATTCTTTGCCATGATCACTTCTGATTCTGACAATTCCACAGTCCTTTTCTCTTTGTAATTGGGTACATAAGTCTTTAAACACTTCAAAAGTATCAGACTTCTCTCTAACAAAGTTGATCCATGTGAATCTTGAGTAGTCATCTACCATTACAAAAGCATACCTCTTTCCTCCAATACTTTCTACTTGCATAGGCCCCATCAAATCCATATGAACTAGTTCTAGTACTTTAGTAGTTACCTGGTGAACTAATCTGGGATGAGACTTTCTTGTTTGTTTTCCAATTTGACAATCACCACAAACATTGTCCTCATTGATCTTCAGATTTGGTACACCTCTGATAGCTTCAGTACTTAGGATTTTTTTCATGCCTTTCAGATGCAGATGACCTAACTTCTGGTGCCAGAGCTTGACTTCCTCTTCTGAGCTCATAAGACAAGAAGTCAAACTTCTTTCCTCTTCAGAAACCCACAAGTAACAATTGTCTTTGGATCTGCAGCCTCTCATCTGAATCTTATCTTCCTGATCAGTAACAATACACTCTAGTTTGTTAAAATTAACCTTCAAGTCCTGATCACAAAGTTGACTAATGCTGATCAGATTTGAAGTTAATCCTTCCACCAGTAGCACATCATTAAGTCTGGGCAAACCTTCTCTGATCAAATCACCAATACCCAGAATCTGACCTTTTACACCATCTCCAAATGTCACATAACTTCTGGAGTATGATCTGATATTGCTTAGCAGCTTCTTCACACCAGTCATGTGCCTTGAACACCCACTATCAAAATACCAGTCTTCTTTTGAAGTTGCTCTCAAAGAAGTGTGAGCTATAAGGCCTACATTCTGAACTTTGGGCTTCCATACCTTCTGAACATTGTGTTTGGGGGCAGCTGGTTGCACTCTTCTATACTGAAAATGTTCAGGATAGCCATAAAGTTTGAAGCAGAATGGTTTGATATGCCCTTTCTTTCCACAATGATGACAGACCCATGGATGATTCCTCCTCCTTCTGTTTCTGAAAAATTTCTGGGGTTGCTTCTGAGGTAGCATCTGACCATGCTTCTGACTTTGCATCTGAACATGCTTCTGACCTTGCATCTGAGGTCTCTTCTGAGCTTGCTTCTGAGCTGGCAATTAGGCTTGTTTCTGAGGTCTCCTCTTTGATGTTCCAACTACAGAATCATGAGTTTGAGTAGCAGGAACAAAATTCATCTGTTTAGGTATCTGAGTCTGATCAACAAAACCTAAACCAGATTTTCCTTGTTGCTGATTCCCCAAAATGTCCTCCAACTTATCAGTAGCAGAGTTCAACATCTTCACTTGCTTCTTCATTTGATCAAGTTGGGAGTTCAGTTGATTCACTTCTTCTTTTAAATCTGAATTCTGCACTAACAGTTCACCTTTTTCAGCCTCCAGTTGAAGAATAGTCTCCTTTTGATCCAAAACTTGTTTGCAAACCTCAGCACTTCTGGTATACAGCTTCTTGTAGTTATCAGCTAGTTCATCATATGAGGTTTTAGCAGCTTCAGACACAGATGAGGCTTCAGACTCTGAGTCAGACTCTGAAAAGGTCTCAGATTCTAAAACAGCTTCCTTCTTCAAGATAGCTCCTGACCTCACTACCAGACCAGTATCACACATATCAGATTCACTAACATCATCTTCTTCAGAACCATCATCAGACCATGACACAGCTAGGCTTTTCTTATGCTTCTTAAGAAAAGTAGGACACTCAGTTTTGATATGTCCATAACCTTCACACTCATAGCACTGCACACCTTTGGCTTGGTTACTTTTCTCTTCAGATTTGGTCTTCTTCTCATCAGTTTGTTGCTTTTTGTTATTGAATCTGAAGTTCTGACCTTTGGCTTTGGCTTTTCTGTTAACATTCTTCAGAACCTTGTTGAATTGTTTTCCCAGCAACACCAGAGCTTCTGATAAGTCATCCTCCTCAGACTCTTGTTGATCATCTGCTTCAGAATTCACACTAAAAGCTACACCTTTTCCTTTCTTCTCAGTCTGTTTACAGAAAGCAGTCTCAAAGTTCAACAATGAGCCAATGAGTTCTTCAACCTTCATAGCAGAAATATCATGAGCCTCTTCAATTGCAGTGACCTTCATGTCAAATCTTCTGGGCAGGGACCTGAGGATTTTTCTCACCAACTTCTCATCAGACATCTTCTCCCCAAGTGAATCAAAAGAATTTGCCATGTCCAGCACATTCATGTAAAAATCCTGAATGGATTCATCCTCCTTCATCTTCAGGTTCTCAAACTTGGTGGTCAGTAACTGAAGTCTGGACATCTTCACCTTAGAAGTTCCTTCATGAGTTGTCTTTAAAATTTCCCAGGCCTCCTTTGCAACAGTACACTGTTTGATAAGTCTGAACATGTTCGGGTCCACTCCATTGAAGATTGCATTCAAGGCTTTTGAATTTCCCAGAGATAAATCATCTTCAGCTTTGGTCCATTCTTCTTCAGGCTTCAATACTCCAGTTTTGTTACCATCTTTGTCCACAACCTCAGGATGATCCCAGCCTTTAATCACAGCTTTCCAAGTCCTGCTGTCAATAGATTTTAAGAAGGCACACATCCTAGACTTCCAATACTCATAGTTTGTGCCATCTAATAGGGGTGGTCTATTGACATAGCCTCCTTCTCTATCCATGCTTGCCAGATATTAACTCCTCTGGATCTCACCCAATTTACAGGCAGGGTGCCTGCTCTGATGCCAATTGAAATTCTGGCCACGCAAAGATACTTAACAGGTTCTGGTTCTGATTAAAACTTAGCACAATTATAAAAGCAATTAATAGGCAGAAAAATAATCGTGCAGGAAAGCTAAAAAACACACAAGGTTTGTTAACCCAGTTCGGAGTAAACACCTCCTACTCTGGGGGATACCAATCCAGGAAGGAAATCCACTATAGGATTTAACCCAAAGACTCAAGACACTGACTCCCAGTTCCTAGCCTTAGCAATTAAACTCCTCCTAGTCAGACTTCTACCCAACTCTGAGTATTAGAATCCTCTAACTTCCTATTCAAGCAACTAAACCCAGCTACTTGAACAACCCTTAACAATCCCGTGTTTTTGAACACAATATCAATGACAACACTTCATTCGTACCTAAAGGCTTAGAATGAATTACAACTCAATTAAACTCCTAAACCAACTCAAACATGAGTGGTGCACAATAAAAACACTAAGTTTTAAAACACAGACTCTATTTTCTGAAATCTAACTCTAACTTCGTAACTTGAATAGCAGCAGCCCTCCTCTATTTATAGCCTTCAGTCTTGCAGCATAAATAACAAACTAATCTTCCGATTTGATTTGTTACTGAAATAAGATTGGTCCAATAATGTAACAAATAAAACTGCATTGAATCTTTTAAAGATTATAACAGGAAAATATGAATTTCATATCTTTGAACCAAATCTTCAATAAAATCTTCTCCAAATAAATCAACATTCTAGAAGCCATATGCGTGGATAAATCCTCAATAAATCTTGCAAAGATTCGCATAGAAAAACCTTGAAAATAACCAGCTTCTGATGAAGTCAACATAAGTCAACGCTGATATCAGAACCTGAATCAGCTTCTGAAGTGCTACAGTGCTCTCAGCTTCTGATGGCATTTTCAGCTTCTGAATGGCTTCAAAATTAAAAACTTCCAACTGAAGAAATGTTCTACATATGGAGATGCTTCTACTCAATATCTTGGTTTTGCCAAAACATGCAGCCAACACCAAAAGACTCAACAGTAAGTAAGTATGTGTAATTGTTAGTAAGTATCTCTTTATGCATAGCATCCTTTTTATAGGCAAAACCAAATCCAATGTCATGATGAAAATCTCTAGAATCCAGCTGATTTGTGGGCTAGAAACCAGGCTATTTTGCTTTGCATTTAATGCAAAAGTGAAGAGGTGACCTTGCCTTGCTGCAATGGTCAAGACTTTGGCAAATCCAGCCATTAATGCAACTGATTTTGGATAGAAATGATGATGAAAAAGGGGAAAAACAGGGTTGGTTTGCAATTGGGCTATCCTTGGGATTAAACCTTGTAATCTTGAGAAGCCAAGCAAGAAAAAATGTGGGCTGGGATGTACAGAGGTTGGGGGAAACAAAAGGGAACATGTGGGCTGGTGTGAGGAAGAAGGAAAGCTGCTGAAAACAGGGCAGCAAAACAACTTTTTGGACAAGTGAAAAGCCTCTATGTTTGACTGGTTTTAGGGTGGAAAAGGAAGAAGAAAATGGGTAAGCTGCTTGCTGGCAAGCTCAAGGTCAGATTGTAGGCAATTGAGAGGGATGAGAGCTGCCCAAGGGCAGGCCAACTTGCTTGGCACATGCTAGGTTGGAAGAAAAGCCATCTCACCTTAATCTTTAATGTCACATGCTTAATGAAGCTTTGCTGGATCCATTCAACCACAATTGGTGATAATAACAATAATAATAATAACATAATGAAAATAAATCAAAGAGATTAAAAATCTGCAAAAAATTCACAGACTTCGCAGAGCGAAGGGGACTTTGCTCTGCGAAGTCATCATTTCTGAAATGTTGACTTTTTTGTTGACTTTTGTTGACTTTGACTTTTCTCTTTTTTTTTTTGAATTTTTGAAATTTGTTTTGAAAAGCTTGGGACAAAATTAGGGTACAACAATCTGGACTGATTTGTGGTAATTTTCATAGATGACATCTTGATTTATTCCAAGGATCCTCAGGAACATGCTCAACACTTGAGAATAGTTTTGAATGTCCTTAGAGACAAACAGTTGTATGCTAAATTCAACAAGTGTGAGTTCTGGTTGTCCGAGATTAAGTTTTTGGGTCACGTTATTTCTCAAGGAGGAGTAGCCGTTGATCCGTCTAAGGTTGAAGCCGTTCTTAGTTGGGAAAAACCCAAGAATGTGGCTGAAGTCAGGAGTTTCTTAGGCTTGACAGGTTATTATCGAAGGTTTATCATGAAGTTTTCTCAGATTGCCTTGCCTCTGTCACGTCTCACCAGAAAAGATGTGCCTTTTATTTGGGACGAAGAATGTGAAGAAAGCTTCAGAGTGTTAAAGAGGAAATTAACTAAAGCGCCAGTGTTGGCAATACCAGATCCCGATAAGAGATACACCGTTTTCTGCGATGCATCTTCTAAGGGACTGGGAAGTGTCCTTATGCAAGGGGAGAATGTGATAGCATATGCGTCTAGACAGCTCAAGACTCATGAAGAGAATTACCCCACCCATGATCTTGAGTTGGCAGCTATAGTATTCGCGTTGAAGATATGGAGACATCATTTGTATGGTGCACAGTTTGATTTGTTTAGTGATCACAAAAGTTTGAAATACTTGTTTGATCAACGAGACCTTAACATGAGGCAGAGGCGATGGATGGAATACTTAAAAGATTTCGATTTCGATTTGAAATACCACCCAGGGAAGGCAAATGTGGTAGCAGATGCTTTGAGTTGAAAGGCTTTAGTTAAGGCTGAAGTGATGATGCATACATGTGGGTTATATGAAAAGTTTAGAGATCTTAACCTCCATGTTACCGAGTTGGAAGGTGGCATCTTGTTGAACAAGTTAGAGATTACGTGCGACCTACGGTCTAGGATTACACAAGCGCAAACTATGGATATGGATCTCCAAAGAATAGTTGGCCAACCGGAGTTTTCTTTAGAACATGATGGAACGTTACTGTTTGAAGGAAGAATTTATGTTCCGAATGATGTGGAGTTGAAAAGGTTGATTTTAGAAGAGGCGCACAAGAGCAGTTTCAGTATTCATCCAGGTACCACCAAGATGTATCAAGATTTGAAGAGAGATTATTGGTGGCCTAGCATGAAAAAGGATATTGCGGAATTTGTATCGCGATGCATTATGTGTCAGCAGGTAAAGATTGAGCATCAAAGGCCTGCAGGAATGTTAGTACCTTTGGAAATTCCTCAATGGAAATGGGAAGAGATAACTATGGATTTTGTAAGTGGATTGCCTCGAACGCAGCGAGGACATGACTCCATTTGGGTGATAGTGGACCGGTTAACCAAGTCTGCTCATTTCTTGCCGGTTAAGACTACTTACCGAGCCTCTCAGTATGCTGAATTATTTATCTCGGAGATTGTGAAACTTCATGGTGTTCCTGCTAGTATTGTATCTGATAGAGATCCGATCTTCACATCCCACTTTTGGAAAGCTTTTCAGAAGGCTTTAGGAACAAGATTAAAGATGAGCACGTCCCATCATCCTCAAACAGATGGTCAATCCGAGAGGACCATTCAGACATTAGAGGATATGCTACGTGCGTGTATCCTAGAAGATGGAGGAAGCTGGAATAATCACCTACCTTTGATTGAATTTTTCTCACAACAACAATTACCATTCTAGTATCGGAATGGCACCTTATGAAGCCTTGTATGGTAGGAAGTGTAGAACCCCACTTTGTTGGGCTGAGGTCGGAGATAAAAGCATTTTGGGACCAGAAATCATTCAGGAGACTACCCTAAAGATTAAATCCATTCAGGATAAGATGAGAATAGCCCAAAGTCGCCAGAAAAGTTATGCAGACAAAAGGCGAAGGCCTTTGGAATTTGAAGAAGGAGATCATGTGTTCCTCAAAGTCACACCTAAGTTGGGCCTAAGAGGAGCATTCAGAACTAAGAAACTGTGTCCAAGGTATGTTGGACCATTTCAGATACTTAGACGTGTCGGTCCAGCAGCTTATCAGTTAGCGCTGCCACCGGCCATGTCAGGTTTGCATGATGTTTTCCATGTCTCTCAATTAAGGAAATTCATCCCCGATCCCTTTCAACCAGTAGAACTGGACAATATTGATTTGAGATCAGACTTGACATTTCAACCTGAGCCAGATCAGATAGTTGATCGTGATGTTAGGTCCTTGAGGAACAAAGAGATTCCAATTGTTAAGGTTGTTTGGAAGGGTTCTCCCGACGGCGAAGCGACGTGGGAGCTAGAGTCAGAGATGCAAGAGAACTATTCGCATCTATTTTCAGGTAAATTCTAAATTTTGAGGGCGAAATTTCTTTAAGGGGGGTAGATTGTAATATCCCGCTTAGATGTAACTGTTATCAATGTCAGAAGTATCAGTGTTAGAAGTCTAGTAGTGTAAGCATGGCAATTTTGAAAATATGAAGCAATGACATTATAGTAAATATTTTGAAATGGGAAGATTATTTAACAAGGAAACAAGATATTTTTCTTGCATTCCTTTTCATTCCCTTCACTCTCTCAATTCAGACTTCTCTCATCCCTCACCCCCAAACTCACGCCCTCCTCACTCTAACCAAACCCATCAAGCCTTCATTCAATTCTTGAGAAGTTTTGCTAGCAAGCTTGGTTTGGAAAGTTAGAACAAGAGAAAGAAAAGAAGGAATAAGGAAGAATCAAGAGAAGAGTAGATTGGGGCTAGGACTTTGGAGTTCAGTTTTTTAGCAAGCACCAATTGAGGTTAAGGTGAGCTCCACAGGGTTTTAGAACCCGCTTGAGTAAGTTTGAGTGTATTTTACATTTGAGCTAAAGTTTAGAAATTTTACCCTAATCTCATATGCTTGCCAATTCCTTGATTAATCATGTTTTAAACTATCAATTTGTATTAGAAATTCATTCCTTATACTGTTGGGATGCCTAGGTATGTTTAGATATGTCAAAATGGTGGAAAAATCACATTTTTAACAGGTTTTGAACTGTCATTTTCGCCCGGCGAACTCGGGGCGAGATTACGGCGATTTCCAGCATTTTTCCCTGCCTTGTTTCGCCAACCTCTCGCCACAGGGTCGCCCAGCGAAACCAGACAGACTTCACAGGTCTGTTCTGGTTCGTTCTGGTTCGTTCTGGGTGCTGTATACACGTTCGGCGAGGCTTTTAATAAGCGTTTCCAATGAAAACCTTATTTTCCAAGATAAACACCATTCTTGACATATCCGAAAGATTATTCAACATTTAAGGAATGAATGAATGAATAAGGAATTTGGGAAAGCATTAGGAATGCAACTAAAGGTTATTAAGATATGGAATGATTCCAGTAACTAAGCAGTGGCTTATGAGAATGATAAGCCTGAGACCATAGATTCATATGTTAAGCATTAGGAGGTTATAATCCCTAGAAATGCATTATTATGCAAAAGCTCTTAGAGATTTATTAGATGTACCTTCAAGTACATAAGATAGGAATGATGAGAATAAGAATGCATCAGATATGCATAGTTCAGATGGTGTATCAGATATACACATACCAGTTAGATTATTTATCAGGATATGTATGTTTATATACCAGGAATAATAATTAATAATCAGGATAAACTTTGTGTCTTCTGTGCTCTCGACCAGTTAGAGAGGACAGGGGGTTTCAGCATTGCTGGAACAGGCAAGAACTTTCCGTGAGGATAACCACACAGAGTTATAGTGTGTCTCCTGTGCTCTCGACCAGTTAGAGAGGACGGGGGGTTCCAGATACAGCTGGAACGGCCCAGGAATCTTCCGCGAGGATGACCACACACTTAGACAAGAGGAGTCCGGTGTTAGCCTGAAATAATAGGAATTTTCACCGGTTATCAGTGGAGTGTGCTTCGGGGTTACTCCACCCGGGGGCATTCCGTAAAATGAACTCAGATAATATTGCTTGTTCAACGCTAACAGCTAATATAAATGTATTAGTTAATATTCTATTACATTATCAGGCAGGAAATAGTTATCAGACAGTTATCAGATATCAGGTAGCAGTTAACAGACGGTGATCCTAAGTTACCCCTTGATCACCAGTTTAGCAGGAACAGTCAGGAAGCCCTCTATGGGTAAGGTTAAGACTTGGCGATCATAGGTATCCCCAAGATTGCCAAGGTAGGCACGGCGACCCTAGGTTCCCTGTGGATGCCAACAATAGGTAGGGTAGGAGCTCACTGAGACGTTATGTCTCATCCCTTTCCTTCTGGTGCAGGTTCTCAGCCGGAAGCACGACGTAAAGGTAAAGAGAAAGCTTTGGATTGATCGTGCTGCTTATGTTATATTTGGATGTTTGTATATAATGATGTATTATGTTGTATATTACGGAGAATGTTTTGTATCGGATATTTGGGTTGTATCAGAAACTTATGTATTGTATAATTATTGAACAACTTTCTGTATTGTATTTAATGTATCCGGTACGAAATTTTAATACTCGTAAGAGATCCTAGGCAATCTCTATATGGGTGTTACAGGCTACGTAAGTTCAGGTTATGATTACAGGATTAAAGATTTAGTGTGCTATTTTTGGTAGCAATCAAATATAGTTTTCTATTGAGAACAAGGATCTTGAACTCGACGTCTAGAATGAGGAATAAGTTTGTGATGCCGAGAGAATGTAACCATAATTTATGTTATAGGTTGTTGTACACTTAAGAAATAAACACGAGTAACATTGGCGGGGCAAACCTGGCAAGCCAGTTGAAAGGCAAATCCCGGATGTTACAAAATGAGTTAAAAGTAAGAAAAGATTCCCAATTGATGTGGTAGTGTCTCAAATATGTTAAGATCAAGAATGATGTCCCATTAGTCGGACAAAGATGATACGACGTACAATGTACCCGTTAGTAGTGTACACATACTCGATTATGTATGTGAATTAAGTACTATGAAATATACTATATGATGATGTATGAGACGGCTTGTACCACTTATCACTTGGGCTAAACTCCTATGAGTCTTGGATTAACGGTGTAGAAATAATTACGCTACGGCTAGAACTCGAGATAAGTAATGATAAGAATGATGGGAGATTAGCAAACTCCCGGTATGAAGAACGAATTCCTAAGCTATTAGATATGTGTTGACGCCGTAGACTAGTTATAGCGGAGTACGAGTGATCCGTAAGAAATCAGCAAGTCCTTGAGAATTTAATAGTGAGGGTAATGATTATGATTGGGATGAGTAGCACATTATGATATCAAGAAGAAAGGAGCAGGTGCTAGAGATGAAAACTCCTGCTTGTACTTAGAATATTAAATGAAGTTGGAATGATCCTTGCATTTGCATGTGCGTATACGTTATCAGATGTTTCTTCTCAGTGTAAGGATGATTCTATAAGGAATGGTGATATAAGTTTATAAGTAAGATGTCACCGTATGAGATAAAGGATAAAGATAAGAATTCATTGGAATTAGTGCAGTACAATAAACCCATTGAAGCGTGGGAATATTTAAGGAGGATGAGATTACCCAGTAAAAGTATCCGATGCTTAATAACCTTAAGATGGAATTACACGAAGTGTGTAGACAAGAGGCATAAACGAATGAGTCGAGTATTGCTTCAGATGACCACAAGTCCTATTATGTAAGAATCATGTAATGTGTAGCAAGCCTCTTAATTATGTAAGAGTATGTCAAATATTTTGACTTACAACAATGGAAGTTGTGACTATGGAACAGCTCTAACCATCCAAGTGTAATCGAGGTTCATGAGTAATCCATATGTTAGACCCTAGAGTAATCAGGGAATCCCGATAAGCAAGTTGAGTAGAGAATTGGATATGGGGAAGGAAGTATGAAGATCTCTAATATGTGATTTCAAGAGGATTCTAAATTTCGAGGACGAAATTTCTTTAAGGGGGGTAGATTGTAATATCCCGCTTAGAGGTAACTGTTATCAGTGTTAGAGGACTAAAATGGAAGCATGGCAATTTTGTAAATATGTGGCAATGGCAATGTGGTAAATATTTGAAATGGGAAGATTATTTAAAAAAAAGAGGCAAGATATTTTCTTGCCATTTTCCTTCTTTCTCTTCACTCTCACAAATCAACATCCCCTCACCTCTTTCCCTCTAGTCACACGCCCTCCTCCCTATATGCCACAATCCATCAAAACTTCATCCAATTCTTGTAGAAGTTCTTGCTAGCAAGCTGGTTTTTGGAAAGATTAGAACAAGAGAAAGTAAAAAGGAGAAACAAGGAAGAATCAAGAGAAGAGGTAGATTGAAGCTAGGGTTTGGAACTCAGATTTTTAGCAAGCACCAATTGAGGCTTAAGGTGAGCTCCACAGGGTTTTAGAACCCGCTTGAGTAAGTTTGAGTGTTTTTAGTATTATGATCAAGTTTACAAATTTTAGTGCCCTAATTCCCTTTTCTTGTAATTTCTTGATCAATCATGTTGTAATCTGTCAATATGCCTTAGAAATTGATCCTTTAAGCTGTTATGATGTTTGGGTATGTCTGGATAAGCCAAGAATGGTGAAAATCACGTTTTGAACAGTTGGAATTCGGCCACCGAATTTGGTGCTCAATTCTTCAATTTTGCCTCGGCAAAAATCGGCCACCGAATTCATCAAATCGGCCACCGAATTTCATGCCCTTTAGAGAATGTATAGATTAATATAGGATGAGGAAAGGTACAATATTGAGAGATGGATACCTTAATCCATAAGTTGATATAGAGAGGTTATTAAGCTATGGAATGTTTCCAAATAATCAAGCAAAGGCTTAAGAGAACAATAAGCCTAAGACCATAAGTTTATAAGTTATGTTCTGGGAGGTTGTCTTCCCTAAGAATGCATTAATATGCCAAAGCTAGAGAAAGTAATAGAAGCACTTACAAGTACATAAGACGAGAATCAATGAGAATGATTCCATGTTCTAAGTTAAGAACCTTTTATAGGTTATGTATTCAAGACTTATTATTTTAAAAAATGAGAAATAAATTATTAAATGGGCTTGATGTGTCTCTTGTATGCTCGTTAGTTAGTATACAAGGGGTTCCTGTGAAGTTACCGCCTTAAATGGCAGCCGGAACGGTGAAGTTACCGCTCGTGAGGGCAGCTGCACATCCAAGTCTATAAAGTTAATGTGTCTCCTGTCTGCTCGTTAGTTAGTATATAGGGGGTCCCCGTGAAGTTACCACCTTAAATGGCAGCTGGGACGGTGAAGTAACCGCTCGCGAGAGCAGCCACACAAAGAAATAGGAGTCCGGTGTTAGCCTGATATGATAGGAATTTTCACCGGTAAGAAGGGAGATGTATTCTGGGGTTACTCCACCTGGATGCACTCCGTAAAAAGAACCAAGATAATTATTGTTTGTTCAACGCTAACTTCTAACTTAAAGATATGAAAAGATGAATATGTATATTTATATATATTGATGAAATATGACAACTAGTTCCTAGTGAACAAGCAGTGATCATAGGATGTCCCCAAGATCACTAAGTATAAGTTAGTTCAAGGATAGAATATGAATGCATAAGATAAAGACGTGCAGCGATCCTAGTTTTCCCCCTGATCGCGAAATATGTAAAGAATGACGGCGATCGTAGGTATCCCCAAGATTGCCAAGAGTAGGCACGGCGACCCTAGGTTTTCCCCGTGGTTGCCAACAATAGGTAAGGCCGGAGCTCACTGAGACATCATGTCTCATCCCTTTCCTTCTGGTGCAGGTTCACAGGAAGCACGACGTAAAGGTAAAGAGAAAGCTTTGGATTGATCGTGCTGCTTTTATTTATATGGATATTTGTACATAAGTGATGTATTATGATGTATATTACCGAGAACGTTTTGTATCGGATTTTGGATTGTATCAAAGACTTGTGCATTGTATAATTATTAAACAACTTTCTGTATTGTATTTAATGTATCCGGTACGAAATTTTAATACTCGTAAGAGATCCTAGGCAATCTCTATATGAGTGTTACAATATCTCTGATTATATATATGTTTGTTAACTTAGACCAATAAAAAATACAAAGATTCAAGTTAGTAAGTGTGCACATTTTCATTTGGACAAAAATATCATTCATCTTTATTATTTAAAACTAATAACTTAGGAGTTACTTTAGTAATTTTTGTTATAAAATATTTGTTAACTTACATCAATTTGCTAATTTAGACCCACTTTTGTTATGAACATATTTATGTCAGAATTACAAACATTAAGACTTTGTTTGCGAGTTTTGAGGAGAGGGGAAGGAAAGACTTAGGAGGGGAAGGGAAGGGAGGGGAGGGAAGGGGGAAAGGAGGGAAAGCCTTCCCCTTGTTTGAGAGTTAAAAAACCAACAAGAAAAGGAAATGGGGGGCTTATGTGATAATTTTACTATTTTACCCCTTTTTTCTTTTTTTGAGGAATACTCTAAAATAATTATATATATATATATATATATACATATATATATATATATATAAATTAAAAAAATTAAAAATCTATAGTTTTTTTTTATAATTTTATTAAAAAATTGCTACTATAATAACAAATTAATTTGCTATATATATAAACCATGTATATTTTTTTTACAGTGTATATATTTTTTTTGTACAAACCATGTATATTTTTTTTCCATCTATTAATTATAACAATAAATAGTAAGTGTTATATGCTCTTTTGTTCCCAATTGTTATTAGCAAAATATGTTGTTATAATAAAAACAAGAAATCCATCATAATGACCGCTACATTAAACAAATCTCAAAATAAATCCATCATACATCCAACATAAAAGAAATTACAAAAAAATCTAACAATATGAGATAAGTCTCAAAATAAATCCACCATAAAAAGTCTCAGTAAAACATATTATAGATGTTCCGGTTGGTTTCAAGTGATGCTTCGGTTGTTGCTATAATAGTTGGTTCCATGCCGTCCAACATCGTTCTCTTGATCGTTCCCTATTACACAAGTTGGCACAACATTTTGTTCACTACTTGAGAACCAAAAAGAGATGTTCTTATTATTTTGAAGACAAATGATGGTGTATGTGTGCAATATACATAAAAAACGACTAAATGGAAATGAGAACAAAATTGCATAAACTTTATATGACCTAAAGAGCTCAACATGTATATTTCTAGATAATAATTGCATTGGTGTCAAGTTTTCATGCTATGTTAGGCTTGTGCTATTTTCCTACTGGCTGGGGATAGTCTTTACCACATAATAATAATTTTGTTACATGAAAAACCGTATAATAGCCATGCTTATAGGTTAAGTTATTTTGTTTTTCTGATCACTCAATTCAGCTTAGTCAAGCTATTGGTTCTGTCCAAGCAATTGCCAAGGTATCAAAAGAGCAAATTCATAATTCACAAGAGAATATATAGATATAAAACGGTTATTATACCTTTTGCGTTACTACTGCGACCATTTCAGCCCTCTCATAAATTCCTACAATACATTCAAGTATAACAATGGTTATCATCAACAGATATGCCTCCAATATGGAAAAAAAAAATATATAGAGAAAATGGATAAATTACCTTGACGAGTAACCTTGACCAAACATCGATTCTAATAGAAAACTCTTCCGCATGTGTTTTGGAAGTCCAAGTAAAGCTCTAACCTTCTCAGGAAACTCTAGAAGATAAGAATATGCCCGAATGATCATATGACTATCCACTTGCAATTCCTCAATAAGTTTAAAAACTTCTTCTTCCGAAATTGGAATTTTTAAATTAGTTGTCTCATAAACTGCAGTGATGTCTTTAAAATACTTATCATGAGATGCAGTACTCTCTCTAAAAGCATCAACAACGTTCAAAAGGGCAGCTTTTATCCCTTCAACATCATCTTTATCTCGGGACTTTCTAGATCTTTTAGCTCTAGGTTCTTGGGGAATTTGGACCTCAGGAGAAGTGACATCCTGATCATTGCTACCATCTTGCAAACTCTCTAGTGTCACCTGCTCACTAGTACCAATGGATTCTGACTCACGATTAAGGGGATGATTTTGGCGAATATCTTCATCATTTATAACCTTTCCTCCAGTGGCCCTTTCATCTCCACAAGCAATAACCAATTTGTCATAATTGGCAAAAGGTTTTTTCATCCATTGTCTCAGTAAAGACAATGAACACACGATATTTGTTAACGTAGTTCGGCCAATGGTGTCTACTCTAACCAATTAAGTTGTTTGCTATATCATTATACCCAATCTTTTGACCATTGTCACAACTCACAACACATCCTTTGTTTCTACAACATCAACATCATCATCAGAAAGATTGTCCTGACTTTTTACCAACATCAAGCATTTCTAATATAATAATGGCAACAAGCAAAGTAATAATTTATCGGCTATAAAAATAGAGCAATGGAGAAGGGAGATTTCATTTCATCATCAACTTATAACCTGACAGAAAAACTTATCAACAACTGACGAAAATTTTAGCTGTTTGAAGCAAAGAGCCAAAGTTTTCCCAAAGAGGAAAAAGGCCTGAAAATGGACTGAAATGAATAATTGGTAACTATTTAATTTAACTTAATTCTAAAAAAGTTACAGCATTGTTAGCTTTCAAAATCATGTATGTTTATGTTATTGTTAACTACTTCTTCAGTTGCCAACAATTGAGCAATAATGCATAAAGCATAGATCAAATGTGGTAACTTCCACTCTGTTGAACTAACACAATCATGCCTCAAATACTGTGAGGTAAATCACAGCTTGAATATCAATACACAACAAATAACACTATTAAAAAATACAACATCACCACCTAAACAGTAGCAGTTACAACATCACCCCAACAAATAATACTTATGGTATTTTGAGACCATTTGTTCTGCGTAGTGCATGTTTTAATATCCTAGAATCAGAAGCAGTGCCCTCCCATCCAGGCAAAACATAAGTAAACTTAAGATCAAACGAACATGCGACCAACACATTTTGTGTAGGAAAACTTTTACTACCACGATACCTTGAAGCTTCAGCCAATGGTACTTTTACACGAACATGTGTACAATCAATTGCTCCAACGCAATCCTTAAAGTAGGGGTAAAATCGATTGTTTCCAAGAATTTCTATCGGAATGCGTGATCCATCTGGTTGTTTGAGATAGGTACGCCCTATCTCAATTATCGATCGGAGCACCCGATGAAAATGACGACTAGTAGCTTCGTCGGAGCGTCAGAACCAGAATTGAATCTCTCTATTTCTAACATTGTGTATTAGAATGTAAAGAGTTTTAGCAACTTGTTCCTCTACGGTTACCCTTTGTGTTGGTAGAAGACCGCCCTCTTGTTGTAATACAGAGCATAAGTCCAAAAACGCCTTAGGACTCATTCTTATTATCTTTCGACCTTCACTGCTAGCAACTATATTCATTATCTTATCTCGTACTCTATCCTTTTCTAGAGTTAAACTACGATCAACTATCCTAATTCGAGAACGGATTTTAATCATATAGTAACAAACTACGAGACATATGACATGAACAAGGGACATTCGAAGTCTTGCTCTCCATCTAATCAATTCCATAATTGTTTGACGACCCATTTGATGATCCATTTAAGCTGAATCCACCACAAAATAATACATAAATGAACTGGAATCAATTTAAAAAAAAATGAAGTGAAATCAAATCACAGACGCAATTGAAGAAGAAGCACATGAGTTTTGGAGTGTGTGTAATTAAAAACGAAAGCTACATGAACCCAATATTGAGTTGGTAGCTTTTTCAAAATCAAAACCCCTTTTGTTCCTTTCTGGGTTCATTCAAACCCTCAAATTTCAATATTTTTCTTCCCACTTCATCCAATTCTCTTTATTACATAGAAAAATAACAAGGGAAAAACAAAAAGAAAGAGCAAACAGCAAAATAGAAATCAAATGGTGAATGAAATAGCAACATAGAAAACAAAAAGTGAATCAAATAGCAAAAGAAAGAGAAATTGGAAAAGAGTGAAAGAGAGTTTGAGATCGATACCAGAAGAAAGAGAATCAAGAGAGATGACGAAATATCCGTTGTTCACCGTCGTTCGCCGTCGTTCGCCGCAGTGTTACCGTGGTTACAGTGAGAGAGATTGTGAACGCGTGAATGAGTGAATGAGGCGTGCAACTGTGTGAATTTGGTTTTGTCCTTAATTGGAATTTTGATTTATTATGAGGGCAAAATTGTCAATTTGTATGTTTAACCCCCCAAAACCCCCCAATTTGGGGAAACTCTATAAAATTGGACCAAATGAAGCCCTTCAAAACCCCCGAAAACCTTCCCTTGATTTTTTAAATCTCCAAACAAGGGTTTATCACTCCTCAAGCTTTTTCTTTCCTTCCCCTCCCCTCCAAAACCCAACTCCCAAACAAAGCCTTTATAGTTTTTATTAAATTACATAATTACCCTTCGATTAATAATGGTTTATAATAGTAGTAGGTAGATATTTTTGTCCAAATGAAAAGGTGTACACTTACTAACTTGGACCTTCATGTTTTTTGTTGGTCTAAGTTAGCAAACCACACACACACACACACATATATACACATATATAGATTTGTTAAGATACACCCACTTGTTTTTTAGAAAGAGTATTTTAGCAAAGATATAACTAAAAAGTGGTTAAATACACCTTGAGGTGCATGTTGCTAAAATACTCTTTCTAAAAAATAAGTGGGTGTAAGTTAGCAATTCCTACAAGCATTTGCTAGTATACACCCAGTATCTTTTAGAATGAGTATTTTAGCATGTGATAACTAAAAGTTGGTAAATACACCATAAGGTGCATGCATGTTGCTAAAACACATCTTCATGTTTGCAATGAGTACAATATCTAAAACTAGGGTTTAGTCTGTTTAGGTCATGCCTTGAGAATGATCTCAAGATGGGTATTTATAGCCCTTCTTGGGCTTGTATTTATGTGACTTAGGTCCTAAGTAACTTAGGCCCTAAGTCACGCCTTTTATGTTACTGCGCGTTCTAGATGTTCTAGAAATATTTAAAGGCGGCGATGAGGGAAGGGCGTGCCCTAGGGTTAATTGGCCTTTATGAGAGGATGTTGAGCCCTTAATATAATGTTGGCGGTCCACATCCCCCAAGCACGAGTCTTGGTACAAGGCGAAGTGATTTGATATAAGTTGGCGGTCCATAACCCCCCAAGCACGAGCCTTGGGACAAGGCAAAGTGGTTCATATCGATACTGGACGGGATCTGCGTATGTTAACTCCTTTTTATAAGTATTTTTCGTCCCTTCTTTGTGTTTCTCTATTTTGTGACGCTGGTTTTGTAATGATATTCATGTGGCTTTAAGACGTTTTATGCTTGTTATTTGTGATCGTCTTCCTGTTTTCTTTATACTGCTTTCGATCGACTCTCATATATTTTTCAACAATATTATTTTGATCCTTTTTTAGGATATCCTTCACCTTCGATGTGAGACTTTTGCTTCCTCGGTTGTAATATCCCGCTTACGACTCAAGTATTTATCAGTGTCGAGACGACATATCAAAGATATTTTGGGAAGGGCAATTTGGTAATTGCCGTGTTTAGATTTCTATTAAAAGGGAAAAAACCATAATTTCCCTCATTTCTCATTCTCTTCCTCTCTCTAAAAATCACAAGTTTCCTCTCCTTCTCTCTCTTTTCCCACGCCTCTCTCTCTTCCCTTCAATCATCGACCTTTAACCTCTAATCTTGCCCAATTAGCAATGAAAGCATACTCTTGTGAAGCTTGGGTCAATTTGGAAGAAAGGAGCAAGAAATCAAGAAAAGAAAAAGGGGCAAAAAGCTAGGGTTTTGGTGAAGAAGATTAGCAAAGAAGAAGCTATCAAGCTAAGGGTTTTGGAATGAAGGTTTAACAAGTTTTGATCAAGATTAAAGTGAGCTCCTAGAGGGTTTAGATCCTCACCTTGCTTATGCTTTGAGTTTTTAGCATTAAGAGCTAGATTTGCAAAGTTTATGCCATAAATCTAATTGTTTACTAATCCCATGTCAAAGTATGTTTTTACCTATTATTATGTCTTAGTAATTATTCCCATAAGCTGTTTGTATGTTTGGAATGGATTGGTTTGGTCTAGGAAGCAGGAAATTGAATCCTGCAAATGTCAAAATCGGCCACCGATTTGGAGGGTTCGGCCACCGATTTCAAGGCTTATTCCCATGAAACTTACGGCATAAATCGGGCCCCGATTTTAGCAAATCGGCCACCGATTTCCCAGCCACTCAAACTCATTTTCTTGATGATAGGTATGGTTTAAAGGTAGTATGGGTAAAGGGTAATACCTTGGAAGATGAATACTCGAATTCTAAGTTATATAGAGGAGTGAAGGAGCTAGTAATGGGATTATCCCTTACTAAGCAACTCCATGTACACACTAAGTAAGTCTAAACCAAGAATGAAACAATGTTTAAGCTTAGAACCCTTTTATAGGATAAGCACATATGAATAAAGTTATAGATGAATTTCCTTTAGAATACGAGGATGTTAGGAATGCTTCGGCAATCGAAGTTACCGTTAAGTTATAGCGTTGGTTCACCAACAGTCATAGGTGGCTTATGAGAACGATAAGCCCAGAATCATAGATTATAGTTTATACGTTATAGGATTGTTTTGATTACAGTAACAGATTATATGTTCATACGTTAAAGTTAAAGAATTAAAGATCAAAGATTTTGGCTTGCTTGCACGTTTTACAGTTACAGTTACAGGGCGTGTTCAGCAGACTCCGGGATTCGCCGGATGGGACTTCTCCGAGAGGGTTGTCCACACGTTTTATAGGGAGTCCGGTGTTAGCCTGATATGATAGGAATTTCACCGGTTTATAGGGAGACGTATCTCGGGGTTGCTCCACCCGGGGTGCCCTCCGTAAAATGAACTCAGATAATTGTTTGTTCAACGCTAACAGCTAACATAAAACTGCTATCGAACTGTTTATATGTTTTATGTTTTACAGTTATAGTCAAAGTTACAGTTACAGCTATAGTCACAGGAAGCATACAGTTACAGTTATAGACCGTTATCAGAAAGTGATCCTAGGTCTTCCCCTCGATCACTAAGTCATAGATACAGACATGATCACAGTTATGGATTTAGGCAATTATAGTTATAGTCATAGGCCGTTATGGCAATGGTTATAGTCAGTTATAGTAAAGGTTATAGGTAGTTTAAGTTATAGTTACAGGAGGACTTATAGTCATAGGCAGATAAAAGACTTGGCGATCATAGGAAATCCCCAAGATTGCCAAGGTAGGCATGGCGACCCTAGGTTCCCTGTGGTTGCCAACAGTAGGTTGGGTAGAGCTCACTGAGACATTATGTCTCATCCCATTCCTTCTGGTGCAGGTTTACAGGTTAGTCAGAGGTTCGTAACGAAGATCTTCATAGAGATGCTGGATGGAGTACAGTTGCTCGTTGTGTATCAGCTCAGGAGCTTAACGGACATTGTATAAGTATTTGTAATAGTATTGGATTATTTGTACAAACGAGTATACTTGTATTCATTCATTTGTGATGTATGATTATTATTATTGAAATTTTTAAATGTATCTAGTATCAGTTTAACGCACATGCTAATATACTAGTTAAAGTTAGTATGGGTGTTACATCGGTAATCTTTGCTTTTTTTATTTTTAAGGCGTCCTTGATCTAAGGAGGGGGTGACTTCTCGCTTTGAGGGAAGACTTACTGCATTATGTTTCCCACTCTAAGAGAAGACTTACTAAATGTTCTACTTCCCTTCTTAGAGGAAGCTTTAGGCTGGCTGCTTCCCTTTTCAGGGGGGAAGTCTTACGCTGACGACTTCCCTTCTTGGGGTAAGACTTAATGTTGGTTATTATCTTATTTTCTTGGAAGGGCGTTGTCTTTGATTTCTTTCTGCAATCCACAAGTATTTTAGAAAGTGGAGTGCCTCGTTAAAACCCTGCAAAACAAATCTCAAAGGTCGAAAAAGGTTATGATAATCGGGTTAAATCTTTATGTCCTTAATGGTGGGACCGTTGCTTCCATATGCATTCTTTTTTCCATGGTTTTATTTCTGACGAGTTTGTTTGGCGAGCTTGTTTGTATCCTGGACATGATTTATTCTGAAATATAACAATACTTGTGAACTTCTCAATTGGTAAGTATAATAATACAATTTCAATTATAGTCAATCATAATTATTCAAAACTGACTACTCTCTTCCCATTAAATTGAAGCTAACTCGCCCACTTAGTTATCTTAACTTCTCTTCCTTCTTTTCTTCATTCTACTTACTAAGTTGGAAATAACTTTCTTACTTAATTATTTTGTGCTTATAGTCCTTTTCTTTCTTTTATGAGATTGGAACTAGATCTTTTATTCCATCCTACTATTTCTCTTAAATCGGAATTCATCACTCCTTGCCAAAAGCACATAACAACTCAAGCAATTTGTATACATGGTCAAGTTTACAATGGTGTGATTATTAAGGATTCCTCACATACACTTCATGCCACTAACGGTAAAGTTAAATGGATATATATAAATAAAAAAAATAGAAATCTTAATAATATACAAGCATGTACCAACAACTAGGCATGTTTGGCCACATGTCAACACCTCACAACATCCTTAAAAATTCATCAAATTTCATAACTCCATTTTTAACCACTTTTAGCTAACATTATAAGCATATGTCATATGAAAATGACATATGATAAAAAAAATTTGAATGGTTCTCTTTTCCCTCCATATGTTAACTTAATTGGGCCTTATTTAGACTAAGAGACACAAAACTCGGACAAGCCCAACCAAAAATGTAAAGGCCCAAAACAAATATGGGGGCATTTGGTAATTTTACAAAGAAGCAAACAAAACTTCTGCAAAATGTATAGCATGAAAAAAGGCTTTTAACATGTATAACTACAACATGACAAATTTCCAAATCAAACCCAGGTTTGAATTCAAACTTCAATCCTGATATCAATCTTTCATTCTCTAGAAATCAGATGCAATTTTGAATTCAAAAATTACCTCTCCCCCAACTTCTCTCTATCCTCATCTTCTTCTCCGACTTCTTTATTCACAACCACCGTCGTACGTTTTCAAATTTAGTCGCCGAACTCAAAACCCATTGATCCGAAATTATTCATGCAACCTCCCGTTTTAACGATGTGTCAGGTATGATTCGTGATCTGATTGGTTGAATGTTTTTTTAGGGATTTTTGGCTTATAGTTTCAGTTTTCCATTTAAACCTGTGTTGTAGTGGATTTGAAACCCTAACCCTTCTTCATGTTATTTACAAGATTATTTTTTTTATTGGATCTGGAATCGAATATAGACCTAAAGGTATTTGGATTTTTATGTGTATCATCAACTATTTAATTTTTTTGATTATAAATTTGAGGGTTAATACCGCTTTTGGTCCCTGTAATATAAGCGAATTCCGGTTTTAGTCCCTGTAAAAATAAAATTTAGATTATGTCCCTATCATTTCAGATTCTTCCACTATTGGTCCCTCACTGAAGGGACCAATAGTGGAAGAATCTGAAATGATAGGGACATAATCTAATTTTTTTTTACAGGGACTAAAACCGGAATTTGCTCATATTACAGGGACCAAAAGCGGTATTAACCCTAAATTTGAATTAATTAATTCTTTCCCCTTTTTGGTTCACGCTCCTTCTCTGAAATGTGTAGATACCGTGAAGTTGGAATGGACAAGAGGTTTTGAAGGACGTTATTGTTTACCCAAGATAACTAACATAGGATTTGTCATGAAATTAGCTTACTGCTCTATTGGTTAGTGCAATGAAATTAGTGCAGTCATGAAAATTTAGAGCAGGAGAAATTAGCTTACCGCTTTATAGGAAGTTTTGAAGGACAACATTGTTTTGACTATATTACCCAATTTAATAGATATTGTTAGTTTTGAATCTAATATGGTTTAGTTTAAGACCCAAATTTAATAGATAAATTGATTCAATGGTTTTTATTTTCTTTTGAATTGGTATTTTGCAAGTCTTGAATTGTTTCTTACATTTACTACTTAGATAATATCATTGTATTAGTTTCTCTTTCAGTTGTTAAAGAATTCTACAACATGCTTTCAAATGTCAGGTCCTGAAGGATTTGGTAATTTTTTTAGATTAATCTTTTGTTGAGTGTGTAATTTGATAATTTTTCATATTAGTCCTTCAATTAAAATATTGTGCAACAACATAATTGTGAGTTTTGAATGTGTAATGCAAGAGTATGTGTGTCAACATTTGGTTTTGAATAACCTATTATGTTGATGATTAAGCTTTCTTGATTCATGTACACAGCTCTATTGCTTTACACTATATTGGTTATTATATTAATTTAGTATATGTTCAACTTTTAATTCATATAATACAACTTTATTGCTATGATTTTAACCTTTGGATTAATAAAACAATTTCCGTTCCTTTTCATTAAGATTTGATTCAAATGTATGTTTTCATTTCTTTTGTTATTCCTCTTTTCTGGGTACTAATTTGTTCTCTGTTGTGGAAAATCCGTTAGGTGGAAAAAAGCTTGCAGCGAGGAATTGAAATCGTGTTGAATGAAGTGAGTATGTTGCAATGAGTAATTTAATTTTCAGTATTTTCATGGCTTTTTTGTTTATTATTTATATCTGTTATGTTTATTTTTTTGGATTTTGGATGTTTATTTTAACATAAACATATTTGCATGTAATTTATTTACATTTTATATTTGTTTTGTTTTTTCATATAAAAAAAATGTGGGCACTGACAAAGTGTTTAATGAAATGACTCAATACAAAAATTGATGGTACTCAAAAAGATTAAAACTAATGTCTCTATGTTTTTAGCTTATAGATTAATTCACATATGTAAATAGCTTTTGTGACTTTTGTTCTGGCATCTTTGTGCTTGGACTTGGAACAATTAGATAAGCTGTCACATAGATGCACAACGATATGGAATATAAAAGATGCCATAATTCTGCAATGCTTAAACAGAAAAATGGAGACAAAGAGGCAGATAGAAAGAGGTTTCTGCTTTTTAATTTTATTTTTCCCTTTTTCAAAACCCTAATTTACTATACCTCTTTACCCATCCTGTTACTTAATTTGTTTAAGGAATTGGTTTCTGGACACGTGTTCTATTTTGTTTCGATTAAAAAAAAAATATTCGTTACAAGTCAAGATTATTAATACTCATAATGTAGAATAATGTATAAGATTGTTTTTAAGTTGATAAAAGTTAACTTTTAAGGTTAGTATACATTTGATTGATTATGTAAAAGTTGTTAACAATGATGCCAATTATTTTAAATCATTATTTGCCAATATTTTTTTTTATCACTTTTATCATGTTGAATTTTGAAATACCTTTTGGATTTTTTTTAAAAGGTTCAAACTAACTGATGGTTGTAAATTAACCAACTATAAATTTATTCAGTTTATATAGAACCATATTATAGGTGCATTGAAACTACTCACATGATTCATAGCATATTTTACTAATTAGACTTATATGAACAGAAACCAAATTATGCAGATACCAATTTATGGCCATTTGATGTTACACATAAATATTTATATAATATCTTATCATTATTATGTAGAGATTCATATGAGTAACAAAGAAGAAGTCAGATTTATGTCCATTCCAAGCCATATTTTAATCTTTTTATGATATGTCTATTTACCCAACATAAATTACTTTAACTCTCTTTATTAGATGGTCAAGAGTGCACAGACCTAAAAAGGGAAATAAATTTGTCCTAATACAACTGACATGTCACCTCAATTGACAACATACATCCCAATGAATTTCCTAATTCATGTATCAAAAAATGTCATTCAAAGGTAAAACCCATCTCACGCTTTCTCTTTCACATATGTTCTACCATCAATGCTTAAATTTTATATCAAATATTAGGTCAGTCAAATACATTATATTTAATTGTGCATCTGTTATTTGGTAGCATATATTCAAGGGAGTATAGAAAGCTTATACTTTTTCCATTGCACTCTGAAGTTGCTCATAATCAATTTATATTTGTCCATACACAAAACCCTTGACCTTATTTGTTGTTTTCTGAAACATGGGAAAAAAATTATTTCCCATAAGTAAGATTGACTCTTTAAAATGTTCATGGAACATAAGGGCAAAGGTGATTCGTCTGTGTGAAGTCATGGACTTCAACAGACCAACCCAAATATTTTCTATTGAGATAGTTTTAATGGATGTAAAGGGTGAGAGAATCCATGCAACTGTTCCAAACAATTTGCTGCTTGAATTTAAGAGTCGTATAGTTGAAGGCAAGACATATGCTTTTCAAAAACTGTCAGTTAGGAAAAAATCAGCAAAATTTCGTACCACCAACCACCCTTTTAGGTTGAGATTTGAATATGAATTGAAGGCTGTTTTAATAGAAAATAGCAATATCATTGGGTCTTCATATGTTTTGATTCCAATTTCTTATTTACTTCGAGGCAATCATGACACAAATATTTTGGTTGGTAAGTTATCTTCACATCTTCTCTACTTGACCTTACCTTGAGTTGGTTCATATAATTATCATAAAGTTAGGTTTTTCAAAAGTTACCATTTCGTCACTTGCACTTTATTATAACTGCCTTACATTGTTGATATTAATCTTATGTTTTCTATTTTTAAATCCAATTGTTCAGATGTGGTTGGTGTTTTGACTGGTGTTGGCAAGGAAAGAGAGCTGGAGATTAATGGAATGAAGGCCAACTCCAAGGTCATTCAATTGGAAGCAGGATGATAATTTCAAAACCTTAAATCAATATATTTGGCACATATGTTGGTGTTCATGAACTATTGTCTGTGTCATTTTGTGTTAGATTAAAATATTACCACAATAACATATTATTTAATAATATTATTCCTGTTGTGAAATTTCTAAACTGTTTGGTCTGTATACTATTTGGATTGCATGATATTAATTTTTATTGATTCTCATTCTAATTAATTACTTTTCAGGCATAAGATACAATGTTCTCTTTTTGGAAACTATGTGGATCATCTAGATAGTTTTATTAAATATGGAGAACTTAAGAATGCTATTGTGACCATCCATTTTGCAAAATCAACATCTTACGAAGGTAATACTTAGAATTTTAATTTAATGATTTTTAAAATTATGTATATCAGAAGTTAATATTTAAAATAATGGTATGGTCCTGTTAAGGTAATGATAAAGTTATTGGTGTTAATTCCCAGGTATAGTCTATCTTCATAGCTGTCTTAACTTTACACGGATAATTTTCAACCCACTGAGTTCATATGGGATTAGCACTGGTACAAGGTATATTGAACCTTTTACAAAATGCATGGTAAACATTAATTTTAAAAATGTATACCCTTTACTAATTAAATGGGCCATACACGTTGTTTTAGGATTCACCCGGTACTACTAACCCATTTGGCCTTTGACCACCGAGTTGAAACATCGAATGATTTTTTGTACAACACAACAAGATCTACAATGCAGGGTCTTAATGATGCACTCCCTGTAAGTTGCTATTATATTTTTAACTGGGTTATTTGATTTTAACATGTATACTGCGAAACTAAATATTAATTAACAAGTTTCAAATATACAGGGTAAACTTATTGTTGTTGTTGGAACAATCAAGAGGATCATCAACCCAACCAATTTTGGGTACACATCTTGCGTATGCAGCAAGGGTATAGAGCCTGAATCACAGATGTTTGCCTGTGATCAATGTCATGAGAATCATAGTAACCTCTTTCCAAGGTATTTAATTAAACTTTCTATTTGATTAAATATAAACATTTAAGGCTTATGTCACATGAAAATGACATATGATCAATGAAATTTGAATATGGACCTAAAGTTACAAATTTTAAAAATCACATGAAAATGACACATGGTACATTTATATGTTATTGTACTATTGATGAAAAAATCACGATGCGTTGGGATTTTGTTTATAAAATCTATAAGAGTGTGAATGAGTTTCCTTTTCTTAACTGTTTCAGATTCAAACTATATTGGACAATTAAAAGACTATGGTCATTGTTTCTATATGTTAGGTACTTCTTAAGGATCCAAGCCATTGACGATATTGGATGTGTCACATTGGTTTTGTTGGACTCAACTGCAAGAACTCTGTTTAACAAAACATGTTCAGAAATGCTTCAACAGAATGAGCATGTACAATCCTATACTTTTAATTGTTCACATCATATATCCATTAATACGTAGTTATTCGAGTCTAACCTTGGGATATTTTTGATATTCATTTCAAATGGCAGACAGTTGCTTTGGGCCAAGTGCCCCTTGATATATATCGTTTGGTGAATCAAACGGTCCTTTTTAAGGTTGAGAAGAATGAACTTTTTGGTGATGCTAACCAGACGGCTTTCATAGTGAGGAAGATTTGTATGGATGCTTATGCCATAAACGAGTTCCAAAAGGCAAAACAATTCAGTGTATTTGGAAAGGTAACACTATTGTTTCTCTATGAAATGTACTAATTTAGAATGTTGTTTACACCTCTCAAATGTTTGTATTAAGTGTTAATATATATTTCGCAAAATTAATGCTTATGATATTTGTTGTTATGTCACTGGCATCAAAGTGTTTACTAAATAGCAAATGGATTTGATATGTTTTCCATTTGTTTACGTTCAAAAATATTTTATTGACATTATTTTAGTGATCTATTGGAGATCTAACTATTTGATTTTACTAACAACATTATTATAAATACTATGTAGGACTTGGCCCCTGAGTTCTTAGGCAGTGCATGTGTTGCTATTCAAATGGGAGCTGAACTTAATGATGGTGGTTCATCCTCGAACAAGGATTCTCATGAAGAGAAGGAAGCTGAGGAAATCAACATATTGCTCAATTTGTTCAAGACCAGCATGCAGTTTTAACTTATGAACTTGGCTGTTAGCATGAGTTATTTAAGGACAGACTGCAATGTCCTATTTAGCTTTGTTGTCCCACTTATGTTTTTCATTTGGAACTAATTATTATGTCGTTTTCAGACTTTGTACTTTACCTATGTGTTTAATTATTTTGTTGCAAGAATTGTTTGTATGAACGATTTATATAACTATTGTATGATGTTTGTTTAATACTATCTTTCACTTGGTAACTGTTCATTTCCAATCTTAACATAAAAGGTTAATCTAAAATCAAAAATCATACTATTGACTTAACGTATGACCTTTATCGAAGGTTTGCTTATTGTTGATATTTATATAATTTGTTTATTTAGTATTGTGGAATCAATACGAACTTCCAGAGACAAATGCATGTTTTGATTAAACTCTGGAGCTATAGGTAATTGATTAAACTTTCTATTTAATTAAATATAAACATTTATATTCTCTACAAAAACGGTGGGTTGTAAGTATTCTCTAAAGACATGGGAGGCTATAAGTATATGTATGATGTTTGTTTAATATTATCTTTCAGTTGGTAACTGTTTAATTCTAATCTTAACATCAATGATTAAGGCCAAAAAATAAGCATGTTATTGACTTAACGTATGACCTTTGTTAAAGGTCTAATTATTGTTGACATCTATATCATTTGTTTATTTCCAATCTTAATAGTGTACAAGCACCAAACCTTTTTTCACATCATTCCTGGTGTGTCATGATGAAAACATTTCAAACTTATTAATATTTGTTATGCATTTTTAGATGTCAAATTAGGAAATAAGTATATTATTAAGATTTGTTATTAATGTTTAGCATTTAACGAAATTTCAGTCCGTACATTAAAGACAGCATGTGTGTTGTACGGGTGTAAATACTAGTGTTTTGACATTCGCTGATGGATATAGTTCGCCTACGTGCATGGATACATGACCAAGTTATTTTTTTTAGAATATATGTTCCATTGTTTTTTTTTCCTATGAGAATATTACTTTCGTTGTTTTAACTTTTAACAAGTCTTTTTGGTACAACATACCGTTAGTTGTCAATAATACATATAACAATTCAGTATAAAATATTTAAGATATTATTATATATGTAACTATTTATTATTGGTTTTTATGGGGCTTCTATCCATTACTTTTAAATTGTTAAAAATACATATAATATTAATACCTTTGAGTAACTGTGTTTAATTATTTTATAAAGTGGGGTGTTGAGTAGTTTAATTGGTTTGAGCTAGGAGATAAGGAGTTAAAAATCAACCCAAACAAAGGATAAAAAATAATCTAACTATTAACATTTGTCATTAAAAAAAATTGTTTTATACTCAAATCAAATAAATATAAAATTAAATTGTAGTGAATAAAAAATTAATTTAAAATATAACATAAATGATATATTAAACTATTAAATTTAAATTACTAACTTTTAAATACTTCAATATTAATTGATATAAATTTTAGTATGAATTAAGAATATCCTTTTATGTCTTTTTACATTTATCAGCTAGTTGAACCGCTAATTTTACCAAACACTTCAATTAGCATATCAACTATTAATCATCAGCCATCAGTTATAAGTTATCAACTATCCACTCTTTTTACCAAACAGAGCCTAAGTTGTTAGATGTAATGTGTTATGAAACCATTTGATTAAAGAAAAGAGGTACAAGAAAGAAAAACAAGCAATTATTGAATGTGTTGCCGGTAAGAATAGTAAGTTCTATACGAGCATCTACAATGGAGACACCCATTTTTGGGTACTTAAATGAGTCTTACGTATACACATAACTCATTTATGATTTTTTAATAGTAATACCTAATAAGCACTCAATCCCTCCAACCCAGCATCTCACACAAATTTCTTAAATGAGACACACTAATCAACTATCAATAACTTTATATCATTAAAAATCAATTTTTTAATATTAAAAGAGTGTGGGTTGATGAACGAAATTGGCAAGTGGATCAAATCGTAACAAGTAATAAAGTAATAAGTTTATCGTTTTTCACAGGGATTGCCGCTCAACTTAGCAATTAGTAAATCTTATTTCAAAGGGTGAAAGTAAAATAGAATTGAATAGAGTTGTTGGGTTAAATTGTCTTTCCCAATGCGAGATTAAGTTTGTGATTCAGATTATTAACGACGATTAGGGGATCCTTGAATCCCCCTTCGTCTTTGTTGGAATTAACTTAGGAAACAAACATCTATGTAGTGCCTACTTATGATTTACTGAAATCAACGGTTAAAAACTCATACAAAGCTTCTCACAACAACATATATTCCAAACTAACCTAGGTTATGTTACGACGTTGTCCAAAGAAGAGAGTATAAACAGTTAGGTTTCAAACTTGAATTTCATTAACATTTATGAAATAAGTAATTAGAACAGCCAATGAACGGATAATAATTTCGGGTTGTCAATCATACTTTTAATCTACATATCAATTTTCAAGATTACGATGCGGAGATCACTTTTGAAAAAGCAGTAAGAACAGGCAAAGACTAATTTAAGTCGGGCACAAAAAAAGCATAACTGAATGAAAACTTTATTAATAGAATCCAACAAATAAGAAGAGGTTCATCTTGGAACCCTAATCAAGAGGTTTAGTTGCTCATGACAACATACATCATAACAAAACAATAGAAAAACATACCCTAGAGAGAACAAGAGGAGGAAGAAATTCTGCCTTGAACCGTCAGCTTTCTGAATGAAAAATAATGAGTGCAAGGGTCTCTATTTATAGCAAATGATTTCTTAGGGTTTAAGAGAAGAAAACTGGACTTTTTGCACTGATCCAGCTTGGAAAACAAGCTGCAAGCAATTTCTGCATGCAGCCGTGCGTAAATGGCGCCTACAGGGGCGCAAATGGCATATGGCTAAATGGCACCGGAGGCAGCCCCTGAGGTGCGAAATCTTGCGTTTTCATCCTGTTTTCAACCGTTCTTTCGTCTGGAAACTCCTAGGAACTTGAAATGAATTTTCTTCACTTTGTATTGTCTTCAAAAACCTTCTAAGAACCATTGACTTCAATCTTCATATCATTGATCCTTCACGTGATGTCTTGGTTTGTCGATTTGCATGATTTCTCACTAAAAACACTCAAAACAGCTATGAAGTTGCATGATCTAGGATAAAAGTGAATTACAACGACTCAAGTGAAAACATTACAATATATGTTCCTCAAACCATTAACAACTCGTTTATCTCTCATCTTATTTGTCTTCAAATGCAAAGAAAAGTACCTAAAATATAGCAAAAAATGTCATATGATGCTCTGTCATCATGAGTCCAGCTTAAGATTGGAGGACTTAATTGATACCCCGCGTCTTATAAGATCCCGAAAAAGTTTCTTCCCAATAAGAGTACCTAATAGGTACTGAATCTTAAATGTTTAAGACTTTTCTATTGGAGATGGTCTAATATCATGAATGTGTTGGTTGTTTTGCCGCAAGAATTGTAAGTTCTACTCCTAATCATTGTGGTCCATGATATTATTATGGAGTATCTCGGGAAGTTGAAAGAATCATTAAAAGAACCTGTAGAAATTTTCCATAATAAATCATGTTGGAAAAATTAGAAATAAAATTATTATAAAATGATAAGTAAACAACATGAAGTATTATATCAAATTAATACAAATCCAAATAACATAAATTAAGGAGTAAGTAAAACTTATCGATTATTGACTGAGACGTGCAAATGCATTAGACTTAAGAGTATATCGCCACCACATATTATCCGATGCAGTACGTCTCACAACTACTACTCTCCAGGATATAAAAGTCACTTCTTACTAGCACCACACATGAATTAGTAAGGTATCAGGAACAACTCTTTTGGATACTGATGGGAACTTAATTTTTTGTTCTATAATTTTCTATGAAATGTGTATACCCATATATGATTTCTAAGTGTACCAGAAAAGGAAAGAGTATATGTGTAACCATTTTTTAACCCCTCTTGTATGCCGATTCGTCTTTATAAGCAAGAATTAGACACATATGTATGTATGTATGTTAAGGTTATAGGCAAAACCATAATTCCAAGTAATAAGGATTGACCAAATGGTAAGTTACTTACAACGTGTATTGTAACGTTAACTAGAAATATAAGGTGTTGTTATAAATTTTGTAGACAAGTAATTTCTACTTTAGACTTAAGCATGAGAAGTAGTTGTAACGTCACCATCATTTATATGTATGTCTTTTTCATCCTTAGTTCATTGGTCTTCTCTATGCGTAAGCAGCCTGCAAACTGTTTCTGCATTTCATCAAGACATGATGTACTCTTATTTCCAATTGTTCTTCTTTATAATTCAGACGACAATGACCATTACACCGATTTCTCTCATATCTCATCCATCTTTTTTAATGCTTGTTTTGCAATAGTATATGGTAGACATAGACAATAGAACCTAGCTACACAAATTACTATAATTCACTAACAAATGACATTACGTTACATGCCAACTTTCGTATGAAAAGGAAACAAGGGAGGTGCAGAGATATTTTGGCAATGTTGTAGGGCAGACAGACTAACTTTCACGTGATATTTATGCAAAACATGCCAACATGGCTTATGATAATTTCTCTGTGTAAAAAATAATAACTAAAATACTTATGGAATCAAAGAAAAGAAAACTCAAAAAGAAGTTTAGATGTATGCTCTTGGTTGGGCTGTCATATCAATGCCAATAATTAGTTGTTAATTAATGAAATTAGTGGTGGGGTAGGTAATATATGTTACTCCCTCGTATAAGAAAATTTAAAAAAAACTTTTTGGTCCTATATATAAGAAAATGTCACAATTTTTAAGGTGTAGTTATTGTTTAAAAGACTTTTCTACCCCTAATTTAATGTTTCTCTTTTTAATATTTGTGAATATATTTAATGCTTCACAATTTTTTATGAGGGTATATTTGTAAAAATATTAAAAAAGTTATATTAATTAATGATTGTATTAGTTTTGATGTTTTTTTGTTTTTCTTCTTACCGGAGGGAATATTTGTTGTTAATTAATGAAATTAGTGGTGGGGTAACTAATTAATGAAATTAATTGTTAATTAATGAAATTATGTTAAGGAACAGTACTCTTATTTTTTTGCAGGGAATTTAGAGTGCAATTGGTTGGGATAGAGCCCAATTAGAATAATTAGTTACCTAAATTAGCATAATCTAATGAGTCAATTTTTTTAAGAATAATTTACACCTACAAAAATGTGATTTTAAGCTTCAAAATTAATTGTTCTACCACATTTTTATGTCATTTCTTAGGATCTAACTCAACTACCAATTTAATATTGTTAAGTTGAAATTCTTTATACGAGTTCGAACTTAATTGTGCATGTGTCTGACTTTCAAGTGATGCCGAGTATCAACAAGGGTCCTATACTTAATGACCATTATTTATTGCAACAGCTGTTTACCTTTTCCTTTTCTTTGACAGCTTATTCCCCTTTATTTTCACTGTTTTATGTATTTTATATTTTCACTAGTAAGTTGAAATCTACAGTGTGGTCACCTTGACAAAAATCTAGAGTATAAAGTCTATATTACATACATCCTTAGATCATAATATTAAGAAAAAACTTCTTCCCCTTTGCCCTCCTGAACTTCAAAAAAAAAAATGCCTTATTACCCACCTGAACCCCCAATCATTAACTTCCCTGCCGCTCCTTTCCCTCCGAGTGCCGCCCATTATAAAGATGAAGATGAAGAAGAAGGAATGAAGACATGGAAGAAGTGCATTATCGCGGCTGTCTCGGTGTTCATGTTTTTTCTCATCCTGGCAATAGCATTTGCATGCTGGTGGAAAAAACCTAAACCCCAGCGGGCGCCGGCGGTGAATGCAGCTGCGGGGGAGAATGCAGCTGCGGGGGAGAATGCAGCGGCGGTAGAGAATGCAGCTGCGGGGGAGAATGCAGCTGCGGGGGAGAATGCAGCGGCGGGGGAGAATGCAACGGCGGGGGAGAATGCAACGGCGGGGGAGAATGCAGCTGCGGGGGAGAATGCAACGGCGGGGGAGAATGCAGCTGCGGGGGAGAATGCAGCGGCGGTAGAGAATGCAGCTGCGAGAGAGAATGCAGCTGCGGGGGAGAATGCAGCTGCGGGGGAGAATGCATGAGTGGGTTGGTGTTTTGGAGGAGTTTGGTGTTTTTTATTTTTTTTTTTTGTTTTGATTTGTATGGGTTGATGGGTGGGGTGCTGACCTTGTTCTTGATGTAGGTGTTGTTGCTTTTCTGTAAGCCATGTTGGCCTTCTGTACATGTTATGCACAGCTGTGCAGGGTGCTTTGATTAATAATATATTTAGAACTTTCTTTTATTTCTATGATAGTAAAGCTTTATTTTCATCCTCTTGATGATTTCTTTCTTGTACTGGTGTGAGGTAAATTTATTCTATTTAATACAAACTCGTCGACATATTTAGATTTAGAAGCGATTCATTGTTCAATAATTTACCTATTGTTCATTGTTCTACTTTTTTGTTATGGCATGGATGCTAGAACTGTGAAATAAAAAAAGCAATGTAGCTTTTCTTGTTCTATTACCAAGTACATTTTTAAGAGCTTACTGAAAGATTGAGTGTATTTTGGTCCTTCAAAGATAAGTGATATTTATTTAGTGTAGTGTCTGAAATCTACATTCAAACTTTATTCTAATTTCTGTTTTTATAATATATGTGCATGTGAAGCTTCTATAATGACATTAGACATTCAATCCTTGCTAGTTACTATTCTCATTCCTCTCTCTCTCTCTTTTTTTAACAAGAGATAACTTTAACTATGTGATAAGAATGAGCTTGCTAGTTATTTCTTAAGAAAGTGAGAGATATACAATTAGAGAAATTAATTGAAATGAAAATGAATCATATACATGAAACCAGTGCCTATTTTTATGAACCGAAGAGAATGAATCTGATACAATTATATGTGAGGACTACTAAATTTATAGCCTACAATGGTTTATATGTAAGCTAAGTGTTCTGTTACAATTAACGGGAACTTTAATACATATCTATCCCACTAGTAACTATTAACATAATTGCTATTTTCTTGGCTAACTAGCTGTGATTACACAAGGAAGAAATTGAGATTTAAGACTTCCTCTGGATTTTAAACTTACCATTTTTCAGATTTGCTTGCTTTTCCATGTAATAGCCTTGTCGGTATACTCTTTTGTTGTTTTCAGAATTAAAAAATTACCTTTTAAAAAGGAAGATATTACCGGGTTGAGTCACGACTAGGTCGTTCTCTTTAAGACGTTTGCGGCACTACCCGACTTTGTGTAAGGTAGACTAACAACTGCGCCGCCTCCAGGATAAAACAGCTCAGTCACCTGTTTGATTACGTACTGTACCGTAAGTAATCGTTCCAGAAATAACACCCTCAATATGGTATTAAACCACTCTATATGGTATGAAGACCACTCGAAACCAAAAGGAGTAGAAGAAAGGAAAAAGGACTCGTCAACACAAGTCAAAAGAAGGAGAAGAGAGGAAAAGCACAAGAAGCATCAACTGTGATTTTCGGGGTAAAGAATGAGTGAGGCGAGCTCTCCTTTTATAGGGATAGTTCGAAGTGACTTAAGGATTAAGTTAGCTTGCAGATTAAGCAGATTAACTTAATCTTTAAGCAATTCGCGGATCGGTTCTCACACGAGTTGATATATCTGAAACCTTCCGGATATTCTGTTGGATCGGATTGTAACGAAACTTATAAGAAAACACATTCAGATAATGATTAAATTAACAAAATTAATTTAACATTTTCAGGTGATAAAAAATATATTTCTTTTTGACCCAAGCCCAGCCGGACGGACGGCGTCGCGCGTGTGATATATATACATTTTCGTAAGCGCTCACCCGTTCGCAAAAGTGGGTAGGTCACCCCTCACTTATATAAACACTACTAGTGGGTATGTCATATCCAATGTGGGACATTTTTCAATTCATACCAACATTAATTCTTTCCTATGGGACATGCGTTTATTCTTTCCAACTTCCACTCAAATTCAACTAGTGTTCCAACACCTTTCTACCTTATTATTCTTTCTTTGTTATGAATATATCAATTAGTGGATGTCCATCCATTAACCTTCCACATGCTTATAACTCCCACTGGTAAGTGGATTGTAATGTGATTATTCATTTACCTATTTGTGTCCTATAAATAGGACCTATGTACTTGTGAAATAATACAATATACTATCTTGTTCTCACTTTATCCCTTTCACTCTATTCTTATGTAATATTCAATATAATGTTATACTTTTGATTAATTTCATAACACGTTATCAGGAGGGGGCTCTAAGAGTACTTGAGGTAATATTGATTCTCGTTACTTCTTTTATGATGCTTTGTTAAGGTTGCTCATAAATGATATTTGGTTTTAGTGGATGATAGTTTTCTTGATCCATATTAGTTCAACGTAAGAAAATGTTCATTCTTCATTCATACCATATTCATGCTAAATAGTGTGATTGAATCCTTCAAATCTCTAACATGTGAAATCAAGAAATGTTTAAAATATATGGGATGTTGCAATGGATGTTGCTATTTTTGTATGCAACATAATATAAATTTGTATAGTTCATTATTTTTACCTCACAAGTCACATTTCACAAGTCACAATTCAATTATATGTGTGTGTGTGTTTGGTCATGTAATGTTGCATTGGATGTTGCTAGCTATTTTTGTATGCAACATAATATAAATTTGTATAATTCATATTTTTGAATTGGATAAACTAAGAACTAAATTTTCGTAACATTGCAAAATGCTTTCTAATATATTTAATTAGAAAACTTAATCAAAGAAGAAATAATAGAGATAAATTAGAAAAACATGAAACAAACCCATTTTGGTTTTGGTTTTCTCGTACTCTGCCATGCATGTGAAATGGTTTTCTCACACTCCTTCACCTAATTAATATCTCCAATTTGTGGGTGGGACATCATATTCATATATCCTATCCTAGTACTACTACACACTACTCATTCCTTTGTTTTATTATGACCAAAGAAGCAAAGATTCTTCCATCAACCTCTTTTAAGATTTCTTCATTTTTCTCTCTCTTTCTCCTTAATTATTCAAGTATTTGGACCATGTGAGTGCATGACGTTAGATTTTTGTTATACTATCAACTTAGTAAATTTACTTGGGCACTAGGCTCCTCTACTAATCGTTTTGGACCACAAGAAATGCTATCGGTAGCTAGATATTCAAGAATCAAAAGTCTGATATATTGTAATTACAACAACCTCTATAAGTGTCCCCAGAAAGCGGTCTAAGCCTTGAAGTCATGTGGATGTGGTGCCCTTCTATAACGTTGTACTTGTCCCCTTTCCTCGTAATTCCTTTTATCAAATCAACCCCCACTAAAATTAAATTTGCTATTGAGTTAATGCAAGAGATACACTGCTTTTAGTTTATTACTATTTCCATTCTTAATTATATGTCATTCTAGAAATTTCACATATATTAATTAAGCAATACAATCAATTTTATATAAAAAAGACTAATTATGAATTATTTTACAAAAATATCCTTCATTAATGGTATGAAAAACATAAATTAAAAGAATTGAAAAAATATATAGTAATAAATAGTAAATGGCACAATGGAAAATTAAACATTAATTATTCATTGATATTATAAAAAGATATATAATTTTGAACAATTTTTTTGATAGAATGATATATAATTTGAAACGGATAAAGTATATGATATCATATTTTCGATTATGTGTATATTGTGACCTTCAAAAAAATTGTGTACCATAAATCATATACTAAATTTTGTTTATAGATTCAATTTTGTCTCTCACAATTTTTCTGCGGTCTAATTTAACCTTTTAAAAAAAGTCAAATTAATATATAACATTCTTTTTTATGGATGATAAATTAGTCTCCTACTAATTACAACAAATGAACAAATGGACTAATTCATCCCCAATTTAAAAATATCAACAACTAATTTGATATTAAATAAATAATGATTTTATATTGTCCATCTTCCAAAAAAAAATATTTTTTAATGGTTTAAAGCTCATAAATGAACTGAGTGCATGACGTTAGATGGTTGTTATCAACTCTTTAATAAAATCTTGGATGTTATACATATTTGGGCACTATCTACATAAAGCTTTGAACCAATGTTATGGTTGAGAGAAAAGTGTAATTTCTGATATATTGATTCAATGAAAGAATTAAAATGTGCAGGGGTGTGGAGTTTATATTAGAGGTGGCAATATGATCCACCAAATCCATATCCATCAATCTATCCACTATAAAATCCATCCAATCCATCCATCTAACAACAATTTGTTAAAGGATTAGTTTGGATTCTTCCATTTAAAACTATGGATGGATTGGATCCATCCATCTTATTTAAATGTCAAATGGATCACATCTTTAAAATAAATAAAAAAGTCCAATGGATTACTTTAAAAAATATTCATTTCTTTTATTCAAATAATTACAATACATATTTATTTGATAAAATAAAAAAATTAATAAAAAAACTGACAGAAAAAAAAATTATTAAATATTATTAATTTAATATATTATTAAAATATTTAATTATATTTTATTAAAGGTGGTGGTCAACGCCGGAGACTACCGGTCAACGTCGGAGCTCCGCCATCGACCACCGTGTCTTGTCGGAGCTCCGCCGTTAGTCGCCGAAAAATCACCGACCGCTGTCGTGCCGCCGCCGGATAGCCACCGTGGTCAACGCCGGTTGACCACCATCTACCACCACTCAAAGCCGAAAGGAGTAGAAGAAAGGAAGAAGGACTCTGTAACACCCGGGATTCGGCATCTGGGCCCCCGCGATCCCCCGCGATGTAACATCCGGCTGGCTCCCTTACGGGCTGGCCTCCCTATCTTTCAAGGACCGAGATGTACTCACGACCTTCTCCACCCCCCATGTGGAGTTTTTGCCTTCCGTGGGAATCGAACCTTGTACCTGGGGCTTAAGTACAAGTTCAATGCATTCCCACTACCAATTGAGCTAAACCTACACAAGTTCACTTTAAAAGCCTCCTGCAGGGTCCTCATATATCTCAAGCAAGCTCCAGCTCGTGGTATTTTCTTTCCTAGTTCTTCAACAATACATCTTCTGGGGTTCTCTAATGCTGATTAGGTAGGTTGCTCTGACACTAGACATTCATTGTCAAAAAATTATTTCTTTTTAGGTTCCTCTCTCATTTCTTGGCGCATAAACAAAATATTGTGTCCAGATCTTTCAATGAAGTAGAATATAGAGCACTTGCAGCTGCTACCTATAAAATTCAGTGGCTATTCTACCTCCCACATGATCTTCACATGACTTCTTCGAAAGTTCTTGTCCTTTACTGTGATAGCCAAAGCGCTTTGCACATTACTGCTAACATGATTTTCCATGAACGTACAAACATTTGGAGATAGATCGTCACATATTGTGCGTGATAAATTGCAAGCTGGATTGATACGGTTGCTACGTGTTACCTCTCAGGGATCAATTAACCAATTTCTTCACCAAATCCCTTCTCCATAAGCCATTTTCTCATGATTTTCAAGATGAATCTGGTTAATATTTACCAATCTTCATCTTGCGAGAAAGTATTAGAGAATACAAGTGTTTCTACACACATCAAGCTTCTGCCTGATATAGCAAGTTAGCAAGTCAACTCATCAAGTAAACCAATTATATTGTTTGTAATATAAATAGCATTTATGTAACTAACTTACTCTTAGAGCTACTAGACTCTAACCCGTGCGATGCACGGGTTTTGTAGAGCTTCATATATAACCATCAAATGACTATATTATTACTTTTATAGTTATATTCAGTATTATGTTATCAAACTATCTCAAAAAGTAACAAAAATAAAAGATGGACTGCAATAAAAATGACAAATCAAAAGAAAAAATATATACAAAAGCTAGCACCAAGAAATTGATCATAACCGCAAAAGTTGTTAATCGAAAGAAAAAAATAAGGAAAAGGAATTGTTATTTAGTAACCGAAAGAAAAAAATAATAAAAAGGAACGTTACGCGGTAATTGAAATAAAAAATAATAATAATAAAAAGGAACCGCTAATAATGAAAAGGAACTACTATCAAAAAAGGAATTGCAATGGCGTTAGTGACTTTTAAAAAAATGACATTTTCATGTGTTATCTGATTCAATTCCTTGCATATTTTTTTTTCATAAAAATTAATTAGGTCCGTCAAAAAGGGTGGTGTTATGGTTATTAGGTTCAATTGCAAGATGGTGAGAGAGATGAAAGTGAGTGAGAAATGATTTAGGAATTGTGAGATTGAAAGAAAGAGGACCCGAGATTTGTGTTGAATACACAACATTGAAACAATCACATGTCATAAAAAACATCAGTACCTTGGTGGTAAGAGTTGTGAATTGAAAGCATGTGGTACCTGGTTCGATCCCCATCCGAAGTTTTTTTCATAAATTTTTATAACTAAAAAGTAGGGCTAATCATTAGGGTTAGAGCAACACTACTTAACATTTAGTATGAAAAAAAGAATAATGAAGAAAAAGCTAAAATTCACACAATCACATAACAAAATCAATAATTTTCAAACCCTAATGTCAAGGATTCAAAATTAACAAAATTCAGACAATCAATATCAACATTGGTCATAATTTTTTGTCAATTCGATGAAAGATGGTGTGAATCGGTGAGAGAAAGCGAGTTATCGGCAATGACATTTACGGCAGTCAGTTGTTGGTGAGGTGGCAGTTGCGGCGGCGGTGTGATGTGTGTGGATCAGTGAGAGAAAGTGATTTTCCGGCGGTGGCAGTTACAGCGGCATGTGTTGTTGAAGTGGCAGTTGCAACAGTGGCGGGATGTTGTTATTGGGGCCACCGGCGGCGGTGAAAATGAAGTTGAATCGCATGATGTGTGTGAATGACGTTCAATTCGTGTTCAAATGATGTTGGAATTTAGGGTTGTGAGAATGACTTAAAGTGAACTCGCATTTGTGCTAGATAAATAAAATGAAAGCAACTATAAGTCACAAAAAACTTTAGTGATCTAATGGTAATGGTTGTGATCTACCAGTACTTGGTCTGGGTTCAACTCTCAGCAGGAATTGTTTTTCATAAATTTTTTTCAAAACCAAAAAATTAGGGTTAGGGTTAGCTATTTTAGGGTTGCAAAAGTGTTTATCAGACTGCCTATGATTTATATATAAGTGATGAATCAATATTTTAGTTTTCTCTTCCTTTTCTCGTTGTTCTTGATCTCATAATAATCGTCATTAACATGACATAATATTATTTGCTTCTTTATATTTTGAGTTACATTAGTGGATCAAATGGAGATATTTTTTTGATAATTTTGTATTTACTTTTGCCAACTTTAATTTATGGGAGTTATGCACACCCCTTAATTTTTTGGGGTTAAATATTTTAGTTCTTATTTATGGTCATTATAAAATATTTTCATTTAAGATTTTATTTTGGCATTTGAACATTAACATTTTAATTGACGTAGAGATCACGTGGTAAGTGACTCATTAAATCGATATTGTTTTAAACATGTTTCATTTTTCTTTATGTGAACTTGTGGTTTCTAGAGAAATGGTCCATATTAATTTGAAGTTCCGAGATAAGTAAAATCTGACCAATAATTGTTTCACCTAAAATCAAATTAAGGTTTTCTCGAACATTTCGTCTTTTGATGAAAGCTCATTAACCATTTGAACTCAATTAATTGGTTCTTAAACATGTTTCATTTGTCTACTTTTTCCAATTAATATCAATTAAGTAAAGTTTGTTGAAATGAATCCTAGTTTTAATTTCTTACCTTTCATGACTTTATGATTAAAAAAAAATTTATGAAAAATAAGATTAAAATAAGCTATTAGTTTAAATTTTGGTACACAATGATCAAATATATATTTGATAAATAAATTTAAAATAAGCTATTTTTATATTGTTCAATATTGTTCCTATTGTAGTAGACTTGTTCCTATTTTTAATTAATGATTTAAATAATATTATAAAAAGGATAAAATAGTTAATCGAAAGCTAAAAATGAAAGAAAAAATCACTTAAAAACTATGTATCCCTTTTATATATAGGTTTAGATTTTATAATAATTTATATATCAATATATATAGGTTTTGATTTTCCATCTTGATGCGGTGTTCGTTTGATTTAACACTTTTATCATAAGCACCGTAAGTGATTCTTATGATAATTATATTGTTAATCAATCATATACTATTATTAGCACTTTTAAAATCGCAATATGTTCCTAAAAAATATAAGCACTTTTAAAATGACAATATATAGATGATTGTTATTTGTTTTCTTTCTCCGTCCCAAATTATAAGACTTCTTGTGCATTTCACATTTATTAAGAAATGTAATTAATTTTTGTGTGAGAAAAAATATTATGAGTTGTTTTACAAAATTGTCCTTAATAAATGATATGGAAAAGATAAATTAAATAATTAAAAGAAAAGAGAGTAAATTGTAATAAATAGTTAAGGGTGTAATAAGAAAAGTAACATTAATATTTCATTGATATTGTAAAGCAAACGACTTGTAATTTGGGACAATTTTTTTTCTCCTAAAACGACTTATAATTTGAGATGGAGAGAGTAAAATGTAAAACTTTTAGAATCCGTTTGATGGTCAGCATAAAAAGTTGGGATATGACAAATATATAATATCCTACTTAATCTTTTGTTTGATGCACCAAAATGTGATAATATAAATTATTTCCTTTTCTAATCCCTGATCCTATCATGTTACTCATTTGTAATTTTTATCGGTTGTAAGATAAATGTTTCACATGTTCATATACTGCCACACTTTATACTTATAACCAACCCATCACACTCCTTTGCCTAATTTGTCCAACGTGGGACATATATATGTCGTACTTCATTAAAATAGAACACGGGTCTCCTCCTACTACACACTACTACTTCACTACTCATCATTAGTGCAATGGACGTTGTTATTACTAATGTAGGCTGAGGGTTTGAGGTCTTGAAGTTGGCAGTACAGGGGTCTTGTTTGGGAGGCTCTTTTAGTAGTTTCTGTGATTAAGTCATTAGCTTCTTTTTGTGTCAATTTAGTTTTATGCCTTCAGTTTTATTTCTCCTTCCAAGAAGAAGAAAAATGGCTTACAAGAAAAATTTGTTTTAGTTCTTGAGATTTTGACATTCACTTATGTATTTATTTTTTCCTAGTTATGTGCAAAGCTACCATGACCTTAGTGGTCTGCACTCATTATGGACCCGATCAAATTTGAATAATTATAGCTATAGATTGAGTAATAGGTTAAAGAAAATAAAGTAAGAAAACAAAATAAGAACAATAAGAGGTAGAAAATGTCATATACGACCAAAAAGGATCACAAATCTGAAATTAACTAATGCATAACTGTTTAATGATCTTTGTGATGTGAAGGGAACTAGAATGCTTGTGCGTTGTTTTATCATTTTGATTGAGACTCAAAAAGGAACGATCGCTGATTGCAACCCTCACTATTTCATCGCAACCAAATTGAATTCTACTAATCCAAAAAGAAATGATATACGGCACATCCATTGATATGATATTCACAAATATAAATACCACAAATCTGAAATTGGATTTAGCGGTTGTGCTGCAATCTCATGTAAACAGGATGTGTTTGATAGGATAGGACACCTAATAGGATTAAACAATTGATAGAAGTAAACGTTTTAAGATTTCAGGTGCATATTCAATCAGACCATCCATTCCAATACCTAGAAACACATTAACCTGAACCTGCAATTCCTCGTGCACCCACCACAAAAAGAAGAGAGACAAGGAATAATTTGATATCGAATTTACAAGTTAGACGAAATTTGTAAAACCATATGGATGGATACAGAGTCAGTTTAGAGTTCATGAATTCAATTTCAACTTTGATTATTTATTATCTGCCATGGTTATGCGAGAGTCGAATTGCATTGCAACAACGTTGTCGTTAAATTATATATGAATAAAACAAAGGCAAGTCACTAAAGTGAAATTGGAATTATATCATTGGAATAAATACTGAAATTATATATTACAACACACACACGCGCGCACGTACACATATCTAATGACAAATTACAACATAAGTAAATAGGATTGTCATAATGAAAAGGAGAGGAATAGCAAATAAAAACATAACAGAAACAGCAACTGTAGACGTCCCCCCACAGGATACGACCCCACCCTTGATTTGAGCGTAATTCTTCAATGAAAGGAGAAGAAAGATGAGGCCGATAGTGAAGAGATAGAATGCGGCCAGAGTGATGATTTTCCTTATCCTAAGCCTAGCAGCAGATGGTGGAGGTCCTGGCCTGACAATGATGGTGGATGCCTGGAACAAGAAGGTGGAGAAGATGGTGAAGAGGTATGCCATGATTTGGTAGGTGATGAGGTCTCGTGCTGCGTCGATGCTGGCTTGGCAGGATGTGTCAATGGAGGTAAATTTGGTCAATGATATACCAACGAAGATTGCAGACAAAGCTAAGTAGGTTAATTTTAGAACTCCGGTGGTAATGTCCTCAATGATGGAAATAGGCTTTGCGTTTGCAGCAGCCATGGAGGTGTTGAAGAAAGAAAGAAAGAAGCAATGGAGGTTGAAGAAGAAAGAAAGAGAACCGTTGGAAAGAAGACCGTTGCGCTTCGTGCTTATTTATATTATTACCAAGGGCAATTTGGTAATTAAACGGTATAATGTTGACCTCTGTATTCCACACGTATACATACAATCTCTGAAATCTTTCTAAGACTTTTTCTCCTTCGTTGTCCCACTAGTATAGGATATATAACTTTCGTGAAACCAATAAAGATAATTACTACTCCGTCCCAAAATATAAGCAAAAATGAGTCAACATAAGTTGATGTATTTGGTACAAATTTTGAACCAAATACATTAACTTTTGTTGACCAATTTTTGCTTATATTTTGAGACGGAGGGAGTATTTGGTAGGAAACCACCATAATTAATTAGTTTGGTACCAAGTGGTTCCACATACATTCTCATAAGCTTCGGTTTGAATGAGCTATGAGACTAATAATCTCTTGTTGGATGTTTAATGGCCGCAGCTTAAAAGCTCTTTGAGCCACACTAGTAACCAAGAATAAGGTTGGGAAAAAAAATCAATTAATGTGTGTTACTACAACTAGTCCTTGAATATAAATTGTATTGACGTAAAAATATCTTTTTTTATTGGCTAAAATATGATTTTAGTCCCTGCAAATAGAGCTCGTTTTGATTTTGAGCCTCAGTAAAAAAAAAAAATTTAAAACACCCTTGCAAAATTTTGTCTTTTAAAAAAGTTCTTGGGCCCACTTCAATGATGATTTGGCATGGTTTTCGCCATGTGGCAGTTGCTGACTGTGCAACTTTTGCCACGTGGCGAAGACGTGGCATGCCACATAATATTAATTTTTTTTAAAAAAATTAAATTCTGAAAATTAATTTTAAAAATTAAAAAATATGAAAATAAAATTAAAAAAATCAGAAAAAAAGTTCAAAAAATTTTCTGATTATATATACTTTAAAAAAAACTAAATTTTTGAAATATGAAAAAAAAATTGAAAATTATATAATTTTTTAAAATCTGAATATAAATATTTGAAAAAAAAAATATGAAAATTAATTTTTAAAAAAATTATATAATCTGAAAATCAATAATTTTCGGAAATTTTCGAATATATAATTTTCAGATTTTTTTTCAAAATTTTTAATTTTAATTTTAGATAATTTATTCAGATTTTTTTTCAATTTTTTTTTCGAAAATTCAGATTATATAATTCCAGATTTTTAGATTTTTAAATTCCAGATTATATAATTCCAGATTTTTAGATTTTTAAATTTATTTTCAGATTTTTAATTTCAAAAAATTATTTTAAGGATTTTTAATTGTTTTTTTTTTACTTTTTAGGGTTTTTTCCAAAATTATCAAATTATATAATTTTAATTTTTGAAAAACAAATAATCTGAAATTTTTTGGAAATTTATTTTCAGTTTTTAAAATTTTTAAATATATTTTTCTGATTTTTAATTTCGAAAAGAATTTTTAAATTGTTTTTTATTTTTAAAATGTTTTTTTAGTTATTAATTATGTGGCATGCCACGTCATCGCCACGTGGCAAAAGTTGCACAGTCAGCAACTGCCACGTGGCAAAAACCATGCCAAATCATCACTGAAGTGGGCCTAGGGACTTTTTTAAAAGACAGAAAATTTTGCATTGGTGTTTTTAAAAAAAAAAATTTTACCGAGGACGAAAAGCAAAACAAGCCATATTTACAGAGATTAAAAGCATATTTTAACCTTTCTTATTTGTAAGCAAAATGTCGAGCATCACTTGAAAGTCAGACACACGCACAATTATGAAGTTTTAAGTTCGAACTCGTGTAAAGAATTTTAACGTAACAATATTGAATTGGCAGTTGAGTTAGATTCTAAGAAACGACATAAAAATGTGGTAGAACAATTAATTTTGAAGCTTAAAATCACATTTTTGTAGGTGTAAATTATTCTAAAAAAAATTGACTCATTAGATTATGCTAATTTAGGTAACTAATTATTCTAATTGGGCTCTATCCCAACCAATTGCACTCTAAATTCCCTGCAAAAAAATAAGAGTACTGTTCCTTAACATAATTTCATTAATTAACAACTAATTTCATTAATTAGTTACCCCACCACTAATTTCATTAATTAACAACTAATTATTGGCATTGATATGACAAAGCCCAACCAAGAGCATACATCTAAACTTCTTTTTGAGTTTTCTTTTCTTTGATTCCATAAGTATTTTAGTTATTATTTTTTACACAGAGAAATTATCATAAGCCATGTTGGCATGTTTTGCATAAATATCACGTGAAAGTTAGTCTGTCTGCCCTACAACATTGCCAAAATATCTCTGCACCTCCCTTGTTTCCTTTTCATACGAAAGTTGGCATGTAACGTAATGTCATTTGTTAGTGAATTATAGTAATTTGTGTAGCTAGGTTCTATTGTGACTGAGCTGTTTTATCTTGGAGGCGGCGCGTTGTTAGTCTACCTTACACAAAGTCGGGTAGTGCCACGAAACGTCTTAAAGAGAACGACCTAGTCGTGACTCAACCCGGTAATATCTTTCTTTTTAAAAGGTACTTTTCTAATTCTGAAAACAACAAAAGGGTATACCGACAAGGCTATTACATGGAAAAGCAAGCAAATCTGAAAAATGGTAAGTTTAAAATCCAGAGGAAGTCTTAAATCTCAATTTCTTCCTTGTGTAATCACAGCTAGTTAGCCAAGAAAATAACAATTATGTTAATAGTTACTAGTGGGATAGATATGTATTAAAGTTCCCGTTAATTGTAACAGAACACTTAGCTTACATATAAACCATTGTAGGCTATAAATTTAGTAGTCCTCACATATAATTGTATCAGATTCATTCTCTTCGGTTCATAAAAATAGGCACTGGTTTCATGTATATGATTCATTTTCATTTCAATTAATTTCTCTAATTGTATATCTCTCACTTTCTTAAGAAATAACTAGCAAGCTCATTCTTATCACATAGTTAAAGTTATCTCTTGTTAAAGAGAGAGAGAGAGAGAGAGGAATGAGAATAGTAACTAGCAAGGATTGAATGTCTAATGTCATTATAGAAGCTTCAATCACACATGCACATATATTATAAAAACAGAAATTAGAATAAAGTAATTTGAATGTAGATTTCAGACACTACAATAAATAAATATCACTTATCTTTGAAGGACCAAAATACACTCAATCTTTCAGTAAGCTCTTAAAAATGTACTTGGTAATAGAACAAGAAAAGCTACATTGCTTTTTTTATTTCACAGTTCTAGCATCCATGTCATAACAAAAAAGTAGAACAATGAACAATAGGTAAATTATTGAGCAATGAATCGCTTCTAAATCTAAATATGTCGACGAGTTTGTAAGAAATAGAATAAACTTACCTCACACCGGTACAAGAAAGAAATCATCAAGAGGATGAAAATAACCTAAAAATCGAGTTCAGTACCAAGAATTCAGAAAACTAGATTATGAAATACAAGAAATTGCAGAAAAATTAAGCTTTACTATCATAGAAATAAAAGAAAGTTCTAATATATTATTAACCAAAGCACCCTGCACAAGCTGTGCATAACATGTACAGAAGGCCCACATGGCTTACAGAAAAGCAACAACACCTACAACGAGAACAAGGTCAGCACCCCACCCATCAACCCATACAAATCAAAACAAAAAAAAAATAAAAAACACCAAACTCCTCCAAAACACCAACCCACTCATGCATTCTCTAACGCCGTTGCATTCTCCCCCGCAGCTGCATTCTCCCCCGCAGCTGCATTCTCCCTCGCAGCTGCATTCACCGCCGGCGCCCGCTGGGGTTTAGGTTTTTTCCACCAGCATGCAAATGCTATTGCCAGGATGAGAAAAAACATGAACACCGAGACAGCCGCGATAATGCACTTCTTCCATGTCTTCATTCCTTCTTCTTCATCTTCATCTTTATAATGGGCGGCACTCGGAGGGAAAGGAGCGGCAGGGAAGTTAATGATTGGGGGTTCAGGTGGGTAATAAGGCATTTTTTTTTTTGAAGTTCAGGAGGGCAAAGGGGAAGAAGTTTTTTCTTAATATTATGATCTAAGGATGTATGTAATATAGACTTTATACTCTAGATTTTTGTCAAGGTGACCACACTGTAGATTTCAACTTACTAGTGAAAATATAAAATACATAAAACAGTGAAAATAAAGGGGAATAAGCTGTCAAAGAAAAGGAAAAGGTAAACAGCTGTTGCAATAAATAATGGTCATTAAGTATAGGACCCTTGTTGATACTCGGCATCACTTGAAAGTCAGACACATGCACAATTAAGTTAGATCCTAAGAAATGACATAAAAATGTGGTAGAACAATTAATTTTGAAGCTTAAAATCACATTTTTGTAGGTGTAAATTATTCTTAAAAAAATTGACTCATTAGATTATGCTAATTTAGGTAACTAATTATTCTAATTGGGCTCTATCCCAACCAATTGCACTCTACATTCCCTGCAAAAAAATAAGAGTACACTGTTCCTTAACATAATTTCATTAATTAACAACTAATTTCATTAATTAGTTACCCCACCACTAATTTCATTAATTAACAACTAATTATTGGCATTGATATGACAAAGCCCAACCAAGAGGCAAGAGCATACATCTAAACTTCTTTTTGAGTTTTCTTTTCTTTGATTCCATAAGTATTTTAGTTATTATTTTTTACACAGAGAAATTATCATAAGCCATGTTGGCATGTTTTGCATAAATATCACGTGAAAGTTAGTCTGTCTGCCCTACAACATTGCCAAAATATCTCTGCACCTCCCTTGTTTCCTTTTCATACGAAAGTTGGCATGTAACGTAATGTCATTTGCTAGTGAATTATAGTAATTTGTGTAGCTAGGTTCTATTTTTTATGTCTACCATATACTATTGCAAAACAAGCATTTAAAAAGATGGATGAGATACGAGAGAAATCGGTGTAATGGTCATTGTCGTCTTAATTATAAAGAAGAACAATTGGAAATAAGAGTACATCATGTCTTGATGAAATGCAGAAACAGTTTGCAGGCTGCTTACGCATAGAGAAGACCTATGAACTAAGGATGAAAAAGACATACATATAAATGATGGTGACGTTACAACTACTTCTCATGCTTAAGTCTAAAGTAGAAATTACTTGTCTACAAAATTTATAACAACACGTTATATTTCTAGTTAACGTTACAATACACGTTGTAAGTAACTTACCATTTGGTCAATCCTTATTACTTGGAATTATGGTTTTGCCTATAACCTTAACATACATACATACATACATGTGTCTAATTCTTGCTTATAAAGACGAATCGGCATACAAGAGGGGTTAGAAAATGGTTACACATATACTCTTTCCTTTTCTGGTACACTTAGAAATCATATATTGGTATACACATTTCATAGAAAATTATAGAACAAAAAACTAAGTTCCCATCAGTATCCAAAAGAGTTGTTCCTGATACCTTACTAATTCATGTGCAGTGCTAGTAAGAAGTGACTTTTATATCCTGGAGAGCAGTAGTTGTGAGACGTACTGCATCGGATAATATGTGGTGGTGAACTACTCTTTGTTGGATATTTGGTTGTTGACTTCATGTTTGCTAAAATCAAATATACAAGCAAGATGTGCATCTTCAGAAGCTGATCCTAAGAAGCTGAACAGTACCTCAGAAGCTGGGTCTTCAGAAGCTGAACGGTACTTCAGAAGCTGGGTCTTCAGAAGCTGAACAGTACTTCAGAAGCTGGGTCTTCAGAAGTTGAACAGTACTTCAGACGCAGAAGCAACCTTCAGAAGCTGAATGTTCAGATGCAGAAGCAACCTTCAGACGTTGAATGTTCAGACGCAGAACTTCAGATGCAGACCTTCAGAAGCACTTCTTCAGAAGTACCTTCAGAAGCTGGTTTTCTGCGTTCTGTTTTCGTGCCTTGGAGCTGTTAATTTTCTCACATGATCTTTTGTAGATTTGATTGAAGAATTCTCCAAGCTGGTGTTTTTAGAATATATGCGTGAGATATTTTCTGAAGATTGGTTTCTTTTATTTGTGAATATATTTTCAAAGTAATCTTTGGAAAATATATTTCTGAAGAATATTTGCTTCTATTTGTTTCTAAAGAATTTTGGAAATATATCTTTGAAGAATATTTGGTTCAGTTATTTGTTGCTGCTGAAGACTATAAATAAAGGACGCTGTTATTGAAGAAACTCAACTCAACCAAAGCTATCATTAGTATTCTTAGGTTTTGAGTCTGTGAGCAATGTGTTCTGTTTCTGTACACCACTCAATTGTTTAGAGTTGGTTTGTTTTATTGAGTTGTAATCACTTGAAGCTTTTAAGCAAGAGTGACTGTTTATGTCTTTGGAGTGTGTCTCCTACTTAGTTGTTTGTTATTAAAGTCTGATAATCACTGGGGCAGTGATTGACTGAGGGAAGTGAGATGGGATCTCAGGTCTAGGAGTTGCTAGGTTGAAGTCAATACGAGTAGTAGCTAGGTGATAAGTTGTAAACTGGGAGTTTGCTGAGAATCTAGAACTAGGACTATCATAGTGGATTTCCTTCCTGGCTTGGTGGCCTCCAGATGTAGGTGTGTTTGTCACCGAACTGGGTTAACAAATATCTTATGCATTTTTACTTTCAGTCTGTTATTTCTGTCTATTATTCTGCTTCTGAACTACTGTACTATGTTTTGTGTGTTGTACTCTGTTCTACTCTGTTTTACGAACAGTACCAGGTCCTGCCAGGAATTTCAATTAGCATCAGAGCAGGCACCCTGCCTGTTTTAGGGTGAGTTTCAGGGAAGGTATTTTCTGGCTTAATGGACTGTTGGTTATTTGAGGTTGGCTACATTGTTTGGTAAAATCAAAGTGCTCAAGCAATGCGTCTCCAGATATTAAAGAAGTCTTCAGAAGCAAGAATTTGGATTAGAAGAGGTTCAGAAGCTGAAAACTGCATCAGAAGCTGAAATCCTGGTTTACTGTTCATCAGACGCAGAATGAACCTTCAGACGCAGGATGGACCTTCAGACGCAGAAAGTGCCTTCAGATGCAGGAAGGGTCTTCAGACGCACTTTCAGACGTTGACCAGCGTTAACCTTTAGAAGCTGGACTTCAGAAGCTGAATTTTTTGCATTAAATATGATTCTTTCTGTGCGTATCTTTGAAAGATTTATTGAAGATTTATTCAGGCTTTTAGTTTCTAGAAGGCTGATTAATTTTCTGAAGATCTTGAGAAGATTGGCTTCGTGTTTTATGTTTGAATATATTTGCTGAAGAATCTTTGCAAGATAGAAGTCAGAAATATATGTTTCCTTTTCAAGTCTTTGCAGAATTTTAGAAGTATATTTTGAAGAAGATATGTTTCAGTTTTATGAGCCTGATGAAGTCTATATAAGGAGATGTGATGCTGCTATTGAAGACTACGAATCAAAAAACTAGAAATACGAGTCTTAGAGTTTTTAGTGTTTTTGAGTTTTGAGTTTAGGCTTTATTTGTACACCACTCATATGTTCTGAGTTGGTTTAGATTGTTTGAGTTGTAATTCACTCTAAGCCTTTAGGTACGAGTGTTGTTTTTGTTGTCTTGGAGTTGTCTTCATAAACTGAGTTGTTATTCAGAAGCTGTTAGTAACTGGGTTGTTACTTGAATAGGAAGTAAGAAGGGGGGTTTCTTATACCTAGGTGTTGGGTAAAAATCAGACTAGTGGAGATTAAGTCAGAAGACTAGGAACAGGGGGTCTGTGTCTTGAGTCTTAGGATTAATTCCTCATAGTGGATTTCCTTCCTGGATTGGTATCCTCCAGACGTAGGTGTTGTTTGCACCGAACTGGGTTAACAAATACTTGTGTTCTTTACTTTTCTGCACTTTTATTTGTTGCTTCTGAACCTGCATCATTGTGCTCTGATTTTCACGTTTTGTGCTCTGTTTTATTGTTTGTTACCATACCTGCCAAAATTTCAATTGGTATCAGAGCAGGCACCCTGCCTGTTATTGGGTGAGCTCCAGGGAAGACTTTTCTGGCAAGAATGGACAAGGAGAGAGGATATGTCAATAGACCACCTTTGCTGGATGGCACAAACTATGAATATTGGAAGTCTAGAATGTGTGCTTTTCTGAAATCCATAGACAGCAGAACCTGGAAAGTAGTGTTAAAAGGTTGGGATCATCCAGTTGTGTTAGATAAAGATGGGAATAAGACTGAAGTGTTGAAACCTGAAGAAGAATGGACAAAGGCTGAAGATGATCTGGCACTTGGAAACTCCAAAGCTTTGAATGCCCTAATCAATGGTGTGGACAAGAACATGTTCAGATTGATCAAGCAGTGTACCATTGCCAAGGATGTCTGGGAGATATTAAAGACCACTCATGAAGGAACCTCAAAGGTGAAGATGTCCAGACTCCAACTACTCACCACTAAATTTGAAAACTTGAAGATGATGGAGGATGAAAATATTCAAGATTTCTATATGAATATCCTGGATATGGCAAATTCTTTTGAGTCTTTTGGGGAGAAGATGTCAAATGAGAATATAGTGAGAAAGATACTCAGGTCACTTCCTAGAAGATTTGACATGAAGGTGACAGCTATTGAGGAAGCTCATGACATCTCCACTATGAAGGTTGAGGAGCTGATTGGATCCTTGCTGAATTTTGAAACTGCTTTCTGTAAACAGACTGAGAAGAAAGGGAAAGGAATTGCTTTTGCAGTTAATACTGAAGATGAGGATCAACAAGAGTGTGATGAGGATGATGGAGACTTATCAGAAGCACTTGTGTTGCTGGGGAGACAGTTCAACAAAATTCTGAAGCATGTTGACAGAAAATCCAAAACCAAAGGTTAGAACTTCAAATTCAACAAGAGTAAGCAACAAACTGATGTGAAGAAGACCAAGACTGAGGAGAAGAGCAATCAAGCAAAAGGAGTTCAGTGCTTTGAGTGTGAAGGTTATGGGCATATCAAGTCAGAATGTCCTACTTTTCTTAAGAAGGAGAAGAAGAGCTTGGCTGTTTCCTGGTCTGATGAAGACTCAGAAGAAGATGTAGAAAGTGAATCTGCTAAGTGTGATACAAGCCTGATGGTAAGGTTAAAACAGAAGTCAGGAGCTATTTTAAAGACTGAAGCAGTTTTAGAGTCTGAGACATTATCAGAGTCTGACTTAGAGTCTGAAGTTTCATCAGTGTCTGAAGCCAGAGTTGAAAAATCCTCATATGATGAACTGGATGACAATTACAAGAACCTATACATCAGAAGTGTAGAAGTTTGCAAGCAGGTAGTGGATCAGAAGAAGACCATCTATCAACTGGAAGCTGAGAAGGATGAACTATTAGTGCAAAATTCTGATCTCAAAGAAGAAGTGAGCCAACTGAATTCCCAGCTTGAGAATATGAAAAAGCAGGTCAGAATGATGAATACTGCTACTGATGTGCTGGAGGAGATATTGGAGAATCAGAAACAAGGAAAACAAACTGTTTTAGGATTTGTTGATCAGACTCAGAACCTCAAACAGAAGAATCCTGCTAAAAGGTTTGTTCCTGCTACTAAAACTTATGATCCTATGGAAGGAACATCTAAGATAAAACCTCAGAAGCAACCTCAGAAGTTCAAGGGAAAGAGAAGAAATAATACATGGGTTTGTCATCATTGTGGAAAGAAGGGGCATATTAAACCATTCTGTTTCAAACTATATGGTTATCCTGAGCATTTTCAGTATAGAAGAGTAGAACCAGCTGCAACCAGAAACAATGTTCAGAAGGTGTGGAAACCCAAAAAAAGACAGTTGGCCTCATAGCTCATACATCATTGAGAGCCACCTCTAAGGAAGATTGGTACTTTGATAGTGGTTGTTCCAGACACATTACTGGTGTGAAGAAGCTTCTGAGTAATTTAAAACCATATTCCAGAAGTTATGTAACATTTGGTAATGGAGCAAAAGGTGAGATTCTTGGAATAGGAGATTTAATCAGTGATGGATTACCAAGACTTAATGATGTGCTATTGGTGAAAGGGTTGACATCTAATCTGATCAGTATTAGCCAGCTGTGTGATCAAGACTTGAAGGTGAATTTCAACAAGGAAGAATGCTTGGTAACTGGTCAAGAAGGTGAGGTTCTGATGAGAGGCTGCAGATCAAAAGATAATTGTTATTTGTGGGTGTCTGAAGAAGAAAGAAGTCTGTCTACCTGTCTCATAAGCACAGAAAAGGAAGTCAGACTCTGGCACCAGAAACTGGGTCATCTGCATCTGAAAGGTATGAAGAAAGTGATGAATTCTGAAGCTATCAGAGGTCTACCTAATCTGAAGATCAATGAGGAGAGTGTTTGTGGTGATTGTCAAATTGGAAAACAAACAAGAAAGTCTCATCCCAGATTAGGACATCAGGTAACAACTATAGTTCTTGAATTGTTACATATGGATTTAATGGGACCTATGCAAATTGAGAGCATTGGAGGAAAGAGGTATGCATTTGTGATGGTTGATGATTTTTCAAGATTCACATGGGTTAGCTTTGTTAGAGAGAAGTCAGATACATTTGAAGTGTTTAAAGATTTGTGCACTCAGTTACAAAGAGAGAAGGACTGTGTTATTATCAGAATCAGAAGTGATCATGGGAAGGAGTTTGAGAACAAGAAATTTTCTGAGTTCTGTGCATCTGAATGAATTAAGCATGATTTTTCTGCACCTATAACACCTCAGCAAAATGGTATAGTTGAGAAGAAGAACAGAACCTTAGCAGAATCTGCTAGAGTTATGTTACATGCTAAGAAGCTACCTTACATGTTCTGCGCTGAAGCTATGAATACTGCTTGCTACATACACAATAGAGTGACTTTGAAGAAGGGAACTACCTCTACTCTATATGAACTATGGAAAGGAAGAAAGCCTACAGTCAAATATTTTCATGTTTTAGGGAGCAAATGTTATATTCTGGCTGATAGAGAAAATAGAAGAAAGCTGGATCCTAAGTCTGATGAAGGAATTTTTCTGGGATACTCAGTGAACAGCAGAGCTTATAGAGTGTTTAATTCCAGAACCAAGGTTGTTATGGAGTCTATTAATGTTGTGATTGATGATCTATCTGCTGAAAAAGAAAGAGATGAGTCTGAAGTGGTTCCAGATATTGAAGCATCAGAAGAACAACTGTCAGAAGCATAAAATCAAGTAGAGTCTGAAGCAGAAGAAATTCATCCAGATCATGTTCCTACTGGTAAAGGACCCTCTATTAGAGTTCAGAAGGATCATCCCAGAGATTTAATCATTGGGAGTCTTGATCAAGGTGTCAGAACCAGAAGATCAGACTCAGTTGCTACTGATTCTTGTTTTGTGTCAAAGTTTGAACCAAAAAATGTTAAAGAAGCTCTAACTGATGAATTTTTGATTGAAGCCATGCAAGATGAGTTGAATCAATTCAAAAGAAGTGAAGTGTGGGATCTTGTTCCAAGACCTGAAGGTTTGAATGTGATTGGCACTAAGTGGATCTACAAGAACAAAACAGATGAACATGTAACTGTGGTCAGAAACAAGGCAAGGTTAGTTGCTCAAGGATATACTCAAGTGGAGGGACTTGACTTTGATGAAACCTTTGCACATGTGGCCAGATTAGAGTCCATAAGATTACTGTTGGGAGTATCATGCATCCTTAAGTTTAAACTGTTTCAGATGGATGTGAAGAGTGCTTTTCTGAATGGTTATTTACAAGAAGAAGTGTATGTTGAACAGCCTAAAGGGTTTGTGGATCATAAATTTCCAGATCATGTTTACAAATTGAAGAAGGCTTTGTATGGATTGAAACAAGCACCTAGAGCATGGTATGAGAGACTCACACAGTTCCTTGTTCCTCAAGGCTATAGAAAAGGTGGAACTGACAAGACCTTGTTTGTGAAAGATGAAGATGGAAGACTGATGATAGCACAAATCTATGTTGATGACATAGTGTTTGGTGGGATGTCAAACAAGATGGTTCAATTATTTGTTCAGCAGATGCAGTCAGAATTTGAGATGAGCTTTGTTGGTGAGCTTACTTATTTTCTGGGACTTCAAGTCAAGCAGATGGAAGACACTATATTTATTTCTCAGAGTAAATATGCTAAGAATATAGTTAAGAAGTTTGGAATGGAGAGTGCCAGCCATAAGAGAACACCTGCAGCTACACACTTAAAGCTAACTAAAGATGAACAAGGAGTAGCAGTTGATCAGAGTCAATACAGAAGTATGATTGGGAGTTTATTGTATCTTACTGCTAGCAGACCTGATATTACTTTTGCTGTTGGAGTGTGTGCAAGATATCAAGCAGATCTAAAGATGAGTCATTTGACACAAGTAAAGAGGATCTTAAAGTATGTCAACAGTACAAGTGATTATGGAATCATGTAGTCACACAGTGCAAGTTCTGAATTGATTGGGTATTGTGATGATGACTGGGCAGGAAGTGCAGATGAAAGGAAGAGTACTTCTGGTGGATGTTTCTTTTTGGGGAATAACTTGATTTCTTGGTTCAGTAAGAAACAGAACTGTGTCTCATTGTCTACAGCTGAAGCTGAATATATAGCAGTTGGAAGTAGTTGTTCACAGTTGGTATGGATGAAGCAGATGCTGGAAGAATACAACATTGAACAAGGAGTTATGACCCTATACCGTGATAATTTAAGTGTTATAAACATTTCAAAGAACCCCATACAGCACAGCAGGACCAAGCACATTGATATCAGACATCATTTTATCAGAAATCTTGTAGAAGAGAAGGTTGTTCAGCTTGAACATGTGGATACTGAGGAGCAGATTGCTGACATTTTTACAAAAGCTTTGGATGCCAAGCAATTTGAGAATCTAAGAAGCAAGCTAGGAGTTTGTCTGCATGAGGAGTTATAGCAATTACAGATTGCTAAGGGTGAGCAAGCTGGAAGTGAGGAAGATAAAGTACCTGCCAGATTTGCCAATGCTGAGTGTGATCCTGAGTCTGAGTCTAATATTCATTCAGTTTTGAGGATCTGTGTTACATATTTAGTTTTTGTTCCCTATATGAAGTCTGAGTTTTGTCAAAATTTTGTGGCTAAAAAGGGGGAGAAAAACTTGTGTTTGAGTTCAGAATGGAGCTGGTCAGAATGTGTTCAGAGTTTGAATTCAGAAGTTATTTTTCAGAAGACTTTTCTCAGAAGTTTCTGCAGTTCAGAATTAAGGGGGAGTGTTGTTCATGTGGCTGTGTTTTTGTGAAGCTTCAGGGGGAGTGTTCATGTGATGATCAGAGACTGAGAAGTATCAGAAGATGATCAGAAGTTGTTATGTGTGCTTCAGGATGTGTTTTTGAAATTGAATTGAAGCTGTTTGGTTGGTTTTAGCATAGCATGTATCCGCTGCTGCTATCTCTGCTGCTATGTTTGAATTATGTGGAGTTCTTCATGGTTGTTTATTTGTGTTGAGTGAAGGACTTGTTTTTTTTTTTTGTGAAACAGTTGATTTTAGCCAAAAATTTGCCAAAGAGGGAGATTGTTGGTTATTTGAGGTTGGCTACATGGTTTGGTAAAATCAAAGTGCTCAAGCAATGCGTCTCCAGATATTAAAGAAGTCTTCAGAAGCAAGAATTTGGATTAGAAGAGGTTCAAAAGCTGAAAACTGCATCAGAAGCTGAAATCCTGGTTTACTGTTCATCAGACGCAGAATGGACCTTCAGACGCAGAAAGTGCCTTCAGACGCAGGAAGGGTCTTCAGACGCACTGTTCAGACGTTGACCAGCGTTGACCTTCAGAAGCTGATTTCAGAAGCTGGATTTTTTGCATTAAATATGATTCTTTCTGTGCGTATCTTTTGAAGATTTATTCAGGCTTTTAGTTTCTAGAAGGCTGATTAATTTGTTGAAGATCTTGAGAAGATTGGCTTCGTGTTTTATGTTTGAATATATTTGCTGAAGAATCTTTGCAAGATAGAAGTCAGAAATATATGTTTCCTTTTCAAGTCTTTGCAGAATTTTAGAAGTATATTTTGAAGAAGATATGTTTCAGTTTTATGAGCCTGCTGAAGTCTATGAGCTTAGGCTTTATTTGTACACCACTCATATGTTCTGAGTTGGTTTAGATTGTTTGAGTTGTAATTCACTCTAAGCCTTTAGGTACGAGTGTTGTTTTTGTTGTCTTGGAGTTGTCTTCATAAACTGGGTTGTTATTCAGAAGCTGTTAGTAACTGGGTTGTTACTTGAATAGGAAGTAAGAAGGGGGTTTCTTATACCTAGGTGTTGGGTAGAAATCAGACTAGTGGAGATTAAGTCAGAAGACTAGGAACATGGGGTCTGTGTCTTGAGTCTTAGGATTAATTCCTCATAGTGGATTTCCTTCCTGGATTGGTATCCTACAGACGTAGGTGTTGTTTGCACCAAACTGGGTTAACAAATACTTGTGTTCTTTACTTTTCTGCACTTTTATTTGTTGCTTCTGAACCTGCATCATTGTGCTCTGTTTTTCACGTTTTGTGCTTTGTTTTATTGTCTGTTACCATACCTGCCAGAATTTCATGGACAAAGAAGGAGGATTTGTAAACAGACCACCTCTGTTGGTTGGTTCCAATTATGAATATTGGAAATCACGCATGAGTGCTTTCCTTAAATCCATAGATAGTAAGACCTGGAAAGCAGTTCTGAAATGTTGGGAATATCCTGTTGTGCTTGATAAAGATGGAAAGAAGGCAGCTGATCTGAAACCAGAAGAAGTGTGGTCCAAGGAAGAAGATGAATTAGCTCTTGGAAACCCCAAAGCCTTGAATGCTATATTCAATGGAGTGGACAAGAATATGTTCAGACTGATCAAGCGGTGCACTGTAGCTAAGGATGCATGGGAAATTCTCAAGACTACTCATGAAGGCACATCCAAGTTAAAAATGTCCAGACTTCAACTTCTCACCATCAAGTTTGAAAATTTCAAAATGTTGGAGGATGGGAACATACAAGACTTTTATACGAATGTTCTGGACATGGCTAACTCATTTGATTCACTTGGAGAAAAAGTGTCTGATGAGAAACTTGTGAGAAAAATTCTCAGATCTTTACCTAAGAGATTTGATATGAAGGTGACTGCCATTGAGGAAGCACAAGACATCTCCAGTATGAAGGTTGAGGAATTGATAGGATCTCTTCAGAATTTTGAAATAGCCTTCAACAACAGAACTGATAAAAAGGGGAAAGGTGTTGCTTTTGTAACAAATGCTAATAATGAGGATGATGAAAGCACATCAGAAGCTTTTGTGGTGCTTGGTAGACAGTTTAACAAGATTCTGAAGCAGAAGACAAGAACTGATGAGAAAAGCAATCAATCCAAAGGTGTTCAGTGTCATGAGTGTGAAGGATATGACCACATTAGGACAGAATGTGCCACATACCTCAAGAAACAGAAGAAGAGTTTGACAGTTTCTTGGTCTGATGAAGATGACTCAGAAGGAGAAGTAGAGTATGAGTCTGCCAAACATGTTGTTGCTTTAACTGGTAGATACATGTCTGATGATAAAGTTAAGGATTCAGAAGCACCATCAGTTTCTGAAATACCATCAGATTCTGAAACATCATCTGATACTGAATCCAGTGATGAAGAACTGTCTAATGAAGAACTTGCTGATTCTTGCAAAAAGTTGCATGTTAAATTTGAAGAAGTTTGCAAGTTATTAGTAAATCAGAAGGAGACTATCAGTCAATTGCATGCTGAAAGAAGTGACCATCTAGCACAAATTTCTGATCTCAAAGATGAGGTAACTCAGCTGAACTCTCAACTTGAACACATGAAGAAGAAAGTCAGAATGTTGAACACTAGTACTGATGTGCTAGAAGAGATATTGGAGAGTCAAAACCAAGGGAAACCAAATGGTATAGGATTTGATGATAGGACCTTGAACAACAAACAACAAAATCCAGCTAAAAGGTTCATTGCAGCTGTTAAAACATGTGATCCAATGAAAACTAAGTTGGAACACCATAACCAACCTTAGGGATCTAAGAGCAAGAGGGCATCTCATCCTTGGATATGTCATTACTGTGGTAAAAAGGGGCACATAAAGCCTTTCTGTTTCAAACTGCATGGATACCCCAAGCACCTTCAACAAAGAAAATCTGAACCTGTTGTAATCAATGTCAAGAAGGAATGGAGACCAAAATGTGATAGTGTTGGCAAGAGGCTGAAGAATAGGAAAGGAAAGGTTGTTGCTGCTGCCAGCAGGCCTACTCCTGTAGCTAAGTAGAGTGTTTTTGTTGGACCATCTAAATGCTGGAGCAAGGTAGTGGTCCATGTCCCAAAGAAGAAGGCACTAAAAGGAAAGGAAGTGGATCCTAGTGAGTCTGAGGATGATGTTGAGAAAGATGTTCAAGACATCATGCCCTTTGTTCAGAAAGAGGATTGCTGGGAAGAAGATTCCTCTGAATGTGCCTGAAGCACACATTAACTAAGCAGCATCTGATGCTGTGTCTAATGAAGACTAAGCTGCTTCTGATGCTGAGTCTGAAGACTGTCAATTTTTTTGGCTGTGTTCTGGATTTCATTTTGTGCTTCTGGTCTGCAATTTTGTGCTATACTCTGCAGTTGTGTTATTTTGTTTTGATCTTTTGTGAAGACTTTGTGTGTGGGTACCATGTTCTTGTGGTTCTGAACCTGTGATGGTTTTGATGATGGTACTGATGATAGTTCTGATGTAATATCCCGCTCAGGCATGACTTTTAACAGTAATAGAGGAATAAAACGTATGAAATGGCATTATAGTAATTATGAGAGGAAAGGGGTTTATAAAGTGATAAACATGAAATTTTCTTCATATCTATCATCTCTCTCTCTCTAAGAGTTGATCTTTCTTCTCCCTCTCTCTCTCTCTATAACTCGGCCTCCATCAATCCTCACCACCATCCATCAAATTGCAACAAAATCTTGTGGGAATCTTGGCTAGTAAGCTAAAGTTGGAAGAGTAGAACAAGAAGAAGTTAAGAAGAAATCAAGAAAGAGTAAGAATCAAGCTAGGGTTTTGAAGTTAAAGCTTAACCAGCACCAAACAAGTTCTGAGGTGAGCTCCCTAGGGGTTTTTAGAACCCACTTTGAGAGATTTAATGTGTATTTCATCATATGCAAAGTTTTATAGTTTTTACCCTAATCCCTTTGCTTGCTAAATTCCTTGCTCATATATGTTTAAAACTATCATTTTGTAATAGAAAATCATTCCTAACATGGTTGGGAAGCTTGGGTACCTTTGATTGAGCAAAAATGGTGGAAAAACATGATTTTGGACAAGTTTTGTACTGTCATGGTCGCTACAACGACCAGCCGTCGCTATAGCGACCAGACAGTATTTGGACTTCTGCCTACGGTCGCTACAAGCGACCAGCCGTCGCTATAGCGACCAGGCACATTTTTCAGGTTTTACCTACGGTCGCTGTAGCGACAGGCCGTGGCTATAGCGACAGCATCAGGATAGCACTTGATAGCTTTGCTGTTTTAGGTGTTCTGATGCGCGTAGGCAAGGTTTTTCACTTCCGTTTTCTCCTGAAACATTTTAGAAACATTATCCACCATTTTAACCCATCCAAAAAGGCTTCCAATGGTTGAAAGATTATAGGAGCAAGGAATACGCAAGGTGTGGGAAATGCAGGATCAATGGTTAAATGAATAGTTAAGCCCTAAGAACGGCATATGACAACGATATGTCGAATCCTATGATAGGAAAACAAGATTTAAGAGTATGAGGGTAAGGATTAGATGGATAAATCCATTACTTGTGAGTTGATAACTCTTAAGGAAAGCATACGACTTTGATAAGTCAAGAACATACTTTAGGTAAACAGGATTATATATGTATTCAATTTAGGTTACAAGAGTAATAGGAATGTTTCAACAATCAAAGTTTCAGATAAGCTTATAGTGTTGGTTCTCCAACAATTAATAGGTGGCTTATGAGAACGATAAGCCAAGAATCTTAAGTTATAGGTTAAATGTTATATGATTATTATTATATGATTAAAGTTAAAGAATTATATGTTAAAGTTAAAGGCGTGTTCAGCAGACTCCGGGATTCGCCGGATGGGACTTCTCCGAGAGGATTGTCCACACGTTTCACCGTCATAGGCATGTTCAGCAGACTCCGGGATACGCCGGATGGGACTTCACCGAGAGGGTTGTCCACATGCAAATTAAAAGAGGAGTCCGGTGTTAGCCTGATATGATAGGAATTTCACCGGGTCATAGGGAGATGTACTTCGGGGTTACTCCACCCGTACCGCACTCCGTAAAATGAACTCAGATAATAATGTTTGTTCAATGCTAACAGCTAACATAAAACTGTTTATATGTATTATGTTTCATAGATATAGTCAAAGTTATAGTTACAGGTGGATTTACAGTTACAGGCAGGTTACAGTTATAGTTATAGACAGTTTACAGTTATAGTTATAGACAGTTATCAGAAAGTGGTCCTAGGTTTTCCCTCGATCACTAAGTTATAGATACAGGTAGATTACAGTTATAGTTATAGGCAGATCACAGTTGCACTTATAGGCAGTTTAAAGATATAAATTACAGGCAGACTTACAGACATAGGCAGATTTATATCCTTTATGGATAAAGATAAGACTTGGCGATCATAGGAAATCCCCAAGATTGCCAAGGTAGGCATGGCGACCCTAGGTTCCCTGAGGTTGCCAACATTTGGTTGGGCTGGAGCTCACTGAGACATTATGTCTCATCCCATTCTTTCTGGTGCAGGTTTACAGGTAAGTCAGAGGTTTGTGATGGGATTCTTCGGAGGGATACTGGATGGAGTACAGTTGCTCGTCGTGTACCAGCTCAGGAGCTTATTGGACATTGTATAAGTATTGTAATAGTAATGGATTATTTGTACAATGAGTAAACTTGTATTCATTCAGATATGATGTAATATTATTATTGAAAATTTTAAATGTATCCAATATCAGTTTAACACACATGCTAATATTCTAGATTAAGTTAGTATGGGTGTTACATCTGATGTGGGTTCTATGTGTGGTGCTGTGAAGGATGTTTATGACCTCTGAATAATTTTCTGGGTGTGTTCCCTTTTGTAACCTCTGTTGTTTCTCTGTGTTTCTACTCCTGGTGATTGCATGGTTATTTTTGTCAAAATTGTTTGGCTAAAAAGGGGGAGAAATAAATGTGTCAGAAGCTGTTGCTGATCTGTTTCAGAGGGAGTCTCTGTTTCAGGGGGAGTATATGTGTTTCTTGTCAGAAGCTGATCTGTTTCAGGGGGAGTAGTGTATGTTTCAGAAGCTGCTGCTGATTGATATGTTTCAGAGGGAGTTTGTTTATTTTGTGCCGCTGCTGACTCTGTTGATGTTTGGTTGCTGTGTTTAAATTCTTCATGATTGCGTTCCTATGTTGTGTGAAGAACACTTGCTTTTGATCTCAGATTGATTTTAGCCAAAAATTTGCCAAAGGGGGAGATTGTTGGATATTTGGTTGTTGGCTTCATGTTTGCTAAAATCAAATATACAAGCAAGATGTGCGTCTTCAGAAGCTGAACAGTACTTCAGACGCAGAAGCAACCTTCAGACGCTGAATGTTCAGACGCAGACCTTCAGAAGCACTTCTTCAGAAATACCTTCAGAAGCTGGTTTTCTGCGTTCTGTTTTCGTGCCTTAGAGCTGTTAATTTTCTCACATGATCTTTTGTAGATTTGATTGAAGAATTCTCCAAGCTGGTGTTTCTAGAATATTTGCGTGAGATATTTTCTGAAGATTGGTTTCTTTTATTTGTGAATATATTTTCAAAGTAATCTTTGGAAAATATATTTCTGAAGAATATTTGCTTCTATTTGTTTCTAAAGAATTTTGGAAATATATCTTTGAAGAATATTTGGTTCAGTTATTTGTTGCTGCTGAAGACTATAAATAGAGGACGCTGCTATTGAAGAAACTCAACTCAACCAAAGCTATCATTAGTATTCTTAGGTTTTAAGTCTGTGAGCTGTGTGCTCTGTTTTTGTACACCACTCAATTGTTTATAGTTGGTTTGTTTTATTGAGTTGTAATCACTTGAAGCTTTTAAGCAAGAGTGACTGTTTATGTCTTTGGAGTGTGTCTCCTACTTAGTTGTTTGTTATTAAAGTCTGATAATCACTGGGGCAGTGATTGACTGAGGGAAGTGAGATGGGATCTCAGGTCTAGGAGTTCCTAGGTTGAAGTCAATACGGGTAGTAGCTAGGTGATAAATTGTAAACTGGAGTTTGCTGAGAACTTAGAACTAGGACTATCATAGTGGATTTCCTTCCTAGCTTGGTTGCCTCCAGATGTAGGTGTGTTTGTCACCGAACTGGGTTAACAAATATCTTGTGCATTTTTTACTTTCAGTATGTTATTTATGTCTGTTATTTTTGTTTGTTATTCTACTTCCGAACTACTGTACTCTATTTTGCGTGTTGTACTCTGTTTTACAAACAGTACCAGGTCCTGCTAGGAATTTCAATTGGCATCAGAGCAGGCACCCTGCCTGTTTTAGGGTGAGTTCCAGGGAAGCTATTTTCTGGCTTAATGGACAAAGAAGGAGGATTTGTAAACAGACCACCTCTGTTGGATGGTTCCAACAATGAATATTGGAAATCACGCATGAGTGCTTTCCTTAACTCCATAGATAGTAAGACCTGGAAAGTAGTTTTGAAATGTTGGGAACATCCTGTTGTGCTTGACAAAGATGGAAAGAAGACAGCTGATCTGAAACCAGAAGAAGTGTGGTCCAAGGAAGAAGATGAATTAGCTTTTGGAAACTCCAAAGCCTTGATTGCTATATTCAATGGAGTGGACAAGAATATGTTCAGACTGATCAAGCGGTGCACTGTAGCTAAGGATGCATGGGAAATTCTCAAGACTACTCATGAAGGCACATCCAAGGTAAAAATGTCTAGACTTTAACTTCTCACCATCAAGTTTGAAAATCGCAAAATGTTGGAGGATGAGAACATACAAGACTTTTATATGAATGTTCTGGACATGGCTAACTCATTTGATTCACTTGGAGAAAAAGTGTCGGATGAGAAACTTGTGAGAAAAATTCTCAGATCTTTACCTAAGAGATTTGATATGAAGGTGACTGCCATTGAGGAAGCACAAGACATCTCCAGTATGAAAGTTGAGGAATTGATAGGATCTCTTCAGAATTTTGAAATAGCCTTTAACAACAGAACTGATAAAAAGGGGAAAGGTGTTGCTTTTGTAACAAATGCTAATAGTGAGGATGATGAAAGCACATCAGAAGCTCTTGTGGTGCTTGGTAGACAGTTTAACAAGATTCTGAAGCAGAAGACAAGAACTGATGAGAAAAGCAATCAATCCAAAGGTGTTCAGTGTCATGAGTGTGAAGGATATGACCACATTAGGACAGAATGTGCCACATACCTCAAGAAACAGAAGAAGAGTTTGACAGTTTCTTGGTCTGATGAAGATGACTCAGAAGGAGAAGTAGAGTATGAGTCTGCCAAACATGTTGTTGCTTTAACTGGTAGATACATGTCTGATGATAAAGTTAAGGATTCAGAAGCACCATCAGTTTCTGAAATACCATCAGGTTCTGAAACATCATCTGATACTGAATTCAATGATGAAGAACTGTCTAATGAAGAACTTGCTGATTCTTGCAAAAAGTTGCATGTTAAATTTAAAGAAGTTTGCAAGTTATTAGTAAATCAGAATGAGACTATCAGTCAATTGCAAGAAGTGACCATCTAGCACAAATTTCTGATCTCAAAGATGAGGTAACTCAGCTGAACTCTCAACTTGAACACATGAAGAAGCAAGTCAGAATGTTGAACACTGGTACTGATGTGCTAGAAGAGATATTGGAGAGTCAGAACCAAGGGAAACCAAATGGTATAGGATTTGATGATAGGACCTTGAACAACAAACAACAAAATCCAGCTAAAAGGTTCATTGCAGCTGTTAAAACATGTGATCCAATGAAAACTAAGTTGGAACACCAGAACCAACCTCAGGGATCTAAGAGCAAGAGAGCATCTCATCCTTGGATATGTCATTACTGTGGTAAAAAGGGGCACATAAAGCCTTTCTGTTTCAAACTGCATGGATACCCCAAGCACCTTCAGCAAAGAAAATATGAACATGTTGTAATCAATGTCAAGAAGGAATGAAGACCAAAATGTGATAGTGTTTGCAAGAGGCTGAAGAATAGGAAAGGAAAGGTTGTTGCTGCTGCCAGCAGGCCTACTCCTGTAGCTAAGAAGAGTGCTGTTGTTGGACCATCTAAATGCTGGAGCAAGGTAGTGGTCCCTGTCCCAAAGAAGAAGGCACTAAAAGGAAAGGAAGTGAATCCTAGTGAGTCTGATGATGATGTTGAGCAAGATGTTCAAGACATCATGCCCTTTGTTCAGAAGAGGATTGCTGGGAAGAAGATTCCTCTGAATGTGCCTGAAGCACACATTAACTAAGCAGCATCTGATGTTGTGTCTAATGAAGACTAAGCAGCTTCTGATGCTGAGTCTGAAGACTGTCAATTTTTTTGGTTGTGTTCTGGATTTCATTTTGTGCTTCTGGTCTGTAATTTTGTGCTATACTCTGCAGTTGTGTTCTTTTGTTTTGATCTTCTGTGAAGACTTTGTGTGTAGGTACCATGTTTTGGTTCTAAACCTGTGATGGTTTTGATGATGGTACTGATGATAGTTCTGATGTGGGTTCTGTGTGTGGTGCTATGATGGATGTTTATAACCTCTGAATAATTTTCTGGATGTGTTCCCTTTTGTAACCTTTGTTGTTTCTCTGTGTTTCTACTCCTGGTGATTGCATGGTTATTTTTGTCAAAATTGTTTGGCTAAAAAGGGGGAGAAATAAGTGTGTCAGAAGTTGTTGCTGATCTGTTTCAGAAGGAGTCTCTGTTTCAGGGGGAGTATATGTGTTTCCTGTCAGAAGCTGATCTGTTTCAGGGGGAGTAGTGTATGTTTCAGAAGCTGCTGCTGATTGATATGTTTCAGAGGGAGTTTGTTTATTTTGTGCCGCTGCTGACTCTGTTGATTTTTGGTTGATGTGTTTAAATTCTTCATGATTACGTTCCTATGTTGTGTGAAGAACACTTACTTTTGATCTCAGATTGATTTTAGCCAAAAATTTGCCAAAGGGGGAGATTGTTGGATATTTGGTTGTTGGCTTCATGTTTGCTAAAATCAAATATACAAGCAAGATGTGCGTCTTCAGAAGCTGATCCTAAGAAGCTGAACAGTACCTCAAAAGCTGGGTCTTCAGAAGCTGAACATTACTTCAGAAGATGGGTCTTCAGAAGCTGAACAGTACTTTGGAAGTTGGGTCTTCAGAAGCTGAACAGTACTTCAGACGCAGAAGCAACCTTCAGAAGCTGAATGTTCAGACGCATAAGCAACCTTCAGACGCTGAATGTTCAGACGCAGAACTTCAGACGCAGACCTTCAGAAGCACTTCTTCAGAAGCACTTCTTCAGAAGTACCTTCAGAAGCTGGTTTTCTGCGTTTTATTTTCGTGCCTTGGAGCTGTTAATTTTTTCACATGATCTTTTGTAGATTTGATTGAAGAATTCTCCAAGCTGGTGTTTCTAGAATGTTTGCGTGAGATATTTTCTGAAGATTGGTTTCTTTTATTTGTGAATATATTTTCAAAGTAATCTTTGGAAAATATATTTCTGAAGAATATTTGCTTCTATTTGTTTCTAAAGAATTTTGGAAATATATCTTTGAAGAATATTTGGTTCAGTTATTTGTTGCTGCTGAAGACTATAAATAGAGGATGCTGCTATTGAAGAAACTCAACTCAACCAAAGCTATCATTAGTATTCTTAGGTTTTGAGTCTGTGAGCTGTGTGCTCTGTTTCTGTACACCACTCAATTGTTTAGAGTTGGTTTATTTTATTGAGTTGTAATCACTTGAAGCTTTTAAGCAAGAGTGACTGTTTATGTCTTTGGAGTGTGTCTCCTACTTAGTTGTTTGTTATTAAAGTCTGATAATCACTGGGGCAGTGATTGACTGAGGGAAGTGAGATGGGATCTCAGGTCTAGGAGTTCCTAGGTTGAAGTCAATACGGGTAGTAGCTAGGTGATAAGTTGTAAACTGGGAGTTTGCTGAGTACTTAGAACTAGGACTATCATAGTGGATTTCCTTCCTAGCTTGGTAGCCTCCAGATGTAGGCGTGTTTGTCACCGAACTAGGTTAACAAATATCTTGTGCATTTTTACTTTCAGTCTGTTATTTCTGTCTGTTATTCTGCTTCTGAACTACTGTACTCTGTTTTGCGTGTTGTACTCTGTTCTACTCTGTTTTTACGAACAGTACCAGGTCCTGCCAGGAATTTCACTCTTAAATCTAATGCATTTGCACGCCTCAGTCAATAATCGATATGTTTTACTTACTCCTTAATTTATGTTATTTGGATTTGTATTGATTTGATATAATACTTCTTGTTGTTTACTATCATTTTATAATAATTTTATTTCTAATTTTTCCAACATGATATTATTATGGAAAATTGCTAAGGTTTTTTCAATGATTCTTTCAACTTTCCGAGATACTCCATAATAATACCATGGACCGCAATGATTAGGAGTAGAACTTACAACACATTCGTGATATTAGACCATCTCCAATGGAAAGGTCTTAAACATTTAAGATCCAGTACCTATTATGTACCTTTACTGGGAAGAAACTTTTTTGGAGTTTATAAGACGCGGGGTCTCAATTAAGTCCTCCAATCTTCAGCTGGACTCATGATGACAGAGCATCATATGACATTTTTTGCTATGTTTTTAGTAATTTTATTTGCATTTGAAGACAAATAAGATAAGAGATAGACGAGTTGTCAATGGTTTGAGGAACATATTGTATTGTTTTCATTCGAGTCGTTGTAATTAACTTTTATCCTAGATCATGCAACTTCATAGCTATTTTGAGTGTTTTTAGTGAGAAATCATGTAAATCGACAAACCAAGACATCACGTGAAGGATCAAGGATATGAAGATTGAAGTCAATGGTTCTTAGAAGGTTTTTGAAGACAATACAAAGTGAAGAAAATTCATTTCAAGTTCCTAGGAGTTTCCAGATGAAAGAACGATTGAAAACAGGATGAAAACGCAATATTTCGCACCTCATGGGCTGCCTCAGGCGCCATTTAGCCATGCGCCATGTGCGCATGAGGCAGTGTTGCCACTGCCTCGGGTACCATTTGTGCCCCGGTAGACGCCATTTACGCATGGTTGCAGGCAGAAATTGCCTGGAGCTTGTTTTCCAAGTTGGATCAGTGCAAAAAGCTCAGTTTTCTTCTCTTAAACCCTAAGTAATCGTTTGCTATAAATAGAGACCCTTGCACTCAATATTTTTCATTCAGAAAGCTGACGGTTCAAGGCAAGGGTCAAGCATCAGAGTTTCAAGGCGGGATTTCTTCCTCCTCTTGTTCTCTCTAGGGTATGTTTTTCTATTATTTTGTTATGATGTATGTTGACATGAGCAACTAAACCTCTTGATTAGGGTTCCAAGATGAACCCCTTCTTATTCGTTGGATTCTATTAATAAAGTTTTCATTCAGTTATGCTTTTTTTTGTGCCCGATTTAAATTAGTCCTTTCATGTTCTTAATGCTTTTTCATAAAGAGATCTCCACATCGTAATCTTGAAAATTGATCTGTAGATTAAAAGTAGGATTGACAACCCGAAATTATTATCCGTTCATTGGCTGTTATAATTACTTATTTCATAAATGTTAATGAAATTCAAGTTTGAAACCTAACTGTTTCTACTCTCTTCTTTGGACAACGTCGTAACATAACCTAGGTTAGTTCGGAATATATGTTGTTGTGAGAAGCTTTGTATGACTTTTTAACCTTTGATTTTAGTAAATCATAAGTAGGCACCACATAGTTGTTTGTTTCCTAAGTTAATTCCAACAAAGACGAAGGGGGGATTCAAGGATTCCCTAATCGTCGTTAATAATCTGAATCACAAACCTAATCTCTCATTGGGCAAGACAATTTAACCCTACAACTCTATTCAATTCTATTTTACTTTCACCCTTTGAAATAAGATTTACTAATTGCTAAGTTAAACGACAATCCCTGTGAAAAACGATAAACTTACTACTTTATTACTTGTTACGATTTGATGCACTTGTCAATTTTGTTCATCAACCCACACTCTTTAAATATTAAAAAATTGATTTTTAATGATATAAATTTATTGATAGTTGATTAGTGTGTCTCGTTTAAGAAATTTGTGTGAGATGATGGGTTGGAGGGATTGAGTGCTTATTAGGTATTACTATTAAAAAATCATAAATGAGTTATGTGTATACATGTGCCTCATTTAAGTACCCAAAAATGGGTGTCTCCATAGATGCTCGTATAGAACTTATAATTCTTATCGGCAATACATTCAATGATTGGTTGTATTTCTTTCTTGTACCTCTTTTCTTTAATCAAATGGTTTTGTAACACATTACATCTAACATCTTAGGCTTTGTTTGGTAAAAAGAATGGATAGCTGATAAGCTAGTTGATAGCTTATAACTGATGGCTGATAACATATAGCTGATAGCTTATAGTTGATGGTTGATGACTAATATCTGATAAGCTAATTGAAGTGTTTGATAAAATTAGTAAAATTTAGTTCAACTAGCTGATAAATGTAAAAAGACATAAAAGGATATTATACTAAAATTTATATCAATTAATATTTAAGTATTTAAAAGTTAGTAATTTAAAATTAATAGTTTAATATATCATTTATATTATATTTTTAAATTAATTTTTTATTCACTACAATTTAATTTTATATTTATTTGATTTGAGTGTTTTTAATTTATAAAACAATTTTTTTTAATGCCAAATGTTAATAGTTAGATTATTTTTTATCCTTTGTTTGGGTTGATTTTTAACTCCTTATCTCCTAACTCAAACCAATTAAACTACTCAACACCCCACTTTATAAAACAATTAAACGCAGTTACTCAAAGGTATTAATATTACATGTATTTTTAACAATTTAAAAGTAATGGATAGAAGCCCCCTAAAAAACCAATAATGAATAGTTACATATATAATAATATCTTGAATATTTTTATACTGAATTGTTATATGTATTATTGAAAACTAAAAGTATGTTGTACCAAAAACACTTGTTTTTTTAGGCAACCAAAAAGACTTGTTAAAAGTTAAATCAACGAAAGTAATATTCTCATAGGAAAAAAAAAACAATGGAACGTATATTCTAAAAAAAAATAACTTGGTCATGTATCCGTGCACGTAGGCGAACTATATCCATCAGCGAATGTCAAAACATTTCTATTTTTTATTTATATATATCCCTTTAACATCAGTATATGAGGAATCCTTAATAATCACACCATTGTAAACTTGACCATGTATACAAATTGCTTGAGTTGTTATGTGCTTTTGGCAAGGAGTGATGAATTCCGATTTAAGAGAAATAGTAGGATGGAACAGAAGATCTAGTTCCAATCTCATAGAAGAAAGAAAAGGACAATAAGCACAAGATAATTAAGTAAGAAAGTTATTTTCAACTTAGTAAGTAGAATGAAGAAAAGAAGGAAGAGAAGTTAAGATAACTAAGTGGGCGAGTTAGCTCCAATTTAATGGGAAGAGAGTAGTCAGTTTTGAATAATTATGATGGACTATAATTGAGATTGTATTATTAAACTTACCAATTGAGAAGTTCGCAAGTATTGTTATACTTCAGATAAATCATGTCCAGGATACAAACAAGCTCGCCAAACAAACCCGTCGGAAATAAAACCATGGAAAAAAGAATGCATATGGAAGCAACGGTCCCGCCATTAAGGACATAAAGATTTAACGCGATTATCATAACCTTTTTTGACCTTTGAGATTTGTTTGCAGGTTTTTAACAAGGCACCCCACTTTCTAAAATACTTGTGGATTGCAGAAAGAATCAAAGACAACACCCTTCCAAGAAAATAAGATAATCACCACAAGTAATATGCCTATTTGCCAGGGACTTTTGACAGGGACATTAACTCATGGCAAGTTTCCCAGGGACTAAGCCAGGGAAACCCCTGGAAAAACGACATTGGGACCACTTATATTTACACAGGGGTTTGCCCCTCGCAAAACTACACAAGCCCTGGCATAAAAAAGGGCAGCAATTTCAAATTCAAACCAAGCTGACATGCCTATATTTTGCTTGCAATTTCCCACGGGTGGAAACACGGCTAGCCCTTTGCAAATGCAAAAGTTGTTGGATTCCTTCTACAAGTCAACCAGACAAGACAAGGGACCGCAAAAAGCTGAGCAGCATGACATGCCAGGGGTTTAACTCCTCAGAAGCTTGCTGAAAGCCTTGTCTTTTGTCTGATTTTCAGACCGTTCTGCGTGCTAGCCTGCCACGCTAGGACTTGACTGGCAGTTGCGAGGGGTTGGCCCTCGTTTTGGCCTTGTCATTCCTTTGCCCTATATATTTTCATTTCACATGCATTTGTAAGTGTTGGGACTTATAATTTTTTTTGCAGTGTTAATACTCTTCCCTTTCCTCTATACACTCTACACTTCTTCAACATTTATAAACTTCTATAATTGGTAAAAAAAATCACTTATTATATTTTTGTGTTTTTATTTTTTACTACTTATTAACATATATATTTTTCATGCATCAGTGTTCAAGTTTAATTGCTTCCTCTTGTGGTTCTTGCTAAGCTTGCTCTCTGGATTTCTTCTTCTCATAAGCTTCAACAAGTTAGTAATTTTTCTACTTCTAAATACTATTGATATAGATGATATTTTCGAATTTATTAGTAGTTTGAAATATATGATGTTTGTTTTTTGGATATATATGATGTTATAAATTTTGCATGATATGTTTTTATTTTATGGAAATATATTTCGATTTTTTTTGTTAATAATATTGTTTAAGAAAATAATTTATTAGAAAAATGTTAAAACTAGAGAAAAAACTTGTATAATAAAACGGTTATTTTTAAACTGTTTAATTTTTGAAAAACATTTTTTTCCTTTTTTTATTCGAAATTTAAATAAATAAATGTTATATAGAATGATATATGTTGATGATGATGTTGGATGTTATTTACATGATATTTCAAATTATTTATGGAATATATGCACGTTGTTGAATATTCAAATTATTTATGGAATATATATGCATTTTTTTTGACAAAATAGAATATATGCATGTTCTTGTAGTGAATAACCAGCGTAAGTCTTACCCCAAGAAGGGAAGCCGTCAGCGTAAGACTTCCCCCTGAAAAGGGAAGCAACCAGCCTAAAGCTTCCTCTAAGAAGGGAAGCCTCTTCCCTTCTTAGAGTGGGAAGTAGAACATTCAGCAAGTCTTCCCTCAAAGTGGGAAACCTCTTCCCTCATAGTGGAAAGTAGAACATCTAGTAAGTCTTCTCTTAGAGTGGGAAGCAGAACGCAGTGAGTCTTCCCTCAAAGCGAGAAGCCACCCCCTCCTTAGATCAATGGCGCCTTAAAATAAAATAAAAAAGCAAAGATTACCAAGGAAGCAAAAGTCTCACATCGAAGGTGAAGGATATCCTAAAAAAGGATCAAAATAATATTGTCGAAAAATATATGAGAGTCGACCGAAAGCAGTATAAAGAAAACAGGAAGACGATCGCAAATAACAGGCATAAAACGTCTTAAAGGCACATGAATATCATTACAAAACCAGCATCACAAAATAGAGAAACACAAAGAAGGGACGAAAAACACTTATAAAAAGGAGTTAACATACATAAATCACGCTGAAAGTTTTCCTCTCAACCCTCACATGCATAGTTTTAAAAATCGGATCGGTCGTTGACTCGGTAAGGTCACTGGGTCACTGGGTCGTTGGTTCAACCACTAGGTCATTGGTTGAACCGCATGACTGAACCAGATTAAATCGGATAACTCAGATGTATAAATCATTCTCTATAAAAAAATGTGTATTTGTATTAAACTGGGTTGGATCAGATTAAACTAGATCACTCAATCTCAAAAAATAAAAATAAAAAAAATCATAAAACCTACCGATTGTCAAAATCAAAAAAAGTTAATCAACAATATTTAGAGTGAAACAACAATATTATAAAAAATATGTATTTTAATTATAAATATAATAAACTAGGAAAATTAACAGTATATTATAATTTAAAATAAGGGTTAAATTAAGTTTTTTTATATTATTTAAATTAACAACTTGAATTATGGCAGCAATGACCAAGGCGTTGTTTTGTCATGGGGGAACATTAAAATATAATAAAACAAAAGTAACATAGAACACTAAAAAGCATGTGGTGTATGGTTAAGGTTTCTGCCTTAGTGGTTGTTGGTTGTGTGTTCAGGTCTTATTGATGCCAATTTTAAGATTTTTTATAAAAATACTTCAAAGCGCGGTTCACTGGCTCAGCCGGTTTGCTAAAACCGTCGGGTCACCGAGTTTGACCGGTACCCACTGGTTTGACAGCATAACCGATTTATTATGCAACTCGAATTAGTTACCCCACTGGTTCACGGTTGAACCGGTCCAGTCCGGTTTTTAAAACTATGCTCACATGTGAAAGTCTATTCAGCACATAACCGTGAACCAGTCCGGTCACCGAGTTTGACCGGTACCCACTGGTTTGACAGCATAACCGATTTATTATGCAACTCGAATCAGTTACCCCACTGGTTCACGGTTGAACCGGTCCAGTCCGGTTTTTAAAACTATGCTCACATGTGAAAGTCTATTCAGCACCAAGTCAAACACCAACATCCAATTTATCACTATCTCTTTCTTCTTATCTCTCTACGAATTCAATCTCTCATTCTCTCTTTTTCATCGTCTCTCCTCTTCCCTTTCATCGTTTCTTCATTCTCAAATCAGAAATCAATATCCCTATTGATTTCAACTGTTTCCGATACATGTAACAATCACAAACCAAATGCAATTCTGAATTAGAAATCAATCAGAATCGATACATATTCGATTTTCCGAAATAGCGTACGACGCAAGCAGATGTAAGAATTTTAATTCAATTTTTGTTTTTGGATGTCTGATCCATGCTCATGTTCAAACTATATAACCATTCTCTTTCTCTCTGGTTTGTTTTGCAGAACAATACAAATGAAAAAAAAATGAGGCAGGTCCAAGTGAATGGATCATCTACAACTCAAGTGATGTTTTCTTAATTTATTTTATCGAGTCTCTTCTTCTTTTATGTGAGTCTCAGTGCTTTGAAATGCAACTTTTTTATTGTATGCTATAAATTGTGAATTGATGAAATTGTTGAAATTAGTATTTTGTTGATTTTATCAAATTTTGATGAAATGCAAATTTTGTTGTTTTGGTCATTTGGTTTTGAATTTGTCTTATTTTTGTGTTTAGATTAACAAAATTGTTTGCATATCATGTGATTTTTTATTTGATTATATTTTTTTATTGTGAAATTGAGCACTCACAAGGTGTTTGAGGAAATGCCTTAAATAAGAAAACCGATGATATTGTTAGTTATGGTCATTTGTTTTTAGGGTTCAAAAATAAGAGTTAGTATCATTAAGATATTTAATTGATATTTGATGTGAAAATAAGAGTTTGTGATTTTGAGTTTTTTTCCCCTGTCATGTTGTGTTCCATCGAATTTTCTTTTGTAACGAGAGGTGGAGTTTTTAGGATTTAGGTTGTTTGTTAATTTGAAGATAAAAAATCTGGGTTGTTTTTTGAACTTTTGATTCAGTTTGTTTGTAGTAATTGATTGATTGAACTTTGTGTTTTTTGGTTTCGTAGGAGGGAAAGGATGGAGAAGATGGTTCTGACAATAAAAAATTGAAGACAATGATGAAATGAGGTAGATTGTTCTCTTTTATTTTATTGGTGTCATGAAATTAGCATATCTTCCATAAATTAATTATGAATACATCTCAAAAGTTATTGTCTTATTTTCTATTATGCTTTCTTGTTGAGCTGCTGTGAAATGTGAATATGTTTGTTTGTTAATGCCTTAGCAAAACACCAATTTATGAAATGTGAATTGACTGAGATTAAGTTCATGTAATATTCTTGGATTTTTGTGTAGATAAGATTGTAACGTAACTTCACACAACTATACGGTGCAATAACATAACTTATTCCTCCTTAGTGTTTGTTTTGCTGCTATTTTTTACCCTCTCTTTACTTTGTTGGTATATCTTATAAAGCATATAGTTGAACTTTGTGTAAACAAAAATGCTAGTACATGGAAGTTAATGCATTTCATATTTTGTGTTGGCAGGAAGAGCAAAAAAGTGAGCAAGTGATGATGGAAAGGAAAATACCTCTTCAAAGCTTTGTCTCAACGTATTTCTTTTTCATGAATCTTCTAGGTTTGCCTCTTCTATATCCTCTATTGCAGAAGATATTTTGTTTAATTGGCTAGATCCATTTTGAATTTCATTATACTTCTTGGAGTTTTGTTTTTCAACGCATATAATCCCCCCTGTTTTTCTGCAAAATTTATGACAAGAATGGATAAATAAGGTTTTGGTGATAATTGCATTTGATAAACACATGGTTGTAAATTGAAATTGCATGAGCGTTTGGGGTTGAATCATTCACTATAGGAGGCTTTTAGCAGAAAAGCAACATAAATTACACAACAGAAATGTTTGAATCTCTTGATTAGTGACACCTTATGTAATCTACCTAAATAAGCCAGTTATACATTGTTCAAGAAGTGGGGATGAAATCCAATTTGAAGAAAAAATCCAAAGGTAATAAGTTGGATTTGTATTTTTTTTGTTTGCTTTCATTACTACTCATCTCTAAGGTTTGTGATTTTAATTTTGACATTTTCCTTTTTATATTTGCATATACTTATATGGAATTTTTAGGTAGACAATGAGAAGTTGCTCAATCATGAATTATATATTGGGCTTAAGCAATGATGAGAACAATTGGGCAGGTTTGTGATCGATTTTATTTACTCAACCACGTGGAATTGATAATTATTTATTTTAGGAATCTTATTTTTTTTATTATCTATTTTTTCATTGATTTTTTGTATAATTATAGTCATATAATTCTCTAAAAACTTGACTTCATTCAACAGAATTTCAAAGACTGTTTAGTTAATTTCATGACAAGTGATACTTACTTACACACGAAGCTATATTTTACTTTCTTGATAGATTTGTATCCTCTTGTGAATGATTGTTGGAGCGGTTATTTGCATGGAATCACAAGGTATACTTTACAATTCTGTGTTTGTGCCTTTTGGTTCTATTCTTATGGCGAGGCTTCTTTCCATGTCCAATTGTCTTTGCTATTTGCTATCAGGTTCTGATCTTAAGTTAGGGGACTAAAGTGCTCAATATAATGGATTAATATTTCACTTGCCTTTGCTAATAAGGTTTTTTTTTTTATGTTTGTAGGATTGATGGTTTAGCGGAGATTGGATGATATAAAACTGTAGGTTAGTACCAATGTTTGGTTTTCTCATGTCTTACTTCAGGTCAGTACCAATGTGTGTGTCTCTTCGATTTTTTTTTTTAAAAACTTAGCTGCAAATGACCAATGAAGTTGCGTGGTTGAGTTTTAGTACTCTTGAATGCGGTTTAGTACATTGAGTAATTTCAATTTGCTGAGCTATGCAGCCAATGTTTTAAAACTATGTTTTGTGAGCTTTTATTCAATCTCTATATCAACTTTTTGTTTATTTACTTGACAATATTTTGTTTCCTTTTGCTGAAGATCTGATCAATATAGTTCAATGATTATAGGTATTGAGTTTCTTTGGTAACAAAATGTATGGCTACTTTCTTCATTTTAAGGTATTACATCTCCTTCTCCAACTGGCTTTTTGAATGTTATTAAGCATGCATCATGTTTAAATTAATGATCAACTCCACTCTTTTCTTCTTATTTATCTTTTCTCTGTCTCTATAATGTCATGACGCTACATTGATGGCATAAGCATAGCATAACCTACAAAAGAAGTATCTTTTGTTAAATGAGTATTCTTTTTTATTTTCTCTCTTTGGTTCAAATTCACAATTGTACATGGACAACAGCTACATTATATTTGACAAGTATCCTTATCAAATTGTAGAAAACGCCGTGATTAGTAGAACTTTGTGTTTGCAAGGTGATATAGCCAGAGAATGTAGTAAGGTGAACAAGAGAATACCATTCCGTATGGTATATCAAAACCAAAATTATAGAATGTAATTGGTGATAAATGAAAAAGGATGATGGTTGTATTAAGTATGAATTAGTAGATAATATCTTTGTAATCTACTGAGTTTTGTGTTTTCTGGTGCAACAAAGGAAACTAACACCGTTTCTCATACAAATGAAAGATAATCCTACTTCAGCCGTAGAATGGAGATGATAGTGATGAAATAAAAGATACTTCATCCTGAGAATGGAGATGTTAGTGATCCCATAAAAGGTTGTCACTAAGAGCATAAGACAAATCAAACAGTAGCCGAAGTTGATTTTTGGAAATGATTATTATTTCAAGTTTTATATCATTATTCCTTGCTTAGTTTCTAGGGGTGACTCAGTATAACATTGAATTATATCTGAACACTATTTTAACTTGGTATGCTAAGTTTATGAAAGACAATCTTGATAACATGTACCGTGTATATCACAAACAAGTCATGTATTATATTAAATATAAATACTGGAACATGTTCATGGTAATGTTTTTCACGATTATAAATAAAAGTATGGCAAAGGATTTATGATATGTGGAAAACGTAACACATGCTTACTTATTTGTGATTTGTGAAGTAGATGTTTAAGCTATTATTGACAATAATTTTTGCCAAGTCTTTTTCTTTTGAAAGATGCTAAGTCTCTTTTTGAATTGTGCAACATTTTATTTTTTTGATATATATATTTTTTTGAAAGATGCTATCAAATGTTCCGGAATACCAAACCATCGCTTACCTCTAAATCTTAATCCCAAGGATGAATCTGGTTCCCTCGGATTCAGGATTTTCATTCAAATTTTCAAGAAGACAATTTTCTATCTGCTACGACAATAAACAAGAGTCAATGACAACCATTGTCTAAAGTTGGATTGTATCTACCTCGACCTATATTTACACATGGACAATTGTGTGTTCTTGTGTCGAGAGGTGTTTGATAATTTGTAGAACATAGCTTACTAGGTATATATATATATATATATTTAAGGTTCAATTAAAAATTGAATTATCCAAGCTATATTGATAAAATTCAAAAACCTTTGTTTTATTTTGTAGATAACTTTGGAGCCATCAAGCAATGACACATCTATCTTCAAGAAGGATTTTTTTGGATTAATTGCTCTTCCAAGTGTCGGCTACTTTTATGTGTCACTTATAACTTATGTAGTCATTTAATCATTATTGGCCAATATTGTGTAATCGCTTTAAATTAAACCGAACAATAAGTCGGTGGATGACATCTTTATTTTCATGAAGACAATAACATTTGATTTGTCTATGAATTGCATTATATGTTTTTAATTTTGTGATATATTCAAAGTAAACTTTGTCAACACCACAATAAAACTCTTTTCGCCAGTGCGTTGCACCGGTCAGAGACTAGTATTGTACGTTTGAGGTATTAAAAAAATAGCATATTTGTGTAAAATTGATGAAAACTTAACTTAAACGTTTCTTAAATCATGTTGGCTTTGTACATACGTGACTTAACTCACGTTGTACCTAACGTGACTTAAATCGCATGGAGGGCATTTTAGGAAGATCACATAGAAGTTTGCAATTCACTTTAGAAGAAGAGCAATTTTCCTAACGAGGTGGTCACCTCGATGACTCTAGACTTGGCCTGCTTACTAGGCCCTCATACCATGTTTTTCTTACTTTACTATTGAACACTCAAAAAGTGACTATTTATACTTTTAGACACGTACCATTACAAGTTCTTTCCGTTGTACTTTTATTGATTCAACTTGAACTAAAATTTATTGAACAACCCTAACCACTTTAAAATATAAAACATTTTATTTTCAAATTTAAAAATTGAAAATATGAAGTATAAAATAAGAAAGAAAATACTATATTTTCATTTTGGTGACAACTTCGATACATATCAATCAATAAAAAATGGGTAACACAACCCATAAATTAACACCAATCAAAATTTTTTATTTATTTTTTATTATTTTAATGTTATATAAATACATTATTTTAATTGGATAAACTCACAGCAATTTGCCTTTCATTTTATCATCATCATCACCATCATCCTAAATAATAATAATATTTTGTGACTATTGTGAACAAAGGTTGATTGAAACAAAATACACAACAAATTGTTATTGTTTCTTTCTTTCTTCTGCGTTTTGTCTTTCCAGCTTCATCACAAGCTCCTTGTTTTTCTTTGTTCCTAACCCAATTTCAAGGGTCAAATTGAAAACCCTTTTCTCTTTTACGTTACATTCTCTTTTACGTTAAATGGGTCTCTCTTTTTTCATAATTCACTGAACAAAATTTCACCTTTTTTGACCCCAAAATCTCAAAACAGGATCGGAATTCCAAATTCTTCACAATAATGGAAGGTATTGTGTTTTTGTTTCAATTTTTATTCTTATTAGCGATTTGGGTCATTGATTTGGTGGTTAATTTTTGCAATTTTTCATATATTGAAATTGAATCAATGGTTAGGTTAGAATCTACAATAGGGATTGGTTGCATTACTGGGTAGATTGTTGCAATGGTGGATTTGGCTTAAAGGACTTAAATTTGGGGTCTTTGGGTTATGAGAAAGTGAGTCAAACTTAAGGGTATGAAAGGGGTTTGGTTAATTTTGATTATAATTGAAATTAGGATTTGATGCTATTCATACATTTTTCATATGAAAAACCTAATTTAGATCTTTTTTTTGTTTTGCTGTCATTGACCATAAACCGCTTGGATCTACTTTCTGTGTGAGATAAGGGTTTGCACTGAAGGATCTATGTTATTGAAGTAGTTACAATATTAAGCAATTTTTTTTTGTTATAATTATTTGGACAAAATTAAGTTTCTGATTCAATAGTTAAAGAAATAAGTTTTCTGGTTCTTATGAAAAAAAAATTCAGATTGCTATATCTTTTCAGCAGATAGTCATGTATGAGATTTCATGTTGGATCAATTTGAGTTGTTGATATAACATAAGATGTTTCCTGTGATTATTGTATATCTTATTGTATGGTGTAATTTATTTTTTCATTCCAATGCTCGAACTAAACTTCTTGCTTCTCGGTTGGTGTTTAGAATCAAGTGAGTTGCAACCAGAAGAAAATAAAGTATCCGCGGAAAAGTATCCGAAAAGAAAGCTCAAAACACCTGCACAGCTTAAGGGCTTGGAGAAATTTTATACGGGTAGGGATACATTTTTGTTAATACATTTTATCCAAAGTGATGATTTTTGTTGAAGTATTGGTTTGCCTTTGTTTGCAGAGCACAAATATCCGACAGAGGAATTGAAATTAGTAATTGCTGAGGAGTTAGAGTTGACAGAAAAGCAAGTTTCTGGATGGTTTTGCCACCGAAGGTTAAAGGATAAAAGATTGTTGAAAGAAGAAGCAAATGCTAATGGACGACAAGATCGTTCAAGCGGTGTCATCCAGGATCGTGGTAGTGGACTTGGGCAAGATTCGTGTGGAAGCAGTAAGCATGGTGATTATAAGTATCTGGATCCCAAAGAGGTTGAGAGCAATGGCCTCTACAATCGTGATTTGTCTGTTGCAGATATGACGTACGGACGCAGGAATCATTTTTCTGAAAATGTCAGTGGAATGGACGATGACACGTCATCTGAGAGTAGCTCTTATTTGCAAGAACGTTTGTATCCTCAAGGCCAAGATCCATATGAGATGGAGCCTTCTAGATATAGTAAAGCTCTTCCACCCTTAAATCCGAAAGGTGCAATCAACATGGGATATAAACCATCGGGATATTTGAAAGTGAAGGGTGAGATAGAACATGCTGCTATAACTGCTGTTAAGAAGCAGTTAGGAAGGAATTATCAGGAAGATGGTCCACTACTTGGTGTAGAATTTGATCCACTTCCTCCAGGGGCATTTGAATGCCAAACTGAAGACACAGTTCATGGTAGGCTGTTATTTACCCTATTTCCCCCTTTTTCTTTCCAGTTCCTGTTCTATTAGTTATATGAAACTAAAATGTTGTTTAGGTTTGAAACTTGGAACAATATTAGCTGATTATTTAGGATAAAGGAATATGTTGTACTCATCACATTGTAAAAATTATTTTCTGTTATAGTGAATGCTTAAAGATAGATCTGGGTTTGCTATGGGCCTGGGGTAGGTTATTTCTAGAATGGCAAATAAATGCTTTCCATCTAACCTGCATCATGTTTATGTGCTATGCATTTGGATGATAGAGTTGCTTTTTAAGAATCTAGACAGATGTGTTCTTAGTATTAATAGTACCAAGGCCAATGACAATTAACTTGATAAGGTTAGATCTCAATCATCAATAATATTTGTGAGAAGATTTCTTCTTTTCACATATGATTTAGTGTGTAAGCCTTATGTCATAACTTATAAACCAGTTATTTAAATTATTTTATGATTTGTAGTTTTGAATATGAGCTTCAAGAATTTAATTTTTCAAAACTGTAAGGAGTAGTTGATTCCTTGATGTAGCTCAATTTATTAATATTTGTATTTGGCTAATGAATTAGTATTTGCTTGATCTGGAAATGCTTACAGACACACATGACATATAAATAGACAGGTGTAGGTAGGATATATCATATATAGTGAGAAATTGAGAGGACTTAATCTTGACCATACCACGGTACACTAATAGTCAAGATTGTTTTTACTTAAACCTGACCTTGACCATTCATTTATGTTGTACAACGGGTATTCTTCTTCTCATAATTGCATGCAGATTTTGCTTTATCTAGTCCATATTTTGAGGGTTTGTGGCTTTAATTAGTTTCCTTAAAATTGGATAGCTTATTCCTAAAGATAATGACGTGTTTTTAAGGTAGCATTAGAATATAGGTTCTAGGCTGGACCTCTGGAGTGTGAAGTGCAGTAGTGGACGTCTACAAGTGTCCCAGTATCATATTTAGGAAAGACTATGATGCTATTCTTAAAATTTGGATTGGGCCTAACTCAACCCTTAACCCTTACAAAACCGTCTTGTAAGGTAAGGACTTCCCAAGCTTTATAAGCACCACATATGTCGTAACTCAAGTCGATGGGAGAGTCTCTCAACAACTATATTAGAATCTGGGCTCAACTCAACTCAAAAAGCTAGCTTAAGGGGCGACATTTGCTCAAGTCTTTATAAGGAGCACCTTGTCCATATGCCCACTCGATGTGGGGTCTTAACTCAAGATTCACGGCACAGGGTATTAGCATAATAATCTTCATGCAAGGTGTTGTTTTGCTTGTCTAGGCCAAGATAATTTATTTTTGCTCTTTCCATGTTTTTCTAGAAATATCATCTTAGCTAAGGTGCAAGGATTCCGATTTATTTTCGCTTTCAATATCTCATTTCAAACTGCATTTGGTATATTTTAGGCTAAATTATATTGGAGGTCCTTTAAGTTATTTAGTTATAACAAGTTGGTCCTTTAATTTTTTTTCGTACCATTTACGTCTTTTAAGTTATTTAATTGTAACAAGTTAGTCCTTCAAGTATTTTTCGTAACACTTACGTCCTTTTAAGTTATTTAATTGTAACTTTTAGGCTCCAAATAACTTACATTTTTAAGATCTAAAATCCCCAAAATTGTTACGGTTAAATAACTTAAAGGACCTCATTGATACAGAAAAACTTAAAGGACCAATTTGTTACAATTAAATAACTTAAAGGACCTCTGGTATAATTTAGCCTATATTTTATAACTACTTTGAGATTCTTACCTTTGTATTGTTATATGGATGCTATGCCAGAACCATACCATATTGCTGATCCTGCTCTTCTGAATTCTCCAGAAATCTCCACAGTGAAAAGTCGACCTGGTCTTAGCTCTGTAAGTAGACCTTTCTAATGCATTCTCATTTTTTGACGAGCATAGTAATAAGTTTTTCCACGGAATGGGATTGATATCGTTAGACAAATTAATGATGATTTACAAGGAATGAAAAATTAAATGCAGCTGAAATGGAATGATTACTTTAGTGAACTATATGTAGTCCTTTAACTTCTTACCTTTGCTTAAAGGGAAATAAGAAGCGAATGATATTTGTAGGTGCAACACTTCCATTGTTTCATGTCATTTTATCGCAAGAGAAACTTTTAAACGGATTAGAAGTTGTGCTTTGCCGTATAAGTACTCATAGTAATTTAATTGTTACTATCCTGTTCATAAATGTAGCAACTGTGTTACTGTAATGCCAATATCCCTGCTTTTTCACTCTCTTTTACTTGTATATATGCAGAGATATGATTCATATTATACTAAACATGGTTCCCAAGATACTCATATGGAAGGAGTTGACTTTGGTTCGTTGCATGATGTTCATGTTCAGGATAAACAAGATAAAAAAGCTTTCCATGGTACCAAACATAGACAAACTTTTCAGAGTAATGCCAGTCGTTTTCCTGGCAGGAACTCTTCCTTGGATTTGTATGAAGACTCTACTGGAGAAGCCGCTTATAACATCACTAAGAATCATAGGAAGGATGCCAGGCGCGGTGTTGAGGGTATGAGATCTGATTCTACTTCTAACCATAGTGATCGCTATGAAGAAAACCTTCCAGTCAAACATGCAGACTTCCTACAATATAACTATGAAAACACCAATCCAAAGAATGTGCAAAGGAGTGTTCATGCAGACATTCTTCAATATGACTATGATAATGTCAATCCAAAGAAAGTGCAAAGGAGTGAACACATAAAATCTAAACCTTCAAACTCAATCCACAATTCTCGAGGTTCTGTGGATACTGAAGAAAGAGGGCTATCTTCTAGGATGACTAAGGTTCATTAATAAATTTGCTGTGCTCTATTTGTAATGATCAATTTATTCTGCTTACAAATGGTTTCAAATGATAATATTTTGTTGCATGTGTGCAGGAAGAGTTGTTTAAGGGGGACAAGAAGGCAAAAAAGCAATATCGCGATGCAGGTGGAGCAGGGATACTTTCAAATGAGACTATGGTGAGTTTTCGATGTGTGCACTTGCCCATATCTCTAGAATGTGATTATTTGATTTTCTATTGAGCTCACTTTCCTCCTTGCACGCACGCACACATGATGTTTTGCTTTGGTATGTGTATAGGTTGCAAAACGACTTAAAGCCAATACGTTTCAACCATACAATATGAAACAAGTTCCTGTTGCTGAGATAGAACCAAGGAAAACTCAGAGGTGAGCATTTCTATTTGTCTGTAACATGTTCACCCGCCACCCACGTCCTCTTAGAAGTTTTGGAGCTTATCTGTTAATACAATTGTTGTGTATTCTTCGATGCCTATTATGCTTTCAGAAAAGCATATATAATCAAAATGTTCAATAGTAAGCTTTCGGCTGAACACTTTATTTGAGTCCAAAATAAGCTAGACTTTTTCCTCTTTAATGAAGAAAAGAGGATTTTTCAAGCGCAAAGTGCTGCTTAGTTGGTAAATTGAGTTCAACGTGGACAAACTTCACTTGCAATGCAAGCATCCGAATCCCACTAGAAGCACCTTTTTAAAAAGGTATGCCCTACAGGGTTTAGTTTAGTCCCATCCCACACCTTGTGGTTTTGCCTTTAAACCTCGGTTTGACTACAACTTACAAGTGAATAAAAGTAGCATTTACTTTAAGTTGAAATTTTTTCGTCAAACTTGCTTTTATGGCCATAGTTGTAAGCAAGGGATACCTTGGTTAGCTGGAAAAAACAGCAAAAATCAAACTCAATTTTAATCAAATTAATTTCATTCGGAATCATGTTTGACTAACTCTCACCCAAATACACACCAACTCCACAGTTTTATCTTCTTACTTAGTTTTTACTGGATGTGGCCCTGTTTCTAACAACATTGTGCATGACGATGATGATGCAGATCTGCTGCAGAGATGCCGTCTAGCTTTAGCGAGGATGAAACTGCTGATACCAGTTCCTCACTGGATTGATTGTTTTGTTGATAGAGGTTGAGAAGTGTGTACAGTCTAAAAAGACACATGCAATTTACTAGTTAAGGCAGTAGTAACATTGGAAGCACTGTTTCTAGCAGCAAAACTAGTTACATGACTCAATTTGCTGTATGTTGTGCTCACCTATTGCCTTTGAAAAAAGAGATTGGTGTAGAACTCCTACCCCCCTAGGTCTTTTAATTTTTATTTTTGGGCATTTAATGTAGGTGCTTCACATATACATTATTTGTCTTGTAGTTTAATTGTGTTCAAATTTGATCCAATTTAATCCATGTTTGGAAGAGTTAGATACTTCTACTTTATAATAAATTTAAAATAATTAATTGTATATTGATTACCCTCATATTCATGTCAATCTAGATGGAATTATAACCTACTGGTCTAATGATCTCTTAACAATTATGAAAATCTTGTGACTGAACAATTAAGGCTTTCTTTGGAAGTTAAGAGGGAACGAGGGGGGAGGGAAAAGGAGGAATGGAAATATAGAGGAATCCTTTACTATTTTTTGGAGTGTTTTTGAAAGGAATTAGATGAAAATATTTTTGAGTATTTTTTCTTGAGTATATCATCAAGAGAAGTAATGAAACCTAGTTCATTTTTTTAGTTCACGTTTATTGGAGAATTTTAGTAGTCAATTGAAGAAAAATAGAATCACATGCAAGATGGAGGGACTACTCACCCACCCTTATCATTCTCTTTACCCATTCTTTTATTCTCAAACCCTTCTCTTTTCTTCCAAACATTCAAACAATAAATTTAAGAAATGTTCGGTTTGTGAATATATTTTTTGTTTTAAAAAATTTGAATATTGTTTTTACTTTTTTCTCTAGATTTTTTTATTCCAAGTTACCTAATTTTTATGTAAATAGAAAAAAAGGTGTGAAGACTGGGTGGTTAATTGTTATGGAAAAATTCAAGGAAAATGCCAACAAATGTCGTTGGGACATTGTTTAAGCAACTAAAAATGGTAACTTTTACGTAAAAAGTTGTGTAATTATTATTTTTATATTTGTTTGACTTATGTTTTCAAGATAAAATTTCTTATAATGGGTTCCTTAAAAAATATTCTTAAGACACTTGTTAGCATAACATAAAATTTAAACATTTAGTGTTTGATATATCATTGTATGAGTTGGTTCTTATGGGGTGTTTGTTTGAGTCAAAATCCTCTCCATGATCTTAACTCTATTTGTTTCACTTACGTAAAAATTATATTCAAGAATAAATTACTCTGGAGTACAAAAATTGAAATTTGATTCTTGGGTATTTTTTTAAAATGTTTGACATATAATTTGACATTTTTAGGAAAATTGGCGGTTACAACTTTTTTAAAAAAATCTATGTAAAATTTCATGAGAATGCACATTTCCACCTCACATGGGAATAAGTTCATAATAATTATAGAGATTATGAAAAGTTATTATATTCTTTGAAATCTTTATATTCATGAATAATTTGTTTTCAACCTTATAACAAACATTAGTATAAATATTCCATGGCCATGTAATCATGAGAATGTAATTCTTAGACTTGAAACAAACACTACCTTTTGATTTTATTTTCATCAACAACCAAATCTTCGAACATCGGGCAGTTGGCTAGGAACTGTCTGAATTATGGATCGATGCTTTTTATGTACTAGTACGTACATTTTATTTTCATCAATATTAACTGATTGATTAATTGACGAATAACCACAATCCAATGGATGATGCCTATGTTCATACCTAATAACACCACTTTCAAAGCTAAGTGTATGTTTGGTTTCATTTTTAGAGGGGTCGGAGTTGATTATAGATGTGTAGAATTGATTCTGACATGTTTGGTTGGTTTTAAATTTGTAGCTTTTGATTATATAATTGATTTTTACATACAAATTTAAAGTTCAACTTACTTTTACATGAATGCATCAAAACACAAACCACTTTACATTCAATTCACTTTTAATCAGAATCAATTTTACATAATCAATTCACTCAATCAATTATTATCTCTGCAGAACCAAACATACACTAAAACAATTTAGCTTCAAAAGCTATCTAAAGGAAAAAATTTGTACTAGGCAGCAAATTTTTGATATGATATGTTGAGGTCTCATTTAATCTAATGTGTGTGTTAAGTGGTTCGATAATAGTGGCCCGATAAAAGGTGAACCAACGCGTTTTAAATAAACTTTGATGGCAACTTAAAATTTCATGTTACACATAACTCATCGTTACAACATTAATTTGTAAAACGAAAACCGCTCGCATTTATAAATTTATGTTTAGTATTATTATCTCATCAAACGTGACACTTTTTACACTTTTTTTCAACTGTGATTTGAGGATTATCTAACATGTTATTACTTATGTGCATGTAAGTTGAGTATGAAAATACACCAAAAGATAGACCCCTTTAATAATTGTAAGGACCACAGCTAGCCACGCAGGCATAATGGAGTGAGAGAATAATTCCTCACACGAGTCTGGCATAAAGATGAGCACTCTGGCAAACAATTGGGTGAATGATGGATTCTCTCTCCCATATTGGTTAAAATTGACAAATGAACTTTAAAAAGGTTTGATCGACTTCTCAAAATAATTCTCTATAAATTGTTAAACAAAAAGTTGCTTCAATAAGCTTTTTTTATTGTGTTAATGTATGTAGATTATCAACGATATTTTATTGAAATTTTGCGTATAAATTACAAACAATATTTTATATAATTTTTTTATATAAATTAAAATTATAAGTATAGGTATCTTTTGTAAAAAAAAATATAGATAGTTATGACTTTCAAATGTAACAAACTCAACAAATATTTATCTTTTTCAATGACAATAATAATATAACAAATGTAAAAAAAATTCTTATCTTTTTTAATAACACTAACAATATAACATTATTATACGCAAATTTATTTAAGGGTATAATTGAAATAACAAATAAATCAGTCCAAAATCTTCTCCAAAAATGTTATTTTCTTTGTACATAGTATAGATAATGTCTAGCCTTTTTTTTTTCTTTCGAAGAACTTAATGCCTAGCCTTTTTTTTTTTCTGTCGAAGAACTTAATGTCTAGCCTTTTTTTATAATATTATTTATATAATTAATTATAATATAATATAATACTTTGGATTGTTTGTTATAGATCAAAATAAAAACTTTTTGTTGTAAATGATTTGAAGATTATTCTTTAGAGATTTTTAAGAATATTATAAACTATGGTTGAAAGAAAAAATCAAGTTAAAAAATTATACATGACAAAATTACTTTTTATTAATATGGTTGAAAAATCACAGGCACGATAAATAAACATTTGTGTATCCCTTTCTATTAAAAATGTTTTTTTCATTTTTTTTTTTTTTTTCAATCGTGAAGCAATGGAGAGCCGCCGCTCCATTTGAATTCATCTTTTCCATTCACGGTTCACGCTACAGGTTAGATATTCCAATTTTTGAGGCAATTTCAATTTTTGTGATCGTGTGTGATCGTGAATCTATTTGCTGGAAAATGGAGAGCACGAGAGAGAGAGGTAGGGTGAGAGAGAGAAGTGGGGGTTCCCGGCTCCGCCGACGACAACCACGCCGGTGTTCTTTTTCGCCGGCAGTGAGGATTTCAAGGGGGGGAAGGGTTCCAAGCAGGGTGCCACAAACGGGGGGGATGGGGGAGATTGGATTGATGTGAGACGGCGGAGGTGGAAAGAGCAACGACAGGATTCGTTTGAACAGGACAGACAGCGGGAGGAATTGCGGTTGGCAGGAAGATTGGTCTCTTCTTCCAATTCAGGGCGGTCTAGGGTAAGGGTTGGCTCACGTTTTCTTGATAACCGCGGGCGATCTCTGTAACATCCCGCCTAAGATTCGAATAATTATTAATATTGAGACGATGTATCAGAAATGTTTTAAGCAAAGGACAATTTGGTAAATTGTCAGTCAATGGGTTTATCTATATGGCAAATGTAATATCCCGCTTAGATGCAATTATTATCAGTGTTAGAAGCCTTTAAACAAGAGTGGTAAATTAGTAAATATTTGGAATGGCATGGTGGTAAATTAGAAGAGAAGGAAGATTGTTTTAAAAATAAGTGGTAAGAAAATCTTACCAACTTGTTCTACACTCTTCCATTCTCTCCCATTTCAGTTTTCCTTCTCCCTTATACCTCACTCACACGCCCTCATCCTTCTCTCCATCACTCATCCAACAATCCATCAACTCTTAATCCAAACTCTTGCAAGAAGGTATAGCAAGCAAGCTTGTATTTGGTAAAGCTAGAACAAGAGAAGGTTAAAGAAAGAAAAGGTAAGAAAATCACTTCAATCTTCCTTTCTCACTTCAATTTCGTGCCTATTGTTTGAGCCTAAACCTCTATTTCATTTTGCATGATGATTCCTAAAGAAGAAGAAGTTTTGGGTAGAGATTTGGAGGAAGTTGGAGAAACCCGTATTTGGGGACAGGGCTCCATTTAAATGGTAAGAACTCTCTCTCTATAACTCCGAATCAAGTGGTCTTTGATGCTATGGAAAGCTAACAAAATTATCTACGTTTTGGTACCAATTTCGTGAAGTTTGGCTGAGTATTGAAGTCTGGGGACAAGCTTGAAGTCAGGGGTCCGAAACTGCAAATCTGCAGAAATCTTGGTTCTTGCTAGTAAGCCTAGTCTTGGGGAATTTGGAACAAGGTTGAAGTTAAAGGATTAGCTAGCACCAAATCAAGTTTGAGGTGAGCTCCCTAGGGTTTTAGAACCCACTTGAGTAAGTTTAAGAGTTAATTAGAATTTGAGTAATTTTAGAAAATGTCCTAATCTATGTTATTTGCTAATTCCTTGTTCCAACTATGTTTAAACTGTTTATATGCTTAAGAAAATCCTTTTTATACCTTTGGGGAAGCTTGGGTGTGTTGGGATGGTTTGGAATGATGAAAAATACCATTTTTGAGATTTCTGGACCTGTTATGGTCGCTACAGCGAGCTGGAGCTCGCTACAGCGACCAAACAGCATTAAGTTCTGCCTACGGTCGCTACAAGCGACCAGCCGTCGCTACAAGCGAGCAGCATGTTTTTCAGACTTTTACCTACAGTCGCTGTAGCGACAGGCCGTAGCTATAGCGACAGCATCAGGACAGCACTTGACAGCTTTGCTGTTTTGGGTGTTCTGGAGCGCGTAGGCATGGTTTTTTCGCATCCGTTTTCTCCGTAAACATTTTAGAAATAATAACTACCATTCTAACTCATTCAAGAGGCTCCCAAAAAGGATGGAAATGTAAGGAACAAGGATTGAGCAATGACTTAGAATAGTTTAGAATTAAGAGGGCAAAGTCTAGACGAATATGCAAATGTTCTAGCAACTAAGTAGTGGCTTATGATAACGATAAGCCTATGATCCTATACTCATAGGTTATGTATTGGGAGATTAGTTCCCTTAAGAAATGCATTAAATATGCATAAGCTCATAGCAAATTATTATTAGAAGTACTTTCAAGTACATAAGTTAAGAAATTATGGGAATTAGAATGCACCTAGTGTACCAAATTTTAGATGCACTCAATTAAGCGTGCGTATGCACAAAGAATGATTTAATGTTCTAAGTTAAGAACCTTTTTAGGTTACGTATTCAAGACTTATTTCAAAGAATTATTAAGATATTAAGCCGTGGCCTTCGTCGTTCACGCTAGTGGGACACGAATGGTTCACGCAAAGTAAAGACTAAGATTAATATTATTTAAGTCGTGACTTTCATCGTTCACGCTAGTGGGACATGAAAGGTTCATGCATAAGTTTAAAGAATAATAATTCGCGTCTTCCGTCGTTCACGCTAGTGGGACACGGGAGGTATACGCGTAAGTTAAAATTATTAAGTCGTGTCTTCTGTTGTTCACGCTAGTGGGACACAGGAGGTTCACGCTAGTGGGACGTGTTATTCCGCAAGGATGGCCGCACGACGACAAGAGGAGTCCGGTGTTAGCCTGATATGATAGGAATTTTCACCGGTTAGAAGGGAGATGTACTTCGGGGTTACTCCACCCGGATGCACTCCGTAAAATGAACCCAGATAATTATTGTTTGTTCAACGCTAACCTCTAACTTTAAGATATGAAAGATGAATACGTTTATTTGCATAAGTATTGAGAAATAGGACAATTAGTTCCTAGTAATAAGAAGTGATCATAGTTATTTCCCCCTGATCACTAAGTATGAGATAAGATTAAGATATGCAGCGATCCTAGTTCTTCCCCTTGATCGCGAAATAAGTAAAGATAAGACTTGGCGATCGTAGATATTCCCAAGATCGCCGAGGTAGGCACGGCGACCCTAGGTTCCCCGAGGTTGCCAACAGTAGGTAGGGTAGGAGCTCACTGAGACATTATGTCTCATCCCTATCCTTCTGGTGCAGGTTTTCAGGTAGCCACGTGGTTTTCAGATGAAGATCTTCATGAAGATGCTGGATGGAGTGCAGTTGCTCGTCGCGGAGAAGTTCAGAAGGTTATCAGGATATGTTTATATATTTATAGATGATGTTTGGATAAATGTATTAACGAGACAACTTGTACTCATTCAGATGTATTTATTATTATTATTGAAAATTTTAATGTACCCAGTATCAGATTAATACACATGCTAAATATTCTAGATAATTTAGTATGGGTGTTACAATTGGTATCAGAGCAGGTCGATTCAGACCGTGCCTTGGGTCATTAAAGTTTCAATAAAAGTAGTGGGACCATTGGGTTCCTGATATTGTTCTAAAGGTCACGTCTAGTTGAGCCTGATCAACTCAATCTAGTATATGACAGTTAGGATAAATGTCTGAGAGCTGAATGTGACCAAGGAGGAATGAAGTGTAGGAAAGGCGAAGATTAAGGTGATAGAATTCTAAGACGGAATTGGCGAAGAAGTATTCATGCCAAATGGTGGCCATCAAACTGTAAAGTGACGAAGCCTGATAGTGGCAAGGTCTTAGAGACATAAAGGATATTTAACATTGAGGTGAAGTGCCTCAACCCAGTTGGACGCATCGTTGGACGATGCCTCGTCTGCGGAAGACATAAGGATTAAGGAATCATGAGATACTATAAGGAATGACTTGGAACCGCAGTTTGAGAATTTAAAGTGAAGTGTGGATTAAGTAACCATTCCGAGTACAGAGTTGAAGAATAGCAGTACCAAGCTTAGAGAAATGAAATGATTAATTACCGGACAGTTAAGAGAATTAATTATGGATTACGTGAGTTATTTGGACAGATGAATCTAACCACTCAAGTGTGGTTATTGAGTATGAATCACAAGTAAGTTTGACCCCATTAGACCAGCCACGTCTCCTGAACCAGGTTTGTGAAATAAGAAGAGGAGATGACATGCAGCCTAAGAATTAAGATGAATGAACAAGTGGTAACAATAAGACTCGTTGCACTTCAAAGTGTGAATCAAATTTTTGGACGTATCCTAATGGTAAGAAGATTAGAAGTAAGATAAGTTAGACTGGAATTTTACTTAATGAAGGTCGGATAATAAATGATAAGTTGCTGGAATTTATTATGCTGCTGGACGAATAAAGTTGAATTTCCTTGATTGGTTAAAGGATGCAAGTTTAAGATAACCCAAGAGCAAAGTAGATCAGTTTTGAAGGATAGTCGGAATCTTAGCCGAGAAAATTGTATGATATCTATAATATGGAAGATCATCCTTTATATGAAATGTTAAGATTGTGATTAGAGTAAAGGCGTTCTATGTTTTTAACCGAAGAGTTTTCTTCCACGAATATCCAAGAAGCTGAAGGAGATCACCTCGTGTTGATAAGTTTCCGAGGGAGGTAATAAGGCATAAATTTGAATTGTGAATACAATAACGAGTTACTGGGGAAATCCAATAGATCGTGATAATGTGCAAAAGTTTAAGATCGATTAATCGGGCACTCGAAGAAACGCAACCTATGTTGGGCGTTCTAGAGAACCGGTAAGAGTTTGGACCTTTTCAGGACGAATTGTCCCGTAGAAGCTCAAGGGTAAATTAAGGGACATGATAGAGTTAAGGAGACCAAAGTTATCCCGGGAAGATTATGAGTATGAAATCATTACGGATAAAGAAAGAGCGAATAGTAATAAGACTCAACTGAAAGGTATGAACCGTCAGAAGCTATAAGTGTTTTAGAAGTTGCCACAAATGGATGTACATGAATTTAAGCTGCCGCAGATATATTTCCAATCGGGTTACTGCAATGTTTAATGATTATACATGAAGAGATGACCAACCTGTAAGTTAATCAGATGGTTTAACCTATAAGAGAAATGATAACGTCAGACGAATTTGTTACGGTGATTACTAAGCAATAAGTAAAAAGGATTGGTCGAAGAAATTTTATTTGGCAATGGTGGCGTACTACTTCAATTCTAACTTGAGTTGTTAAGAATCAGAGTTGCGCAGCGGTGTAGCAATCTAAGAATGAATTAGTGAACGATGCTAAGCTGAAGCTTAGCGAATGAGGAGATGTTAAATGCTCAATTCTTATTATATGGAATAACAGTAAGTATAGACGACTTGAACTTATCACCACTTCTAGTAGAAATTTTTGAAAGTTAAGTTGAGGAATACTTCAAGAGCAAAGTAGATCAGTTTTGAAGGATAGTCGGAATCTTAGCCGAGAAAATTGTATGATATCTATAATATGGAAGATCATCCTTTATATGAAATGTTAAGATTGTGATTAGAGTAAAGGCGTTCTATGTTTTTAACCGAAGAGTTTTCTTCCACGAATATCCAAGAAGCTGAAGGAGATCACCTCGTGTTGATAAGTTTCCGAGGGAGGTAATAAGGCATAAATTTGAATTGTGAATACAATAACGAGTTACTGGGGAAATCCAATAGATCGTGATAATGTGCAAAAGTTTAAGATCGATTAATCGGGCACTCGAAGAAACGCAACCTATGTTGGGCGTTCTAGAGAACCGGTAAGAGTTTGGACCTTTTCAGGACGAATTGTCCCGTAGAAGCTCAAGGGTAAATTAAGGGACATGATAGAGTTAAGGAGACCAAAGTTATCCCGGGAAGATTATGAGTATGAAATCATTACGGATAAAGAAAGAGCGAATAGTAATAAGACTCAACTGAAAGGTATGAACCGTCAGAAGCTATAAGTGTTTTAGAAGTTGCCACAAATGGATGTACATGAATTTAAGCTGCCGCAGATATATTTCCAATCGGGTTACTGCAATGTTTAATGATTATACATGAAGAGATGACCAACCTGTAAGTTAATCAGATGGTTTAACCTATAAGAGAAATGATAACGTCAGACGAATTTGTTACGGTGATTACTAAGCAATAAGTAAAAAGGATTGGTCGAAGAAATTTTATTTGGCAATGGTGGCGTACTACTTCAATTCTAACTTGAGTTGTTAAGAATCAGAGTTGCGCAGCGGTGTAGCAATCTAAGAATGAATTAGTGAACGATGCTAAGCTGAAGCTTAGCGAATGAGGAGATGTTAAATGCTCAATTCTTATTATATGGAATAACAGTAAGTATAGACGACTTGAACTTATCACCACTTCTAGTAGAAATTTTTGAAAGTTAAGTTGAGGAATACTTCAAACCTCGAAGACTTGAGTCAAGGAATATCGAAATAGTTTAAGAGTATGTAGTAAGATATAAAAAGGATGTGATTCTAACACATCAAGTCTGGAATCCATAGAAGTTATCGTTAAGCGTTAATTTATCTATGCTAACTCGGTAACATGAAGAATACTTGAAGGGTAAGTTAGTTTAAGGAGTTCGAGAATTCTTGAACTTAATGTTCACCAGTAAAGGACTACGTAATTTCAGGTTATGAATAAAGGATTAAAGTTTAAGTGCTATTTTTATTAGTAGCAATCAGAGTAGAGTTTCCTTTTGAGAACAAGAATTTTGAACTCGATGTCCAGAATGAGAAATAAGTTTATGATGTCGATAGAATGTAACAATGATTTACGAGTTGTTATACATTTAAGAAATAAACATGAGTAACATTGGCGGGGCAAACCTGGCAAGCCAGTTGAAAGGCAAATCCCGGATGTTACAAAAAGAGTTAAGAGTAAGAATGATGTCCCGTTAGTTGGACAAGGATGAGGTGATGTAATGTGTACCCGTCAGTAGTGTACACGTGTTCGCTTATGTATGTAAATTATATGCTATGAGGTATGTCATATGATAATATGTGAGACGACTCATACCACTCATCTCTTGGACTAAACTTCTAAGAATTTTAGATTTATCAGTATAGAAAATGTTAAGCTACGGTAAGAATTCGGAAATAATTTGCGATAAGAATGATTTCTAAGTTATTAAGATGAGTAACGTCATAGATCCATCGAAGCAGAACGCGGGTAATCAGTAAGATTTCGCGAGTCCTTGAGGAATTCCGTAGTGGAAGCAATGATTAAGATTAAGGAAGTAACACACCAGGATGCCTCCTCCTTGTATTTGTATACTGGAGGTAGTGCGGTAGTTCTACTCTCATTAAAGAATGGTATAATTATGGTAAAACCATATATATAGGACGTTGTTGTGTAAGGCAAAGATCGAATATAAGAATTCAATGGAATCGTCGAAGATAATAAGAAAGTCCAATGTCGTCTAAGAAGTTTACGCGGACTATGACGAGATTATAAGGTTCAGCACAAGTGTTAAGATTGGATAACTCTAGTTTGTGTTTGCAAGAAAAGTGTAATGCACGTCAAGCGCTTCAAATAACGAACAGATTGTCGAATACATTCGACGTATAGAGTTGGAAATCCAAGGGATTCCGATAAGCAAGACAAACTGGAGTTTCGAGCAAGTAGAGGTATTAGTGTGAGAGATTCACTCATGTATGATAGTGGATTCTAAATTTCGAGGACGAAATTTCTTTAAGGGGGGTAGATTGTAACATCCCGCCTAAGATTCGAATAATTATTAATATTGAGACGATGTATCAGAAATGTTTTAAGCAAAGGACAATTTGGTAAATTGTCAGTCAATGGGTTTATCTATATGGCAAATGTAATATCCCGCTTAGATGCAATTATTATCAGTGTTAGAAGCCTTTAAACAAGAGTGGTAAATTAGTAAATATTTGGAATGGCATGGTGGTAAATTAGAAGAGAAGGAAGATTGTTTTAAAAATAAGTGGTAAGAAAATCTTACCAACTTGTTCTACACTCTTCCATTCTCTCCCATTTCAGTTTTCCTTCTCCCTTATACCTCACTCACACGCCCTCATCCTTCTCTCCATCACTCATCCAACAATCCATCAACTCTTAATCCAAACTCTTGCAAGAAGGTATAGCAAGCAAGCTTGTATTTGGTAAAGCTAGAACAAGAGAAGGTTAAAGAAAGAAAAGGTAAGAAAATCACTTCAATCTTCCTTTCTCACTTCAATTTCGTGCCTATTGTTTGAGCCTAAACCTCTATTTCATTTTGCATGATGATTCCTAAAGAAGAAGAAGTTTTGGGTAGAGATTTGGAGGAAGTTGGAGAAACCCGTATTTGGGGACAGGGCTCCATTTAAATGGTAAGAACTCTCTCTCTATAACTCCGAATCAAGTGGTCTTTGATGCTATGGAAAGCTAACAAAATTATCTACGTTTTGGTACCAATTTCGTGAAGTTTGGCTGAGTATTGAAGTCTGGGGACAAGCTTGAAGTCAGGGGTCCGAAACTGCAAATCTGCAGAAATCTTGGTTCTTGCTAGTAAGCCTAGTCTTGGGGAATTTGGAACAAGGTTGAAGTTAAAGGATTAGCTAGCACCAAATCAAGTTTGAGGTGAGCTCCCTAGGGTTTTAGAACCCACTTGAGTAAGTTTAAGAGTTAATTAGAATTTGAGTAATTTTAGAAAATGTCCTAATCTATGTTATTTGCTAATTCCTTGTTCCAACTATGTTTAAACTGTTTATATGCTTAAGAAAATCCTTTTTATACCTTTGGGGAAGCTTGGGTGTGTTGGGATGGTTTGGAATGATGAAAAATACCATTTTTGAGATTTCTGGACCTGTTATGGTCGCTACAGCGAGCTGGAGCTCGCTACAGCGACCAAACAGCATTAAGTTCTGCCTACGGTCGCTACAAGCGACCAGCCGTCGCTACAAGCGAGCAGCATGTTTTTCAGACTTTTACCTACAGTCGCTGTAGCGACAGGCCGTAGCTATAGCGACAGCATCAGGACAGCACTTGACAGCTTTGCTGTTTTGGGTGTTCTGGAGCGCGTAGGCATGGTTTTTTCGCATCCGTTTTCTCCGTAAACATTTTAGAAATAATAACTACCATTCTAACTCATTCAAGAGGCTCCCAAAAAGGATGGAAATGTAAGGAACAAGGATTGAGCAATGACTTAGAATAGTTTAGAATTAAGAGGGCAAAGTCTAGACGAATATGCAAATGTTCTAGCAACTAAGTAGTGGCTTATGATAACGATAAGCCTATGATCCTATACTCATAGGTTATGTATTGGGAGATTAGTTCCCTTAAGAAATGCATTAAATATGCATAAGCTCATAGCAAATTATTATTAGAAGTACTTTCAAGTACATAAGTTAAGAAATTATGGGAATTAGAATGCACCTAGTGTACCAAATTTTAGATGCACTCAATTAAGCGTGCGTATGCACAAAGAATGATTTAATGTTCTAAGTTAAGAACCTTTTTAGGTTACGTATTCAAGACTTATTTCAAAGAATTATTAAGATATTAAGCCGTGGCCTTCGTCGTTCACGCTAGTGGGACACGAATGGTTCACGCAAAGTAAAGACTAAGATTAATATTATTTAAGTCGTGACTTTCATCGTTCACGCTAGTGGGACATGAAAGGTTCATGCATAAGTTTAAAGAATAATAATTCGCGTCTTCCGTCGTTCACGCTAGTGGGACACGGGAGGTATACGCGTAAGTTAAAATTATTAAGTCGTGTCTTCTGTTGTTCACGCTAGTGGGACACAGGAGGTTCACGCTAGTGGGACGTGTTATTCCGCAAGGATGGCCGCACGACGACAAGAGGAGTCCGGTGTTAGCCTGATATGATAGGAATTTTCACCGGTTAGAAGGGAGATGTACTTCGGGGTTACTCCACCCGGATGCACTCCGTAAAATGAACCCAGATAATTATTGTTTGTTCAACGCTAACCTCTAACTTTAAGATATGAAAGATGAATACGTTTATTTGCATAAGTATTGAGAAATAGGACAATTAGTTCCTAGTAATAAGAAGTGATCATAGTTATTTCCCCCTGATCACTAAGTATGAGATAAGATTAAGATATGCAGCGATCCTAGTTCTTCCCCTTGATCGCGAAATAAGTAAAGATAAGACTTGGCGATCGTAGATATTCCCAAGATCGCCGAGGTAGGCACGGCGACCCTAGGTTCCCCGAGGTTGCCAACAGTAGGTAGGGTAGGAGCTCACTGAGACATTATGTCTCATCCCTATCCTTCTGGTGCAGGTTTTCAGGTAGCCACGTGGTTTTCAGATGAAGATCTTCATGAAGATGCTGGATGGAGTGCAGTTGCTCGTCGCGGAGAAGTTCAGAAGGTTATCAGGATATGTTTATATATTTATAGATGATGTTTGGATAAATGTATTAACGAGACAACTTGTACTCATTCAGATGTATTTATTATTATTATTGAAAATTTTAATGTACCCAGTATCAGATTAATACACATGCTAAATATTCTAGATAATTTAGTATGGGTGTTACAATTGGTATCAGAGCAGGTCGATTCAGACCGTGCCTTGGGTCATTAAAGTTTCAATAAAAGTAGTGGGACCATTGGGTTCCTGATATTGTTCTAAAGGTCACGTCTAGTTGAGCCTGATCAACTCAATCTAGTATATGACAGTTAGGATAAATGTCTGAGAGCTGAATGTGACCAAGGAGGAATGAAGTGTAGGAAAGGCGAAGATTAAGGTGATAGAATTCTAAGACGGAATTGGCGAAGAAGTATTCATGCCAAATGGTGGCCATCAAACTGTAAAGTGACGAAGCCTGATAGTGGCAAGGTCTTAGAGACATAAAGGATATTTAACATTGAGGTGAAGTGCCTCAACCCAGTTGGACGCATCGTTGGACGATGCCTCGTCTGCGGAAGACATAAGGATTAAGGAATCATGAGATACTATAAGGAATGACTTGGAACCGCAGTTTGAGAATTTAAAGTGAAGTGTGGATTAAGTAACCATTCCGAGTACAGAGTTGAAGAATAGCAGTACCAAGCTTAGAGAAATGAAATGATTAATTACCGGACAGTTAAGAGAATTAATTATGGATTACGTGAGTTATTTGGACAGATGAATCTAACCACTCAAGTGTGGTTATTGAGTATGAATCACAAGTAAGTTTGACCCCATTAGACCAGCCACGTCTCCTGAACCAGGTTTGTGAAATAAGAAGAGGAGATGACATGCAGCCTAAGAATTAAGATGAATGAACAAGTGGTAACAATAAGACTCGTTGCACTTCAAAGTGTGAATCAAATTTTTGGACGTATCCTAATGGTAAGAAGATTAGAAGTAAGATAAGTTAGACTGGAATTTTACTTAATGAAGGTCGGATAATAAATGATAAGTTGCTGGAATTTATTATGCTGCTGGACGAATAAAGTTGAATTTCCTTGATTGGTTAAAGGATGCAAGTTTAAGATAACCCAAGAGCAAAGTAGATCAGTTTTGAAGGATAGTCGGAATCTTAGCCGAGAAAATTGTATGATATCTATAATATGGAAGATCATCCTTTATATGAAATGTTAAGATTGTGATTAGAGTAAAGGCGTTCTATGTTTTTAACCGAAGAGTTTTCTTCCACGAATATCCAAGAAGCTGAAGGAGATCACCTCGTGTTGATAAGTTTCCGAGGGAGGTAATAAGGCATAAATTTGAATTGTGAATACAATAACGAGTTACTGGGGAAATCCAATAGATCGTGATAATGTGCAAAAGTTTAAGATCGATTAATCGGGCACTCGAAGAAACGCAACCTATGTTGGGCGTTCTAGAGAACCGGTAAGAGTTTGGACCTTTTCAGGACGAATTGTCCCGTAGAAGCTCAAGGGTAAATTAAGGGACATGATAGAGTTAAGGAGACCAAAGTTATCCCGGGAAGATTATGAGTATGAAATCATTACGGATAAAGAAAGAGCGAATAGTAATAAGACTCAACTGAAAGGTATGAACCGTCAGAAGCTATAAGTGTTTTAGAAGTTGCCACAAATGGATGTACATGAATTTAAGCTGCCGCAGATATATTTCCAATCGGGTTACTGCAATGTTTAATGATTATACATGAAGAGATGACCAACCTGTAAGTTAATCAGATGGTTTAACCTATAAGAGAAATGATAACGTCAGACGAATTTGTTACGGTGATTACTAAGCAATAAGTAAAAAGGATTGGTCGAAGAAATTTTATTTGGCAATGGTGGCGTACTACTTCAATTCTAACTTGAGTTGTTAAGAATCAGAGTTGCGCAGCGGTGTAGCAATCTAAGAATGAATTAGTGAACGATGCTAAGCTGAAGCTTAGCGAATGAGGAGATGTTAAATGCTCAATTCTTATTATATGGAATAACAGTAAGTATAGACGACTTGAACTTATCACCACTTCTAGTAGAAATTTTTGAAAGTTAAGTTGAGGAATACTTCAAGAGCAAAGTAGATCAGTTTTGAAGGATAGTCGGAATCTTAGCCGAGAAAATTGTATGATATCTATAATATGGAAGATCATCCTTTATATGAAATGTTAAGATTGTGATTAGAGTAAAGGCGTTCTATGTTTTTAACCGAAGAGTTTTCTTCCACGAATATCCAAGAAGCTGAAGGAGATCACCTCGTGTTGATAAGTTTCCGAGGGAGGTAATAAGGCATAAATTTGAATTGTGAATACAATAACGAGTTACTGGGGAAATCCAATAGATCGTGATAATGTGCAAAAGTTTAAGATCGATTAATCGGGCACTCGAAGAAACGCAACCTATGTTGGGCGTTCTAGAGAACCGGTAAGAGTTTGGACCTTTTCAGGACGAATTGTCCCGTAGAAGCTCAAGGGTAAATTAAGGGACATGATAGAGTTAAGGAGACCAAAGTTATCCCGGGAAGATTATGAGTATGAAATCATTACGGATAAAGAAAGAGCGAATAGTAATAAGACTCAACTGAAAGGTATGAACCGTCAGAAGCTATAAGTGTTTTAGAAGTTGCCACAAATGGATGTACATGAATTTAAGCTGCCGCAGATATATTTCCAATCGGGTTACTGCAATGTTTAATGATTATACATGAAGAGATGACCAACCTGTAAGTTAATCAGATGGTTTAACCTATAAGAGAAATGATAACGTCAGACGAATTTGTTACGGTGATTACTAAGCAATAAGTAAAAAGGATTGGTCGAAGAAATTTTATTTGGCAATGGTGGCGTACTACTTCAATTCTAACTTGAGTTGTTAAGAATCAGAGTTGCGCAGCGGTGTAGCAATCTAAGAATGAATTAGTGAACGATGCTAAGCTGAAGCTTAGCGAATGAGGAGATGTTAAATGCTCAATTCTTATTATATGGAATAACAGTAAGTATAGACGACTTGAACTTATCACCACTTCTAGTAGAAATTTTTGAAAGTTAAGTTGAGGAATACTTCAAACCTCGAAGACTTGAGTCAAGGAATATCGAAATAGTTTAAGAGTATGTAGTAAGATATAAAAAGGATGTGATTCTAACACATCAAGTCTGGAATCCATAGAAGTTATCGTTAAGCGTTAATTTATCTATGCTAACTCGGTAACATGAAGAATACTTGAAGGGTAAGTTAGTTTAAGGAGTTCGAGAATTCTTGAACTTAATGTTCACCAGTAAAGGACTACGTAATTTCAGGTTATGAATAAAGGATTAAAGTTTAAGTGCTATTTTTATTAGTAGCAATCAGAGTAGAGTTTCCTTTTGAGAACAAGAATTTTGAACTCGATGTCCAGAATGAGAAATAAGTTTATGATGTCGATAGAATGTAACAATGATTTACGAGTTGTTATACATTTAAGAAATAAACATGAGTAACATTGGCGGGGCAAACCTGGCAAGCCAGTTGAAAGGCAAATCCCGGATGTTACAAAAAGAGTTAAGAGTAAGAATGATGTCCCGTTAGTTGGACAAGGATGAGGTGATGTAATGTGTACCCGTCAGTAGTGTACACGTGTTCGCTTATGTATGTAAATTATATGCTATGAGGTATGTCATATGATAATATGTGAGACGACTCATACCACTCATCTCTTGGACTAAACTTCTAAGAATTTTAGATTTATCAGTATAGAAAATGTTAAGCTACGGTAAGAATTCGGAAATAATTTGCGATAAGAATGATTTCTAAGTTATTAAGATGAGTAACGTCATAGATCCATCGAAGCAGAACGCGGGTAATCAGTAAGATTTCGCGAGTCCTTGAGGAATTCCGTAGTGGAAGCAATGATTAAGATTAAGGAAGTAACACACCAGGATGCCTCCTCCTTGTATTTGTATACTGGAGGTAGTGCGGTAGTTCTACTCTCATTAAAGAATGGTATAATTATGGTAAAACCATATATATAGGACGTTGTTGTGTAAGGCAAAGATCGAATATAAGAATTCAATGGAATCGTCGAAGATAATAAGAAAGTCCAATGTCGTCTAAGAAGTTTACGCGGACTATGACGAGATTATAAGGTTCAGCACAAGTGTTAAGATTGGATAACTCTAGTTTGTGTTTGCAAGAAAAGTGTAATGCACGTCAAGCGCTTCAAATAACGAACAGATTGTCGAATACATTCGACGTATAGAGTTGGAAATCCAAGGGATTCCGATAAGCAAGACAAACTGGAGTTTCGAGCAAGTAGAGGTATTAGTGTGAGAGATTCACTCATGTATGATAGTGGATTCTAAATTTCGAGGACGAAATTTCTTTAAGGGGGGTAGATTGTAACATCCCGCCTAAGATTCGAATAATTATTAATATTGAGACGATGTATCAGAAATGTTTTAAGCAAAGGACAATTTGGTAAATTGTCAGTCAATGGGTTTATCTATATGGCAAATGTAATATCCCGCTTAGATGCAATTATTATCAGTGTTAGAAGCCTTTAAACAAGAGTGGTAAATTAGTAAATATTTGGAATGGCATGGTGGTAAATTAGAAGAGAAGGAAGATTGTTTTAAAAATAAGTGGTAAGAAAATCTTACCAACTTGTTCTACACTCTTCCATTCTCTCCCATTTCAGTTTTCCTTCTCCCTTATACCTCACTCACACGCCCTCATCCTTCTCTCCATCACTCATCCAACAATCCATCAACTCTTAATCCAAACTCTTGCAAGAAGGTATAGCAAGCAAGCTTGTATTTGGTAAAGCTAGAACAAGAGAAGGTTAAAGAAAGAAAAGGTAAGAAAATCACTTCAATCTTCCTTTCTCACTTCAATTTCGTGCCTATTGTTTGAGCCTAAACCTCTATTTCATTTTGCATGATGATTCCTAAAGAAGAAGAAGTTTTGGGTAGAGATTTGGAGGAAGTTGGAGAAACCCGTATTTGGGGACAGGGCTCCATTTAAATGGTAAGAACTCTCTCTCTATAACTCCGAATCAAGTGGTCTTTGATGCTATGGAAAGCTAACAAAATTATCTACGTTTTGGTACCAATTTCGTGAAGTTTGGCTGAGTATTGAAGTCTGGGGACAAGCTTGAAGTCAGGGGTCCGAAACTGCAAATCTGCAGAAATCTTGGTTCTTGCTAGTAAGCCTAGTCTTGGGGAATTTGGAACAAGGTTGAAGTTAAAGGATTAGCTAGCACCAAATCAAGTTTGAGGTGAGCTCCCTAGGGTTTTAGAACCCACTTGAGTAAGTTTAAGAGTTAATTAGAATTTGAGTAATTTTAGAAAATGTCCTAATCTATGTTATTTGCTAATTCCTTGTTCCAACTATGTTTAAACTGTTTATATGCTTAAGAAAATCCTTTTTATACCTTTGGGGAAGCTTGGGTGTGTTGGGATGGTTTGGAATGATGAAAAATACCATTTTTGAGATTTCTGGACCTGTTATGGTCGCTACAGCGAGCTGGAGCTCGCTACAGCGACCAAACAGCATTAAGTTCTGCCTACGGTCGCTACAAGCGACCAGCCGTCGCTACAAGCGAGCAGCATGTTTTTTCAGACTTTTACCTACAGTCGCTGTAGCGACAGGCCGTGGCTATAGCGACAGCATCAGGACAGCACTTGACAGCTTTGCTGTTTTGGGTGTTCTGGAGCGCGTAGGCATGGTTTTTTCGCATCCGTTTTCTCCGTAAACATTTTAGAAATAATAACTACCATTCTAACTCATTCAAGAGGCTCCCAAAAAGGATGGAAATGTAAGGAACAAGGATTGAGCAATGACTTAGAATAGTTTAGAATTAAGAGGGCAAAGTCTAGACGAATATGCAAATGTTCTAGCAACTAAGTAGTGGCTTATGATAACGATAAGCCTATGATCCTATACTCATAGGTTATGTATTGGGAGATTAGTTCCCTTAAGAAATGCATTAAATATGCATAAGCTCATAGCAAATTATTATTAGAAGTACTTTCAAGTACATAAGTTAAGAAATTATGGGAATTAGAATGCACCTAGTGTACCAAATTTTAGATGCACTCAATTAAGCGTGCGTATGCACAAAGAATGATTTAATGTTCTAAGTTAAGAACCTTTTTAGGTTACGTATTCAAGACTTATTTCAAAGAATTATTAAGATATTAAGCCGTGGCCTTCGTCGTTCACGCTAGTGGGACACGAATGGTTCACGCAAAGTAAAGACTAAGATTAATATTATTTAAGTCGTGACTTTCATCGTTCACGCTAGTGGGACATGAAAGGTTCATGCATAAGTTTAAAGAATAATAATTCGCGTCTTCCGTCGTTCACGCTAGTGGGACACGGGAGGTATACGCGTAAGTTAAAATTATTAAGTCGTGTCTTCTGTTGTTCACGCTAGTGGGACACAGGAGGTTCACGCTAGTGGGACGTGTTATTCCGCAAGGATGGCCGCACGACGACAAGAGGAGTCCGGTGTTAGCCTGATATGATAGGAATTTTCACCGGTTAGAAGGGAGATGTACTTCGGGGTTACTCCACCCGGATGCACTCCGTAAAATGAACCCAGATAATTATTGTTTGTTCAACGCTAACCTCTAACTTTAAGATATGAAAGATGAATACGTTTATTTGCATAAGTATTGAGAAATAGGACAATTAGTTCCTAGTAATAAGAAGTGATCATAGTTATTTCCCCCTGATCACTAAGTATGAGATAAGATTAAGATATGCAGCGATCCTAGTTCTTCCCCTTGATCGCGAAATAAGTAAAGATAAGACTTGGCGATCGTAGATATTCCCAAGATCGCCGAGGTAGGCACGGCGACCCTAGGTTCCCCGAGGTTGCCAACAGTAGGTAGGGTAGGAGCTCACTGAGACATTATGTCTCATCCCTATCCTTCTGGTGCAGGTTTTCAGGTAGCCACGTGGTTTTCAGATGAAGATCTTCATGAAGATGCTGGATGGAGTGCAATTGCTCGTCGCGGAGAAGTTCAGAAGGTTATCAGGATATGTTTATATATTTATAGATGATGTTTGGATAAATGTATTAACGAGACAACTTGTACTCATTCAGATGTATTTATTATTATTATTGAAAATTTTAATGTACCCAGTATCAGATTAATACACATGCTAAATATTCTAGATAATTTAGTATGGGTGTTACAATCTCGGTCTGGTGGTTTTGGGCTGCATTCACATGAAGGGGCGCGGCCTTTTAATTCTCACGGCAGTGCTGCTGGGCGGCGATGGCGATCTCCTTCACGACGACGGTTCTCTCTTGCGAGGTGGGCGCGCGAAGGTGGCGAGGCTTTTAGGCATAACAATCACGTGAGGGCGAGGACTGGTGATGGCAAGGATCGTGTTTTTTTCCCACGGATTAAGGGGGAGCGCGACGGTGCAATCGGTTCCTTGGGGCAGCCGTGCGTTATGGATGGTGCTGGCAGGGAGGAGTCTTCTCTTTCTAATTTGAAACGGTACGTTACATTTTATTTTACGAATATTCCGGATGCCGTTTCACATTTTTATTTGAAAAAGGCTTTTGAGGTTTGTGGGATCCTTGAACACGTGTTCTTGGCAAGAAAGCGTAATAAGTATGGTGAAGCCTACGGTTTTGTTCGATTCTCAAATGTTAAAGATGTTGACAAACTCTTGCGCGCGCTGAACGGAATTTATTTTGGACATTTGCGTCTGTGGGCTAAGGTGGCTAGGTTCGATCGGTCTGCTCCGGGGGAGAGGGTGAGGGAGAGTGACGTGAGGATGGGGAGGAAGGGGTTTCGGGTTGGCGAGGGAGATAATGGAACGCAGTTGGAGGCTGTGTCGCGCCGGAATATTGGCGACGGCGAGGGCGAATATTTGTCGAGGAATGGGACGTGTGGAGTCACTCTGGAAGGGGAGGGAGAAAAAATTGTTTGTGCGGAGCTGGTGGCGGACGGTGGTGGAGAGGATGCTTTGGTGAGGGAGGAGGCTGACAACGGGGAGGGTGTGAGGGTCGGGGAGGTGGTGGTGCGGCTCAATGGGAATCAAGGAAGGGGTAATCCCGCTGTTTCGGGGATGCAGGGGGCCACGGAGTGCGTTGCACCCGTTGTTCCGCAGGCTAAGGAGAAGGTTTCGCAAAGAAAGCAATTGGTTCGCATGTATCGATCAGTCGAGGATGATTTGCAATGGGCTAGAAAGGGTATAGTAGCTACTGTGGTGAATGGAGAAGCTATTCCAGTGATCCAAAACAGAGTTGCAGACGCGGGTTTCCAAGAGTTAGAAATTATCCCGTTGGGAGCTGATAAAGTGTTCGTGCATAGCAAGCAAGACTTGGATGTCATGTCTATGATTGAGGCGGCAAGTGACTTTTTTCGGCATATCTTTTCTAATTTTGTGCGCTGGGACAAACAAGTGGTGACCTTTCAGCGGGGAGCTTGGTTGCGTATTTACGGTGTTCCACTCCATGCGTGGAATGAGAAATTTTTTAAGCTTTGCACCATGAACTGCGGTCGCTTCTTGAGATTGGATAGTTGTACACTGGATAAGGAACGATTTGATTACGCACGTGTGCTGATAGCTACCGCTTCTTTGGATGTTGTCAATGTTGTTGATAACCTTTTGATTGACGGTTTATTGGTTGAGGTGAAGATAATGGAAGAGTGGGGCTTTAATATCGGAGAGGATGCTTGCTTGTTTGAAGCAGATAGTGTTTCCGAGGTATCTCAGGCTGACTTGTTTGAGACTCCTGCTGATCCGGATCTTAATAATATTGGTGATGACTTGGTAAAAGAGTTCGTCGATGAGTTGGAGGAGGAGGAGAGGCTTCCAGTGTCTCGGCCGGATGTTATCTCTAAACCTTGTGTTCGTGAGGAACAGGCAGCATGTAAGGATGGGGAGGGCACTGCCTCTCATGTGCCTCCTGCTATTCTTGGTTCGGATACCTCGGCTAATTTATGTGGCGACTCTGGTTCTGTTTCTGCACCTTCTAATCCTTCTGTTCCCAAATAAATGAGATGTAAGCGTACTCTGTCTTGCCCCCCTATCAAGGCCCGTTCTGTTGTATCTGGGCCGTGGAGTATGGAATGGCTGAATGATCATAATCATGGAGACGCGGGGCTGAGTTTTTCATCTAAGAAGAAGTACAAGAAAAAGTTGCAGTCAGAAGTTAAAGTTTTATCTGCCTCCGGTGATGCTAAAAGAAGAAGACACCCGGGCGGGTTTTTGAAACATTCCATCTTGTCTCTCAAGAAAGTCGCCAGATTACCAAGCAAGGATCGCAAGGAGGTGTTGAAAATTTTAAATCAGAAAGTGCGGGAGAGGCGTGCTAAAACTTTAGTTAACTCATCAGCGGTTTTGGACTCTCAAGGTGCAACAACTGATTCTTCTTCTTCAGTTTCTGTCAATAATGACTGGAATAATTGGGTTATCATGCATGGTAATGAGAGGGTGGCGGAGGAGGATATTCGGGGCATAGGTACATCTATCGGTGTTCAATTTTCGGGAGACAAGTCGAATATGTTCAGTGTGCTTTCGGGGACGGGGAGAGGGAAGAGGTTGTTGCCGGTTGGGAAGGAGGGGATGGGACCGGGGGCTGTTGGTGGGAGCAGTTAGGGCGCTGAGGCCGTTGGTGTAGGGTGTGCGGGTGGGGGATGCGGATTATTTCTTGGAATGTACGGGGGTTGGGAGGGTTGGAGAAGAGGAAGGAGATTCGGAAGTTGGTGGGTGAGAAGTGTCCTTTCATTTTGTGTTTGCAGGAAACTAAGTTGCTGGCTTGTGACAATTTTTTATGTGACTCTTTGTGGGGTTCTGCGCCCTATGAGTTCTCCTTTCGACCCTCTGTGGGGGCATCTGGGGGCTTATTGACTTTATGGGATTCTTCGGAGGTGGAGGTGTGGACTTCTGTGAGTTTTGATCATGTATTAATGATACATGGTAGGTTTATTCAATCGAACAAGCTTTTTTACTTATTCAATGTTTATGCCCCTTGCGAGGCGGGTCCGAAGCAATTATTGTGGGATTCCTTGTCTGTTAGGCTGCAGTCTGTGGTGGGGGAGAAGGTGTGTGTCTGCGGGGATTTCAATGTGGTTAGGCGTCCTGAGGAGAGGCGGTCGGCCAGATCTTATTCCCGCTCGATGGATCATGGTCCGTTTAACCAGTTTATTGAATCCAATGCTTTGGTGGATTTACCTCTGTGTGGCCGTAACTATACTTGGTATAAAGGGGATGGTCTTTCTATGAGTCGGTTGGACAGGTTTCTTTTTTCGGAAGATTGGTGTCTGGTATGGCCGAATTGTGTGCAGGTGGCTTCTTTGCGGGGTCTGTCTGATCATTGTCCTCTTCTGTTGTCTGTGGACGAGGAAAATTGGGGCCCTCGACCGTGTCGTATGCTGAAGTGTTGGCGGGACTTGCCTGGGTATAGTCAGTTTGTCTCTACTAAATGGAAATCTTTTCAGTTCGATGGTTGGGGTGGCTATGTCTTGAAAGAGAAATTTAAATTAATGAGAGGGGCTCTAAAGGAGTGGCATGCAACTCACACTCGGAATTTATCTGGGAAGATTGATGATCTTAAACTTCGTCGTTCAGCTCTCGAAAGTAAAGGAGAAGATGACGTCTTGTCCGAATCCGAGTTGGTGGAGTATCATAATATTGGGGTGGACATTTATTCTTTGTCGCGGATGAATACTAGTATCTGCTGGCAGCAGTCTCGATCAAAGTGGCTCAGAGAGGGGGATGCTAATACCAAATATTTTCATACAGTCTTGGCAGCAAAACGTCGTAGGAATGCGATTTCAACACTTTTGGTAGAGGGGGTGGTAGTTGAGGGTGTTCAACCTATTCGTCAGGCTGTGTTCTCTCACTTTCAGTCTCATTTTCGGGCGCAGCGTGTGGAGAGGCCGGGGTTGGGGAATCTTCAGTTTCGAAGGTTGTCTGTTACCGATGGGGGTGTTTTGATTAAACCTTTTTCCATGGAGGAAGTTAAGCAGGCGGTGTGGGATTGTGACAGTTTCAAAAGCCCCGGGCCTGATGGTATTAATTTTGGTTTCATCAAGGATTTTTGGGGGGATTTGAAGGATGACATTATGCGTTTTATTTCAGAGTTTCATCGGAATGGCAGATTAACAAAAGGTATCAACAATACTTTCATTGCTCTTATCCCAAAGGTGGACAATCCTCATCGGTTGAATGATTTTCGGCCTATCTCTCTTGTGGGGTGCTTATACAAGATTCTTGCTAAAATTTTGTCAAATAGATTGAGATTGGTTATTGGCAGTGTTGTCTCTGAGGCTCAGTCAGCGTTTGTTAAGGATAGACAGATTCTTGATGGTATCCTGATAGCTAATGAGGTGGTGGATGAAGCCCGCAGGTGTAACAAAGAACTGTTGCTATTTAAAGTTGATTTTGAAAAGGCCTATGATTCTGTCGATTGGGGTTACCTAGACATGGTAATGGAAAAAATGTCTTTTCCTGTGTTATGGAGGAAGTGGATGAAAGCTTGTGTTTGTACTGCTACGGCGTCTGTGTTAGTTAATGGTAGTCCTACGGAGGAATTTCCTCTTGAACGGGGTTTACGTCAGGGTGATCCGTTGTCTCCGTTTCTTTTTCTGCTGGCGGCTGAGGGGTTGAATGTTCTTATGAAAGCTATGGTTGATTCTAGCATATTCACGGGGTACACTATTGGTTCGGGTAATCCTACTTTAGTCTCTCATCTTCAATTTGCTGATGATACCCTTCTTTTGGGGGTTAAGAGTTGGGCGAATGTGCGAGCCCTTCGGGCGGTTCTGGTTCTTTTTGAATTGATGTCGGGCCTGAAGGTGAATTTTCACAAGAGTATGTTGGTTGGGGTCAATGTTTCTGCATCTTGGCTGCAGGCCGCTGCTATGGCTTTAAATTGTCGCGTTGGTAAAATTCCTTTTGTGTATTTGGGCTTGCCTATAGGCGGTGATCCACGTCGTTTGTTGTTTTGGGAGCCTGTGTTGACTCGTCTCCGTGATCGTTTGTCTGGGTGGCGTAGTAGATTCCTTTCTTTTGGCGGTCGCTTGGTACTCCTCAAGTCTGTCTTGTCCTCTCTGCCTGTCTATGCTCTTTCCTTCTTCAAAGCTCCATCAGGTATTATCTCTTCTATTGAATCTTTATTGTTAAATTTTTTTTGGGGGGGGGAGTGAGGGACCTAGGAAATTATCTTGGATTGCTTGGTGTAATATTTGTAAAAGTAAGGAGGATGGCGGTTTGGGGGTGAGGCGGATGAGGGAGTTTAATACTGCTTTGTTAGGTAAGTGGTGTTGGAGGCTTTTGGTGGATAGAGGGGGTTTGTGGTACAGGGTGTTGGTAGCTAGGTATGGTGAGGTGAATGGGAGGTTGGAGGTGGGGGGCCGGAGTGCTTCTTCTTGGTGGCGGGAGGTTGTCAAAATCCGTGACGGGGCTGGAGGGGTGGACGGTGGGTGGTTTGCAGGGTGTGTCGATAGATCTGTTGGGTGTGGTTCTATGTCGTTTTTTTGGACCGACCCGTGGCTTGGTGGGGTTCCGTTATGTGAGAGGTTTGGCCGTCTTTTTGACTTAGCTATTAACAAGTCGATATCGGTGGAAGATATGTGTGACCTAGGGTGGGGGGTAGCAGGGGAGGCTTGGCGGTGGCGTAGGCGGTTGTGGGCGTGGGAGGAGGAGCAGTTAGCAGAGCTTAGGGTTTTATTGCTTGACATTTCTTTGCATCCTAATGTTCCTGATCAGTGGAGGTGGAAGCTTGACTCTGGTGGGGGGTATTCCGTTCGTGGTGTGTACCAGATGCTCTCTAAACAGGAGTCTATTCCGGTTGACGATGTTTTGGATCTTACTTGGCACAAACAGGTACCCTTGAAGGTGTCTATCTTGGCTTGGCGGTTGGTTCAAAATCGCTTGCCATCTAAAGATAATCTGTTGGCTCGTGGTATAATTTCTTTTGAAGATCAATCTTGCGTGACTGGGTGTGGGGGCAACGAATCAGCTGAGCATTTATTTCTTCATTGTTCGTGTTTTGGCCCTTTATGGAGTCTGGTTCGGGGCTGGATTGGTGTTTCCTCGGTCGATCCGCTCAATGTTAAGGATCATTTTATTCAGTTTGTTTATTTAGCCGGTGGTTTGCGATCTAGTCGTTCTTTTTTGCAGCTCCTGTGGCTTTGTACCGTGTGGGTCATTTGGACGGAAAGAAACAACCGACTTTTCAACAATCAGGAGAGTACCATCTACCAACTATTAGATAAAGTAAAGGTTCATACTTTTTGGTGGGTGAAAACTTGTAATATTAATGTTCGTAATAATTCTCATTGTTGGTGGTCGAGCCCCTTTGTTTGTATGGGCATCGGCTAACCGCCTCTTGGTTACTGAGGTGAACTGTGTATTTGACTTTTGGTGGAGCTCTGGGTTGGCACACCTTGTGCTAATTTAGAGACTCCTCATCTATTAATATATATCCCATTTTTGCTTGTTCAAAAAAAAAATGTTTTTTTCAAAAGATAATCAAAATAGCTAATTCTTTTTTAGCATAAAGATCATTCTTTAACAAAATGGTTTTTAAAATAAGCTTACAAACATAACTAAAACATATTTTTTTAAAGATATTAAAAAACATGGCCCTTTTATTGTTCTGGAGGAATATCCCAATGAATTGAGACATTGAAAGGTTATTATGAAAGAGATTCATAGTGTTGGACTAAGAGCCGGAGCCTAACGAGTTTAATTAATTAATATATTGGGCTAAGAACAACACATAAGTGAATTGAATATCATATCTTCATTTAAAATCTTAAGACATTGAATTTATGAATTCTCTAACTTACATCCAATGTGGGACTTTAAATCACATTTGACATATCACAACATCTCTCCCTTAAGTGTAAGATTTTTTGTGTCCGTTATCTAATACCATGAATCTCTCCACTTCCCCATCAAGTCGAACTAGGACTATAATACCATTGTTGCATCATGAGGGGAAGCCTCAATGAGTTGGATCATCATATTGAGATCAGAGCAACTGTACAAGTGAGATTGGACATCACGTCTTCACTCAAAACCTCAAAACATCAAGTTTATGGATCATCTCATTTATATGTTGTTCAACCTCAACTCTTTTATTCAATGTGAGATTTTAACTCACACTTGATATATCACAACACATAGTTCATCAATAACAATAAAGAAAGATACTCGTAGTTTGATTCATATTGCTAACAAATCCTCTCTACCTTAACAATAACCAATTATCTTTAACATCTTTAACACCACATATATGATATGAAACTAAAATCTATTTTGACCTTTTCTTCTCTTATTAGAGAAAACCATGCACTCGTAGATACCTTAAGGCTATGTTTGGTAAGTCCAAACCGCTAGTTATAATACCAAATACTTTATAGCGTATAAGTTCTTATGATCATCATAGAATTGTTTGATAATGATTTTTTTGTCATGAGTTTATAGCATTTTTTCATGACCTTATAGTGTTGTTTTGAGATGGCTACTTCAAGTTGAATTTGAACTTATGGTTTACGGCGTATCCCATTTTCTACCACTTTTATATACTTGTTATCATTTGAAATTTATTAGTTAATTCAACCGATAATTTTATTAAATAGTACAAATTTAATTAGCTAGTTTATCTATTTCTATCACTATCCACTATAAATTCATGCGTTATCAAAATACAATTACCTTTTTAGTCTTTTACCAAATAGAGCATCAGTGGGTTCATGAACTTTGTGAATGATTTTTCAGATCATAAATTGAAAAGTCACTATGGAAAGGACCATCTCATTAAAATATTGTTTAGTCCAAATAAAAATCTTATTAATATTATTGTTGTCAACTCAAGTATTTATGCACAGGTTCAATTTAATTTACATCTCCAACACATACACACACATCCCACATGATATGAAAGCAACATCACTGTTATGAATTTTGAGGAGGGTTATAATTAGAGCAAGGCCTTTTCATCATGTGGCAAGATAGTTTTGGATTTGAGCCCTTTTCACAGGTACATCACCCCATTAACAGTATGAATTGTGTGTGTGTGGGACTAGAGAAGTTAGAAAGTCTGGGAAAATTAGGACCACTATCGCAAAAGGGGGACCATAATTTTTGTGAATTGTGGCTAAGTTCAACTTTTGTAAAAAAGTGTATCACATTGGTGTTGGTCTCAATCACTAACAAAGGGTTGGAAAGACAAAGTATAATTGGTAAGGGCATCATGGTTGTTTGTGAACTCCAACAATTGTGCACATGCATATTCATGGATTTTGATCAGTTACTTAGCCTATAGTTGGTTTTGTATGTCCCCATAATTAGCTAGATCATTTTAATTTTGTTACTTATTTATATAGTTTATTTTGTATGGAATTTTATAACTTGAAGAGATATCAACCTCATCAAAAAAGGGTGAAAGCAGCCTATAGATCGATTAATGAGGTAATAGTCAATTTAGTCTCTGAATGTGTAACCAGTAGTCACAATAGTCCTTCAATGTATCAAAATTTTAAAATAGTCCCTGATTGTGCAATTCGTTAGTCAAAATAGTCGCTGACATTAAAATGTTTCGTTGATATTGTCATATCAGTCCTTCAATATACTTACTTATTGTCGTATCAGTCCTATAAGTACTTACTATCAATTCGATCTTTATATGAAAAGAGTTATTGTGAATATTGACGAATTATTTTAGTGTTGATAGCTATTTTGACTAAAAGAGCACACAATCAAGGATTGCTTTAAAATTTTGATAATTAAAAAACGACTGTGACAACTCGTTACTTATTCAAAATCAAACTAACTATTACTTTCTTCATCAATTGAGTAAAATAATACAAAAGGGATGCAGTCCTTACAAACTTCTAGTGTGGTTGACAATGCGGCTGAGGGAGGGGGACATTATATGCTATGACACCCACATTTTTTATTTTTATTTTATATTTTATATTTAAACCCCCCCTCTTTTTCAATTTATGTTTATGTTTTTCTTTTCAGATATATTTTAATATTTTACCGATAGTAAAGGAAAAGAAATACAAAATTAATTTTTTTAAGGAAAAATTAATTTTTTTAATAAGACAAAATTTATTAAACATCTATTTTATTCAAACACAAGACATGCACAAAAAAAACCAAAAAGTGCATAACTAATTATATTGAACCCTTATATAAGAAAACAATCTTCTCCTCCAAAGGTGTAGTTAAACTTTTTAGACTTATTTATACTTTTAGTCCCTGTAAATATGATTTATTTGAAGTTTGATTCCTATATTTACTAATTATTTTAAACAACCAGTGTAAAATTTGGTCCCTGAGCCCCTTTAATCACTGACACGTCATTGATTTGTTGACGTGGCAAGGCTTAATAGGAGAGAAACATGCTGACTCAGTAAAAAGAGGGACGTAAAGACGAAAATACCCCAGGCTTTCAGACAATCGAGAAATTGCCAACATGTCCCCTCTTTTTCTTCCTCACATAATCCTTCATCATCCTATTCACTACTGAATCCTACAATCTTCTTCTTCATTCACTCTCTTGATTCAGTTTTCAAAATTGCAAACTCACGAAATCTCTAAACATTAGTGAGTTCTCTTGACCATCATTAGGAACAACAAAAGAAACAGCTCTGGCGAAATGAACAATAACCGATGACGGGTTGATTTTCTTTCCTTATAAAATTGTTATAGTTTCACCCAACAACAAACTTTTCTAGTTTCGTGATTATACACGATATTTGGCTATTTGATGTATTAATATCAGATTTGGATCCTCTCATGTCATTTCTCTCATGTTGTTGGTCAATCAACCATTAGATTAAAAAAATGATAGATGATTGGACAAAAAGGACAAGAGAGGATCCAATTCCATTAATATCGCTTCTTTTTTTAGAGAGGAATATAACTTTTTATTTTAATGAATGTACTAATGTATCACATAAAATATTGTACCAAAAAAAAATGGTTTTTATGTGACACAACATGTTTTATACACATAATGAAATTATTTGAATAATTCAATGTATTGTTTTAATTTCATTTGGAGCAACAATGTCAACAATAACAGGAAAACGTGAAGGAACTTTATAGCATGCTAGCGAAAAGACGGATATTAACGTGTCCGTCTATCTTCTTTTTTACCATCTTTAATTGTATATTTTTTAACACTGCCCTTGATTGTATAGATACATATTTTAGCAAATACAATGATCAAATATTTTGGCAAATAAGATCAAAATAAATAGCTTTCATAGTGTTAAATATCATTGCGGTTTCTTATTTTAATTGTATTTAACTATTATTTAATTAATAATTTAAATAATATTATAAAAGGATAAACAGTTAAATGAAAGGTAAAAATGGAGGAAAAATTATACACCCTCTTTATAAATAGGTATAAATTCAATCTTATAATAAAATAAAAAACTGGCATTTTATTTTTATTTCTCACATTCTAAGGCATTTTTAACATGAAAATAACAAAGCTATAAATTCCATTCAAAAACAAATAAAGCTACAAAATACTACTTCATGGTGGTGGTGCATTGAATTAGATTCTACCACCAAAACAAGTAGAGTATTAATCTCTTATGAAATAATTCTTCCTAGAATGTGCACATCTGATTACCTAGTTGAACAAGCAAACTCAAAGTCAAAATTCTTTCAATAATAATTCTAAAAAAGGATTTTATTCTTTTATTTAATTTTTTTTTATCTATAAATCTTATGAGCACGAGCAAATTAAAAGTGAAAACAGAAGCATGGCCTTATTGTTCTTTTGTCACCGCCAGCCAATCAGGAAAAAGCGATTCCGACATTTTTAGCAGTGCCATTATCCTTCACAGGAAAAAATGCCCTTCAAAAACCACACTTTAAGAAAAGCAACACTTCATGGTCATACTAGAAAGAACAGTCATCATTTTTAAACTCATTTATTTATTTTTCATTAAAATAATAACTAATTTATCTTTAATTTAATGTTCAAAATATCATTCTCTTCAATCTAGTTATTATCAAAATATCATTGAAACTATGAGAGTTGATCATTTTAGTTACCAAACTTATGAAATAATCGAACAACATCAATCAATTTAGTTTCTCTATCAAAATATTGACTTGAATAGTCTCTTTCTACATCATGATAAACATAAAATCTTTAAAATTGTGTTAAATTTTAAAACCTAAAAAACAAACAAACTAAATTGACTCATATTATTCAACTTAGAGAGCAGGTCTTAACATGTCAAAAAGGTTGGTCGAACTGGAGCACCATTCCATTGAAATTGATAATGTGAGATGATATATGTCAGTGTTATGACGCTCAAATTAGGATAAGAGAGCAAAATGCATAAAGTTTTGAATATAATAGAGAGGATACCTTGCATTGTTGTTGGATGAAGATATTTATATAGTGTTGGGGTGGAGCTGCAAGTGAGTAATGGAGAGGTCGTTACACACAACACTCATCAATGTCCAAGTCGTGAAGTCGTTATGTCGGTTGGACAATATTAACCTGTTGAGGCTTTATAGATTGACAGAATCCAATGCCGAGTGGATTAATTCTTTGGATTGGGTTTATTTTCGAGATGAAAAATTGAGCTTTGAGCAAGTCCAAAACAACAAATAAATTGTTGTTTTAAAAATTTGAGAGATAAATTGACCATAATTTCAATGATTAAAATGCCCATTTACTCTATGTAAAATGACATACCAATTTTATTTTATTCTTTTGATATTGTTTAAACATCGAGATAAAGAGAAAGCAATATTTTAAAGAAAATATCAAAGACTTATTCTTAAACAATCAAATCCCTTCGTTCCTTTATCTTCTTGTAGTAATGAAAAAGTTTTTTAATCTTGTTTTTCATATGTTTATAAACGATTGGACCATCAATTTAGTCATTAAACTATCACATTCACTTTAATGTAGTCTATAAACTAAATAAATATTATAAATAATTCTAAAATATATAAAATTTATCATCTTAGTCTCCGTTATTCAAATGTTAGATATTAAATTGACAAATTTTGTTGTATTTCATAGATAAGTTGACAGATTTTATATAGTTTAAAAACTATTTAATATATTTATATGGAGATTAAATTGAAGAAATTATGCTAGTTTATAGAGTAATTGATGATTTATTCGTTTTTAAGCTAGATCATTTGCAAATATGTTATTTTTAATTTTCTTTCAATATGTATATGAACTACTACTACTATTTTAGTAAAATAGTGGATTTTGTCATAAAAAGGGAAAGAAATGTGATATTTTACTAAATACAGAGGTTGATATTAAGGTATCTTTATAAAACATTTAATTAAAGACTTCACTTTTTTGTCAAATAATTTCAAAAACTTTACTAATTTAGTTGAGAATCACAGCGGCAAAAATGAAAATGTCTTCAAGATTAATGGAGTAGTAATTTTCCCACCGATTTCACTTTTCTATTAGTAGTAATTTTCATTTTTATCTTCTTTTTATTTATTTTTATTTTTTTCAGCGCACACACTTCACAGCCATGGTCACACAGAAACGTTATTTTCTTTCTTTTTTATTTATTTTTTTATATAAATGTTCATCAGGACGGGAGTTTGAAAAACCTACACCAAACAAAAACAAAAAGTGAGATATACATCATACTTTTACTTGAAAAGTTAAACAACGTATTTATAGACCCATTAGTTATAAAATATTTGACCTTCACTTTTTAATTGATACACGATTTCAAACTTACATTTGCTACAAACATAAAATACTTATTACTTAATTTAAAATGACATACACTGCATAGTTTAAACACTCAAACAAAGAGAGAGTAATATTTCAAAGAAACTATTGAATAATTATTGTTAAAAAATAATCTCAAATCCCTTCATTCCTTTTTCTTGTAATAACAGATTTTTCTAGTCCTGTTTCTGATATGTTTACAAACCAGATCATTTGCAATCGTTATTTTAAAAATTCTCCTAATATGAACTTCAAAAAATGTAAATGAACTCTAACTATTTTAGTAAAAAAGTAGATTCTGTCAAAAAAAAGAAAGAAATGTGATATTTTACTAAAAATAGTAATGGTCTATGTCTGGACTCTTTTTCAAGGTGGATATAAGTGAACCTATTTTAAAATAAGATAATTATCTTTAATAAAACATTTAGTTAAAGACTTCACTAATTAAAAGAAACTTAACCAATTTAGTTGAGACTCAGTGGCAAAAATGGAAAATATATTCAAAATTAAGGACAATTTTCCCACCAATTTCACTTTTCCTTTTTAATTTCCATTTTTATCTTCTTTCAGTTTTTTTTTTCTTCAGTAACAGAGAAACACAGTATTTTCTTTCTTTCTTTTTTACATTCATTTTTTTATTATATAATAATTATTCTACCTCACTTTCTCTCTCTAAACCTCACTTTCTCTCTCTTCTGCAACTGAATTTTCACAGATCATAGTTCCCAATTAGATTCTTTCATTCCGTTTTTCCCGCACTTTCCCACCTCGATTTTCTCCCCCGCCGCACTTTCCGGACTTCTCCGACCTTTCAACCACCGGAATCCGTTCATTCTCCGATCGCTTCATTCCTCCGCAACCTACTACCTCCATCCGCCGCTAATCGGTGCCGGAAGTGCAACGAAGACTCGTTGTTGCACGCTAGAGTCGTTGTTTCAGTGCTACGTGAAGTTCGGAAGCAGTGTTATGGTTGCGGCGAGTTCACGAATGGTGGATTTTAGCGGCGGTGAAGGCTTTGAGCTGTTGGAGCGCGCCAATTTGTGAATATTCTGAAGTTGAATTGATGAATGGAAGGGTTCGGGTATGAAAATGCAGTGAATAATTATGCATTTGATTAGTGTTTAATTTTGAAATAAATTGTTTCTGATTAGTGTTTTTGTTCTTGGTGAATAGAATGAATTCGGATCTTAGCAGAACTGGTGCTGTTGAAAGAGACATTGAGCAGGTATATATATATATACAGGCACAACTTATTTGCAGCTTATAGCACAAGTGCTTATCATGATAAGCGCTTATGTATAAGCTATTTCTATTGTTAAAGATGAAATAAAGTTAAATTGTTTTCGTAAAAGCTATAATCTGTTTTCATAAGCTATCTTGGAAAACTTATGAAAATAAGCTAAAAATAGCTTATGAACAATGTCATAAGCTGTTTTCATAAGTTCTCCCAAAAAGTCTCATAAAACTTATACCCTAGGTAAACTCAAATAAGTCAATCCAAACTGATTCATAGTTTGCTTTGAACATTTATTTGGATTTATTTTTAATTTTTTAATTTTTTTTGCTTTTGTTGATAGAGTAGGTGATTCAGTTTGCACCAATCGAAACCATAAATTTTATACACAATAGAATTATATATATAATTCTTAATTCTTATTAATATATATTTTTTATTTTATTTTTAATTGTGGATTTTGTGTATTGTGTAGTGTACAATGTTAGTGATGTTTTTTATTTTCTGTTAATTGTGATAATGGTTGTGCGCAATTCAGTTTTTGATACAAGTTTGGGACGAGGGAATAGGTGATTGGCTTAGTTTTGCTTGGAGTGCAAAATTTCTGGCATGTTAGTTGAAGTCTAGTTGCAGAAGTTTGATTCATTAATTTTCTTTGACTGCCAGTGATGCGTATGTGTCGTTGGCTCAAGCCAGTTTAGACATAACTCGGTTTTATGAATGGCAGTGAAAAATCCCCAGTTATGCGCCATCACTAGGAATTTTTCTTTTTAACTATAATTTACTTAAGGAGTGTTGATGTAAATTTTAGGTATGTGTTAGGATTTGTAGTGCTTTTTAAATATTTGACTGCACCATCAGCTTCAGCAAGTTTAGACAGAACTTGGTGTTATGAATGGCAGTGAAAATACTCGATTATTAGCCTTCACTAGGATTTTTTTTAATTATAATTTACTTAATGGCTTTTTTGGCATAAACATTAGGTATGTGTTGGGAGTTCTAGTGCTTTTCAAAGTTTTGGCTGCTAATTTTAGTATATGGGTATTACCCCCGCCCCCCCTCATATTTATGTTTCACTGGAGGATGAGCCTTGTTGCAACGGTAAAGTTGCAATTTAGTGACCTAGAGGTCACGGGTTCAAATCCTGGAAACATTGTCTTGCTTGTAGGTGTAAGGTTGCATACATCTACCCTTCCTAGATCCCACCAGGTGGGAACCTGTGCTCTGGGCCGCCCTTTTAATCGATGTCTCACTAATATGATCATTTGTGGATTATTATATGCTCTGTCTTTTCTACTCGCCCTTGTACACATGTGAAGAAAATCATTAATTACACTCCTTTCCATGGCAAAATAATATTTTTTGAATAAAATACTTTTATTGAACTAGGATTTAGGTAGGTCAAATTAATACAGGGTAGATTGAGATGCCGTTAAATAAGCATATTATTGAAAAAAAATGTAACTGGTTCTAAATTGACAAATAATCCAAGACAAGCTAATATTCTAAGAGCAACGATTAAAGTGATGCAAAGGAAGTATTTGGCTATTTTTTTTCTTTACAGACAGAAATACAGGGTGAATGCAGTGTACTGTAACGAAAATATTTACTAATTACTTATAGATAAAAGTGTTAGATATAGGATACTCTTGGCTCTCATCAGTCAAATGTTATCCATGTGCTATGCTTATTCATTGTTTCCTCTCTGTTATAAATCTTATGCTTACCGAAATCCTTTGTTGATCTTGATGACAGGCCATTACTGCATTGAAAAAAGGGGCTTGCTTGCTCAAGTATGGAAGAAGGGGAAAGCCCAAATTTTGCCCCTTTCGGCTTTCCAATGTGAGAGTTGCACTCCTTTTTGCTATATTAAAACGAATCTTTGTTAAAGTGTGTCTCATTTTTGTTTTTCTTAAAGAATTGTATAATGTATTTGACAATAGTAACTTGGTCCTTGTATATATTTTTAAAAGTTAAAACCAAGCTTAGAGTCTTGGACTCTTGGTCTTTCTACTTTTTATTTTGCATTTATTTATTCTATAAATAATGGTGAAAATATTTCTTCAAAAAGCAGTAGGGAGAGATATAGCGTGGGTCCTCAAAGCTGAAAGTCAAACAGTGTAAATAATTTGTGGTAGAGAGGAGTGAAATGCAAAGTATTCATCCAACAGATTTAACAGTGAAAAATACTACATCTGTCCCTTTGCCCCTCCCTTTTTTTCTTTTTTCTTTTTTTCACATATATTACGAACAGTAAGCAATGTATTTTATGTATGAATATCACTAGATGTACAAATGGATCTAACTCTAGCTTTTCATCTCCCAAGATGAATTAATAGTATTAATAAGGGGTATACAACAATAACAACCAAGCCTTATCCTACTAATTGGGGTCCTGGGTTCAAACCCAAATGAAGGAGAAAAACTAATCTAACAACTAGTTACTAACATTTGCCATTAAAAGAAAAGGAGTATACTTGGAAAAAATTATAGATGTATCTAGAAATTTGAAAGGGACTTATAATTAAGGAGGATACAAGAAAATATTACAGGAAGATCTATCTTTTGAGCTAACTGTTGTGCCTAACTACTATCAGTGTATTTGGTCTCCTTAAGAAACCCATTTGACCAATATTAAAACATGGAAAGATTTCCCTCCAATTATTTTTGCCAAATCTTGTTGTTGCTATCACTATAATCCACATAACTAGAATGTAAATTTGAAGGATAGCAAGAAGTTATTTGTTGACCCTCACACCATATATCTAATTCTATATTTGGTGATTATGCATGCAACCAATAGAATCATCTTCAAGCCATTTTATGGTATGAAAGTCACATGATTATTTCGTTATTGTTATTGCCATAAAAGTGCCCGTGGCTTATTTTCTAAATTTTTCATTAATTATTTGTTTTTACTACACTGAAGTTTGTTTTTAGATATTTTCCAGTTGCTAAAAATTTAAAGTATTTGATTTTACTATTCTTCTTTTCAGGATGAATCTATTTTGATATGGTTCTCAGGGAAAGAAGAGAAGCACCTTAAACTGAGTCATGTCTCTAGAATTATATCTGGACAACGCACGGTAGGTTTTTAAATTGTTAGAAGTCATGACTGTTTGCTTCTCCACATTTAGCCAACAGTGTCATGTCCTGCTTAGACAATTAGTTGATATTAGATAGTAGTGTTCTACTTGATATTAATATGATTAATACAATTTGTATTGCTTGTTTCTGCATGCAATCTTGTGAGCTCTATTTGCTTGCAGTCAAAGCATATAAATGTGATATCATTTTTATCATCCATCTACTAGTAAAAGGCTTTGCCTTTTGCTGTATTATGAATATTTTCCAATATAATACTTGTTTATGGCAGCTATTGGCTTGTCTTTTACTTTAGAAATGTGCCGATGCTTTGTATTGCTTCAGTGTCGTATTCTGAAAACTTAATGTAAAAAGACATTACTCATGTGCATGGGTGTGTTAAATAAATATAAATATTTTCATAGTTCCTTATTGACACATTTTCAAGTGTTAATGCTCTCTGTCATGATTGATAATACAAGGCTCCTGCTTTTTTCAGCCTATCTTTCAAAGATATCCACGACCTGAGAAGGAATACCAGTCATTTTCTCTTATCTACAATGATAGGTCACTGGACTTGGTACGAATTTCTTTGTTTCTCCCCCCTTTGGGTTTTTAGCTGCGGTTGGCCTACTGCTTTGCTTGTACATATGTTATTGATATCGTGAACAGTTTCAATGTAGTTTGTTGATAAAAGCTTAACACAATCTAGTGATCTGATTCTTATTTGCTAGATATGCAAGGATAAAGATGAAGCTGAGGTTTGGTTCAGTGGTTTGAAAGCATTAATTTCACGTGGCCATCACCGGAAGTGGAGAACAGAGTCAAGAAGTGATGGTATTCCATCTGAAGCTAATAGTCCTCGAACATACACAAGAAGAAGTTCCCCCTTACATTCTCCATTTGGTAGTAATGAGAGTTTGCAAAAGGTATTAACATATTATCTACATCCCTTATATTTTCTTCCCATATTACTCCTTCACTATTGAAGATGTTTGGTAAGAGAATGTTTTTTTTGTTCTATTCAGGATAGTGGGGATCACCTTCGCCTTCACAGCCCATATGAGAGCCCCCCTAAAAATGGTTTGGATAAAGCATTAGATGTGGTCTTGTATGCCGTTCCTCAAAAAAGTTTCTTCCCTCTGGATTCTGCCAGTGCTTCTGTCCACTCTATATCATCCGGAGGATCAGATAGTATGCATGGTCACATGAAGACAATGGGTATGGATGCTTTTAGAGTTAGTCTATCAAGTGCTGTCAGCTCATCTAGCCAAGGTTCTGGTCATGATGATGGTGATGCTTTAGGGGATGTTTTCATTTGGGGGGAAGGCACGGGTGATGGTGTTGTTGGTGGTGGTAATCATAGAGTTGGGAGTGATTTGGGTGTAAAAATTGATTCTTTATTCCCAAAAGCCTTAGAATCTGCGGTAGTTCTCGATGTGCAGAATATTGCTTGTGGTGGACGACATGCGGCCTTAGTGACCAAACAAGGTGAAATTTTCTCTTGGGGAGAGGAATCGGGAGGCAGGCTTGGGCATGGTGTAGACTCTGATGTTCTGCATCCAAAGCTTATAGACACTCTAAGTAATACAAACATTGAGCTTGTAGCTTGTGGGGAGTATCATACATGTGCTGTGACACTTTCAGGTGATCTTTATACATGGGGTAATGGTGCATACAATTATGGTCTTCTGGGGCATGGAAATCAAGTGAGCCACTGGGTCCCAAAAAGAGTAAATGGCCCCTTGGAAGGCATACACGTTTCATATATTTCATGTGGACCATGGCATACTGCTGTTGTAACATCTGCTGGGCAATTATTCACTTTTGGTGACGGCACATTTGGTGCTTTGGGTCATGGAGACCGAAAAAGTGTCTCATTACCGAGGGAAGTAGAGTCCCTCAAAGGTCTTCGTACTATGCGGGCTTCTTGTGGTGTTTGGCACACTGCTGCTGTTGTGGAAGTCATGGTTGGGAATTCAAGTTCCAGCAACTGCTCCTCAGGGAAGCTGTTTACTTGGGGTGATGGAGACAAAGGTCGACTTGGGCATGGCGATAAGGAAGCAAAACTTGTTCCAACCTGTGTTGCCCTTGTTGAACATAACTTTTGTCAAGTTGCTTGTGGACACAGTCTCACGGTTGCACTTACCACGTCAGGCCACGTTTATGCGATGGGAAGTCCTGTCTACGGCCAGTTAGGAAATCCTCAAGCTGACGGGAAGCTACCCACCCGTGTGGAAGGAAAACTGTCGAAGAGTTTTGTGGAGGAGATAGCTTGTGGTGCATATCATGTTGCAGTTCTAACTTTAAGGAATGAAGTTTACACCTGGGGGAAAGGTGCAAATGGACGTTTAGGCCATGGGGATACAGATGATAGAAATAATCCAACAATGGTAGATGCTCTGAAAGACAAACATGTAAAAAGTATTGCTTGTGGAACTAATTTCACTGCAGCTATCTGTTTACATAAGTGGGTATCTGGTGTTGATCAGTCTATGTGTTCAGGATGTCGTCTGCCATTTAATTTCAAAAGAAAACGTCACAATTGTTATAATTGTGGACTTGTTTTTTGCCATTCATGTAGCAGTAAGAAGTCTCTTAAGGCTTCAATGGCTCCAAACCCCAACAAACCTTATCGCGTATGTGATGGTTGTTTTAATAAACTAAGGAAAACTTTAGAAACTGATTCTTCATCTCATTCTTCCGTTAGCAGAAGAGGAAGTATTAATCAGGGGTCTCTTGAGTTGATTGATAAGGATGATAAATTGGATACTAGATCTCGTAATCAACTTGCCAGATTTTCTTCAATGGAATCCTTCAAACAAGTGGAAAGCAGATCTTCAAAGAAAAACAAGAAATTGGAGTTCAACAGTAGCCGTGTCTCTCCTGTTCCAAATGGAGGTTCACAATGGGGAGCACTGAATATTTCTAAATCCTTTAATCCTGTTTTTGGATCGTCAAAGAAATTTTTCTCGGCTTCTGTTCCTGGATCTAGAATTGTTTCCCGGGCAACATCCCCAATATCTAGACGGCCTAGCCCACCTCGTTCAACTACTCCAACCCCAACGCTAGGAGGTCTTACAACCCCAAAAATTGTTGTGGATGATGCTAAGAAGACTAATGATAGCCTCAGTCAGGAGGTTATTAAATTAAGATCACAGGTATCTTGTTTTATGCATTCAGTAACAGTATCCCCTTTCTTGCTATAAATGTTTAAATTGAAGTTTACGAAAATGGATGTATAACTGGCTCCCTATTTTATATGACATAAACTTATGTCAATTGTGTCTGGTAAAATGACCCAGACAACATGTAGAAACAAGGACAAGAAGGGAATTATAGGCTAATTCATACTATCATGTGTGGGTGTTGGTAGCATGATGCATGTTAATTCCAAGCAGCTAATAATTCACTAATTCACTTGTAACTTGTTGGATTGTTTGGTAATACCAAAGAGCTTAATTGCAATTTAAAATTCAGGTCAATGTTTAATTGCAATGCACATGTTAGAGATGTATTTCCATCTAAATTTTAATTTACTAATTACGATGCAGCCAAGGATGTAAATTCACTGGGTTGTCTATTTGTCGTGGGCCTGATAATTATTTTTCCCTTTATAGGTGGAAAGCCTGACTCGGAAGGCCCAACTTCAAGAAATTGAGTTGGAAAGAACTTCTAAACAACTAAAAGATGCAATAGCAATTGCCGGGGAAGAAACTGCAAAATGTAAAGCAGCAAAGGAAGTGATCAAGTCACTTACTGCCCAGGTAGAAACTTTAATCCCTTAAACCACTCTAACAATTAGACTGCTATTGCAGCCAAACACACTCATGAAGTAAACAGAAAGGAGAGCAAAAACTTTTCATATGTATTTAAGCCTGACTCGGTGGGAACGGGGAACCTTGTCTTTTTCTTGTTGTAAATCAGCTATTATCTCAAGGAAAACATAAATTGTCAAAAGCAATATGTATTTAAGTCGTAAGATTCACTGAGCTACTAATGACACCAAAATTAGATTGTGAAATCATGAGAATAACAGACAATACAGTCGGGCCCAATATTAAGCCAAAATAACGGAACTTCTAATTTTCAAGCTTATGTCTTTTAGTTGTTTCTAGTTTTGTGGCTTACTGATCCAACATTTTTGTATCTTGCACTGAATAGTTGAAGGACATGGCTGAGAGGCTACCTGTTGGGACAGCTAAGAGTGTCAAATCACCATCTATTGCTTCTTTTGGTTCCAATGAACTTAGCTTTGCTGCCATTGATCGATTAAATATTCAAGCAACAAGCCCAGAAGCAGATTTAACTGGATCAAATACTCAGTTACTTTCAAATGGATCAAGCACTGTTAGTAATCGAAGTACAGGTCAGAATAAACAGAGCCAATCAGATTCAACTAATAGAAATGGGAGCAGAACAAAGGATAGTGAATCCCGTAGTGAGACTGAATGGGTTGAGCAAGATGAACCTGGTGTATATATTACACTAACGTCCCTACCAGGAGGTGTAATAGATCTTAAGAGAGTTCGCTTCAGGTAATGTATTGCTCTGCAGACGTTTTTCTGTTAACTTGCAGAACGTCATCTGCCAAATTTGGCACTAAAGAATAAGATATACTTCTAAGAAAAAGGAAAATGGTAGAATATGACATTCATGGTGTTAAGGTCTCGACAAAAAGTATTTCTAAAAAATTATTCATGTTGTCATTTTTGGAGCAACATGATTCATTTTCTTTGCTCAGTTCCCCACTGTTTGCCTTAGCAAACACTAATCTGTGGGGGACAGAATAACGTTAAAAATATACAGGGAGTTATTGCCATATTCAACATATCTTGAAAATCATAATGTTTTATTCTGCAATTTGGTATCTGGTGGGACAAATAAGATAATTATACGGTATTTCATGATTAGCAATTTTATAATCTGAGTTTTAACTTTGTTGAATGCAGTCGGAAGCGGTTTAGTGAGAAACAAGCAGAAAATTGGTGGGCTGAGAATCGTGTAAGAGTATATGAACAATACAATGTTCGCATGGTTGACAAGTCCAGTGTTGGTGTTGGGAGTGAGGACCTGGCTGCTAATTGACATGACAACCTGTAAATGAGATGTTTTTCCTCATTTTGGCTTGAGTTAGAGCAAGATCATACGGATCAATTACATTGGTTTCCATCTAATATAAAGCATTGAAGGAAGCTGGGGACTGGCATAGTAGAAGAGAATAGGGATTGATTGTGATTTTGTATTTTTTTTCCGTTCATTTTGATTTCATTTTCCATTTTTTCCCCCGATATGTACCTTGTGTGGGGGTTGAGGGTGAGAAATGTAAATTCTTAGTAGGTTACAGGCTCTGGTTGAAAGGAGCTGCAGTGTAAATTTCATAAGCAAATGCATTTACAAATTCGTTTTCAACTACAGGGAACATAAATTCTCCAGCCATGACACTAAGTAGTAGTTGATATATAATAGTCTTGGCAAATTTGTTGTTTCAAAATTGCTATATCTAGTAGGGATAATATCTACTTAATGGTGTAAGTTAATTATACACGTAACTTGAGTAAATTTAAACAACATAACCAAAAGTTGTTGGTTGAAATAAAAGTTGATATATCCAAGAACATTTGGATGAGATGATTTAGGTCACTTTGAGATTACTTTAAAGTCCATGGGTTAACTTTGTTAGGGAGAGTTTTGTCATACAATGTCGTCCTATCTGGTTTGATTAATTAGTTTATGTAGTTATGTGTCAAAGGATATCCGATTCCCACAATAGATTTGATATTTCATGACTATATTTAAAAAAAGATGTAATTTTAACTAAAAAACTTGGTTTGTCTAACAAAAAACAGTTCTTTTTTATTAAGAGCGAGCGACACACGCGTAAGTGCACATGAGAATTCTCACAACATGTAATCATTTAACATGTAAGAGTTAATGCACATAAACACGGTAAAAAATGAAAAATATTTGTACATATTCATGTTACGACTTAAATCAAAATTTACACTGGCTTAAATAAAGTACCTGAAACTATGACTTAAACATGATAGCTAATGCAATATGATAGAAACAACGAATAGACATATAAGCATCATGCTAATTTTTTTTCCTTCCAAAATAAAGACAATTGTCAAGCACGTGGTCAAAATTATAAACAATTCTAGAAGCGTATTAGAGAGCATATTTGTAGAAAATATTTAAAGTTCAAATAATTCAGAGATTTTTCACTCACAAATTGGTTCCTAATGTACTCATACAATAATAACTCTTGATTATTGTAAAAAACAAACATAATATGCATGCAATTTATTTTAATAACACACTTATTTAGTGAAATCAAATCAGTTAGTTGAATAAGTATGTGAATATTTACTTGGTTTGTAGCATTGTAGCCTGATGCACACAATTTGTTTTCTGTTTGGTGTATTTGCTTCCATTTGTTTGCAATTCAGATTTTGTTGTAATTCCTATTTGGTTCATGTACCTCCAAATTTCGTTCGTGCACCTATACTGCTCATGATTAAGGTATGCACTCTTCTGATTTCCGATACATATCATATGTTTTCAAAGCTAGTTTGAACTGTTCTTGTATTTTGTGTGTGTTACTCCCTCCGGTCCTTAATATAAGAAGAGAAACCAAAAAACATCAAAACCAATACAGTCATTAATTGTTGGAACTTTTTAAATGTTTTTACAAATATACCCTCATAAAAATTTGTGAAGTATTAAATATACCCACTAATATTGAAAAGACAAGCATTAAATGAGGGTTAAAAAAGTCTTTTATGCAATAAATACTCCTTAAAAATTGTGATATTTTCTTACAAATAGGTCCAAAGTTTTTTTTGAAAAATTTCTTATAATAAGGACCGGAGGGAGTAGAATTCAAGTTGGGATCAGCAAAGATGAGTGGTTGAACAATAACTTATTAATTATTCATTAGGTTGCATTATATTTCTCACCATGTGCCATTTACTGTTGGAGATTTCCAAAATAGGTGAGAAAAACTAAAAAACAGAAAATTACACATGGTAATCGATTACCATATTGATGTAATCGATTACATCAAGCAAAATTTGCAAACGGTAAACAGAGACTTTGGGTAATCGATTACCTGCATATGGTAATCGATTACCACGGGACTGGATGTGTTTTTCTGCACTTTTTCTCATAGTTTTGGGTTCCAAAAGTTGTAACTCTTCATGGGAATGACTTGTATACATTGGGAAGTTATCATTTACTGATAAATCATGAATCATTGCATTGATTCAAGCCAAAAGTTGAATGTATATGGTTGTAACTTTTGATTAAAAGTTGCATTCTCTCATATGAAGGGGCATATGATGCACTATAAATGCATGGCATTTGTGTATCAGAAGGAGCATGTTTTTGACATCAATTACAGTCAAATTCTCCCTCATTCTCATACTCTAAATCATCCATCAATTCTCTAATGCATGAGTGAATTGTTGGAAACATATTTCTGTCAAATATTGTTAGGAGATACGCTTGGTGTGATTGTGCAATACACATCAAGGAACTCATAATATCCTGAAGGGGATTCGCTGGACATTCCTATTGCATCCAATATAAAGTTATTGGTGGGGGCGAATCGAACCTAAAGGTTAGTGTGGCAACCCCATACGCTTTGAGTTTTCGTGCATAACCATTAATCATTTCAGGTTTCAAGTGTAGCAGCCTCTTCCCAACAAATCAAGATTATTAACAATCTTTAGGTTCGATTCTATGGCTGCTTCATTGAAAGAAATGACCTCTGACTTTGTTAAGTTGGAAAAGTTTGATGGAGGAAACTTCATCCGTTGGCAGAAGAAAATGAAGTTTCTTCTCACAACATTGAAGGTGGCTTACGTTCTGAACATGGCAAGGCCCGTGGAGAAAGATGATGAAACCATTGCTGAGACCAGAGAGAGACAGAAGTGGGACAACGATGACTACATCTGCTTGGGACATATCTTGAATGGTATGTCTGATTCTCTGTTCGATATCTACCAGAGCAGCCCATCGGCAAAGGATTTGTGGGACAAATTGGAAACCAGATACATGCGTGAAGACGCTACAAGTAAGAAATTCTTTGTCTCACAATTTAATAATTACAAAATGGTAGATGGTAAGCCTGTTATGGAACAATTATATGATATTGAACGTATTCTTAACAACTACAAACAACATAACATGCATATGGATGAAACTATCATTGTGTCATCCATAATTGACAAACTCCCTCCTTCATGGAAAGATTTTAAACGATCCATGAAACATAAGAAGGAAGATATCTCTCTTGAGCAATTTGGAAATCACCTTCGTTTAGAAGAAGAATACCGAAAACAAGAAGGTATTAAAAATCAAATTACTCAAGAGAAGGTGCATGTTGTGGAAGAGGGAAAATCAAGTAAGACTTCCAAAAAGAGAAATCATGAAAATGATGAGTCTCAAAACCACAATGGTAATAACATTAAAAAGAAAAAGAAAGGTAAATGTTATTTTTGTGGGAAAGAAGGACACTTTAAGAATGAGTGCAGGTTCTTGAAAAAGAAGAACAAAGAAAAGAATTCAAGTGCAACAAATGATGATCTTGTTGCGGTCATTTCTGAAATCAACATGATTGAAGATGTTGATTCTTGGTGGATAGACTCTGGTGCTACTCGTCATGTGTGCAAAAACAAGGAATTGTTTAAGACCATCAATGAAGATGAGAGTGTTTTGTACATGGGAAATGCTTCAACTGTGCAAGTCCAAGGAAAAGGGACCATAGAGATTGAATTCACTTCTGGAAAGACACTTACTCTTAAAGATGTATTTTATGTTCCTGAAGTTAGGAAGAACTTGATTTCTGTACCATTACTTAATAAGAATGGGTTCAAATCTGTATTTGAGGGAGATAAATTTATCCTCTCAAAAGGGGGTATGTTTGTAGGAAAGGGATATTTGTGTGAGAATATGTTCAAATGTAATATTGCAAATATTAATAATAATGATATGATTTCTGCTTATATTGTTGAGTCTTGTGATTTATGGCATATGCGATTGGGACATGTTAATTTTAGAAAATTGGAGGATATGATGAAATCAAATCTAATTCCTAATCTTGATAAAAACTTTGATTCATGTACTACTTGCATGTTGACTAAAATTACAAGACAACCTTTTAAAAGTGTTAAAAGAAGTTCTAGGGTGCTAGATTTAATTCATTCAGATGTATGTGATTTACATGGTTGGCCCACCATTGGTGGTAAAAAGTACTTTGTTACTTTCATTGATGATTGCACTCGATTTTGTTATGTTTATTTAATGCATTCAAAAGATGAAGTCTTAGATAAATTCAAAATGTTTAAAGCACAAGTAGAACTTCAACATGAAACTTTCATTAAATGCTTTAGAAGCGATAGGGGAGGAGAATTCTATCATCCGAGTTATTTTGAATCCACCGGTATTGTGCATCAAGTTACTGCACCATACACCCCACAACAAAATGGAATAGCAGAAAGGAAGAATAGGACTTTGGTAGAAATGGTTAATGCCATGTTGTCCTATTCTGGATTATCTAAAGGATATTGGGGTGAAGCAATGCTTACAGCATGTTATATCCTCAATAGGGTTCCAAACAAAAGGAACAAAATAACCCCATATGAACTTTGGAAACAAAGGAAGCCAAATCTTAATTATTTAAAAGTTTGGGGTTGTAGAGCAATTGTGAAAGTGCCTGAACCAAAAAGAAAGAAGTTGGGTGAAAGAGGAATTGAATGTGTATTCTTAGGCTATGCAGAAAATAGCAAAGCATACAGATTCTTGGTTATTGAATCGAATGACTCATATTCTGTCAATACAGTAATTGAGTCAAGAGATGCAATTTTTCAAGAAGATAGATTTAAATCATTCTCTTATCCCAAGGACATTGTTCATTCTAATGTACCAAATTTAGAAAACAATGAATCAAATGTAGATACATTGGATGGTTCAGAACTTAGAAGGAGTAAGAGGATCCGAAAAGAAAAAGATTTTGGACCTGACTTCTTCATGTTTCTTATAGAAGGAACTGGTACATCCATAAATAGTTATGGACCAATTTGCTTTAACCTTGAGAGTGATCCAGTGACATATGAAGAGGCTATAAAGTCTCAAGATTCAGCCTTTTGGAAAGAAGCTATCCAGGAAGAAATGGATTCAATTATGGGTAATAAAACTTGGAAAGTAGTAGATCTCCCACCCGGATCCAAACCAATAGGTTGTAAATGGATCTTTAAAAGGAAAATGAAAGTTGATGGTACCATTGATAAATTCAAGGCTAGACTAGTTGCCAAAGGGTTTACACAAAAAGAAGGAATTGATTATTTTGATACATATGCACCTGTTGCAAGAATTGCATCAATTAGAGTGCTAATTGCACTAGCATCCATCCATAAGTTTGTTATCCATCAAATGGATGTTAAAACTGCTTTCCTAAATGGAGAGTTGGATGAAGAGGTATATATGAAACAACCAGAAGGGTTTGTGATCAAAGGTCAAGAAGATAAAGTGTGTAAATTAACTAAGTCTTTATATGGGTTGAAACAAGCACCCAAACAATGGCACCAAAAATTTGATCAAGTTGTGTTAGCCAATGGATACATTATAAATGAATCTGACAAGTGTATTTACAGTAAATTCCACAATGGAAAAGGTGTCATGATTTGTTTATATGTAGATGATATGTTAATTTTTGGCACAAGTTTAGATGAGGTAGAAAAGACTAAAGCTTTCTTATCCAAAAATTTTGATATGAAAGATTTAGGCGAAGCAGATGTGATTTTAGGAATTAAAATCATAAGAGATGGTAACCACATTGGTTTATCCCAATCTCATTATATAGAAAAGGTGCTTCAGAAATTCAATCATTTAGATTGTAATCCGGTCTCTACCCCATTCAACCAAACTGTTAGTTTGCAACCAAACAAAGGTTGTCCGGTGGCACAACTTGAATATGCAAAAGTAATCGGATGCTTGATGTATGCCATGACCTGTACAAGACCTGATATAGCATATGCTGTTGGAAGGTTAAGTCGGTATACTAGCAATCCAAGTAAAGAACATTGGCATGCTGTGAAACGAGTATTAAATTACTTGAAAGGAACAATGAATTATTGTTTAACGTATAGTGGAGACCCTTCAGTTTTGGAAGGATACACAGATGCTAGTTGGGTAACTTATGTTGAGGATCATGCTTCCACAAGTGGATGGATCTTCAACCTTGGTGGAGGTGCAGTTTCTTGGGGTTCAAAGAAACAGACATGCATTGCCGACTCCACCATGGCTGCAGAATTTATTGCATTGGCTGCAGGAAGTAAAGAGGCAGAATGGCTAAGGAATTTGTTGTATGAGATACCAGTCTGGCAAAAGCCAATGGCACCAGTATCCATACATTGTGATAGTCAATCCACACTATCAAAGGCCTATAGTCAAGTATACAATGGGAAATCAAGGCATATTGGTTTAAGACATAGCTATGTAAGAGACTTGATTTCTAATGGAGTAATATCCATCATGTTCGTAAGAACAGAAAAGAATCTTGCAGATCCTTTGACGAAAGGTTTGACAAGAGACATGGTGTTGAAGACATCATTGGGGATGGGACTCAAGCCCATATCTAATTGATTACCAATAATGGAAACTCAACCCACACTTGAGTAACATCAAGTCTTGGGTTCAATGGTGAAAGTACATTATTAGAGTAATTGAAGTACTTGTTAATAGATACATCCCAAGGTTAAAAGTACTTGGACCATAAGATTAAAAAATGGTAGGTTGAGATTTTTCTCTTAATGGACATATAGCATACATTTGCTGAAATGCATACTTATGGGGCATTTCCGATATAGTCTACCTATGTGAAAATGAAGTTTGGCCGCTTCACGGAGTTCAAGGGCTTGACTCTTAAGTTTTCATGAAAAGGGATATATGACACAAGGCCTTATTAATGTGTCATCTTACAGTTCTCTTTATTAATGATATTGAGATTCTATGTGTAAATTATGTACACTTGTTCTAATGAATAGTTGGTTCAAAGCTTGCCTACCATACTATTTGGGAATGAGCGAAAACTTAATTTACTAAGTAATGGTTCAAATCGTGAGATACCATTATCTGAAACCATGGAATTTCCAGTTTTATGGGATTTAGTATTTTGAAAATGGTGGGGGATTGTTGGAGATTTCCAAAATAGGTGAGAAAAACTGAAAAACAGAAAATTACACATGGTAATCGATTACCATATTGATGTAATCGATTACATCAAGCAAAATTTGCAAACGGTAAACAGAGACTTTGGGTAATCGATTACCTGCATATGGTAATCGATTACCACGGGACTGGATGTGTTTTTCTGCACTTTTTCTCATAGTTTTGGGTTCCAAAAGTTGTAACTCTTCATGGGAATGACTTGTATACATTGGGAAGTTATCATTTACTGATAAATCATGAATCATTGCATTGATTCAAGCCAAAAGTTGAATGTATATGGTTGTAACTTTTGATTAAAAGTTGCATTCTCTCATATGAAGGGGCATATGATGCACTATAAATGCATGGCATTTGTGTATCAGAAGGAGCATGTTTTTGACATCAATTACAGTCAAATTCTCCCTCATTCTCATACTCTAAATCATCCATCAATTCTCTAATGCATGAGTGAATTGTTGGAAACATATTTCTGTCAAATATTGTTAGGAGATACGCTTGGTGTGATTGTGCAATACACATCAAGGAACTCATAGTATCCTGAAGGGGATTCGCTGGACATTCCTATTGCATCCAATATAAAGTTATTGGTGGGGGCGAATCGAACCTAAAGGTTAGTGTGACAACCCCATACGCTTTGAGTTTTCGTGCATAACCATTAATCATTTCAGGTTTCAAGTGCAGCAGCCTCTTCCCAACAAATCAAGATTATTAACATTTACTTCACATTTGTATGCTAAGAAGGCTATATGTTAACATGAAGTATAAGTTACTCTCGTTACATTCCGACACACTTAAGGGGAAAACCTCATCATATTGACGGAAAGTGTATTTATTTTCTTTTTATCTAAATACATTACATTGGGTGAAAAAAATCTAAATAAATTACATCTTTATCTTTATTTAAAAAAAATTTATTTTCAAACAAATGGATTTTTTAATTAATTTTTTACTTAAAACTTTAGATTGTAAATTTTTATTTATTGATTTTAAAATTTGAGTGAGCTTTATTTAACTGAATTGCGAGGTCAAACAAAATATAATATAGAGTGACCAAATTAAGCCAACAAGGACATATCTCGTGGAGTCCTATCCTATTTGAACCGAGTAAAAGAAAGACCGTTGGGTGCTATTGCTAATAGTAGCAGACATTCCAACGTTCAAATAGTAAAAATGTTACTAGTTTTGTTCATTACTTTTGTTTAAAAGCACCCATCATCTCCGATCAAATCAAACCACTCACTACTGAATAACAAGAGAAATTATTAGTGTCGTATTGAAGACGTAAATCTCGAATAATTTTCTACAGTAGTTAACCGCACAACTGTAGCTGAACTTGTTTTATCTTAGAGGTGACGTGGTTTATAGTCTGTCTTACACAATTTTGGGCACTGCCACAAAACGTCTTAAAGAGAGCGACCTGGTCGTAACTCAACCTAGTAACAACTTCGGTATATATTCTTTTATTTCGAAATCCAAAACCAAAAGTTTTCAAAAGCAAGTTAAGAAAATATTGGCAAAAGCAAGTATCAATTCATTAAAATATTATTTAGAGGTGAAAGGATAGAGAATTGCTACCGTTGCCAAAATCGGATGCGTATCCATTTTTTACCACTCCCATCACATTAAATAGTGGTATCCAAACTGACAAGCTCAGTGACATGCTTGCAAAAGCAACTTAAGTACCTCCCAATATGGCAACTTCATTATCTCCGATCGCCGCCACAACCACCACCGCCGCCGTGAACATGTATATGAAATGTCTGTTTTTCGCAACATCCCAGGTGACCTTTAATATTTCCGATCCAGCCATTGAAAAGAACACCATTTTCTTCCGGATTTGTGCCTACCTCTCCTTTCTCTTATCCGTCTTCACTGGCTTATTCTTTCCGATACCTGCATCTGCTCTCATCCGCTGCGGTATGCTCGTGCTCTCGGACATCACCTCAGTTTCCCTGCTGTTGCTCTCTTTTCCTTCTTTTTTCTTATCAAGTTTCTTGCTTCCCGTTTCTACTCTGCTGTTATAACAAAATCAGGTTGTAAAAAGATTTTGGTGGAGAGGGATGGCGTGTCTAAAGAAGTGAAGGATGGAAAAAAGAGGTAACATTAGGTGTAGGGTCGGGTGTCGTAAGTTATTTGAGAAGAGCTAGAAGATTTGTGGTTGGTAGGAAGGGAGGCAACGAGAGTAGTGGTGAGATGGAGGTTAGGCCTGTGGTGGATAGTCTGGTGCACTTTATTTGTTCATGTACGGGACATAGGGTGCTAGATGTTGAAGTGTCAAGTTCTGTTAGAGTTAATCTGATGGCTAACTGTTATATTGGATTTTTAGTTGAATTGTCTTTCTTGTAGAACAAGAAACATTATTTGACCAAACGATGATAGTAAAAAAAAGTAATTAAGAATGTCACAATTGAGTCTTCATTACTGAAAGACTTTGAAGCTGAGATGAAATGATTGAGGTGGTGGGCTTCCTTCTTTCCAAAACCACACTGATATTAGTGGTGGTCGATCGACTCTCAGAGGCTACACACTTTGGTATGCTGCCCACCAATTTCACAGCTGTCAAAGTTGCAAAGTTGTTCACTCAAATGATATGCAAGCTACATAGAATAGCGAAGACTCTTGTATCTGACCGTGACCCGATTTTCTCAGTCGTTTTTGGCGTGAAATGTTTCGTCTTGGCGGCACAAAGTTACGCCTGCGTATCATCCACAGAGTGATGGATAGATAGAAATCGTCAACAAAACGCTTCAGCAGTACCTAGTGTGTTTTGTGCACGACAAGCCTAAACTCTGGGGGCGATACTTACATTGGGCCGAGTGGCACTACAATACAGCTAGTCACTCTGCCAAAGGTTTGTCTGCGTTTCAGGTTGTCTATAGTCGCAAACCACCCTCCCTGTCCCATTATGTTTCCAACTCCATAAGCTGCAGGTCCTGGACCAAGAACTATCAGACCGAGAGGAAGTCCTACAAATCCTATAAAAAAGCTCATAAAAGCTCAATCTGATATGAAAGCGTATGCAGACCAACACAGCGAAGCTCACACATTCAAACCAGACGACTTTCTTTTTGTGAAGTTAAGGTCATCTAGACAAACATCAGTGTCCGGAAAGCACCTGCAAAAGCTTGCCAAACGCTACTACGGACCATTTTAGCTACTGCAGCAAATCGGAGAAGTAGCATTTGAAATTGAACTTCCAGCCTCTAGTAAAATACGTCCTTTGTTTCACGTGTCGAAACTGAAACCATGTCACGGACCTGAATCCGTATCACTGCAGTTACCCAAAGAATTTGCTGATGATGGGTCTGTGGTGCAATCTTTAGCAGTTCTGGATTGGGAGGCAGGATCCGAGTCTAAATCACCTTGAGATAAAAGAGATAAAAATTGAAAGACAGAGATTGGTGTTAATGAAATAAGAAGAAACGAATATGTCCCACATTGGAGAGATTAAGCGAAAGAGTGTGATAGGTAGATTATAAATAAGAAGTTAGTGAAGCAGAAAGAGTTACATACCTGGACGGAGTCTTTGGGTGATCAAGGAGGCCCATGACTTAGGCTGATGACTTCCATTGCACAAAAAAAGGAAGGGAATTTGTCTAAGGTCTACCCAAGTTGGTAGTACCTACGTCGTAATTTCTGGTAGTGAGAGGGCTGCGTACGCGCGGACCTCTTCTCTTTTTCAGTTTATTATTTTTGTTATTATGGTATTTCATTTTTAGTTTAATGTTTTTATTTTCTTAAGCCCTCTTCTTTTTCATCGGACTTGAATTTAAAAAATGGTTTCAATAATAACGTCAAAACGTTTCTATAAGGTTGCTAATAAACAAAGGTGTCGCCTACAACTTGAACCTTTGCATAGCGGAAACTATTCCGATTCAACAAGAGTTGCTTACAGCATTGAACTCTATCTCAGACATAGAGTCCGCACACAAACCTTTTCCTAAGGTGTATTCTAAAAGCCCGTGCGTTTATGGCCCTGCACGTCTATCCCAATTTTAACGAACGCTCTAGGTATTCTGCCTCAAAATCCCATAGGAACCGACCTCAGTTCCACATTCGTATAGGTGAGTCTATCAAGAGTACTCCTGTAGCTATGTACTCCACTCAACATAGAGTATAGATCTCATTAAGAGTTTCTATTATCTCATCCTTCTGTCGCTGCAGGATTCATGCTTTCTTAATTTTCTCATAGCATGTTCTTTCACTCATGACTTGTTATTACCCATTGAACCTATTTCTTGGGATCTCCAGTCATTTAGGTCGGGTTACCATCACTTGTGATCTTTAGGCATTAGTCCCATCTTATATGATGTGTTTATGACTTTCTTTCTAGTAATTCCTTTCGTCAAAGGATTAACTAATTCTTTATCAGTACGTACATGATCTACTTTAACTGTTCCTTTTGAGAGTAGCTAGCTCTCTAATTTGTTATGTGTTCGTGCCTTAATTATCGTCTCTTACTATTGTAGTAACGATTCTCAATTATGTAATAGCTGCAGTACTATCACAATGAATTAACACTCCTGGCAACGGATTTATCCACTAGGGGATCTCAACTAGCAAGCATTTTCTCAACTTGTTTCTTCACTAGTTTTCTCTAGTGTTCTCATCTCAGATCATTCCAGTGTGGATTGAGTCAATATCATATGTTTCAACAAACAAATTCTCCAGTGATGCTCAATGTGCAGCCTCTGGTCGCTTAAGACTCATCTGAAGGATGTTCTATTTTGTATCTTGTACCATTCAAGTATAACAGGATACTCCTCATAATGTAATCCTAGAGTCATAGTCTTCTTAAGGCACCTTATGACTCTTTCAATAGCATGTCAATGCTTCTCACTTGGTTTACTAGTAAACTTGCACAAGAGTTCCACGACATTGGCAATGTCGGGTCTAATACATTCAGTGACATATCTAAGGACTGCCAATGATGCTCGCATATTCTATTTGTCTAACACCACCTCAAGTGTTCTTGAAGAGTTTTACACTTGGATCATAAGGTGTGCTTGCAAGTTTATTGTCAAATAATTAAATTTCTTAAGATCTTGTGAGATTGATCAAAAAATTTCTTTTTTTGATATAGTAATCTTAAAACCAAGAATTACTTCAACTTCGCCTAGGTCTTTCTTATCAATGTTGTTGATAAACAATGATTTCTCATAATTTATAGCATGAATCTTTGAACCAAATATGGGCAAGTCGTCTACATAGAGACATATGATCGTGCAAATGTTATTTACATATTTGTAGTGAATATATTTGTCACTTTCATTCACTTTATACTCATTCGATATCTTTTGGTTGTCAAATTTTTCATGCCATTTCTTAGGAGTTTAATTTTAGACCATGCAAAGATTTTTCTAACTTACTGACCTTGTTTTCTTGTCCTTGAATCACAAAAACCTTCGGGTTGTTATATATAAATTTCTTCTTCTAATTCACCATTTAAAGAGGCAGCTTTCACATTCATTTGGAGTACTATGAGTTATGTACATCGGCTAAAGGGACTAGTATCTCTCATGAATATGATTCAAGTGACTGGTGAATGAGTGTCGAAGAAATCTATATTTTTTTCTTTGCCTAAAACCTTTTTCTACAAGGTGAGCCTTGTATTTAGCAACCGAACCATCAGGTTTTAGTTTTCCATTTCCAAAATTCAAATACAACCAACTGGTTTGCAATTAGGAGGCAAGTCAACTAAGAGTCATGTTTCGTTAGACTCTAGAGAATCCATTTCATCGTTTTCTTTTTTTTTCTTTTCAAAGGTTAGCATCCAATGAAGACAAAGCTTCTTGAAGGCCAGATGGATCCTCTTCCAATATACAAACCATATAACTAGGTTTATACTCTTTAGCAATTATAGCTTTCTTACCTCTTTGAGGTTCTATAACATCTCGTACGATGTTTTCATAACTGTTTCTGATTACTTGAATGTGATCAGATGCAGTGCCCCCACTAGCTCTCAATTTAAAAAGGGGAAATTACTTTGCCCCCACTAATGGCGTGCTTCCATTAATGCCCCCACCAGTGCCCCCACTAAGGGGTAATTATTTACATAGAGATCAGTATCGTTTAATTCTATGCTCACTTTAGCATTTAGGTTTTAAAACTTACATGCTTCGTTATTTATAGCATACCTAATGAATACACATTCATAGGCTCTACTAGTGAGTTCAACTTTCTTGGGGTCCAGAATCCAAATATAATCCAGACAATCTCAAGTTCAAGAAATAAGACAAGTTGGGTTGTCTTTTCTTCAAAACTTCTTAATTAGAAATTTTGTTCTTAGACTTGGGTACTCTATTCAACATAAATTTCAATTTTTGTTATAAAAATTGAACGTATCAAGCGTATCAATTTTATTTTTCAAAATTTACAGTCATATGATAAAATATATTTTTATCATTTCTAGTTTATGTGTCATCAAGTTCGCACATATCATAACTTATTAAGTTTAGAGGTTCAAATTCTCTAAACACTGATTTATATGAACTTTTGGTTCATTCATCTTGACTGCAAAAAATAAAATTTTCTAGTCATATAACTTTGGAATTAAGTCCAAGTTACTAAAGTTTAAAATTAAACGCTTGTTCATATGATAAATTTTGACATGTCAAATATTAAAATCACACAACTTATAAAATAGAGGGAGAATTTAATTTTGAGCATATCATCAAAGGTGCAGTCTTTCCCCAACAAGAATGCATGATGCACAAGTCTCTTTTTAAGTCCGAGTCAACTCAGTCTTATTCAATAGAAATCTGAAATTCAGATTCCTTCTTATTTTGGAGCATGCATCACGTCCTAGAGAATAATTTTCTTTTCGGACGTGATTTGCAACTTCACATCTTCAATGCCAACGAATTTAATGTTGTTATAATATTCTAACAACATTTTCTTATTTACAGCAGTAGCATATGTTTTTGAACATAGCATAATCATAACAAACACAGCGCGAGACGCTAATGTTTATCCACCATTCACTTAATTCACAAACTAGATTGATTTAACTAGTCATATCAGGTTAGGCAGCGGAGCAACAATTTACTTGTTCATATACTTGCGGGACATATGACTTGGTTTCGCACAATTAAATAAATTGTGAACCATTGTCATTTCCTAATGGTGGTTGCTGATTTTCAATATAGGACCTTTTTGGGGTTCCTATTCTCTTGGCAATTAGAGTTATTTATTCACGGTGCGGTTCTGATTTTTGAAAATAGTTTTTAAACAAAAAATTCAAAATCGCATATGTGAATTTCTTAGTGTTGTTGTTATAACAACAATCACTTCATTGTTTCAGTCCGAAGATGTATTTATATAGCCTTTTTTTTATCCTTGTTTTATTTTTGGGACAACGAAATCTCAACAAGTAATTTCTTCGGTAGACATGGCAGATCGAAATCGTCTTAAAATTGTTGTTTTTGGATTTCCAAACTGTTGTATTTGGATTTCCAAATTCTATTTTGAAATAGAATATCTACCGAAGTTGTTACTAGGTTGAGTCACGACCAGGTCGCTCTCTTTAAGACGTTTCGTGGCACTGCCCAAAATTGTGCAAGTCAGACTATCAACCACGCCGCCTCTAGGATAAAACAAGCCCAGCTACAACTGTGCGGTTAACTACTGCACTGTAGAAAACCGTTCGAGATTTACACCTCCAATATGGTACTAAGACCACTCTTTAATACTGAAACCACTTTCTAGTATGGTACTGTGACCACTCTATTATGGTGCTAAGACCACTCAAATATGGTGTTATCACCATTCTAACATTTGAGCTCTCCAAAATATCAATATGGTACTAAGACCACTCAAATATGGTGATACCACCATTCTGACTTTTTAACTTCTCCAAGAGTAGAAAAATATCGAAAGAATATTTATATACCGTTAAGATCATTCTTAATTCCGACGGGACATTATTATTTCAAAAGGGACTATGATCTTAAAAGTACTCTTTATTTTGAAGGGACATATATTATCGAAGGGACTATGTTCTTAAGACCTTTCTTAATTCCGAAGGGACATTATACCGAATAGGAACTAAGGTCTTAAGAACACTCTTAAATCCGAAGGGACAGAAAAAGGAGATAAGGAGAAGAATAGCTCGTTAACACAAGCTGGAGGGAGAAGAGAGAAAGAGTTCTCGACAACTCAATAGAACTCTTTGGTGTGTTTTTTGAACTGAGTGGAGTCCTCTATTTATATAGAGATTTTGTAACTGTTTTAGCTAAAATTGCGGCAGCAGTTACTCTAATGGATAAAATCAAAAAGAAACTTAACCACTAATCAGTTCAACAATGCTTGTGATAAGATAAAAAAGAAACAAATCCACAAAGGTGGAGGAAACAAACTCATTGGATATGAATGAAGGAAAAATAGGAAGTTTAGTTGAATTCTAAAAACTTTATCACAACCAACATAAACTAAAATTATGGGAAGTGATATCTATGAATAAAAATAATAATTACTATTATTTTTATCATTAACAAGTATTTAAAATTAAATACCACAATTTAAACACTACTAATGTGTGTGTTCTATTTTATGTGGGACCCCCTCTCTCTATTTTTTCAATTCACATCACACTAGCTCAAAGTCTTATTACTTGGTGTTTAATCTTTCAATTTCCTTTCAACTTCACACCAATGTTCCAACAGGTTTCAACTAAACTTTGTTCAAAAAAGGTTTCAGCTAAACTTTTATCTTTGAGCTAACACTAAATGTAATGATCCAAAAAATTGAGATCCTCAACAAGATTTTACAACTTCAAGTATAAAACACATGCTTAAATCTGGACTCAAACAGAATGGGAGCTTGAAATAATAGACTTTCGTTCCTAAAATTGTTAGCGACTGTTTGAATGAAACGTTCTTAGCAATTATCGATAATTAAAATAATTTTCATTTGATTAGTTTAAATATTTTTATGACCAAGTTTAAATCAACAATTCCGTTGTCGTCCAGCGGTTAGGATATCTGGCTTTCACCCAGGAGACCCGGGTTCGATTCCCGGCAACGGAACTTTTTTACAATCAGTTTGTTTTTTTATAGAAATTTCAGGATCTTCAATAAGTTTGCTTGACCATGTACAATAATATTTCAATTGTATGATTGTGAATTATTTTAATTCATTTCTAAAATAAATTTAGACTTCAAAAATAAATTGAGTTAGAAGTATATTTTTCATTTGAGAAAATAAAAAGTAAACAACACTCGACTTCCAAATTTTCTCTCTTCCTGTCCCCTAATTGCGATTTTTTTTTTCTGACCCTAAAATAAAATTTTTTCCATGTCTGACAATCAAATGGCGGGCGGTATTGGCAGAACATGTGCCACTGCCTAGAGGGAGTCAAACCACGCACATATAGATAACATGCATACTCCCTTGCCACTAAGCCAGTGAGCACTTGTTGTATATTTTTCCATCCAATAGTATAAATATGATCATTAAAAACAGTTTCACACACTATCTCAAATTAGGTTTTTTTTTCTCTCCATTTTTTTAATGGGTGTGCAACATGAACCATCCAATTTTTTATTTTTGTTTTTTAATATAAATCTTATAAAAAAATAAATATAGGAGATTTGATAATTTTAATTGGATTCTAGATGAAACCGAATATTAGTCAGATAATTTTTCAAAATAAAATCTAAATTTTATTCATATTCGTCGGAAAATTTTTCAAAATAAAATCTAGATTTTATTCATAATCTAGATTTTATTCATATTCGTTGGATAATTTTTCAAAATAAAATATATTCTTGTTTTCGAATGCGCTTATTTTTGTTTGAGATGGAAAAGAATAAACTGGATATTTAACTATAATAAATTCTATCAAATTTTTTATTGAGAATAAAGTTAGCTACTCTTGTTTATAAAAATATACAAGCCAGTACAAGTAGAGTGTAAAGATGAACAGAAAAATAATTCAAAATCTGGGAAAGTATTGAATTAATTTGTAATTACTCCTACTCTCCTAGCCTGTGCGATAGTATATTGGCAATAATGTTTAAGTTATGGCACTTCCTATTCTCACAAGGGTTAAATATGTTTTTGGTCCCTATAAAATTGGGACCTTTTAAGTTTAGTCCTTACTTAATTTTAGTAGTTCTTTTAATCCCTAAAAAAAATTTCGGCACTCAGTATTAGTCCCTACTCAATTCAAATTTGTTTAATTTATGCTTAAACTCTTAAGTTTTTGAACAATTTTTGCAGACGTGTTAAGAACATTACTAAAAGTTCCTCCGCAAAAAATTATCGCAAAATTTGATTTCTACGTCCAGATTTTGTTACTTTTATCTTTAACTTTTGTCGGTTTAAAAAATTCATATTTAATTCGTTTCATGTTAAAAAATTTTAAATTTTTGTAAATGAACCTTTCATAGTGTTCTAAACTTGTCTCAAAAAAATCGTTCAAAAATTTAAGAGTTTAAGGATAATTAAACAAACTTTGTTTTAGCAGGGACTAAAATTATAAGTAAATTTTTTTTATAGGAACTAAAAAGCCTATTAAAATTAAGTAAAGACTAAACTTAGAAGTTCCCAATTTTATAGGGACCAAAAACATATTTAACCCTTCTCAGAATAAAGCTGCAAAGGTTTCTGATTTTCTGAGAAGTTTTCCATGAATTCTTCTATTATGAACAAAATTCCTTGCATTTCCTAAGCAAAAGTTTCCATTGTCCTCTCATGATCGTAGGTGTTTGGTCCATTTCACAAAATGCTTCGACAACAATTAGAATATGAAAAATTAGAATAATTACTTACCTAAATTAGCATAAGAAATGACATAAAACCTTGTTACCTTGGCCATGTTGCAAAGTATAACAATTAGTAGCAGCAGCTATGATGTCTGCATAGAGTAAAAAATATCAACCATGTTAGATAGCAAAAGGCTTGTTACAACTTACATACCAACACAACAAAATACCTAAAGGATTCCCATTTGAATGAAGAAAAGTAAAATTCAACATGTGTTTCAGTAAGTTATAAAAATTGATTTTACAATACAAAAAAACTTATATCATCTAACAACCTTAATCTACAAATTCAACCTTAAATTACACTCTTCCAATTGCTTATCCAAGCAATTTTTAAAAAAAAAATTACAACATTTTTTTTTAAAATAATAACAAAATGAAATCGAAGAAAAGAGTTAAAAAATATGTAAACAAAAATCAAAATTATAACAAAAGTAAATATGTAAACATAGCCAAAATTATGAAATGGAATTAGAATTTCATAGCATTAAAAAGAGTTAAATCAAACCACACTATTTCACCAGGAAAGTGGACTGCCACAGGAGAAAAAGATGCATTAAATCCAAATCCAAAGGAGTCACAACATTTCATCAAGCAAATTTAGAAATCCTAGAAAGATGATTCTTACGGTTAAGAATGATGATCCCTAAGCCGCCGCTGCTCGCCATCGTTGAACCTTTAACCACCATCGACTTGCCTCTCGAGTCCCTCCGTAGGTCGTCGTCTACCCACCATCGACTCACATTCTCACGATCTGAAATTGGTGTTTGGATTCAAATCAAAACCGGTAGATATAAGGTCACCAAGAATCTTCTTATTATAAAAGCTTATTAGGTAGGGCTAATGCTTAACCCTAATCAAAAGCTTTAATTCCCTCCTAAACATCTAAACCTAGCTTCCTTAGAAAGCTTCTACACGTGTAATAAATGCCATTTCCCCCCAACTCTTAGTGACCTTCTGTCTTCTTGATTTGAATTTGAATTTCCCTCTTCCCATCATTAATTAGGCCTTGATATCCATGAGTCTATTAGGTCTATTGTCCCTCTCAATTCTTGGTGACCTTATTACACGTGTAGAAGCTTTCTAAGGAAGCTAGGTTTAGATGTTTAGGAGGGAATTAAAGCTTTTGATTAGGGTTAAGCATTAGCCCTACCTAATAAGCTTTTATAATAAGAAGATTTTATGAATTCCCTGAATATGTACACGTGTCGCATTCTGCCAATACCGCAATTTGATTTGGCGGTAATGCACTGCAGGACAAAAAAAAGGCTGGGCAGCGACACATGTCACGTTCTGATAAGTTCTGTCAATACCGCCATTTGATTTTGCAGTAATGACCACTACACGACAAAAAAAAAAACTGAAAGTGGATCATTTGCGTAAATAATTCTCATAGGGGTAAGACATGGAAATTTTTTTCATTTTAGGGTCAGAAAAAAATTCCCTTATTGCACTCTTAAAATATTTTTTTTATGAACATAATTCAAAAAAATTCAATTATGTGAAACATACATTTGAGAAGCAATCATCCAAACATAAATTATATAATTGAAAACTTATTGCAAAAAGAAGATAAGAAGAAGAGGAGAAGTAGTGTGTCAGAGAGTTTATGTTTTCGTATCGTATAAGATTAAGATTTATGCACAGCAGGAGTAGGACTATGATATGAGCTAAAAAGCAACTGACCTCACTAATTACTACTCGCTTTGTCTCTCAACGGCTCAATCCGTCGTCTTCTTATGCGTTAAATGCTTCTTCATTAAAGTACAATTTTACTAACACTTTTATAAACAATAAAAATTCATAAAAGCAAAATTTTATTTCACTAACACTTTTGATAAATAAGAATTAGTTATTATAAAAGTAATTAATAGAAAATGATTTTTTTTAGAAATAATTCATTTCTTTTTATCAATTGAAAAAAAAACAAGATAGAAAAGAAAACTAAAGTCTAATGAAAGATGCCAAGTATTAGCTATATTAGTCAATAAAGTGGGACAAAAATAAAAAAGTCTAATCTCATTATCAAGACCAACTTTAAATTTAGCCAACTGATCGGCGCAAGAGTTTCATTCTCGCAAGGTGTGGACAAGAACAACGTTTCAGTCCCTAGTCAGTAGAAAATCTAATGTAGTCGACAATTGCAGCATATAGGTGGGTATGTGAAACTCCTTCTTTGATAAATGTGATAGTGGAGAGAGAATCAAATTCACAAACTATATTTTTGTAGTCATGAGTCCAAGCTAGATTGAGACCATGTGATATAGCTTGAAGCTCGACACTAATATTAGACGGAAAACCACAACTTCTGGAAAAGCCAAAAATCCAACCCCTAGACGAATTCCTAAGAAGACCACCGTAGCCATAACAACCTGGGTTACCAATAGAGCTGCCATCCACATTGAGTTTGATCATATTCTCATGTGGGTGTTTCTAAGAAACTAGTCGGGGAGCCTTGTCGAGACTAGAGTCACAAAACACCTTAGAAATAATTCATTGATATATTAAAAGTTAAATATGTTTTTAGTCTTTATAAAATTATATACTTTCAAGTTTAGTTCCTAGAAAAAATTTATTTACTTTTAGTCCTGATTTGCATTTTATAGAGACTATTTTGAAAGACTAAAAATATCCATTTTTCGTAACAAGTTTTCAAAATAATGACTATTCTTGAAAACTACAATATCATGAAGGACTAAAATTAATTACAATTAAAATTTTGTAGGAACTAAACTTAAAAACTCTTGATTTTGTAGGGATTAAAAATATATTTAAGCCATATATTAATTTAAAGACCATGTAAAAATTGTCAATTATTTCATTTGCCTAGCCTTTCAATTTCTTTTCTTATATAGATTTTTCTATAAAAAAGTACCCCCTTCATCTCAAAATAATAGTCGTTTAAGATTTGTGCACGATATTTAAGGAAATGATTAATTGTGTTGATTTCAATGGTAAAACTAATATCATTTACTAGAATACCCTTTAGAGAGAAAAGGGTTTAGATTTGAGAGAAGGAAACAATTAGATTTAGATCTGAAGTGCAATGAGAAAGGGATTGGAACGATTTGGATTAGGTCTCAAAAAAGAGTTTTTTTTTTTAAAGCTAAAGAATGAGAATGAGAAAGAGGGATTTCTATTTTTTTTCACCAAAATTTCAATTTGCGCTAAAGTGAAAGTTGTTCCCGGTCTTTAAAGAATACTCATTGCGACTGTTCTGTACCAAGTGTCGTAACCTGTGTGTCGCAAAACTTAAAATTTCTTGTAGTGAAGTACAAAATTTCACATCCAGAAGAGTTAATCATTGAGAACAAAATAGTCTTTTGAAGACAAGATCAACATTCAGAAATGAATAAATGTTGGGACTGATCTCACTAATTGAACATATCACTATAGATGAATTATTGTCAAATGATGGATGAACTGTAGCAATGTAAGATGAGCTGAACCGTATATTACACACAAATAAAAAATATATAGATTTTTTGAGGGGATAAAAAATATATAGATGAAAAATTCCTTTCCAATGTACTATATCACAAATAAAAATATAACCAATGATATGTTAATAGGAATACAATTTTATTTATTTATAAATCAAAATAATATCAAATCAAGAATTATATTTTCAGAAATAAATATAATTTATACAACTATAAATAGGAAAGCAAATTTTACAAATAATAAACTCATTGACAACAGAAAATTTGCATCAACCTTTCTACCAATGACACCTCTATTTTTCTTGATATATTTGTTTTTCTTCTTACCTACCGTCATGTCATACGAGTTTTTTTGTCTTAGCTTTGCAATGGCCAATAACTTATTGTAGGCCACCAGCCAATTGCAAGGCAGGGCCTCCGCAAAGTTTGACAATACACGTACGGTATTTGGCCCTCTAATAACTTGATTATTTCAGTTTTGCATTAACAAAGAGTAGAGCTTCTGATCTTATGAAGGTACTTGATTTGAATGGTATCAAGCCAAGTCAAACAGAAATCTACGATACAGTTAAAATTGTCGATGTTATAGTCAATGCTGGTTTTAGAGTACCTCAACTTGAGTGTAATGATTTATCATACCCTTCCGAGTTAAGAGAAATACGATTATGTCTACATCATAACGGAACTTTCATGCAGAAGTGTCCATATAACATCTTAAAGATAGGCTGTGGACTAGTATTAAGTTGGCCATTACAATGAGATGATATGAATCATGGTGTGGTAAGTATCATTATCATTATTATTACTATCATATTATTATTACTATTATTATTATTATTATTATTATTATTATTATTATTATTATTAGTGAGGAATAAAAAAGAACAAGTTTCTTTCAAAAAAAAAAAAGAACAAGTTCTTTGCTTTATGTCATATTATTTATTGTTACTATTCTTATTATTTTTTTCTTCTTTTTTGGGTATTTTAGTAAATGATTTATGAAAATTGTAGTTAGTGGAGTAATTAAGTTTGATGAAATTCAATAAATAAGAGTATAATAGTGGAAGCATCCAAATTGTTGAAGTAATCACGAAAGTACTCCATCCGTCTCAAAATAATTTATCTTTAGCATTTTTTTTGTTTTAAAATAATTGTCACTTAAGAGTTAAGAATACCAATACATCATTTATTATTTTTTTCCCATTATTATACCTTTATTTATTGAATTTCATCCAACTTAACTAATTTATCTTTAACTCGATGAACGTGTCTGAAAATTAACCTTGTCTTTGAATGATTGATTAAATGTTGAGATATCCTAAATGATTGTAGGAAGTGAATCAACTATTCATTTCCATCAATGATGCTCTTAAAGAATTTTACTCCTTTGTATAAGCTGAGAACAAATTTTTCTTTCTTAGCAAAAAGTCGTTGCATGCATCATTAACGAAATCTTGAGTCAATGTCGGTATAAAAGATCTCAGTCCAAAGGCTTGAACCACAACATTGATGTGGCTGGCAGTGTGAATGTCATAGCCTAAATTCTATGAGCCGTTTGGATCGTGATTTGGCACCTCAGAGACTTGAACCACAATATTGACGGTGGTTAGATCTTGGTCATTGGACATACAAATTTTGAACCTCGATTTTGATTTAAAAATTAAAAATAAAAGATTTGTTTAAAATCTAAATCGTTTTATCTTGATACATCGATATGACAAACCTGTGTAAAAATGGATACTTACTAACACTAATAGATTTCTAATTCTCTTGTTGCCACCATTCCACCAAACACCATGTCTAGATATTTAATGTATTTTGTATTTAAATTCGTAATTCCTTTTTATCAAAATGGTTAAGCAATTAACGAAGCTGGCAAACATTATGAAAGTCCTTCTTTCTTCATTTGTAAACCTGAAAAGAAGAGAGCATATTAATTACTCTGCATTTCCAAAAATATTCACAAAAGGAAGAATTACTTCCATGCTCTTTCTTGCATAAACATTATCCCTAACCTAACCTCTTTCCATGGCCACCAGAGCTCGTTTTTTCTGTGTTCTTTTCTCCATCCTTTTCATCCTTTCTTTGGTATATTCCATTGCATGGATTTACGTTGCCGAGGGATCTGCAAACCCTGGTGTCCGAGTTGACACCGCTTCTTCACTCGACTCCTTCACATTAACCAACACTACTAAACTCTCGGCGGAATGGAACTTCAAACTCCTCATGTTAAAACCTAACCACGGTCTTCGAGTTTCATACCATGCATTCCATGCTCAGGTTTTTTACAAGGATCACCACGATATCATCTTTCTAAACACTTCAACATTGCAGTCATTTTTCAACTCCACCAGCAGCATGGTTCACATGAGTTTGAAGGCTGACACATATGTGGGCTCATACGTTGCAGAGGGACTTGATCTGAGTCGCAGAAGTCACGGAATGCTGGAGTTTGGAATCACTCTGTCCATTTCCTTTAGGTACAAGAGCCATTCCTTCCTCTTTTTCGCTTCATCCAAATCTGTCAAGGTTTGCCACCCACTTAGGTTTTCAATTTCACCTGGCTTTCTTTTGGAAGGTATAACCTGTACTGAACCTCCACTTGGTCTTGAGTAATAGTGAGATGGAGTATTTACTTAACCTTAGGTATATGAATGTGTGTGCATTTAGTTTGTTATAATGTGTTTTTAAGACTTTGGAAGTGTGTGTTTGTTCTAATATTTAAGTGTGTGTTTGTGTGTATTATTTATAAACTAGCTTATAAGCTTGTTCTATTAAATTAAATGTGTTTGGTAACAAATTTTTATCACTAGCTAGCTTATATCTATTCTTCAAATGCTAATTAAAGTAACATTTGACCTTAATGAGGACTCCAATGGAGTTAGAGAAGTTGTCCAGGAAAATTGGGTCGCGGTCGACCCTAAACTGGTTCCGCACTGCCTTTCATCGCTAGCTTATAATGTGTTTATACCATTATAACTTATTTTTTAGTAAGTTATAGTTAAATTTTAAAGACTACCAAGCGTTAACTAAGTGAATGATCATGAAAAGGACTAACTTATACTTGAAAGCAAAATGCATGGTCAGCGCCTATCTTGGTACAATTAACACAAATGAGATTATTTAATTTCTTTACAAAAAACACAATGGAGATGGTCGTGTGTAGCCTAAGCATCATATATAAGTGCTTGGTCCATTTGCAAGTAACTGGTTATTTGATCCATGGCAGCAAAACTATTTAATCGATCAATGGCAGCAAAACTAAGTTCATTGGAACCAAAAGAAGCAATAGAAGGTGATTTGACACTCTTAGCTTCCCCAGCAGGTAGCCTCTTAGCCATGTTCTTAAACTATTCAGCGCAAGATACAAAATTTTTGGATCAGTAAGCCACAGACACATCCATCACAAAACTAGAAAAGACTAATAGACATAAGCTTGAAAATTGAAAGTGTCATTATTTTGGCCTAAAGGTTAACTGATATTGGCCCTAACTGTATGGTCTCATATTCTCATGACTTCACAATCTAATTTGAAGGTCCATTAGTGTTAGCTCAATGAATTTTAAATACATACATCTCTAGCATGTGCATTGCAATTGAACATTGACCTGAAGTCTAAATTGAAATTCAGCTCTTTAGTCACATAAAGTTGACTGGTAGATAAACAATATAGCGTGCCAGTTATAAGTTGATTTTTATAAAATTCAATTTAAACATCTATAGCAAGGAAGGCGACACTGTCATTGAATGCATAAAACAAGATACCTGTGATCTTAATTTAATAGCCTCCTGACTGAGGCTATCATTAGTCTTCTTAGCATCATCCAATACTATCTTTCGGGTAGTAAGACCTCCCAGTGTTGGGGTTGGAGTAGTCGAACGAGGTGGGCTAGGCTGTCTAGATATTGGTGATGTTTCTTGGGAAACAATTCTAGATCCAGGAACAAAAGCCGAGTAAATTTTCTTTGACAATCCAAAAACAGGATTAAACGATTTAGAATAACTCGGTTTCTGTTGATGTCTCAATATTCACATCCCAAAGTCACAAAGTGACTGCTCAGAGACTAACTCGGTTTCTGTCGATGTCTCAGTATTCACATCTACTCCATCAAAGCTGCTAATTTCATCAGCCTCTTCGTCTTCATCGAGATAATTATCAACATCCGTGCACTCTTCTTCAGCATCAATCTGAAAAGTTTCGGAGATTATATATCCATATATTATATAGTCAATTGTTTTTTTTTTTTTTGTAATTAGGCAGAAGGGGAGGTGAATTGGTTTACCTTATTCCAAACTCCAATCATATTCTGAAGTTTCTCTTGTGACACCCCTATTTGTTGAAGAATCTTTAACACTGTTGTACGATGCTCTTCAAGATTGGGAGCAGAAGAATCAACCACACGCTTCAAAAGAGATAGGGATTAAAAGTTTTTGGAACTGGTTTAAGAATTAGAATGAGAGGAAATGCAAAATCAACGACAAGCAGATCGGCTTCCACCACCAACTTCAAAAATTAAAAGAGAAAAAACGACAATTGTGTCATTATTGACGAATAATATTGACAAGATCGATCAACAAACTTGCTAACATGTCAATTTGCTCACGCTTTTGTCATTCCGTGTACAGGCAAATCAGATATAAATCCTACTGTGTCGTTAAAAAACACTTTCATCCGCCAATAAAATTAGAACAGTAAAGTTTGTATATGCATACAGAATGTTATTAACCAGGTAGGATAGAAAGGGTACTGAAAAAGTTATTAGAATATTTTGAGTCATGTTACCCCAAAGGAAGATTAGCACTTCATAATCTAGGATCAACTGTAGCAAACAGTTTCCACACTTCAATACATGTATCATGATGCCGCAAAAGGTTGACATTAAGTAAATACATTAGAATTTGAGGATGAAAACACGTACAAGTAAAGGTGGTTTCCCCAATTCAGTGACCAAATCATGTAATAAGAGGTGATCATAAAAAATGATGTAATTGCACATTAACATGTAGTTCATAAACCACAGACAGGACAAAATATCCTGTGAAACAGCATTATAAATGTCAAGAACAGGTTAATCTCAAATAAGGTTGCATGCATTGATTTCAAAAACCACCAAAAAAACCAAGTAAAAAACTGAGAAAACCTATCGAATAAATTCAAAAAAATATATACAAATACTGAAAAAATTCTAAAAAACAAATAAAGCTTATACAATTTTCTTCTGAGAATATGAAAAAAAAAGTTTAAAACGATGAAATTTTAAATTTTGATGGGTGGAGTCCCGGGAGTTCCGTTACTTTTTTTTTTTCTCTTGATTTTTCTGGGTAAGTTTCAAAGGAAACCGTTACGGTCGCCCGAAAATCAAATTTTCAAATGAAACACAACGTAAACGATTAACAATGACATGAAACACGTAGAATAGTGAGTTAAAATGATTATTAAATTGACTATCCATATCACAAACAAATTCAGTTTTTGTGCCGTTCGAATTAAATTATCAAAATCTATTTTTCATATGATTTTTTTGACACAAAGGCGTACAAAATGTTGGATTTTTTGTATAATCCAACATTTTTTGAATTGTATAATCCAAAAAATTCACAAGTATTTTTTGGGATATTGGAGGTAGCACTCGGTTTGAAATGTTTGGATAGTTGTACTGAGGGTTAGCTCACAAGGTTAGTTCCTCACTCTCAAAAACCCTAAATCCCACTAACTGTGAGATTAACCATTTTTTAACTGAACATGTATATAGTTAATACAATTTCCTCATAAATCAAGGTTTAGTTTTTACTACAAGATTGAAAAGAAGGAAGAAAAATGGTGTTTGGGCAAGTAGTAATTGGTCCTCCTGGTTCTGGAAAGACAACTTACTGTAATGGCTTGTCTCATTTCCTCAATCTTACCGGAAGGAAGGTTGCCGTTATCAATTTGGATCCAGCTAATGATTCATTACCGTATGTAATTGTATCCTTCTCTTTCAAACATTCTTGTTAAGTTGTCTTTTTTTCAGTTGTATATAGTTAAAATTAATTGATACCTTGATATTGAATATAGATATGAATGTGCTGTCAACATTGAGGATCTTGTGAAACTTAGTGATGTCATGATACAACATTCTCTTGGTCCTAATGGGGGTAAGTAACTCTTTGTTGTTTTTAAGTATTTAAGAAGAATCTAGAGATTTTACTGAGTTGGATAGGAATAGGGATTTGATATATGATACAACGTTATGGCGGCATTTGATCCATGTAGCTGACCCAACTTCTTGTTGTTGTTGTTGTTGAATGTCATTACCAATAGTACTATGTCATGACACATTTGAAGTGTAGGCATGGGTGGTGGTATATAGCATCGACCAACCCTTCAGATTGAAAGCGTGTTGGGTGTCTTACATGTCACCGACACATGCAGTTACATTCACTTTTATTGTCTTAAACTATTACTTGTGTTTACGTGTCCGTGTTACTGGCGTATCCGCCGGTGTCCGGTGCTGTGTTAGTGTTTCATAGGTGATGGATTTTGTAAGTTTCACTATTTAGAGCGTGTATGAGAAATATAACATGTTACTCCATATGCTAATCCATTGTTCTTTTGAAAGGGACAACACTACCTCAATACCTTTTATTAGATCCCTGTTTGGATTAACAACTTAATTACACGCTTATAGCATAAGCTTTTTTAATATAAGTGCTTATGTATAAGCTAATTCTATAAAAAAAAAAGATAATATAAAGTCAAATAAGCTACAATGGAGAGCTTATCAGCTTATGAACATGTCATTAACTGTTTCCATAAGTTCTTCCAACAATCTCACTAGTACTTATGCCAGATAAGCTAAAAAAAATTCTAAACATACCCTAGGTATTTGTGTCTTACTGGATTCATATTCTGAAGTTTCACTTGTGTTGTACAAGCAGGTCTTGTACATTGTATGGATTATCTAGAGAAAAATATTGACTGGTTGGAAGCAAAATTGAAACCTCTTCTGAAAGTTTATTACATTATTATACTTTATTTTTTAGATTTACTGCCTAAATCATCCTTAAATACACTCACAAACTACTATTATTCCTATTCAGCTAAACCACGCTAGTGTTATGACAATATTATTCACGTTTCACTGTTTCAGATCATTATTTACTCTTCTATTTTCCTGGCCAAGTGGAACTATTTTTTCTTCATTCAAATGCCAAGAATGCCATCATGAAACTCATAAAGAAATTAAACTTGAGGGTATATTTCTGTTCTTTACGTTTTGCTAGTGTCAAACCATGTCTTATTTTAAGAACTAATTTGTGTTCTTTAATTTATGCAGTTAACGGAAGTTCATTTGGTAGATGCTCATCTTTGTAGTGACCCTGGAAAGTACATCAGTGCATATGGAACTCCCCCACATAAATGTCTTGTCAAAAATTGATTTAATTGAGAGCTACGGAAAGCTAGGTGCTGTAATTACTTAGTGACAAGGGTTAAAATGCATTTTTTCTAAGCTGGTTATTTTAGTTGACAAATTTGTATGTTCATTTTTCTGTTTGATTGTTGCAGCCTTCAACCTTGATTTTTATACAGACGTGCAAGACTTGTCATATTTGCAACACAGTCTTGATAGAGATCCTCACTCTGCTAAGTTCAGGTGTGATTTGTTGTGTGGAGATTCTTTACCTACTGGCCATTCTTCTGAGTGTAATAGTTTTTCTGAGTGCGATAGGAATGTTGTGTTTTGTACTTCTTAGAACTTTTGAACTGTTTTCTTTATTAAAGTGTAGCTTTCTAAGTTGTATTTCGTTATTTGTCTTGACTATGCTAGCCATTTCATGCCATGCTAAATTGTTGCTGATTTCATCCTTTAGGTTAGGTACACGGTTTTTTTTTATTGAGCAAATGTTTTAGAAGAATTATGTGTTATATTTGCAGGAAGCTCACAAAGGAATTGTGTGAAGTCGTTGAACACTACGGTCTCGTGAATTTTACAACCTTAGATATTCAGGTACGCCAGATATGCATAGTTTTTTCATTTGTTTGTATCAAACGTTCTGTTGAAATTCTAAAGTTGGATTTTCCTTTTACAGGACAAAGAGAGTGTAGGGAATTTGGTGAAGCTGATCGACAAAACCAATGGGTACATATTTGCTAGCATATTTGCAAGTGCAGTTGAGTTTAGCAAGATTGCTATGGGAGCTCCCGATTGGGATTATTATAGATATCCTTTTTTTTTTCTCATGCAACTATTCTGACTGATTTATCTTTTACATTGTGATAAGTAACTATAGTAAATAACATCATTTGGTCATCAATTTCATAGTAGATTTACCATTCTGCACTTGTAATCTGAATAGATTCTTTCTTTGAATGCTTATACTGTTTTTTTAGTTCTCTAGTATCAAAAGTGATGATGGTATTGTATTATAAACACAATAGTTTGCTCCTAAACTATTATGGACTCCCAAGTTCATTCCATTAGTTGGCGGTAATGCCTGATTGTAACTTGAAGGGTTTATGTAAAAGCTCTTTAGAAAATGTTCTTGCTGGCAGAACGACGATAGGTAGAGACCCTTAATTAGAGGAGAGTTAGAGGAAATGTATTGGCCAATAATAGTCTTTAAAGGGGTTAGTAGGTGACTGTTCTAGACATGTAACAAACCAACTACTGTTACAGGCAGTAAGTTAGTAACTAATGTTATAGTTAGTTTACTGAAAGAACAAAAAGGGTCAACGACTCAAGGCCAGGAGAGGAAAGGATATAAGAAATATAGTGAGGAAATTGAGACAGTTGTGAATCTTTTAACCATCCAGAAATGTTTTTCATTCTTTGTGTACAATTGGTCCATAATGCAAGTATATAGGAGGGGAGCAGAAGGGGTGTGAGAACAGTAGAAGGAATAACTGGGTCTAAGAAACATAGCCTACCTGTGTTGTGTATGAAAGAAGAATGAAACACATGACATTTGCTGTTGAGGGAAGGGAAGAGAGAGAGAGAGAAGAAGAGCATAACAGCATGGGCAGATGGAAAAAAAAGTATCTAGAGATATAGCAGATATTTAGTGGGGAGGAAACCAAGAAGGGTCGTAATTTTTTTTTTGAGTGATCAGTGAATACTTCTTGGCTAGGCTGAGTGGAGAAACTGGTTCTTCCTCTGAAAAAGGGGTTCTTCTGGTCTTCTTATTTTGATAGGCCCAAAATGCAAAATATATAGAAATAAGTTAATGGGCCTTTGAGTACTGAAAAGAAGTGTACTTTAGGCCAAGTCATCTTGGAGTATTTAGGCCACACATTATATCAGAAGAAGGGTTCATATCAGACCCTATTAAATTGAAGCTTTGTATTGTATGTGGTTATGGCCTACACCGACATATACAAAAGGAGTCAGAGGGTTCTTAGACTTGACGAGCTACTATGGGTACTTTGTTCATGGTTATGGGAAGATTACCAGACTTGTGAATCAGTTCTTAAGAGATGGCGTTGTATGGAATAAGGAAATGCAAGCAGCATTTGAAAACAGGTCACAAATATATTTTTTCCAAACCAATGTTTGAATGTCATAAAAGTCATTATTATTTATTAGTCCTATTTGAAAGAAGTCATGGCTCTATGCAGTTGTGTAGTGCTATTTAGTATTTACTCTCTAAGCATCTTTTCAATTTAATAACGAGCTATGTGACTAGTTCAGGTAGGCAGGTACTTTTTGCCGTTATTTTACCCTTCGAGGATTCTTGTTTTTATGTAGTCCTTTGTGTATAACAATAATATTTAGATTACATTTTGGAGCAATGGAGCTGATAATGCTATAGGTTTAATTACTGTTCCGACTATCACAAGTTTCTCCACTATGTTGCTTATTCCCGGACCTAATTTTTAATAATGATGAGCTTCCCTTAACTCAGCAATCTACAGTTGCAGCAGTGCAAGAGAAGTACATGAAGGATGATGAAAATATTGATGATGATTGATGTGGAAATGCTTATTATTTTCTTGCAGCAGTGCAAGGTAATGACCACCTGGTAATTTTAATTCATTCATCTTAAGTTGCTTGTGTTTTGTGCTTCTGCTTCTGTAAGTTCTGAAACCAATGTGAACATTACTAATAGCCTGTGATTCCCATTTCAGATATGGACTATTGTGACAGCATCTGTATTTCTCATCCAAGATTTTGAGAACATGGTGGAAGCAAAAAGAGCTTTCAGTTAGTTTCATGATATTATTATTACCTAATTCCGGGCTAGTACAACAATAAGCGTACTAGGCTCGACTAACTTAATATAGAATCCCTGCCTCTTTTTAGTATTGAACGATATTTTTGTTGTTAATTGAAGTCAATTCATTTGAATTTTTGTGCAGTGTAGTTTTGCTGTAAATTATTGCAGGAACAGGCAACATGTCATGGTTTTGGAAATGATTTTACTAACATGGTGCGGCATAAGTGATGCATATTTATATTTTTTATCCATTTGATTGAGAGTTTGATCATCGGTGGGTACGTATTGAAAAACATCTTTTTAAGAGATGCATGCAACACCTGAAATGAATCTTGATTTAACAAAGAAAAACACCTCAATAATTTTGTTTCACAATTATTAGAGTGAAATAATGCAGTACTTAAAAACAGAACAAATATGCATAGCAAGATTCCTTGTACAGGTTGGAAGTGCAAAACAATGATACTACTTTTCTGCATTGTTGTAGGTAATGATAATTTCTAGTTATTTATGTCATGGTAAAAGATATATATAAGTCAAAATGGCCACATAAAAAAACAAGTATATTAAAAAAAAGTTGTAAAATGGGTACATCTTTATAAACATTTGTGTGAGAATAGATGGCTATGATCTATACAAACAAAACAATTCTATTAAATTTTCTTAATTGCTTCCACTTCTATTTTTACACTTACTTGTAAGCTGTCATTCAAATTTTAGTTTTAGTTTTAGTTTTAGTTGTTGATGTCTGATGATTGGAATAACTAGGTTGTTTTACATGACAAAGCGGGGGTAGTTGTTGATGATGTGTGAGATTTTGGAAATATGATTGCGGTTAATTACTAGGGTACTACTAGGAAACCAATGTTTTATTTTACTTCTTCATAAGTCCCTCTCTGACCAATTTTATGTGTAAATATTACTAAATCATCCTTTATTTATATATATATAATTACATCTGTATATAGTTTTAGTTTGACTTTTCATATTTCAAAATATGTAAACAGTATTAATTAGGGAGTATATGTGTCCCTTGTTTTTAACCGTAGTATGTAATGACATGATAAGGTTGAGCCATTGATTTAGATGGTGGTTTGATCGTAGGGTAGGTATGAAAAGCTTGTGTTGTGAATTGTGATTATGCAGTTATTTGAAAAAAGCATTGAAAAATGAGTTTTATAACCTTTGAATGTAATGTTAAGGTAATTAAGTGTTATTATTAACAGCACATGTATTGCTTACTCTTTTTAGCAAAATGTAATGCCTACTCTTAATTATATTTGCAGGCATGCAGTGCAGGGTCTACATATATCTATCTGTATAAGGAGTGTATGCTTCAAACGTTGAAACCACTCTCCTTTTTCAATCTTCTTCTAATTCTCTCTCTCTCTCCCATGTCTTCTCCTCACTCTTCACCAGGCTATCCACCTGAACCACCCGTCTTCAACCCTTCAAATATCACTTTCCCACCAGGGTTTGATAACTACAAAGATCTTGGTAATGGTCATCATGGTTGTGGTATCCCTGCTTGGGGGATCGTTGTCATCGTAGCAGTTTCTTTGTTGATGCTTCTTTTGATGATCTGTGTGTTAGGAGCAGCTTTTCCCAACCTTTTCAAGTGGTGCAAACCGGCTCCGGCTCCACCACCAAGGACAATGGCGGCGCCGGCGGCGAATGCAGCGCCGGTATGATGCTTAGAAGAAGATGGTCATTTTTCACGCTCGAAAGTGTAATGTTAATTATATGCTCATATATGAAAAAAAAAATTCGTATCTGGATATTTTAAATGAGTTTATTTCATCATTTTCACTGTATTTAAGAATGATGTTTATTCCAGTCCTCTAAAAAAATGATGTTATTCTGGTGATTAGTTTCATTATGTTATTCTTAGATTATAATAAAATGTCGCTTTTTTATTGTACCAAAAAATTATCGCTTTTTTATTCTTAAAAGAAAAAGTTTTTATAAAAGCCATTTCCAAAATGCACATATTCTTTTTAAGATCAAAAGAAGATAAATTGTATATATTTAACTATTTTTTAATTAATAAATTCTATCCATTTTTTAATGAGCAGTATAAAGTTAGTAAATTTTGTTTATGAAATACAGTCGAGTTGGCAATAATGTCTGCGAAGTTATGGCATTTCCATTCTCACTATAAACTGCAAAGTGGTCTAATTTTCTGAGACGTTTTCCATGAATTCTTCTATTATGAACAAAATTTCTTGCATTTCCTAAGGAAAAATTTTCATTGTGCTCTCATGAACGTTATGTGTTTGGTCCATTTCATAAAATGCTTTGACAAAAATTAGAATATGATGTTTGGTTATTTTAAATGAGTTTATTTAATCATTTTCACTGTATTTAATAATGATGTTATTCTTAAAGTATATTAATAAAATATAAGTTCTTATTTTTAAGGTGACAACTTGGGTACCCATCAATAAAAGGTGGGTAACACAATCCATGCTGAGTTGGCACCAATCAAAGTTATTTGTTTGTTTTCTATTATTTTTAATGTTATATAAATACATTGTTTTGATTGGGCCAACTCAACATGGGTAGTATTACCCACCTTTTATTGATGGGTAAACAAGAATTTCCCTATTTTTAATATCGTTTTTTTCTTAAGAAATAGTTTTTTATAATGGACATTTTTCAAAGTGTCCTTATTTTTGTTTTCGAATGCGCTTATTTTTATTTGAGATGAAAAAGAATAAACTGTATATTTAACTATAATAAATTCTATCAAATTTTTTATTGAGAATAAAGTTAGCTACTCTTGTTTATAAAAATATACAAGCCAGTACAAGTAGAGTGTAAAGATGAACAGAAAAATAATTCAAAATCTGGGAAAGTATTGAATTAATTTGTAATTACTCCTACTCTCCTAGCCTGTGCGATAGTATATTGGTGATTCTAACAATCAAACTAATTATTTTCACTCGGTGTGTGTAGTAAGACAAAGAATAAAATGACATTGAGAAGGACATAAGTTGGTAAGAGGTGCTTGCCCTGTTCGTATCAATTGACCGATGGTTGATACTTAAGTCTTGTTGACCGGCGCAGTGACACAAGTAGTGACAATTCATTATAAAATAGCCCTTGTTTAATCAAATAGTTAAAAATAAATATTCATTTCATTAGTATTGTGTTATGTGATTATCTTCTAAATAAATAAAAATTTGAACAAGATTATATAATATATTAATTACCATGATCAATCACTATCAGATAAGGGATTTGCTAACATACACCCACTAGTTTTTATGTGGGAGTATTTTAGCAAGTTATAACTAAAAAGTTGATAAATACACCTTGAGGTGTATGTTGCTATAACACACCTTCTAAAAACTAAGTGGGTGTATGTTAGCAACTCCTATAGGCATTTGCTAGAATACACTCACTTATTTTTTAGAAGGAGTATTTTAGCAAGTGATAACTAAAAAGTGGCTAAATACACCTAAAGATGCATGTTGCTAAAATACTTCCACATAAAAACTAGTGAGTGTATATTAGCAAATCTCATCGGTTAATGGTCTTTCACAAATCAATTAGTTTAATAAGAAATATGCAGGTCATAGTACTGTTTATTTTCAATATCGTCTACATGAAAAACGAAGCAATTTTTTTTGGACAGGATTATTTCGAAAGTGTGACAATTGAAATATGTTTGAAGCTGGTTGTTTGGCTAGTGGTAATTGAAATTGTTTCGTTGCCTAAATTATTAGCCAAATCAAAATTTAAAACAACGTTTGACTTAGTTTTATACAATTTAGTACAATAGTTATCAACAATTCCATTGTCGTCCAGCGGTTAGGATATCTGGCTTTCACCCAGGAGACCCGGGTTCGATTCCCGGCAATGGAACTTTGTTTTTTCTTTTTATAAATTGGATTCACTACAGTTGACAATTTCCTGCATTCAAGATCATTAACAATCATCGAACTTGATATGATGGTTCACAAAAATACTGACTTCCATTTTTGTTTTATAATTTCAAACACCAAGCTTAAATTTGGACCGTTCTGATGTTGATCAAATGGTTACTACGTGAATGCATTACGATATCAAATGCAGGGAAACGTGATCTGTATTTTTAATGTTCATATTTTCAGTTGCACATTGATACAAGTATACTGCGATTAAGCAGAAAATTGTAAACAATTGCATGGATGGACCCATCAACATATAATATAGTGAAGAAAAAACCCTATCTAATAAATGTAACATATAGTGCACTGTGCACCGTTTAAAATAATTGTACCGTAAATGGCTCCACTAATTTTTTTATGATAACGAGCAAAACAAGCTAATTTTCTACTGCAATGCTAGAATCTTGTGTATGTGAGGGCCTCCATTTTCTATCAAACAAATTTCTTTCAACCACTTGTGCACCCTTCAATTTCTCATCCTGACTACTCAGTTTCTCATCTATTAGTTCCATCAACTCTTGCAAACCGACTCCTGTGATGGCAGATGTTTTCACATGTGGACCAGATGGTAGCATCGCGCCGGCATTTTCCACACTATTGTCTTTATTAAAGGACTCAATTTGTTGGTCAGCCGCAGATGAAGGCAAACAAAAGTCGCCTTCGTTAATCGTAGTATCTTCGTCATACAACCAACCATCAGAATAGTCTTCTTTTTCTTCCATTAATGTCTCAGTGCTTGCATCCTCCTCTCCATCAATGATACTAGTTTCATCAGCCTCTTCATCTTTATCGAGATATTCATCAACATCCGGGCACTCTTCTTCAGCATCAATCTGAACATTTCAGAGATTGAGTGGATATATATACATTCAATTGTTTTACTTGCATTTTGGTAGAAGGGGAGATGAATTATTTTACCTTATTCCAAACTTCAATCATATTCTGAAGCTTCTCTTGTGACACGCCTATTTGTTGAAGAACTTGGAACACCGTCGTGCGGTGCTCTTCAAGATTGGGAGCAGTAGAATCCACCACATGCTTCAAAAAGGATAGATTTGTCAGTTGTGTTGCTTATGCTGCACAAATGACCAATTCCAAGTGGATATCTTTTATATATTTTTTAACATAAGTAATCACACAATGCCAGAAATGATGTAGAAACTGTTGTGTGTGACGAAGACAAATCAAATAAGGGATTTATGAGTTTTTGAAACTGGTGAAAGAATTAGATGCAAAATCATACCACAAGCAGGTCTGCTTCCACCACTTCTTCTAAAGTCGCATGAAACGCTTCCACCAACTTCAAAAATTAAAAGAGAAAAAAGGGAAATTGTGTCATTGTTGGCGGATTATATTGACAAGATCAATAAAAAAAACATGCTGACATGGCAATTTGCTCATGCCTTTGTCATTACCTTTACAGGTAAATCGGATATAAATCCAACTGTGTCGCTAAAAAGCACTTTCCTCCTACAAATAAAATTAGAACATTGAAGTATATGTAAGTCTACCGAATGTTATCAACCAGAGTACGAAAAAAGAAGAGAACTGAAAAAGAGATTAGAACATTTTGAAGTACTGGTCACATTACCCCGAAGGAAGAACAGCACTTCTTAATCTAGGATCGACTGTAGCAAACAGTCTGCAATACATGCAACAGGAAAAAAGTTTACATTATAAAGTAAATATTAAAAAAAAAAACAGGATGTAAATGTATACAAGTACAAGGGGTTTTACCGACAATCGCTATACAGATCACTGTCTGTTAGATTACTAACTAATGTAGATTTTCCCTAATAAAAACAAAGAAAGACATATATCAGCAATGCTGTCTAATTACAGTAAATAGCGCAATGCTGTCTAATTACAGTAAATAGCAAACACGTGTATACTGAGACGACTTACAGCATTTGTATACCCAACAACAGCAACAGTGGCTAAGCGTTGTGCAGATGAACCCCCCTGCCTCTTTCGACCAGCACGTTGCACAGCACGGGTACGGCGAACCTCATCAATTTGTGTCAGTAGATAGTTTCTCCTATCTAAGAGTCTAAGAGAGTTTCACAAATCAGTGACCAAGTTATGTAATAAAAGGTGATCATAAAAATGTTGTAATTGCACATTAACAAGTGGTTCATACATCATATACAGGACAAAAGTATCCAGCAAAACTACACTATAATGACAAGAACGTGCAAATGTCAAATAAGCCTGCAATCTGCATGGATGAAAGTTTGAAACAACACAAAACCCATAACATACATTTTTTTCTTAGCATCCGTGTGTTCCAAATATTATTGTGGCCACAAACACGTTTACAGTGAATATTTTCAATGACTTGATGCAGTGAGAAAGTGAAAAAACCAGCTTTAAAAATAACACAAATTAATGAGGAAACCATAAGATGTGCCAAGAAAAGGAAGGAATAGATTGCTTGAGGATAAATGTATGTATCTTGAAAATTTAATGACAGTTATACCTTCGCCGCTGAAGCTGAAGTTCAGTTTCTCCGGCACCGCTCATAAAACCTTGGCCTCCACTTCCTCTCCTGATATTGACAAGAATTATGGTAAGATGCTGTAATTCTATTCAACATTTTACTAATTACTGATACTATAGAATAGGTGAATGCATATATTCACATAATTACACATTCTTTCAGAAATATGTGCATAAGAGAAAGAGCGGGTGAAGAAAGTGATAGAAATTATATTCAGTTTTCAACCACATTTGTGCCTCAATATAGCAATATGTAAACAGAAAACTAAATAGGTATGTGAAGTAATAAAATATTCGGTGATCCAAACAATATGTCCAAGCAAAAAAGTAAAAGATCCCATCAGAGTTCAAATTTCATAGTTGCAATTTAACCCATTCATCAATTAACATTAGAAAAACAAAACAATAATCATTTCTTCGAATTCAAAAATAGAATCAAACAACAGAAAGTTAGTGGAAAGAAAAAGAAAAGTCCAACCCTCGGGCACTGACAACTTCAGCTTCTCCAGAAGCACCAAATGTATAGCGACCATTAGGGCCTAAAACACGAACAAGTCTCGACTTCTTGTATGACAGAGCTGCAAGTTCAGCCTACACACTCAGATGTCAAAGCTCACTCTCAGTTACAAGGCAAATTTAAGATACAATACTATCAAGCATCAATCAAATAGCTGAATGAAACCACAAAACATACCTGCAGCTTAGCTTCCTTGGTGAATGCATGAGCATTGAAAATCTCAATTATAAGACCTACACGATCCACCACTGGTTTATTCCAAGCTCTCTAACAATAACAAGACATCATTGTCAAAATTAAACAATTTTCAATTCCTAAATGAAAATTGAGTAAACAGTCATTTTTGTCCCTTAAATGTGTGATGCAATGTGACTGTAGTCCTTTGAACATATTGAAATTACGAAAGCATCCCCAAGTGTGTCTTTTATTATTAGTAATTTTAAGGATCAAACTGACTAAGAGAAACCACATTTGATGACCAAACTAACTAACGAAAGACACGTTTGAATACCAACTAACCAACGAAAGATGCACTTATGCGTATTTTGGTAATTTTGATAGAATCAAGAACTACTGTGACAATAACCCACAAATTCAACGACGAAAATGATTGTTTAGTGAACAACAATTACACAAGCATAACTCACCTCCATATTTCTTATCTGAATACCAGACAATATTGCATTAACAAACACAGCATCCACTTCACCCTGTCACACAACACACACACACAAATCAAAATCTAAATTAGACCATGTTTGAATATAAATAGCCTAATTAAGCGCCTATAGCATAACCATTTATCATATAAGTGATTATGTACATGTTATCTATAATAAAACATAAAATATAGTCAAATTATTTTCATATAAGCTATAAACAGTTTTCATAAGTTATCGTGAATAACTTATAAAAGTAAACTTAAAAAACAACTAATGGACATGTCATAAGCGGGCGGTTTTCATAACTTCCCATGTCAGAAGCATGGCAAAGCCCAACAAATAGAAAAATAAGCTAAAAAAAATTAACTTTAGAATTGAATGAATGAGAAAAAGTTAATCACAATTGATGTAGGAAACACTTTATATAGTGATCCTAACTATACTAACAAACTTCAACTAATTTTTGACTAATACTAACCAACTTATAACTATGTTTAACAAGTTTAGTTATGATCACTATATGTAGTCTTTCCTACATCAATTGTAAGCAACTTTTTCCCATTCATTCAATTCTAAAGTTCATCTTTCATACAGTATCTAATAAATCTCTAATTATTTCTAACAGTTTATAAACTCAAATACCTTTGATTCTGCAGCGTTTAAATGACACTTGATAGTATCAACCGTTCCAGGTCCAAAATAAGTATCTACAATACATAAAAAACATTAAATATCCGAATTGGGTTACATTAATAAAAAAAAAAAAACTTTTGAGTTTAAAAACCGAACCTGCACGAGGTTTATGTCCTTTAAGAGAAGGATTCTGAACAATAACATGCGTTGGTAGAGGCAAATCAAAGAAATCAGTGTGAAAATAACCATCGCGTTGGTCTTCAAGAGAATTTGCGAGACACAGTGCTTCGTTGAGTTTAGCTTGTAAGAGCTTTTCGGAACGGAGACGAGGCTGAACGACGAGAAGCTTCGGTGGGGCGTCGTCGCCGGGAGCGGTGGAATAGGGAGATGGAGGAGGGTAAATTCGGCATTTTGAAGAAGTTAGGATTTTTCTCTTAGTAGATTCGAGTGTTGCAGACAAGTTTCTCAACATTGTTAGTTTCTTTTTGCTCTATGCTTCTGCGTTTTCTTCTTCTTCTTCTTCTTCTACTACGCAATTCGAGTCGCTGTGGGTGAAATTACAGAGATACCCTTTAACATATGACTAAGATTAAACCGACTAAATCACAGTTACATCAAAAATGAGTTTTTATCTTAAATTATAAATATTTTACCATAAAAATTTATCTGAACTTACAAGTCGTTTTATGAAATCGGTGAAGCATTAGTGTTGCTTTTTATATAAGACCCTTAACTATTTAACTATATCTTTTTTTTTAATTCTTTAATTTATATTTTTATATCGTGGATAATTTTGTATCATTAATGAAGGATAATTTTATAAAATAAATGATAATTTCTCTTTACCGTATCAAATTAATTATATTTTTTAATTATGTGAAATAACAAAAACTACTTATAATTTTGGACGGAGGAAGTAGTAATTTAATACATCAATCAAATTTACAAATTATATGTCATGGAGATAATTTCACACAAATTTAGTTGATATTGCATGGAAAAGAGAAATTATAATTTACTTTATAAAATTATCATTTATATCAGAAAAAAATAAAAGAATCGAAAAATGGTTGAGTAATAAATATCAAATGGTATAATAGGCCATAATCAAAACCAAATGTATAGGTAAACATTTTTTTTTAAGAGGCCACGACAAAAATATATTAAATAGAACCACCAAAGCAATTTGATTCAAAAGATAAGTTTTCTCACCCCTTCTTTTTATCGTTAAATTATATATGGTGTCCTATATTTATACAATTAGATTCATGGCCAATGGATCATGACATGAAATATTATGATATATGAGATTTCGCTATTGTCATGATGTGTGATTTATTCTAATATGTGACATTAGAGTATTTCATTTATTTCTTATACCTTAAACCATTAAAATAGTTTAATTGTATATAAATCAATAAAAATAGGGACAATTACACTAATGGTCTCTCAACTTAATTTCAGATAACGATCTGGTTCTTTATCTTTTTTCGTTGTATTTATGCTCTTTTGATTTTTTTGCATATGAATTTTTAAGTTTCCAAACCATGGTTTTGTTTTCTTATGGCCTCTTAATATTCAAATCTATAGTCTTTCATCTATATTTACATATAAACCGTAGATTTAAAGTTTGAAAATTGTTACAGATTAGTTTATCCTTTATATAAAAATGTTACAGATTAATTTGATTTTTTTAAGAGACTAAATTAGACCATTGAAAAATTGTGAGAAACCAAATATCTTTAAAAAAAAGTTAGTATATGATTTATGATAAACAATTTTAGAGGATACACAATTTTTTTTAAGGTCACGATATACACATAATTGAATGCATGATATTATGTAATAAAAAAAAGGATCAATCCTGTAAAAACCATGACAATTTTAGGCTCTCACCAATAGCCAATATAAATTGTGATAATGCGTACTTTGCTGGTTGAAAATATTTGTCCTTATTGCATAATCAACAAAATGTTGTTTGCTAATAACATATCAAAAATTGTTTGGAAGGAACTTGATCTTACCTGATCAGAAATGGACTACCGGTGCAGTTTTGAATAAGATGACGATGAGAGTTCGTTGTTGACTGGAACGGCGGGGGGGTGTACTTGCAGACACTCCGACGCTCAAGTCAGTATTCAGTGGAGTTGGGGGATTAGAAAATGAGAAGAGTCTAACTTTTGGGACTGCTGAGAGTCCCCTTTTTATAGAGGTGGGTGGTGCAAGAGCCGTTGTACGACACACGTGTGGCTTGACGGTTACGAATTCGTAGGAATCGTAACTGCCGAGGAGAGATTCGCGGGAACGTGGAAGGAGACGTTACTGATTGTTTGAATCAGTCTTCGTTTTCTCCGAGCACCCCCTCGCGGAGAGGAGGTGTGTTGCGAGTAATTTACCAGATGTTGGATCTGGGTCAGTTTGTATTGGGCCTAAGTAAATGGGCCTAGTGCATTAGCTCGTTCCAGAACAGAAGCCCCCCAAGTCGTTGCTCTTGACAAAGAGTGATGAATTTGAATGTGTGAAGGCCTTGTTCGAGAGAAGTTTTCAGGAGGTGAGAACCTTTGTTGTCTGAAAAAGAAATGTCCACAAGGAACTAGTTTGTACGAAGGGAAAAATGCTCGCAGAGGAGTGGACTGGCCCATTTTGGGACGGTGTTGTTCACAAGGGAATGTGATGCTCCTTCTTACCAAGGATATATCGAACGTATCTCCATGGTCGCTTGAGGAGTTCAGATTAAGGAAGATTAAGAATGATCAATTGAATCTTGAAATTGAGGAAGATCAAGAATGATCAATTGAATCTTGAAATTGAGGAAGATAAAAAATGATCAATTGAATCTTGAAATTGAGGAAGATCGAGAATGATCAATTGAATCTTGAAATTGAGGAAGATCAAGAATGATCAATTGAATCTTGAAATTGAGGAAGACCAAGAATGATCAATTGAATCCTATTCAGAAACCTTTGCTCGCTGGGATCGTTGAGAATCTCGCTTTATCATGATTGGAACAAGCTTGTTGGATTGGGGGGAACTGTACTTGTTCATCAGCCCGCCCCTCAATCACTGCATCGATGAGGTCACAAGATTCCCTCGTCCGATAGTTGGTCGTCCATCCATCTCCATTTAATGCCCACGTCTCGAGGACGTGAGTGAGGGGACAGTACATTTGGGCTTTGGTTGCCACGTGTAAAGGCTATTAACGTACTTGATTACATAGGCCTTTGAGTGTGTCTTGGTAACTGTTCTCGAGGTTTCATCATCACCGTTGATTAAACTTGACGTTTGGAACTCCTACAGGTTTGATTGGAACCGTTGGATGTTTGATGAGATGTGATCTGAACCGTTGCTTCGTTTCTTTGAACTGGGTCACAGGTGAAGGGCTGCAGCGGATCGAGTTTTCTGTGTTCTGAAGGGTTGCAAAGGAAGTATAAATAGCCTCGAGTGTTTTTGGGAAACACTTTTGCTATTCTCGCTTTGCAAGCTTTGATCCTTCAATAGTTCTTGAAGATTTTCCAGTGAAGTTCCGGCGTGTTTTGATCTTTCCTCCCTTCACTGTTCAATCCACACAACCATCTCCGTTTAACAAGGTACGATGACTTCACCATTTCGCTTTTCTGTTTCCTTGTTTTAGCCGTTTTGTTTTGATGATTAAGTAGGTTAGTCGTTTTTCGGTAGGAAGTTGGTGGATTCCGCCGCAAATGGTGCTGGTTTCTGTCGTAGATGAACATTTTAGGATTTAGAATCCACTTTGTCTGTTTGTGAGCCACCGGTGGCAGGTTTTTAACCTGTTAGAGGTTTAACCTGTCGCCACGGTGAGTGGTGTAGCTCCGTCGTATGCGGAGGTTTTTCACTTTGCCCTTTGGTTTTCCCTCCAAGTTGTTATTTTGAAAACTTTTTCGATCTTTTCGTTCGGGAGGACGATGAACCCTTCCTCGCCATGATCGATCTGGAGGTGGAGGAAGGGTGGATTTGAATGTGAAATTCATCTTTTTTCCTTTCTCCTCTTTTCAAGTTTAGGTATGGCAGGAAACCCCAATAGGAACGAGGCCGACGAGTATGGCCCGTCCTGGAAAGGGGACGCCATTAAAAGCGGTGTCAGCGTTTGTGTCGGATGGTACGGAGGAACGACCGTTCAATGACATTGGACGCAGCGAGGACTGGGAAATTTGCTTCCTGAGCATGTCCGATAGGATATGTTCGCACTACACGGGGAACAGGTTCCCTATGTACGAGGTCATATTCAAGGACATGGGGTTTAGACTCCCTTTCTCGTCCTTTCAGCGATCGGTCTTTCAGTGGACGGAGTTATCACCCTCGCAGCTTCATCCCAACTGTTATCCTTTCATGTGGGCATTCGAATTGGTGTGCCGGCACTTGGAGGTCGCTCCCACCGTAACCCTATTTTTCACTTTCTTCACTGTCCAACAAGGGACTGAGAAGGGCAAGGGACATGCTTGGGTCTCCTTTCGTCAGACAAGAAAGCTATTCTCCCCCTTCGTAGGCAATGTGAAGAGTTTCAAGGACCGATTTTTTCTGGTGCGGCCAAAAACGGATGTCGCCTTGAGGAATGTCTTAAAAATGGTGAAGAGAGCCCGCGAAGATGGAGGGGAGGACCGCTTCAGGGTTCCCCAATTTTCTTTTACTGGTGCAAGGACCACTATGGGTATAAGCCCGTAGATTTCGGCCCTGGGTATGTTGGGCTCAATGCGGAGGAAAACGAGAGTTACGATAAGTTGTGGGCTTATGTAAGTTCTTTTGTGCCCGCGAAGGTGTTGAGGGAGGATGGTACCCTTCTGGTTGATTCTGCTGGACGAGAGGTGACAGAGCCTCGCTACATAAACACGCACGATCATGTGCTTTCCGAAAACCCGACGAAGTTACTTGGTAGAATTTTTAGAATTTGCATTTGCATTTTTGCATTGATATCTTTTCTAAGTCTGATACTGACTTTCTTTTCGTTCTTTTTGTTCGCAGGGAACATGTCTGGGATGAACGAGTTGATCCGACGTTCGAGTAAGAAGGTGGCCAACCGCGGAGCCGTGCGACGGAAAGACGTTCACAGTGTGAACCATCTGATCGCGCGGGGCTGCAGGAGGTTCCACTTCTCATGCGCTTGTGCAAGTGCTGGAAGATGACCATGTGGAGGAGGTCGTCGAGCCCTTCAAACAGAAAAGGGTGGTTTATGCTGGAAAGAGGCAGTCTTTGCCCGCCACCTCTTCCTCTGCTCAACCTGAAGGCGGGGACCTGCTTCAATTGCCAAACGTGTGGTCCGACCCAGACCGCTATGGCTCACATTCTTCTCTTTGCCTAAGTGACCCTGAGTTGAGGGTTATTCAGGACCTTGGTGTCGCCAGCCGGAGCGAAGGGGTCATATTTGCGATGAAGGCTTTGGAGATAGTCGTGGCCCTGACCAACTCTTCAACTGAGGACGTGGTTCGGGTGGACGTGCTGGTCAAGGAGAAGGATGCTCTGGCGGCTAAAGTGGCAAAGTTGGAAGCTGTGTTCAAAACTCGGATGGAGGAGAAGGACTGCAAGATAGCCTCCATGGAGAAGAAGGTGGAGGGTGACCTTGTTAAGCTGGAGGAGTTGAGGGAAGCTCATCGCAAGTGGAACGAGGACAAGAAGGGACTCCTGGCCACTATAAACCTTAGTGTTGACGAACCATTAGACACTGCTAGATTGGGCCATGCTGGATTGGTGGCAAGGATTGATGAGCTGGAACAGGGTCTCTTGGGAGCGGCCAGCTGTGGTTTCCTCAATGTCGTGCAGCAGGTGAAAGCTGTGAATCCTGGGGTTGAGCTTTCAACCGAAGAGATTCATTTCTTGAAGTATGTTGAGGATGACGCTCTCAGATCCCCTCCCCCTGATGAAGATGATGAGCATGTTGAGTAAGCCCGGGTCTAGATGACCCTGTAATTTTTGAACAATTTCATTGTTGGTTTGTAACCAGCCTTGTGCCATTACAATGTGCGCCCTTCGTGGTTAGCACCCTTTTTGTACAATTTTTTTTTAATTCCTGTTCGCTGCTTTGTTTTATACTCTGCGAAAATGTATGTTTAGTTTTCTAAGTATAATGTGCGATTGGAGTGCTCGTTGTGTGAGGCTTTTAAATTTGAACCGCGATGAATATTCTTGTAAATGAAAAATACTTCAACTTAGATGCATGCTAGTAGGTTTAGTTTTAAATAACCAAGCATTTTTTAATCAAAAGTGGATTAAGCAGGCCGACGATAGGGTCCGCCCCCTCGTAGTCGTTGCTTTGTTGCAAATTAGCGGCTAGACCTGATACGAGGGTTGGGAACGGGGAATGTCGAACGACTTGCCTGTTTCTTTAAGCTGTTGAAACTTAGAGAAGTTGCCTTTCCTCCCCCCAAGTGTTCGCTCCGATTGTATGGATAGCGTATACTTGTGTGTTTTGTACTGGGGAATCCGAGCGTGATAGTTATGACCTTTATGCGGGGTATATATCATAAAGGTTTATGTTCAAGAGATGTTTATCTGAATGTGTGTTCGAATCTAGGGTTCAAACGAGTAAAAGTGGACGAACGAAAAACTCAATTTAAGTTCAATGCCTCGAGGCATGAATCTCCCATCGCGAGCTGGGGTTATGCCTAACATGCCGAGCGGTGATGCCGCAGCTGTTAGCGAGCATATCGTGGACTTGGTGAATCCGTTGTGTATAAGTTTCACTAATCCTTTTAAGATTTTGGATTTGGAGTGGCACGATTTTCCTCTTCCGTTGTAATTTCTCGTTCGTGAGAGCGTTCAGTTCGTTAGTTTGACTTTGCAGTTGTATGTACAGTGGAGCGGTTTGTAGGTTCGTTGCTTAACTGTAATACCTTTTTAATTTTTCTGCGTTCCAAGTTCTGGGGATTGGACCCTTTACGAGGTCTTTGAGGTCGTACGCCCCCGTCCCTATTTTCATGTGGATTTGGTAAGGTCCCTCCCAGTTGGCAGCGAGTTTCCCTTCGTCAGAATCCTTTTGGTTTCTTCGGAGGACAAGATCGCCAACTTCAAATACTCGATTGATGACTCTTTTGTTGTGGCGAGCGACTATTTTTTGTTTTAGAGCTGTTTCACTTCTGATTTCGTCGACGATACGAGTTCTTCTCGTAGGTTCTCGGCGTTGGCTCGGAAGTTCGTGTTGGCGCCAGTTCGCCAGTTGAGTTCGTTTAACTCAATGGGAATGACTGCTTCCATTCCGTATGTGAGGCAGAAAGGCGATAAAACTGTGTGAAGTTCCTCCACCCAATTACCTTTAGCTTCATCTAGCCTTCAGCGAATTCCTCGGAGAATGACTCTGTTCGCTGATTTTGCTTGCCTGTTTGTTTGGGGGTGTTCGGCGGAAGTGGAATTGTGCTTGATATTCAGGTTTTCTAAGTATTCTTGAAACCTTCGGTCTGTGAACTGAGTATCGTTATCGGAAATCATGAGGGCCGGTACTCCGAATCTTGCTAGGATATTCCTTTTGAAGAATCGAATTACGTTTCTCGCTGTGATTTTGGCGAGAGGCTCAGCTTCGATCCATTTTGTTGAGTAGTATATTGTTACTACTAGATATTTCAGTTGACCTTTAGCTTTAGGAAAAGGTCCCAAAAGGTCGATTCCCCACCATGCGAAAGGCCAAGGTGAGGCTATCAAAGTGAGTTTGGCGAGAGGGGAGATGTGCATATCCTCGTGTCGCTGACACTTGTCACATTTAGCTACATATTCTTTAGCGTCCTTGAGCATGGTGGGCCAGAAGAAACCTGCTTGTAGTACCTTTTTAGTGAGTGCCTTAGCTCTAAGGTGTTGCCCACAAATACCCTCATGTATTTCAACGAATGCCTCTTGGGGTTCGATAGGGCCGAGGCACTTGATTAGTGGGGTGATGAAACCTCGTTTGTACAAGGTTCCCTCCACTAATGAAAATGAGCAGGCTCTCCGTTTGAGTTTAGTTCTTTCCGAAAGATCTTGAGGGAGCTCCCCGCTAGTGATGTAGCGAATTAAGGGTCATCGCCAGTCCTGTATTTCGGAGATCTCATTGATTTCGAGCAATCAAGCTTTGTGCCTGTTGACACTTGGTTTACCTATTTTTTCCCGTTAGCGGTTCGTGTACTTGCCAGTTTTGAAAGGATGTCTGCTCGAGCGTTATGTTCACGTGGAACATGTACCACTTCAACATATTCGAACTCTTTCATTTTAGCTTGGACCAGCTGAACGTACTCTTGTAGGTGTTCTTCTCTCACTTGCTATTCACCAGTGACCTGAGATGCGACTGGTTAGGAGTCAGTGCATTCTTTTTATTATTCTGACTCCCATGTCTTTGGCTATTCGTAAGCCGGCTAAGAACGCTTCATATTCTACGGTGTTGTTGGTCATCGCGAAGGATAGTCCCAACGATACCTCGATTACGATTCCTTCTTTGTTTTCAATGATTACTCCTGCTCCACTACCCTTTGAATTGGACGATCCATCGACGTAGACGGTCCAAATGCCCTATTTCTCCTCCTCGGAGGGGAAAGTCATTTCGGCTACGAAATCGGTAAATACTTGAGCCTTGAGTGCCTTCCAGGATTGGTAATGAATGTCGAACTCGGATAATTCGAGCGACCATTTCATCATTCGTCTGGCGACGTCAGGACGTCGAAGTATCTGTCGGATGGGTTGGTCTGTCCGAACGATGATGGTGTGCGCTAGGAAATACTACCTGAGTCTCCTGGCCGCTACGGCCAATGCGAGAATGACTTTCTCTATTCTTTGATACCTTGTTTCCGGCCCTTGTAAGGCTTTTCTGGTGAAATACATGGGTCTTTGTCCCTCTAGAGTTTCTCTGATTAGTACCGCGCTGACGACATCATATGAAACAGAAAGGTACAAATAGAGAGTTTCGTCTTGATTTGGTCGCGATAGGACGAGAGGTTGAGATAAGGCGAGCTTAAGATGGGTCAGAGTGGCTTCACATTCGTCACTTCATTCGAACATACTTTCTTTCCTTAGCAATTTGAAGAAAGGGAGAGCGTAATGAGTGGATTTTGCGATGAATCGTGAGAGCGCTGTTAGCATCCCGTTAAGAGTTTGGATGCATTTTTTCGACGTTGGGGTCGGATATTCTGTGAATGCTCGACATTTATCAGGGTCAGCCTCTATACCTCATTCTGTAAGATAGAAACTGAGGAATTTGCCCACTTGTACCCCAAATGTGCATTGCTTAGGATTGAGTCTCATGTTGTATTTTCGAGTTTATTCGAAAACTCGTTTTAGGTGGGCGGTATGATCAACCTCTTGGATTTTACGATCATGTCTTCCATATATACTTCAAGAATGTCTCCGACGGAATTCTTGTTGTATACTTTGTTCATCATTCGTTGATATGTGGCCCTTGCGTTTCTAAGACCGAAAGGCATTACGTTGTAGTAATAATTTCCTGATTCAGTCATGAATGCAGTTTTCGTTTTATCTTCATCAGCCATGGGTATCTGATTGTACCCAGAATAGGCGTCCATGAAGGATGGTAATTTATAGCCAAATGAGTTATCAACTAATTTGTCTATGTTAGGAAGAGGATATGAATCTTTAGGGCAAGCCCTATTAAGATCGGTATAGTTAACACACATATGCCATTTTCCATTAGATTTTTTGACAAGTACAACATTGGAGAGCCAAGTTGTGTACTTGGCCTCAGAAATAAAATTTGCCTCTAGGAGGTCCTTTACAGCTTTTTCAGTAGCCTCTGATTTTTCAGAAGACTGCTTCGTACGTCGTTGAGCTACAACGCTAGCACTAGGACTAACTGTCACATGATGACACGCGACGCTAGGGTCGATTCCAGGCATGTCAGCTGCACTCCAAGCGAACATATCATCATTCTCTCTCAAGCAAGCGATCAGTTGGGCTTGCACTAAGTCTGGAAGATCCTTTTTCAATTTTGAAGTTCCTTGAAGGATCATCTCCAAAAGGAATCAGCTCGAAATCGCCGTCAGGGACGGGCCTTAAGATTTCGGCGCTGAGCGGGTCTTTCTTCTTCTTCTTTTGCTATTTGAGGTCAGATTTGCTGAACCTGGAGTCGAGCTCGACCACGTTAGTGTCCATGGTGCTCGTAGCAATTTTCTCGTCGTCCTTAGAGGATTGTTTTGACGAGGAAACCGAGCTTTGGTTCTTGTTAGCCTGAAGGAAACATCTTTTGGCAGCTTCGATGTCTCCGTGGAGGGTGGCGGCAGTGTCGTTCTTGGCATGGTATTTCAACTTCAGATGGGCGGTTGAACATGCTGCTCCCAATCCTGCTAATCTCGTTCTCCCTATAATGCAATTATAGAGGGAAAGGCAGTCGATCACCAGCCTCCTCCTTTCCGAAGGTTACGAGCATCTCTACGTAACCTCAGAGTTTGGTTGATGATATGTTGAATCCATACAGCTCGGATCCAACGTAAGGAGAGAGGTTTTTTTCCGTCAGCTGGAGAGTTTTGAAAACATGGTGTACATGATGTCGCACGAGGCTCCTGTGTCAATTAGGACTCGCCACACATCAAAATTGACCGTGTACGACTGGACTAGCAGGGGTATGGCTAAATTGGGAGCTCCGCCAGGCAGCTCATGGTCATGGAACACCAATGGTGGCCGTCCTCCAGATGGTATGTTGGGGAGGCCCAACTGGTTGACGTTCATGAGTTCTTCGAACTTCCACTTCCTTCTTCCCATGGAGAGGTTCAATGCTCCGCCAGTGATTACGTTGACGAAAGGGAATTGTTCCTAGATGCACGAGTAAGGAGTTATTTCAACGTGCTTTGGGAAGCTATCCTGCATTTCGACAGACATGGCAACAACAATGTCTTGATTGTTGCCATCAGCAATCTGGTCGACGGTTTTTCTTTCGGATGAAGTAGCTTTAGTGAACTGCTTCAACCGACCTCGTTGTATGACGATTTCAGTTGCATCCTTGAGATGAATGCAATCGTCAGTAAGGTGCCCGTGGCACTTATGGAACCGACAATATTTGATCTTTTCGGCTCCCTTCTTTTCTTGGGTCCGAGGTTTGGGGTATTTGATTCCCGCCTCCATTAGATCGGCTGCTGCGATCTCTGTGAGGATCTTCTCCGTCGACGCTGCTAGGGGCGTGTATTCAGCAAAGCGACCGATGGGTCCTTTGCACTCGCGAGCATGCTGCTTGCCTTCTCGAGCATTTTGTTTGCCTTCCCTCTTTTTCTCCTGGAAGGGCTTCTTGGAGGATTCAGCAACAGGTTCCTCTTTCCTGGATTTATTCAGGTTATCAGTGTACAACTCTTCTTCGTACCTGATGTAAGTCTTGGCGATCGCTAGGAACTCGTTTAGAGTCTTTGGCGATCTAGCTGCATAGCCTTCTTCATGTCGGTGCCATGGCGAAGTCCCTTTGAAATAAGGTACTTCTTCATTGTTTCGTCAGCACATTTGACCTGTACAGCCTCCTTGTTGAACCTTTCAATGTAGTCTCGGAGGGGTTCATTCTTTCCTTGCACAATGGCTTCAAGGGACACCGCATTTTTTGGTTTGGTCCTTGAAGCCATGAAGTGCATAGTAAATTCGCGGCATAGGTCGTTCCAGGAATCGATGGAGTTCCTTTGGAGACCTTTGTACCACGTAATTGCTCCTCGCCTCAAAGTGGTGACGAAGAGCTTGGATTTGACAGCCCTGCGCACCTTTCTGTAGGTGAGGACGACCTCAATGTTCTCTATGTGCTCGTCAGGGTAGGTTGTCCGTCATACGAGTCTATTTGCGGGGGTTTTTCTAGCTCTTGTGGGATGCGCGCCTCGCGAATACGCCTTGTGAAAGGTCCGTATGCGGGACGTTCATCATCGAACGCTGATGTGGAGAACCTTGGCGGAGTCCTTCTTTCAAGAGATCGTCTGAAGGATCTCCAGCTGGGTGACCTCCTGATTGGAGATCTTTGGCCGACAGAATGTCTGGGTGACCTAGATCTGGAAGGACGCGGGCTCCCTCCCCTTCTTCTACGTGGTGAAAAGGGATGCCTCCTGGGCGATAATTGTTGTCTTTTGGGACGCTCTTTCTCGATGTCCATCAAGCGCAGGTTTTGCTCCTCGATAATCAACGTTTGACGTTGTACCGTGCGGAGAATGTTCGATAGCAAAGCATCCGCGGGGGATGAGTTGTTTGTTTCCTCGTTGGGTCGCGGGGGACCGTAGAGAGGTTGTTCCTATATGGTATGACCACCTGAGGGATCTTGTGGAGAGCCTCTTCCATAGGGCTGTCTACAGGAGACGGTGTGGAGGTATGTCCGTCGCGGTAGACGCAGTGGATTTCACTCCTGACTTGTGAGCTAGCACCGTTGGTAGTCATGGTATATGTATGTATATGTTTGATGAAAGCTTTGGTTTTTTGTTAGTTAAACAACGGGGGAGCTTATAGTTTTTCCCACAGACGGCGCCACTGATCTTACCTGATCATAAATGGACTACCGGTGCAGTTTTGAATAGGATGACAATGAGAGTTCGTTGTTGACTGGAACAGTGGGGGGTGTGTACCTGCAGACACTCCGAGGCTCAAGTCAGTATTCAGTGGAATTGAGGGATTAGAGAATGAGAAGAGTTTAACCTTGGGGACTGCTGAGAGTCCCCTTTTTATTGAGGTGGGTGGTGCAGGAGCCGTTGTACGGAACACGTGTGCCTCGACGGTTACGAATTCGTAGGAATCGTAACTGACGAGGAGAGATTCACGGGAACGTGGAAGGAGATGTTACTGATTGTTTGAACCAGTCTCCGTTTGCTCCAAGCACCCCTCTCGCGGAGAGGAGGTGTGTTGGGAGTAATTTACCAAATGTTGGATCTGAGTCGGTTTGTATTTGGCCTAAGTAAATGGGCCTAGTGCATTTGCTCGCTCCAGAACAGAACTGAATTTAATTTTCAAATGGAATAATTCATGATCAAGTTTTTCTTAACTTGCGACCGAACTCCTAATTATTATGATCCTTTTCTTTAAAAATCATAGAGTTAATACCAAAAAAAATAATTCTAAGTGTTTCATATAATGAACCATATGTCAATTTTCTAAAACATTTGAAATAAGTCAATTACACTTAGAGGGTCCTCTTAACTGAGTCCCTGTTATTTAATTCTAAATGTTTTTTTAAATTGAAATAATAATATAATATTTTAGTTACACCTAGCTTATTAATAAAAAACATTTTATATTGTCCGTAGTTTAAATTAAAAAAATAAGTCATCCTCTCCTTTTCTCTCTTAATCTCTCATTCCAAACACACTTAAGTGATCATAATTAGTTTTCTTACCGGTTGTAACTAAGTCTATTAGTCACATTTGGTTGCAGTGCCTTGTATATAAACTCCACACCCCTGCACATTTTAATTCATTCATTGAATCAATATATCAGAAATTACACTTTTCTCTCAACCATAACATTGGTTCAAAGCTTTATGTAGATAGTGCCCAAATATGTATAACATCCAAGATTTTATTAAGGAGTTGATAACGACCATCTAACGTCATGCACTCAGTTCATTTATGAGCTTTAAACCATTAAAAAATATTTTTTTTTTAAAGATGGACAATATAAAATCATTATTTATTTAATATCAAATTAGTTGTTGATATTTTTAAATTGGGGATGAATTAGTCCATTTCTTCATTTGTTGTAATTAGTAGGAGACTAATTTATCATCCATAAAAAAGAATGTTATATATTAATTTGACTTTTTTTAAAAGGTTAAATTAGACCGCAGAAAAATTGCGAGAGACCAAATTGAATCTATAAACAAAGTTTAGTATATGATTTATGGTACACAATTTTTTTTGAAGGTCACAATATACACATAATTGAAAATATGATATCATATACTTTATCCGTTTCAAATTATATGTCATTCTATCAAAAAAATTGTTCAAAATTATATATCATTTTATAATATCAATGAATAATTAATGTTTAATTTTCCATTGTGCCATTTACTATTTATTACTATATATTTTTTCAATTCTTTTAATTTATGTTTTTCATACTATTAATGAAGGATATTTTTGTAAAATAATTCATAATTACTCTTTTTTATATAAAATTAATTGTATTTCTTAATATATGTGAAATTTCTAGAATGACATATAATTAAGAATGGAATAGTAATAAACTAAAAGCAGTGTATCTCTTGCATTAACTCAATAGCAAATTTAATTTTAGTGGGGGTTGATTTGATAAAAGGAATTACGAGGAAAGGGGACAACATTATAGAAGGGCACCACATCCAAATGACTTCAAGGCTTTGACAGCTTTCTGGGGACATTTATAGAGGTTGTTGCTGTATTCCCTGTAATTACAATATATCAGACTTTTGATTCTTGAATCTAGCTACCGATAGCATTTCTTGTGGTCAAAAACGATTAGTAGAGGAGCCTAGTGCCCAAGTAAATTTACTAAGTTGATAGTATAACAACAATCTAACGTCATGCACTCACATGGTCCAAATACTTGAATAATTAAGGAGAAAGAGAGAGAAAAATGAAGAAATCTTAAAAGAGGTTGATGGAAGAATCTTTGCTTCTTTGGTTATAATAAAACAAAGGAATGAGTAGTGTGTAGTTGGGTGGGGTTTAGCATGGGAAATGCTAGTTTTTCCCCACCATACGAAAGACTAGTTTTAGCCATTAGATTAATCAGGAACACGATTGTTATCATGGACTGCCTACACCATATTTTTTTCTTTTCTCTTTTACACTCTTATATTTTTGTTTAGATTTGAAATTTTTTTCTTTTCTTGATCCGGAAACAATTGGCCGGATTTTCTCGCGCCCGCACGCGCGCGCGAGCCCGCCCCTATTATTAAGAGTGACTTAGAGGTTGAATTTTTTCACGATTTTTTGCAGGCATGTTTAGGACATAAAAACAACATCGCCCACAAAAAACGAGAATTTTCCAACAAGGGATGGATTAAATATGAAATTTTTACGCGTCAAAAACTCAAGAACACGAAACAACAAAACATGCACCTAGAAAACGAATTTTGAGCTGTTTTTTGCAGACACCTCTATAAAAATACATATAGAGGATCTGTAAAGTTTCGTAGCATTCCGACAAAGCCTCGATTTATTTTGATTTTTCGACCGACACGCGCAAAATCGCATTTTTTTTCCAAATGCGCATCCTTCCACGGGCCAAATTTTGTTCCCCGAATATTCAGACATGTTTAGGACATCATAAGGACCTCCACCACAAAATTCTGGAGTTTTTGCCCGAATATTCATTGATAGCGTGGATATTTTAAGCGTCAAAATCCCTAGAAACGAAAACCAAACCCCCCGTTTCTCTCCCGAAGAGCAAAACATCACGGATGTCGCCTTGCCGTGGTTTGGCCTGGGCACGGGAAGGTCGAGTCCCAGTCGTGAAGCAAAATTTCAAAACGGTACGACTTTAATAATACGGGCGGGCGGGCGCGCGTGCGCGAGAAAATCCGGCCAATTGTTTCCAGATCAAGGAAAGAAAAAAATTCCAGATTTAAACAAAAATATAAGAGTGTAAAAGAGAAAAGAAAAAAAATATGGTGTATGCAGTCCATGATAAAATTAATACTCCTCATTAATCTAATAGTTGAAAAAAAAATTCCCGCGGTGGGAAAGAACTCCCATTTCCCATGCTAAACCCCACCATGTAGTAGTACTAGGATAGGATATATGAATATGATGTCCCACCCACACATTGGAGATATTAATTAGGTGAAGGAGTGTGAGAAAACCATTTCACATGGCAGAGTACGAGAAAACCAAAACCAAAACCAAAATGGGTTTGTTTCATGTTTTTCTAATTTATCTCTATTATTTCTTCTTTGATTAAGTTTCCTAATTAAATATATTAGAAAGCATTTTGCAATGTTACGAAAATTTAGTTCTTAGTTTATCCAATTCAAAAATATGAATTATACAAATTTATATTATGTTGCATACAAAAATAGCTAGCAACATCCAATGCAACATTACATGACCAAACACACACACACATATAATTGAATTGTGACTTGTGAGGTAAAAATATATAATATAGAATGACCGTCCATATTAATCCAACAATGTCATGTCTGACCAACAGTCCTACGTTTTCAGTTTTCTATTTAAGTCGCACAACTTTAATTTCATTTGAACTTTGGAGAGTATATTCATGGTTTCCTCTAGGGTAAGTGGAGAGTTGAGGTCATTAATTCATTGAGTTGGCCAACCGAAAGTTATTGTCACTATTCCTATTCCATGCAAAGACTTAGCATTAGTATTGGTGTTGAACTTTGTACTGTCAGTGAGTACAATATCTACGAACTAGGGTTTCTGTGCTGTGTTTAGGTCATGCCTTGGGAATGATCCCAAGGTTACTATTTGTAGCCTCCTTTGGGCTTACCCGGTCATGGTTTTGGGCCCAAGTTGTAAAGGGCCAAAACCATGGCTAGGGCGCCCTCATGAACTTCTAAAGGCGCCCCCAGAGGGTGCCCTTTAGGAAGGTCACCTAGGGCTATTTGTGACTGTAAAGTGGGCCCTGCACCCTTCTGGAGGGCGTCCAGGGCGTCCAGCCTTATTCCAGGGGTTCATACCCTTATCTTTAGGATCTCAGGTCCTAGATGGTGAGATTTACGGTCCACAGCCCAACAAACACGAGTCTTGGGACAAGGCGAAGTGATTAAACTGTTAACGGGGGGATTTGCCTATGACCTTTTGCCCAGCAAGTGGGGCTTACTGATGACGAAGCTATATGAAAAAATTGTATGAGTACTAGTCCAACATGGATGCATGTCCAATCATGGGTGCTAGCCCAACATGGATGTTTAAACCTGCCTGGGTATTAGCCCGACACGGATACTAGCCCAACATGGGTACTAGCCCAACACGGGGACTAGCCCAACATGGGTACTAGTTCCATGTTTCTGTTTTGGGTGCCTCAATGGGCACTAGCCCTTCGAGAGTATGGGCGCTAGCCCAACGAGAGTATTTATATTAGCCCAACAAGCACGAGTCTTGGTACAAGGCGAAGTGATTAAACGGCGTGTAGAAAAGCCTCGCCCGTTAAACTACGTGTTGAGGACGCCACTTAATGAGATCCGACGGCTGACGTGAGGCGACCGTTCGCTCTCGCTGACGTGTTCGAATCGCAACGGCTATCGGAAGTCATGTCAACTTAGATGACGTCATCTACGCGTTTTCCCAGGCTTTTTTACTTTAAACTGAAACAGATCTACTTTTCCCCCTACTTTCAGATTTCTCTTATCCTTTCCCCCCTCCTTTACCTCCGTCTTTTTCTTCCAACTCGCTTTCTTTTTCTCGTTCAAGCGGTTACGGTGTTTGTGGATCTCTGTGCTTGCTGTTTACGGATCGTTCGGAGTCCTCGTTCGCTTCTCAAGCCCTCAATTTGTCTAGATCCAGGTAACCTTACTCGATCTCGCTCTTTTTTATTTTAAATCAGTAGTATGGTGGTAATTAGGGAGAGCGATGAGGTGGGTAGGGAGCTATCCCCAGCTAATTCGGAAGAGAGGTGTAGGTTGTGGAGGGAAAGTGTTAGGCATGCGAAGCGCTCAGATGGAACCATTGATTGGGTGGTGTTTGATAAGGCCTACTACGGCCACTCCCTCTTGACGGAGTCTCCGAGTGATTTGGACGGGGGTGAAAGGGGGAGTATTAGTGGGGATTCATCTGACTCTATTATTCATTCTGTTCGCCCAGGTCCGTTCTGTAGGAAAGGAATTTGTTACATGGCGTCTTCTAGTGGTTCAGAACAAGAGAGTTTCGCCGACGAGGTGCTTCGTTCTGAGTCTGTGTACCTGGATCCCCAGCGGGTGGCGTTCTTTCGGAGTAAGCTACACGTGTCCTCTACGGGATTTGAGGAGGACGTGGTTTTGGAACCTTGTCGCCCAGGCGAGAAAGTGTGCGCACAGAGGCCGAAGAGTGTGAAGAGTGAGATGTTTCACATGTACACCGCCATTTTTGAAGATTTGGGTGTGAAGTATCCCTTCACGCCCTTGGAAGTTGACATACTCAACTGTCTAAATGTTGTGCCTTCTCAGCTGCAGCCGAACAGCTGGGCTTTTATTCGCGCCTTTGAGATTCTATGTGAAGGTCTGGGCTTCCAGCCCTCAGTTGGATCCTTCTTCACCTTTTACGACACGAAGGGGGTAGATAAGCAGTCCTGGGTGTCCGTTAGCGCGCATCCTGGTAAGAGGTTGTTCCCGCCATACGCCTCTTATTATAAGAATTGGAGACAGACATTCCTCCGGGTCCGAGGACGAAAAGATTGTGAGGCAGCTGCTGCATGGGTGGACGGTAAGCTGAGGTTTCCCACATGTTGGACGAGTGCTCCGGCGTCCATTATGGGTTTTGACTATGAGAAGTTGGACGCATACGACCAGGGCGTCGTCTGTTTTCTGGACAAAATGTTGCCTATGAACATTCGGGAATTATTGAATAGGGAAGGAGATGTAGATAGCTTAGACGAGTACCTACGTGAGTCAAATTCATTTAGTCATGCCTATATTTTACATTTCTATTTTCTTGTCCCCTTAACTTTTTCTGCTTTATTTTCTGTAGAGGATATGGCGCTCATGACTGCGGCGGAGAGGAAAAGGTACCTCGAAGAAATGAAGGCTAAAAAGGCTGCTGAGGGGATGGCGGCCACTGATCCCGCAGGACTTATTACCCGCAAGCCGAAGAGAAAAGCTGATCATCTGCCCGAGGTCCAAGCTGAGTGCCTCACGGAGTCTTCGCGTGATAAGACATCGCCCGTTAAAAATAAGGGAAAGGCGGCAGCGGAGAAAAAAGGAAAGAAGACACCTTCTCCTTCCCTGATTGGCGCCATCAAAACCAGCAGCTCAGTGCCGTCTTTCTGGGATAAAGGCTTTGACTACGGCGCCTACGTGAAGGAGAGGTTGGTTTTTAGTCCAGAAGACGCGGAGTCGGGAAGACAGGGCGCTGTGCCCTTTATGACGAAGGATATAGGAGTTCATTGTTTGCGGACCATAATGCTTCTAGACTCGGTGGATCGTAAGTACGAGGAAGTGGTGCAGAATGAGGAGGCTCTCCAAGCTACCGTGAGGGCGTTGGAGAAAGAGGTGGAGGAGGCCAGGAATGCGAGGGAGAAAGAGGTGCAAGAGGCCAGGGAGGCGATGAAGCTTGAATGTGAAAAACGCATCTCCGATCTGAAGATTGGTTATGTAGCAGATCTTGCTGGAAAGGATGGGGTCATTGCTAAGTTACAAGACGATGTCGCGGCTGGAGCAGAAAGGGAGGATCAGCTTAAGGCTGAGGTTTCTGAAGCAAAGGGCGAGCTTGCTCTGAACTTCGTTGCTGGCTTTGAAAGAGCCAAGGCTCAATTCGCCCTTCTCCATCTTGGCGTTGATATTTCTGCCCTTGATCCTTTTAAAATTATTGTAGATGGCGTCCTAGTGGACGAACCTTAATTTCGTTTGTTGTAATTTAATTTTCTTTTTTAAACTCAGTACCCTTCTTGAATTTGTATTCGTGATACATCATTTCTCTTTTAAGCTTTTCGTTTTTCTTCAAATTTATGTTTTTCGGAAGGCCTCTCCTGGGTGGTGACCACGTTCGTTTCATAATATTGTTGACAGTTGTAGGTTTGTTTCTCTTTGCGCTTGATGCTTTAGGGTCCCTTTTTTAAGGGGTCCCTTTTATCGCTTGAACGAGGATCTTGTTTTCGGCCCGCGACGTCTTAGAGCCCTCTTTGGGGTTAAGGAATTAGGCGGCGATCTTCTTTTCGTCTCGCGACGTCTTAGAGCCCTCTTTAGGGTTAAGGAATTAGGCGGTGATCTTACTTTCGTCTCGCGACGTCTCAGAGCCCTCTTTGGGGTTAAGGAATTAGGCGGCGATTTCTTTTCAAGCTCACGACGTCTTAGAGCCCTTTCTTTTAGGGTTAAGGAATTAGGTGGCGATTTCTTTTCAAGCTCACGACGTCTTAGAGCCCTTTCTTTTAGGGTTAAGGAATTAAGTGGCGATTTCTTTTCAAGCTCACGACGTCTTAGAGCCCTTTCTTTTAGGGTTAAGGAATTAGGTGGCGATTTCTTTTCAAGCTCACGACGTCTTAGAGCCCTTTCTTTTAGGGTTAAGGAATTAGGTGGCGATTTCTTTTTAAGCTCACGACGTCTTAGAGCCCTTTCTTTTAGGGTTAAGGAATTAGGTGGCAACCCCTTTGGGGTTAACGGATTATTCGGCGAACTCATTTAAGATTCGGCATTGGTGATCTGTTACAAGCAACGAAAGTAAGATAAACAAGCAATATATATAATATCAATGAAAAACCGGGGCCTCATTAAAAACCCCCATTACTGCGGGGGGAAAAGAGTGCCCCTTACTCCTTTACTACATAGTTGTACAAGGACGCCGAAATATATAAGATAAAATAGAAAATGCCGAAATAGATAAAGACAATAGAAATTAAAGTGGCTTTGTTTTCCCTCTAGCTCGCCTTTGAGTTGTTGTGGCGAGTTTCTTCCTGCTTTGTGCTTAGCTTCTTCATCATACCGCGGTTGGCTAGTCCTGCCTGTAGTATCAACAAAGGAGTACTCGTTTCCTCAACCTTCTTGATTTCGTCTGATCCCGCCTCTTCTTCCCCAGTATTAACAATTTGATTGGCTGGCTTTGAATGGAGTATCAAGAAAGGAGTACTTATTTCCTCAACCTTCTTGATCTCGCCGAATTCTGCATCTTCTTCCTCAGCATTGGCACTTGAGTTGGCTGGCTTTGAATGGAGTATCAAGAAAGGAGTACTTATTTCCTCAACCCTCTTGATCTCGCCGAATTCTGCATCTTCTTCCTCAGCATTGGCACTTGAGTTGGCTGGCTTTGAACGGAGTATCCTCAACCTTCTTGATCTCGCCGAATTCTGCATCTTCTTCCTCAGCATTGGCACTTGAGTTGGCTGGCTTTGAATGGGGTATCAAGAAAGGAGTACTAATTTCCTCAACCTTCTTGATCTCCTCAATATGAATCTCTTCTTCTAGATTTGCGACAATGAAGTTCACCCGGTGCGCTTTTATGTTATTGTTTCCTTTCTTCTCTTTTTGTAGCTTCAAACTGTTGTGGTAACATTCTCGGGCCACTTTCTGGTCTGCTTTGATGGTACCAACCCGCCCATCATCCAGCGGATATTTCATAATGAGGAATTTGGTGGAAAGGTAGGCGTCGAGGGCGTTGAAAGCCGGGCGGCCAATGATGACGTTGTAAGAACAGGGCGAATTGACTACCAAATATCTAATCCTGATGGTTTTGGCGTGGTTACCTATACCGAACGTTGTTTTCAATGTGATGTATCCCCGGACGTGCACCTGTTCCCCTGTGAAGCCGGCCAGTATTCCTTTGAAGGGCTGCAACTGGTCCTCGTCAAGTCCCATCTTCTCAAAGGCGGAATAATAGAGGATGTCTACCGAGCTGCCGGGATCAATCAACACCCTCTTGACATCCCAGTTGAAGATTTGCACAGTGATAACCATGGGATCATCATCGTGGGGGATTACCCCTCTGCGGTCTTCACTTGAGAAAGTGATATCCGTTTGGCGTTCTGGCTCCTTCCTGGCGTGGTCATCGAGCAACATTATTTGCCTCACATATTTCTTCCGAGAGGTACTGGACTCACATATTTCTTCCGAGAGGTACTGGACTCCCCTCCTCCTGCGAAGCCGCCAGATATGGTGTTCAAGGTGTGGCGTTCACCTTCTTTCGCCACATTTTTCTCCCTCTGGGGGTCTTCGGGGGGATGCATGTCTCCCTCTCTACCTTCCTTCACATATCCCCTTAACCTGCCGTTCTGAATCAACTTCTCTATCTCTCTTTTCAGATGTATACAATCGTCTGTGGTGTGTTCTTTGATACGGTGATATTTACACCAGGCTTCCTTATCGTTCCCCATGATGGTTCCTCTTGGTGGTTGAGGTTCAGGAATGATTCTGGAATGGTAAACATCCCTCCAGATTTGTTCACGGCGGGTGTTGAGGGCCGTGAAGGATTCTGGGAGGGGTGCGCGCCTATCCTGAACGTTGCGCTTGTACGGCGCACTGTCTCTGTTGTTGGGTGGGTAATAATTGCGGCGATGATCATATCCGTAGGGAGCACGCTCCCTGGAATCCCTTGCTTTCTTTTCAGCATTGCTTTCTTCTCCCTTTATATAACACTCTGCCCTAGACATGATTTCTTCCATGGAGTCAGCTGGTTTCTGTGCCAACGACTCGTTGAATTGGCCAGTGCGGAGGCCATTCTGGAAGGCTCCCACAAACAATTCCTGGTTCGGGTTAATGACTTTGATGGTGGCGTCATTATAGCGCGCGAGATACTCGCGGAGAGGCTCGTTGGGTCCTTGACGGACGTTGAAAAGGCTGGTAGACGAGACTTTGCGGTGGCGGCTTGCTGAGAACTGGTGCGTCAACTTGCGTGTCATATCCTGGTAGCTGACGATGGAAAATCGAGGCAGGTTCATATACCACCTGAGGGCGGCGTCTTTGAGGGTCCCTGCTAACAACTTGCACTTGACAGAATCGGCGGCGCCGATGATGGCCATTTGAGTGTTGAAGGCGGTCACGTGTTCCACTGGGTCGCTTTTTCCATCGAAGGAGGAAAGAGAGGGTGGCTTGAAATTTTCTGGAACTGGCGCGTTCCAAACTTCGGCGGAAAGTGGTTGAGGATCGGGGTCGACCGATTCATCTTGTTGAGATCCGTTTCCTTCGGCGTGCTGCTGTTGTTGGATGGTTTCCATGGTTGCTTGCAAGGCTTCGTTGTGGTCACGAAGCTGCTGGATCTGTTGTTGTAAAGCCTCTAAGACCGCTGGATCTGCCATCGTGCTGGCGGCGACGGTAGTTTGAGTTTGTATGTTAAGGTTGTGACTGGTGGTCAGAGATTTGCACTCTAGACCGCGAATCACAGGCTTTAGATCAGGGTTTTCTGAACAGATATGGGTTAATCGTTTGATTGTGAGGGTTTGGAATCACGGCGGATTCAGAGAATCTAGGGTTGCTCTGAAAGGTACGGCGGATTCACGGCGTTTAAGCGGTGCTTTGAGGCCGCGGACCGGCTGCTTCTCGTTTCAGAGATGGTGGCTAGGTCAGTTTTACCGTAGCCCCACGGTGGGCGCCAACTGTACTGTCAGTGAGTACAATATCTAGGAACTAGGGTTTCTGTGTTGTGTTTAGGTCATGCCTTGGGAATGATCCCAAGGTTACTATTTGTAGCCTCCTTTGGGCTTACCCGGTCATGGTTTTGGGCCCAAGTTGTAAAGGGCCAAAACCATGGCTAGGGCGCCCTCATGAACTTCTAAAGGCGCCCCCAGAGGGTGCCCTTTAGGAAGGTCACCTAGGGCTATTTGTGACTGTAAAGTGGGCCCTGCACCCTTCTGGAGGGCGTCCAGGGCTTCCAGCCTTATTCCAGGGGTTCATACCCTTATCTTTAGGATCTCAGGTCCTAGATGGTGAGATCTACGGTCCAAACTTCTTGTTGGCTTTGGTGTATTTACCGTAATTACAATATCAGAGTTTATTGGATTCTTGTATTTGGTTTAAGCAAACATGGCAATTGCATTATACTCCTCCACGATGGCATTGGTAGTCGTTTGGAACTTAATCACAAGCCCATACAACAACGAGAACATCATCTTGCTCCAATGCTTGGCCTTGAGCTTCTTCATCTTCTCCATCATCACAGCCTTGGCAATCTCCCAGATTAACAACAGACTCCGCATCCGTATGCTTGCAGTCTCCCGCATCGGATTTTTGATCGGGAATATGTTTCTTTTGTTTGTTGTCGCTAAGATCACCGAGATTAAGCTTGTATCACTTGCTTCTGTAAGTGTAACCAATAACATGTATATCACTTTGCCCGCTGTTGTTCTTTCTATTTTTATTCTCGTTATCATTGCTTTCATTTTCTACATTGCTTTTATTATGGAGAAGCCATGAGTCTGTGTCTGTGGTTGTAAAAGGGGGTTCATGAGTATGTCTTTAATTTAATGAATGAATGAAAGTATGTTTTAATCACATGAGTGAGACTATTAGAGTTTATTTAAACTCGCTTTGCGTCCTCCTACTTCAGTCTTATATTGTTTTTAAATGTTGTGTCGATCAGATGCAAAGCCGTTTCCAAATAACACAAGATTTGATTTGATTATATGAACTCGGTTTCATGTTCAACGCAATTGTGAACTACATAATATAAGAACATTTTTTTTCTGACCCTGTTGTCCAAAAAAATGATTTTTTTGACCCCCTTTGAAAAATATTTACCAAAATGACCCACTTTCGTTTTTGGTGGGTTTTTTTTGTCGTTTAGTGTCATTACCGCCATTCCAATTGGCGGTAATGGAAGGATTTTCAAAAGGGGTGCAGAATTTACTATAGCGAGGCAGACCAAGATTTTCAAAAGAGGTGCAGGTAGCTACTGTAGCTTGTCAGGCTACTGTAGCGTGGAAGGCTTAAGTAATTTTTTTTTATTATGATTGACCCATTACCGCCAATTGGGCCGGCGGTAATGAGGGGCCCCTATTTTTTTTCGTTTTTTATTCCCACCCCCCCTATAAATACCCCACACTACCCCTTTCATCCAAATTCACTCAAATTTTTTCTTACATTTTTCTCGCTTCAATTCCACATTATGTCTGACTCTGGTTCAGATACAATTTCTCATGTTTCTCCTCCTCCTCCTCCTCCTCCTTCCCCTTTAAGATTGGTCACTGTTAAATTTGATCAATATATACGACCTTTTGAAATGGTAGCAACTCCAATTATGACTTTAGTGGAGTTGAAAAATTATCTCAATCATATTTTTCGTCTAGCTAATGAGCCTTTACGAAAAGTCAGTGAGATTTATTACGGAGAGCGGTTTATCGATTTGGGATCGCATAAAGACTTTGATTATTATTACGAATACAAACTTCTGAAGAATGATGTTGATGTTCAAGATATGTTTTCGTCTGAAGAAAATGCACAAGGTCCATGGTATCTTGACGTTAAGTCAAACTAGTTGATAAGTGGAGAATCAATTGTTTTAATGTTGTTTGTTTTCTTTTTTAAGTTCATGTAATTTGGTTTGAGTAGTTTTTTGATTAATTATTATATTTTCGCGTTTGTCTTATCTCGTCTATTATATTATTTAATTAACGTAATTAAAATAAACATTAAAATCATAATACGTGAACGTCAATATTTTTTAAACGACTGATAGGTGGTGACAGGCAGCCCGTCATGGTTGGTGACTTTCTGATGACTTTGACTTTTCTTCCTTTTTTCACCGTTTTTTTCATCATTTTGACTCATAGGGGCTTTTAATCAAGAGATACCTGAAATGGACGCACAATACCAGCATAATATTGCAAAAAAAGTAATTATTAGTGCATTTTACGTGTTACCAACGACGAAATTTGATTAAAGATTAAAAAAAAAGTAACAAATAATTATAAAAGCTTTGTTGAACACATAATTGATAATGAAATTAACTACTAGTTATTTAGGATCGAACAATTTCTCCTAATATGTCCGAAATGCCGACACAACCCACATAGTCTCGGTGTCGGTCTTCTTTCTTCCACCTCCTCGTCCATTTCAGTCCTAATGCGAGTTGTCATACCCCATTTTTGACTCATTTTTATTTCGTTTTTCTCGTCTTTTAAACCGGAATTTTTCGTCACTTCAGACGAAATTTCAGCAGAAAGGTATTTTAAAATACCTCATATTTTGGTTCGTTTTAGGGCCACCTTTTATCTTATTTATTTTATTTTTACTTTTCATCTTTACTTTTAGTCTCAGTTTTTATTTATTGTCATTTATTCCATTTTTATTATTACTATTTATTTATTTCCTTTTTTATTATTATTGTTTTTTTAATTTTTTTTCAAAAAGTCAAAAAATGCTGCAATTGCATGGGGCGCCCCTTTTTTCTGGCTTTCTTTCATCATCCTTACCCAAAAAACAGTCCAAAATCTTCACCAAAATCACGGCAAAGTCACTTCTCAGCTTTGAATTAATCTCATGGTCAACAAAAACAACTTCTAAAATGTCTATATAACAGACAAAAAATCAGAAAAAATAGGAGGATTTTTTCATAACACAAACACAAACAAACACAACTTAAAACCACACAAATTCGGCCTCCCCCCTAAAACCACCACACAATCGCGGGCACCTCCCCTAACCACCCACCAAACTCGACCAGTAACCTCTCTCCCTCAAACCAAAACAGAACCGGCCTCCCCCCCACCACACACACGAAACCGGCCAGCCACCACCCACCTCCCTAACCCACCATTCGGCCACCACCTCTAAAACCACAAAAAAACCAACTCGGCCACCGCTCCCTAACCCACCAGCCGCACCACCCTCTCTCCCTAAACGGCCACAAGACCATCCGCCCCCCTTTCTAAACCACCACCACCGTGCCAAAAGAGAAGAAAAAGGTAGATTTTTATAAAATTTAAAACTTAGATCTAGGAGTTTTAAAAAGGTTTTTGATTTTTTCAGTGGTGGATTTGAAAAGAGGGTGAGAAGAGGGTTTAGAAAAACTAATTTTTTTTGAAAAAGTGGAGTTTTAAAACTCCGGCGCGGTGGCGCCGCCGTCTAGGCCGGAAGACCACCGCGCCGGAATTTTTTCCGGCCACCAGATTTTTGAGAGAGAAGAGAGAGAGAGCGGTTTTAGAGAGAAGAAGGAGAGAGAGAAAGAAAAGAGGAAAATGAAAAATAATGAAGGGATGGGGTATTTATACCCCCTCCCTGATTTGGTGCGCGTGGGTGCACGCCTTAGTATGCACCCTCGCCTCCCAGGCCCTCTGTTTTAAATCAAGCGGCCGTGGGTGTTTACCCTTTGTGATCATATCAGGACCCACTGATTTTAATCAGACGGTCCAGATTTAACCCCGCTGGCCCAATGCATTTGGGCCTGTTTACCTCCTACTTGATATTTTTCTCATTTCTTGCACCCCCATTTTATTTTTTACACCCCCTTGTTATTTCTTTTATTTTTCTTTGCATTTTTATTATTTCTTTTTTATTGTCCTTTTTTTTAGCATCTTATTTATTTACATCTCACATCACCTCATGCATTTTATTTTATTTGTCATTTTATTTTGCATTTGTCATTTTATTTATTTATTTATGTCATCAGAATGTATTTAGGAACAATGTAAATATAAATGAGAATATTGCACCGACACCCACATTTATTTATTCCACTTTATGTCAGAAAAATCAAGATAAGCAATTAGTATAATCCAAGGAAAAAAGGGACTTTCATTTTGACCCAATTTCATTATGAATTCCCTCACGTTTAGTTTATTTTATCATACTTAATCTTTTTTTTTACTCCAAAATACAAAAAAACCATAAAAATAAAAAACATTCAAATATTTAAAACCAAGCGTCTTTTTTTCAATCAAACTTTGATCAATTTTAATCATATTAGACTTTATTTTCTACAATTAAAATCAATCAACTTCATTCTTTTGCCACTTTGGCTCATCTTATCTTTGAAAACATTTTCAAACTTTAAAATCAATCAAACAAATCACTCGGCTTTTTACCCCGAACTACGTGATTTTGATCCCGCTCGGGTACGTAGGCAAAAGACTTTGTCTTTCCAAATCAATAAAATAACAAAAACATTTTCTTTCTTTTTTCATTCATCACTTTAATCTTTTTACACTTAGGCATTTATTTACAAACAAATAATCAAATTAGCATAAAGATAAGAAAAAAAACAAGAGGTTCCTATAGAATACTATAGACGTTTAGGGTGCTAATATCTTCCCTTTGCGTAACCAACCCCCGGACCTTGATCTCTAAAAATTTAGGGTTCATTCGAACTTTTCCCCTTTTCCTTGGAAAAAATAAAAGCTCGGTGGTGAACTTAATTTTGTGAGTCAACGCTAACCAATAGCTTGATATCCTAAAATCACCGCGCCACGAGTACTATTGGGTCGACCTTTCTTTAGTCTTCGCATGTCTGGATTATGGCAAAGCTTGGGACCATTGTAGGGGGGCCAATAACTCTTGTCGTGGACAACCTTAAATGATGTGTTGTAAATGGCATAAACACTCTTGTTTTTGAACACATCTGGAATAAGGGTTGTGTAGTCATAGTGAAATGAAGAACACGCAGCTATGACTTGGGAACAAGGCAAATGAAAAGCTTGATATTTCTCACAATCACACCACCCTGCTTGGAGGTCCACCTTGAAAGTCCCCATTGGCCTTCTCTCCCTGTAGTTGACTGTCTCACAGACAGAGAATGTATACCTCTCTCGGTCAAACTGTTCGACATGATGGGTATTGGACTTACCAATGTCATCTTTAATCAAATTCTGGCAATATTCGCTGAACACATCTCTAGAACCTACCCTTGCAAAGGCACTTTGAGCCCTTTCGGCAAAAAGACATGCCAACCTATAGTATGTTGATTGGACTATAGGTGTAATAGGTAGGTTGCGAGTTCCCTTAAACACAGAGTTCTATGACTCAACGATGTTGTTTGTCATGTGGCCCCATCGTCGACCCCCGTCATATGCTTGAGTCCATTTTTCTTTTGGGATATTGTCCACCCAATCCAACGCACGCTGATTTGCCTCCTGGATTATACCGCGGTAGTAATCAAACATGGGTATGTATAGGACATATCCTGTATATGATGGAAAAAATTTAGTCAGATAGTGATGCTAATAAAAACATTAATTAAAAAAATTTGTAAGAAAATATTTATACCCATATTATTTACTACATCCTTTAAATCTCCATCCTTGATTGTCCTCATGAAGTTTTGCTTGATGTGTCTGATGCAGTACGCATGAGTTGAACCAGTTTCTTGCCAACCATTCTGTGGGTCGTTGAATGCGCTTTTAATCGATTCATGTCTGTCGGAGATCATGCAGACGGCTAGTTCTCGTGTGACATGCCTTTTAAGATTTTTAAGGAAAAAACTCCATCCCTCCTTTGTCTCACCTTCGACAAGCGCAAAGGCGATTGGAATTGTTTTGTTGTTACCATCTTGCGCAACCGCAAGCAACAATTTTCCCCTGTACTTGCCATACAACCACGTTCCGTCGACATGGACAACTGGTTTACAATACTTAAACCCATTGATGCATGGATAGAAGGCCCAGAATAGACGATGAAATTGTGTCTCTCCGTTCGCGGCAATTCGCGTCTTCAAATCGAAGACTGTTCCTGGCATTGTCTCATTCATCACGTTCAGCCATTGCGGAAGAACATTATAAGATTCCTCCCAATTCCCGTAAATCGATTCGATTGTCGCATTCTTCGCCTTCCACACCTTTCTATACGTGGTTGTGTAGTTAAACTTTTCCCTTATATGCGCAATGATCAACTTCGACTTTGTGGAGGCATCTGCATGCACAAGGGTTTTGATGCTGTCACTTATAATTTTGTAGTTGAGCATTGCGGTGATCTTGTGACATTGAAGACGATGTGCAGTTGTGTGGACCAATCATGGTCCCAATTTTCCATTTGCCACTCCTTTTCTTGTAGGACGCTCTCAACTTAAATTGACATGTCTCGTGTGTACATTGAATAACATATCTTCCTGGATCGGAGTGTATAACAACGTAATCCAGTGGACGTCTGATGTGGTATGACTTGATGGCATGCAAACAATCTTCTTTGGTGTGAAACGTCATTCCTTCCGCAATAGCTCCATCGAAGACAACATTCGTATTCCAGTGATCGTCGGTGGGTATAGCATCATATGCAGCAACATCAACGTTACACATATATAGCGGTGGACAATAAGGGGCTCTGATCGGTACTACCTCTTGCGGTGGTTGTGCTGGTTGTGCTTGTGCGCCAGGAAAAATGTTGTCGAAGATGTCTTCATGCCCATCGTCTTCTTCGTCATCCTCATGCTGAAGTGATTCGTCTTCGTCACTTTCACTACTACATACTTCTTCTTGAATGTTATCTGGAATGTCTTGAAATTGTTGGCGGAAGATTTCTGGTAGTGGTGTTTGTGTTTGTGGTTGCGGTTGCGTTTGAGGTGCTGGTTGTGAAGACGACGGTTCAAATTCACACTGTGTTTGTGAGAATGGTTGTGATGAAAATGGTTCATATTCGTCATGTGGTTGTGAGAAAGGTTGTGCCGAAAATGGTTGATATTCGTATTGTGTGTGTGAGAAAGGTTGGGTGTACGGTAAATTTTGTGAAGACGACGGTTGAAAATCATATTGATTTTGTGCCGGTTCGTATTCATACGGTGGTGTTTGAGTGTGATGTGGTACTTGACGGGGTTGTGGTGTTTGACGAGGTTGTGGAATCTCGTGATTTACTACCGTAACTGATAACTCAACTGCACCGAGTACCTGAAAAGATTTATAACTGACAAACATATCTGCAACGTCATCGTTATCAAAAATTTCTACGTCGTTGTACTGGACATGAACTGCAGCAAAGGTCTGTGGTGCTCGGTAAATAATTTTAGATATCACCTGAGAATCACTAAGGTGTAACTTTTGCTCTATTCTTTTTTTCAAGTGATCAAACGTGCTTTTGATACTGATGTTAAAACATTTTCTTCGTTCACTTTCAAAAAACGAACCAAACTGGTTTCTTAAAACTTTTCCATTGTAATGAACAATGAAAAATACATTTTCTGGTGTGTGTGTGCCATGGTTGTTTTCTATGTGTGTTAAAACAATTTGCATGTTAAAAATTGTTACGATTTGATACATTTATAGGCAAGCAAATATGAGACGTGGAGTGTTACAATTGGCTAGTTCATTACAGCCAAATAATTTAGCGGTAATGAGTTACTTTCGGTCAGGTTCTACAGTTACAATGCAGGCTAAAAACAAATGGAAAAGAACACGCGGACGGTTGAAATTTGAAACTACAAAAGCCATGCAAGAACAATGACACGTGGCAGCTTTTCGTTGGACCATTCATTACCGCCAGTCCATTTGGCGGTAATGGACTTTCATGCCATGCGCTACAGTTGATTTGATGATGCAGGATGGGACTTGGACGGTGCAGAAATTCACACTGTATAAACATGCTTTAATCCGTGAGTGAACAATACATAGGTGAATGCATCTTCTTTCATATATTTTTTCAGTATAAATTGAAGGATTCTACGTTCTAAAGATTTACACAAAACATTCCAACTTCCTTCATATTTTTCGTTCACTATAATTTTTTCTAAGTTGCTGTTGTTTTAAAACCAACTCAAGACGGAACAATTTCTTCATCTAGGCAACCAACATAGATCCCGTCATATTTCAGAAACACTAAATGTAGGTTTATTTTATAAATTTTATCTGTTAATTTTTTCCGTTAAGTTCGTTAATTTATTTATTTCACACAGTATATAGTTCACAAAATTGATTAAAACTCTCAAACGTGGATGATTAATCATTCGTTAATTTTTTATTGTAGGACGAGGAAAAACATTATATTCGGAATCGCTGTCATATAGTGGAATTCGCCGTGCCGTCGTCCATTGTCGATATGTTAAAGGTAGCTAGTTTATGTGAGGTTACTAAGATTAATAAATACAGGGTCGATAATCGTCTAATAACCGCTTTATTAGAACGATGGAGGCCAGAGACACACACATTCCTTTTTCCTTCAGGCGAGTGTACAATAACGTTAGAAGACGTTCATATGCTCCTTAGTTTAAAGGTTAACGGTGCACCGGTTACCGGACCTACAACCGTAAAATGGGAATTAGTTGAAGAAATTTTAGGAGCAATGCCTAATAAAAAAAGGAGTGACGATCTGCAAATAAGATTAAATTGGTTAGAATCATATATTGTAGGTAATGGGGAAGTAGGTCCTCCCACAGTTCAGCACATGTTTAGAGCATATGTTTTATACTTGATAGGCACTCGTTTAATGCCTAATTTTTCTGGCAACCTTGTACATATCAAATGGTTGCCATTGTTGAATAAATCACCACATGAGATTGGACAGTACAGTTGGGGTTCTGCTTGTTTGGTCACGCTTTACAGAGCTATGTGTGACGCCGCAATAAATGGCGTTAGTGACACAACTGGGTGCACAATACTCCTACAAGCATGGGCTTGGTCAAGAATGTCATGCATATCTCCCGTGCCAAAGAACCCACCACAAGCTGAAAGACAACCTCCTTTGGCAACTATGTAAGTTAAATAAATATATTATTTCTTATTAATTTTTAAATTCATTTATCAGGTATATTAATTATCTAATTTTAATAATATTAACTAGATGGCTAGAACGTGGGAGTAAATTTATGGAAAATCCTCGGCATAATCTCCTTTCAACACGTTCAAAAATCGACTATATGACATACGATCAGGTATGAAACTTAATTTTTTATTGTCGGGATTACTTTTTAAGCAACGAAAAAAACGAAAAAAAAATTAGGGGCCCCCATTACCGCCGGCCCAATTGGCGGTAATGGGTCAATCATAATAAAAAAAAAATTACTTAAGCCTGCCACGCTACAGTAGCTACCTGCACCTCTTTTGAAAATTTTGGCTTGCCACGCTACAGTGAATTCTGCATCCCTTTTGAAAATCCTGCCATTACCGCCAATTGGAATGGCGGTAATGGCACTAAACGACAAAAAAAAAACCCACCAAAAACGAAAGTGGGTCATTTTAGTAAATACTTTTCAAAGGGGGTCAAAAAAATCATTTTTTTGGACAACAGGGTCAGAAAAAAAAAATTCACATAATAATGTGTACATCTATATATCGAATGTGCAGCTAAGTCAAGCCAGCAAGCAATATGAATGGGGTTGTTGTTTCATGGATGTGGTCGAAATGAATAGAGAGAAATTACTTTCTAGTAAAAAAATCGTATTTGTTTGAATAGTTTACAAGTTCTTTCCCGTTAAAAGTATTAGTAACTTTCTCAAAATTTATTGTGAAATTATAAAAGTTGTAAAACATACACAGAACCGCAATCTCTTAATATTCTTAGGCTAAAAATAAGAATTGTGATGGCAAAAGTGAAATTGCTAAGAAGATGACATGATTTTGGTGAGTGGCTATATAAAACAGAATCTTTGATCGATAATTATGATGGTTTTCTTCATTCTTTTATTTTTCTAGATGTACATGTCAAATAATTAGGAGAGAAATGCTATTATGAACAAAAGTTACCTGTCACAAAAAAAAACATGACAAAGGGTCCATTTGTTATGTATATTTTTTTTTAATTATGAAATCATTTTTATTATTTTAATAGTGTTTGTTTTACCTGTTACTTTTATAATATCTAAATGTTTTAAAACGATTTTTTTAAAAAAGCCAAAATAAACGCACCCACCCACAATGATTGAAAAAAAAATATTTTGGTGAAAAATCATTATTAGCATAGATAAATCACTAATGTAGAGTAGGTAGGTAGGAAATTGTGGGAGGAATGAGGATCCCTTATTTGCTACTTATTTGAACTTCAATCACACAGGGAAAGCGTAAGAAGATATATAATTCACTTGGTTGATCTTAAAATTAAGAGAGTTAAGAAGTTAAAAGTTCAGTATTTAAATTAACACAAAGTGTAAGTAGAATTCTTTTTCAAGTTCAGAAACTTCTAGAAATTCTACGGTATGTTAGCAAATGAAAACAAAAAAGAAACTTTTGGAATATCTACAAGTTCTTCAAAGATGGGAATAATTGGACAGGGACTATTTAGAATCTTCACGTCAAATGATTCAGTTAACGTGTGTTTGGTTCTGCAGTAGGGAGAATTAATTTTGATAGAATTGATTCTATATAATCCATTTTGGTTAAAAGTAATTTTTGACTAAAATTGATTTGTATTTGGATACATTCATATAAAAGTGGGTTGAATATAAATTTTTGACTATATTTTTTTCACAAAAAATATAGGAAAAATCTTATTTCAGGTTATATAATCCAAAAATCCGAGAACATTTTTGGAATTTTGGAGGGCGCGCGAGAAATGAGTAGGGTGGAAAAAGAAAATCTCAAATTATTTTGTGAAGATGTGTATTGAAGCCCAAGATTAGGTTGCTGTTTTTTTTAAGAAGCAAGATTAGGTTTATGTTATGGAATAATTGGATGAAAAGTTCAACTTAACTGCTGCACCTCACTTTTCATATTTATTTGCCAGTTTGTTGTTAAAAAAGTCAATAATTTTTGTTCATGTTTCATGTGCTGTTGTTTGTCTAATTATATCCTATATACAAAATGTTACCCAAAAGGAACTAATTTAAAACGATACCCAAAAAATATATAATTTTAATCTCATGCATGACATAAAATTCAAACAACTCCTTGTTTCTCCTTTCCCACTCGTGTCTCAATCTCATGCATGAAATAAAACTCAAACACCTGCATTCTTCCTTTTTCTCCTTTTCCACCAATGTCCTATTCCTCTTGTCCACTTCCCTTTTTAGTTTTTATAATGGAGGCTTTTAGCTTTACTCAAGCAATTGCTATATACTCTTACCATGGTTTATAATGGCCAATGTACTCGAGGTTCTAGGAAGTTTCCTTCATTTAATTGTGCCCCTTATATGTCGATTCGTGTAGGCTACTGCGTAGCTTCAAGGAAATTACTAAGGGCAGCTTGCTCCTAAGGAAGTAACTTTGGTCTAAGTCATGGTATCATAATTCTTCTTCGCAGGAGTAGTTTCCTTACACAAATATTTGACATCACAACCTAACAAGTAACAACTAGAAAAGACTCCGCATCACTAGTACGACACATAATCTGAGGTGCCAATTTTTTGTAATATTTTCCAGATTTCCTATAGGTATGATTTCTCATGTTTGATATAAACAAAGTTTTGGATTCAACCCTCACACAGATGTCTTTATTTTGAGTGAAATCTTTCACCTATGTATTGTCCAAAGTTGGAAATTGCAATTACTAATACGGCTATTCTTACATCATCATTCAAGGAGTTTAATCGCAATGTCAAATTTGTATTAGATCAACATGATTGCATCATAAGAAAGACGGGGGAAAATTGATGGAGAAGAGGGGAAAAAAAAAGACGCAAATATTGAAGTCTTTTAAAACATGAAACACACAACATCTCTCCACCACTTTGTACACATCATTGTTTGCTCCCTCCTTTAAAAGCAGTAAGATGCAGCAAATTCACAGTATCATATATGTTTGCCCTATCATATGTTTAATAGAAAGGATTGTCACTTTTTACGAGACACAGCTGCCGCAATCCCACCTGCAATCAGTCCAACAGCAGTTGCAGCAATGCCCAAGCCAATGACACCATCTACAATGGAGGAATAGAAATAATGTCAGTGTTATTTAGAGCCCAAATCAAGTCCCTTCCCATTGATCTCAACATGATAAGGGGAAGAAAATGCATGGGGAAAGATCAATAATTGATGAGAACCTTTTGTTATCCGACTCTCAATCGCCTCCTTAAGTGACAATGCCTGCCTCCAGTCAGGTGCAATCTGCAGAAGAAAAAATTGTAATGATGTTCACATAGATGATGCTGTGTTGTGTTGGTGTTAATGGACAGGTTGGAATTGGAATGAAAAATTTGATGGTGGACTTTATCTTCACTTAGAATTAATGGTTGGATTTGGAGAGGGGAATGAAAAACAACCAAGATATATAGATAGTGAATCTGACATTTTTTTCCTCTATAAATTTCAAATAAACAGTGGAATCAATGGATCGAGTATATGAAAAAGAACAGAGGGAAAAAAAATGATAAACATGATTCTTGTGGTAAGCTACCCTATTTCAGAGAGTTTGAACCAGTTTCAACCACTAATGGACATGTTCAAGGTTATTCACTAAATTTTAAATTAGTAGAGATACCGAGTGAGAAAAGTCCTAACAGACAACAAAATTTACAAAATCATATCTTATTCTTACAAACAGTTACAGTGAAATGTACAGAAAATGCATTTGCAGAAGTTAGATTCTTTCTAAAAATCTGATGTTTTTGAAGATATGATGCAGGATGGAGACGTCAATTAGTTATACAAAAAAAATTAAGATTCACAAATATAATTAAGTGCGGTGCTAGGGACACAAACACCTTATACAACTGGGGCTGATTATTTCGGGTGTATCCTGTTTCCATTTCCTCTAATAAAATGAATACTGTTTCCATTTCATCTAATACATGTTTCCATTTCCTCTAATAAAATGAATATTAGAGAAGATATTATGAAAGTTTTTGAAAATGCATTTTAAAAATTCAGAAAAAAAATTCAAAACATTCTTTACGGTGTTTACAAAAACACACATTTTCTAGTTAGCTTTCATCTTCAGACCATCACAATTAAAAAGTTAAACACCAAATGTAATCCACCCACATATAAAGTAAAATTTGAAAATATTGTAAGAAAGTAAACAGACCCAGCTTCTCTGTCATAAATTAGGGGAACATAATTAAAAACAATGGAAGAAAACACCCGGATGTGATTTTTTCTATAAAAGGAACTGATGAAAGCATTAAGGCTCAGTTCTGATGTTTCTCTAGATAACCAAGTAACATTAAGGCCAAAGAGAAAAAAACATACCTCTAGGCATTTCTCAACAAGATCCCTACTCCTTGAATAGTCACCACTTCTATAATATCCAACACCGAGAAGATAAAGCTTCTCCCTTTGTTTCAGCGGGTCAACAGTACTAGGTAATGATGCTGCCATACACATGTAATTTTACTATCAATACACACTTGCAAGTTAAGTAAAAGAGAGAGATAGAGAGGTCGTGGTTTACATTGAAGCATTGCTATCCCACGCTGCACATCTTCTGGACGTTTTGAGTGGACAAGAGCCCATGATAAACGCAAGAGAGATTCTTGCATAGCCTCATCAGATGCGGGTTGTTTCTCGGCCTCAGCAACCTCTCTTTCACATCCCTACAGATATACATGCATCAAATTTAAAAGCAGCAAAGCATAAGGAAATGGATAGGATCAAGGCCCATGTTTGAATAAGCAGCTTTAATAAGTGCTTGTCATATAAGTGCTTCTGTATAAACTATGACCCCATTTGGATTGGCTTATTTTTGAACTTATGAAAAATAGCTTATGCAAATAAATAAGCTTGTATTAATTCATAAGTTCTCAATAACGAAAATTGTATCTTCATAAGCTGTGTTTTCATAAACTACCTGGACAAGCTTATTTATTTGCATAAGTTGTTTTGCACAAGCTCAAAAATAAGCCAATTCAAACGGGCTTTGTATAACAAAATGTAAAATAAAATCAAATTTTGTTCATAAGCTAGCCTATCCCAAAGAGTCTCACAAGTGCTTAAACCGATAGCTAAACTCAAATAAGCCAATCCAAATAGACCCTCAGTGTATGTTTGGATTGGCTTATTTGAGCTTATATACTAAGCTAAGTTTTGTGAGACTGTTTGGGAGAACTTATGAAAACAGCTTACGACAAGCTTTTTTTCAGCTTAATTTCATGAGTTGTACTCCAAAACAGCTTATGAAAACAACTTATAGCATATAGAAAAGCAATTTAACTATATTTTATGTTTTCGTATATAATATTATGATAATAAGTTATCGGCTTTAGTATAGTAACTTAATTGAAGTAAGAAGTTAGAAAGTAATCGAAATTGAACCTAAATTATGAGTCTAATGCAAGAAAAAAGAAAGGCTATAATAAGAAAAGGGGGAAACGGTGCGTATAATGATAGAGAAGGAAGAGAGTAGTTACAGCGATGATATCGGGATCGCATGAGGGAAGAAGGTCGTTGCCGGAGAAGAATTGACCAACCTTGTCAACGATCATTCCTAGCTTCGCTTCAAGTTTCGCCATTCCTAAACCTTCAATTCAATTCAATTCAAATGAAATCGGTATTCTGTTTCTTCAGAGAGAGAGAGAGAGAGAGCACACAGACTTACTCCTTGCTCACGTTTTTGTTGCTACACCGACTCGGACTAGGACACGCTGTCTTACTCGTTAAGCAAAAATATTTGACTTGGATTTGCGGTTAGCACGTTTGTCAGAGTCAACCACACTCGTTAAAAAGGGGTAAAAATTTATTTAAACTTATTTGTTAGAGATTTAATTAATACAAATCACAATTTTTTTAAGTTATCTCTTAACAATGATTTTTATGATAAGCTATTTAATTTTTTTTTATTTTAGTGATTGTTTGAAATTTATTATCCAAAAAAAGTTATAAGGAAATGATAAAATACTTAACATGATATTTTAAAAGAAGTTATTCAAAACAATTTTTCATTTAAAGTTTTTTTTAAATATTCTTTGTTAAATAAATTATAACAAAAATATGATACACCATAAAAATCATTTAAAAAAAACTATAGCAAATAGATCCACTTCACATCCCTCACAACACAAACATTCATTGAAGTGACTAAACTTAATAAAAGGTTGAATATTAGATAGAGTACAAGGTATTTGAAATTGGGTCCTTGACAAATATTAAGAGGTCCAATTTGGTTAATAACAAGAATCATGAGATCTTATTAAATCACACAAATATTACAACAACCAATGTGGTCTCTTTGGACCACCCTGCGTGATTCAAAAGTGAAAATGTAGTTGTTTTGAAAGCATGAACATCAATGCTTTGAATACAACATTGTGCAAAGTAAATTATATCTAAATAAGAGTATTCAAAAGAATTGTTCGTTGAGATTCTCGAATTTAGTACAAGTAGTTAATTCTCTCCCTTAAAAAATATGGATTTCACCGATATCACAATCTAATTCTTGGTGATCACCTACCGTCAAACTTTCCTTGTCTCCCTTAACCTGATGAGATAATTTTTTTTTTTAGGAGAGAATGGTTGTTATTATCTCATCAAATAAGTAACATACTAAATAAGTTATTGTTTGTAGAAACCACTATAAGGAGTGCCTTTAACACTCCATTGGCTTTATTAAGTTTCACCACAAGCGCCAGACCTTTGGACTGACTATGAGATTTATCTTTGCTTGGATGCTTAGGTTACAATTTATAGCTCTTCACTTCTTTTCCAAAAATGTACTATGCGGGGATTGAACAACGGCCCTCTCCCATAAGCTCAGCACTGCTTAATCAATTGAGTAAGGTACATTGGAAAAAAAAGAGTTTAATATAGCGCTATTTCATATTAGAATTATTGAATTACTAACGGTTAGTTCTTAAAAAAAAACTAGTAAAAAGTAAAAAAAAAAAAAAAAAATATCTATGGAACATTTTTATGTTGATCTACGAAACGTTTAACATCCACAATAAACCAATGTTATATTTGTCTTATCTCAAGACAATGGTATTATTGCTATCATCAGGACAAATAAATACAAATAAAAGAGACAGCTAGGGAAGGACGTATGGAAATTGCATGATGCCTAACTATCATGATGATCACCCTTTTCAGGATCTTGGATTCTTCAAAGAAGTTAAAGCTGTGAAGGTCCCTTTTATTACATCTACTTTGTGCAAAATGTACAATTAGCATTGTTCTTCAAAAACTATAGGATGTTTGAGCATGTAAGAACCAGAACATGTTTACAAATGAGAATATATTTCTTATACTCATAGGAAACTACAACTATAAACAGAAATTTCTTAGTAAGTTAGTTTCCATTACATATGTCTACTTACAAACCACAAATGAATTTTGTATCCTAAGCCAAATTGCAAAACCATAAATATTATAAAAGCCAAAACAAAATCACCATATGTATACGGTTCTAACAAACTAATCTCTATCCTCCCTTTCTTCATTCATGTAAAAATAGCCTCAAAAAAGAGAACTAATCTCAATCCAAAAAAATATATATATGCAGAGAGAATGAATATCAATCCAATGACCTTATCTAACACAAGCAACTGAGGACACACTGTACACTATGCACCTTGCAAAGCTCAGACAAAAAATTTAGGTTGATAAAATTCCCGATATGCTGATGATAAAAGAAAGAGATTAATTTTGATACACTGTCAATGTAAACTTTTTACACTATCAACCAATCACAAACCATCATTTGTATGATTTTTAATGTATATATGGTTAAAGTCAATATTTGTATTGACCCAATGGTCATGATTGATTGACAGGGTAAAAAATATTTACACCGTTAGTGCATATCAATTAAATCCATGAAAGAATAGCTTCGGAAAACTCCCATCATTCTATGGTTACATTACTACCTGCAGCTGCATGGTATTGGTATATGATGGGATTCTCATTCAGTTTCCCAGAGAAAGGTTCAACTTCCCCTAATTAAGACCTTTACTATGTCATATAAAACCATCTAACATAAATCTTGTCTTCTTGAGCACATATCCTCAGGAGATTCATTCTCTTCATCTTCCTTAAGTAACGAGTCCCCATTTCCGGTATATAGCCGGACAGATAATGTAGGTGATGAAGGCAAGCCGCCACCTGCAATTTCAACATATATGTAATATGAAAGAATGTAAAGCATGGTTGGCGAGTCAGTAGAAGCTAAATTAAGTAGTATATGATTAAATTTGACCATACCTCTAAAAGATTGGCTTCTCTCGAAGTCCTTGGTCAGATGTAACATTATTGTGCCAGAGAGTACAACAATAAAGCCACATATTTCAGACATAATAGTTGAAAAACTTTGGCCATCCCAATCCTGCAAGCATAATTTTGAAATGTAATTAGACTCTTGCACAATTCATAGACACCAGTAACATATGCATCCGACATAAATTGCAAAAACTTGTTGACGGTACCTTGAACATTATTACACTGGCCAATATTGTAAGTGTTGTAAACATGACATAGTATATAGGAGACACAATTGCCGTGTTGAAGGTGTCAAGAGCCTGAAATATTATAATCATGTTAGCGAAGTATAATTGATTTGGTGTTTATAACAAACTTTATAATCCTCAAAACAGATCAGAATTAGAGCCTTGTTTAATTTTTCCATTGAATATAATTGAGGTGTTAGCCTAATAAATATGCTGATTCAAAATAAATAAAAAATGAGGCGTCAATTTGAAAAAGAGAAACACACACACATCACAGAATACATTAGGTCACTCAGTGAAGGAGGGACGATAGTACGATACAAGAGAAACATTAATGCTAGTATTTTCATCAACGTCGCAAGGAAGACCCTAGTGTATCTCATAAATGAAGTAGTTGCATCTTGTCTAACATGTTCGCAACACATCTACCATTAGGTATCTACTGTATTTTGCAAAACCATCTATTCATGATACCAGGCATGGACAACAGTTATGGTTATTGGTGTTAATGTGATGAAATATTTGACGAAACATATATATCCAGTAAATATACAAAATTAGAAATATAATTTTAAGTTTTGAATGTCTCTATCTCTCATGATCAAAGTTTTATCACTGAAGCTAATTGTCTTTTTTATCAATCGATCAATAAAATAGTCGATCAGACTGTATATGGACACAGTGAAACATATCTCACAAAGGATTTTCTTTCAGTATCAAGAAGAATCATTTGATATACAGGGAGTACATGATCCATCCAACACTAGGGCGTTTAGGGCGGTCATGGCACAACGATACCTAAAGCTAGGGGAGGCCTAAGAGTGAACAAACCATGAGAGGCCTTATATGTACAATTTTTGCTAGGTATCAAATGGAGTTGAGGCCATAAAATCAGTGGGATGTGTAAGGGGGTGAGTGGGAGTGGGCTAGGGGTTTCAAGCTTAAAGTGAGAGATTGTCTGGCCTTATGTTTGGGCCAAACCTAGTGGTTTATGTTTCTCATCCTGGTGTCTCTATTTTCCTCATTGCACCATATATACTACAAAATAAAAAATAAATCATTAATCCTTGCATAACAGTCGCACCAGAAAAGGAACCACAAGTATAAACCAACTTAGGCGAGTTTCCGGCTTTCCGCCATATTCTCCTTATTATTCCTTCATAGTCTTTTTTCCTTTCTTGCATACTGCATACATGCGTATCCACCTTAGCTAACCCATCTCCACTACACTTTTTCCCTTACTGTAGTTCGCATTTCTTGGCCTAACATTCACCACTAAAGAGTATGACTGGTCTTATCGCTGTCTATTAAAACTTTCCTTTGTATTGATAGGCAATCAGCAACCACAAATCACGTCAGGGCTCAAACATTTCTCTATCTCATCCACCCAATTTGACCTTTGTGTTACATACCGACCAATCCCTAACCAATATGCCAGATTATATCAAGATACCCAAGTTCTGAAACCTGCTGCAGTATGATGTGAGGATAGTGTGATCTAAAAATAGTCGTCACTCGCATATTAATGAACATACAATTTGTATCCTCTGGCTTAATTTTCTCCACAATATTCCTTTTGTTGTGCATTTTCCTCAAACTTTACATATCCAGTCTCAAGTATGAACAGAAGTAGAGAGCCATGAAATGTAGTCCATATAGATAGTATCGAACTCCATCAAGTACTTTATGACATGAACGAATGATACATTGATGTCCACAAGTTCTAGAAATGCACTAAATAATCCATTGGTCACATATTAAAGGGTGGTATATTAGAAACTAGGACCAAGACAAAAATAAATCGTACCTTTAAGCTAATACGAGAAAAAACTTATTGAATATTTAGCATGCATCCATAAAGAAATAAGCTTTTCGTAAAGGTCAACAAATTACACACTAACCTAAACTATCTTCAATCTTGTTAAGCACAACCGTACCTTCAAGAATAAAAAAAGAATCACACAACAAACAATAAAACCAAAGTGTATTTTTCAAAGGGTTGCTCACACCTAAATTCCTTACACATGTCATGGGATGGGATTGCATCTATGACCTTGTTTCGATATTGTCAATCACAGATCATGGAAAATAGAAGTTTGCTTAAATTTCGCTATGCTACAACGCTATAGCTTCTATTTGACAACACTTTGTACTAAATTGCGCATCACAGAACAATAGTGGTTTGTCAAAATTCCGCTACGCTATAGGGATTCTCCTAGATATTTAGATTCATTATCCAGCATTGCTACATTTGCATTTTTTAGCCTCTTATGCTCACTGATACCCTCCTTCCTAGTTTTTTCTCTTCATTCTTTAATAAACCTTTCTTTTACCCCAAAAAATTGGAGATCCTATACAATGTATGGATCGTGATAGAATAGATGGAAAACATAAAACTGATGAATTGACTTTCTACTTATATATTAACAAATAACAATTGGAAGGATGGGGCCAGTATGCCACGTGACAAACCTTATTAAGATAATTCATTTGCATAACGACACATATGGCCACAACTAACATGAAAAACCATGTCTGTGGATAAACTAACTGATTGTTCCCTTCAAAAGTTAACTTCAAAGAAGTTCCAAGTGCTTTGACACTCATCACCTGTCAACAAAAAAACTCACATACATCAGACACCATATTATTGCATTGTTAGTTAGTAACTAAAAGAAACATTTTTCAACAAACATCATCAGTTATTTGGATAGACAGTTATCCATAAACCTGGAGGAGAGGGTGAAAGAACGCCAAAAACTTGATGTGAGAAACCCACAAGTGTACAGTTTTTCGTCAAGTAGTAAAATATCGAATCCACAGGGGACTGTGATTTTTGAGTACCAATTATTATAATTTAATTAAATTAAATAGAACAAATAATTTGGTGAAGTAAAGTTGTAACAATCGCAAAAGCAACGAATCAATAGAGAATAAAGTTATCGAAATTGCAAGAAAAACAAAATTGGTTGTTATAATAATAAGGAAGCTTCCAAGATTGGGGTTTACCACAAATGATAGTTTATGGTTCAAACTACCCTTTTACTAATGTTGAACCCTAGTTGAAGGTGAATTAATCCTATAGTAGTTAATGTTCTCTTTCAAGAAACAAGAACCGTGCCCAATTAACCCAAATCCTACTGTTGTGGTAATTGACATTGGATTGAACTCATTAAACTTTATGCTTATTCATTTGTTCCTCGAGAAACCAAACCTACTTTTGTAATTCAAATCTCAAGTTCAATTCATATAATTCCAATAATCAGGTTCACCTTTCAGTTCTTCCCTAATTATCTATGAGTTGTAAATAAGTGGCCAACAAATTCACATCAATAAAGCCTGGTGAAAGAACTTAAAACATGATAGTACATATACATAAAACATATAAAGTTACAAGAAAGCCGAATCATCATTTATGAAATTCACTGCTATAAGTTAGAGCTTAGAATCCAGATTTTGCGAGATAGTGTTAGCGAATAGCAAAGACCCAATTACTTGCAACAAGATTTAATATTCCGCATGTCATAAACTCCCTCAGCTCCTTTTTCATTGTCACTTTTGTAGAAAATTTTGTTTCTATTTACTTGTCGTTTTTAAAGTTTAATGCAACTTATTGTTTTGTTAATAATACCATTAACTATTAATTAGAGAAATAAGTGGAATGAGATGATAAATAGTTAATGGTATTATATGAAAAAGACATAGTTTCATCAAAAGCAACAAACTTTTTTATTTTCTTGATATGTGTAAATAATCTTAGAAGACAACTAAAAAGGAACGGAGGGAGTATACTTTAAACCAAATAACTCTGAGGAAATAACTCTCTTAAGTATAGATCAATTATTAAATAGAAAAGTGAGCATAAAAGACGGTACTTAATTTACTTACAGAGAGGGAACCCATCAACGAACAAATACCGGTATAAACTAGCACATTGGTATGTCCACATGTTGGTGCAAAATGGAAAACCATAAAGAAGACCAGTACTACTACAGACCCGACATATGCTAGAAACGCTGCATGCAGAGAATACCTGTTATCAAAGAACCATAATATATGGCATTTGAAATAAAGGTGATGAATCCTAACCTGGTTGAGTAGCCATATTCCATATCTGCAGAACAGATGTGATAGGTTCCTCTTTCGGAGCATGAATAACAATAATGATAGAACCAGCAATGCACATCACACAGCCTAATATTCCAAGCTTGTGTAGCCTCTCTTTCAGAATAAGGTCAGCTAAAACAGCACTAGAGGATACCATGAAAACATCATCGAAAAAACAACCATGTTATCAAAGTTAGAAGTCAATATTGTCGTAATTTAATTGAGAAAGAAAACTAAGGCGAAGAATACCTCACAATAATACTTAATGCACCCAGAGGGGTAACTAGAACAGCAGGAGCAAAAGCATATGCAACAAAATTTGCAACCTCTCCTACAATCACTGAACAAGAGACCATACAGAAAAAGATTCTGCAAGAAATCAGAAACACAAAAAGGGAAAAAGAAAAAAACTTTGACAATAAACTAAAGGCAAAACTACACCAGAGGTCCTTTAACTTAATTTTGAAGTTTCAAACAGGTCCTTAACTTTTTTTCCTGTCAAGTTAGTCCTTTATCATTAAAAATTAAAAATGCTTTACACCACTGAAAAGACTTTCATTCTTAGTCCATTAATGTTGCAAATTTGTGTACACGACAGTGTTATCGGCGGCGGATGGCGGAAAGGCAAAAATCTGTCATATAAAGCCACCATAAAACGTCATGGCACTGCCATCTTTCACAAATTGGCTAGGGCGCCGCAATTTGCCATGGCCAATATCCGATAACACTGGTACACGATCTTTGAATGATATCTACTATAAAGAATGTTTCACCACTCAAAACCATAATTAAACCCTTGTGCACAACATTGAGGTCACAATCTTAGATAAAAGCTAAAAAAAGATCACGTTATTTTTTATGGATAAGATATTGTAACAACCATTATGACGATTTGAAGATGTAATTTACCTTTATGAATGCTCACGTAAGACTTTTGGTAACATACATATACGAAAAATTAAGTTTGGTACAACATTGCTGGCGTTTTTAAACATAAATGACTAATTTGACGTGAAAAAAGGACTAACTTGACAAGAAAAAAGACAAACGGCCTTTTTGATATTTTAAATTAAGTTAAAGACTAAAGGACTCCTGGTGTAATTTTCCCTAAATTAAAATTTGCAGAATCTAATTAACAATCATTACTACAACACTAAAGCATTAAATTGAGATTCGCGGTTGGCATGCTCCAGTTCCCGGGTTCCCGCTCCAAGAAAATCACGATTTTACCCTTAAAATTTGAACCGTTTAAAGAGCAATTTGCCGTTTTCAACCCTAAACCCTTTCATTCATTACATGTTCTCTGTGTTTTTTATCATATGGTTTTTTTGTTTGTTACAATGGAATCAGCTACTACTTGAATAGACAATAAAAGACACATTGAATCTCTCCTCTGTTACATTGAATCTCTAACTAGTAATCGTTTTATCATATCATTTTTTGTTCTCCTCTGTTTTTTATACAATCTCTCCTCTGTTCTTATACAATCTATCCTTTGCCACCCCGCTACCCGGGATCCCACTATCCCACTTCTAGGGTCGGCCGCTCCGCACTGCTGTCCGAGATTGACTAACTAGATTCAAACCTAACTTTTACTTGATAACAGAAATTTAGGGTGAGGGGTTGTGCCCAAGTCCAAGCCAAGGAAGACCTTAGGGCTCAAAGAGCACTTACAAAGGTATTTACATTTACCTTCTCCAAGGACACTAACGGGGCTCGAACCCAGGACCTCTCGGACTCAAGGCCTCTCTTTCAAAAGGATTCAAAAACTCAAATATTTCAATAAACAAATCATCCAATTAATTTCATACATTCATTGGATGAAATCAAAATCAATAATGAAGACAACAACAAAATCTACCCGAATTAAAAACAATTGACAACAGACATAGGAAGAAGGAAAAGCTTACTTGTGATCATCCCTACCCACCATAGTGGTTCCAATAGATAATAATAACCACCAACACCTACAAAATAATAAATAAAAATTCAACACAGATAAATAATATATGTCAGAATTCGGAATTCAGAAAAAAAGAGAAAAATTCTGACCAGCCCTAACACCATAAGTAGAAGCTGCTCTTCGAAGACCTTGTTTCTTGATAATGAAGCTTGAACCAATGAACAAACTTGAAGCCAACGCTAAAATGAGACCTGTTACATTCTCATTCGACAGACCCATTTCGAAAAATCGTTACTTTCTTGTAATTGTAATTGTAATTGTAATTGTAATTGTGCTTTTGTTTTGTTCTTCATTGATGAGCTCCGACAGACAAACGAGGTTACTCAGATCATCATCGTTCGTTTATTTGTTGGAAATGAAATGATTGGGTGCGAACAACTTCAACTTAATTATCCGTCAGCACGTTTGTGGGACCCACTCAATATTTTCATAGTATATGCATTTATTTATCGGGTATATATTTTAATGCAATCATAATTAAATTCTTTTGAACTTTGACCGGCAAACTTCATTTTTTATTTCTTTCAAAATTGCCTCTCAAGTCCAAATGTCTTAGCTCAATCGACAAAATGTTGATATTGTTAGACGTGACGTTGTGATTGGAGTTTGAATTTTGACTCTTTCATTTTTGTTTATGAGTTTTCAATGACTCTCGTTATTTCGTCTGTCAACCAAATAAAAATTATCTTTTAACATATTTTATTTACAAATAAGATTCTCATACTGATAGTAAAGTTCAAAAATACTATATTTTTTATAAAAAATATCTCTTACAAAATACAGTATTTTAGAATTTTTTAACAAAAAATGAATTAAATATTAATTTTTAAGCTTTTGGTGCTTTAAAATTTATATTTAATTCATCATTTCTTAAAATATGTTAATTTTTTGTGGAAGGGATTCTTATAATGTTTTAAACATGTCTAAAAAACTTATTTAAAAATTTGAAGGGTACATATGAGTTAACTTAAAAATAAGAACAAAAAATATACTTACAGAAAATATTTAAAGGATCATTGTTTGAAGAAAAGACAATGCTTACAAGATTTTGGGTTTTTCAACATTAATGTGCATCTTATTATGTATTGTGTCTATGTGGCAATCCTCTTCTCTTTCTATTTTATTGAATGGTAAAAAGCTTTCATTCTTCCATCCTAGCAGAGGTTTTGCGCCAATGTAATATTTCTCCCCCTAACAATCTAGCTATTTGTGATTTGTATAGAGGAGTTATCCTTGACCATCAATGAAGAGGTCCAAGAGAGAAAAATGGCATCCAATTCTTGCATAAAAAATGGTCACCTGTTATCTCACTTTTCTTTTTTTTTTTTTTTTCTGTTGATGATGTTGTCACGTTTTCTAAAGCAAAAATATCTCAAGCTTTGGAAGATTTTAGCTTTTCTTCATTCTTAAAAGTTAATGTGTTTAAATATCTGCATAGTTTTTTACTTGTCAGGTGCATTATCCCTACATCATTAAGAGGTAATGTAGACTTCAACAGGAAAAATAGATATGCTTCCATAACTACATTTGTGTTGCTTCCGCTTTCGATAAATACTTTTTCTATGCTTCAAGGTAGAACTAAGAAGACAAATTTCGATTTTGTAATATAAAAGCTCAAACTAAGTTGATATCGTGGAAATAACGTTGATACATTAACTTTGGCTAATTAATTATGTTTTTTTTAAGAAGTTAAATTAACTCATCTAAATTGATATCGAAGAGAATCGAATTTTAGATCTCCTCAAACACACTCTCAAGTCTCAAGTCAATTCTACCGGACCAACTCAAATAAGTTTTTTTGACTAATTATGGTGTGTCTTCAATCCCTTTAGATTCCTTTGGTCAAATATACTTATTTTGACAGACCTATTGACAACATTACAACGTTGTTGGAGGAAAGTAATGAGAACGTGATGAAGTGTATGGCTGCTGTGCATGCACACGGTAAGCTTCCCATGTGGGGTAGTACACCAGATTGGACAGCGTGTACACGTGTCGTTTCCCTGAGCTGGCCAATGAAAAAGTAAGAAGAAGCATATGGGAATTGGGACTCATTCCATGTAAGCCAAATGTAACGTGGGGTCAACATTTGAACATTTATCACATGAAAAGTACAGTACACATGTCTTGTTATTGTTGGTTGATGTTGATCTGTTCTCTATGATTATGAACCATGATGATGTGGCTGCTTCAAGTTGATTGTTCTTCATCTTCTATACGTGGGACTCTAACCTGACTCATCCTAAAACTATGTTGGCAATGGATTTTCTTTTCAGAAAATCAATTAATTGTTTTTTTTCTCTTTTATTGATGGTTAAGTGTAATAAAAAGGATTTGAATTTCAATGAATAAAAAACTTCGTAATATGAAAGAATATATAAGTTTGTGTTTGAATAAGCTTTTAGAAATCAAGGCAAAAAACAAAATCGCGATGAAAAATAATGTTTACGCAAAAGCAACAAATAACACCTTTTGGTTTTCATGGTAGACAATGACGGATTCGGGATTTTTAATTAAGAATGGAGGTACCATATATAAAAAATTGTAGCAGTAATAATTATCCTTTATGATTTTTCATATTTTGAAAACTTTGAAGGATTTTTGCATTTTCAATAGTAATAAAAACATTTTTCTATATATAAATAATTAAACAATCATTTAACCGACTATCTTCCACTCAATTTTGCATCCGATTCTTGATAATATTCATATTATCAAGAAAGAATTTGAGATATATGATTATAGGTGTGGGCCAAGAGAAAAATGATTTGTGATAAGTGTGGAACATGTGGTCAAAATGTCAACTATTGGTACATTATACTACTAAAAAAAGTTTCTAAAAAATTTTGTGTAGGCACAAGCCCACGTATAGAACTTAGAACAACATGCATCCATCCATGATGGTAGAGAGCTTTTAAATGTGTGTATGGGGAAGAAAACGGCAATCCAAACATACCCAATATAATTTCAAACTTGAGCATTGGTAATTATATAAGTAAAATTGTAATACGCAGTTTATGTTGATAAAGATTATGACATGACACGTTAAATAAAAATATGATATACCAGGAGGTATATCACATCTAAAATGCATATAAATTTAAGACACAAATTATTTTTATGTGTTTGGATATCCATATGACAACCTTAAAAGCTCATATATATATATATATATATATATATATATATATATAATAATAATAATAATAATAATACATGAATCACAGTAATTTTAGCTTCTAGTGATATAATAATGATGTGAAATCTATTAAAATGTCACGTGTTAATTTTAACACATTACGTAATGTCAAAACCTATAATAACATGAATTAATAGAGATACTAATGTGTTACAGTTTCATTGAAGTATGTTTTTAGGGGAGTTCCATTAAAGTATTGTCAACTCATAAAATTTAGATCAGATGAATGTTCATAACTTAATAATGATAACCTAAATTCATTGGTGGTTAAAATTTCGAGTTAAACTAAGATTAAAATACCTAAATTGTATGGTTTATTCATTTTCGTTTTTGTGCTTTGAAACACTATATGCTTCACAAGTCATAATCAGGGAGAAAACCACTAATTTTTTTCAAAATATGTTACTCAAACACTGAATTCTGTCGTTCAAAATAATGAGCATTGCAAAAGTTTTGGATAAATGATTTTTGGTGTTAAAGAAATGCGTGTGAGGTGTTTACCGAAACAAATTCATTGTCCATTACGAATAAGGATGGTTTTGCATCTTTACAAAAATCACTTGCAAAATTCTTAGTGGATGCCATATTTTCCCATCATTTTCCATCTTCTCAATCGTGGACATAGTCCGGTGGAGGATTAAGTCCTACAAGATTGATCACCAAATCTTAGCAACACGGTATTTTTCCGCTCTTTCTCTTCCTGGTCCATTGCGAAGACCATCAACAACACCTACTATATAAATTCTTTAACAATTTCTTGGAATGTACTAAGTGTTTCTTTTTTAAATAATGGAAATGGAGTGAAATTTCACTTGTTGAAAATTATTGGAAATTTTGTCATACACTTTTTTTTTTAAGAATTGTTATACACTTAGTGAACCAATGTTATCTATTAACTAGATGAATTCAAAAAATAAAAATGTACCAAAAACAAAATTCAAAAACTACAAATAAATTAAATTGAAAAATTTAGGAATATAACATTTTAATTTGATTGCATTTATCTTTATTATACATGACAAATCTGATAGTGACTCAGACAATATTATTAATTTAATTGATAATATAATATAATAATATTTTTCATAAAATTAAAAAAAAAAAATGAATAAGCACGGAAAGATTATAAGATGGTTTTTATAATAGGATAAAAGGAGAACTACTCTTATGATTAAGGATGACAATGGATATTATTATAATATTCGTTTTCCATTGTTAGATAAATATGATACTTGTGTCTAACCAATATGCACGCGAGTATCCACTAAACGAGTAATACGAGGATTTTGAAGTATACTCGAATATTGGCATATTTACATGGATAAGTTCTAGGGCTGGAAATGAGCGAGTCGAATCGAACTCGGCTGAGCTCGACTCGACTCGATAAAAATTGACTCGGCTCGAAACTCGACTCGAGTTCGATACAAACTTTTTTTTGTGCTCGAGTTCGGTTCGTTTGAAATTCACAAACAACTTGGCTCGGCTCGATTCGACTCGTTAGACTCAAATCGTTAGCTCAAGTCACACAATTTAAAAGTTTTTATTTTTAAAAAAAATTACATCTTTGGCCTTTTAATTTATTTTTTTAAAAGGAAGAGATTAAACTAACATAAAACTAGGAGAGTACCAAAACGTTGTACATGATAATTCATATGTATATGGAAGAATAATATGTACCAGATAAACAAAATAATACTAGTGTCCCCTCAAAAATAAATTACTAAGGAACAATGGTAGTTGCACTAAAGATTGAACTAGAGAGACTAAGCCATAGCGTCAACATTCAGTCTTACACTATTATTAATAGCTTTTATTTTTTCTCTTTTATATATATATATATATATATATTATCGAGTTAATTCATGAACCAAACGAGCCGAACAATATATAGCTCAAGTTCAGCTCATTTAATTAACGAACTTAATTTTCAGTTTAAGTTCGGCTCATTTGGTTCATGAACCAAGTTCAACGAGTTAATTGTCGAGTTGAACTCCAAACTATGTTCGAGTTAGCTCGGTTCATTGTCAGCCTTATGGATAACATATTTTTTGAGAAAAAATAGATTTATTTACCAAAAAAATTGTAATTATATTGAGTTTCTCCATTCTCTTTTCAAGACAAAAAAAAATATTAACACATAAAAATATTCATGCATTTCACTCACAATTTAAATCCATCACATTTTTGTTTCCTCCTTTTAACACATAATATTAGTTCGAAGTTCAGTCTCTCTATATTTAACAAAAGATATTAAAGTAATTTTATTAGTTTATTAATGGGTATACAGATAACCGCGGACACGAGCACTATTAAACCCGCATCTATGTCCATTAACTAGAAAATTGGTTTTCCCACTTCAAAGAAAGATAAAACACACCAGTAATTTACATTTTTACCCCGACGGCAGTTAATTGCCGTTGGGATGTGCATTGGCAGTTAACTGCCGCCGGACCCATCGGCGGTTAGTTGCCGCCGTCCCCATCGGCAGCTAACTGCCGCTGCAATCTGTATTTATGCGATCTGTACAGGTTTTCAAATTCTCAAAATTTTCAATTTCTCTCCAATCCTCTCCAATTCCATTCCACCAAATTCAAGCAATTTCATACCCATCAGCAACAAGTAAGTAGTATTAATCATTTTTAATGTTAATGTTAGTTTAGACAGGTTTATTTTTGTTAATTTTGGTAGATTGCATGTGGTTAGGGTTTATGATTAAATTGAAATTTTGGTAGATTGAAAGTGTAGTTTATGATGTTATAGATGAATGTAGTTGTTGTGAATGTTGTTTAGATTATGTTTAAGTATAATGTGGTTGTGAATGTTGTCCAATTAACACAATGTGAATGTTGCACTCAAAGTGTTTGTTATAATGCCTAAATGAGTATGTTGATGAATGTTGTTTAGATTGTGATAGAATTGTGAGAATGTTGGAATTGTGATAGAATGATGTTTTTATTATGCCTAATTTTTTTAGTTTTGTTTTTGTGTAGATATGTCTGATCAGAACCAAGATAGGACGACTAGAGCTGGTAAGCAGCCCTGACTAGCAGCTACTGACAAGAGAGACAGGCTGCAAACCCTCATGTGCCTAAGAGGGGAAGAGGTCGGAGGCCTGTTGGAGGCGAGAGTAGTTCTCAGCCAACACAACAGGTGTCGCAGGTGGAGGACCCCATGCAGTACCTGCATTATCAGGAGCAGCTACATGATGCCACAGATGGTGGCTATGACATCCAACATGTTGCTGATGAGGGTGGGGACAACGATGCGGTTGCGCTAGACGAGGATGAGATTACGGCTGCGATAGCCCCTGAGCGGTTACCTGATGTGGCTCCATTTCTTGAAGGGCCTTATGATGACTCATTGTTGTCATCATACACTTCACATGTTGCATTACCGTTGTGGTATAATGCAAATAATGTAAGTTTTCTTTTTTCTTTTTTAACTTTTATATATGAAGTCGATATATTTTTTTTTTGTATGATAACTTTTAAAAAAAATGACATGAACATATGTCGTTGTCTGATTATTTTTTTTTGCCTTCAATTATTGTTCGCAAGTATATCCTTTTTTTTTGTATGATAACGTTTAAAAAAAATGACATGAACACATGTCGTTGACTGATTATTTTTTTGTCTTCGATTAGTGTTCGCGCGTAATTTTTTATATATGAAGTATATGCTTTTTTTTGTATGATAACGTTTAAAAAAATGACATGAACACATGCCGTTGTCTGATTATTTTTTTGTTTTCGATTATCGTTCGCGCATAATTTTTTATATATGAAGTATATGCTTTTTTCTGTATGTTTTTTATTTATGTGGTGTTTTTTTTTATTATTTTAGATTCGCAACACCCGTAGGATGAGATGCATAAATCACGGGCCGAAGGTGGCAGAGATCCAGCGTCCACATATGAATCAACTCTGGTTTTGGGATCCTATAAGGGCGAGTGGGTTGCATGATTTGTTGTACACATGGTATTCTACTGTTAATCATGCTCTGCTCCAAGCGCTAAGCGAGAGGTGACATTCCGAGACCAGCAACTTTCACATGCCTACTGGGGAAATGACCATCACTTTAGATGATGTGGAGTGTCTGCTGCATGTTCCTGTTGAAGGGCGGATGCTGAGCCATAGAAAGAAGGTGTCTCAGGTTGATGGGGTGGAATTGATGGTGAGATACTTAGGTGTCACCCAGGAGTATGCGGTGAAAAACTGCAAGACTGAGTATGGTGGCTACATTAGCTATAAGGCGTTGAAGGAGCTTTATGAGGATCACCTGAGTGTGGCCACCAGATTAGCGCTTGCTGAGACGCAGGAGCAGCTCCATGAGCTAGCTAGGCGTAGGCTTGCCTGTGTGAGGTGTTTCCTCCTATACCTGCTTGGATGTATGTTGTTCGGTGACTTGAGCAACAAACACATCGACCTGACATACCTACAGACGATGGATACCTTTGCTGGGATGAGGGACTACTCGTGGGAAGGAATGACATTGGCATACCTTTACCACACTCTATCCGAGGCCTCTTCGCTTGCAGGAAAGAGGATCGGGGGAAGCACGACACTTTTGATGGTAATAATTTTAATTTACTATGTCTTTTAATAATTTACTATGCTTTTTAATTTACTATGCCTTTTAATTTACTATGTTTGCTAATAACTTATAAATGTGTTTGGTTTGTGCAGGGATGGTTCTTGGCACATTCTCCAGAAGTCTACCCACATGACCATGATGATAAATACAGGCAAAACTATCCATGCGCGACCAGATGGATTCCACACAGGGGTCATGCAAATCCGAAGCCCTACCGTCTGGCGCTGGATCGTTTGGAGATGGATGATGTTACCTGGATGCCATACGAGGATCATAGGGAGATCCAGGAGTTTGTGGAGATATGCTGGTATTCATGTTGGATCATGTGTGGTCGTGATCATGTGCTGATACCATTGACATTGTTGGTGGCGTTGTGAGCCAGACTGATGAGTACTTAGGTCAGGAGGCGATGAGCAGTGAGCAGCTGTATCAGGCGATGCGCCATATCAGGGACATGATGGCACCGATACTGTCCAGGAGGTCGAGGAGGCGGCAGCAGCAACATGATGACCAGGATCAGGACATTTTTTTTAGGACTTTTGTTAGTTTTTTTTGTTGACATTTGTTTTTTTTTGTAAATTTATGGCACATTCACATTATCGTAGTTTTTTTGGTACAATTTTAACATGATTTCGGGTTTATTTTGCTTTATTTTGATTACTTCGAAACAACAATAACAACAATTCACTCATGATCCGAACTAAATCATAACTAAAAATTCACAAAATAAGCGTTACATTACATTACATCATCCCTAAATATGTTGTATCATCATGAATGATGTTGGATTTAAATTTAATTCTTGAAAGTTTGCAGAAAACATATATATGCTCTCGTGTCTTATACTTAGTGTAAAAATTTGCAAGTCTTTTTGAAAACTCAAAAGAATGAAGAGAACACAACACATGTATTCTACAAAATCAGCTATATATGTTTTCACATCGAATTCCCTCATATAAGATGAGTCATGGCAAAAAGGAATGCATTCCAATATATTATTTTGAACTTAATCCTACTGCCATGCCAACTGACAAAGTTTCAATTGACAGAGGAGCATGATCAAGTACAAAACAACATCTTAGAACTGCATTCCCTTTTGTCACACTTGTCCTATACGAAGGAATTCGATGTGAGAACCTATATAGCTGATTCCACAGAATACATGTTGTGTTCTCTTCATTCTTTTGAGTTTCCAAAAAGACTTGCAAACATTTACACTAAGTATAAGACACTTCAATGCCAAGATTTTCTGCAAACTTTCAAGAATTAAAAAAAATCCAACAAAACAACGACACAACATAATAATACTACCTAAACATTTTCATCTGGCCGAATCAAACTCTTGAGAATATCTTCAGGCGACCTTAGCAACGTAACATCCATCTCGAGGGGAATCATGTTCGGCTCAGCAAATATCGAGAACATGCTCCTCACGTCGTCGTCGTTCGTTAACTCTGACCGAGTGAACGACAAATTCCCGTCTGAGTCGAACGATGGACGGTGATACCAAACGTATTCCACCCTCCTCGCGTCTCCGTGGTTGATTCGTTGGTTGATTTCATGAAGTAGATCCTTCAATTCTTTTAATGTCACATCGTCGCAAACCTTGAAAAAATGTTGGTTACCACCGTTGAAGGATACATGAAAGTATACTTGAGCCATTTTTTTAGATCTACACCATAAGAAATTAAAAACAATCCAATTAAAAACTCATTCAAACATTTCATCAAACACTTCTAGTGCAAATTATACATAAACCCTAAAGCTAAAAATTACAACATAAACATGCAAAGATCTAAACATTTAAGCAACATAAGTCATTTCCATGTAAACATTCTATCATTTCTTGCCAAAAAAATCAAAAATTAAACAAAGTCTAAAACTAAAAAAAAAATTAAGATAATAAATGTAACATATAAGCATAAAATGACAATGAACTTGATTATGGAAACTTACTTGTTATTGGAGTGTTGGTTGATTTGAAGTTGAAAATTTTGAGATTTTTGGAAGATTTGAGAGAGTTTTTAGAGATTAAAGAGACGAAGTTGCAGGTTCTGTTTGCTGAGCTTCATAAGTACTGATCGCAGCGGCAGTTAGCTGCCGATGGAGACGACGGCAACTAACTGCCACTGGTTTCCTTCCCATCAGCAGTTAGCTGCCGCCAGATCCTTTCCATCGGCAACTAACTGCCGCCGGGGTAAAAACGTAAATTACTTGTGTGCTTTACCTTTCTTTGAAGTGGGAAAAGCAATTTCCCATTAACTAACATATAGTTGGAGTGTTATTTTTCTTCGGCGGGTATAGATTTGAAATCCAAATTTATAACAGCTTCATAATAAAATATTGTCATGGTGATGCATGAAATAGATCTAGAGAATAAATAAATTGAGAAAGCAAAAAAAATATCAGAAATTAAAAGTATCAATAGCACAATATATACATATATATATATATATATATATATATATATATATATATATATATATATTAGACGTCAACCCGTACAGGTAAGTTTTATTGACTTATTATTGATAATTATTGTAGTTTAAAAAACATTATAGAATATATTGATATGAATGTTTGTTATATTGATTTTGATTTCAATTTATAATATAAGTTTTTTTAAGCAAGAATATAAGTTAATTGTTTGAATATTTTTTTTAGTATTATTTGAATACCGAAAATAAAAATGGTATAAAATTAACAAATAAGTGAAATAAACCACTTACAATATTTAATGTCTCTTGCACTCTTAAATGAGAAATAAATGAAGTAGAAGAGAGGTAGAAGAGTGACATGAAAATATGATAAAAACAAAACTTTTTAAATGGTAGAAGGTAAATCATAAAATTTGTAGAGCTCGTTTGAATCGTTATCGCCGTGTATAAGAAAATTTTGTAATTAAAAATAGAGTCTTGTTAACGAGTGCCCCCGAGGCACTCATTAAAGATTCTAGAAGAAGAAATTATTTTATAAAAAAGTTAAATAGTTCGATTTTCAATACATTAATTACACATATTTTCATAAAAAATTATCATTTAAAAGGTCTTAAAGAGTGACCCGGAAACACTCGTTAACATTTCCCTTAAAAATATCCAACATTTTAATATTTTATATCTTACGAGGAAATAAGAATATACTATATGTATCATACAATAAATTACAAATTATAATAATCTTTTAGTATATCATAGCTTTATTGAACATATGACTTTAATGAAAAAACTACACACACAACTAAATAGTACATTAAGAAAAATGATTTCCTATTTATGGGATAATTTATAGCATTATAAAACTAAAAAAGCTAAATAATTGAGTTTTGGAGGCTGGGTATCTATATGATTATAACTAAAAATGATTTTTTTTTATAATTTAATTAAAATAATGAGAGAAAAGGAGTGAAAAGTTATTTTAGAACTTGTAGGGTGTCAATATAGTACGGATGGTCTGCCTTCTCCGACACCTCTAGCTTTTTTTGTTTAAAAAGTGACACATTTGTAAAATCTCATCGTAATTAATGTATAGATAGGAAAAACAAATAAGAATAATAGGAAAAAGAGTTTCATAGTTATGCAAAAGAGTAGGATTAAAATTGTATCAAACATATTAAAATCAAATCAAAAGGAATATGGAAAAATGAAAATGAAATCCTCAAGAGAAAAAAGATGGACTAAGATTGTACCAAACATTGCAAAATGAAAACCAAATATTGCTTCTCTTTATTTTTTTGGGCAGATTATTATAGAAAGTTGATGAAACATGGGATAAGAATGAGTAAAGAAGTTTTTGAATTTTTTCATCAAATATTGTGAGCATGCATCAAAAGTGTTGCCTCTGACAAATAAATAAAAAATAAGAATCAACAAACAACAACTTTAATATAAGGAAGAGAGAATGATGAGATGATACATGAAGAGAGAAGGAAATAACAAAAAAAAAGATAAATGTATTGAGAAAGGAGGAAAGTTAACATGCAATTGTTGTAACAATTGCAAGTAGCAGATGTGGTTTGTGGTTTGAAGAGTATGTTGGTTATGAATTTACTCATGTATATTGTGTATTTATCAGTGATGTTGTGCTTGGATAATTTGATCATGAGAATGGTGGGTTAGTAGGATAATACGACGTTTTTTTTTGTGTTGTATGTGTAAGTGATGTGAGTTAGTGGGGATATATAAGTTATTTTTTCTTTTTTTTAATTTAAATTTCTATTTATTTAATTTAATGTTAATTAATAGAATTAGAGTTCTGGAGGGAAATTTTTTAGGGAGAACTTGCAGGATTATAATTATAAATAAATAGATGATGATACTACTAATAAAGGGGTTACATAAAGGAAATTCACTTAAAAATCTCACTAATTAAATTTTCACTAATGTTACAACGTTAATATCGTTTTACACAATACATATTTTTTAAATTTGACCGTTGGATGAATAGCTCATATCATATAGATCATTTATAGGGCCGTGTCTGAGGCAGGACGAGCAGGGCGACCGTCCTAGGCCCCAAAAAATAAGTACGAAACTTGGGCCCCAACAAAAAAAATTAGAGGTTCATTAGGCCCTAAAAAAATTACTTAAATTCTAATGGAAGGTGTGGTTGTTAGTAATGACCTAAGTTTTTTATTGACCCATTTATAATTTATTGTGATGTTAAAAAGGGAGTGCAACTCGACAAAACTATATGCGACCTGCTTCCTACCACTTATGACTTTTCCACACTTTTATTTAATTTCTTTGACATGTTGACATCTGACCAACAATCTATGGCGTCAATGGTTTTATGGAGTTTGTGGAAAAACCGTAACTCTAAGTTATGGGAGACTTCAGATTCGACCCTTTCATTCATTGTGCAAAGAGCGAAAGACTCCCTCAACGAATGGTGTTATATGCAACATCATAAGCATCATGGACAGATTGTGCATCACACGATTCTGTGGACTAAGCCGCCACCACCATTCTTGAAATGCAATGTAGATTGTGCGCTATTCAACAACAACTCAGTAGTAGGCTATGGGTTGTGCTTCCGTAATTCAGCAGGCCATCTTGTGTCCGGTATGTCGAACTTTTCCCACTGCTCCCTCTTGCCTGTCGAAGCTGAAGCCTGAGGTCTTCTAGAGGCCATTAAATTCGCCATAGCTAATGACATGTCCTCTGTCATCTTTGAGTCTGATTGCAAAGTTATTGTTGTCATAGTGAACTCCTCTCATATGCCACAAAATGAGCTTGGAGACATTCTCTCTAATTGTAAGGATTTATTATCTATTCACACTAGTTTCGTTGTGAACCATATTAGGAGGCAAGCAAATGAGGTTGCTCAATTCATATCAAGAGCATCCTTATCCAACCCTAGCCCCCATATTTTCTATGATGTACCTTCATATTTGTACTATTTGATATTTAAAGAAATGGCCTAAGTTTGCCTTTGCTAAAAAAAAGGGAGTGCAAATCCTCAACCTTACACCATCCCAAACCCTTCTGTCAAAATCAAAAGAAGTTTTTGAAGTTAAAATTATTGAAAAACTACTTGAGATCGTCAATGTCACAAGAAATGTTGAATGATCTATCCATTTTATGTATTAAGAAAGATATGATAGAACATATTGATATTAACACAATTATTAGTGACTTTGCATCTAGAAATGCTCGAAATGTTTTGTATGAGCATTTAAATATTAAATAAAAAACTCAATGTTTTTGTGTGGATCAGATATGCTCTACGCGCAACTGTAGAACCTACTCCTTCAAATTAGGCATAACCTGAATGGATTGTAAAGCTCTCCCTCAAAAGATTTAATCACAAGTTGTAATTAACCAAATTAGAAAAAAAAAGGTTTAGAGGGAATAGCGAATGGAACCAAATATTTATATATTTGGGGCAGTGAATATTTGGTTGGCGAAGCCATGGATAGGGGTGTTTGCGGTGCAGTTTGATTTGGCTTTGAGGCAAAAATTTATCCGATCCAAAGATAAAATTATATGCGGTTCGGTTCGGCTTAGAAAGATTAGTTTTAAAAAAAAAAACCGATCCGATCCAATTTAATGCGGCTTAATTTGGATCGATTTTTGGATATCCAAATTACAAATTGTAATAGTTTTTTTATTGATAATAATCTTATAAAGGTATGGTAAGATAATAGGTTTGATACAAGATATAACATATGATTTATTAAAAATTAATAGTACGAAATAACAATGATTGGTTATCTTTTTCTCTCAAAAAAAAATGATTGATTATCTTTCAAACATATGAAATAGTAACAAAATAGATTAAATTAAACTATTATGTAGTATTAAAATAATTAAAAAGAGCCTAATATAATATGTCATATTTATAAAAAAAAATAGAAATATGTATTAAAATATATATATGTTGTTCGGTTTGGTTTGGTTTTGAATAATCAATCCAAAATCTGATCCAAATCGAGTGGTTTTCACAAAATAGCATCCAAACATATCCAATAATATTCGGTTTTGTGCGATTTTCGATGAATCGGTTTGCAGTTTTAGTTTGAATCGGTTTGGATTTGAACAACCCTATTGATTGATATTAGTGATAACTCATCAGTGCTTGAAAATGTCTCTTTTTGGATTGAAATAGATTTCATAGCAATCACAACAACAAAGCATTTTATGACCATTTCTAAAAGACTCAAGGAAACATTTTTTATATTTTTTTTTTTGGTAGAAAGACTTGAGGAAAATGTCTCTACTAACTCTCAATTTGATAATGAAAATATAAACTATTTATCCTTTTGAATCATGTACTAATCCAATCACATTATTCCCAATGCATTAATACATGAAAAACAGTAAAGAAATAATCACAAGAATAATTCATCTGACTCAAATTCTTGAAGGGATTAGAGGAACATTGTTCAGTAAATAAGCACTTGCAGCAGCAACTCCACTTCCAAGCTGGACAGGGTAACCCACATCTTTGAGTGTCATCTCCACACCAGCAAGACAACCCAAAAGTTGCAACTGCAAATATATAACATATGAAATAATTATATATATTTTTTTTTATAAATGACAATTTTGTATATTATAAATTTTTAACATTGTCTAATGATTTTTTTTATTTGTACTTTGATTTGTTAAATCCATGTAATAGTATAGATAACAGCATCAACAATAGTTAGTTTATGCTATTATGATTCAATAAATGCTATTGAATAAATTAATGTCTCTATCTAAAGAAAAGCCAAAAAAAAAAAGTTTTTCTTTAACTAATACCCGTGGTGCAATATGTGATGATGATGGATGGCTGAGAAATAAGTAGTTTACCTCATTTAGATGGCCAACATGTCCTATTCTGAAAACTTTCCCAGCAACTTTGTTCAATCCACCTCCTAAGCTTAAATTGTATCTCTTCCATGCCCTACTAACTATTTCACCACTGTCAATGTTAGGAGGAACAACAATAGCAGTCACACTGGCACTATACCACTCCTCCTTTTGGCAACAATTCTTCAAACCCCATGCCTCTACTGCAAGCCTACATACATATATAGGAAACACAATAAATTCAAACTTTGACCAAATCTTTAGTCAATGTGCGATTTCAACATGTCTCTCTTGTTCAGAACTTGACATCTAAAGTACGGACAAATACCTGACTCAAATAAACCAAATCATGAATTACCTTGTTGCTTTGGCTAAACGCTTGTGCCTTAAAATCACATTTTCAAATCCTTCCTCAAAAACCAAGTCAAGGGCTGCTCTTAGACCATAGAGCAACTGAATGGAAGGAGTGTATGGCCAATAAGTTCCCAAGTTGTAGCATTTCAAGTAACCATTCCAATCAAAAAAAGATCTAAGTGATCTTGCAGATTTTGAAGCTTCAATGGCTTTAGGTCCTGCACATACAATTCCCATTCCTGTAGGAAGAGAAAGAGCTTTCTGAGAGCTAGTCACTACCACGTCTACACCCCATTCATCCATGCGGAAATCAAGAGCACCAACGGAAGACACAGCATCAACAATAATGAGTGCTGGATGCTGATACTTGTCTGAGTAAAAAAAAAAACATAACGTGAGGATAATCACTTTGTTTAAGATAAGTTAAAAAGTGAAAAATATTGTCCTAAGAAAGCACATGTATGTCATACATTTTTTAGAGTTATTTTGATTTGAGTCAAGTCAAACAAATGTAGTGAGACCCGAAATACAGCATTTGAAATCAATTATGTTACACCTTATTGCAATGCAAATATATGACTAAGGATGTTATAAATGTTAAACACTTCATGTGCACACGATGAACAAGGTATCACAAATTTGTTTGACAAGGTACCAGAAATACATGGAAAATTTTGAAGGTTCAGCAATGGCAACAATGATTTAAAACTTACAAATAAGACTATTCCAGCAAATTCAAATATCTCTCAAGACATAAACATGCACAAAATTATGACGATGACTAAAATACTACATAATAATTGAATAACAGTCATAATTAGAAGGGATGCTCGCTCACCAAGGATTTTTCTCACTTTAGTCAAGTCATTTGTGACCCCTGTTGTTGTCTCATTGTGAACAATACAAATTGCCTTTATGGTATGTGTTTTATCTGAAACAAGTTTTGATTCTAGAACATCAAGATCGGCCCCCTGGCCCCATTCACTTTCTACAACATCAACATTAAAGTTGAGGCGTTTTTGTTGTTCAATCCAAAGCAAGCTGAATTGGCCAATTAGAAAAGATACAGTACGATCCCCGGGAGACAATGTATTTGTCAATGCACTCTCCCATGCACCGGTACCTGAAACAAAACAAATGAACGATCATAACTTAAATTATAAGTGTCGGACAACTTGATCTATAAAATTAACGAAATTGAAAGTTTTCAATCATACTAGCACCCTATTGATTTTGAGTCGGTCAATAGAAATTGTCCGAAACGGGTTAATGTGATCAAGATTTTTTTATCTATAGTATTAATTTTAGACCAAATTTTCAATTTCAATCTTGGTAGATGTGTTTAAGTCCTCAATGTAAAAAGGTAAAAGATCTAGTCAACTAGAAAACATTCTAATGACTAAGGAAATATATTAGACTAATATCACCTAAACTATAACAATGAATTAATATATAAACAGATTAATGAACCATTTGACAAGTCCAATTATACAATACCAGTTGTGGGGATGAGAAATGGGATTCCATAAGTAGTCTTGAAAATTTTCTTGACATCATCAAGTAATGTTTTTGTCAATGCTGTTATTGCCGGAGTACGATGATTCTCATTGTTTCTGTTCATTGCACGAATAACATGTTCAGGAATGTTGGTAGGCCCAGGAACAAAGAGATGGTTTCTTCCAGGTCCATAAGCAAAATCCATCTTACTTCTATGCTTCAAATCTCAATCTTCAAACTATTTTAATTCAACCTATATAAAATCCATTAAAAATAAATATTTATCATATTAATTACAATATGATCCTTAATATCATTAATTGCCTTATAAGAACGATTTTATGATTTCCAAAACTAAAAATTCTCCGTTGAAGAAACTTTTCTTGAAACCTCAGCTCAAATTTTTACATAAAAATAGATGTGGCTAGAACAACCTAGAATATGCTACTATGACATATCACAACTTTATGTGTTATATGGACTTACTACTAAATAAACCTCCAATTGTAGAATTCAATTTGGGTTCTTAATAAACTCTCTCTAAGTCTACATGTCACATAAGATATCTACCTGTGTTTCACAATAAAATATGATTCTTTAGTTTGTTTTGAGGGGTCGCAGCTTTGACCCTAACATTGCTACAAAAAAAAAAATTGGTACAAATATTTATTTTTTTACAATAATTAAAAGTGGTATCATGTACCTCTGCCCTCAAAACTTGAATTTTCCAATTCCAAAACATTTTTTATGGGAAAGAGAATAAGATGATAATGAAATGAAAGTTACATAAACAAATATGTTTTTAAAGGGCTCCAGTTGACGAAACCAAGCATAAAATACATGCAGATATATCAAATAGCACATGATATTTCTCCTTTGTGTATAAAATAAGCTAATTTTTAATTTTTCGAAAAGATTATATGGTAAATGACAATGAGAAGAAAGGAAGAGAAGTACCTGTGGTCTCTTGTGATATGATAGAAACTAATTGGGTGTAAAGTATAAATGAGTAAAGCTTATTTATAATATGGATATTGAACAGATATGTAACGTATCATGGCAATAAACTCAATTTATTTTCAAATTTCCTAATGAAGAGATAGGATCCATCTCCATTATACGTGGCTGCAGATATATGTTAGGAGAAAAAACAGTCTTTTACCATTTTTGAATTGGAATGAGTTTTATTTTGTTGATGAGCTGTTTTTTTTTTTTGAGTGCAATGAGTTTTATTTGTTTTCAAACTTATAATAAAATATACGTATAAAAAAACTATAAATGAAATGAAAGAGCCGGAAAGATAGGACCTCCTCATCTTATGTGGCTCATCGATGTTTATCTATGAATTAATTAATACTCCAAACAATTAACATTAACAACACTTCCTAAATACTTTTCATGGTAACCGATGGTTGGTTTGAGACTTTCGAAAGTGCTATTTCTTGAGGTTTTTAGGTTCGATTTTCCGTGTTAATTTGAGTAGGTCAATTTAGTTTTTTCAAAAAAAAAAACAATAATTAACTATGTATATAATTTCAAATAGTTTACTGACAAAACTCAAACACACTAAACATGTAGAAGAGTAGTATTGCGAGTTCAAAGTTCAAACTCGCACCCAACATATTAAATATATGTGCAATCTTTAACTATCATTAGGTAATTGATAATTTTTTTGTCCAAAAAAAAGTAATTGATAAAATAATTTCACTCAAAACTAAAATAATATAAGTAACAAAACATAATAACAATATTACTAATTTTTAAATTTACTTTAAAAATATACCCCTAAGTAATCCATTAGAAAGAAGAAAAAAAATTAAAACCAACACGGTCTGAGTAGAATTTAATTATAATACTCGAATCGTATCTTTACACGTTGAAAAGAATCCTAACTTTTGCCTTCTTAAAAGAAGGGAAAAAAAATCCTAAGACTTCAAGTTATGCAAGCCAAAAATTATACGCTTGTGGAAGAAGAGCAAGTTTAGGCTAATGATTCGGTTTCGAGTAGTGAGAATGAGAACTCCAACAGAATTCAAGAGATATTAGGAAAATTAAAATACCGTGCTTTATTGTTCTAAAAGGTTGGCTATTTTAATGTTAGCCTATTTGAGAGAGATATCCTATTTTCCTTTCCTTTAATATAAAATTCTAACGAACTTGGTATCGGAAATAAATAATAATAATAATAATAAACAAACTAGTTTCTAAACTTGCTCAAACTGAAAATTTAAATTAAAAGATTATTGCAAAGTGGAAATATAATTTAATAAAATAGTTAAATCTTTTCCCCTAAAAAACAGTTAAATCCTTCAAAAAAAAATCCTAAACAAACTAAGTGATTGAGTTCAAACTAAATTTCACTAGTGGACGAATCGTTAGAATCCAAATTCGGTTTTTGGATTGAACAATTTTTTATCAGACTATATTTATCTTAGGGTCGAACTTCAGATTAGAGTTTGTTTCTCCTAAAATCGGAGAGTTAATACAAAAAAAAAAATCCTTATGTTGTAATCTTTTATCCAACTTGTTTTTTTTTTTTACCATTTGAGCTTATTCTTGTGTGATTCATGCGGCCGAAATATCTAGTTAGGCGGCACATCTGTAACATAAATTAAATAAAATATGATAAAATTTATTGATTCAAGAGTAAAAAATAGATTTAGGCATGGTACTGTACGAGAGTAATTTAGACAAATCCTAAAATTAGACATCTTAAATTGCATGAGAAACCCTGCAATACAAATGTGAAATTACACATTTACACCAAAAGATAGACCTCTTTGATGATAGTAAAGACCACAACTAGCCACACATGCAGAATAGAGTGAAAGAATAATTTCCTCACACGAGTCTGGCTTAAAGATGAGCACTCTGGCAAACATTGGATGAGTGAATGATATGTTTTCTCTCTCATATTGGTTAAAATTGACGAATGAACTTTAGAAAGGTTTGGTCGACTTCTCAAATTGATTTGTTTATATGATTTTCTTTATATATATTTTTTGGTACAAAATTTTCTCCATATGTATAAATTGTTAAACAAAAAGTTGCTTCACTATGAAGAATATCTCTACGTTACCCCATCTTTCAGATTGCATAATAATGTCCAGCCTTATTACTTGGGTAAACCTTGCTGCATTTTCCTCGAAACTATAGGATTAATATTATCATAACACAAACAAATGTTGTTGCTCATATATTTGTGAGAACGTCAAGATTTATGCTATCCCCTAAATCTTTGATATATATATATATATATATATATATATAATAAACAAGGAAGTGAAATAATGGCTGTTTGCTATAGAATCTTTTATAAAGTTATGAACACCCTTAATCATAAGGCTAAGCAGATAAGCTTACCAGGGACTACTACGTTAGTTAATACTGTTGTGAATGAAAAAATGTTGATGAGGGAAAACCTTACTAAATCATTTGACAAGTTTTTAAATATTTATTATGGGCTAAATTAGTGGATATTTTACGACAATAATATGATTTTTTTTATACAGAAAACAATAACATGATAATAAGAAAGTATGCTAGTGTAAAAGAATTAATTTATTTCCAACACATACACACACATCCCACATGACATGAAAGCAATACCACTGTTATGAATTTTGAGGAGGGTTTTAATTTGAGAAAGGTCTTTTCATCATGTGGTAAGATAGTTTTGGATTTGAGCCCTTTTCACAGGTACATCACCCCATTAACAGTATGAATTGTGTGTGTGTGGGACTAGAGAAGTTAGAAAATCTGGGAAAGTTAGGACAACTAGAGAAAAAAGGGGACCAATTTTTTTTGTGAATTGTGGCTAAGTTCAATTTTAGTAAAACGTGTATCACATTTTTTTTATGAACAAAACGTGTATCACGTTGGTGTTGGTCTCAATCACTAACAAAGGGTTGGAAAGACAAAGTATAATTGGTAAGGGCATCATGATTGTTTGTGAACTCCAACAATTGTGCACATGCATATTCATGGATTTTGATCAGTTACTTGGCCTATAGTTGGTTTTGTATGTCCCCGTAATTAACTAGATCATTTTAATTTTGTTACTTATTCATATACTTTGTTTTGTATGGAGCTTTAATTTAAGTTTTATTTTTCTACAAAAAATGCTTTTTTTTTGGCTCATCTACAACAGTCCCTTAGATAAAAAAGAGTTGGATATGGATGTGGAGTTGGGTTTGAGGTGGATGTGGAGGTGGTTTGTGTTTCTTGGCTTTTGCGACTGGGAAAGAGTAGGCGCAACTAGTGTCTTGTTTGCTGGTATCGTGCAATTAAGTGGCTGGTTTTAGTTCAGTTTTAGGGGTTTGTTGATGTGTTGATGATAGCTGGTTCGATTTGTGTTGGGGAGGCACAAGATTTATTTATGGTGTTGCGTCTTACCGGTTTCGTAGGTAGCTTTTGTTAGGTGGTATTTCTTGTTGGTTTTTCGAATTTTCTCTTTGATGTACAAAGTATATGAGTTTTATTTTGGGTCTCTACTTGTATCATTTGTATGTTGTTACGGTAAGACTCCTGACTTAATATTCCTTGTGCTCGTCAGAATTAAGTTTTCTTTTTGCTACTTTAAGACTCCTAACCTAGCATTCCTTGTGCTTGTTAGGATTCTTTGTGTTTTTAATAAATTCCATTTTAGCTTCTTTGAAAGAAAAAAAATACATAAACAAAGTGCATTTACAAGGTGATGAAAGGTACGAAATTTAAATTAAGATTTATTTCTTTACAGCTAATTATAGTTTTTTTTAGGGGTACCACTAATTTTAATTGATGGTAGGTTCTTTGAAATTCCCAAAATGCCCCCTCGGATTGTAACTTACAACCGCTGCAGTTTAGGGGTTACAGGCTGATTTATCTTTTTTTTTTATTTTGTGAAGGATTAGAGGTTACCATTACCAACCGAACTGAGGTTACGATCCGATCAGTTCCTGCATCAAAGTTAAACACATTTTACCTTTTTTTAGGAAAGAAATTCATTGCATTTCATTAGGTAAAATGTGTCAGATACATGAGGGAGCATCATCTATAATATGGGGGCTAGGATCTAAAGAAGTTATTTGCGCTAACTCGTGAGCGACCTCATTTACTTGTCTCCTATTGAACTCGGCATGAGAATCTTAAAACTATTTTGTAACAAACATCTACAAGCAAAAATAATACAACCAAACTCACTAATATCATCTACATCAGAATTAACACAATCAACAACTCTTTTAGAATCCAATGCAAAGTCCACATTGTCAAATTGAAAGTCTGACACCCATTGCAGCGATGTGTGTAGACCAACGGCTTCCCCCACATCAACATCACACAGTGGAGCAAACCAATTTATTTTGACCAACACAAATTCACCGACATCATTCCTAATGCACATTCCCAAGCCAACCATGTTCAGCGACGAAGAAAAGGATGCATCAATGTTACATTTATATCTGTCAACTGTCGGCTTTTTCCATTTTTCCTCCTCTAGCCGTATAGATGTTTGTCGTGTTGTAGTTGATATTCCTTCGCTTTCGGGACCTGATAATTTGAGTTGTTTTCCAGTCATCCAATAAATAAGTTCCACGCTAAACATTTTACCTTAAACGCTGATAAAGATCTCATAAATCACCAGATTCGTTGTTAAAAAAAAATCACCAACAACATTAAACCACCATAAACATACAAGATTAAAAACATTTTTAACATTAAATAGCGAGAAACATTCATTTGGCCACAAAATATAAGCGTTAGTGAAATACTGACCACAAAAAATGCCGGTGCACTATAAACCACAAAAAAATGTCGATGCCCTGTAAAATTATATTCTATACATGTTTAACATTATTATATCATATATGGTGAAATTGATTTGTCATCTTTAGGGACAGACCGAGGGATAGTGAACATGGGCAGCTACCACCTTTAAACTATGAGAAATGATATTTGTGACAACTTTTTCTCTCATACTCACGCCGTGTTTTACTTTATCTTTCCATTGTTTTGGTTTTCGTGTCAATACCTACTTTTTCTTTGTAAGTCTATGGTTGTCCAATACGTTGTCAACAAAATAGTTGTTCAAATAACACATCTTTTAAACTATATAGCACTATAGTATGTATTAATAGTGTTCGTCACCCCATATTTTTATAATAAAAATGCATCACTAACACTTTTTCTAATTGAATAGTGACCCACCTTGTTATAAATATAGTGAACTAATAGTTAATATAATAATATGTTATTTATTTTAATTAATAATCACTCCCCTCATTAAAATATAAATATAGTGCACGATTCTCTATTTTATTCTCAAAAAATATTTGTTGAAAAGTCGATTGTTTTGTTTAGGTAGATTTGACAATGAACCGAACCACTTTTAATATAGTTTAAAACTATATCTTGATAACTAGTTGTTGAACTTGATTCATGAACCAAATAAACTGAACTTAAATTAAAAGTTGGATTTGATAATTAAATAAGTTGAACATGGGTTAAATATTTTAACTCATTTGATTTCTAATATGACTCAATAATATATATTAAATTTATCAAAATAATTTCATATATTTAAATAACTTTTTTTTAAAGAATTTAAATAACTTACTATTTGCTAGTTTGTATCATGTCTTATCATTTCTGTCACCCTCAATATTCTTTCTAGTTATTTTCCTGTTCATCTTCGCTATCCAGTTAACTTTTTAAATTCATTCAATAAATAATGTATCTAGTATATATTAGAAACTAGATAAATTATTTGTTTAATAAAACTAAAAATTAAATTTGCTCTTATAATAAAAAGATATGGAAAAATATATTTGGATGGTCGGTCAAAACCTCTTTCAATGTTACTCCCTCCGTCCCTTTTTATAGAAGTAATTTACAAAAATCACGTGTATTAAGAAAAGTTGTTAGAGTAATAAAGTTGTCTCAAATGTGTGTGACTATTACTAAATTACCCTTAATTAAATATATATTTAATGTAACTTTTCATATACCAAGACAAATTGATAGTATTAATAAGGGGTATATTTGGAAAAAGAGTAATTAATGCATTTAGGAATTTGTATATGATCTTATATTTAGGGACAAAACTTTTTTGTAAACTACTCCTATAAATAGGGACGGAGGGAGTAATGAGTTTTTCAAACAAAAACCATCCCTCCACAAATTAATCCTGCTATGCCTCACCTTCATTTTATTTTTGGACCAATTGCTGGCCTGGTCAATCGGGATGACATCACCCACACGGCCACAAACGGTAAAAAACGGTTGACTCAGCAAAACGACGAGTCAGATATATACATACAGATTTTAATGCTGACAGCGTTGTTTTCCAAAAGCATACTCATAATAATCATGTGTTTCCTATGCTAGCCTGTCACGTAACGTTCAAAGTCTGAAGTATGACTTTTTATTTTTTATTTTTGTAGGAAAATGCACACAAACACAGCTTGTTGTGCCAAAAGTATTGAACTCCTTTGATATATCTTACTCCCTTCGTTCGTTTTTAACTGTCACATTTATAAAAAAAATTGTTTCTATTTAAGTGTTGCTTTTAGAGTTTAAAATTATAATTTGTCAATTATATCCTTAACCTCTCAATTATCACAACTTATACATTAATTGCAGAGTCCATTATGATAGCCTATTCCAATTCTTGTATTCCATTAGATATCATCTTACCGAGGCCGCAAAATGGTTTCTAATAATAAATGCAAAAAACTAGCGGCTTGTCCCAAGGCATAGAGTTCCACAAATCTGACTCTTTAAATATGTACATTAACCATGCTTGATGTTATTCCATGATAAAAACACCCAACATTATTCCATGAAAAAGGAAATACTCATACTACATGTAATGGATTAAAGATGGGTATCAGCTTCATTAATTGCACGTGGATTAAATAGTATTTCCTAACATTTAGCCTTGCATTCATTATCATAAAACGGCCGATACCAAGGAAAAGTTGGTTGCATGCTCATCAACTACCGAGGAAAAGCTAGAGTAAATAAGGGTAAACAAGGAAACAAAGAGCTATTTAACATTTGCCTTGATTGTAGTGAATTGGGCAAAAGCGACGGATATAAAGGAACATAGGGAGTAATTCTTAACCCACCAGGTTCGATTCTCCCCGGTATCAATTTATGTGGGCTAATTTATCTTCTTAAAAAAAAAAAAATCTTAACCCACCAACCGAGCTATCTCCAAGGACAAAGAAACAATACTATTTGAACTTAAAAAATATAAATGAAAGAGAATAATTGATATTAAAAAAAAACAGATAATCTACAGATGCTAAAACAGTTTCAAAGAGTCACTACCCGCTTGGGCACAAGCATTCTATGAAGGATTTAGCTCCCTCTAAAGTGTGGTTAGTGAAATAAGTAAATTAATGGTCGATATGCTTTTTTTAACACTAATAGTCGAAATGTTAACTACTCATAATTTGTATTATGCATGTGCATATAATACTGAAAATACTGGAAAGAGGAAAAATATCGAGCTAAATGCTGGAAAAACATCAGGCAAGAATCGGAGAATTTATTTTTCTTTTACTATCCACTAATGAACCCACTCAAAAGAGTTGTGTAATATTGCACATTATAGCTATAAATATCACAAAATCAGATACAATTCTGGCTGCATCAACTAACATACTTTATGGATTGAGCAGTTCAGTCCAATAAAATTGCAGAACTGACAATGTATACTTTCCTAAGTATGTCTATAGCAAGTGGGAAACCTTTCTTTTTAAGATTTTTCGTATGTAAACATTTTGCTAGGCTCATATTCAAGGGTAGAAACCAAAAGGACAAAAAGAAACAATTGGCAAGATTCAGTTTCATCTTGCAGCAAATCGTCATTTGCTTCGACCACCTTGTTCAAGGTCGTAAATCCCATAGTTGAGATATTTCTCAGATCCAGTTCAGGACACTACCAAAAAGGGATCAGCAGATCTTATTCCCGTGGATGGAAAAAGAATTCCGGAGAATGTACAGTAGCTGAAGCTGAGTAAATGCAGAGTGAAAGCCGGCCACCAACACTCTACTAATCTGCCGCTGAGATCCCACAAAACTGATTACTTTATTCTCCTTAGGAAAAACCTTGATTTGAAGGAAACCCACCAGGTTGTATCCTAAAAGGTTTCTCACTGACCAACCGTTTGTCAGATGGTCCAGCACCAAGGATCCCAAGTGAATTAGGATCAGTAACCCGGATTCCATTACTAGAGGTTCTTTGAGGTGGTGGCTGACACTGAAAATGATCTTCACTTTCAGCTCTTCTTCGTTTCCATGCCTCAGATTTTCCTGTATTATTATCAGGTTCTGACATTTGGTAGTTAGCCATATTTTTAAATCCTCTTTGCCTCTCCATGTGGTGATGAAATGGATTTCCATTTCTGCTAAATGAAGCAGAGGGACCAACCCCACCATCATCTTGTTCCTGTTTAAGTTTGGAATATATTTGATGGAGCCTCTCCCCTGAAAGATGGGAAAAGGTGGATACATATTTCCACAGTCGTACAGTCATTCCTGTAAATAAACAAGGGAAAAAAATCAATAATGTAATAGACACTGGAGAACCCAAAAAAACACAGGCCAACTCCTATCCTCTGAGGGAACAGGGATATAAGAGACCAAGAATAAACATAAAGTACTCCCGACACACGAACAAAGCAGAAACCCTTCTCGTGAGGCAAAACTAGGATATCAGAATGGAGAGAGCACTTACTATCTTGCTTGTAGGGTTCCACTTCATTTTCCAACACAATTTGATCAATTCTTCGTCCAAGAAGTTGTAAATAGTTGCGTATTTTTGAAAGAACCTAAAGTGAACATGGGTAAGTAAATAAGGTAAACATGTTTCAAACAGACACAATAAAAGGAAAGAAGCTTACAGGGGTACCTTTTCCTTTGGAAGATTAGCACTAGTTGTCTGCAATCTGTGAAGACGTTTCAAAGTTTTCATTTCTTCAACCATCACATCTTGACACCATTCCATCCATTTTACCTCCTTAAACTGCTCATATACTTCCTCATTGTCGGACATTTCACCTTCCTCTTTTACAATAGGCTCAACCTTTCGGGGTTTCTGAAACCTATCCTTTCTCATTTGGACATTAACAGAACCCAATTTTTTCTTCTTCTCCTGTCCACGCAACAATGGGATATTCATCATATGTTCTTTCTCTTTCTTGGAAGGCTTCCGTGCAACTCTGCTATTTGCATTTTTTACCCCAAGAACAACAAGTTCCTAGACCATAAGAAAAATGAAGCGAATTATGGCAAGTGACAAGCAATAGAGATTGATTCAGCAAATAACATAGTATCCACCTATACATGAAAGAGCAAAGAAAGTGTTGAGATATGGCAATTAGTAGAATAAAAGGCTAATATTGATCGAGATATTCTCTGCCTTATTTCCCTCAGTAAATATTTTTTTTTCAATGTACATATCTGTAATTAGATTGATATAGGACAGATTTAATTCCTATAATCAAGGGATCCTCTTTGTACAGTTTCATCATTACAAATACAAAATGCTGAGAGATAATCCCTTAAACTATGTAGCATCAATTCATTGTTTCTAACTGAAAGAACCATAATGCTTAGTAGGAAGCAGATCGTGAATTAGTGAACATGGACTAGGGTTGGTTCAATTCAAATCATAATCCAGATTTACCCATATGTACTATCTTTGATCACTGGAATGCACCAAATACGTGTTTATAACAGAAACCTTCACATTTTCTTTGGTAGGCTACATAACCAACATTTTGGGGAAAAAACTTAATTTGCCTGGTAAATATATATGATTTGCATGTCATATGAAGACATGTTGCAGAAAATGGATGTTGTATGAATGCATGTCTAAAATTTCAAGTGTAAAAATACTTGACCTTGAAACAAAAAAAGACAAGCATGCATATATTCATGTAGACACAATAGAAAACTGAACCAGAAATCTATTGTCATGGATTAGAAAAATTAGTACAATATTCACGATTTGATACCAATCTCATAGAGAGATCACACTAAAGAAGGATAAAAGCAGGGAAAGGAAATTATAAAGATAGCCAAGACAATGAAAGTTCCAAGTCCTCACTCAATCTGATCAACCAAATTCCCTTCTCTTCCACTACGTTTTGCCAAATCTATATTTGAAGTACTGTAGTAAAGAGGGTGTTTTGTTTCAGACTGCTGATCTGGTACAGATCAATTTCTGTTTGATATAACTTCTAACAATGACATTACAGAAGATTCTAGAAATATCAATGCAATTGTATCACTCAACCATACTATAATCTTCCATAAACTGATAATGTTTATATTACCATCAATTCATATCATGATCTCCTAGCTCTATTCTGTTTCTCCAGTGCTAATTATTTCTAGTATATACTATAGTAAATTGAGTTCTAATCCATGTGAATTATCATGTAAGAAACAATGTCTCAAAAGTAACTATCACGTCTAGCAGAAGAATGGGAAGCCTGTTAAGGCAGTTAGAAATACAGAAATTAAGAGGAATAAATTAGCAAATTCGTAAATCATAAATGCAAACAAAACAAGAAGACTGCTTAAATTAGAATTCATGTAATAGGCATACTTGTTCCAGAAGGGCATTAGCACGGTCTCTCAAATTTGGAGCTCGTGGCAAGAAAGTTTCATGGTTTTGGAGTTCTACAGGTGCTATTTTTTTCATGAGGCCAAGCCGTTCATCTAATCTAATCATTTCCCAATTACCAAATCCATGGTAATGTATTCCAAGAAGCAATCTTGCATCATCAACTGTAAAAAATAAAACATTAATTGCAAAAGAAACAATGAAGTCACTTGAAGGAATGCAGAACACAAACTACTTGGAAGGTACACTTACTTTGATTCCACCCACAACCTTTCGACCAGTTTGAAGGCTTGAGATACGATAAAACACGGAACTGTGCAAGGGGATCTTCATACCGGCTAATGCGCTTTGCTAGGAGTTGAAGCTCTTGGACACGGGTAACTAGATCATTTGCTTTCACAGGGACACCAAAAAAATCTAGCACAGGCCCCTGGATGCAGTATTACATGTTAACACCATCTAAGGAAGTAATAAGAATACATATTGTTGAAATATTTCTCTGATTTACTTTCCTTTATCTTCTGCATATATTTCTTTTTGTAATTAATTAGATATAGGCAATTATTCTTATCCCTGAAAGAAAGGGTTCTTGATTGTAATCCTATTGTTTTAAATAAACAAGGCAGAGGGTTGATCTCAAGCAAATCAGTTCACGTCAAATAACCATTTACACACCAGATTTAAGAGAGTTTAATGTTATACAAACCTTTATATCCAGATTTCCAATTTCCACAGCTTCTGAACAACCATCAATTAGAGCATTGAAAAGTTCAATCTGTGCTTCAGGTGGAGCTGCGGCAACTGCACCACCAACGTCAGCAGCAATTAAATCGATTTGGTTCTCATTCCCGTATTTCATAACCTGGCCATTTAATCGGGGATGATCATACAACAGTAAAAAAATATTGCCATGGATAATAACAAAAATGAAGCATGTTTATGACACACACAAACAGCAAACACATGCTGGTAAGCCAAAATATGAAAATATCATTATGAAAGAGCCAAGTGATTGAAGAAAAAGACAAGGGTATCATTAACTCAAAAAAGATGTAAATGCAACATCAACAAACCATTGACTGACCCACAGGGAGGAACAACAATGACCTTTTATCTAAAAATAAACGGAGCGAGGAGACACCATTTTTTTAGGGAAACAACGTGGCCAAAGCCCATTGGGGAGACAGCTTAGATGCTGACAAGATTTAGAACACACTACTACAATATACAAAAAAAAAATGTGCAAGTGACCAAAATGCCCATGTGATCTCTATGATAAACAAGAAAGTCACTTTCAAGAAAAACTGGACTCCATGATGTCCTGGAGTAATTGTTTTGAGCCAACATAAATGAAAACGTAAATTTAAGTTATGCTCATGTTTGAATTCTATATTAGCAACCAAACAATCTTCAGACATAGGTTTAAAATTCAGTGCCACTTCAAGGTTCAGCCTCATATCTCGGAAGCTTCTCTGATCCCAGCTTAAGACAAAACTGAGTCTCACATTCAGTACGCCAGGTAGAATATGGACATTCAATTATTCAGTTCTCGTCTGCTCAATCACATTCAATTATTCAGTTCTCGTCTGCTCAATCACATCCCTACTCTTTATAACACACTTTTGATTTGTCAAAAAACACACACACTTTTGATGTTTAAATGCTGATCCCACAGCAACTAACTAGCTACTTAATCCTGAGTGGTGGGGAGAAAATATAAATGAAATTGGGATGAAGATTCCCAACAATTTATCAAGGAAATGCTTAGATCTCAAAGATTAGGCCTTGCCAGAAGCAATAGGTTTTTTTTATAGAAATATAACACTGAAAGTTGTTGGAAGTAATAGAATCTTACTGCACGAGAAAATCGGAGTGCATCTCTTTTTGATAAATTCCCATATGACCAACTTCTCACTTGGACAGAGGCTCCATCAACCATCGGTACTGCAGGAGCCGAATGCTCGGCCTTGCGACGTTTCTGAACTCGCTCAGGTGGCTCAGGTTCCTTCTTTTTCCTTTTATTACTCCTTTCAGATGGATCAGCCTCGGCATAGCTTTTAATATTTCTTGCAGAACGCGGAGCAAGAGCTTCCTGAAAGAAACATAAAAGATAAGGCAAGTATAAGAATAACATGCTAAGCATCAACTCAAACAAACATTACATAAACATAAACATAAACCTTAAAACTCAACATCATTACAGACTTTTTGTAATATTATATCAATAAGAAGAACAAGATCAAACCTCTGCTTGGAATGCAGCATCGGGCTTTATCCAACGACTCCAGAAACTTGCATCATCTTCATCATTGCAAAAATTAGCAACCTGCACATAAAGAAGGAAAACCAACTTGTTAATTCCACATCCTGTCGAAATCCTTCTCCATCCTGGAAATAAAAAAGTAATTGCAAAAAGGAAATCCATATCTTACCTTAAATGCACTTAATAACTCATTCCCTTGTTCATCTTCATCTGTCTTCTCTTCAACCTTCTCAGCTCTTTCAAGAATCTCATCTATATTCATACCTAAGAGTCGTTTCTTGCTTTCTTCATCATTTCTTTCTTCCTTAAAAAGCTCTTCCGCTCCAAATCGTAAGATTGCAGACAGCTCGTTCTGTCATTTATGAAGAAAATGATCGACACTAATTATGAAAAAATTAAAAAGGAAAACTCCAAGATTTCGAATGAAATGATTCAATGCAATCTATACAATACAAATAAAAGATGATGCCACCTTAGTAGTTTGGTTGTTGTTATCTAAAGAGACATATAGTATGATGCACACATGCTAACAAATACTCCCTCTAGTCCTTTATATAAGAAACAAATAGGTCAACAAAAGTTGATGTATTTGGTTCATAATATAGACCAAATACATCAACTTTTGTTGACACATTTGTCTCTTATAAAAAGGACCGGAGGGAGTATACAATTTCACAAATATTCTTACTTTATCAAAGTAACTTCCTCCTTTTTTGACTTCTTTCTTCTCCAGTCTACCTTCTGCATTCAGTTTTTGAATCACCAAGTGGTCCAGAACCTGTAGAACACATTTGCGTGAAAAATGATGTAAAATTGTTGACCTCAAGGCATGTCCACAAGCAACTGAAAAATGATGTAAAATTGTTGACCTCAAGGCATGTCCACAAGCAACTGAATCTATCTTGTACGAAAATATTAATACCAAACATACCAAAAAAGATAATACCAAAGTTAGACAAAAGAGTAAAACCCAAACAGTCATCGGATATTCAATGATTATGAACATACCATCTTCTTCTTAGCACGCTCCAGAATATCTTCTTCAACACTTTTGCTTGTCACAAATCTATATATGTTGACAACATCTTGTTGCCCAATTCTATGAGCTCTACTCATTGCCTAAAAGGAACATAGAAATGATGGTAAGTACCTAGGCAGTTAGATGGTTAACAGTGAGATCAAATCAACTGAAATACACCTGCAGGTCATTTTGAGGATTCCAGTCTGAATCAAATATAATGACAGTGTCTGCCGTGGCAAGGTTGATACCTAGACCTCCTGCCCGTGTTGAAAGAAGGAAGCAAAAATCATCACTCCCAGGTGCATTGAAATGCTCCATTGCCTGCTGTCGCAGCTCAGATTTTGTGCTCCCATCAAGTCTTTGAAATTGAAACCCTCGAAGTGACAAATATTGTGCCAATATATCCAACATCCTAACCATCTGCAATACATATCTTATAACTTAGCATTAGCATAAACTAATGCTTAAAGCATATTACATTAAAGCAGACTAGAGTTCATAGAAGAGCATCATCAAAAGTCAGAAGCTATATGATCTTAACAGCCACCTCTCCATGAACCTTGCTCAATAATGAAATCTTAACATCAGCATTTTTATCACCACTAGGTTTCTCCTACTCACTTACTCCCTCCGTCCCAAATTGTATGACGTTTTGGGCATTTCACACGTATTAAGAAATATAATTAATTTTGTGTGGGAAAGAGATATTATAAGTTGTTTTACAAAATTGTCCTTAATAAATGGTATGGAAAAGATAAATTAAAGAATTGAAAAAATATAGAGTAATAAATAGTTAAGGATATAATAGGAAAAATAACATTAATGTTTCATTGGTATTGTAAAGCGACATATAATTTGGGACAAATTTTTTTTTCAAAGCGACATACAATTTGGGACGGAGGGAGTATGTTATTTTTGGTCGTGTACCTCTTTAGGTGGGGGAAAATAGAAAACAGGTAATGTGCACCACTTTCAAACAGGGAATCCTTTGCAATTTTTTTCTGATATTTCCTGATATTTGTGGTTTGAGTTCATAAATTCTTTGAGGGGTTCTATTCAAGTGATTCAAAGTGATTCAAAGGGGGCTCTATCTCGTGCTAAATGTCACCTTAAACACCAAAGTTGATTCACTACATCACTTGTAACACATGATATGTTGTGGAATGGACTACCTTAGCAAATATAAAAACTGGATGGTAGTAATAGTTGACAATCTGGAATATTTTAATTTACATCACAAAATTTACCCGGTCAATTAGTTGGCCGAGAACAACTTATCTTTTTAAAACCCCAGATAAAGTTGATGATAATTTCAACAGACAAGCATATAACACAGCCAGAAATATCCAAATTCATCAAATCCTCTTAAATGTAATTGAATTAATTAATGACACTCAAAAGTGTGATCTCACTAATTCTCCAGAGAGCCAAAACCACCAAAATATAATGAAAACAAAAAGGGTCTTGCTAACATGTAACCTAAGGACACATCTTGAGGAATCAAAAGTAGAGATTTTACATAAAAAAAAAAAAATCAAATTTTGAACTATTAAGGAGTTGAATACACCATTTCCAAATTTATTTTCTTAACAAGTGCCTTTGGGGCATTTGTTAGCATTTGCTAAACAAAAATTGCATGAGTACACAAGAAATAATTGATCGTCTCCAAAGCAACTAAAAAGACCATCTAGTACATCAGTTTCAACTTTCAATAACAAACCTGGGAGAAAATCAGAACACGATGCTTGGTTTCGTGCAATCTAACAAGAAGCTTATCAAGTATCACAAGCTTCCCACTGCTAAAGACGATTCTCTCGAGTTTACTGTTGTCACTACCTCCAGAGTCCCCACCATAGCCATGGTCAGCACTTTCAAATAGGAAGGGATGGTTGCAACACTTTTTCAATTCCACCACAATATTTAGAAGAGAAACCTGATTTTTTAGGAGGAAAGGATTCAGTAATATATATAATTATATGAAATCAAATTTATCAAAGTTTTGTCAATCCAACTGATAACATACAAGTGCATCATTTTCAGTCAACTTGTTTCTCTAGTTGCATAAATTAACAATTTAAAATTATTAGGTTTTTATGTTAGGCATATTGGGAAAAATCCAAGTCCCACATTGGATAGATTGGACCCTTGACAAGAATAGAAAATGCTAATGAGTGCCCTAAGGGCATTCTTTAAGGACTTTATATAGTAAGTTTTTATGGAAACTTGTGCATTCAATGCATCAGAAATTGAAGTATTAGACATTTTCAATGAAGAGTTCCTTAATTGGGAATTCTTAAAGAGTACCCTTAGGGCACTCGTTAGCAAGACCCAATAAAAATTTATAAAGAGAGACACTCCTCACCTTACAAGCCGGTTTTTTTAAGGATGAGTTAGGCCCAAATTTCAACATGGTATCAGAGCCTATCGGTTGGGGCCATCCACCATTTATACACGCACCAAGCCCAACAGTGCTGGCGTGAGGGGGTGTATTGGGAAAAACCCAAGTTCCACATTGGTTAGATAGGTACTCCTCACCTTACAAGCCGGTTTTGTAAGGATGAGCTTGTAAGGTCAGGGGTGCCACTATAAAGTCTTTTCAGTCCTTGTTTATTTTCAATGTGGGACTTGGGTTTTTCCCAATACACCCCTTCCCATCCAGCACTACTGGGTTAGGGGTGCCACTATAAAGTCTTTTATTTGCAATGTGGGACTTGGGTTTTTCCCAATACACCCCTTCCAGTCCAGCACTATTGGGGTTAGTGCGTGGATAATTTGGTGGGTAGGCTCTAATACCATATTAGGTTTTTATGTTAAGTCTAACTCATCTTTATAAGATTGGCTTGTAAGGTGAGGGGTGATGCTCTATATAAACTCGTTTCAGGCCTTATCTTTTTTCAGTGTGCGACTTGAGTTTTTCCCAATAAAAATAGTAAAAAATTGAATAAGCATAAATAGCTTCTTGCGTGTAGATCCAACTTTTTCATTTCAAATCATGAAAATTTGTAAATTTTCAACAATAATAATAAACCACACCAATTCCAGCATCTTTCTACTGAGAAGCAATGTTCACAATTACATAGTAAAAAGGAAACAAGCATAAGCCAGAGTATTGGCATTAGAGTAAAAAAATAGAATGTTTATAAGGAGTGTATATATTATATAAAGATATAAATTCAGCAGTATAGGACCAGTAATGGCATTTACTGTTCCATTAACCAACATAGTGAAGAAAGCACAGAGTATCCTAGTACAGATAAGCGCTAGCAACACAAGATAGAGATGTAACCTGATTCCCACGAACTCCTTTGTTTAAATTTTGAAAGTTACGTTCCAAAATCCACTTATAATACCTACATGAAAGAAATCAGCAGCTAGTATATAGACTGTGGACTAACAGGAGTAGCTTTTTTATCTAAAAAAGAAAATCACTTACTGTTTCTGAAGAGGAGACATTTCAACCCTAAGGATGCGCTCAATTTTGGGAGGTAAAGATTTCTCTACATCTTTGATAACTCTTCGAAGTATGTGTGGTCTCAATTCCATATGAAGATTTGCAAGCTAGCATATAATAATATATGCACATCATTAATAGTGAAAAGAAAAATTAAGACCAAGGAAAATCTAGAAGCAGAAAAAGTAAAGGATAGGGTTATCAAACTCGTGAGTTTGTAAACAAGGGCAAGGTTCTTTACATTTCTCAGTAGGGAAAAGAGTTAACTCGTGTATAGAAGCGTTTTTGTACGCAGAGAAGAATGTCCTTTGTTTAATCTTTGTAAGCACCCATGTTTAATATATCGTGCCATTCTAGTGTATTGGAATGAATCCCAGTGAAATTGAAATTGCCAATGACAATAGCTAATATGCTAATAGCACTTCCCTCTTTTTTTATTTGATCGTATGGGGAGTGTAAATGAACTTAGAAGACTGAGGGGACATTAATTGGCACCCGTGAGAGAACCCATCCTGTCCCTTTTTCATATTTTAATAAAAAAAACAAACATAATATACAATTTTTTCCACAAAAAAAAAAAAACTACGAATAATTTTGACATGGTAATTTTGTATAGGCTCTTCAAATTGTTGAAATTTGGGGCATAAGTCATCCTTACAAAACCGACTTTTAAGGTGGGGAGTTAAGGTGAGGAGTGCCTCCACACTTTATAAACTCTTATCTTTCCAAATAAACCCCCTCACGCCCAGCACTAACGGGCTTGGTGTGTGGATAGGTAGGTGGCTTGAATAGATAGGGTCTGATATCATGTTGAAATTTGGGGCGTAACTCATCCTTACCAAACCGGCTTGTAAGGTGAGGAAAACTTCCTCTTCATAAACTCTTATCAAGAGTTCTATCCATCCAATGTGGCACTTGGGTATTTCCTAATACTATATATATCTCGACAGTGTCTACGTAGACTCCCGAATTTCACAGCCTTGGTAAAGGGCCCTTGATTTGAATCTGGATATTTCTTGTATTGTTTACAAAGAATTGTGCAGATATATATTATAAGCACGCACACAAGAGAAAGTGTCAAGATCCCTGAATTTTGGGATCAAATCAAACAGTCTACGCTATCTATGAAAGTCTATCATATATGATAATGGAAAGAAGAAATAAATACTAATTATGATTACGATATTTTATTTTATACCTCATTCTCATGGAAAGAACTCAGATTCTTATAGTTTTGAACAAACTCATCCTTGCTCTTGAATTTGGTAGGATCAAGGAAGTGGAGCAAAGCCCTATAAAACAGGAAGAGTGGGGGGAGAATGTTATACAAAAATGAAGAAACAGAGAAAATAAAATATCAGGTAGCAAAAATAAAACCTATTCAGAAATCAATACAGTGCACATATAATCATGAACCACAAATCAAAGCAGTCTCCAAAAAAAAAAAGACAATTCCATATCTGTGTGTGTGAACGTATAAGACAACTCAGAATTTTAGTTTTTTCTCCTCATTCACCTACCCCAAGTCATAAGGGTAAATGTTAGAGTAAGGTGACTTGTTTTATACTAAGGCTCTAAGTTGAGCATGAGTTCCTTTAGTTTTATGAACTAACAATGGTCAGTACAGCATAGTGTTGGTTAGGATCAGTTGAGAATAACCACATACATTCACTCTAAGGAATTCACACATCAAGAATGTAGTTGAAGTTTCAGTTTGCAGCTATCTCTCTTAAGTCTTATCTTCCCTTGCAAACATTCTTTCTATTTCTCTGTTTCTCTTCGGTAATCAAACTCAAAGTGAGCATGCACAAAGATGCAGCATAATATACACAGCAATGAACACGTGGATATGAACAAGCATGCAATAGCACACCTTGAGGAATGTCAATGTTAACTCTTTCAATATTGTATGCAGATCAGTAACCATGTAAGCTACATTAAATGGATTAATACAAAGAATTAGGATATACAAATAACTCGTTAGTTACTCAGTCATGCATCAAGTAGGTAATTATATGCATGTTAAGCTGCCGACTAATAGAGAAACAGAATCATATGGGTGGAAGGTACTCGACATTTATTTATCCATACAAAAAATATTAAGAAATCTAACAAATCCAAGGAAGATCTAAGTTTACTTTTAACAAGTCTTCTATGAAAGGAAAATATTACTATTACCATAGCTCTTCAACACTGTTTTGTAAAGGAGTACCGGTGATGAGCAACTTATTCTTGGTGCTAAATTCCTAACGAGCATCACAAAAAAAAAAAACATTAAAAAAAGGTTTACCTCAACAGCATATACAATAACTCAACATTAAATTGAGGAAAGTTACATACTAAAAGTGATGTATACAACTGTGCCTCGCTATTTTTTAGTCTATGAGCCTCGTCTACCATCAGATAATTCCATTTGATCTTGGAGAGAACAGCCTTATCTTTCAAAATTACTTCATATGTAGTCAACAGTGCATTGAACTTTATTGGTTTACCAGGCTTTTTGTCATTATAAAACTCATACTGTTGACAAACCTGTCACAAAGATTCAAATGCAAAAAAAATGAATTAGAGACAAAAAGACTAGCAATTACTAGCTGTGATTACAGATTACACCATCTGCATGTAGATCACTATAACCAACAGTATAAGTCTATGTTTATTAACTTTCAGCTATTAAAAAGTGGAACAAAACAGATCATTTCAATTGAAAGATGTGTTTATCAGAACTACAACTACTTACTGAGCTAAGAAAAATACAAAAATAGCCAATTTATCGTCACAAACTAACTCGAGATCACCTCATTTTGTGGTCTGTCAGATTTTAAACTTTGAATTTCTTTCCTTGTAGCAAAAAGTAACGAAGTATGAAAAATTCAACACCTATGGCAATGTAGCATCAGTGTGATTAAACACATGATGAAAAAAATAGCACTCGACGAAATTCATATCTAAAGCTACATCTTTTCCTCCAAAGCTAAACCAGAATACAATGAATTAACTTGGGACTTGAAAACATTCCTAGAAGACAGGATGCATACTGTCTGACAAAGTACAAACATATAATGTTGTTGTACATGTTCTTAAACCATTTGAAGGGTGCTTCCACCAGCACATAAAGACTAGATATGTTGGACATACGAGCTGAGTTATTACTTCAGAAATTTAGTTGTAAGGGAAAGCATTGTGCATATTGAAGGAATAGTATAGCTAAACCTAGTGCAAGCTCGTGAGAGCTTGCTATAAGCCTTCCCTTACTTTAGCAAACCCTTGTAACTAACTTTCAAAGCAGATAGAACAGTTGTAACATTTCAAAGCAGATAGAACAGTTGTAACAAACTGACTGACAAGCGTCAGTCAACTTTGACTGGCAACCTGCTGTAGCAGGTCTAGTGCTAGGGCCTATATATAGTTGACTATCAGTTGTAATCATTACACAATCAATTGGATACAGATAAGATTCCAAGAGAATCATGAGCAATTTACATAATCCTAACAGTGCGCCCTTTTGAGGTTATCTCATTCAGCATGCATGTCTGCAGTCTAATAAAAGTTGCTGAAACATATTACATAGCTGATAGATTTTCTAGTTTCATTTGCATATGAACTGAAAACTCATAAAGAGATATCTCACCTCTCGACTTGCTCGAGTACCAACATATACAATAATATTCATATCAGGAAGCCACTTCCTGAATTCTTTGGCCCAGTTTGATAAAGTAGACAACGGCACAACTACAAGAAAAGGGCCATGGATTTGCTGGGCATTCTGTATAAGGAACATAAATAGTAAATATATGTGTTTATTACATTGCAAGGGCATTTGTAACCAATCAGATAATTGATACTATACCTGTAGAAAACCAAGCATCGATACTGATTGAACAGTTTTCCCAAGACCCATTTCATCAGCTAAAATGACATTTGTATCATTTCTCCAGCTTCAAATGCAATAGACATAGTTTTAGAAGACCAAAAAATAAAAAATTCAATACAAACATACATTCATACCTGTTAACAAGAAAATTCAAACCCTCAAGTTGATAATCACGGAGCTTTCCACCCTTCAACCATTCAGGCTGTTCCTCAAGCTTCCGCAAACTTGCTAAACATCACAGCCACGGATTAAGATCGGAATTTAAATAGATAATGTTATATAATATTTAATATATGAACCGAAGAAACTAGATTATTGTCCGTACTGTACTAAAAACCAAATAACTAGTAAAAGGAAATAGGCTTCGGAAGACAAAGGGATATGAAAGGGAACTATAAGAAAATGTAAAACCGCGCCTCCAGGAGGAAAAGGAAAAAATCATTGAACTACTTCAATGTGAGCAAAATTATCACAATTTTAGAATGGATATATCAAATAAATTGCTGCTAATCTAATTTGTAATTAAAAAGTAAGACATGTCAATTTTGCCCAAAAATAGAAAAAGAAATGAAAAGAAAGTATATTTTAAAAAGGAAGTGTTAGGATTCCTCAATGGAGTGAACTGAAATGTAATGGAATGGTTACTCTATCAATGTTTGGATATTATAATGATAGAATAGATAAAAAGACTTGTTCTGTGCTAATTCCATTCCCCCCGAAATGGAAGGGGAGAAAAATGCAGTGTATTGCAGATACACAGTATTCATTGAATTTGAAATCTTAGAGGGAGTGCAGCCCTACACAACCCACTCCGATTTGGTGGATTGGCTAACCTACTTTTAAAAAATAATTAAAAAGATACAGAAAAACAAACAATACACCATTTGAAAAGAATTGAGCACAAAAAGAATAACGATTGTCATACATCTTTTTTTAGAAAGAAAAAAGAGATGCAATGGTTGGAGTCTTTTGTGGTAATGATAATCTATTATTTTTACGGTAACTTTGCCTCATCTTGATTTCTAAAGCTTACAGCTTTACGCTTTAGCAGGGTTATGGGTTTTCAAACAATGACTTCAAAGAGCAACAAATTTATCAGTCTTTGAATACGAATCACCAACGTTGGACTAGTCGATGAGGGTCCAAACGGAGAGGTCTGGCGACAGGCGGCATACCACTGTGAACATGTTACATTGCAAGTTGGCGGTGAGAGATGGCTGGCTGTTTGTGGCAGACAGCGGCTGTCGCGAAGGCTGGCCATGAAAAAAAATGGCTGGCAGTAGTCGGGAAAGGGCCGCTTATGTGAAGGAAAAGGGGAGGCATTTTGTTTGGGTTATGTTTTCTAATGTTTCTGTTATGTAATCTGTGGGAAACAAATTAAAATAATGGTTGACCAACCTCAACCCGGCTCAAACCCATCTCATCTCACAGGTTGGGTGGGATCGGTATTATCGATTGCGGATGGCAGACGGCCAAAAATCCGCCAATTCCACCATAAAAGGCATGGCTCCACTATCCTTCACAAATTGGCCATGGCGATTGTTAAAAAACCACCACTGCAATCTTCCACGGCTGCTATTTTATCACAATAGGTGGCATGGGTCCAAATAACAGGTTAAGGTGAAACCTACTCTCTTTTTTTTTTGAACTCCGACCCACTGGTGAGCCGGGTTGGCTCATAGGCCACACTTCATTTTGAGAGCTCTAGCTCTGATCGGGCTAAGTATTCAGAAGTTGAGTGGTCTCAAAGGTGCTTTCTTTGGTGGGGTCTCTAAGGCAACGGCAAAAGCAGTGACACACGACGATCTGTACTGTTAAGGTTACTCTTAAAGCAATGAGAACTACAATGCAACAAAAGCAGTGGATTAAAGGTTCCACAATGAAGGAAAGACAGGTTTTCTCCGCAATAAAGGCGGAAGACTCTCCCTGATTCAAAGCTCTAATACTAGCTTGATAGAAGAGTAAGCGAATTGTATTCCACTTGATTGAAAAATTACAGAGTAGATACACTTTTCATAAGCTATAATAAATCTATCCAAATTAACAAGTTACAAGAAAATAAATCTTAAATAAAAAAGTATAGTAGTATAAAATCAGCCCCTAATTATGGTAATTACAATAAAGTACAAATCCTGATCTTTTTTAGAATAGAAAGTTAAGTTAGTTAGGTCTAAACATCAGGGTCAAAGTAAGCCTCAAAACACACAAAACACTTATAAGGGTACGTATGATTACCAGCCAGCAAGATCCTCGCATTGGTAGCAGGATTTGAACTCACGCCCTTGTGGGATATGAGTCACATCCTTACCAAGTGGACCAACATCCGTCGACAATAAACATCCTAACTATGCATATTACCCCACACAAGCCTAATAAAACCGAAAAGATATGTACCTTTGCTCTTCTTGCGCTGGGAATCTACCACCTTTCCTTGAACTGACATTGCAGCCTCTCGAGCCTGTTCAAATACTGGAAGAATAAAAACTATGAAATATTATCCCGACTATCATATATGAATCTTCCTTATGCATCCATTACACACCATAGAAAAACATCAATACAACAACCACCACAAAGCCTATTGCTGATGGACATAGATGCGAAACCTCGAGACTACCACCAGGTCACCATTCCAAGCATTAATTTCAACCAAACATGCTTAACACTGGGCTAAGATACAGTGGAACTCAGCTAAATGAACGAAGATAACTTATTACAGAAGAACAAAAACGCGAACAGTCAAATATGAAATCCAAGTTGAGAAAAACTATCAGAAATTCAAACTTCTTTATTGGAAGAAGATTACTCCAAGAGCATTTGATATAGTATCCCTAACATATGATATACTCCCTCTGTCCCATAATAACCAAGTCTTTTGTTCATTTCACACATATTAAGAAAAAGTGTATAAGTGAAAGAGAGAAAAATTGTTGAGTGTCCTTGTCAAGTATTGGTGCATTCCCCATTATCATAAATGCAAAGTCGAATAATTTGAATTGGGAGTGATGAAAGTAGCATTAATTAGAGTTATAATTGGAAAAAAAGTAATTAATATTGCATTGAAAAGTGAAATGGGTCAATTATTTTGGGACATTTTTTTTGCAAATGGCTCAGTTATTTTGGGACGGAGGGAGTAGTATCCTAAAATTTTCAAAATCATCATGTCCTCATATCCATATTGTTTCATACCGAATTACCTGTTATACTCGGAATCATATTTCTGCTTCCTAAGTTCACTACAAATTTCTACCTCATTGTAGCCAAGCCTTCTTAATTTCTACATGCTCAATACATGCCAAATAGTCTGATAATAACTACGGTATTGAATCCAGTCAAATAACGAATAAACTTCGCAAAACCAGCAGTATAATGAGAATAAATAAATAAATAAAATGAAATAGTGAACTACCTTATACTCATCGATCGAATGTTGAGCAAAAGCGATATCAATGTCCTTTTCCCTGATACAATAAATAAACAAACAAAATGTGAGAACCACACGGTAATATTAATACATAATAGACATCTAATTACTGCACAAGTGCCTGCTAAATAAGGACTTAAAACTCTAAACTACAGTGTAAATACAGTGCATAGATGTTCTACCCATCCTCCTTTCTACTCCCTCCGTCTCCATCTCACAATATGTGTCCTCTTTCCTATTTTTTCTTGTCTCAAATTATTTGTCCCTTTTATAATACTAATACAACATTTATTATCTTTTTCCACTAACATACCCTTATTTAATGTTTTTCAATCATCTATAACTACTCCACTAACTATAATTAATAAGAGTGTTTTAGTAAATGATACATATTTTGCCATTAAAATCAACATTATTAATCATTTCCTTAATAACCGTGTAAAACTCAAATAGGACACCTATTGTGAGACGAAGGGAGTAATATGAAGACAACGGATGCACAGAAATGTACAAAATTAATGTAATGTACCATGTCACTTCAGCATAAGATAGTCCTTGCCACTTGATCAGGTATTCTGGGAAAACATTGCCAGAATTATCTTTACTTATCCTATCTGCAATTATTCTTTCCACCTAAATATGCGAATATCCAAATTTATCAAAGATTTCAAGAAAAAGCAAAGACAGTATTTAATTATGCAAAGCAGGAAGGGAACCTGACTGTTCTGCCTGATAATTTCTAAATCCATCTCCTTGCTCACATCATAGACCTCAATCTGCATACAGGAATAAATAATGTTTAAAAACTAAACACAAACTAAGATATCATGTACTAGTGGTCATTTATTTAACTGATAATGTCATGGTAGAAGAGTGATCTATAACATTATAAGGCTGAAATGTATGGAAAACTTACAAGCAAGAAAGAGTATGTGTATGTTCAACCAAGCAGGACACATCAATATACATTTTATTTCATGATGCAGCTATAGATTGAGCAATAGGTTAAAGAAAATAAAGTAAGAAAACAAAATAAGAAGAATAAGAGGTAGAAAATGCATCAGAAAGTGAGGGTGACATGCCAAAGGGTCATCCTACACAATGTATGGCCCAATTAGATAGACCTTTATCCAAAGTTGATTGCACTAAAACAAGTAACATGCAAATGAACTTCTGTATGCAAACTTCCAATAACAAGTGAACTGGTAAACAATATCCTCCCAAAAAATTCAGCAAGGTCTTCTGTGGTATTTATTATAATATCAAGATCTATAAAAATGAACTAGAGCATCTAAAACTAAGTCTTCTACCAGCTGAACACAAATATTTACCTCCTCTCTTGAGATTGCTCTCCGGTACCTGATGTCCTCCATTATTTTCTTCGTATAATTTAAAACCTTCTTAAAGCCACTGAGCTGCAATTTCATATAAACAATAAGTGTTACATTTCATCAGAAAGAAATGAAGAAAAACCTCCAAAAAAAAGGACAATTAAAATAACCAAAATAATGAACAGATAATAGAAACAGTGTAACATTGATTGATGAAAGCTTAATAAACAGTAAGAATATCATACATTTTGTAGCTCTGCGAAAGACTTCCATTGACAGTGCAAATGAGATTGCCCCTTCCATTTTATCAAAAATTCAATCTCATTCCAATCAAATTCAGAATCAAACAAGTGACTCATTAAAACAGGCTCTGTTGATCTATTATTGCTTTGAGCGTCTTCAGCTGTGCCCTTCAGCTGATGCCAAAGCACCTTTTCAATAGAGTCACCATCATCCTCTTCAATTTCTTCCTGGAGAACATTTAAAAGAATCAAATAATTAGAGATAAATTATAAGTGTAAATTAAGTAAAAGGTGGTATCAAAGTCATTTAAGTAAAATTCTGCATTCCCACTACCAAGCCATTCCCATGTAAACAAATAATATAATAATTTAGCTCGGGACGGGAACCAAGACATCTTACCCCACACAACAACATAAAACACTAGAATTAAAGAAGGCACTTAAAATGATGGCATATATTCACCCTTTACACAAACAGTTCTATAATGCTATTGAAATTTCCCTCTTTAGCATAAGGCCCGACAAGAAATCAACAAATTTCATGACTGAGATCATACCAACACTACCAAAAAATAAATAAAAAACTTTAACTGATAACAAACAAAAGATCACAGTCTTTCACCAAGCCAGTTGCAATATACTAGACTACTCATAAGATACAACATTTAAATTAATAAGCCTTTCTTCAATATAGTATTCATTCTCTGATGAAAGGCAATACACATAGCATAAAACTCTTAAAATTAAATCAGTATATAATAATAATCAAAAACAAGTCACTAGTGTCTTTGTTCCAAACTTTCAATGCACCTTATTAGATTAAATCAGTATATAAATATAAATTTAAGCAATATTTTCATGCTAAAATACGCACATTCTCTAGCAAGACTAAAAAATATCTCATTATGTTTTGAATGTATCTTAGATAAATTTAAAATATACCTTAGACTATCAATTGGGATCGTTTACATATTTCTTTATATTTCATGAATTTTCTCTAATCTAAATAGGATTAAGAGTCTAGTAATAATCATGGTTAGAGTATAAATAAGGGTTGTGGCTACTGCTTAGTCTTTTGCATAACGAAAAACCATAATCACAATTCAAAGTCGATTCTTTCTCTTCCCTCCTCCTTTTTCTAAAACCCTATAACTTCAACATGGTTACACAGCAGTCTCATCCACCTTGACCTGTCTCATCACTATTACACTGCCAAGTTCCCTAAAGTCTATAAATCTAGTAAAATCTCACTGTCTCTGATTATTTTTTTCTTGTCAGTCATGCTCAAACTTCGGCAACCATTTCTATCTCAAGTTCTCAGTGGATTTTCTGTTTGCCACTACTGCAATTTATCTCAAATGCCTTAGGTCAGTTTGTCCCAGCATCATTTCCTTCGAAAACCTCCGCCGTTATTATATAAAGTTGACACCAGCTATCCCAAATGTAGTTTGGCCTCAGGTACCCAAATGAAGTTAGGCCTCGTCATTGCAGATGATGCTTGACCTGACTATCCCTAAAAACATATAACCCTGGCAATCCCATATGCAAATTGGCCACCGACTATTCCAGATTAGCAAAGAATTAGTTGTGCTTCATACTAGACTCCAATCACGAACAATACCAATGGCAATTTCTCCTGTCCCATTGGTGAATCGTGCCATGGTGAATTATCCAGTAGATATCTCCAAGTTGCCTCTCTGACCATGTTTTGTATAGCCCGTGTAATATTCTCCTTTTCAAAGTTTCATTTTTAACAAGCATATATCTTAGTAAGGTTTAGCTTGAGGGTTGTTCTAACATACATAAAAATATCTCATAATATTTGGGTTGTATTTTAGAGTAATTAGAAATCAGAATACAGTACATTATAGATTAGGATTGGTTTCTATATCTCATGATTTGTTGCCATACTTAATTAGGATTTAGAGTGCAATACCGGGTGAGGAAGGAAAAGGAAGATAAGGGTGAGGGTGAATTATCATGAATAATTACCCTGTTTATTTAGGGTTAGATGCCTGGTATCTTTATATTTATTATACTAAATATTAAGTAGTGTTGCCCTAACCATAATGATTAGCCCTAATTTTTAGTTCTGAAAAAATTTTATGAAAAGAAACACCTCGTGGGGATCGAACCAGGTACCACATGTTTCCAATTCACAACTATTACCACCAAGGTACTAATGTTTTTTATGACATGCGATTGCTTCAATGTTGTTTATTCAACACAAATCTCGGGTCATCTTTCTTTCAATCTCACAATCCCTAAATCATTTCTCACTTACTTTCATCTCTCTCACCATCATGCAATTGAACCTAATAACCATAATCCCACCCTTTTTGACGGACCTAATTAATTTTTATGAAAAAAAGAGGTCTGCAAGGAATTGACTCGGGTAGCACATGAAAATGTCATTTTTTTTAAAAGTCACTAACACCATTGCAATTCCTTTTTTGATATTTCATTATTAGTGTTTCCTTTTCATTATTATTTTTTCTTTCAATTACCACATAACGGTTCATTTTTATTATTATTTTTCTTTCGGTTACCACATAGCAGTTCCTTTTCATTATTTTTTTTCTTTCGATTACCACATAACAGTTTCTTTTCCTTTTCATTCGTATAGATTTAACAGCTTTTGCAGTTAGGACCAATTTCTTGGTGCAGACTTTTGTATATATTTTTTCTTTTGATTTGTCATTTTTATTGCAGTCCATCTTTTGTTTTTGTTGCTTTTTGAGGTAGTTTGATAACATAATACTGAATGTAACTATAAAAGTAATAATATAGCTAATTTGATAGTTAGAAATGAAGCTCTACAAAACTCATGCATCGCATGGATTAGAGTCTAGTTAGTATAAACAAGGGTTAGTTTTCGGACTTTTGCATTCAAATCATAATCACAATTCAAAGTCTTCATTCTTTTTCTTCCCTACTTCCCTATCTAACTTCAACAAGAGTGAAAACAAAAAGAAATATCAAAATGGTAGGTAAATGAATAATGATTAGTTTATCACAATTTAGTTCCACTCGGTGTTAACAATTGCGTAAAATAGCAGTGTTATATCAGTGGAGCAGCTCGCAATGTGGCAAGTTTTGCATTGGAGAAATCGAGAATAGAGGTGTTATCACACTGCCTTCAAGAGAGCCTACTGAAATGTCGAAAAAATCTCTCAGAAGTTTAATACTTTAATTGGCCTTTTTTATGGGGTGGTAAAGGGATTTCGGCCTTCAAATCAAATACCATAACATCTCTGAAGAATTTAGAGCTAGCTTCTTTGCATCTCTCGTATTTCCTCTGTCTATCTCGTGATATCACAATTCTCTCTGCCCCACTCTACATGTCCGGCGATTATTTCTTTGAATTTCTAGATATTTTAGATTTTGTCTACCACTACATCTCTCGAGATTCCCGATCACAATCTGCTTCCTACATCATTCTTTTGTCCCTCTTCAGTGGTCAGTTTCAGTCCTATTTATTGTTAATTATGAAAGTCATGAATTTTAGTATCTTTATTGTTTTTGAGAATTTATATGTAAATGTGCATTACATTAACTGTATAAAAAATTCAGAATAGCAGTCATCCCACTATCTACTATTCGGTCATAGCACCTTGGGGTCAGTCAATCCACTAACCGGGAATAAATAGCACTGGTTCCAATTTCTAAAATGTCCTAGCATATTGAAATGAAAACAATTGAATACAAAATACACGTTTTAAGATTTCAGGTGCATTCAATCAGACTTTCCAATACCTACAAATACATTAACCTGAACCTGCAATTCCCCATGCACCCACCACAAAAAGAAGAGTCAAGACGTCTTAGGACGGCCAACTAACAAGGGGTTGTAAGAAGATACTAGTTAGAAAAAAAATTGGGACAACTGGTTTGTTAGTCCTTGGTGTCCTCCTAATTTGGAACAGCATATGCTACCCGTTTGTTCATTTGATTGGACTCAAACACTTTGAATTCTAGGGACATCTCTCTACCTCTCAACTTCAATTCACATAGGATAGAGTTGTTAGCCCCTCGATTAGATCTACTAATGATTGCTTCAATGTAGGTGTCTCTTCCCTCTGTTCTTTCTAGTAAAACTTTTTTTTCCACCGAATGACAAATGTAAATATCCTTTTCAAATAAACCCATAACCTCCTAATATAATTATAGTACCAAAACTTGTGCCCAAAAAAAAATGTCTGCGCAGTAGTCATGTAATATGAAATCTAAAACAGCATTTGGGTACCATATTATCAGATGGTGACATGATGATTTGAGCCTTATATATGTGAGAATTGAAATAAATAAAATGTAATGGGTTTTAGTAGACGAATAAACCCCAAAATATTTACACTAAATAGAGACACCCAGAAAGACTAAGTATAAACTATGTTTCAAACATGCATGATGAAGGATTTACCTTTTGAGACTTTTTCTTCTTCCCATCATCAGCTTCTTCACTTCCATCACTTTCAACATATGATATCTTCCTAACAGCCCTACTTGAAGTGCGAACGTCACTGTTGTGCGCAGAAAAACTTGTGGTTACAGAAAAGCGGCTGTTATTCTTCCGAACATTGAAACTTCTCTTTCTTGTGCTTTTAAAATCGTCATCACTAACACTGTCAGAATCCTCTGTTGTAGACTCATTGTCTTCAAAAGATGATTTTAATCTTCTTTGTCTGCTAGATGCAACACATGCTTTGCGATCTCTGGTAGATTTTATACTTTTTCTAACCTTACCTCGTTGCCTTCCCTTGGCTTTTTTAGTATAGAAAGATTCATCATCATCAGAAACATCTAGGCTTTCATCACTGTCATCATTTTCATCTGATCCTTCACCTTCCCAATCTTTATCCTGGAAAAACAATCAAACCATCTAATACTCAGAAACATCCACTAAAATACAAAATGCCTATTAACTCTGAAACTAACAATGAAGCAACATTTGACCTCAAACAAAAATATACAACCTCTTAATAGATAAAGGACCATTATTACAAATGATACAGAACTTGATAACAACAATAACCACAGCAAATGAACAACCTTTTTTAAGGTATGGCTACTCTCGACAGGCTCAAAATCTGCATCATCAGGATCATCTTCTGCAAGGTATAGGCAAAAAGATGCATCATGGGAATTCATAATAATTAGTGTACTAGGTATCAAGGCCTAGACATTATCAGCTAACTTTAAAAGTAGTACTCCATGCATGAGAAACGATCTTTATGCAAATTCAATGCTTAACATACCGTCTACTTCATCCTCCTCTTCATAATCACCATCACCATCATCATCTGAAATCCTAGATTTCCTACGCACAGGTTTTTTCACAGAAGTAGACTTCTGTTGAGGCCATGAATTCCGTCCAGTGGACTTTTGAATCCCATTATAATGCAATGAGTCACTTTGATCTTCCCCATCCTGCTCATAATATTCATCAGACAACATCTCTTCTGCAGGAACATCAGAGTGGCTTCTTCGGCCTTTACCTGCCTCCTTTTGTCCATCATCATCTTCCGAGTCTAGCCTACCAGTTTCTCCATCCACAGAATTATCTTCAGATCCCCCTGCATTTCTATAGTCTGATCCACTTTTGGATTCCTTCCCGGATTCAAAACCATTTTGAGGACACGATGGTTGGCAGTCTTTCCAAAATGTTGAACCCCACCTTCCAACTGTAGATGCTTTACTACCAGAAGCCTGTAAGTTGGATTCTCTCAAACCATCTCCATCGTCAGCTGTTCCCTCATTTTGCAGTCTACATGCACCATCTGGCCCACCATCACTCTCGTATTGTGCCTCCAAGTTCATGTCGAATTCTTTCTCGCTAGAAGTTGCATCAGTACATTCATTACCTACTGATCTATGGATATTATTAGCATCCTGCCCTAGGCCTTTATCTTCCATGGCACCATGTGAGACTGTATCATTTACAAAGTTCCTAAAGAAAGCCATCTTTTGACATACGACTAAATTACAACTATACTTACTTCAATCACCTCTCTACAAGAGTGATTAACAATATTAAAAAAGTGACATGAATCACGTGCTGCTTATGTTATCTACAGTCTCCGCAAAAACCTGAACAGCAAAGAGTGATAAATGATCAGCATAATTCAAAACTATGCTCAATATTGCATGATGCAAGTTAAAAATAACAAAATAAAAAGCTGACATCACAACCCTCTGTAGCACTGACACCTCTGTGCACAGATACATGTGATTACATTCAATTAATTTCTCAAATTTTTTACCGGTGTTGACTCGTGTCTGTGCTAGTGCTTCATAGTTACAATCCCATAAGTTAAAAAGGACATAGAAGAAAATCAGGTGAACTAATTTACAACTTACACAAAATTACCCGATTTCAACAATCAGTGACAACATTAAGTTGAAATTCCACTATAAACCAAGTAGAACTTGGACCTAATTAGGTGAATTCCATTTTAACTTTGAAATTATAGGTAAAATACGGTTCTATCTGCATCAAACCAAGTTAAAGAACCAGCTACATTGATGAAGAATTGTAGAAACTGGTTCAAAAGAGTGTTCTGGTTTAACGGTCAAAATCGAATTGAATTAAAACCAATTTTATGCCAAATTCGAACTGCAACACCGATAAATGCACAAAACCAGAAAAAAAAATCTAATCAAAACACGTTGATTTCCGAAATTTTCAGGCAAAATTGAATCGGAACGGATCAATTAGCAAACTCAACAAAGCTCGTCACTAAAACCCCTTGGAAAACGCTTAAACCAAAACTAAAAGCTAACCTAAATCGGAAATCGGAAACACAATTCAGAAACGAAATCACTACGCAAAAATCGAATCCATGCGGCGATGATTGAAAAAATTGAAAAATCGGCGCTCACCTTCACAAACTAGACAAAGCAAAGCGAAGTTCCGTTAATTTTGATTCGAATTGAAACGAAAACGACGACGACGGTGCGCAGGTTGATAAAATAATCGTGCGCACAACGTCGTCCGATGAGGAATCGTCGGAAACTGAACGCCGGCGGAGGATATAAATAGGAAACGAAAATCGGCTGTTTTTGGTGGTGGTGGTGAAGGTGAAGTGGGAAACGAGATTGGAAATGATGAAGCGGCGTCGGCGGAGACGGAGGGATTCGCCGGTTGCGGCGGCGGTGATTTGATTGGGAAAGTGAAAAACGACGCGGTGTTTTGGATTAACCGACGACGGTGTGTAGATGAAAGGGTAAGAGAGAGAAATGAAAGTCTTTAAGGAGAGCACGGGAAAATAATAATATTAATAATGAGAGGAATATTTTGTTTGTTTTTTTCGTTTATACCTATTTTTCTTGGGCAAAAAATGTGTCTAAGAACACTCGGGCATATAAATGAGAAAATTGCTCTTCCCACGAATAATATCGCTCCTTCGCAAAGTAAACGACGGAAATACTCCTGCATGACTTAAGTTAGCGTGAGTTAACTTGCGTTCGGTAAATAACTTAAGTCACGCGGAGGTCTGTTATAGAAACAGAACAGCAGCAGAACACAGAACAATTGTGTTCCTTTGCAAAAAAAAAAGTGCGATTTTCTCCCCTAAAAGTGCAATTTTCATCAAACTGAACCAAATCAACATCAATTTCTGCCCCAAAATCAAGTAAGTGTTTATTATCTTATTGTGTTGGCTTTTTATGGTTTAAATTTGGTTTTTTTGGAGAAATTTCACAATTTTAGGGTTTAAGTTTTTAGGATTGTTAATGATGAATTAAGTTAAGAATTGTAGTTTAGATGTTGTTTAGAGTAAGTTTTACTCCAATGTGGTGGTTAGGGTTTAGAAATTGTAAGATTTTATGTTGATTGAATGTTGCACTCTAGGTGTTTGATAAATTGTCTCAATGAAAATTTGTTTTATTTTTGCATTGTTAATGATGAAATTAGTTAGAAATTGGATTGTTAATGTTGATTATATTGAGATTGAGTGAAATGTGGTAGTTTAGGGTTTAGTTAGAAATTGGATTGTTAATGTTGATTAATGTTGATTATAGTGAGATTGGATTGTTATTTTTGCATTGATTTTTTTTAAAAAAATGTTGTGTAAATATGTCTCAGAGACCGGACATGCTTAGAGGTGACAGAGAGAGTATGACTAGTAGTGCACATGCCGAAAAGGCGGATGCGCGCCCTCTTGCTACTCGACGGAGACAGGGCAGAAGGAGACTAGAGGAGGTGGGGTCGTCGTCCCAGGCGGGTGCGTCCCAGATAGTGTACCCGACTCAGTATCAGCAGCAGAAGGGTGAGGCCCAGCATCAGGCTGAGGATGAGGCAGGACCGAAGGAGGGTCAGGCTGAGGAGGAGGCCGGACCAGAGGATTTTCCTGGGGGGCCCCTATTGACTTGTCACTCCTACCGGGTTTTGGTAGACACGTGGCATGTCAGTTTTGGAGCGATGCTCAAGTAAGTATAATTGTTTAATTTTATTTAATTATGCGTCAATTACAATTTATTTTATTTAGTGGCATGTCAGCTTTACGATTTATTTTTTATGTCAAAATATGTTAATGACGTGAGTCAATTAAATTAACGTGCGTAATTTAATTAACGCACTAAATTTAATTGGCGTGTGTAGTTTAATTGGCACGCGTAATTCAATTGTTGTGCGTTTCTTTACGATTAAATTGTTATGTCTTTTTTAGTTATTTAAATGTTTATATTTTTAATGGTTTATTGTTCGTTTAATTTTTTGTATTTAAGTTGCAGAGGACGCGTAAATGCAACGTTGTTTCACACGGGAAGAAAGTTAGGAAGATCCCACTCCCGACTCGCAATCAGGCCTGGTTCTGGAACCGGGTAAATGCATCCAGACTTGTCCCCCTCCTTCTCACTAGATACGAGAACATCAGCCATGTCCTCATCACCACCTTCTCAAAGAAATGGCATGAGGAGACCAGCAACTTCCATCTGCCTGTTGGGAAGATGACTGTGACACTCGATGATGTGGCATGTCTTCTACACATCTCCATACATGGGAGGCTCATGGAGTTGATGTAAGGACCCCGATCCCCGAGACTACTAATCAACGATAAATAAACATCTAACATGCAATGAGAATCTTACATTTCTTCATATAGCTCATATTAAACATATAATATGAAAATCTCACCAATAAAAATAAACAGATCACAGCGGAATATTTCAATATACATATAATCATCTCGGGTCATCTCAAATAATACATAAGTATTTGGATCATAAAGATCACTCAAAATAAATCCAACAGAGTACGAAAATAAAATCCCCAAAAGACATCCTAATCAGAGCTCCTAACTCTAGACATCTCCAAGCAAAGCAGAAAAATATGAGTTAGGCGTCAAGCCACAACCCATCACGACTCGCAGATAGCAAATACTCAATCCTGCAAATCTACATCCACAAGGGATGAGGCAACAACAGCCACTGGAGGGTAAGATATACATTCATTAATAAGGAATAATAAACAAGTGCAGTTCAGACAACATTCATATTATCAACAATATTCAAACATAACAAATTTGGTTATCTGAAATTCATGAACATGTAACTCATAATCATATTCTCATACAAGTCTAACTACTTCATCATATCAACTCATCATTTACAATCATTCAATTCATACCCTCATCAAAAAACAATTATCAAGTCAATTATAACAATTCATCATATCACATCTTCAATGCACATTTACCAATTAGATGCACAAATTCTCATCAACACATTAATACACAAGACTCATGCTTATGCAATGTTCCTAAACGACTCTAAATGCATGATGGTACCATTCATCGTCACTTTTGGATATCAGAACTTACTAAGTAATCCCATCATCACCTTGTCACTTTGTATACTAAATATACCATCGTCACTGGACTTGACTCGTGAATGAATGCATGATCATATATTCGACTCAACATCAAGTACACATAAGACTCGACGACAACAACAACATCATCATCATCATATATTCTCTCATATGATTAAACATCGTCACTTTATCATATAAACTTTCATATGATCAAACATCGTCACTTAATACATAACATGTATCATCATCCCCCTATCATTCAATATCATCATCAATAACATCACAAATATCATCATTCACATATTCACATCACAAATTTTACTCAAACAAGGTCACACTAACCCATCACTAATTTACTCATCACATTCTCGTCATTAATCACTCATAGCACATCATTATGAATTGCAACTCCATCAATACATACTCATTTATTAGCTCTAAAGGCTCCCTTAGACTCATTATTAATTATAAGGATGTTTCATGGTTCATTGGAAAAGTTACGCTGAAGTTTCATGAAAAAATGTACATGACCTATGTGTAGTATATTACTCATAACTCAAGTTCTAAAAATCTAAATGAAGTCAAACCAACGGCATATGAAATCTAACATCCATATCTACAACTTTCATGTTTACACCGAAACCCAGTTCAGAACGGAAAATGGTAAAAAAAAATCAAATGAAAGCGGAATTTGGGTTTCTGTCCTGACCAAAATCGTGGCATGATGGCTTCCCCTCGTGGCACGGTATTTGCAGGGCCAGAACACCAAATTCTGGGCTCAACATCGTCGTACGATGGTCCCCCTCATGGTATGATGTGGGCAACAGTCAACCACCAGAAATCAGTTTTTAAAACACGTTTTTCACAACAAAAAAAAAATCACTTCTAAATCACTTAATTCAATCTCAACACACCCAAATCATTCCAAATCATTACTCATGATCAAAACATTTATAATTAATACTTTCATCACTTCATAACACCAATTACACACTCAAACTCATGATTTCTATCCATTTTTCCAAAACTTCAACAACAACACATAATCACAACTTAACCATGAATTTATCACTTCAATCTCATACAAACAGGACATTCCCATACTCAATATCATAACAAGAATATAGAACACATCTTAACATCATTTCATCAACAACTTAGTCATTTCAACAACAACTTAATCATTTTCACTTAATTAAGTTATTTTCACCAAAACACCAACACCAACAACTTATTTCACAACAAACCACATAATAAACATAGTTTTTTTTATTACAATCATATCAGCAACATTAACACAAACTAACAGCAGCAAATTAAGCAGATTCGGTCAAATAAGCACTTTTAGCTAAATCACTTAATTCGCAACTTATCCCACATAACTTCATGATTTCTCAAACAAATTACATACTCATACTCATAATCAATTACATAATCAACAAACAGCACTTAATCATCATATTAATCGTCACAAACATCAAAATTCATCAAAGTATCAAATTAACATAATGAAAAATGAAGTTTAAGATGAAGAAAGCGTGAAATTATCAAGTTTTTACATGCTTAATTTAATCAATAAAAAGGAGCACGAATTTACCAAAAATTCAGCAACATAATTCATACAATTAATCATAATCTACAACACCCAACCATACCTCAAGCTTATTAAAACCAATTAATGAAGATAATATTCCCCCTTACCTTGATTCTTCACTTCTCTTGCTAACCCACTTGAAATCAACAATCTACCCCTTTAGTTCTTCTAGATTCCTTTTCTTCCTCTTCTCCAAGTTTCTCTCTTGTTTTCTCTCTCTACCTCTCTCTTGTTTTGTGACAAATGAGAAAACCTAATGAAATAACACTACACTATTCTCTTAAATATTAATGGGTTATGTTAACTCACCTTAATGGGTTTAGTCAATTCTCATGACACTAAAAATAACACTACACTTTTACTAAGCTCACACCCCCTCTAAATTACTTTTACATCACAACTCCAAATATTTAAATTTCTAATTTCCCGAATATTACAAGTTCGCCACTACCCTTGAAATGACTAAAATACCCTCAAATCTCAAACTCAAAAAATCACCAAAATAAACAATTAAACAAATATAAGCAATTAAATAAATAAAATGCTAAAAATCGGGCAGTTACAGTTGAGGCCTGCTGATGTAGGATACGATAGAGGTGTCGAGCTTGTAACACCTATATAGAGATTGCCTAGGATCTCATACGAGTGTTAAACTTTCGTACTGGATACATTAAATACAATACAAAAAGTTTACATTTCATTTATACATAACTCAGGTCATCAATACAATCTGAAATTTGATACAACATATCCTCGATAATTTACATCATGTTACATCATCTGAATATAAATATACATAAACAAAGAAGTCAGCACGATCAATCCAAAACATGCTCTTTACCTTTGTGTCGTGCTACCTGTGAACCTACACCAGAAGGAAAGGGATGAGACATAAAGTCTCAGTGAGCTCCGGCCCTACCTGCTGTTGGCAACCTTGGGGGAAACCTAGGGCCGCCGTGCCTACACTTGGCAATCTTGGGGATTCCTACGATCGCCGTCATTCTCTACATATTTCGCGATCAAGGAAAAACTAGGATCGCTACATGTCTTTCTCTTATGTTCAAACTCATACTTAGTGATCTGGGGATATCCTACGATCACTTTCATTTCATTGGAAGCTACTTTGTCTTATCTCTCAACTTATAATAAGTATACATATTCATCTTTCACTTCATTAAGTTAAAAGTTAGCGTTGAACAAACAATAATTATCTGAGTTCATTTTACGGAGTGCATCCGGGTGGAGTAACCTCGAAGTACATCTCCCTTCTTACCGGTGAAATTCCTATCATATCAGGCTATCACCGGACTCCTCTTTCTTTTGTGTGGCTGCCCTCGCGAGCGGTAACTTCACTGTTCCAGCTGCCATTTAAGGTGGTAACTTCACCGGAACCCCCTGTATTCTAACTAACGAGACTACAGGAGACACATTAACTTTCTTGACTTGGATGTGTAGCTGCCCTCACGAGCGGTAACTTCACCATTCCAGCATAAATTGGAACCTCTTGTATTCTAACTAGCGAGACTACAAGAGACACATCTAGTCCTTTAATAATTAATTCTCATTCTTTAAAATAATTATTCTTGAATACTTAACCTATAAAAGGTTCTGAATTGAATACTGAATCTTCCTTATGTTGTACATACTTAATTGAGTGCGTAAAATCATTGCTTGGTGAGGGGAAAACTGAAAACTATCCCCCCTTAACCTCTATATTAACTTATGAATCAAAGTAATCATCTCTCATTACATGCCTATCCTCATCCTGTATTAGTATATACATTGCATATCTATTGCATTCCCTAAGGGATAGATCTTCTAATACTTAATGGTGACACTTTGTCATTACATGTTTGGATGTTTCTATTGAGTCTGCAACATTATTAGACAGCCAGAAGGTGCAAAAGTAGAAAAACAACAAGATCCTGAAACAATGGCATCGTGACACGATTTGGGCATCGTGTCACGATTTTCTACCCAGATTTGGAGGTAAGTTCTGGCCATGAAATCGTGACACGATTTTGCGTGCAGTTAGACATCATAGAAAAGTTCAAAACGTGATTTTCCACCATTCTTGGCTTATCTAAGCATACCCAGGCATCATAACAGCATAAGAAATGAATTTCTAGTGCATATTGATAGTTTACAACATGATTGTTTAAGGAATTACAAGCAAAAAGGGAATTAGGGCACTAAATTTGCAAACTTGCTCAAAATACTAAAAACACTCAAACTTACTCAAAGCGGGTTCTAAAACCCTGTGGAGCTCACCTTAAGCCTTGATTGGTGCTTGCTAAGTTCTGAATTCCAAAACCCTAGCTTCAATCTAACACTTCTCTTGATCCTTCCTTGTTTCTCCTTTTACTTCTCTTGTTCTAAACTCCCAAAATCAAGCTTGCTAGCAAGAATTCTCACAAGAATTGGATGGAGAATTGATGGGTTACAGAGAGGGTGAGGAGGTCGAGTTTGTAGAGAGAGAGAGAGAGAGGAGAAATCAGACTTGTTTAGAGAGAGAAAGGTGGGAGGGAAATGAAGAAAATATATTGGCCTCCACCTTAAATAATCTTTCCTTCCCAAATTACAAAATTGTCATTGCTTTCGTTTTAATCCTCTATTACTGATAACAGTTACATCTAAGCGGGATATTACAGAGCTGCTGGAGGTCGGCTTGGGTATGACACATGTGGATGCTGATGAGGAAACTAAGGCACAATGGGGTGTTTATATCAGTATCACTAACTTGAGGACGCATTCCGACACACTCTTGCATAGGTGCAATGAGCTGGAGCATCCTCCTGCTAATGATGAGGAGGCTGAGGAGCAGGTGACAGTGAGGGCGCAGTGCACCAGGGCGTTTCTGTTGTACTTGGTTGGCATCACCATTTTTGCCAACAGGAACAGCAGAAGCGTTCATCTATTGTGGATGGAGATGTTCATGGATTTGGACACGTTGGGCCAGTGGTCCTCTGGAGAAATGGCACTTGCTTACCTCTACCACGAGCTTTCTCATGTTATGGTCCCAAAGATGAAAGCTGTTGGCGGTTAATCGACTCTACTTATGGTAGCATTTCTTTTCTTTTTACTATAACATTTTTTAAATGACTTACGATATTATTGTGTATGTTTATGGGTTTGTGATGATGAAATATTTGTTTGTAGGGATGGATTTGACGCATTTTAGGAACATGTATACGAGGAATTTGAGTCTGGGGTATCAGGTTGGCACTCCGCTTGCAGATAGCTGGAGACCGCCCAGGGGTTATGCTAATCATGCACATTATCGTGGCCTCATTGATCTGATGGTCAATGTTGATGTCACTTGGATGTCATACGAGGACCGGCGGGAGATCATCGTTTTCCAGGACATTTTCTGGTACTCCGGTTGGATCATGGTCGACAGTCAGATTATGCACCTTCACTTACCAGAGCGGGTTCTCCGGCAGTACGGTCACGTGCAGACAGTCCCTAAATCTCCTACTGATCATCAGCTCTTCAGGCTGCGGCGGTTGTTAGGCCTTTTAAGACTTTCCGCTCCATGTACTTCCACAGGAACTTCGGGGTCGGTGGACATCAGAGGCTCGACGGTGGAGGTGTCAGGAGGGGTACATTAGATGGTTCTACAAGGGTATCTCATCCCATCATGATCGAACCTGCTGTCGTTGCAGAGGACGCCCCTCCTGTCCCTCCTTACGAGGAGGTTATTGTTGAGCAACAGTATGGTAGACAGGTCCCCGACCCAGTGCAGGTTATTGCGAACATCAGAGTCAGAGTGGACAGTGACATGGGTTGCCCTGATGTGTTTGGGAATCCAATTGTCTTCATTATTATGCAGGGCATCGAGCCTGAGTATCAGTATGATGCAGGAGGAGGGGGGTCCCCAGATGAGGACCAGGAGCCATAGTCCAGAGGAGTAGGGTCTTATGACGTTTGTATATTTGTATATTTTTAGTTATATTTTTATGACATTCCTGTATTATATTTACACTCGCGCCTTTGCGAATTAATATGACATTTTGGTACATTTTTGGTTTAATTTTTGCGTATCATAACTTTGATTGAATTTGCGTATTTTAAATTTGAATGAATAAATGATTGAATTATTGATTGAATGGATGAAAATGGAATAATGAATGGATGAATGAAAATACTACAAGTACGCGTAATAAATTCCTAAATTAATATAATACGATAAATTTATTTAGTTATAATTTCATTCCCGTTTAAATAAACGAAGCGTTACATTACATTTACATTAAATCCCTGAGGATGTTGTATCATCATGATGTTGGATTTAAATTAAATTCTTGAAAGTTTGCGGAAAATGTTGGCATTGAAGCGTCTTATACTTAGTGTAAAAATTTGCAAGTCTCTTTAAAAACTCAAAAGAATGAAGAGAACACAATACATGTATTCTACCGAATCAACTATATAGGTTATCACATCGAATCCCTTCATATAGGATGAGTCATGACAAAAAGGAATGCATTCCAATATATTCTTTTGAACTTAATCCTACTGCACTGTCAACTGACAAAGTTTCAATTGGCAGAGGAGCATGATCAAGTACAAAATAACATCTTAGAACTGCATTCCCTTTTGTCACATTCATCTTATACAAAGGAATTCAACGTGAGAACCTATGTAGCTGATTCGGCAGAATACATATTGTGTTCTCTTCATTCTTTTGAGTTTCCAAAGAGACTTACAAACCTTTACGCTAAGTAAAAGACACTTCAATGCTAACATCTTCAGCAAACTAACAAAAAATTAAACTAAAATTCAACAAAATAATGACACAACATAATAATACTACCTAAACATCTTCATCCCGCCGAATTAAACTCTTGAGAATATCTTCAGGCGACCTCAGCAATGTAGCATCCATCTCGATGGGGATCATGATGTGCTGAGCAAATATTGAGAACATGCTCCTCACGTCGTCGTCGTTCATTAACTCCAGGCCGAGTGAACGACAAATTTCCCTTTGAGTCGAACAATGGACTATGGTACCAAACGTATTCCACCCTCCTTGTGTCTCCGTGGTTGAGTCGTTGGTTGATTTCATGAAGTTGATCCCTCAATTCTTTTAACGTGACATCGTCCCGAACCTTGAAAAAATGAGGGTTTCCACCATTGAAGGATACTTGAACGTATACTTGAGTCATTGTTTCAGATCTACACCATAAGAAATTAAAAACAATCAATGAAAAACTCATTCAAACATTTCATCAAACACTTGGAGTGCAAATTATACATAAACCTTAAAACTAAAAACTACAACATAAACATGCAAACATCTAAACAATTAAGAAACATAAGTCATTGATATGTAAACATTCTATCATTTCTTGCCAAAAAAATCAAAATTTAAACAAACCCTAAAACTTAAAAATTTCTAATTTAAGAGGAAAAACGTAACATATAAACATAAAATGATAATGATACTTGATTAAGAAAACTTACTTGTTGTTGGAGTGGTGGGTGATTTGAAGTTGAAGAAATTTGAGGTTGAATGATTTGGGAGATTTTTTTAGAGATTTGAGAAGTGAAAGTAAGTCAAATGGAGAAGTGAGGTTCGGTCTGGGTTATTAAAAAATGCAGTGTGACTTAAGTCACGCTGACATCTACCGAGCGTGACTTAAGTCATGCAGGTTATACACCAAAATGACTTAAGTCACGTTGATATATACCGAGTGTGACTTAAGTCACGCTGGGGGTATTTTCGTCTGTTTGTATTGGAGTGAGCAATTTTCGTTGGGAGAGAGCAATTTTCGTTAAATGACAGGGTTTCGGCTTTAAGGACACCGTTCTCCAATCTTCAATTTATTTTATTAATACTAGCGAAAAAACACGTGCCCGTCTTTCCGTTTTTTATTGTGCTGACGCGTGTAGATTATCAGCGATATTTTATAGAAATTTCGCGTGTAAATTACAAACGATATTTTATATAAACTTTTTAATATAGATTAAAATTTTAAGTATAAATATTTGTGACTTTTAAAGTAACAAACTCAACAAACCATATTTATATTTTTCAATGACAATAATAATATAACAAATTGACAAAAAAATTTATCTTTTTTAATAACACCAACAATATAACATTATTATAGAAAATTTTGTTTAAGGGTGTAATTGGAATAACAAAAAAGTCAGCCCAAAATCTCTTATTTTCTTTATATATAGTATATATACACTTTTTGATATAGATTAAAATTATAAGTATCGATATTTATGACTTTCAAATGTAACAAACTCAACAAACCATATTTATATTTTTTAATGACAACAATAATATAACAAATTGACAAAAAATTCTTATCTTTTTTAATAACACCAACAATATAACATTATTATAGAAAATTTTGTTTAAAAATATAATTGGAATAACAAAGAAGTCAGCACAAAATCTCCTCAAAACCCCTTATTTTCTTTATATATATAGTATAGATGTATTCAAATATACATCTTAAAATCGTTATTAATAGCATTTATGACTCTTACAGCGGTATATCTATCAATTGAGCTAGACTTATATAAACAACATTTAAAATTATTTTTTTGAACATTTAAAATTGTTATTAGTTTGATTTTACGTATGGATAATGAGTCACGACATCATACAATATAATTAATTATGCATTTGAACTAAATTAACCATCTATATTATCGTCAAATTTTGCTATGCCAACATAACTATATTAGGCATTGTTTGCCCTTTTTTCAAAAGTTTGATTTTTGTAGAAATCGAAAGTTGATACTATATATATATATATATATATATATATATATATATATATATATATATATATATATATATATATATATAGCATATCAAGTTAGAATAGGTATTTTATGTAAGAATGAAGAGAATATTTATTAATCATTAGACCAAAATAGACCAGTTAGATTAAAAGGCCTAATTCTAAAAACACATGTTCCTTTTCACACTCATTCAAATCATAATTCACCTTCTCATCATGAGTTTACCATCCACTAGCTTTAACATCAGAGTTTACCAATTAATAGATCTACCAATAATCATTGAAATCTTTACTATTGACGCCCAATCTCTCTAAATCAACAATATATTTTTAATATAATCAACAAATATTTTTCAATCATTTTGAACATGATTGGAGATTATGTTAAACGTCTATGGCTGCTGCATGTGTGGTTGGTCTCTCCTTCCCTATAGTCGTGCTTTTCTTCTCTCTCCTTCAATCCAACCGGAACCAACGTCTATGATCCATCCGACACTGAGTTCCACCCACATCCCTATCCTCTGATGCCCTGACGTCTGACGATCACTATGTCCTTTACACTGTTCTCGATGGTGGAACTGAATGGAGATTCCAACATCGATGATGACTGACGGAAGAGCCAATAATAGAGGGATCCATGAATGTGATTAATTTTCCAATCTTTGAGAAGATGAGAACGGTGAAGGGTTAATGAGATTAAATTAAGTGTGCTTGGTAACATGTGTTATTAAAATTACACCTTTTAATTGAACCGTTTATTTTAATCTAATGGTTGACAAACATTCCCTTCATTCTTACATAAGATACCTATTCTCACTTGATATGTCCTACATATACACACAAATATTGTTTTCCGTCTTCGAAAGTTTGATTTCTCGTCCTTTAAAAAAAAGTTTGGTTTCTCATAAGTTTGATTTTTCATGTTACCTTGTTTTAAATTTTTTTTATTTTTATTTGTTGGTTTATTAAAGTCTTTTATCTTATTTATATTTTTTTTACTAATTTTATCTTTAAAATCGCTAAAAACTAAAAAAGATTGTCTCTTAAAAAAATTATTATCAAACTCACAACACCCAAATTGATAACATACAGTAGCAAATTGTCTTGAAATAATATGATGACTTCAAAATATTTGGAATATACAATGCATCCGGATATGCAATGTTGACAATCAAATTATTGATTTGATGTATAATTGATTGATGGTGATCTTTCAATATGAATTAAACGATTAGGAAATCAAATAACGTGACACCAATATAAGGAACAACACAATGACACACTCAAACGGTGAAATCAAGAAAAACACCAAAGAAAAACTTGATTTGCGTGAAAATCGAACAAGTAACAAATAAATGCGAAATTTTTTACCATAATTATTATATGGATGCAATGGATGGAAAAAAAAAATACTTTTTTGTTCTAAATTTAAGTGTAGTTGGAAGACAGGTAGGAGCATTCTTCAAACAAAATTTTTAACAATCCGGGGTACTTCTAACCCATTTGGATTGGTCTGGTGGTGTTGGCTTGAGACCTTGGAGTGTGCTCCTCCTCAAAGTCTGAAATTTGATTCTCCACGATGCCAATTCTGATGGGATAGTTTATCTTCTTCAAAAATAAAAAACCGGAGGTACTTGTAAATTCTAAACCTTCGACCAATCACCTTGCACATCCAAACCAAAGTGTCAATCAATCTATCCACAAGTTTGTAAGCAAACATCCAACAATGACGTATTTAAAACCCCTTCAACATCGTCGTTGTCCACAAATCTATGAATGAGCTCTTCATCCCACACCTTCTCATTAGCGCGCAACAAATCAAAAACTTTCGATGTATTGTTTATCGGGTGTAAGAACATGGTGATATATTTTCGCTTTGAGGCTTGCGACTCCGGTTATCAAAACAAGCATTTATACGAGTATCATCACCTATATTCCACTTCAGCCCCTCTCTGAATAAGGCCCTTGTATTACAAATACTACTTCATATATAGCTCGGATTACTTCCAATTTTTGCATCGATTAGGTTATTATTGGGGTAATATTTAGCTTTGAGAACTTGAGCTACCAAAGAATTAAGATTAATAAGTAAATTCCACGATTGATTGTTTAGCTAACATTGCAAGTTTAAAAGCATAAATATTTATAAGTTATTATACTTAAACTTTTAAAAAATATAAATATGTATATATTTATGATTCAAACTCATCGAAAAAAACCGTCTTTTTTAGGGAAAAATTCTATCTTATTATAACTATTAAAAAAACTTAGGGTTAATAAGCTTTTACCTCTGCCATATAGGCGAAATTTGGTTTACCCCTCTGTAATTTTCTTTTGGAGATCCTCTTGTAATTTAAAGATTATTTGATTTTGGACCCTCAGTGCATATGACTATGAAGAAATTTATGGGTTAATAGGCTTTTACCCCCTTGTCATATAGGCGAAATTTGGTTTACCCCTGCCACATCAGCGAAATTTGGTTTGCTATTCTTTTCTGTGTAAGAGAATCAAAGAAGAATAGTAGTTAATGGAATCAGATTTGGTGCTCTTAGTCCGATTTCTTGTTGTTCATCTAAAATTATTTTATTGTCTAATGACATTCAGTCATGTTTGTCATACAATTAGGGATACATAGTTTGGCATGTTGATAAGCTTTAATCTCAATCTTTTAGACTCTTTATTCGCCATAATTGCTTTGTTTTCTTCAATTTACTGTTTTCGTAATCCAGGTTTGCATCAATATGTCATATTTGTATTAAATTTTGTTGAGTGTCACTCTCAAAATTTGGCATTTAAGTTAGACAAGTTGATTTATTGGCTCCTTTTTGAAATCCTAAATATTTGATCATATTTTTTTGCTTGCATAAGAGCCTTTCAGTTTACTTCTCTTTGAACATGTATGTCTATTTCATTTCCCTACTTAGTTTATGTTGGATTATGTGGCTCTCATTCAATTCCTTCATCTATAAGCTATTTGTGGTCAAATCCTTAATTGTGAAGTTTCATCTAGCAATGTACGACACCTTATTCCTTTGTGGTTAAGGATTGCCTCCAAGCATGACATGTCACATATGTTGAATGTTTCACACCTCCTACTTGCTTGCCATGTGTTGCTTTGCTTCACCATTAAGAATTGAGGAATGAAGGCTATATATACAGCAAGTATATGTAGTGATCAGAAACATGAAAAAAAAACAATTAAACACATTTTGTAACATACACTTGAGTGTATTTTGGTGAGAATTCTTGTTCCATTTGAGAGAGTATTTTAGGAGATATTGAGAGAAAATATTGTTCTTTGTCCTCATTACTATAAGAGGACTTATTGTACTCTTTCTTTTACATAGTGGAACTTTGCTCGTGATCGCCCGTGGTTTTTTACTTCTCACATTGAGGAGTTTTCCACGTAAATCTTGTGTGCTATTTCTCTTGCTATTTTTACTCATTTATCTTTAATTCTCAATTGTCTCGATCCTATGCTTCCGCATTGCGCTGATACCCTAACAAGTGGTATCAGAGCTCTCAGTTGGGAATTTCAAAATGTCTCCTAAATTTGACATTGAGAAGTTTGATGGCAAGATTAGCTTTTCTATTTGGTGAGTCCAAATGAGGGCCGTTCTTACTCAGAACGGATTAAAGAATGCTTTAGATGGAAAGACGAAGAAACCGGCTTCCATGACCGACAAGCAGTGGGACGAGTTGGATGAAAAGACACTTTCATCAATCCAACTTTGCTTGTCTAAGGAGGTTCTCCGTGAAGTAGTCAATGAAACAACCGTTGCGGGATTATGGCTGAAGTTGGAAACTCTATACATGACCAAGAACCTTGTAAACAAGCTTCGTCTCAAAGAACGCTTATATACCATTAGAATGGTTGAAGGTACTCCTATTCAATCTCATCTTGATGAATTTAGCTCTATCATTTTGGATCTGGAAAATATTGATATTAAAATTGATGATGAAGATAAAGCTGTTTTGTTGATTGTCTCTTTACCTTCTACCTACAAACACTTCAAAGAAATCATGTTGTATGGAAATAATGATACCTTATCCTTTGAAGATGTTAAATCTAACTTATTGTCCAAAGAAAAATTTGATCTTGAAGTTCATTCTGTGGACAAGGGTGAGGGTTCAAGTGTTAGAGGAAGAACTTAAGAAAAAGGGAGTACCAGTTACAAAAAATCCAGATCCAATTCCAAGGGACGCTGTAACATCCCGCCTAAGATTCGAATATTTATTAATATTGAGACGAAGTATCAGAAATGTTTTAAGTAAAGGACAATTTGGTAAATTGTCAGTTAACGGGCTATTTATGTGGTAAGTGTGGTATTCCGCTCCTATGTATCGATTATTAGTGTTGGAAACTTGTTTAGCAAGCTATGGCAATTTTGCAAATATGAGGCAATGGCATTTTGGTAGATATTTGAAATGAGAAGAATTATTTTAAAAGAGAGAACAAGATATTTTCTTGTTCATTTGTCTTCTCTCCCTCACACTCTCTCAAAATCAGTTTTGCTCTCTCCCTCTCTTCCCCTCTACTCACACGCCTCCTCTCCCTCATCTCCCTCTCCATCAATTCAATATCTTTCAAAGAAATTCTTGAGAGAAGTATTGCAAAGCAAGCTTGGTATGGAAGTTAGAGCAAGAGAAAGGAAGAATGGAACAAGAAGGAAAAGGAAAACCTAAGCTAAGATTGGAGAAGAAGCAAGGGAAAGCTTGAGAAAGAAGCTAGCATGGTTGAGGTGAGCTCCACTAAGCTTTATACCCATTTAGGGGTAAATTTTATGGTTTAGAGAGGAAAGGAATACATGAATGATTTTTATCTAGATTTGTAATAGATAGTTCCCTATTGTTAATACTTGTTATGCTATGGTTTTATATGTTGAAAACCTTTGATTTTGATGTATGATTGCTTGCTGGACTGTGTTGGATCATAAAACTCGTTTTTGAACTTTCTGAAACAGCTACAGGGACTGCATCCCCTGGTTTCATCGTGCCACGATGGCTTGCATCGTGCCATGATCATCCTGATCAGGCAGCCATCGTGCCACGATGGGTGGCAACGTGCCACGAGAAAACCAGCAATGCACCCCTTTTTAAAAATGTGTTTTCTAGCCAGAAATCATCCGCACAGCGCCAGTATGCCTTTGTACATTTAAAAATGGAAGAATAGATCATAGTATACCTCGTATTAGCATGAGTGTGGGGTTAGAAACATCACATAATGTTGAGGATTAACCTCATTAAGAATCAAGACTCAAGCATGACAATGGGTAGAATTAACCCTAAGTTATCAAGTAAGATTTAGGGACTTAGTTCCCAACCTTTAAGTAATGGCTTATGAGAACGATAAGTCAAGGACCTCTATAGGTTAAAGAGATTTAGAAAGGTATTTATCATGTACTAAGCAATGCTATGTATTTGACTAAGTAAATGTAAGTTCAAGGATGATACATTAGTCAAGATTAGGACCTTTTATAGGTTAAGTACACATGAATGATTATCTAAGGAATGCATTAGATATGCACAAGGAATATGGAACGTAATAGATACGTCTATGAACTTAAGAAAGAATTTAATGATAAAGAATATGATAACGTGTTCACCAGACTCCGGATTATGCCGGATGGGATTTCTCCGAAAGGGCTATCCACACGTAAGTTATAAGACGATGCTAAACGTGTTCATCAGACTCCGGGTTTCGCCGGATGGGACTCTTCCGAGAGGATTGTCCACACGTATGTTAAAAGATTTAAGCATGTCCAGCAGGCTCCGGGATTCGCCGGATGGGACTTCTCCGAGAGGGTTGTCTACATGCAAGATGTGTCCAGCAGGCTCCGGATTATGCCGGATGGGGCTTCACCGAGAGGGTTGCCTACACAAAGATAAGAGGAGTCCGGTGTTAGCCTGATATGATAGGAATTTCACCGGTATGATGGGAGATGTACTTCGGGGTTACTCCACCCGGATGCACTCCGTAAAACGAACCAAGATAATGATTGTTTGTTCAACGCTAACTTCTAACTTAATGATATGAAAAGATGATACGAATATGAAATGAATACGTATATTTTATATGTAATACGAGACATGAAGATTAGTTCCTAGTGAACACGATGTGATCATAGGATGTCCCCAAGATCACTACGCTTAAGACTAAGATAAGAATAGAGTATGAAACACGTAAGACTAAGAACTGAACAGTATAAGAAAGATAAAGACAATGAAGCGATCCTAGGTCTCCCCTTGATCGCGAAATAAGTAAAGATAAGACTTGGCGATCGTAGTTTTCCCCAAGATTGCCGAGGTAGGCACGGCGACCCTAGGTTTCCCCCGTGGTTCCAACGGTAGGTAGGGTAGGAGCTCACTGAGACATTATGTCTCATCCCTATCCTTCTGGTGCAGGTTTCAGATGAAGATCTTCAGGAAGACGCTGGATGGAGTGCAGATGCTCGTCAAGGCAAGCTCAGGAGGCTGACAGATTTTATATTTGTATATGAATATGTATTGTATGAAATTTGGACATTTATGTAAACGAGCAAAATGTACTCATTCAGTGGTTTATATATTTTAATTATTGTAAATTTTAATGTATCCGATATCAGATTAACGCACATACTAATATACTAGTTAACGTTAGTATGGGTGTTACAGACGCAAATCCAACAAAACCTGTCGCTATTGCAAGAAACATGGGCACGAGATTTCTGACTGTTTTATCTTGAAGAAAAAGCAAGAAAAACAAGAAAAAGGGAAAACTCCACAATCCCCTAAAGCTGCCAATATTGAAGCTGATTCTGACGATGACATTACTTTATCTGTTGTCTCCTCTAATAAGAGGAGTAAAACAGAATGGATTCTTGATTCTGGATGTACTTTTCATATGTGTCCTTATAAGGACTTATTTACCACTTTTGAATCTGTTGATTATGGTATTGTCTTGATGGGTAATGATGCCCAATGCAAGGTTGCAAGAATTGGTACAGTTCATATCAAGACTAATGATGGTGTCGTCAGGACTTTGACTAACGTTCGCTATATACCTGATTTGAAGCGAAACTTAATTTCTCTTGGCACTCTCGAGTCTCTCGGGTGCAAGTACTTAGCTGAAGGTGGAGTTCTAAAGGTATCGAAAGGTTCTCTTGTTTTATTGAAAGCTAACCGAATTGGTAGTTTATATGTCTTGCAAGGGACTGTTGTGACAGGTTCAGCAGCTGTATCATCTTCTATGCCTGAAAATGATGTCACTAAATTATGGCACATGCGCCTGGGCCATATGAGTGAAAAAGGCATGCATCTTTTGAGCAAGCAAGGTCATCTTGGTAAACATGGAATCGGTAAGTTGGAGTTTTGTAAACATTGTGTTTTTGGGAAACAGAAAAAGGTTAGTTTCTCTACTGCAACTCACTATACCAAAGGTATTCTTGATTATATTCATTCTGACCTTTGGGGGCCTTCTAAAGTTCCTTCCTATGAAGGACGCCGCTATATGATGACTATCATTGATGACTTTTCTCGTAAGGTTTGGGTTTATTTTCTGCGGCATAAAAATGAGACTTTTCCTACATTCAAGAAGTGGAAAACTCTTGTTGAAACCCAGACAGGGAAGAAAGCGAAGAAGCTCAGAACAGATAATGGATTAGAGTTCTGCAGTGGTGACTTTAACGAGTTCTGCACAAATCATGGTATTGCTCGACACAAAACCATTCCAAGGAATCCCCAGCAAAATGGTGTTGCAGAACGAATGAACAGGACTCTACTCGAGAGAGCTCGATGTATGCTCTCAAATGCTGGGTTATGGCATCGACGTGATCTTTGGGCCGAGGCAACATCTACTGCATGTTACTTGGTCAACCGTTCTCCACATTCGGCACTTAACTTCAAAGTTCCAGAAGAGATTTGGTTAGGTAATCCTGTTGATTATTCTAATTTAAGAATTTTTGGATGTCCTACATATGCACATGTTAATGATGGCAAATTAGCTCTAAGAGCTGTTGAATGCATATTTCTTGGTTATGCATCTGAGTCTAAGTGGTATCATTTGTGGTGCTCTAATCCTAAATCACAAAAATTAATTCTTAGCAGAGATGTGAGTTTTAACGAGGATGCATTATTATCTTCTAGAAAACTAGTCTTTTGTGTCTTCTTCTACTAGTACAGGTAATCTGCAAAGTACTAGCGAGAAGGTGGAGTTTATAATGAAGCCTGCAGCTCCTAATGTCGATGTCCCATCTCCCTCTACAAATGAATCTAACATTGATGATCATTGTGTTGATGATGAATCGTGATGATAGTACCACTTCTCCTATTCAGCAACAAGGAGATGATTACTCTATTGCCCGAGATAGAGCCAGAAGACAAATTAGAAAGCCAGCCAGATACACTGATAGTGACAATTTAGTTGCTTATGCACTGTCTATTGCACAAGAGGTAAATGATGGTGTTAAACCTGCCAGCTATACTGAAGATGTTTCTTGTGTTGAATCTTCTCAGTGGCTAGTGGCTATGAATGAAGAAATTGAGAGTCTGCCATAAAAATGGAACTTGGGCTTTGACAGAGCTTCCTAAAGGCAAACGACCATTAAGGTGTAAGTGGATCTATCAGAAGAAAGACGGACATTCCTGGGGTTGAAGATCCAAGATGCAAAGCACGACTAGTCGTTAAAGGCTTTAATCAAAAGGAAGGTATTGACTTTAATGAGATATTCTCACCTGTTGTTCGTCATACTTCCATTCGTGTTTTACTTGCATTTGTTGCTTTGTTTTATTTGGAGTTGGAGCAACTTGATGTTAAGACAACTTTTCTACATGGAGAGTTGGAAGAAGAAATTTACATGGAACCACCTGAGGGATTTATTGCTCCTGGAAAGGAGCATATTGTCTGTCTTTTGAAGAAATCTTTATATGGCCTTAAGCAAGCTCCGAGGCAGTGGTACAAAAGGTTTGATTCTTTCATGATTGGGCAAGGTTATTGTAGAAATCAATATGATGACTGCATTTATTTTCAAAAATTTCAAAATGAATCTTTCATATACTTGTTACTTTATGTTGATGATATGCTAATTGCATCACGTGACAAGTCTTTGATCAAGAAATTGAAAACTCAACTCAATAATGAGTTTGATATGAAAGAATTAGGTGCAGCAAAGAAAATCCTTGGTATGGAGATTCGCAGGGACCGTCAAGCTGGTAAACTATTCTTATCTCAACAAAAGTATATTGAGAGAGTGCTTGATAGGTTTAATATGAATAATTGTAAACCTGTTTCTACTCCACTTGCTGCACATTTCAAGTTATCTTCAAAACTTTGCCCAGACACAAAGGAAGAGATGGAGCGTATGTCGCATGTTCCTTATGCTAGTGCAATTGGCAGTCTTATGTATGACATGGTATGTACTAGACCAGATCTAGCATATGTGGTTAGCCTGGTATGCCGGTATATGCATAATCCCGGCAAGAGTCACTGGAGTGCTGTAAAATGGATTTTTCGGTATCTAAAAGGTACTTCCGGTATTGGCTTGGTATTTGACAGAAAAATGGCTACAACCAATGATGTTGTAGGTTATGTTGACTCAGATTATGGTGGTGATCTTGATCGTAGAAGATCTCTTTCTGGTTACATCTTTTCTCTCTCTGTAATAGTGCTATCAGCTGGAAAGCTACACTTCAATCTATTGTTGCATTGTCCACGACTGAAGCAGAATAAATTTTAGCAACAGAGGGTGTTAAAGAGGCTATTTGGCTTCGAGGTTTGGTCAATGAACTTGGTCTTACACAGGGTGTTCTTACTGTGTTTTGTGACAGCCAGAGTGCTATTCATTTGACCAAGAATAATCGCTATCACGACAAGACCAAACACATTGATGTAAAACATCACTTTATCCGAGATATTGTTGTTGCTGGTGAAATTATAGTTGAAAAGATTCACACTTCTGAGAATCCAACAGATATGCTTACCAAGCCACTTCCAAATACCAAGTTTCAAGCATTGTCTGGACTTGATTGGTCTATACAGTACTTAAGTGCCCTTCGGGGCTTTATTTGGTGATGAGCGCTTGACGAATTCGAACCAAGGTGGAGATTGTTGGATTATGTGGCTCTCATTCAATTCCTTCATCTATAAGCTATTTGTGGTCAAATCCTTAATTGTGAAGTTTCCTCTAACAATGTACGGACACCTTATACCTTTGTGGTTAAGGATTGCCTCCAAGCATGACATGTCACATATGTTGAATGTTTCACACCTCCTACTTGCTTGCCATGTGTTGCTTTGCTTCACCATTAAGAATTGAGGAATGAAGGCTATATATACAGCAAGTATATGTAGTGATCAGAAACATGAAAAAAAAACAATTAAACACATTTTGTAATACACTTGAGTGTATTTTGGTGAGAATTCTTGTTCCATTTGAGAGAGTATTTTAGGAGATATTGAGAGAAAATATTGTTCTTTGTTCTCATTACTATAAGAGGACTTGTTGTACTCTTTCTTTTACATAGTGGAACTTTGCTCGTGATCGCCCGTGGTTTTTTACTTCTCACATTGAGGAGTTTTCCACGTAAATCTTGTGTGTTATTTTTCTTGCTATTTTTACTCATTTCTCTTTAATTCTCAATTGTCTCGATCCTGTGTTTCTGCATTGCGCTGATACCCTAACAGTTTATCCAAAAGTTACTTTCTTTGCATAAACCAAGTCACTCGTTCTTGACTAGCGAACTTGATTGCAAGGTACAATAATGAATCAATAACCGTGAAGTTGATTCTTGATTTTCACAGAAGATACTCCAAGCTTTTGGATCATAAGGGACCGTATAGTTTATTCTTAAGTTATGGTAAGTTTATACAACTTTCCCGTGACAGTTCCTTTTGTTGTCTGGTTTTTGAGGAATGTAAGCATAATGAAAAGAAACGCATATCATATTCGTTGTTGTTTGACTTATATGCATAATGAAAATTAGATTTAACTGATGGAACAACCTACATATACTAGAAATCTTTGTTTTTTTCCTTTTTCAAAAGATAAAGTTGCAAATATTGTTTATTAGGCTCTTGTTAAGTATTTTGATTTTAGCTGACCTGGTCTATAGTAGGAAAAACTAAAGTTGCATAATTAAAAAGGTGCTTATAATGTATTGTTTTGCCAATTAAGATTAGTTATATAGGAAAGAGTTATTATTAAGTTTTTTTTTTGCCAATCTAATCAAAACACAAACTAATCAACATTTCACTCTACGACACAAGATCAGTTATTAGAATATGGCGATAAGTGATAAACCAAACCACAAAAGAGGTCCGATTTGGTTTGGTTTGGTTTATGAACCATGACGACACATATCCATCACCATAGCCATTGACTAATATCATCTATTTTCAATCGGTCTCGCTCTCACATGTTTATAACACTAATCGCTCTCGGTCGCCATCATCTGTACTTTCACTGTCACATCATCTTGAGGTTTTTTTAATGATTTATGTTTGATTTTGTTTTGGTTTATCCAAATTAAAAACTTTTGTTGCCCTTATTATTTTTCTGTCCATACTATAGTGAAATCATATGTCATTTGGTTTGATAATTTAGATTGTCAGTTAATTTAGCTTGTAATGTGGTTTGTATTTGGTTATGTTATTTTTATATAGTTTTAAAAATGACAGTTAATTTAGAACATTGATATTTTGGCTATATGTTGATATGTCATGTTGTTTGGTTTGATAACTGTTAATTATAAAAACAATCACTGATATTTAAAGGAGTAACCAAATCATTCAATTAGGGAATTGTTAAAGTGAACATGTTGCTGAAAAATGCATTACAACATTGCCCTGAGGACTAGAAAATTTTTTTTTTTAACAAGAGAAAGAAAAAACCAAACAAAACTAAGTCATAATTCTATAGGAACACAATGTTGGTGCAAGGCCGTCCCAATCAGAGTGGAGTTTGACTCTCATAGTAAAAATGAGCCTTAATAAAATATAAACCCAATTTTTTAAAAGAACAACATTCTATTTAACTTGCAAATAACATCCATAGAGATAAAAAATAGTCATCATTATAACTAACACAAAAAATGTCCATAATATAATCAATAACATAAAATTTTCTGACTGTTCTTGGTCAATTATATGGCGTTGAAGTTGAACAACAATGTTGAAGTTGAATCACTAAATAAAATTAAGAGATGAATATCAATTAAAAAATAAAATTTGAAATCAACAAATTAGCAAAGAAGAAGAATTAATTAGCAATTAGAAAATAAGAAATAAAATTATGTGAACGAAAATTAATTTTTGATAATTTTAGGTGTTTGTGAGCAATTACTAGGTGGTTAAAGAACAATTTTCAACAAATAATTGGGTGAGGGTCATTGGGCCTTTACATATAATAAATTTTTTGAGGCCTCGATATTTTGGAGGCCTATCTTTGTAGAGCTGGTTGCGCACCCCCAAGGACAACCATGTTGGTGAGCTGCCAATTGAGTCGTACTTGTGATCATTCTTTGAGTCTGACTTCAAAGGATCTCCTCTACAAGAGGTAATCATTTGATCCATGATCATTTTATCCACTGCGCATAATCTGTTTTTTTATACGATTCCCTTCACCATATATATTGCCATGTCAACAACAATTTCCTTCTCTTCCCCATTTAATCTATTAACAAGAAGATGACCTTCTAACTTTGGCTTCATCGGATGGTTGTGCACTCTATTAACAATACTTAATGACCAATCATTTGATTTTACTAAATAATCACGCAAAACTACAATGTAAACGATTCAAAATATGTAATACATGTTCTTTGACGCCAAATGAGTGCAGAAATCCTTTATCAATCAATTAATGATGACATGAGACACTATTTTTCGCAAAAATAAATAAATAACTGAACTTTGGTGGATGATGAAAATAGGAAGGTATAGCATAGGGGATAGTGTGTAGCACATGTATGTTGTCTGATATATAAGTAAAACCAGTTCGGATCGTAATCTTCGAACTTGAGCAAGCAGGAGTTATGGTCCAAGAGGTTCTGATCGTAACTCTCAAGAGGTACACTTTTGGCATTTTGAGAGACTGTGAGCAAATAAAGGGGTCTATTGAGCAATTTTCCTCCGTGATAAGGTCACATTTCAACCAAGCATGAAGGCCAATACTGTAGAATTTGGCCCACGCCTCTCCAGTTTTTTTTTTTTTTTATATATAATAGTTGCATCTTCTCTATTGTTCACGCTTGTAAAAAAAATTTCTTGTCTATTTCATTTAACGTCTTCGTTCAATTTATTATTTTTCCTGCAATATTGCTCTCATCTCAATACATACTACGTCAAAAAAAAAAAAAAATCTCAATACATATTAATACCTTTAATTAAACTCAATAAGTACTCATTCAACTATTAAAAAAAAATCCTTCAGTCCAGAGTTCAGACTCCGGTACACAAAAAAATTAAAACACCGCTAAAAAAAAGACCGGTGAAGTTTGAAGACGTAGACCTAGTTTCGTCTCATGTCCTTTTTATAAAAGACAAACAAATTAACAAAAATTAATGTATTTGATCTATTTTATGAATCAGATGCAACAATTTTTGTTGACTCGTTTATCTCTTATAAAAATGACATGAGAGTATTTTCTTTTTGCTTTTTGTCTTTAATATTTCTAATTGATAAATGAAAAAAACTAAAGAAATATTCGTGGAAATTCTAGACAAGTAAAGGGAAGCCAAGCCAAGGTATGCATTCATTCAACTTCAATCTCAATCCTCTTCCCTCCAATCCTTTTTAATGCATCATTATCCAAACTATAGTTTTATTTTTTTGAACGGGTCCAACTCTAGCTAATAAATAGTTAAACAAAATCTTCAAAATTCTCAAATAACACAAACTAGCTAGTTAGGAAAATTGACACCTAGCCAACATGAACATATACATGCAAGTCACACCTTATTCTTTATTTATAATAATAATTTCCTTGATGACTCACTCATTACCCTTGAAATGTATTTGGTTGCTTTACTTGTGCTAGCATTTCAACCACTTCCCTCATGGTTGGTCGTTCCACACTTTGTTCCTCAACACAACACATAGCTACAAAGAATAACTGCATTGCTTCATCTAAAGGAATATTGTGATGTAACCTCCCATCAAGAATCTTCACCACACTTTCTTTGTTCCAATCAGTTTGTAACTTGGTCCATTGAACAATATCCATTCCTTCTTCACCAAAATCTCCCACTGGCCTTCTTCCTGTTAAAAGTTCTAGTAGCACCACTCCAAAGCTGTATACATCACTTTTCTCATCCACTTTCAATGTGTATGCATATTCTGTAACATAATTCAGAAGAATCAGTATACATAATTGCTTCCTTTCACAATTTAAACTATAATATCTATATACCGACTTCTAATACTTTAATAAATATATATATAAATTCTGTAACATATGCTTTTGATTATTCTGCATATGTTAGCTACTAGAGATATGATATTAGTGGGTTTTAGTCAGAAAAAGATGGTTGTGATTTGTTTGGGTTTGAATATGATTTTATGGTTTCAAGGCATGCAAAATAACACACCAAGAAAAGCAAAGGATTGAAAGAATTTTCCTTTGTAAGTGGAGCATTTACTAGTCTTGGAATTCACGTACTTGAAGGACATAATGTGGTCCCAGAAAATGGCAAGGATGTGCTATAGTGGTATAAAAAGAGAATGGTTTGTGTCAATTAAAAATAACAGAAAAAAAGGTAGTATACTCACTCCCTTCATATTGACTTTTTGACTATGAATATTTATCTGATTATTAAATGGATCCAAAATAATCATAATCATAAGTTCATAGCTAATGTTGGTTTGGACTCACTCATTCCACCTGGTCAAATCACTACAGTAATCTAAGCAATATTTTCGGGGAGCTTAAGGTAGGCAATAATGTGTCCTAAACTTCTAGTCAATGTTTAGTTGATAAAAATGATAATATTGAATTTAAGAGAAGAAACAAAAAAAATATTCAAGGGACTAAAACTTGAACGTGACCCTATTATAGAGACAAAAACATAAATTAACCAAAAAAATACCCTTGAAAAACTTGCATTAATCTTACTTTTAAGAGTAAAATATCAAAAAGTAAATCACTGTAGCAACTTTCAACCAAACACAGCACCAAATCTACATGAAATAGTTCTCATTTTTCAGTCTAACTAATTTAAATATTTATTTTTTGAATATCAAAATTAAAAGTACCTGGAGCAATGTAGCCATAAGAACCAACAATAGAAGACATGCATTCAGAAGTCCCACCAGTATCTTGCAACAAGAACTTAGCAAGTCCAAAATCAGCAACATGAGCCTCAAACTCAGAGTTCAACAATATGTTATTTGACTTAACATCTCTGTGAACAATCAAAGGACAACAATCATGGTGCAAATAGCAAAGTCCTTTAGCAGCTTCAATTGCTATTTTCACTCTAACATCCCACTCAAGATACCCCCCTCTTTTCCCATGCAACACTTCACCTAAACTACCATTTGTCATATACTCATAAACAAGCAAATTAGTGTCTCTATTTGAACAAAATGCTAACAACTTCACAATGAACCTGTGCCTTATTCTACCAAGTGTTTTTATTTCAGCTGATAAACCATTATCATAAGAACAACCTTTGTTAATTCCTAACAATTTTTTCACAGCTACTTTTTCTCCATTTGACATCGTTCCTCCATATACAACACCAGCACCTCCTCTTCCTATGATGTTACTTTCCTTTACACATCCTAAAATGTCTTCACTTCCATATTCAATCTTCTGAAATGCTGTTAACTTCCATGAATTTGAGTCCCTCCTAATTCCTTTTCTACCCTTGATGATAGCAAATGTTGCAAAAACCAATGAACAAACCAAAAGTGCTAATGCAAATAGAAGCTTATACTTCGCAGGCATTCCAGGTTTCTCACCACCATTTTTCCGAGACTTTAATGTTTCTGATGGAGAATGGTTGCATGGATTCAAATCATATCCACATAACTTTGGATTACCAACAAAGGATGTAGAATTGAACACTGAGAATTGTCCTATTTCAGGAACTGAGCCAGAGAAGTCATTATGAGAGAAATCAGCTGAAGTTAAGCCCTTAATAGAACCAAGTTCCTTTGGAAGTGTTTGGTTTAGGTTGTTCCATGAGACATTAAGATAGTTAAGTATGTGAATTTGAGAAACCTGAATAGGAATAGGACCTGATAATTTGTTCTGACTCAAATCTAAAAAGGTAAGTGAAGAACATTTACCCATTTCAATAGGAATAGTTCCTGAAAAGTTGTTGAAACTCATATCCAACCTGAGAATGTTCTTCAAATTTCCTATATCTGAAGGGATTTCACCTGAGAATCTATTTCCATGAAGAAGCAGAATCTGCAAGTTTGGAAAGTTTCCAATAGAATTCGGTAGTGATCCGGATAAACGATTGTTTGAAAGATTCATCTCTCCAAGTTTAGAAGTGTTTGTGTTTGTGCTTTCTTGCTGTGGAAGAAAACCCCTAAGGAAATTGTTTTGAAGTTCAAGAAGTGAAAGTTGAGGCAAATAAAGAAAACCTTTTGGTATTGAACCTGTTAAATAGTTTTGTCCTAAGCGAACTCTTTGAAGTGTGTAACATTGACCAAGCTCATTAGGCAAAGAACCAAACAAAAAATTGTTAAGCAAGATTAGAATCTTTAACCTTTTTCCAAGACATAAAGATTTAGGTACTAATCCAGTGAGTTTATTTGTTGATAAATCAAGTTCACTCAATTTACCATTCTGTCCAAGCTTGGAAGGAATAGAACCTGTGAAGTTGTTATGCCAAAGCTTTAACACTTCCAAATTTGGTAACTCAGAAAAAAAAGATGGAATTTCACCAAAGAGTTTGTTGATGAATAAGTTCAAGAGTGTGAGTTCGCGAAGATTTGAAAACTCATTAGGTATGTTTCCATTTAACTCATTGTTTGACATATCAAGAGATTTCAAACTACTAAGATTCCCTAATTGAGGTGGAATTGAACCACTAAGTTGATTGGTTTGCAAGAAAAGTGTGTCTAGTTTGTAAAGTTTTCCTAATTCGTGTGGAATTGAACCTTTCAAACCACAGTTTGCAAGATCAAGATGAACTAAATTAACAAGGTTACCAAAATGAGGTGGAATTTCACCATCAAACTCATTATAATAACCTAACAAAAGGTGTGTAAGATTAGTAAGATTTCCAAGCTCAAAAGGTATGAAACCTCTCAAATCATTACCTGCAAGAGACAAATAGTTAAGCTGCAACATGTTTCCATATTTTGAAGGAATTTCTCCATAGAAAAAATTTCCTCCAAAATTCAAGTACTTGAGTTTAGGTAACTCAGTGACACCAATAGGTAGTGAACAATTGAACTCATTGTTGTAAGCATCAAGAACTTCAAGCTCTTTCAAATGAGAGAATTTCCAACTTAGATTTCCATTGAACATGTTGTTGGATATGTTGAGGAATCTCAAGTTTGATAGTTTTATGATGGAAGATGAAAAAGTTCCAGAAACATTCAAGTTTGATATATCTAGTGACACAACAGAACTATTGTTTGTGTCACATTGAATACCATACCAAGTAGTACAAAGGGACATGTAGTTAGAGATATTCCAACTTTTTAAAGAAGTTTTGGATTCAAAATCCTGTTTGAGAGAAACTAAGATAGAAGCTTGTGTTTTCAAAGACATAGGAAGTGATGACGATGATGAAGAAGAAACAAAAACAGAAAGAGTAAGAAAGAGGGTATAGAGTACAAAGGTGAAACTAGGAGTATCCATTATTTGTGGAATAAATAGCTTAGAAGAGTAACCAAATATACTAAAGGAGAATGAAACTATGAACGTGAAGTTTTAGAATATCATAAGAGTTTATAGTACTGAATATGCAGTAGTAGATGCAGAGAGGGTGAGAAGAAGAGTTCTAGGAAGAGGTGACACTAAATCTATAATCCATTTTCTTTCTCTCTCTCTTCTCTTTCTCTTTCTCTTTCACATTCACATACACATACACATTACTTTGATGTCATCTTTAGCTTTTAGAAAGCAAAAGCAAAAGTAGTGTTTGGATAAAAATGCATGACCAACAAGGACTGTTTTATAGGCCAGTTTATTTTTATTTTGAATTTGGTTTATATATGCTTTTTTTTTTTCTGCGTATAAATATATAACCTTTTGCTTCTAATTCTTGTAAAAAATACTTTTTTTTTCTCTCTAAATTCTAGCTCAACTAACAATACCGATGTTGTTAGGCTGGGCATTTGCATCCGGGTTTGGACCTTGTAGTTGTGTGCATTGTTTGTCACTTTTTCTCCGAACAAAATAAAATTTAGTTCTTGAAATTTTCGATTTTTTATTTTTGATCTTTATTGTTTTCTTTTAGTCTCCGCAAAATTGATTCATATTGAAACTACTCTATATAATATGTAAAATATTTTGATTTTATCCCTTAAAAATAAGAGCTAAAATTCTGCCAAAATAAATAAATAAATAAAAATAAGAGCTAAAATAAATATTGCAGGAACCAATTTTAAATGAACAAACTTTGTATGAGAGAAATAATATGAATGATAACAGAATTGATTTTATTGCTAGACAACAGGTTACATATATAATACATACTGTCAACCTATAATTAATGAAAAGAATTGCAAGGAGAGGGTTGACTGAGAGTGAATAGCAATCAGTTATCACTAAACATTGATTGCCATAATTCTCCTATTATTCTGAAGTTGACTAACAGCCTATGACAAAATACTTTGATTGAAAATATTCTCCAATTAATTCTTATGATAATTATTCCTTAATATGCCCCCTCAAGATAAAGTTGCCATTGGTAACTTTGATCTTGGATGTGAGTTCATTAAATTTTGCCAGCGGAAGAGGCTTGGTCAGAATGTCTGCAAGCTGATCTTTAGTAGAGACATGAGAAACACGCAGTCGGTTTGCTTGAACTTGCTCTCGCACAAAGTGGTAATCCATGGAAATGTGTTTCATGCGTGAATGGAGTACAGGGTTTGAACATAAGTAAGTAGCTCCGACATTGTCACATAGTAAGTGCGGTGGTGTAGACATTTGAACATGAAGCTCAGTAAGGAGGTTGACAAGCCACATGACCTCACATGCAGTTGTAGCTACTGCTCTATACTCGGCTTCGGTGGAGGATCGTGCTACTGTGCGTTGCTTTTTGGATAACCAAGATATAGGATTCGGACCTAAGAAGATGATGTATGCAGTAGTTGAAGTACGATCATCTACATTTCCTCCCCAATCCGCATCTGAGTACGCTACTAAGTTGTAGGTTGTTGATGGTCTGAGCAGAATACCATGATTGATTGTGGACTTAAGGTAACGTAGTATTCTTTTAAGGTGTTGAAGATGCATTGTGGTGGGTTTATGCATGAATTGAGCAAGCTTATTTATGGAAAAGGAAATGTCAGGCCGAGTGAGATTTAGATATTGCAAAGCTCCTATGATCTTTCGATATGTAGTGGAATCTGTGGCTGGCGTTCCATCATGTAATGTGAGCGTTGCAGTAGCTGAAAGCGGTGTAGGGGCTGGTTTAGCTCCTTCCATATCGAAACGTTGAAGAATGTCTCGAATATGTTTATGTTGAGATAAGAGGAGACCTGAAGAGGTAGGGATAAGTTCAATGCCCAAAAAATAGTGAGGAGTACCCATGTTCTTGAGTGAGAATTTGTTTGAGAGAGCAATGATGAATTGCTGAAGAAAATTTGGATGACTTCCTGTGATGAGCAAGTCATCAACATACACCAAAAAGTATGCCTTGATGCCATTTGTATCATATATGAACAAGGATGGATCACTCTTGCTACAATGAAAACCATAACTCAGAGTGAAACTTTTCAATGCATCATGCCACGCACGAGGGGCTTGGCGGAGACCATAAATGGCTTTGTGCAATTTGCACACATAATTAGGGTGTTGAGAATCCTTTAGGCCGGGAGGTTGTGACATATAGACTTGTTCTTGAAGAACTCCTTGAAGAAATGCATTATTGACATCCAATTGATGCATTTGCCACTTGTATCCTAGTGCTAAAGTGAGGATGATCTTAATCGTTTGAGGGCGAACAACGGGTGCAAAAGTTTCATGAAAGTCTATACCAGCGCATTGCGTGAATCCCTTTGCTACAAGTCGGGCTTTATATCGAGAGATGGTACCATCGGCTTGCCTTTTGATGCGAAACAACCATTTGCACCCTACTATATTGGTGTTTTTCGGTGGAGGAACAAGAGACCATGTTCCATTTCTCAACAGAGCTTCAAATTCATCATTGATAGCTTTCCTCCAATGTTCATGTTTCATTGCTTCATTGACAGTTGTTGGTTCAAGATTCTCAGCCAAAGGGTATTTGGTAACATGGTAAAGTTTTGGTTTGAAAATGTTGTTTTGAGATCGAGTAATTGGCCGAGTGGAGACAGGTGCATCTGCAACTGGGTTAGTGGTTACAGGAATATGTATAGGAGGTGATGAATTAATTTGATTATTACCTGATGAAGCTTCTGAAGACTCGGAACCCTCTTGATCATGGTTGGATGATGTGTTAGAGGATATTGGTGTAGTTGGTGGGTGAATTGATGGCTGGACTGGAAGGAATGTGTGAAGGGGATGTTCAAAAAGTGTGTTGGTAGTATGCACTGATGGTTGTATTGGCTTTGTGTTATATGGAAAGATATGGTCATAAAATTTTACATGTCGTGAGGTGTAGATTTTGTAGGTAGAGAGATCTAAACAATGGTATGCATATTGGGTGTCAGCATATCCAATGAAGATACATGGTTGGGACCTTGGTTGAAGTTTATTGGATGTGTATGGTCGTAACCACGGGAAGCATAAACATCCAAAAGAGTGGAGATGGGTTGGATTGGGGTCAGAATGGTGAAGGGCCTGGAAAGGAGATTTCATGTGAAGTGATGGTGTAGGAAGCCTGTTAATGAGATACACTGCTGTACGAAAGGCATAGGTCCAAAATTGAGTTGGTAGTTTGGCTGTATGGAGTAGAGCTTTTCCTGTTTCAACAATGTGCCTATGGCGCCTCTCAGCAATGGCATTGAGTTCTGGTGTGTGGGGTGGTGTGGTATAGTGTGATATGCCATGTGTAAGGAAAAAAGTTTTAAGCTTGATGAACTCTCCCCCATTGTCGGATTTAATCGAGACTATGGGTAAGTTAAAGTATTTTTCAACAAGGTTTTTGAAGTTTGGAAGAATAATGGAAACATCTGATTTATTTTTTAAAGGATAGAACCAAATGTATTTTGTAAAATGGTCAACAATAATCAAATAATATGAATAACCATCTATTGATTTGATTGGAGAAGGTCCCCATACATCTGTGTACATAAGTTCAAGTGGTTTTTGGCTAGTAATACTCGATACAGAGAATGGTAGCTTATGACTCTTGACTAAGTTACATGAGATGCAAGGTTGGTGGTCCTTCAGTTTTATTTGCTGAATAAAAGGAAATTGACGCATAATACGATCAGATGGATGACCTAGAATATGATGCCATGGATGGTTGATATGGGTGGCAGTAAGTGCAGTTGGGCTGGTGGATGGTTGAGGCAAGATGTAGAGTCCATGTTTATGGTGTCCTTTGATTAGAGGGGCCCTTGTCTTCAGATCCTTCACCAGAAAATAATCAGAAAAAAATTCAACAGAGATAGGGTTAGTTTGGCATAAAGATGATATAGACAACAGGTTTTGTGATATTTTTGGAACATGTAAAATATTTGAGAGATGAAGAGGATGAGATTTGGTTTGAAGAGAAGTTTTACCAGTATTAGCAATGTGCAAGCCTGTACCATCTCCTACAAGCAGCTCATCATTACCGTAATAAGGATTGGTGACATGAAGGTTATCCAAAGCATTGGTTATGTGATGAGTTGCACCGGAGTCCATTATCCAATCATGTGGAGCTGGCCGAGACGCAGTACGAGCATGATGTGCCACCGGGCCCGTTGGACGTTTTGGGTATCCGTGCAATTTGTAACAGACTTTTGCTGAATGATTGGGTTTGTCACAGTATTGGCATATGATTCTGTGAGGGTTGGCAGAAGATGCAGCTCGGAAGGAATTGGGGTTTGAGAGACCTGATGAAGTTCCTCTCTTGAAATTGTTTGGTTTGCCTTTAAAGGCGGCATTTGCTGTAGCAATGATCGGAGGAGAGGTGTTGTTTTCCTCTCTGTTGAGGTAGTTTTCAAAATCTGATAGGAGATCATGAAGATCATCAAAGCTAACCGGGTTTTCTCGTGTGCGAATAGCGGTAGCGATCTCACGGTATTCTGATCCTAGTCCATTCAGAGTGTGAATGACCAAATCGACATCATCCAACGGTGAGTTGATGATGGCTAATTCATCAGCAATTGCTTTGATGTTGTGAAGGTATTCAGAGATTGGGCTCACTCCTTTGGTAAATCGAGTGAGTCTCTCCTTTAGGTGCATGATACGAGCACGAGTTTTGCTAGCAAACATCTTCTTGAGAGTATCCCAAGCTTGTTTTGAGGTTTTGACATTGCCTAATGCCGTGATGATGCTATGATCGACAGATGTGATAATAGCATGGAGTATGAGCTGATCTTGCCTTGTCCAGTAGTTGTAATCTGGTTCTGTTTCAGCAGGGCACAATTTTGTACCATTGATGAAACCTGTGAGGTCATATCCAATAAACAGTGCATTCATTTGGACATGCCATGCTGGGTAGTTGTTGCTCTTGAGTTTGATTGAGTTTTGGGTGTTGAGAATGATGACAGTGTGGGTGCCAACCTGAATTGTATTGCTATTGTTGGGAGATGTCGCAGTAGACATGATGAGGGGAAAAGGAAAAAAATGTCTGGATCGGAAAGCTGTTAAGCTAGGGAGCGGCTGATACCATATGAGAGAAATAATATGAATGATAACAGAATTGATTTTATTGCTAGACAACAGGTTACATATATAATACATACTGTCAACCTATAATTAATGAAATTTGAGGTCTAACTCATCCTTACAAAACCGGCTTGTAAGGTGAGGATTGCCTCCTCTATATAAACTCTTATCATGAGTCTTATCTATCCGATGTGGGACTTGGGTTTTTCCCAATACACCCCCCTCACGCCCAGCACTCTTTTTGGGCTTGGTGCGTGGATAGGTAGGTGGCCCTTAAATTCGACAAGCTCTGATACCATATGAGAGAAATAATATGAATGATAACAGAATTGATTTTATTGCTAGACAACAGGTTACATATATAATACATACTGTCAACCTATAATTAATGAAAAGAATTGCAAGGAGAGGGTTGACTGAGAGTGAATAGCAATCAGTTATCACTAAACATTGATTGCCATAATTCTCCTATTATTCTGAAGTTGACTAACAGCCTATGACAAAATACTTTGATTGAAAATATTCTCCAATTAATTCTTATGATAATTATTCCTTAATACTTTGGAGGGACTAAAACACCGAAGACCAAAAATAATATTTTTTTACAAGGACTATGTGTATGTTTTGTTTCAGTTCTAGAGGAGCCAAAATTGTTTTTGGAAGTATATAATTGATTCTGATATGTTTGATTGCTTTTGAGTATAATTGATTCTATCACCATAATCAATTCTACTAAAGTTATGATTTATAGCTTTTAATTCTGGTATTGATTTTTACATACAAAGTTATAATTTAACTCACTTTTACATTAATATTTATCTTGATATATATTTCTTTACCTTCGACTTCCTTTTACATAATCAATTTATTAAAAATCAATTATTATTGCCGCAAAACCAAACATACACTACTAACAAAACATCATTTATTTGCAGGAACTAAAAAATATTTAAATCTTTTAATTTCTTTTTTATGTTCTATTGGTTTTTGAGCCCTTAAGCTTTATCTGATTTCAGAAACCAAGCCCACAAGCAAAGTTGAATCAGATTTAGAATCTTCATTTGAAGTAGAAGATATGACATAGCATACAATCTTTAGACCATATCACAAATACCAATTATGGTAGGAATAAATTGACAACAATATGCATGCTGAGTGTATATTTATTTTTTTATTTCTTTGCTTCTTAATAAGAGGAGGAAGTGGTGGTGTCATTACCCAACGTGTTGCTTTCTTATTATTCACAAGAATATATGAATATACTAAGGATGATGATATCTATCCAATTAAAAGTTTTATTACATAATTACTGGTCCATTATAAAAGTTCTATTAATACTATGTCATTAATTATCTTTTCAGAAAGCTTAAATTATTGAGCATCAGTAGTTTTATACTTATCCAATTAAAGGATGATGATATCTAGTAGAGTATTGCATCTATAGGATTAATAGAGTTTAGACACACTAATAGTAAAAATTATTTGCACGATCATCCAATCAGACCTCACTGCATTGATATTTTTTGAAATACACTAGTACAAATTAGCGTCATGATAAACTCTGATTTGATAACCATGTTCAAAAGTTTTACAATATTATCACATTAATTAGATTCTTATTATGTCAATTTTGTATGACACATGAAAATAATTTTTGATTGCCTCACTCTTGTCTTTTAGGCAAATAATTAGATCCTAATCCCAATTTTAAAAGATTAATTAGAATTTGAGATATGCTCATCACCAAATCAATTCGTATAATCATCAACGAAAAATCGTACTATCATACTCTCTCTTTTGACGAATTAATGTTACTCTCTTTGTGACACTTTTTAACATGCATGTTTGCGCACTTGTTTTAGAATGTAATCTTACAACTTAATTTCATGATAAGATGTGATTAGATTTTGAATAAGACAGTATGTTCTTATTGCATAATTATTCATTTTTCGTGTTGGGTGCATAATCATTTTATAAAATCTTGTTATAAGGTAAAATTTATATAAAATCCAAATAAGAAGTGGGTAACAACCAATAAATAAGAGATGAGATCCCAGTACAAAATTATACTATCCACTAAGAAATGGTTCATAGAAAGTGTATTAAACTGTTAAAGAGTAATATCATTTTTTGTACCAAAAAAAAAAGGAAAAATATATCCTTCTTTTATCTTTGATAAATAACCATTATCCTTGGAAGAATAAAACGGGAAAGCAAGCAACGACACACACACATATAATGAAAAAGACAATCTTTAGGTTGAATAATAAGGAAATAATTAAGGATGGAATGATCAAACCTAGGTCAGCTCATAAACTCCACATAATAATTTCTTTTTAGGTGGATACCCTTGGTCCCCTGAATCCTTTCTTTCTTTGTAGTTAGTGACTCATTTCACAATAAATTAAAGTTCATTAATACTCCAAAAAAATTACAATGTTATTCCAGAGGAGCTAGCCTCCTTTAACCCTCTTGATCACTTTACTACACCGTTTAACGTGAAAAAGAAAAAGCAAATTAAAGTCCATTTGATTCTTCTTCTTTTTAGAACATGTTGGGATCCTTCATATTCATCTCTTTCTCCAAAATCTGGACCAGTTTGAATATTTCCTTGATTCTTTCTTTTTCCGTAGTATAATATTAAGTGTGTGCTTAGTTTTAGGATGCGATAAAAAAAATTAATTTTTGGTTAAATGTGTGTTGAAGATAAAATGTTTTATATTTGTATCCATTTACGTAAAAGTCACGAGTTGAACTTATACTATAAATTTGGGTGCAAAAATCATGTTTGAAGTCAAAAGCTATTAAATTTAAATTAGAATTAACATCAATTCTACTCAAAACTATTGAAACATGTCAAAATTAATTCTAAATCTTTAAAATCAGTTTTGACTTATTTAAAATTGAAATTAAACGGTCTGCGTGAACATAACTTAGTTATATGAACATTGCATATTTGCATTATATATACAAAGACATTCAAACCCCAAATTCCATACTTATTTACATAAAATTTTAGTCACTAAACTGCTTGATAGTATATATATTTTGAAATTAAAAATGCACTAAGTTGTTGTATTTTATCAACCAATTGGAATTTGGTCAAATGGCAGTGATCTTTGCTTGGCTTCAATTGATTATTGAAGGTATGATTGTGGCCTGAAAGAGTACTGATTAGAAAACATGCTGGTCCCATTCTGGAAATTCCTTATTTTGTTTTAGGTGGTGGTGTTAGGCCCCATTTCTAGGATTACATTAACCCACTAAAAACAAGTACTTTAGTTTATGGGTACACTTTCTGCTTCACTTGTGATGAATTGAAATATTGATGTCCAAAATCATGATATATATAAATTCCAAAGTGACTTGTACAGTTGTACACATGTACAATGAGATATGACACAATTAATATGTACAAAGGACCCCAATTAAAGACAGTACCATTTACAAAATAACATTATACAAGAGATGGATAGACTTTCCACACCCTCATGTTTATCTGATGCATCATCCCACTGAACAAAAAATTATATGTACGGATATAAATATAAATGCAGAGATATCATATGTATATGTCCAATGTCACGTCCTATCCAAGATTCCTAGTTTGTGGCCATTACTTTATGTGTATAGATATAATAGAGTAGATGCTATTTTATGTAACATCAGAACATTGTTGGTATATATGGCAATGTCATGATTTGGTCATGTTTAATCAGTTTTGGTCATGTTGGATGGGTTGATGCTATGATTCGGTTAAGTTTATATTTTTTATATGAAGAGGAAATTAAATTAATGAGTTCCATCTTTAAATTTCAGAATTTCATCTTCTTCTTTGAAATCATTTGATCATTTTCCTTGAGCAAAATGTTTTCTTTGCTCAGATACTGATTACCTTCTTGGTCCTTTTTTATTTGCTCCATCAAACTACTTGGGGTCTTCAGCATTTTGATACTTGAAGTTTTAATTCGAAACCCAAATGTGAATATTTGAATTCTTCTAATATCGCGCGGTTCAATTCATGATTAAACTTGCACACAATACTGTGTTATTTCTGCTCAATACATAATATGAGTGAACTTTCTACACATGAATTTACGTTCTACACAATAAGTGTGACACCGTTTTTTTATCTTAGTGGTCTAATCTTATATGAAGGTTGAATTTTTTTCAAAGATGATTTCACGAGAGTACAATATGTATCAATGGTTTAATTATAGTTTTGGTCTCATATTATTACTCATCCACATAATTGGTCATCTCATTTTAAAAACATTCGGTTTTGGTCGTTCTTCCAATATTTTGAAATTAGAAGTGGCGATAGATCATATTTAAATTGAAGTTTTTAAGGAGTTTTCATGTAATTCGGCGGGTATTAATCAATTTACATCATCATTTTTTAGTCAAACAATAGAGAAAGAGATCAAAATTGAACGATTTTTAAAATGGGATGATCAATTTCGTGAGTGAGTGAAAATAAAAAGACCAAATTAAGCCAAAATATAATTATGATAGGATTTTTTTAATTTCTTTTGAGAAATCGAGTAAATCACTACCCTACGAATTTATTATCACTAACTTGTAGACAATAATAGTGTAGATATTAGGATTAAATATTGAGAAGAAGGGGCTGGTCTGTGTGAATCACTACCCTACGGCTCTTGAACAAATATATGCAGACTATTATGGGTCTTCACTTACGGTTTAAAAAAAACAAGTTTACGATACTTCCTTTAATAGGAAAGTCCCCATAAACTTATGGGAGGTTATGAAGAAGTTAAAGGAGAGTTTCAAGTCAATTTCAGCTTATACAACAAAATATTGGTTTAAAAAACTCCAATCTCACGGAGAATAAAGATAAAATACTATAGAATTTAATGAAAAGAAGAAAAATAAATATATGAGTTTTATTTTTTGTTCAAAGAAATATATGAGTTTTATTATGTTTTTATATTGGGTTCAATACTCATTCTTGTAAAGTTGATTTGTAAAGTGATGAGTGTCACTTTTATAAACTCATTTAAGGTTTTATCTTTACTCTACGTGAGATTGGAGTTTTTCTCACCACCAACACCCAACAATATTGAGTTTATTGTGTGGATATAAACGATGAGTGGTCTAACAAATAAACTCTGATACCATATTAAATTTTTAAATTGAATCTAACTCATCATTACAAAATTGACATGGAAGCTGAGAGATGTCACTTATAAACTCATTTCAAGCCTTACATTTCATTTATGTGAGACTTTGATTGTTTCCAATAATTTTTGCATGAAGATATACATATTTTTCTTAGGGTTTTTCTATCATGTGCAAATTTGCACATGTTAAGAAGTTCAAAAAGGTAAGTTTGCATTGAAACTTGTGCATCTAATATTAAATATATATTTTTTAAATAAATAATTGTTGTTTTTCAATAAAATGTTTCCATTTTTAGTTGCTTTAACATGTGCAATGTTGCACATGTTAGACAAACCCTTTTTCTTATTGGTTCTCTCAGTGTGTTTCAATCCTCTACCGTTGTAGTATATATGTGTTGTAGTTGCAAGGATTGTTATATTTAAAATGAGAAATTTTTAGAGTTGTCTCTCTTTAAATCTAATAGCCTCTATAGTAGTAGCGACATCCAAATCATCCCACCTCTTCGTAGTTGTTGTGAGAGTTTAATCTCTTTCACTAGATCCAATCCAAATCATTCTGATTTGGTTATCACGAACCACCTCATTCCTACTAAAGCGCCAACGCGCTCTTTGAGCATAACCAACTTCTTGATAGTTATTATGTCATTCCTATTTACAAGGACCTCATATTAATTGGATAGGTGCTTCCACCTATCTCGGATTACACAATTTGAGATCTGCTAGCCCCCGTACTTACTTGGACGACACGATGGAGAGATTACGAGAAGATGGAGTATATGACCAGTCGCAGCGAGTTCGACCATTGAAGAAGGAACACACACCCCAACTATACTCCATTTGTTCATACATAAACAAAGGAAATTTCACCCCTCTTAGTTACCTTATTAAAAATTATCTATATATTATTCAAAACAGTTAATTGAGTGTTTATTATCTCAAGTAATTTTTAGTCAAAAAATTATTTTCACGTAACTTATTAAAACAAAATTGTTGTAATTTTACCGTGTAACAGAGTTGAATGGTATCACCATTATGTTTTATGAAAGAATCTAATTCATATACACTAACAATTTTTTAAGTTGGTAGTGAGAGGACTCGTAGTACCTGCATACCCAAAAGAAAAGGAGGCGCTGATTAAAAAGCATCCATTTGATTTTCTTACTCTCCCTTGGCTGCCAGTGGGAAATGAGTCTATCTATCTGCCTGGCTTTGGTAGATTTCAATGAATCATAATTGTTTTATCATTATTTTTTTTTGACTTTGACTCTAACTACTTTTAATAAAACCACATATATGATTAGTTGTAATTTGCTAGTAGTGTAAACCTTTTTACACTCACAATGTATAGAAATTAAATCATTTATGAAATAGTACTCCCTCCGTTTCAAAATACATGTCCATTTTAGAGAAAATTTTTGTTTCAAAATACATGTCCATTTGATAATTTAAGGATACATTTTGTCTATTTTACCCTTGCCTACCAATTAATTGGATTCTAGATTTTCTCCACAATAATTATTTTCTACTAATAAATGTTGACCCAATTTTAAGTGTATTTACTCATGCACTCTCTCAAGAAATGACTACTGGACTCTCCCAAGAAATGACCAAGGGTGTTTAAATGATGGACTAATTTGTTTAATTAATTTTGGTATTGGTATTGGGAGTAATTATGAGATGGGGTAAATAAATGTAAAATGGAGAAAATCAAAGACAAGGGTATAATAGGAACTTTTGTGTTAAACTAGCTTGTCCTTGGTTACTGCAATTTTTCTAAAATGGACATGTATTTTGAAACGGAGGGAGTATATAATAAAAATGAAACTTTAGTAAAACGTGATCTTATGCATGCATATAATGTGTCACTATTAAACTCCTAAAATGCACAGAAGATAATTTATTTAATTTAGTCGGTAACATATCAAGGATTTAATTACCATTTTATAGTCTTTATGGTTTCCCACAATGGCTCTAGTAAGATAAAAAGACAGATTGTACTCCTCATTATATCTTTTGAAGTCATTATAATAGACATTTATTAAGTTTTTTTAAAACATTTATTACGTTATTTAGAGCCTTATTCAAATATATTTAACCTCAATGTATTCAAGACAATAATAAAATAGAAAATGCTAATGAATGTCCTTATAACACTGGTTAAAATATAAATATAGAAATTTTGTGTTGAAAAACAATGTATTCAACTTTTTAGAAGTTCAAATATTGTTGTTCCCAATTAAAAATGTATAATTTTGGCTTCCTTAACAAAATATATAAAGGCAATGAAATATTGGAATCTTGCTTTGTGCGCAAAGATGCGTAAATAAAGATCATACGTGCCCAAACATATGTTTATGTAATAAACACTCTTTGTTGTAAATGTGATTCATCATTCAATAACTTACCACAAGAGACTATAGCAACATCAACAACAAATTAAAGATTGTCGCACATAATAATTTAACTAGGTTCCAACAATATTTAAATTTAAAAGAAATTCAATCCATCATTTTTAAATAAACCAAAAGAAAAACAATTAAGTTTGTTTAATGAGAAACTAAATCCAAATTTCATTAGAACAACCATTCAGCCAAAGCTTGAAAAACCTCCTTAAAAACCAACATCCTCCAAGTCCACCAAATCGACCAATTGCACATTATACTTTCAATATCAATTGTCTAGAGCATCTTGTACTTTGACTAAGCATTTTCTGTTACCTGCATGAGCCTAGCTTATTTAGAATGTGGTGATGTTGAATTTGATAGAGTATCGTCAGATTCTTGGTGCTCCTCTAACACAATAACAATATTGTTTTGTTGTTGCTCACAGATGGAACCCTGCTCACCTGCATTTTTGTTATTATTCATAACATATGAGAAATTTGAGTTACCTTGAAACTTTTTAACAACTAACATGCATACATGGTTGTCTCATTACTCTCTCTTGATGATTTTTTTTTTCCAAAATTGCATGTGTCACTGCCGCTGGATCCAGATAAGCTAGTTGATGTTGCGCAACTTTTTTTTATGTTATTAGACAACACCTGTTGGATTGTGTTTCGATTAAGTGATGGTGAACCTGCACCTAACTGTGTGACTCTTGCACGTTGTTCAGTAGGTGGAATTTCAGTTGGAAAACTTGTTGTTCCTTTTCAACAAGGTGGAGTTATTCTTATTGCTGGAGTTGGAAAAATCATAGGTAAAAAAGGATCTATACATTCTCCTTTCTTGAGAGATTTTGTTTGATCAATTGGAAACCAAGTTGATGGATCAGTTGGTTTAAGGACAACAGGCACAAATTTACCACAGGCTAGTAATTGATCAGGTATATCAGTTTTAGAAGATGGTGGCATCTCAAAATCTGACCAATCTGAAAATGACTCATCATCAACTTCCAATTCAGGAGGAATTTTATTTATGTCGATACCATTAAACGGTTCTTGATTCCCAGTGTTGTAGAGAGGAATGTTGTTCTCATTCAAATTATGATTCTCCTGAGTATGATCTACATTAGTTGGACATACCCAAGGAACATTCACATTGACACCCGCTTCAACTTGTGCAAGTATATTAGACGAGAAGAAGGCTTTACCCTGTAAACTAAGACCATTTCCTACTCTTATAGTGATAAAGTATCCTCCAGGACATACTCCATCAACGACACATGTGAATTCTATCCCTGGATAGATTGCATCCCTTGGATATGAGACTTTCGTATCTCTTGAATCATCACCAGTGTTGTCTTTTCTGTTATAAGGATCATCATTTTGATTTAGCATTTTGTTCATAGTTACTTTCCTTTCTGCAATAACATAAAATTGAAAATAAAAGCAATTATACTTTTTATTTATCAAATACTTAAAATATATGAAAAATAGATATGCATATCAAGGATAAAGGTACATATATATTTTTTACTAGACAAATTGCCAAAGAGTAGCTAAGATCTAGCTCAGGATCTATTAGACAATACTCATTAGGGGTAATGGGTAATTTATTAACTATACATTAACAGGAAAGTACTTAAATTATTTGCCTTCACCGTGATTATTAGGATTACAATTGTTTATTAGTTCTTCAAAATAATTTGTTTTTTAGAAATAAAAATCAAGTTGTCCTACTGTATTCAATCTGTTCAAGATATAAAACATAGGCGAAGATTGGTTAAGGCAGCTACACTACCAAATAATTTTCAAACTTTGATTAAGGTACCAAATTGTATTGAACACACATTGATTAATAATTGTTATAATTTTACCGTTGTAAAAAAACATAGGTGAAGATAGCTCTAGACTCATTAATTTATGCACCATGATCCAGATAATTAGATATGTAAGATCATGGCAAAAAATTATTCTATATATCCAATCTAATATCATATATACAAGTCTGAATTTGCTCTATTTATCAGTCATCCATTTATTGTCTATTTATGAGAGAGATAAACTCAATTGATAGATTAGTAGGACCTAATTAGTAAGTGCACCCCACTAATCTTCCACCTGTGTCTATCTCTTTCACATATTAACAATAAATGGATGATAGATTAATTGAGAGAATTTGGACGCCATATGTACCATTTTAGAAGTTGAGAAGAAAAAAAAAGAAAATTCATAACACACGAAAATAGGTATTTCACACTTTTGTCACAAAGAGGGAGGTAATTAATTAAAGGTGACAACTACAATATATATCAACAAAAGATGGATAAAATTACCGAAGATGAAAAAACAAGGGTGATCAAAATTGAAGAGAAGCAAAACATGGCTCAAATTAATACATGTCAATAATACAAAATATTTGACATCATCAAATAATCATATAACCCCTAAAAAATAATCATATAAGTAAATGATTGATGTATATCTACAAAAAAAAAACGATATGTGTGTGTGAAGGGGAAATTATTTTTTAAATGGTTGTAAGTATATAACACAAATGTTGTTGAAGGAGAAGTTAAATAAAAAATAATAATATAATTTATTTTTTAAAAGATAAAGAATATTATCAAGTTATACATATACTCAAGGAGATCATACTCTCTATTATTTATGTAACTAAAAGAAAGACTCTCTCTCTCTCTCTCTCTCTCTCTCTCTCTCTCTCTCTCTCTCTCTCTCTCTCTCTCTCTCTCTCTCTCTCTCTCTCTCTCTCTCTCTCTCTCTCTCTCTCATTTCTTTGTTGTCTCTAAATGATATTGAAGTTGATTGTTAGATTGATCCAACAAATAAGAGATCAATGCTCCTAATCGTTTGACAAATCCAAAAATATATCTATGATTGTTGAGGCACTAAAGAAAAGAGTAATTCAAATTCAAATACCATTGGTGCGGGGTATTTGTTGTGTTTTTGTGTTGCACTTGTACTTTTGGGCTTGGTTCCCTGGTTTTCATATCATTTTAATATATATTATCCCATTAAAAAATCATTCTTGAGACATGGTGACCTCCATTAAAAAGTTAAGAGTTCTGTGTATGTGTGTATATATACATATAATATGTATAAAAATATTATGCATTTTTGTTTTGTTTAATCCCTCATTAACAAATAATTAAATTGATCTAGATAGCCAAAATATTGGATCATCTCATGCCCGTGTTATCTTTGTAACTAGAGGTCAACCATTAGAATCATCCATAATATGAAAGATTAAATGCTCCTAGTTGTTGTATGAATCTAAAATTCGGTCTCCAACTAAAGAGGCACAAAGGTAAGAAAGGATCCATATGTATCCTTTAGGATGGAAGCTATACCTAAAAAATATTAAGAATTTTGTAAAAAACTAAGTCTAACTTGGCTTCAAAAAACATTAAGCAAATGCTCAAATTGAAATGCATCTTAAGAGACCATGCACTTTGCATTTAGAGGTGAACCACTAAATTCATCCAATATTTGAGAGATCAAAGTTCCAAACCATTGTATCAATCCAACAACTGATCTCCAACTACAGAGGCAAGAAAAAAAAATCGAAGATCTAGATCCACGCTTGAGATTAGACGTTGTACGTTAAATTGTAGAAATCAAACATTTAATGACTACATTGTTTTTTTGTTCTTAATGCTTCATTTTCCAAACAAATCAAATGCATACATCCTATGATATTATAAATTTATAAGACCTTTAATAATCAATTTTTTTTAAACAACCAAAATGATATATTACAAACTCCCTTTTAAACACAAGGTGTGCCAAAAGAGTAAAAAATACAAATAGTCCAAAAGGTAAAAAATAAACAAGCAACAGCACAACCAAACGAAATCGATAGCCAAAAACTAGGGCCAAAAACCTAGATCGAAAAACACCAAAACAAAAATGACAATCAAACAATCAATATAAATAAATCTTTATATGATTTGTTTTGCTTATTTAATTTTCAAAATTTATAATTTAAATAAATAATAATAATAAATAGGAAAATTCTACATGATCAATGGATTATCTGAGAAATTTGATGTACCAAAAATAAGAAAAATTGAATTGTAAAAACACACGAAGATAACAAATAGGAACTTTGTAATGTTGTAAAATTATCTCAACACCAAATGTTCATTTCTAACGGTGGAAGAATTAAATATTTATTACACAACTTATCGAAATATTGTATGACCGAAAAATTTATACTTTTTTAATAAAAAAAATGAACAATAGAGACTACAAGACGATCAAACCACGTACCAATTAAAGTGGTGGAGTAAGGAAGAAAATGAGAACAAAAGGTGAAGAGAAGAAAAAGAGAACGATTTGTGTGATTTGAGAAATTAAGAGCGGTTTGAGATAGAAGAAGCAATGTGATTATTGTTACTATGATATGATGATTTATAGCGAGGGCACACTATCACAACACGAGTATGTAAAATAACGTTTATTTGGAACAATCACACACATCTTCGTATGCAAAAATGGACCCCACACTTTGCCTGTCACGATGGTTTTTTAGGGCAGGTGATAAGAGATTAAACCTTTTTAGTGGCGTCAATGTGTTTTTTTAATGAGAAGGAAATAAAAGAAGAAGTAAAGAAATTAAGAAACTATACATTTTTTTAATAAGAGAAACTATACCTTTGTTATTTCTTTATTACAAATAAAGCATACATTAATTATTATTTTGACTCGGGTGTATAAATAAAAATTAATATTGTAGAATTTAATGAAAAAAGAAAAATAAATATACGAGTTCTCTTTTTTGTAGAAAATAAAATTCACCCTTAACACCTATCAGAATAGTATAAGCAAGCTAGTTGTAGATAGTTGTTGACAGCTGTTAGGTTCACTGGCAGTTGCCAGTTACCTCCAAGAGAGGAACCTGCTATACCAGGTTACCACTTACTACTATAAATGCAGTGGTGTAACAGAATTGTAACAGAATTCAGATGAATGAAATACACTAATTCACAATATTCTCTCTAGATTTAATATGGTACTACAGAGCTAGGTTACAATTCATGGCAGATCTCACGACTCCGCCAACACCATCCCCTTTGCCGCTGTCTCCGACGATTCCAACTACTGCTTCGCCGTCACAAACGGTGGCGCAACCTCCTGCTTCGTCTTCGTTGCATTTCTTGTTGAAGTTAGCGATAAGCTTGGAGAAGACAACTTCCATCTCTGGCGACAACAGATCGAACATTATATCAATGCTCATAATCTCACCCACTTCGTCGTGTGTCCAAAAATTCCGATTCAATTTCTCAACGACGACGATCGTCGTTTTGGAAAGCAAAATCTAGAGTATCTTTCATGGCACCAACGCGATCAGATGTTACTTTCGTGGCTTCAATCTACGTTATCAAAGGAGATTTTGGCGCGTGTTCTTGGTGCTAGCTTCACATATGAACTTTGGGATAAACTCTTTGCTTACTTTTAGAAGCAAACACGTGCGAAAGCTCGTCATCTTCGCGTCAAACTTCGTTCTTGTTCGTTGGAGAACTTTTCAATTAAGGATTATCTTCTTCGTATTCGTACAATTACTGATTCTCTTGTCTCCATAGGAGACCTGGTTCTAATGAATCAACATATTGATGTAATTTTGGAAGGATTACCTTCATATTATGCTTCTGTTATCTCTGCTGTTGGAGAGCAAATTTGAGCTTATGGACATTGATGAGGTTGAACGTCTCTTACTCGCTCATGAATTTCGTCTTGATAAGTTTAATAAGAAGAAAATTTCTGATGTTGCTTCATTGAACCTTACTCACGCACCTTCACCACCTCCTCAAGGTGAAACTAATTCCTCTTCACCTCAACATGAAGCTACTATGCCTCACCATGTTCAGCCATCTCAGTCTAGTTTTCGAGGTGGCCGTAGTGGTAGAGGTAGAGGGGGACGTGGTGGTAGAGGTGGTCATTTCGCTAATATCCGGTGTCAGGTGTGCTTTATGTTTGGGCACATTACTTCCTCCAATGCAGAGTTATTTGGTCCATCTCATGGTTTTAGTGGCTATGGAGCTCCTTCTTATGGCTTCAGTGGCTATGGTTTTTCTTCTCCAAACACTTGGTCCAGACCTCCGTCTCAGTCACGTATGCCCTCTCCATACTCAGCACCAACTAGTGCTTTTCTCACCAATGCATCTGCTATGGGCTCCAATTCATGGTTCCCAGACTCTGGTGCCTCGTTTCATGTTACTGGAGATGCACGCAACATTCAACAATTAACTCCATTTGAAGGTCCTGACCAGATCTTCATTGCAAATGGTCAAGGTTTGGATATTCAAAACTCTGGATCTAGTTTATTTCCCTCCTCCACACAACCCAACACCACCCTGTTTTTACACAATCTCTTACATGTTCCCACAATCACCAAAAACCTTATCAATGTCAGTAAATTTGCAAAGGACAATGGCGTTTATTTTCAATTCCATGCTAATGAATGTCTTGTAAAATTTCAGGCCAATGATGTTGTTCTTCTACGAGGCTATGTTGGGGTAGATGGACTTTATGAGTTTCCCAACATTTGTCTCTCTCCTGCTAAGTCTCCCGTTTCTCCTTCTTTCCCATATGTGAATACCATGTATTCTCCGAATAATGCTGCTAGTAGTTCTATTTCCCATAATACTCAGTATTTGTGGTACCTTCGTTTAGGCCATCCCAATATTCATAATCTTAAATTTATTTTGAATCGTTGTAATATTTCCTCATCCAATAAAGATATTTCTTCATTTTGTGTTGCCTGTTGTATGGGAAAGTCTCACAGATTACATGCTTCTGATTCACACACACAACCTAGTAGTTCTATTTCCCATAATACTCAGTATTTGTGGTACCTTCGTTTAGGCCATCCCAATATTCATAATCTTAAATTTATTTTGAATCATTGTAATATTTCCTCATCCAATAAAGACATTTCTTCATTTTGTGTTGCCTGTTGTATGGGAAAGTCTCACAGATTACATGCTTCTGATTTACACACACAACCTACACTCATCATCTTGAATTGGTGTTCAGTGACTTATGGGGACCTTCTCCTAATCCATCTACCTTAGGTTACAATTACTACATAACATTTATATTGATGCTTACTTAAGATTCACATGGATTTACTTGCTAAAACCAAAGTCTGAAGCTCTCATCATTTTTAAGCAATTTAAGTCCATGGCAGAGTTACAATTTGGCCACTCCCTCAAATCCCCCCAAACTGATTGGGGAGGAGAGTTTTGTCCCTTCACTACTTATCTCAAAGAATTGGGAGTCATTCACAGACTTATCTGTCCCTATACCTATCATTAGAATAGAGTAGTGGAAAGAAAATACAGACATATTGTAGAGCTTGGCCTAACTCTACTCAGCCAGGCTTCTCTGCCTCTTACCCATTGGGATTATGTTTTCCTTACAGTTGTGTACCTCATCAACAAGCTCCCCTCATCTTCTCTGCAGTTTCAAATTCCATATACTGTGCTGTTCAAACAGGATCATGATTATAAATTTCTAAAGGTTTTTGGTTGTGCATGCTTCCCTTTTCTTAGACCATATCAGGCTCACAAACTGGATTTCAGGTCTCAAGAGTGTCTCTTTTTGGGTTACTCTCCTTCCCACAAAGGCTACAGATGCTTAGCTCCTTCACGCAGATTATACATATCTAAGGATGTTATCTTTAACAAAGAAAAATTTCCTTATCCTACTCTATTTACTACGTCCCCTGCTCCACCATCTACTGCCTCCAGTGTGAGCCTTCCCCCTCTTCCTACCTTCCTATCTTCCCCTTCACCCACTACACTGCCTACCCCATCTTTACCTGCTAACAAAAGTTCTTTGAACTAAAAGTAATGTAATAGATCCCTCGGAAAGTTGGAATAATCGAGGAAAATCAGATCGACCCGACGTCTTCAGGTTAATATGGAATGGTCAATTAAAGAAGAACTGATAGAATTCAGTAAAGGAAATCCAAGATTTGATAATTCTACATTGGATTTACAAGAAATATGTCGAACAGAGATCATAGTCAGATGAGATGGAAAAGTTGGTTCAGATAACCATACGTCTTAACAGGTAATAGTTATGCAAGATGCATCAAATCTTTCGGCAGGAAAGAGATTGTCATATGTTTTGGTTTATAGAAATGGAAATCATGGCTAAAGAACAAGTTTTAACCAATATGGTTTAATCGGGATGCGTGATTAATCTACAGGTCAGAACCTAGAGTTGCCATGGAATTCCAATGAGTAAAAATAATTGGACATTTTCATAGTAGAGAAAGAGGTAGAAAAGATTTATCTTTTCAGGTTCTTCGAAGGATTTTCTAAATTTCGAGGACGAAATTTCTTTAAGGGGGGTAGAGTGTAATATCCCGCTTAATACTTGGATATTTATCAGTATTGAGACGATGCATCAGAGATAATTTAAATGGACGCAATGGTAATTATGTAATTTAGTGGCAATGGCATAATAGTAATTATAAGGAAAAGGACAAATGGGATAAATATGGATTTTCTCATGTTTTTCTCTCACTTTTCTTTTGAAGAAAATCAGATTTTTCTTCCTCTTCTTCTCCCTTGCCTCACGCCCCATCCTCATCAGCACCATCATCTTTGAAATCATCATCCCATCTTGTGGAATTTTGGCTAGGAAACTTGGTTTAAGAAGCTAGAGCAAGAGGAAGTTAAGAAAAGGTAAGAATCACTTCAATCTTCCTTTTCTCACTTCAATTTTCGTGCCTATTGTTTGAGCCTAAACCTCTATTTTATCTTGCATGATGATTCCTGAAGAAGAAGAAGTTATGGGTAGAGATTTGGAGTTGAATTGGAGGAATTTGGGGAAACCCGTATTTGGGGACAGGGCTCCATTTAAATGGTAAGAACTCTCTCTCTATAACTCCGAATCAAGTGGTCTTTGATGCTATGGAAAGCTAACAAAATTATCTACGTTTTGGTACCAGTTTCATGAAGTTTGGCTGAGTATTGAAGTCTGGGGACGAGTTTGAAGTCAGGGGTCCGAAACTGCAAATCTGCAGAAATCTTGGTTCTTGCTAGTGAGCCTAGTTTTGGGGAAATTAGGAACAAGAAAGTTAAAGGAAAAGCAAAGGATAAAACAAGGTTGAAGTTAAAGGATTAGCTAGCACCAAATCAAGTTAAGGTGAGCTCCTAGGGGTTTTAGAACCCACCTTGATCAAGTTTTGATTGTTTATAGTTTTGATCAAATTTTGAGGTTATAGTGCCATAAGCTCTTTTGTTAGTGATTCCTTGATCTTACATGTTTATAAGTTGTTTATGTGCCTTAAAATGATGCCTTAAGCTGTATGATGGTTGAGTATATTTGGTTGTGCCAAAATGGTGAAAAATACATGTTTTGAACTTGCCTATGATGTCTAACTGCAGGTAAAATCGTGTCACGATTTTACCATCGTGTCACGATTTTATAGGCAGTGAATCACACGATTTCTGGGTAGGAAATCGTGACACGATTTCCAAATCGTGTCACGATTTGACAGCTTACAGGGGACACTTTGTTTTTCAACAGCTCTTGCACCATTCTGGCCGACCAACGCTACTTTAAACCCCTCAAGCATCGTGCAATGGCTAGGTATCACTTCTAGGTATTAGATGACTTATTCCTTAGGGAATGTATGAATCATTAGGGAGGGCTTATAGCTTGTTAAGTTGAGACCTTATATTAGGTGATTAAAGTTATAGACGTATCCTTTTGGAATACATAAGCACTGGGAATGCTTTGGCAATCATAGTTACAGATAGGTTTTTAGTGTTGGTTTTCCAACGATCATAGGTGGCTTATGAGAACGATAAGCCAAGAATCATAGATTATAGGTCATATGTTACAGGAATGTTATACGATTATAGTACTGATTATATGTTCATATGTCAAAGTTAAAGAATTATATCAAAGATAATGGCGTGTTCGCACGTTTCACAGTCATAGGGCGTGTTCATCAGACTCCGGGATTCGCCGGATGGGACTTCTCCGAGAGGGTTGTCCACACGTTTCATAGGGAGTCCGGTGTTAGCCTGATTGATAGGAATTTCACCGGGTCATAGGGAGATGTACTTCGGGGTTACTCCACCCGGATGCACTCCGTAAAATGAACTCAGATTAATTGTTTGTTCAACGCTAACAGCTAACATAAAACTGCTATAGAACTGTTATATGTTTTATGTTCCACAGTTAAAGTCAAAGTTACAGTTATAGTCACAGTTATAGTTATAGTTATAGACAGTTAACAGAAGGTGGTCCTAGGTTTCCCCTTGATCACTGAGTTATAGTTACAGATAGGTTACAGTTACGGTTATAGGTGGTTTACAGTTATAGTCATAGTTAGAGATACAATTACAGACAGATTCATAGTCATAGGCAGAGATTTACCCTTATGGTTAAAGTAAAGACTTGGCGATCATAGGATATCCCCAAGATTGCCAAGGTAGGCATGGCGACCCTAGGTTCCCTGTGGTTGCCAACAGTTGGTTGGGCTGGAGCTCACTGAGACATTATGTCTCATCCCATTCCTTCTGGTGCAGGTTTACAGGTAGGTCAGAGGTTCGTGATGAAGATCTTCACAGAGATGCTGGATGGAGTACAGTTGCTCGTTGAGTACCAGCTCAGGAGCTTGATGGATATAGTATGAGTAATGTAATAGTATTGGATATTTGTACAGACGAGTAAACTTGTATTCATTCATTTGTGATGTATTATTATTATTATTGAAATTTTTAAATGTATCCAGTATCAGTTTAACGCACATGCTAATATACTAGTTAAAGTTAGTATGGGTGTTACAATTAAACCCTTAACTTAAAATGATAATCGGTGTTGAACGGTTTATGATATCACATTAATCCCTGTGGAGACGATATAAAAATATACTTACTTTTGACTAACATCAAAATGGCGCCGTTGCCGGGAATTAACGTTTAGATATCATAATCATTGCAGCAAAAATTATTGTTTTAAGCAATTTTGCAAATATTAATTTTATGTATATAAATATCATTTTTTTATCCATCCTGTTGCTAATCTATTTGGTTCGATTTTCAAACTCTGTTTATGCGAGGTAAAACGCAGGAAGATCAACTGCTTTTTAACTCAGAGATAGAGAGAACTGCTCGGAGAAATAATAGTAAAAACCGAAAGAAAAGGCAGCTAGCCAAGAAGAGGCAACAAGAAGGAACCTCTGTTTCCATTCCTTCACCAGTTTCAACACAAGAAATAGATATGGCCAAAGAAGGAGAAGAATGTTTAGACTATGGTGGCAGTGGGATGTCATGTCATAACAGCCCTCGACGTCTTTCTCAACTGGGAAAGTCTCCAAGGACTACTAAACAGACAGAGATGAAGACTGGGATTCTCCAGATTTTATATGCTAACCCTTTTTCAGGTTTAGATCATGATGACCCCTTTCAACACCTGACCAAGTTTTATGAAATTGCTGGCACCTTGGGAGCAACTGAAGATGAGGAAGAAGCAATATTCATGAGAATATTTCTTCATTCATTGATTGGAAAAGCTAAAGAATGGTACTTGGACCAACCAGCACAAGTAATGACAAATTGGAATACTCTTGAGGAGAAATTTCTCGAAAGATTCTTTCCACAAAACAAATTCATGGAAGCCAAGACTACCATTGCCTTTTTTTTCTCAAGGAGCAAGTGAGACGCTTTGTGAAGCCTGGGAGTGATACAAGTCAATGTTAAGAAAATGTCCAAACCATGGTTTTGATGATTGTACTCAGATACATCTTTTCCGCAATGGAATGCAACAACAATCAAAGCTTTTACTTGACGCAACCGCAAGTGGTTCACTAATGTCAAAGAGTGCGGAAGATGCCGTAGCAATTATTGAAAAAATGGCACTCAATGATCATCAAGCTCAGCACAGCAGAAATCCCTCACAAAGAAAATCCGGTATTCTCGACTTGGGAACAAATGATGCCATTCTAGCACAAAACAAGTTGTTAACTCAACAAGTGGAGGAACTCACAAGAAAGATGGCCAACCTTCCACAACAATTGAAAGAGATGCAGAATGAACAAAGAAGGCATCAACAAGTCGCATTTTGTGAGCTATGTTCAGGTGATCATCCCACATGCTATTGTCCACCACCGATAGAAGAAGTGAGCTATGTCGGTAATCAACAAAGACCGAATCAGTATCAAGGACAATATCCGGGCAATAACAACAATTTCCAAAGAGGAAACAACCCGAATTTTGGTCAAGGATCAAGCTATGGCCAACCATGGAGACAAGATGCTGGGCCATCAAACCGACAACCATACAACAATTTCAATCAATATCCACCCCAACAAGACCGCAACCAAAAGTTGGAGGACACCTTGAATCAATTCATGCAAATGTCAATGGCCAATCAAAAGAACATTGACGCATCTGTCAAGAATCTTGAAACACAAGTCAGACAATTAGCAAGACAATTAGCTGATCAACAAGGAGGAACGTTCACTGCCAACATAAAGACCAATCTGAAGGAACATTGCACTTGATGGGCCGTGATCAAATTGAAATAGGCGTCGAGCTAATGACGTTAACCAAGCACTTGTTGGGAGGCAACCCAATTTTGTAAGTATGTTGCTTTTTCATTTGTATTCTAGTCCTTATAATCCATTTTTGCATGAAGAGTTAGTGGCACAAGTCAAAATCTTAAATTTTCTGTTTTCTGTCATGGTCGCTATAGCGAGCAATCCCATCGTTATAGGGACGAGTAAAAAATTCAGAGTCTGAACCTCAGAGTCTGATGACCCTTCAGACTCTACGCTCGCTATAGCAACGGGTGGTCGCTGTAGCGATGACAGAAAAATCTGTCAGTGCAGAACCCAATGCCACTAACTCCCCTTAACTTCCCCCAACCACCCACTCATCTTCTCTTATCCGTTACATTTCACCAAAACAGAAAACCCTAGTTTTCTTTCCATTTTTCATTTCATCTTCCATTTGCATTACATTTCAAAGCAAAATTTTCTATTTTCTTGCATCATCTCTATATTCCAAGTCTATATTCCATTTCCATCTTGTGAATCATCTCTATCAGGTATGAATTCGCAGCTTTCTCTTTTCACTTCGTATGTTTTCAAGTTTTATGATTGCTTTGTGCATTTTTCAGAAGTCTGAAATTAGGGTTTTGCTTTTATTTAATCATTTGAAGCTTACCCATTTTAATCTTTGGTTTAGGCTGTTAAAAATGAAATAGAGTCACCAAACAAACTTGCCTAACATCTTCATTCCTCTTAAAAATCGTTTTTTTTAAACTGACCCATTTTGTAAAAATTCAAAAATAAAAATGGGTATGTGATGATTAGGAAGTTCTGGTGATTATAGTTCATTTTTATGAGCTTTACTTTTGATTATTCGTGCCTCAAGTTGTTTAGAAGATGAAAAAAATCAGAAAAATTTCAAAATTTGGGTTTCATGGCTACAACACAGTCTCGTCGCTGTAGCCCAGAAACATGAACAATTTCTGGGTTTCATCGCTACAGCGATCAGTCTCGTCACTGTAGCGAGCGTGTCCAGAACAAAAATTTTAATTTTTTCATTCTTATTCTAACTTGCATTCCTATATTTTTGTCTTTGTACTTCTATTTTTGTAGGAATGGCACCTAAAACTTCAAGCAAAAGGCAAAGGAATGTGGAGGGTTCGTCTTCAAGGGCAAGACCCCAACCAACTACACCCCACGATTCTAGCTGTTGAGTCTTTTGTGTTGGCTGCATGTTTTGGCAAAACCAAAGTATTGAATAGAAGCATCTCCATATATAAAACATTTCTTCAGTTGCAAGTTTTGTGTTTTGAAGCCATTCAGAAGCAGAAAATGTCATCAGAAGCTGAATGCACTGTAGCAGTTCAGAAGCTGATTTCAGGTTCTGAAGCCAGCGTTGACTTTTGTTGACCACATCAGAAGCTGGGTTTTCAGATTAGTCTTTGCGCGTATCTTGGGAGATTTAGCAAGGAATTATGTTTGTTTAATTGCTTCTAGAATGCTGGGTTAATTGGAGAAGATATCTTTGAAGATTTGGTTTAAAGTTATGAAGATTCGTATTTTCTGTTTTAAATCTTTCAAAGATACAAAACAGTTTTATTTGTTACTTGATTGGACCAATCTTATTTCAGTAACAAATCAAATCAGAAAGATTAGTTTGTTATTTTATTCTGCAAGACTGAAGGCTATAAATAGAGGAGGGCTGCTGCTATTCAAGACACGAATTTACAGAGTCATAATTCAGAGAATAGAGTCTGTGTTTTAAACTTAGAGTTTTTATTGTGCATCACTCATGTTTGAGTTGATTTAGAGTTTTAATTGAGTTGTAATTCATTCTAAGCCTTTAGGTACGAATGAAGTTTTGTCTTTGAAGTCTTTCTGAAAAACAGGGTAGTTGTGTTTCAGAACTGGTTAAGTTCAAAGGGTAGTTCAAGTAGCTGGGTTGTAGTTACTTGAATAGGAAGTTAGAGGTTTTCTAATACTCAACGTGTTGGGTAGAATTCAAGACTAGGTGGAGATTAATTGCTTGGGATAGGAACTGGGAGTCAGTGTCTGAGTCTTAAGGGTTAATTCCAATAGTGGAATTCCTTCCTGGATTGGTATCCCCCAGAGTAGGAGGTGTTTACTCCGAACTGGGTTAACAAACCTCTGTGCCTTTTTTACTTTCCTGCACTTTAATTTGCTGCTTGTGTGTGTTTGTGTTTGTGCTCTGTTTTAAGCAATTTAGTGTGTCCTGCATATTGTTCAGAACCTGTTGGTTCAGAACCTGCGTTTATCTCTTAAGTATTGCCTGGCCAGAATTTCAATTGGCATCAGAGCAGGCACCCTGCCTGTAAATTGGGTGAGATCCAGAGGTGTTATTATCTGGCAAGCATGGATAGAGAAGGAGGCTATTTCAATAGACCACCTCTACTAGATGGCACAAACTATGAATATTGGAAGTCAAGGATGTGTGCCTTTCTAAAGTCTATTGACAGCAGGACTTGGAAAGCTGTGATTAAAGGCTGGGAACATCCTGTGTATACAGACAAGGATGGTAACAAGACTGAGGTTCTGAAGCCTGAGGAGGAATGGACCAAAGCTGAAGATGATCTGTCACTGGGAAATTCAAAAGCTTTGAATGCTATCTTCAATGGTGTTGATCAGAACATGTTCAGACTCATCAAACAATGTACTGTGGCTAAGGATGCTTGGGAAATTCTGAAGACCACTCATGAAGGAACTTCTAAGGTGAAGATGTCCAGATTGCAGCTGCTGACCACCAAGTTTGAGAACCTGAAGATGAAGGAGGATGAATCCATTCAGGATTTTTACATGAATGTGCTGGATATGGCAAATTCATTTGACTCTCTTGGTGAAAAGATGTCTGATGAGAAGTTAGTCAGAAAAATCCTCAGGTCCCTGCCCAGAAGGTTTGATATGAAGGTAACAGCAATTGAAGAGGCTCATGATATCACCACTATGAAGCTTGAGGAGCTGATTGGGTCTTTGCTTAATTTTGAGACTGCATTCTGCAAACAGCCTGATAAGAAAGGGAAAGGAATAGCATTTGCAGTTAATTCAGGAGCTGATGATCAACATGAGTCTGATGAGGAGGATAATGACTTATCAGAAGCTCTAGTGTTGCTGGGAAAACAATTCAACAAGATTCTGAAGAATGTTAACAGAAAAGCCAAAGCCAAAGGTCAGAATTTCAGATTCAATAAAAAGCAACAAACTGATGAGAAAAAGATCAAGTCTGAGGAGAAAAGTAATCAAGCTAAAGGTGTGCAGTGCTATGAATGTGAGGGTTATGGACACATCAAATCTGAATGTCCTACTTTCCTCAAGAAACAAAAGAAGAGCCTAGTTGTTGCATGGTCTGATGATGGTTCTGAAGATGATGATGTTAGTGAATCTGATATGTGTGATACTGGTCTGGTAGTGAGGTCAGGAGATATCTTGAAGAAGGAAGCTGTTTTAGAGTCTGAGACCTTTTCAGAGTCTGACTCAGAGTCTGAAGCCTCATATGTGTCTGAAGCTACTAAAACCTCATATGATGAACTAGCTGACAACTATAGGAAGCTGTATACCAGAAGTGCTGAGGTTTGCAAACAAGTTCTGGATCAGAAGGAGACTATTTTTCAACTGGAGGCTGAAAAAGGAGAACTTCTTGTGCAGAATTCAGATTTGAAAGAAGAAGTGAACCAGTTAAATTCCCAACTTGAACATATGAAAAAGCAGGTTAGAATGATGAATACTGCTACTAATGTGTTGGATGAAATTTTGGGTGCTCAGCAACAAGGAAAAACTGGATTAGGCTGTGATGATCAGACTCAGAATCCCAAACAGAAGATTCGTGTTAAAGAATTTGTTCCTGCCACTAAAACTGATAATCCTGTGATTGGGACATCTCAGATGAGACCTCAGAAACAATCCCAGATGCAAGCTCAGAAGCAAGCTCAGAAGAGACCTCAGATGCAAGGTCAGAAGCAAGTTCAGATGCTACCTCAGAAGCAACCCCAGAAATTTTTCAGAAACAGAAGGAGGAGAAATCATCCATGGATCTGTCATCATTGTGGAAAGAAAGGGCATATCAAACCTTTCTGCTTCAAACTTTATGGCTATCCTGAACATTTTCAGTATAGGAGAGTGCAACCATCTGCCCCCAGACACAATGTTCAGAAGGTATGGAAGCCCAAAGTTCAGAATGTAGGCCTTATAGCTCACACTTCTTTGAGAGCAACTTCAAAAGAAGACTGGTATTTTGATAGCGGGTGTTCAAGGCACATGACTGGTGTGAAGAAGCTACTGAGCAATATCAGATCATACTCCAGAAGTTATGTGACATTTGGAGATGGTGTAAAAGGTCAGATTCTGGGAATTGGTGATTTGATCAGAGAAGGTCTGCCCAAACTTAATGATGTGCTACTGGTGGAAGGATTAACCTCTAATCTGATCAGTATTAGCCAGCTATGTGATCAGGATTTAAAAGTGAATTTCAACAAGCAGGAGTGTATTGTTACTGATCAGGATGGTAAAATTCAGATGAGGGGCTGCAGATCCAAAGACAACTGTTATTTGTGGGTTTCTGAAGAAGAAAGAAGTCTGACTTCTTGTCTTATGAGCTCAGAAGAGGAAGTCAAACTCTGGCACCAGAAATTGGGACATCTGCATCTGAAAGGCATGAAAAAAATCCTAAGTACTGAAGCTATCAGAGGTGTACCTAATCTGAAGATCAATGAGGACAGTGTTTGTGGTGATTGTCAGATTGGTAAACAAACAAGAAAGTCTCATCCCAGATTAGTTCACCAGGTAACTACTAAAGTACTAGAACTTGTTCATATGGATTTGATGGGGCCTATGCAAGTAGAGAGTATTGGAGGCAAGAGGTATGCTTTTGTAATGGTAGATGACTACTCAAGATACACATGGATCAACTTTGTTAGAGAGAAGTCTGATACTTTTGAAGTGTTTAAAGACTTATGTACTCAATTACAAAGAGAGAAGGACTGTGGTATTGTCAGAATCAGAAGTGATCATGGCAAAGAATTTGAAAACAAGAGCTTCTCAGAATTCTGTGCCTCTGAAGGTATAAAGCATGAGTCCTCTGCACCTATCACACCTCAGCAAAATGGTGTAGTTGAGAGGAAGAATAGGACATTAGCAGAATGTGCAAGGGTTATGCTGCATGCTAAGAAGTTGCCATATATGTTCTGGGCTGAAGCAATGAACACTGCTTGTTATATTCATAACAGAGTTACTTTGAAGAAGGGTACTACATCAACTCTGTATGAATTGTGGAAAGGGAGAAAGCCAACTGTGAAATATTTCCATGTTTTTGGGAGCAGATGCTACATTTTGGCTGACAGAGAGAATAGAAGAAAACTGGATCCTAAGTCTGATGAGGGCATATTCCTGGGTTATTCAGTAAACAGCAGAGCTTACAGGGTGTTTAATTCCAGAACCAAGGTTGTGATGGAGTCCATTAATGTGGTAATTGATGATCTGACTGCTGAGAAAGATAGAAGTGAGCCTGAAGTTGTTCCAGAGTCTGAAGCTTCAGAAGAACAAACTTTAGAAGCAGAAAAGCATTCAGAGTCTGAAGAAGCAGAAGATCAACCAGATCAAGTCCCAAATGGTAAAGGGCCATCAATTAGAGTTCAGAAGGATCATCCTAAAGACTTAATCATTGGAAGCTTAGATCAAGGTGTCAGAACCAGGAGATCAGATGTTGCTGCTACTGATTCATGCTTTGTGTCAAAGGTTGAGCCTAAAAATGTGAAAGAAGCCCTGACTGATGAATTTTGGATTGAAGCAATGCAAGAAGAGTTGAATCAATTCAAAAGGAGTGAAGTGTGGGATCTGGTTCCAAGACCTGAAGGGCTGAATGTAATTGGGACTAAGTGGATATTCAAGAATAAAACAGATGAAAATGGTACTGTAGTCAGAAACAAAGCAAGGTTAGTTGCTCAGGGTTATACTCAAGTTGAGGGACTTGATTTTGATGAGACCTTTGCACCAGTGGCCAGACTAGAGTCCATAAGACTACTGTTGGGTGTCTCCTGCATTCTCAAGTTCAAGCTATTTCAGATGGATGTGAAGAGTGCATTTCTAAATGGATATCTGCAAGAAGAAGTGTATGTTGAACAGCCTAAAGGATTTGTGGATCATAATTTTCCTAATCATGTTTACAAACTGAAGAAGGCCTTGTATGGATTGAAGCAAGCACCAAGAGCATGGTATGAAAGATTAACTCAGTTTCTTGTGGCTCAAGGTTACAGAAAAGGAGGTTCTGATAAGACATTGTTTGTGAAAGATGAAAATGGGAGTCTGATGATTGCTCAGATTTATGTGGATGATATAGTGTTTGGAGGGATGTCTCAGAAGATGGTCAAACTGTTTGTTCAGCAAATGCAATCAGAATTTGAAATGAGTTTGGTTGGTGAGCTGACATATTTTCTTGGATTGCAAGTCAAGCAAATGGAAGATACAATCTTTATCTCTCAGAGTAAATATGCCAAGAACATAGTGAAGAAGTTTGGAATGGAATCTGCTGCTCACAAGAGGACACCAGCTGCTACTCATCTGAAGCTAACCAAAGATGAACATGGAGTATCAGTTGATCAAAGTCAATACAGAAGCATGATTGGGAGCCTATTGTACTTGACTGCAAGCAGACCAGACATTACTTTTGCTGTAGGAGTATGTGCTAGATATCAAGCTGATCCTAAGATGAGTCATCTGACACAAGTTAAAAGGATCCTGAAATATGTAAACAGCACAAGTGACTATGGAATCATGTACTCACATAGTTCAAGTTCTGAACTGATGGGGTTTTGTGATGCTGACTGGGCTGGAAGTGCTGATGACAGGAAGAGCACCTCAGGAGGTTGTTTCTTTTTAGGAAATAACTTAATTTCATGGTTTAGCAAGAAGCAAAACTGTGTGTCATTGTCAACTGCTGAAGCTGAGTACATTGCTGCTGGGAGTAGTTGCTCACAACTGGTTTGGATGAAACAGATGCTGGAGGAGTACAATATGAAACAACGAACTATGACATTGTTTTGTGATAATTTGAGTGCCATCAACATCTCTAAGAATCCAATTCAGCACAGTAGAACCAAACACATAGACATCAGACATCATTTTATCAGAAACCTTGTGGAGGACAAGATTGTTCAGCTGGAACATGTAGCTACTGAAGAACAAGTTGCTGACATTTTCACAAAGGCTTTGGATGCTAAGCAGTTTGAAAACTTAAGGAGCAAGTTAGGTGTGTGCTTATATGAAGAATTCTAGCAATTAAAGCAAACTGGATGTGAGGAAGGTAGAGTACCTGCCAGCTTTGTTAGTGCTAAGTGTGATGCTGTCTCTGATACTAAGTCTGAAGTTCAAACTGGGACAGTAGTTGAAGATGTTTGTGCAGTTTCCCTTCCCTATTGGAAGACTATGATTTGTCAGAATTTTATGGCTAAAAAGGGGGAGAAAATCTTATGCAATGTGAATGTGTTGGCCTTGTTGGCTCTGATACCAAGAATTAGAAGATGTATTGCTGCATTTCAGATATATGTGTCTTTGATTCAGAAGGTGTTTTGCTCTGATACCAAAGCATTATATGCAGATATGATCAAAGGGGAATATGTGTCTCAGGGGGAGTCCAAGGTTGTTTTGATCCTGAGTGTTTTTGCAGCTCCTGAAGTGTTGGCTCTGATATGCTCTGATACCATAAGTTCAGAAGTAAGGGGGAGTTTGATGTATGCTGAGTTGCAGGGGGAGTATGTGTGATGATCAGGAGTTGATCAGTAGTAGCTCTGATACCTTGGAGTAGCTCTATCAGAAGTTCAGAAGTTGAAGCTGCATGTTTAACATAGCTCAGAAAGTGTTTTGTCCGCTGCCTAAACTAATTGCTATGATGTATTCTTGTGGAGTTCTTCATTGTTGAGCTGATTATAATGAAGATTGAAGGACTTGGATGGTTTTAGCCAAAAATTTGCCAAAGGGGGAGATTGTTGAGTCTTTTGTGTTGGCTGCATGTTTTGGCAAAACCAAAGTATTGAATAGAAGCATCTCCATATATGAAACATTTCTTCAGTTGCAAGTTTTGTGTTTTGAAGCCATTCAGAAGCAGAAAATGTCATCAGAAGCTGAATGCACTGTAGCAGTTCAGAAGCTGATTTCAGGTTCTGAAGCCAGCGTTGACTTTTGTTGACCACATCAGAAGCTGGGTTTTCAGATTAGTCTTTGCGCGTATCTTGGGAGATTTAGCAAGGAATTATGTTTGTTTAATTGCTTCTAGAATGCTGGGTTAATTGGAGAAGATATCTTTGAAGATTTGGTTTAAAGTTATGAAGATTCGTATTTTCTGTTTTAAATCTTTCAAAGATACAAAACAGTTTTATTTGTTACTTGATTGGACCAATCTTATTTCAGTAACAAATCAAATCAGAAAGATTAGTTTGTTATTTTATTCTGCAAGACTGAAGGCTATAAATAGAGGAGGGCTGCTGCTATTCAAGACACGAATTTACAGAGTCATAATTCAGAGAATAGAGTCTGTGTTTTAAACTTAGAGTTTTTATTGTGCATCACTCATGTTTGAGTTGATTTAGAGTTTTAATTGAGTTGTAATTCATTCTAAGCCTTTAGGTACGAATGAAGTTTTGTCTTTGAAGTCTTTCTGAAAAACAGGGTAGTTGTGTTTCAGAACTGGTTAAGTTCAAAGGGTAGTTCAAGTAGCTGGGTTGTAGTTACTTGAATAGGAAGTTAGAGGTTTTCTAATACTCAACGTGTTGGGTAGAATTCAAGACTAGGTGGAGATTAATTGCTTGGGATAGGAACTGGGAGTCAGTGTCTGAGTCTTAAGGGTTAATTCCAATAGTGGAATTCCTTCCTGGATTGGTATCCCCCAGAGTAGGAGGTGTTTACTCCGAACTGGGTTAACAAACCTCTGTGCCTTTTTTACTTTCCTGCACTTTAATTTGCTGCTTGTGTGTGTTTGTGTTTGTGCTCTGTTTTAAGCAATTTAGTGTGTCCTGCATATTGTTCAGAACCTGTTGGTTCAGAACCTGCGTTTATCTCTTAAGTATTGCCTGGCCAGAATTTCACTAGCCATTTCCTCAGCCCTCGTAACCAGGAACGTTACGCAGAGCTTACCAACCGAAGGATTTGGGCAGAGAAGAAATTCAGAATTGCTGAAGAAGGGAAATACCAAGGGATAGCTCAAATCATAAACCACCGCAAGTGGGGCATACTTGTTAACCCTCCTAAGAAAATCAACCATGACATTGTGCGAGAGTTTTATGCCAATGCCATCCCGGCTGATCCAAGTGATGCATTCACATTCACCACCTATGTCCGAGGCCGCACAATCAAATTTGATCGAAATGCCATAAACTCCTATCTAGGCAACCCGCTGGATCTTAGCAATCCCGATGACCTGATAGACATGGACGCATTGTGTGCCTTCCACAAACATCAAGTCAGGGGGAATTGGGATCATGAAGCTATTGCACAGGCAATCTTTCAAGAGGGGAAGACTTGTGACATAAGTCAGGCCCCTGGGAAACCTTTTAGAGCCCTCAAAGAAGATATGAATACTCCGGCTCAGGTTATCCTCACTCTCATCCTTTACAACATCCGGCCAAAAAGTCATACTTCTTCCACCACCCTGGATGTCACACCTCTTCTCTACTACATCCTCAGCAACCCCTCATAATGGGACTTTGCTTGAAGGCACATATTCACTTGCCTACTCAGGTTGATGAGGAGATCAAAAATCCTTTTGATGATAAGTACATCAATAGGTATTGCTCATACAAGACATCCACTGCAGCTGGACCATCTCATGTACCTCCTCCTGTCCCTCAAGCCCCAAGCTTAACACCGCTTAATTTCTCGGATTGGGACCCTCGCCATATGGCTGCCTATACCTACACCTGGAATCAAAATGAATCCAACCATAGAGCTATAACCACCATTCAGAGCCACATGCATCAGGCAGGACAATCACCTTGGACCCCGGAGTACTTTCAGGAGCACGTCGCTTGGCCTGTGGACATGCCTTTTCATTCCGGAGGGGCGAGTGCAGCTGCAGCTGGTGGAGAGAGTGCAGCTGGTGATGATGATGATGATGACTCCTCAGAGGATACAAGGAGCATTGATCATGAAACTGCTGATCAGATGGAGTCTGATTGAGAATTTTGCAAGCTGACTGCTTTTCCTTCATTTTTCTTTCATTTTATTTTAATCTGAACAATTTGCATTTGCTTTGTAGTATTTATTTCTGTTTATGTTGCTGTATTTTGGAATTTTTATATTATGTTTATTTCAAACTATGTTTAATATTTTATTTTATCTAACAATGGAAAGAAAGAAAGTCAAAAATTCAAAAGTTAAGTGCTTGATTGAAAGCCAAAGATTGAGCAAAGTATCAGGTGAGTGATTATGATAAAGTTTGTGACAAAGCGCAGAATTAAGCTACTCGTTTCTTGTTTTTCTAGGTGTGTATTTGAATGTAAAATGAGTACTTTGCACAAAAATTTATCTCATTTAGTTTGACGCGATAACATGCTTATGTATGAACCACTTAGAACTAGCCTAAATGTGAGGAATCCTCAAGGTTCTATATATATGCAGGAGACTGGTATTTTTGTCTAACTCGGTTGTTTTATGTTAAATTTGAGTTATTGTTTTAAATTGTATGAAAGCACAGAAATGATCAAGGCATTCTTTTGAAATTGAGAAGAAACACTTGATCACATAAAGCCTACCCAGTGAGAAGTGAGTATCTGATAACCCCAATTGAGCCTAATGAATCAGAATCCTTAACTATGAACTGTCAATATTCATAAGCACAATGCTTAATGAATTTGCCCAAGTTTTTCAAAATCCAGTTCATAGTTAAATCACTATTGGATTCTGATATTTTTACCTTCATTTTGAACCCTTAACCATCATGTATATTTGTCCCTCGCTTATTGATAAGGGAACATTCAATTAGGGTATCATTTTGTATAAGTTGGGGAGAAAAGGGAGGTATTACAACCAATGTCAAGTAAATGGTGAATTTTGAAAATTGATCTTGACAACAAGAAAAAGAGAAAGAAAAGAAAAAAAAAAGAAAGAAAAGGAACAAAGAAAAAGAAAAGAAAAAAGAGAAGAGAAAAAAATCAATAAATCAAAAAAGTTGTCAAGATCAAAGTACTTTTTGTATATCACCAAGGGTTGATAATGAAAATTTGGAGGAAGTTGTGTAATTAGAAAGAATGTTCCTCTATGCTTGGCCATTTGAATTCAATTTTTCCCACATATGACATTTCTTTTGAAACCAAGCCAAGATACAACCCTCAAAGACCTTGTGATATATGCTTTTGTGCTTTTTGAAATGATATTTGGATGAACACATAACTTTATCAGGATGTTAGCAGACTTGCCGGATGTGTGTTCAAAACCCTCACAACATGAGTTCAATTTGTTTCATTTACTTTCAAAGAAGTGTGTTAGGTGTGGTTCATTGATAAATATGTTATTGATTCGAATTGTGTGATATCAATTTTGTGCTCATGACTTATGTCACATTCATAGTATATATCTCGATTAATGAGAAACTTTACTTTTGCCTGCGCAGTCACAGTTGAATCATTCATCTGATAAACGTTTCTTCAAACTTTAGATTTTTTGCTTATTGCTCAAAACTTTGTCCAAAGCCGTGAAAATTTCCTTTTGATTCTTTGGTTTGAGGACAAACCAAAAAGCTAAGTTGGGGAGAGTTTGATAAGTGCCAGAAAGAAGTTATCTTTTGATATATTTTTAGGCACTTATGTTACTTGTTTTGTAAGTTATCATAGGATAAGCTCATAATTATTGATCGAATGTCAAATTATTGATCCTATGTCTTGCCCCATCTATTTGTGTAGGAAATTTCATGCTAGAACCTGAAACTGAGCAAAGAAACATGAAGAACTGATAAGGCTTCATCGCTACAGCGGAGGATTCATCGCTATAGCGCGCCTAGGCAGGGAGAAACTAAGGTTCCATCGCTACAACGATGGATCTGGTCGCTATAGCGACCAAGGGCGGTTTGAACCCCATTTGCTAACGTGGAGCAAACCCAAAGGCCAAGAAATCTTCCATCGCTACAGCGACCAACTCATCGCTGTAGCGAGCCTTATAAAAATCAGATAGTATTTAAGCCTTTTAGCTCATTTTCTGAACATTAACATAGACTTCCAGAAAGAGAATAGGGCTAAAAAGAGGCATTCTTCATAGAGCAAAAGTGATCTAAGTGTAGATTAACTAAGAATCTTTGAGAAATCAAGTCTTAGCTTTGGATCTCCATCTTTCTTTCCACTTTTGTATTGTTGTCATGAAAATGAACAACTAACTTTCCTTGTTGGGATTGGAGGTACTTAATATAGCTTAGATGTAATCTTTTGATCTTGCAAATATATGATTCTAGCAACTTATGTGATATTGAAGTTATTCTTGCTTTCCATTATTATGCTTGATTTAAATGCTATTGACAAATACTTTTGAATCTAGGTTTAGAATAATCTTCTATCAAAATAAGAAATTCTAGACATGGAATTGGGTTTTGATAATCACACAAAGTATCGGAACGTAAAGCTTTCGAATTGTTTGATAGATTGGGAAATCGTCGATTAAACGATACGATCGATCTCACGACGTCATTTGGACACGAATGATGTTGTTGAGTGATACATGATAATTTCTCTAAAAGCTATAATTCATATGCATGATCATTAGAATATTTTCAATGCTAGATTGAGAAACTCCAATCTCAACGCTTTTTACGCCCTATTACTCTCCATTTTTATTACCGTTTTTAAAGTCGAATAGTTGATAGCAAACAAATGATTAAACCCTTAACTTAAAATGATAATCGGTGTTGAACGGTTTATGATATCGCATTAATCCCTGTGGAGACGATATAAAAATATACTTACTTTTGACTAACATCAGGATTGTCAGTCTTATACCTCCACTTAGACATCAGGTCAACCGATAGTTGAAAAACATTAAGAACGGTACATATCCAAATTAATCCAGACGCTTAAATCATAAATTGAATAAAAAATTATTAATTGAATCCAACAAATAGGAAAGATTCGTCGTGGAACCCTGATCAAGAGAGGTTTAGTTACACATGGTAACCGAGATTATTACAAAACAATAAAAAAAAACATACCATAGAGAAAACAAGAGGAGGAGGAAACCTTTGCCTTGAAGCTCTGATGTTTGGCCCTTGCCTTGTGCCGCTAGCTTTCTGAATGAATAAAAGTGTGTGCAAGGGCCTCTATTTATAGTGCATCATTACTTAGTGATTAAAAGACAATACATGGGCCTTTTCCTATGATCCAGCTTGGAAACAAGTTAAAATTGCATTTTTCCCGTACTCGTGTGCAGGGGCGCATAGACTGAGGCACAAGGGCGCATGAGATGATATCTAGGGCTGTCCCATGTGTAGGGGCACATGAGGCAGTAGTCTGGATGCAAATTTTGCAATTTTTCGTCCTTTTTCGAGCGTTCTTCCATTTTGAAATGCCTTGGAACTTGGGATGAATTTTCTCAAACTTGTATTGTCTTCAAAAACCTTCTAAGAACCATTGATCTTCATTATTCATATCCTTGATCCTTCATGTGATGTCTTGTTTTGCCGATTTACATGATTTCTCACTAAAAAGACTCATAACACCTATGAAGTTGCATGATTTAGGATAAAAGTAAATTACAATGACTCGAATGAAAAACAATACAAAATGTTCCTCAAATTATGGACAACTCCTCTAAATGACCTCGTATTTATCTTCAAATGCAAAGAAAATAACTAAAAACATAGCCTAAAATAGCATATGATGCTCCATCATCAGTGATCATTATGTATTTTTTCTCATATACGTTTGTTTATATTTAAAATAGCATGAGTAGCTAAACTCCTAAGGTTTGGTGAAGTAGATGAACCTCTCTCTAACTGCTTAAACTATGTAATACATTGGTGTGTCTGAATACAATTACTCTTTTATGTTTTCAACCGTTTAAATAACTTGTTCTTAATTTTTTTGTGCGCCTACACATGTTTATGAGATGATCCAATTTCAATTGACTCCTTACACGACTTTTAAAATAAATATTAATATAAAAATATGACATGACATTGAATGTTTGAATCATGGGTACATACCCAACCAGTGGCAAAGCCACATTAGAGTTGGGGCCCAGCCAACAAAAAATATAAATTTTTATAAGGGAAATTATTAAAATACCCCTAATTTTTAAAAGAAAAATCACGTTATGACCTACTATCTTCTCTGCCTCAGGACACGTTAGTTGCATTTCCTCCTCTTCTCTCACGCGATGACCCATCAACTCCACCCCCATCTTTTTCTATGTTATTGTGGAAATTGATTGCATGATAGTATCTAAATAATAACATGACAATTTATATCGAAAGGGAAATTCGTGCAAGTATTAGTTTTAAGTTTATTATCAAATATTAGTTTTAAGTTTATTATTGATGATTTAAATCACTAAGAACGTGTAGAGAATTGTTTTAACTTTATAAGGCATGTAGTTCAATTTTTTTATGTTAAATTTGTGCTTTATGCTTATCACACCATGAATTTTATGTTTTGCATCCCCAATAAAATAACTTTAGCTATCCCAAATAAGTTTATTTGTCAAAAGTTAGGATAAATAAAATAGTTAAATAATTATCACTTGTTTGATATATTTATTTATTGTCTTATTTGGAGACTTCAGTTATCTTAAAGCAACTACAAAGAGAATCTTGTTAGCAGTAAATAATGTAAATTCAAAACTCAAGAATAAAATTAACGACGAGTTCTTGCAAACGACGGTTAGTTGTGATTTTTATGTTTTATATAAGTAAAAAGCATCTTTAATTTATATTTTATATATGTAAAATTATTGTCAATTTTTTTACTTAAGGATTAAATTTAATATAGTAACTTGAAATATATATTTTATTTTATTTCGTTATATTAGACCACCTTATAAAATTGGCTAGCTTTGCCATTGTTGCGCCCAATTTTTTTTCTTGATCTGCCACTATATTGAGTACAATCAAGATAATGTTCACGAAAATAAATTGTTTTTTTGATCTGCCACTATATTGAGTACAATCAAGATAATGTTCACCAAAATAAATTGGAGTAAATATCTACTAACAATATATAAAAATCGAAGTACAATCAAATTTCATAATCGTTCTTATTAAAACTCATGATCTCATTAATTTTATGTGTCTAATGGTCATTTTACAAAATTTAATTTATTTGTTTTTAAAAAAATTAATTACGGATAATGCTTATCACAAGTGTAAGCAATTTTCAGAGATAACTATGAAACTAATTTATTTGTTTTTAAAAAAATTAATTACAAATAATTTTCATATCTACTAACAATATATAAAAATCAAAGTATAACAAAATTTCATAATCGTCCATATTAAAACTTATGATCTCTTTAATGTCGATATTTCAAAAATAGTCACGAGTTTTCAAAATTTTATCACATCGACTATCACATATCGGTACATAAAAATTTTCTTCTGAATATATAAGAATATAAAATCCTCAATGAGTGTGGTTTAAATATTTAACGGTGTTTGACATATAACATAAAAAATTATTTAATAGACACACTACATTAATGTTGATATTTTGAAAATAGTCATGAGTTTCCAAAATTTTATCATATCGACTTTCTTATATATGTATATAAAAATTTGTTTCCAAAATATAACCTTAAAATAATAGAGACACTACATCAATGTTGATATTTTAAAAATAATCATGAGTTTTCAAAATTTTATCATATCTACTATCACATATCGATACATACAAATTTTCTTCTGCATATAAGCATATAAATTCATCAACGAAGTGCGATTTAAATATTTAACGATGTTTTAAATACAAAATAAAAATTTATTTAATAGACACACTACATTAATGTTTATATTTTGCAAATAGTCATGTGTTTCCAAAATTTTATCATATCGACTTTCTCATACATGAATATAAAAATTTGTTTAAGTAGATATAAATACATAAAATCTGCAACGGGTACGGTTCAAACATTGAACCGTGTTTTCCATATAAAATAAAAAGTTATTTAATAGAAACACTACATTAATTTTGATTTTGAAAATAGTCATGAGTTTTTAAAATTTTATAATATCGACTTTCTCATATATGTATATAAAAATTTGTTTATGCAGACATAAATACATAAAATCTGCAACGGATGTGGTGCAAACATTGGACAGTCTTTTGCATATAAAATAAAAAGTTATTTAATAAAAACACTACATTAATTTTGATTTTGAAAATAGTCACGAGTTTTCAAAATTTTATTTACATAAAAATTTGTTTTCGCATATATAATCAAAGAAAATCCATAACTGGTGTGACTCAACTATTTAACAATTTTTTGTTTATATAAGAAAAAAATTAATAGAAACATTACATTAATACTCATAATTTTCATTTGATATCTATAAACATTCTACAATATTAACAATCTAATTATTTTTTATATAATTATCACAATCTTACGTGACCCGTGCTTTTTTAATAGTTTAAGATTTAAAACTTTAAAAGAAAAACATGATAGATACTCTTTGCTAAAAAAACAAACCTGATAGATACTCCTCCTATAATAATATTTTAACGACACTAATTTATCTTTTTCCCTAAAAAAATCACTAATTTACTTTTACAATCATTTTATAATTTGCTTAATACAAACATACAATTAAAAAAAAGAAGAGTACACTGAAATTAAGAGTGAGAGTGTGTCTATTAAGGTCTATAACACTACCCACTTTGTATTATAAAGACAGTCAGTGTCTCTTTCTTTGTGATTCTTCTGCTTCTCTCTTCTTCCACATTGTCCTGTTGCTGTTGTATGCATCACCACTGATCAGGTTTTTACTACATTCACCTCCTGGTTGCTACTCTAATGATCTTCCTTCTGTTGTACTCCTCTTATTCTAATTTACACAATGAATCTATAATGATTCTTGTTTTTTATTGATACTCAATAAATTGAATCTTTTTTACTGTGTTTCTTACAACACTTGGCTTTCAAGATCAAGAATGTTGTTGCTGATCAACAATGCCATTTCTATTTCCTTGTGTCTTTGTTTCCTAGTTGGGCGTAACTCAACCGGGCCCACCTAATGTAGCGTGGCCCAATGGATTACGAATGAATACACCATTAATTTAGTCTTTAAACTATCATTATCTCTATCAATTTAGTTGATAAACTGCGAAAATATACTAAGTAGGCTATGATATTATTTTGAAATTGATGGGTTATTTAATTATGAATAGGCTCTGACGCTATTTTAAAATTGTCCTGTAAGGTAAGCACTACCCCACGTATAAACACACGTTCATATCATATGTCATCCACTTACTGGACTCATGACCAGAGTGGCTCTACCAAAGTGGAGTGTGACTATAACTATAACTGGATAACCTAATAGCAGGTGGTCCAATAAATTCACCAGTGGCCTTAATAGGGGTAACCAAGTGGTCCATCAATTTTTTTTGAATAGACTCTGATTCCATATTATTTTAGGTTAAACCAAACTCAATCTTACAAAACCGACTTTTAAGAGAAACTAACCCACTTATAAGTATTTGTTTACTTTAGGCCATATCTCATCTGATGTGAGAATGACTCTCAAGATGTTTGTATAAAAATCATTAGTGTTTCATTCATATTATTGATTGATGGCAATTTACTCCCTATTAGCATGCTAAAAGACCTATGTAAGTTTATTAAGAGCAGAAATGCAAATTAGATACAGATACCTGATCAAATCCTGTAATTTGTTTTTAAGTTGCCTTATAGGTGTTTGTAACAAGAACTACATGAAATGGTTGTGGTTTTTCACGGTGTCTCACCTGAACTTTTGGGTTTATAATTCTTCCCAAATATGGTAAATTCTAGTATTGAAGTATTCATTATGGAACTGAAATATTATACTACTTGTTTGTTGTTAAATGACACAACAATCACAATATTTATAATTTTAATTTCTGATGTTGTAGTGAAAAGTATGTTACTGTGTATACTTTGGAATCTATATGTTGAGAATCTGTATATAATCAATTAGTATTGATTATTAATCAATTAGTCATAAGTGTAAATTACAACATTACCTATTGTGTATATCTCTTTTGCATATAAATATACATCAAGTGTGATCATATTCGACACACAGAAATACAATTACAACATGGTATCTAGAGCTGGTTGACCCACTGTCTTCCAGAGAATTTTTCTTTTTTTTTTTCTTCGTTTCCGCAAAATATCCGGCCATTCACGGCACTGCACGAGCGCACCACCGCTCCCGCGCCTGCGCGTAGATCTCACGCGCCTCCCTTCCCTCCACACGTGACAGCGCGTCCCAAGCAACCAAAAATCATGGGCGATACCGATTCCGCCACTTTTACGAAGATTCCACTTATCCCGTGTGAGAAACTCACCGGAACAGCCAACTATAATATATGGGCTGGTGCTGTCAAAATGTGGTTTCATGGTCAAGGACATGAAGATCACTTAACTACAAAATCAGAAAATATTACCGCCGCTAAACGCGATAAGTGGAAACAAACGGATGTTTCTCTATGCACTGTGTTATGGTTTTCCATAGCAACTAATCTCCAAGCACAATACCAAGCCTATACCACTTGCTATGAGGTTTGGGAAAAGGCTAAGAAAGTGTTCTCCAATGATGTCCACAATCTTTACAGTGTCATCACCAAACTCAACTCTTTGAAATTGGAGAATATAGATATGCAAGCCTATCTGAGTAAGCTTGATGCGTTAAAGGCAAATTTCACAACCCTAATGCCCTTTACCAAAGATCCAACAACTTACGCTGAACACCAAAGTAAGTATTTCATGATCGTGGCACTTGCTGGACTACCATCAGAGCTTGATTCTGTCCGGAACCAGATTTTATCAGGATCCAATGTTCCTAACTATGAAGCAGTTAGTGAACAACTATTGCGTTTGGCTACACCTCGCGCCTTTGGACCTGTCTCCACTCCATCTCCCACTGAATCATCTGCTCTTGCTTCCCACTATCATGGTCGTGGTGGACGAACCGGCGGAAGGGGTGGACAACGTCATGGTATTCGTTGTAACTATTGCAATCGTTACGGTCACATTGAAGTTGATTGGCGTACAAAGGCAAGAGACCAACAACGACAACCACGACTCGCTGCCGTCGCTCAACCGGATATCTCTAAAGACGTCACTATTTCCGCCGTTGATTACAATGATTTCCTTCAATTCAAAGCAGCCCAGCAACCATCGTCATTTGCCGCTGTTGCTCAGTCGGGTAATCCTGTAGCTTTTGTTTCTACATCTTCTCTTGGCCCTTGGGTCCTTGACTCAGGTGCCTCTGATCATATGACTGGTAATAAATCCCTTTTATCTCACTTGTCTTATTCTGATTCTTTGCCTTCTGTCACTGTGGCGGATGGTTCTAAAATCAAAGTTCATGGTCTTGGTCAGGCACATCCACTTCCAAACTTGTCTCTAGAGTCTGTCCTTTACATTCCTGGTTGTCCTTTTAATCTAATATCTGTTCACAAGCTTATTCGTACTCTTGATTGTTCTGTTATTTTTAATGATAAATCTGTTTATGTTCAGGATCGACGTACAGGACGGACGATTGGAGCAGGGAGTGAATCTGGAGGATTATATCATCTATCTCAACCGGTGGCATGTGCTTCTACTGCTTCTCAAGACCTTACACATCAACGTTTGGGTCATCCTAGTCTTATAATAAAATGCGTCTTTTAGTTCCCAGTTTTTCTAAGCTTTCATCTTTTGAGTGTCAGTCCTGTCAATTAGGCAAACATACTCGTAGTACTTACTCTCAACGAGTAAATAAAAGTGTTGAATCACCTTTTGCTTTAGTTCATTCTGATATTTGGGGTCCTAGTCGTGTGAAGTCTACCTTAGGATATTACTATTTTGTCACTTTTATCGATGATTTTTCACGATGTACTTGGTTATTTCTAATGAAAAATCGTTCAGATGTTTTCCTTATATTCCAAGAGTTTTATGCTGAAATTAAAAACCAATTTAACACTTCCATTAAAATTTTACGCACTGATAATGCTCGTGAATATATGTCATCCTAGTTTCAATCCTTTTTAACATCACAGGGAATTATTCACCAATCATCATGTGCTCATACACCACAACAGAACGGTGTTGCTGAACGGAAGAATCGTCATTTAGTTGAAACCGCACGGACTCTTTTACTTCACCACAATGTACCTTCTCGTTTTTGGGGTGATGCTCTCCTCACAGCCTGTCACCTTATCAACCGAATGCCTTCATCCGTCCTTCAAGATCACATTCCATACTCTATCCTGAATCCACACCATGACCTCTACCCCATTCCGCTTCGCGTCTTCGGTTGCACATGCTTTGTTCATGATCTTAGTCCAGGTAAAGACAAACTCTCTGCCAAATCTCTAAAATGTATTTTTCTAGGCTACTCACGTATACAAAAAGGATATCGTTGTTTTTGTCCTCAACTTCAACGGTACATTGTTTCCTCTGATGTTACATTCTTTGAAGGTTCTCCTTTTTTCTCTGCCTCTGTGTCACCCGATGAGACTTGTAACTTAGATGCTCAAGATGTCCCTTCTGTCATTCCCACACCCATTAAACCCCCATTGCAGGTCTACCAACGACGGACACCCCGTCCATCGGAAGTTAGAGATGATATTAATCCCCCAGCACCACCTCCTGCTCCAAATGTTCCTCCAGCTACGTCACCTGAACTTGACCTCCCAATAGCATTGCGAAAAGGTATTCGATCTCATACTCCAAATCCTAAATATGCATGTGTTTTAAATTATGATCGTCTTTCTACTTCCTATGTTTCTTTTGTGTCTGCTTTGGATTCTGTGTCTATTCCTAAGTCTACAGGTGAAGCTATGACTGATCCCAATTGGCGTCAGGCGATGGTGGAAGAAATGGCTGCATTGCATTCAAATAAAACTTGGGACATTGTTCCTTTACCTTCAGACAAAACTACAGTGGGATGTCGATGGGTTTATACGGTGAAAGTTGGACCGGATGGTCAAATTGATCGTTTCAAAGCTCGTTTGGTAGCCAAGGGATACACACAGATATTTGGCCTTGATTATGGTGACACTTTTTCTCCAGTGGCCAAAATTAGTTCAGTCCGTCTCTTCCTTGCAATGGCTGCTATTAATCATTGGTTGCTTCATCAGTTGGACATTAAAAATGCCATTTTACACGGAGAATTGGAGGAGGAAGTGTATATGGATCAACCTCCAGGTTTTACAGTTCCTGGCTGTCGTACCTCAATTTTTGACCCAATTTTACTCGTTTAAATCATCTTTTTAAAGCCGAGAATTTTCGTCGTTTCAAACGAAATTTCGGCAGGGAGGTATTTTAAAATACCTCATTTAGGATTTCAAAAGCGATAATTTTAGTTTTATTGTTATTTCATTTTACTTTAGTTTTTTTATTATTATTTTATTAATTTCGTTTTTATTTTTGCTGATTAATTATTTTCTGTTTTGATTTATTTTTTATGCTGTTATTTTTTATCAGTTATTTTAATTATTTAATTAATTAATAAAACAGATCCATCACTTTCTCATCAGATCCATCACTTTCTTCATCAGTTTTTTTTTTTGTCCATTTTTGCTTGGTTTCTTGCCATTTTTCTGATTGAACCAAAGATCCAATCTCAACAGCTCTGTGCCCATCTCCTTTTGTCCATCCATTTTCAATAAAAACACAACAGAATCAGAGACAACGAGGATTTTACAGAACAGAAAAAACACTACACAAAAGTTCACTTCCAGCAAAAAAAAAACACAAAAAACAGCACTAAACCACCACAACAAAAACCACTTCCTCCCCTCCCACACGCCCATCAAAACCGCGGCCACCACCCAAAATCCACACACACCCACACGACCTTGAAACAACAACACAACCCCGCACAAACACAGCACTACACGACCCCAAAACAGCTGCCTAAACACGCCCCTAAACCCACAAAAACATAACACATTCGGCCATCACCACTACCACACCAAAACACAACACAAAACGGCCAAAAAACACACACACACGGCCAAAAACCCAGCAACAACACACAGCAAACAGCCGCACAAACAGCAGCTCACACACAACACACACGCACACAACACGCGCAAGCAGCAAAACGCACAAAGCCGCAAAAAACCAGCCAAGAACCGAGTAAAAAAGACCCAAAAAGGTAGTTTTTTGTGCTTTTAAAAGCTAGATCTACACGTTTTCAAAGCGTTTTTGAAAAATCTAAGCACGGATTTGAAAAGAGGGCGAGAAAACGAGTTAGAAAAACTAATTTTTTTCAAAAAAAAACGGAGTTTTAAAACTCCGGCGCGGTGGCGCCGGCGGCGGCCACCGCGCCGGAAAGTTTTTCCGGCCACCGGAAAGAAGAAGGGGGCGGCGCGGCTTAGAGGGTGGAGGAGAGAAGAAGGGCTGATTTTTTGTAGAGAGAAGGAGGAGAAGAATGAAAGAAAGAAGGAGTAGAGAGAGAAATGAAGTGAGAAATGAGAGAAAAAACTAGTAAGAGGGGTATTTATACCCCCTCCCGGATCCTGCGCGCGTGGGTGCATGCGTTAGCATGCACCCACGCCCCTTTGGCCCTATGATTTTAAATCAGACGGCTCTGGTTATTTTCCCTTGTGATCAGATCAGGGCCCTCTGATTAATCAGACGGCCCAGATTAAATCACGCTGGCCCAATGCATTTTGGGCCTATTTGTTTCAAATCTGATTATTTTCTCACTTTCTGCACCTCCTATTTTATTTTTTACACCTCCCTGTTTATTTCTTTTATTTTTTTTCTTCTTTGCAATTTTATTTCCTATTATTATTATTTCCTTTTTATTGTTTCTTTTATTTTTTTTTCACATCTTATTTATTTACTTATCACATCTTATCATGCATTTTATTTTATTTGTCATTTCACTTTGCATTTATCATTTTATTTATTTATATGTTATTAGAGTGCATTTAGGGTTTCACTTTGCATCTCACTTTGAGCCAACACCGCAATATAATCCCTCGTGTTTAGTTTATCGCACTTAATTTCATTTTTTGAGTATTAATGCTCCAATCTTTTCACGTTTTTTAATTTTATTTTTATTAGATTATTATCCTATTTTCAATATAACAAAAAGCAAAAAACAATTTTCTTTTCGTAAATGAAAAAATATTAAGCGTTCAATCGACCGAAAAAGGAAAACTTGGGTAGACACCCGACGCTTCCCCGAATGCGGAACGCGAGATCCCCGTCTCGGCCACGTTCAAAGCATTCGTCGTTCGATTAAATTCTTAATAAAACAAAAATAATAAAAAAACATTTTTTTCTTTAGTGAGCGAAAAAGGAAAACTTGGGTAGACACCCGACGCTTCCCCGAATATTCGAAAATGAGGTAGACACTTCACTTTTCGGATATTCGTCCTCCGTTTAAAATCAATCTTAACCCACTTAACTTTACTTTTTTTTTTACGCCCATGTGCGTTTTCAAACGGATGTCATCGCCCAAGCGCGAGTCCGCTCTTTTATTCAAACTCTTTTCACGCCCATGTGCGTTTTCAAACGGATATCATCGCCCAAGCGCGAATCCGTCTTTTTTCTAAAGCAAACTTTTTCGCCCAAGTGCGACTAAACCATTTTCATAAATAAAATCAATCAACACACAAACATTTTCTACCAAAGAACTACGTAGCTTTGAATTCTCCATCGCACCAGGAGATACGTAGGAGCAAGATCAAACTCTTGTCAAGCACCCTAATAAAAAACTCTTTTTTAGTCTTAAAATCATTTTTCTTTCTTTCCCATTTTTTACAAACATTTTTATGAAACTAACACATTTTGAAAGCTAATTAACTAATGGTTCCCGTTGAGTACAACGGATGTGAGGGGTGCTAATACCTTCCCCTCGCATAACCGATTCCCGAACCCGATTTTGGTTGCGATGACCTTATTCTCGTTCTCAAAGGGGTTTATCGATGTTCCCCTTTTCAAAAAATAAAACTTCGGTGGCGACTTTACTGTCTAGCGAGCGTTTTCCGCCCGCGCATTTTCCCCGCCGCTTCACTGGCAACTCAAGACTTGTTTGTCGGCTTCATCGTTCTCTTTATGGGCTTAAACAGTCTCCACGTGCTTGGTTTGGCCGCTTCAGTTCTGCCTTGATACAGTTTGGTATGACTAGATGTGAAGCAGATCACTCTGTTTTCTTCCTTCATTCCTCCACCGGTCAGCGCATCTTTCTTGTGGTCTATGTTGATGACATTGTTATTACTGGAGACGATACCGAAGGTATCCAGCGACTCAAAACTCATCTTTTCAAAAACTTTCATACAAAAGATTTGGGTCCACTCAGATACTTCTTAGGTATTGAAGTTGCTCAGTCCTCAGCAGGCATTGCAATTAACCAACGTAAGTATGCATTAGACATCCTAACTGAAACTGGTATGCTTGACTGTCGTCCGATTGATACCCCTATGGATCCCAATGTCAAGCTTCTTCCGGGTCAGGGGGAGCTGTTGAAAGACCCGGGAAGATATCGACGTTTAGTGGGTAGACTCAATTATCTTACTGTCACCAGACTGGATATTACTTTTGCAGTGAGCATTGTGAGTCAGTTCCTGAATGCTCCGTGTGATACTCATTGGAATGCAGTTATTCGGATTCTCAGATATATAAAGAATGCACCAGGAAGAGGCCTATTATATGAAGATAAGGGTGATGCTAAAATCAAGTGTTATTCAGATGCAGATTGGGCAGGATCACCGTCGGATAGGAGATCCACTTCTGGATATTGTGTTCTTATTGGAGGAAATATGATCTCATGGAGGAGCAAGAAACAAAACACAGTTGCACTATCAAGTGCTGAAGCTGAATATCGTGCTTTGGCAGCAGCATCGAAGGAACTTGCATGGCTTAAGAACTTGCTCTCAGAACTTAGGTTAGGAGACCTTCAAGCCACAAAACTCATATGCGACAATCAAGCGGCACTTCATATTGTATCCAATCCAGTTTTTCATGAACGAACCAAACACATAGAGATAGACTGTCACTATGTAAGAGACAAGGTACTGTCAGGAGAAATAACCACAGAATTTGTCAAATCTGAAGATCAATTGGCTGATATGTTTACCAAGTCTCTCAAGGGTTCTCGAGTGAATTATATTTGTAACAAGCTCGGATCATACAATATATACGATCCGGCTTGAGGGGGAGTGTTGAGAATCTGTATATAATCAATTAGTATTGATTATTAATCAATTAGTCATAAGTGTAAATTACAACATTACCTATTGTGTATATCTCTTTTGCATATAAATATACATCAAGTGTGATCATATTCGACACACAGAAATACAATTACAACACTATATATATGAATATGATGCAAGCTTACTCCTATCATTGTTATATACTGAACAACTGTAAAATGGATAAGTCATAATCAAGTATAACACAATCACATTTAGATAATAGCATTGTCTTTGTCCTCTTTCCAATAATGATTGTGTGGGTTTTTAGATTAAGACACAAACATCTTCTTTCGCCCAAGTGCGACTAAACCATTTTCATAAATAAAATCAATCAACACACAAACATTTTCTACCAAAGAACTACGTAGCTTTGAATTCTCCATCGCACCAGGAGATACGTAGGAGCAAGATCAAACTCTTGTCAAGCACCCTAATAAAAAACTCTTTTTTAGTCTTTAAATCATTTTTCTTTCTTTCCCATTTTTTACAAACATTTTTATGAAACTAACACATTTTGAAAGCTAATTAACTAATGGTTCTCGTTGAGTACAACGGATGTGAGGGGTGCTAATACCTTCCCCTCGCATAACCGATTCCCGAACCCGATTTTAGTTGCGATGACCTTATTCTCGTTCTCAAAGGGGTTTATCGATGTTCCCCTTTTCAAAAAATAAAACTTCGGTGGCGACTTTACTGTCTAGCGAGCGTTTTTCGCCCGCGCATTTTCCCCGCCGCTTCAGCTGGCGACTTCACTGGGGAGTATTAGAGAAATCAAACCTAGTTAGTTAGTTAGCTTTTAGTGTTAGTTTCTTTCCTTCATATTTGTTTATCTTTGGTCTATTTGCTTTATTTTATTTCCGCTATGTTTATTTTTCACCTTTTATGTCATCGTGCTATCATATTGGGGTTATTCAAAGCTTTTTTTGAGTGGAGCTCTGCACCCGAGCTTGAAAAAACCTAGGTTTAGGATGGTGGTTGCGTAGTATTGGCTTTCGAGATAGACATCTCGTTTAGTCAATATGAAGACCCCGCTTAGAGATGGTCCTCTTCGCGAAAGGTCGTCCGTATAGTGGTTAACCCGTTATTATGGCGAAATTCCGAATTGGACCCCTAACTCTAAGGACCTTCTTCTTAGAACCTTTTCAAATTTTGGGTGTTTGTATTAGCTGTCGAGGTAGACACCTCGTTTTGGTTAATGTAAACCCCACCTAGAGGAGACGCATTCGCGAAAGGTTGTCATATAATGGTTAACCCGTTATTATGGCAAAATTCCGAGATGTTTCTATGACTCTAGGTACCCCTCAAGACAAAAACTTTAGAGCTACCCTCGGTGAGAACCTTGATATAGAAAGCACATAGAACTAAGCCCTCCTACGGAGCCTTCCCTTTAAGTTTTAGTTTCCAATTATCCATATCCACACAAAGCATACATGCATTGCATCCACATGCATAAAATCATTTTTCTTAATATACAAAATTGTTTCAGGGAATTGCAAAGGCTAAAATTGTATTGCAAATGTCTAACATAATCTCTTGCAGTCCCCTAAAACTAATCATAACAAAAAAAAAAAAATTTTCACGCATTTGCATTAGCATCATCCAAACATGCATGTATCCGTTTTCATACCCAAAACTCATCCCCTTCTTATTACCAGAAATTCCAACAATCCAAACTGATTCATCGGCATTCGCATTTCACATGAAGTAACGCACAAAGGATCATGGAGGAAATCGAACATAAGACACCTTGTTTGGGCTACCATTGCTCTCCGAATGCAAGCCTCAACAACTGGACTGCCGTTGAAATCCCAAAGATATTTTCTTTTTTCAAAGTAATCATGTTTTTCAAATCCTTTTGCTCTGCCCAAGGCTTAAGGATAACTTTGTAGGGCACCCTTTTATTTCAAACATTGAATCATCAATAAAAAGCATTTCGTTTTCCACTATTCTCTATTCTTCCATCTCTGCATTTATTTTTCTTAAAAAAAAAAAAGATGATAACCCTTTCCGTTCTTTTGTTTATTTTTGTTTTGTTCATCCTTCTAAAATAAAATCATCATAAAAACACATGCAAATACCCGAACAAACCCATTGAATGTGATACTGCTACAATCCCGCGTAACCTTGAACTCCCCATTAACCAAGCTGAAGAGGATGGTGGAAGTGATTGCGAGCTTCCCGAAGAGTTGGCAAGACTGCTAGAGCGTGAATCTAAAGAGATACAGCCGAATCAAGAGCCGGTGGAGGTAATCAACTTGGGAACTGAGCATGATATAAAAGAGGTCAAGATCGGTTCGTCTTTAAAGGCAAAAGAGCGCGAGAAGGTGGTCGAACTTTTGAGGGAATATGTAGATGTGTTCGCATGGTCATACCAAGACATGCCAGGGTTGGATACCGAGATAGTTGAGCACAAGCTACCACTCCGGCCAGAATGCCTGCCGATAAAGCAGAAATTGAGAAGGACAAGACCGGATTCCTAGCCGTGGCAAAATATCCACAATGGGTTGCTAACATAGTACCAGTACCGAAAAAAGATAGTAAAGTGCGAATGTGTGTCGATTACCGAGATCTGAACAAGGCGAGTCCCAAGGATGATTTCCCATTACCTCACATCGACGTGTTGGTAGACAATACAGCCTGGTTCGCGGTGTTCTCATTCATGGATGGGTTCTCCGGTTATAATCAAATCAAGATGGTTCCGGAAGACATGGAGAAAACCACCTTCATCACCCCATGGGGAACATATTGCTATAAGGTAATGCCTTTCGGCTTGAAAAACGCTGGGGCAACCTATCAAAGAGCAATGATGGCTCTCTTCCACGACATGATGCACAAAGAAATAGAGGTCTATGTGGATGACATGATTGCCAAATCCGAAACTGAAGAAGACCATGTCCTTCACTTGCAAAAGCTATTCGTGCGTTTAAGGAAATACAAACTGCGGCTTAATCCAGCTAAGTGCACATTTGGTGTCAGGTCCGGAAAGTTACTCGGTTTCATCGTTAGTCAACGAGGGATCGAGGTTGACCCCGACAAAGTACGCGCAATCCAAGATATGCCAGCTCCTCGTACTGAAAAAGAAGTCCGTGGTTTTCTAGGGAGATTGAACTACATCTCTAGGTTCATTTCTCATCTCACTGCTACTTGCGAGCCAATCTTCAAATTGCTACGTAAGGATCAAGCCATCATATGGAATGAGAATTGCCAAGGGGCATTTGAAAGAATCAAACAATACTTGCAAGAACCACCTATCTTGATACCGCCCGTTCCTGGAAGACCTCTCATTATGTACTTAACAGTATTAGAGGAGTCCATGGGATGTGTGCTGGGGCAACATGATGAAACTGGTAAAAAGGAACATGCCATCTATTTCTTGAGCAAGAAATTCACTGATGTCGAAACCAGATACACCTTGCTAGAAAAAACTTGTTGTGCTTTGGCATGGGCCGCGCGCCGGTTGAGACAGTACATGATCTGTCACACGACATGGCTGGTATCAAAGATGGATCCAATCAAATACATCTTCGAGAAACCCGCTTTGACCGGAAGAATTGCCCGTTGGCAAATGCTGTTATCCGAGTATGACATCCTGCATGTGACTCAGAAAGCTATCAAAGGAAGTGTGCTAGCAGACCACTTGGCTCATCAGCCGGTGGAAGACTATCAGCCCATATCGTTTGACTTCCCAGATGAAGATATTATGGCTTTGAAGGAAGATGAGGTCATATGAGATGATGAAGGACCCGAACCAGGGGCACGATGGAAGCTTGCATTCGATGGTGCATCTAATGCCATGGGGCATGGGATTGGAGCCGTTCTAATATCTCCACAGGGTGGTTATACCCCCTTCACAGCAAGACTATGTTTTGACTGCACGAATAATGTGGCGGAATATGAAGCATGTATCTTGGGTCTTGAGGCTGCCATCGATCTAAGAATCAAGATTCTGGAGGTGTATGGAGATTCGGCCCTAGTCATTTACCAAGTAAAAGGAGAATGGGAAACCCGTCATCCCAAGTTGATCCTGTACCATGCTCATGTCTCGAAGCTAGTAGAATTCTTTGATGAAATCACTTTCCATCATATCCCAAGAGAAGAAAATCAAGTAGCAGATGCTTTGGCTACGTTATCCTCAATGTACAAAGTGAAGTTTCACAATGAAGCGCCGCTTATAAAGGTGGAGCACCGAGACAAGCCTGCATTCTGTTTGTCAATCGAAGAGGTGTCTGACGGCAAGCCATGGTACCATGACATCAAAGTCTACCTCAGGAATCAAGAATATCCTGCAAACATCTCAAGTAGGGATAAAAAGACTTTGAGACGACTATCAGCTAAATTCTTCCTGAATGGTGATATGCTCTACAAAAGAAACCATGATATGGTTCTTCTCAGATGTGTGGACAAACATGAGGCGGACTTGCTCATCAAAGAAATCCATGAAGGGTCCTTCGGTACCCATGCCAATGGACATACAATGGCTAGAAAAATCCTAAGGGCAGGGTACTATTGGCTGACCATGGAATCTGATTGTTTCAGCTATGCTAGGAAGTGCCACAAGTGTCAAATCTATGCGGATAAGGTGCACGTGCCTCCAGTCCCTTTAAACGTAATGGCTTCACCTTGGTCGTTCTCCATGTGGGGCATCGACATGATTGGGCCCATTGAACCTAAAGCTTCAAATGGACACCGGTTCATCCTAGTCGCCATCGACTACTTCACCAAATGGGTTGAAGCTACCTCATACGCCAATGTAACAAAGCAAGTGGTGGTTCGGTTCATTAAAAATGAGATAATATGTCGCTACGGACTCCCAAACAAAATCATCACCGACAATGGCACCAACTTGAACAACAAAATGATGAAAGATTTGTGTGAAAGTTTCAAGATCGAACACCACAATTCTTCGCCATACCGGCCAAAGATGAATGGAGCCGTAGAAGCAGCCAACAAAAACATCAAGAAAATCCTTCAAAAGATGGTGAAAACTTACAAAGATTGGCATGAAATGCTTCCCTTTGCCCTACATGGCTATAGGACCTCGGTTCGCACCTCGACAGGGGCAACTCCGTTCTCCCTGGTATATGGCATGGAGGCAGTCCTCCCCATTGAGGTGGAAATTCCCTCAATGAGGGTCTTGATGGAGACGAAACTTGAAGAAGCAGAATGGATTCAAGCAAGGTTTGACCAGTTGAACCTAATCGACGAGAAGCGGATGATAGCCTTATGTCATGGTCAGTTATATCAAAGCAGGCTCAAGAAGGCGTTCGACAAGAAGATCCGTCCTCGAGAGTTCCAAGTAGGCGACCTAGTGCTCAAAAGGATCTTACCTATACAAAAGGATTCGCGTGGAAAATGGACTCCGGACTATGAAGGCCCTTATGTAGTGAAGAAAGCTTTCTCTGGAGGAGCCTTGATTCTCACAACAATGGACGGCGAGGACTTCCCGCGTCCTGTGAATTCCGATGTAGTCAAGAAATACTATGCCTAATAACAAAAAGAACGCCCGCTAAGTTGAAAACCTGAAAGGGCAACTTAGGCAAAAAGGGGCATCCCGGTGGACTGAAAACTCGAAAGAGCGGTCCAGGCAAAAGTTAGGGATATAAAAAACAAAAGAAAACCCGCTAAGTTGAAAACCTGAAAAGGCGACTTAGGCAAAAGTTGGGAAAAGAAAAAGGCATGTAACTACATTGGGGCAGTCTACTCCTAACACCGGCTGAAGAACCAATCCTTTCGCCGTTCTCAGAAGCAAGGTGTTGTGGGTTTAGGGTTATTAAGAAAGTAGCAGTCATCATGACTCAGTGGGAACTTCCAATGTTTTCCCTCTTCCCATCTTCATTTCTCTTATTTATCTTGTGGAGTTACACCTTTAGTGTGCTACCATTCCATGTACTAAATTTTGTTTGACCGTCAATAAAGCGCATCCTTTTATTTACCTTTTGTCATTCCCTATCGCTAAATGCTATTTTGATGATACAATTTTGAAATAAAAATAATAACATAAAATCTGTTGAAATCATGATTACTTTGATTTGAAAATATCATAAAGGAAATTAACGACTTCCGGCGAGGTGTTGTACCTCTCAGAATTCTCAGAGCAACCCTAAGTGGTTCCCGTCTATAGCAGAGTCGACATCTACATACGAACTGCCCATGCAGGCATGAAATGTCGAAAGCTCCGTCAGCAGCCATCCATCTGAAACTTCAATAGCGATGAGTTTATGCGAATGCCGAAGGATCGAAAACCCCAAACATCGTACCCTAACCATTTTATCCCATAAAAACCCAAAGCCCAATATTCATTGGCAAAACCAAAGCCCAATATTCATTGGCAAACCACAAAGCCCAATCATCATTGGCGCACACAAAAGCCCAATTTTCATTGGCACCCCCATTTCCTACAAAGCCCAATTTTCATTGGCACTCACAAAAACAAATTCCAAATAAAGCCCAATCATCATTGGCGCAATTCCAACAAAAGCCCAACCATTGCTTGGCACAATCACAGCCAAAGCCCAATTTTCATTGGCACCTAATCACAAATAAAGCCCAATTTTCATTGGCAATCACAACTACAATTTCCTACAAAAAGCCCAGTCGTCATTGGCATTCCTCACATTTCAAACAAAGCCCAATTTTCATTGGCACCTAACCAACCAAAGCCCAATCTTCATTGGCACTCACCAACATAACTGACCAAAGCCCAATCATCATTGGCACCTAATCACAAAAAGCCCAATTTCCATTGGCATTCCCCAGTAGAGTTGCAACCCCAAAGCCCAATCATCATTGGCACTCACAAACACCTACTCACAAAAAGCCCAATCATCATTGGCACTCACAAACACCTACTCACAAAAGGCCCAATCATCATTGGCACTCACAAACACCTACTCACAAAGGCCCAATCATCATTGGCAAACACAAATCATAAATAAAGCCCAATTTTCATTGGCATTCCCTCTCACAATCACAACCAAGCCCGACCTTGCTCGGCATCCAATCATAATCCCCAACATGACGTTTGTTCCCCCACATGTCAGCATAGTACATGCATCATATCAAATTCATTAGCATGCATCTCATATTCATATCATACTTCTCCTCACAATTTCTCATGTTCCCCAATGAACCTCAATCAAATACTCCCCAGTGAGTCATCCTAGTGTTCCCCAGTGAACCTCATCCAAGAACTTCCCCAGTAAGTTTTTCTAAAAAAATCCCCCAGCGGATTTCTTCCCAAACTGTCCCATTCCCCAGTGGACTAACTCACAGCCACTAAGGTTCCCCAGTTAAAACTCCCCCAGCGAGTCAACCACCATATCACATCATTATCATTTCACCAGCGTCAGACTGACGATGATCATATCACATCATTATCATTTCACAAGCATCAGACTGGCGACAATCATATCATATCATTATCATTTCACCAACGTCAGACTGGCGATGATCATATCACCCTTTACCATTCCAACAAGACCCACTTGGCGGTAATCGATCAAACATCACTTTCCCCTAGGGATCGACTCTCAGCGTAAGCGGCTGAGTAAGACCACCTTTCCCCAGTGAATCTACCTTCAGCATAAACGGCTGAATAAGATCACTCTTATCCTCAGGGATCTACCTCCAGCGCAGGCAGCTGGATATGATCACATATTTCCTCAAAGATCGACCTTCAGCATAAACGGCTGAATAAGATTACTTCATCCTCAGGGTCTACCTTCAGCATAAGCGGCTGAATTTGATCACCCTTATTATCACATATTGACCTTCAGCACCAACGGCTGAATAAGATTACTCTATCCCCAGGGTCTACCTCTAGCATAAGCGGCTAGATAAGATCACTTATCCTCCTGGATCGACCTTCAGCACCAACGGCTGAATAAGATCGCCTTTGCCCTTAGGATCTACCTTTAGCATAAGCGGCTAGATGAGATCACTCTTATCCCCAAGGATCTACCTCCAACGCAAGCGGCTGAATATGATCAATCTTCCCCAGTGAAACCACGTTATCCTCAGTGGAGTCGGATCCTTTTTCTTTTACAAACTCGAGTAGCCTTTTTGTTTTGTTTCGTCCCCAGTCAGGTCATCTTCGTCGTTTTGCATTCATACCTGCATCGCGAGCATTGCATGCATAGCATTGCATCCTTAGCATTTCCCAGTCAAAATTGGTCAAAAATAATGTACTCTGTATTTAAGTCTCTTCGACCCGTCGAATTAAAAACCTCACTTTTAAATCTCCATAACGAAGAAACTTAAATAGGGGCAGCTGTCGTACCTCAATTTTTGAATCATCTTTTTAAAGCCGAGAATTTTCGTCGTTTCAAACGAAATTTCGGCAGGGAGGTATTTTAAAATACCTCATTTAGGATTTCAAAAGCGATAATTTTAGTTTTATTGTTATTTCATTTTACTTTAGTTTTTTTATTATTATTTTATTAATTTCGTTTTTATTTTTGCTGATTAATTATTTTCTGTTTTGATTTATTTTTTATGCTGTTATTTTTTATCAGTTATTTTAATTATTTAATTAATTAATAAAACAGATCCATCACTTTCTCATCAGATCCATCACTTTCTTCATCAGTTTTTTTTTTGTCCATTTTTGCTTGGTTTCTTGCCATTTTTCTGATTGAACCAAAGATCCAATCTCAACAGCTCTGTGCCCATCTCCTTTTGTCCATCCATTTTCAATAAAAACACAACAGAATCAGAGACAACGAGGATTTTACAGAACAGAAAAAACACTACACAAAAGTTCACTTCCAGCAAAAAAAAAACACAAAAAACAGCACTAAACCACCACAACAAAAACCACTTCCTCCCCTCCCACACGCCCATCAAAACCGCGGCCACCACCCAAAATCCACACACACCCACACGACCTTGAAACAACAACACAACCCCGCACAAACACAGCACTACACGACCCCAAAACAGCTGCCTAAACACGCCCCTAAACCCACAAAAACATAACACATTCGGCCATCACCACTACCACACCAAAACACAACACAAAACGGCCAAAAAACACACACACACGGCCAAAAACCCAGAAACAACACACAGCAAATAGCCGCACAAACAGCAGCTCACACACAACACACACGCACACAACACGCGCAAGCAGCAAAACGCACAAAGCCGCAAAAAACCAGCCAAGAACCGAGTAAAAAAGACCCAAAAAGGTAGTTTTTTGCGCTTTTAAAAGCTAGATCTACACGTTTTCAAAGCGTTTTTGAAAAATCTAAGCACGGATTTGAAAAGAGGGCGAGAAAACGAGTTAGAAAAACTAATTTTTTTCAAAAAAAAACGGAGTTTTAAAACTCCGGCGCGGTGGCGCCGCCGGCGGCCACCGCGCCGGAAAGTTTTTCCGGCCACCGGAAAGAAGAAGGGGGCGGCGCGGCTTAGAGGGGGGAGGAGAGAAGAAAGGCTGATTTTTTGTAGAGAGAAGGAGGAGAAGAATGAAAGAAAGAAGGAGTAGAGAGAGAAATGAAGTGAGAAATGAGAGAAAAAACTAGTAAGAGGGGTATTTATACCCCCTCTCGGATCCTGCGCGCGTGGGTGCATGCATTAGCATGCACCCACGCCCCTTTGGCCCTTTGATTTTAAATCAGACGGCTCTGGTTATTTTCCCTTGTGATCAGATCAGGGCCCTCTGATTAATCAGACGGCCCAGATTAAATCACGCTGGCCCAATGCATTTTGGGCCTATTTGTTTCAAATCTGATTATTTTCTCACTTTCTGCACCTCCTATTTTATTTTTTACACCTCCCTGTTTATTTCTTTTATTTTTTTTCTTCTTTGCAATTTTATTTCCTATTATTATTATTTCCTTTTTATTGTTTCTTTTATTTTTTTTTCACATCTTATTTATTTACTTATCACATCTTATCATGCATTTTATTTTATTTGTCATTTCACTTTGCATTTATCATTTTATTTATTTATATGTCATTAGAGTGCATTTAGGGTTTCACTTTGCATCTCACTTTGAGCCAACACCGCAATATAATCCCTCGTGTTTAGTTTATCGCACTTAATTTCATTTTTTGAGTATTAATGCTCCAATCTTTTCATGTTTTTTTATTTTATTTTTATTAGATTATTATCCTATTTTCAATATAACAAAAAGCAAAAAACAATTTTCTTTTCGTAAATGAAAAAATATTAAGCGTTCAATCGACCGAAAAAGGAAAACTTGGGTAGACACCCGACGCTTCCCCGAATGCGGAACGCGAGATCCCCGTCTCGGCCACGTTCAAAGCATTCGTCGTTCGATTAAATTCTTAATAAAACAAAAATAATAAAAAAACATTTTTTTCTTTAGTGAGCGAAAAAGGAAAACTTGGGTAGACACCCGACGCTTCCCCGAATATTCGAAAATGAGGTAGACACTTCACTTTTCGGATATTCGTCCTCCGTTTAAAATCAATCTTAACCCACTTAACTTTACTTTTTTTTTTTTACGCCCATGTGCGTTTTCAAACGGATGTCATCGCCCAAGCGCGAGTCCGCTCTTTTATTCAAACTCTTTTCACGCCCATGTGCGTTTTCAAACGGATATCATCGCCCAAGCGCGAATCCGTCTTTTTTCTAAAGCAAACTTTTTCGCCCAAGTGCGACTAAACCATTTTCATAAATAAAATCAATCAACACACAAACATTTTCTACCAAAGAACTACGTAGCTTTGAATTCTCCATCGCACCAGGAGATACGTAGGAGCAAGATCAAACTCTTGTCAAGCACCCTAATAAAAAACTCTTTTTTAGTCTTAAAATAATTTTTCTTTTTTCTTCCATTTTTTACAAACATTTTATGAAACTAACACATTTTGAAAGCTAATTAACTAATGGTTCCCGTTGAGTACAACGGATGTGAGGGGTGCTAATACCTTCCCCTCGCATAACCGATTCCCGAACCCGATTTTGGTTGCGATGACCTTATTCTCGTTCTCAAAGGGGTTTATCGATGTTCCCCTTTTCAAAAAATAAAACTTCGGTAGCGACTTTACTGTCTAGCGAGCGTTTTCCGCCCGCGCATTTTCCCCGCCGCTTCACTGGCAACTCAAGACTTGTTTGTCGGCTTCATCGTTCTCTTTATGGGCTTAAACAGTCTCCACGTGCTTGGTTTGGCCGCTTCAGTTCTGCCTTGATACAGTTTGGTATGACTAGATGTGAAGCAGATCACTCTGTTTTCTTCCTTCATTCCTCCACCGGTCAGCGCATCTTTCTTGTGGTCTATGTTGATGACATTGTTATTACTGGAGACGATACCGAAGGTATCCAGCGACTCAAAACTCATCTTTTCAAAAACTTTCATACAAAAGATTTGGGTCCACTCAGATACTTCTTAGGTATTGAAGTTGCTCAGTCCTCAGCAGGCATTGCAATTAACCAACGTAAGTATGCATTAGACATCCTAACTGAAACTGGTATGCTTGACTGTCGTCCGATTGATACCCCTATGGATCCCAATGTCAAGCTTCTTCCGGGTCAGGGGGAGCTGTTGAAAGACCCGGGAAGATATCGACGTTTAGTGGGTAGACTCAATTATCTTACTGTCACCAGACCGGATATTACTTTTGCAGTGAGCATTGTGAGTCAGTTCCTGAATGCTCCGTGTGATACTCATTGGAATGCAGTTATTCGGATTCTCAGATATATAAAGAATGCACCAGGAAGAGGCCTATTATATGAAGATAAGGGTGATGCTAAAATCAAGTGTTATTCAGATGCAGATTGGGCAGGATCACCGTCGGATAGGAGATCCACTTCTGGATATTGTGTTCTTATTGGAGGAAATATGATCTCATGGAGGAGCAAGAAACAAAACACAGTTGCACTATCAAGTGCTGAAGCTGAATATCGTGCTATGGCAGCAGCATCGAAGGAACTTGCATGGCTTAAGAACTTGCTCTCAGAACTTAGGTTAGGAGACCTTCAAGCCACAAAACTCATATGCGACAATCAAGCGGCACTTCATATTGTATCCAATCCAGTTTTTCATGAACGAACCAAACACATAGAGATAGACTGTCACTATGTAAAAGACAAGGTACTGTCAGGAGAAATAACCACAGAATTTGTCAAATCTGAAGATCAATTGGCTGATATGTTTACCAAGTCTCTCAAGGGTTCTCGAGTGAATTATATTTGTAACAAGCTCAGATCATACAATATATACGATCCGGCTTGAGGGGGAGTGTTGAGAATCTGTATATAATCAATTAGTATTGATTATTAATCAATTAGTCATAAGTGTAAATTACAACATTACCTATTATGTATATCTCTTTTGCATATAAATATACATCAAGTGTGATCATATTCGACACACAGAAATACAATTACAACACTATATATATGAATATGATGCAAGCTTACTCCTATCATTGTTATATACTGAACAACTGTAAAATGGATAAGTCATAATCAAGTATAACACAATCACATTTAGATAATAGCATTGTCTTTGTCCTCTTTCCAATAATGATTGTGTGGGTTTTTAGATTAAGAGTGCTCGATTCTTACTTAAAGAATTTTATAACAAAGTAGTTATGTCTGAGTAGCTATTACTTATTTAAGCTATGAGTTTGAATTGTTTTGTTTTCTACATCATATTGTTTGATAGAAAACTCTATCAACCTTCCCTTATGTTAAATGCAGGATGCCAGAACTTGCATACACTGTGGCAACGGGCAGTGAAACCACTGGAGAGGAAAAGGTGTTGGAATATTTAATTATAATTTAATTAATTATTATATTTCAATGATTATTATGTGAGCATGTATATCTATTTTAATTATATTAGCTATTTATCTTTTAAGGGCCTTAATTGATTAGTGATCAAATAATGAAAAAGGCTTATCAGATTTCTATTAAAAACAATAATTAGTTATTTAAGGGATATGGGCTTGGATACGGGTGGATGTCTGGATGATCCATTAACGGAATAATGGGAAACCCTAATGGTCATCCAAAAAAGAGGCTATGGTCCCCAATATACCGTACAATTGCAAAACCACTCTTCTCCCCATCTGAAGCGCAAAAGGGCATAAGGGTACAGGTTGAGGAAGAACCAAACCAGCCGCCGCTGACCTTGCTGTTATTTCAGATTGCTGCTACCGAAAAAATCCTTTGTCATGGATCCAGGTATTCCTATGACCTTGAACTTTGAATTTCAATAAATCAAACATGTTGTATCTGATCATAAACGTGTGTTCAATTTTTGCTTCCGCTGATGATTGTCAATTTAAATTAAATTGAACCTGTTTATGAAATTGAATATCTAACAAGTGGTATCAGAGCCACCTTCATGTTTGATTATTGGGATTAATTACATGCTGATTGGAACCGTACTTTTTCTTTGAGTACAACCGCTTTCAATACGGCAATTTTTTTTATGGCAATTGTTTTCTTTGAATACGGTACAATTTATGCCAATCGGTATAATTTAATCTGTTTTTTACAAATCGGTACAATTTATGCCAATCGGTATAATTGAATCTGCTTTTCGAATCGGTATAATTGAATCCTTTTTTTTCCAGCCGTAACTTTTGAATACGGTACAATTGATGGCAGTTGTTCTCTTTCTTTGTTTTATGCAATTTTTGTTTCATGCAATTTTTTTTAATTGCTTTCAATACGGTACCTTTCTGTTGGTTCTGGAACCGTGACTTTTCTTCCATCAATTATCAATTTTTATAATTGAAGTTGCAAACCACTTTTGTGTGCATCTGTTCCCTTCAACACGACATCTGTTCCCTTTTTTTTCCTTCAAGCATCATTAAGCAATTCCTTTTTTTTGTTTTATGCTATTATGTGTGTCATGGTTCCAGTTTGCATCCTGTATGACTGCCAGTTGTTCGTGTGATCCATGCCTGTTGGAATTTAAAAGAAAACAAGTAAATTATTTTGGTTCATTCAACTTTGTGGATCAATGTCAAAATTTGTGTTTTTTGCTACACTGTTGTGTGTCATTGACTTATTGGATGAGTTTAAAGTTTTTTTTGTTATTCTTTTTTCAGACTAAAGTTAGTCTAACCAAATGGATTGTTTTTTTTTTTTTTAATCTTATAAGGATTTGAATTTGATTTTCTGTTTTATTTTCAAATCAAATCTTTTGGTTTAATTCATCCATAAAGTTGTTATATGATTAGCAAATAAGTGTTTGGATTTGATTTGACATGATTTTTTTTCAAATATCATTATCATATCTTACAATTTAATTTCTATTTGAAATTAGTTTTGATTCACGAAGATTTTGTACATAAAGTTTATTTTGAGAAAAATAAGGCATATATATATATTTGGTAATTATATATATACTTGTGGAATATTTGTTGTCTTTTACTGATGAATCTCAAAATATTGTTGCCTTAATTTTGTAGTGCAGAAAAATAAGTCTTAGATTCTTTAAATTTTGGGAAATAATAATTCTAGTTTTGTTTGTTTGTCTATAGACATATAAAGTTTGTTCCCTTTATTTAGGAAAACATTTATGCTAGAGTTATGTTTTATTTTGTTTAAAGAATCATTCAGTTTATATATATGAATCAATTGTAGCATGAATATTTTTGGCATATAAGATTCAATTTTTTTTTCTTTATTTGATTTGAAATTGAATATTTGGTTTATAGCATGATTGTGATGTTTTGTTATTAAGTTTCTACAATAACATCATTTTTCTTTTCCTCCAATCATGCATTTTTGACATATTTCATGCTATTTATGTTTTCGCTTTTATGCGATACCTGTAAATGTATTGTCATACACACATTGGTGTGATTTTTGACTTGCATCTTCTTTCAAATTTTTGTGAATTTGTCTTCACACTTAAGGGTTGCTGAGTGGCCTTATGGTTACTTAGCGACATAATGGACTAATTCGGCCTACATTATGTTAGTAGTGCCTTGTAAATTTAAAGACCATTCTCATTTAAAAACATTTAATTTATTGTGAAATGTCTAGTAATTGTAGTTGTTTTGGTTGAAGCAACATGTTGCCAAAGTAACCTCTGTTGCGTAGATTTAATTCAACTGAACTTACAAAAGACGTAGTATGCAATTATTCATGCGAGTTGTAGTCGGCCCCAAGGAAGACACAACTTGGCCGGATAATTACATGCATGTGATAGTAAATGTGTGGTGATTATAAAGTAATTTTCCATGTAAATAATAGGATACCCTAAGGTGACTATTATTTGACAGGACTTATCACCCCATTTAATATATATTAAAATTGTCTAGTAATTGCGGTTGAGTCGGTTGAAACAATAATGTTGCCCAAGTAACCTCTGTTGCGTAGATTCGACTCAACTGAAGTTACAAAAGATGTAGTGTGTAATTATTTATGCGAGTTGTCGTCGGCCCCAAGGAAGGCACAACTTGGCCGAATAGTTACATACCTGTGGTGGTAAATATGTGGTGATTATAAAGTATTTTTTTTCCATGTGGATAATAGGATGCCCGAAGGTGACTATTATTTGACGGGACTTATCACCAATGTTTGATCATCGCATTGAGAGTATCGCTTGCAGTTAATTTTTACAATCCGAAGATTGGGAATTAATGGTGCGCTTGATATCTTGTTAAGGTCTTTTATTTACAAATAAAGATGCACGTTTCTATAATATTTTATTGACATGTGTGATAATGTTGTGTGAGTGTAAACTTATTTATACATTTAAGAGTTTACATTCGCACGAATATAATGGTAAACATATGACAATTATAAGAATTTATTCTTTGTCAAAGTAAATTGTCATTGTTTGATCATTGCTGTAAAATACCACTAGCAATTGATATTATTGTTTAAAGACTTGATATTAATGGTGCACTAGGTATTTTTGTGAGTGTTTTTGCTTCTCTTGTTCTCTTTAAGCTAATACAGCTTATGTATCTGTTAATTTTGAGTTAAATTTTTTAACTCTTAAAAGTTTTAACTTTTAGGAATTAAAGAATAATATTAACATTGTTCTTGGATCTAGACCTTATATAAGGGTGGCGAAACTCGCATTCTCTCGCAAATTCAGTATCTAATGTGAGGATCAAGTTTGACAAGTGAGTATACGCCAAATCTTATAGGTCTTATGTGATCATAAAGTTAAAAGATCAGCAATCCTATAAGTGTTATTTAAGTTGACAATTTTTTGTCATATTTTCTTTGCCTAAACTAAGGTACTTTTAAAGCAATACAGAGAAAGACAATCTCTCATTGGAGAGTGATATTTCATTAAGATTATTGGGCAAAGAAAATATTGAGCACATTATGTAAATATTTAATCTTGCTCAGACATTATGATTTCGACTATAAGATGACTTGTTCGAAAATTCAGTAATTTCGACTATCAGATGACTTGTTCGAAAATTCATCATTTAGTATTCTCTTTGCACAATTAAACTGTTAAAGTTAGAAATGATCCTTTAAAGGATCAATTCATAAAGTGTGCAAATAAAGAAAAGCTGATGCAGGAGAAAATAAAATAGTGTTCATTCGGAAAATACCTCAAAAAGATAAGGGCAAATAAAGAAAGGTAATCTTGACTGACTTATGTCCAATGATGTTGAAAGATATATCAATTTAGAATGGACAAAGTCGATAAAGATTGTTTATTCATTTCATACTAATTTTAGATTGTCGTTGCTAGCTTATTTTTGTATTTAAAAGACAATTTGGTGAATCATTATTTGAATTAATTTTTGTTTTAATTTCTCTTTGACTAAATCAAGATATTTTTAGTTTTATTTGCAAATGATGATTCAATGTGTCTTTTAAGTTTAGTTATTAGAGTCGATTCAGTTATGACTTGTGACATTCTATAATTGTTTAAGGGTTTGAAAACTATAAGTTTTTCGTCCCACAACTTAAGGAAATTTGAGACATAAATTGTTAAGTTTCCTTGAGGATATTGAGTTTGGGGGAGAGATATGGTAATAGAACAAAATTGAATGAGGAAGACTTAGTTCTAAACTAATTCATATAGTTACTATTATTATAGTACATTTGGATCCTCATGAGGACATTATTGTTCTTCCTCTCCATCAAGTTAAGAAGTTAATCCATATAGATCAAACTCAACACCCTCAAGAACTAGGGCATCTGGTGTCATAAAGAATTGACTAATAAGAGAAATTCTATTTGAAATACTCTATTAAGACAGTCATGATACTAGTTTGCTTATTATCATTTTGGAGCTGCATAAGATGGATTTCAATATAGTGTTTCTTAATGGTGACATTAATGATATAATCTGGTGCAACGGAATCAAGCTTTTGTGTCAATTGATACAAAGTAGATGGTTTGCAAAGTCATGAAATCCACTTATAAGTTAAGAAATTTGTCTCTTTAGTGTTACCACAAATTCTCATAAAGTAATTGTCTCATTTGGTTTTGAGATAATATTAAGTAGAGTTTTGGATTTAGTAAGCTTAGTGGGAGTAAATTTATATTCCTATTTTAATGTGTCAATTTTATTTTATTTAGTCAACTATGATATATGTTAGTAATGTGAAACCAAGGAAATCTCTAACAAAAGTTAGTGATGAATGATCCTGGGGACACCTCTTTTGTATTAGGCATTTCAATGCTTAGAGATTCTTCTCAAGGTATTATTCGGATATCACAAAAGAGTTATATCAATAAATTTGAAAATAAATTGACATTAAAGTTAATAAATTTTTGGATGATCTCAATCATCGAGAGAGACTTTTTCAGTCTCAAATATTGCCCATTAGGAAATTTATGAATTCAGAAATTTAAGTATTTTCCTACACTTTTCCTATAGGATTTTTATGTATGATTTTATTATACGCATTTGGAAATAGCGTATATAATAAGATTGTTTGGCAGATATGTGAGCAATTCAAAGTTTGAATTGTTGAAAATGCGACCATAAGGATTCTTTAAAGAGAACAAGAGAGCTTATTCTCACATCAGGGATCTGACAATTTGGAGATCATTAGTGTATTAGACTCTGACTTTTGGATGTGTGTATATAATACACATCCTAACCCAGGAAATGATTGTAAGTATTTATGTCACTTGGTTGCATAGTAAAAGGGTATTGAAAAACCATTTAAGTTATATAGTGACATAATGTAGTCATATAATGTTTTAATAACAAAGTTTATAAGGTTCATCCCCTTATAAATTATTGTTGTTAAATGATAGAACATTAGAGACAAACTTTATGCTAGGTGACCCACTAATCAAAGACATGACACATAAAGTCTTTCATATGGTTGTTGTCATTAAGGATGTCTTAGATTAATGGGAGTCTCTTTTATTCTATGTTCTATACTTCTGTTATGATATCGATACAGACTTTATGTTATGATTTTCTGCAGAAATAAAGTTCATGAGGTTATGTTTGTTATAACCATTTCTGTATCATTTTGTGCAAATATTGAATTTGCAAACTTCAGTTTGATCTCACTAAAGACTTATGTTGGACCAGTTGGAAATAGGCATGATTTAGAGATCACATTGCATGAAATTTCCATGCCACTCACCCATATCGATCTAGGTCATTGAGTTCATTGACATGGTGGTCGTCGGGGTTCCGTCACGTTATATGTCAGTGACGACAACCGCGGTGGTCCCATTATTAATGTATGAGATGGACCAGATTGTAAAGTTGAAATCTAACGGTAGATAGCATTCAGATGTGCACCTAAAGAAATGATATAATTGTTGTTTAGATACATTGCCCAAGTGGGAGATTGTTGGAATATTTAATTATAATTTAATTAATTATTATATTCCAATGATTATTATGTGGGCATGTATATCTATTTTAATTATATTAGCTATTTATCTTTTAAGGGCCTTAATTGATTAGTGATCAAATAATGAAAAAGGCTTATCAGATTTCTATTAAAAACAATAATTAGTTATTTAAGGGATATGGGCTTGGATACAGGTGGATGTCTGGATGATCCATTAACGGAATAATGGGAAACCCTAATGGTCATCCAATATAAAAGAGGTCATGGTCCCCAATATACCGTACAATTGCAAAACCACTCTTCTCCCCATCTGAAGCGCAAAAGGGCATAAGGGTACAGGTTGAGGAAGAACCAAACCAGCCGCCGCTGACCTTGCTGTTATTTCAGATTGCTGCTACCGAAAAAATCCTTTGTCATGGATCCAGGTATTCCTATGACCTTGAACTTTGAATTTCAATAAATCAAACATGTTGTATCTGATCATAAACGTGTGTTCAATTTTTGCTTCCGCTGATGATTGTCAATTTAAATTAAATTAAACCTGTTTATGAAATTGAATATCTAACAAAAACAAAAGGAACTACCTCTTCCTGAAATAGTAGTTGGAATTGATATTGGCACCTCATAATGCAGCGTTGCTGTGTGGAATGGTTCCCAAGTGGACATTTTGAAAAACAAAAGAAATCAGAAGCTTATAAAATCATTTGTGACTTTCAAAGATGAAGCCCCTTCCAGTGGAGTTACTAGTGAACTCTCCCGCGAGCATTAGTTGTTGTTTGGAGATATAAAATCAGAAGCTTATAAAATCATTTGTGATTTTCAACGTGAAACGCTTGATTGGATGAGTTGATACTGACCCTTTTGTTGTCTGTGCAAGTAAAAATCTCCCTTTTCTGGTGCAGACCATGGACATTGGTGTTAGCCCCTTTATTGCTGCATTAGTGAACAATATATGGAGATCCATTAGTCGAGAAGAAGTACTTGCAAAGTTTCTGGTGTAGTTAAGACTGATGACTGAAACTCCTCTGAAACTCGTCCAGTTTCATTCAGTCGTTTCCAGCTGACCCGCCTAGAGCATGCTTGTGCCATGGCTTGTCTTCATGTTCTCAGGTGATGCCTAAACCAACAACAGTGGTGTAGTTATATGGATAGAAACAACAGAAAGCTTCTCAAGAAACTATGGGCTGCGGAAATGAGAAAATTGCTCTCATTTTCAATATGTTTGCTTGTTATTGTGATGTTGCTGTGAGTCTGTGACTGCTACTGCCGGAGGAGTATCCGATATAAAATTTGTGGCAGGAAGTACCATCGGTGGAGAGGACTTGCTTCAGAATATGTTGCGTCATCTCTTACCGGATTCTGAAAATATATTCAAGAATCATGGGATTAAAGAAATTAAATCAATGGCATTGCTTCGAGTTGCAACCCATGATGCAATTCATCAGCTTTCCTCCCAAATGAGTTTTCAGGTTGATGTAGACTTGGGAGATGGTTTGAAGATATGCAAGGTTGTTGACAAGGCGGAGTTTGAGGAAGAATCTTGTTAGCAAAATATGCAAACTTACAGAAGTTTATAAAGGTAAAATAAATCCATTAGAAGGTGCAGTTTATGGTGCAGCAATAGAATGAGCTGTTGCTTCAGGCATCATTGGTCCATTTGGAAACTGGGACTTATTAACAATTCAAGCCACACCACATGCCATTGGAATTCGAGCTGATGGAAACAAGTGTGTCCCTATAATTCCGAGGAACACCAGAATTCCAGCGCGTAAGGATCTACTCTTCACAACTATTCAATGAACCTAGAAAACAAATTTTTTCTTATATATGAGATCAGATGGAGTAATTTATAGCAAGGGCACAATATCACAACATGAGTGTGTAAACGAACGTTTATTTTGACCAATCATAGACATGTTTGTATGCAAAAATGGACCTCACACATTGTTTGGCACGATGATTTTCTAGGACAGGTGATCAAAGACTAAACCTTTTTAATGGTGTCAATGTGTTCTTTTACGAGGAGGAGGAAAAAAAAAGGAGAAAGTAAAGCAATTGAGCAACTATACATTTATTATCTTTTTTTTTTTTTTTACAAATAAAGAATACATTTATTATTATTTTGACTCGAGAGTATAAATAAAGTTACTACCTCCGTTCCTTTTTAATTGTCACATTTTGACATTTTACACAAACCAAGACAAACTATAAATGTCACTACTTTTGATACAATAATTTATATTTTTACTATAATAACCTTATTCATTTAATATAGCATCTCATATATTTCTTTCTCCGTAATAAATAACTAAGGATAATATTGGTAAAACAATATTTAAAGTTGCATTGAACTTTGAAAGTGACAGTTAAAAAGGAACAAAAAATTTCTTCAAAAGTGACAATTAAAAAGGAACGGAGGGAGTAAAATATTGTAGAATTTAATGAAAATAAGAAAAAGTTATATATGAGTTTTGTTTTTGGTACAAAGAAACATGTGTTTCATTATGTTTTTATATTGGGTTCAACTCATTCTTACAAAATTGGCTTGTAAGGTGATGAATGTCACTTTTTATAAACTCATTTAAGGTCTTATCTTTATTCTCCGTGAGATTAGAGTTTTTCTTAATACACCCCTAACATCCAACAATATTGAGTTTGTTGTGTGGATATAAATGGTGGGTTATCCAAAACTAAACTATGATACCATATTATAATTTTATATTGAGTATAACTCATCATTACAAAACTAACTTGTAAGGTGAGAGATATCACTTTTTATAAACTATTTTTAAACATTATCTTTATTTTATGTGAGACTTTGATTATTTCCAATAATTTTTTCATGAAGAAATTCATATTTTTCTTATTGGTTCTCTCAGGGCAGATCCCCTACCACTGTAAAACCGTGTTGTAGTTATATGTGTCATTGGATTTAAATAGAGAAATTCTGAGAGTTGTCTCTCTTTGTAAATCTAACAGACTCTACATCTGCAACATTATATTGTAACTGTACAAGATTCAAATCATGCCACTACTGAATGTAATTAGTCCCTATGTCTCACATTAGGTGTTTCATTTGAGTTTTACATGGTTATTAAGGAAATGGTTAATAATATTAATTTTAATGGCAAAATATGAATCATTTACTAAAACACCTTTATTATTTATAGCTAGTGGAGTAGTTATAAATGATTGAAATGCACTAAATAAGAGTATCTTAGTGGAAAAAAATAATAAATATTGTATTGGTATTATAAAAGGGACAAATAATTTGAGACAAGAAAAAATATGAAAGAGGACACCTAATGTGAGGCGGAGAGAATATATTTGAAGCATTGTTACACACTAAATAAGTCTGCATCCCCCAATTGGAAATTCAAACTTTAATTCGTCATATTGTGAGAATCTAGTCTCTTTTACTAGATCTAATCCATATTTATCAAATGAAGATATTTTCTCTTAGTATAATGGATATATTCAATGATATTAGAATATTTTTTTAAGGAATTATATTACAATACATATAAGTGTGAGTTAATATATTGTATAAACTAATATAATAAAACGACACAATAATGAAAGATAATTTGAGGAGAATGTATATTTATTAGATTATTTTTCTTTGTCACCCTTGTCAAAAAAACAGGAGTTGAAATTCCATTTTAGATATAAAAAATTGTAAATTTTATATTTTTAATTTTCACTAGCAATTATTTAGTTGTTTTTTTTTAAATATTGCCAAATAAAAAATTATTGTAATTCTTTTCTTTCTTTCTACCCTTTTCATTTTCTTTTCCATAAATAACGGCGTTATGGTACGAGCAAAAGGCCTTGCCAAACTATCCTATGTGCCATTCAACTTGAAGATTAATTAGGAACATGACAAGAAGGTTCAATAAACGGGTCAAATAAAGGTCTATCGAGGTGGACACCTCATCATGCCACCTGGGATCTGACCTCTTGCACCACCTTAGAAGAAATAGCAACTCGAAACAATGTGAAGGTTAGGGTAACTACCTTCTGCTACATACTAGGAACCACCTCGTTTCTACCAGAGCGCTCATGTGCTCCACCTTCTTGACAAATCACTCCAAATCTAAAGAGTGGATATAGCAAGCAACAAGGAGCTTATAAGTAGATCCACCACTATAAATAGGGGGTATCTTCCCCAGGTATGAACGCACTTTCTGATTACACAATTTTCTATATGCTAGCAGTTATACTTATTTGGACGTCAGAGTGTCTTTTTAAAAAGACACACCCCTCTGCTTGAAGGAAGAGATTATGAAAAGAATAAGTGTACGAGAAGATGGAGCATACAACTATTCACGGTTGAACACCGGCGAAGGAAGCACACCCCTTGCTACATCCCACTCATATAGGAACAAAGGAATTTCCACCCTCTTAATTACTTTATTAAAAATGATCTATAAATTATTCAAAATAGTTAATTAAGTGTTTATTATTTCAAGCAATTTTTAGTCAAAAAATTATATTTCACGTAACTTGTTAAAATAAAAATTTAATTATTGTGTTTTTACCATATAACAAAGTTGAATGGTTCACCTTCACCAAAAATAGATTTTCCTGAAGATGTTTTATGAAAAGATTTAATTCATATACACTAACAATTATCGACATTATTAATCAATCATAATTGTTTGATTTATTAAAAAAATCATAATTTTTTTATCATTAAAAATGTTTGGCTATGAGTTTAACTACTTTTAAAGCCACATATTAGAAATATGATTAATGGTACTTTTTACACCGACAATGTATATAAATTAAACTCTTTATGAAATAGTATAGTAAAATGCAACAATAGTAAAACATGACCTCTTGCATTCATAAAGTGTGTCATTGTTAAACTTCTAAACTTAATATAAGATTAATTTATTTATTTAATTTAGTTGGCACCTTATCAAGAATTTAATTTACCGTTGTATAGTTTTTGTGGTTTCCCACAATGACTCTAGTATGATAAAATGACAATTTGTACTCCTCATTTTACCTTTTGAAGTCATTATAACACACCTTTATTATGTTATTGAGAGCCTTATTGTAATGTACTTAACTTCAGTGCATTCAAGATAATAATAAAATTTCCTAAAAAAAGACAATAATAAAATGGAAAATGCTAATGAGTGACCTTAGCGCTTTGGTTAAAGATATAAATATAAAAATTTTGTGTTGGAAAATGACGTATTGAACTTTTTAGAAGTTCAAATATTGTTGTTTCCAATTAAAAATGTCTACTTTTGGTTTCCTTAACAAAACCTATAAAGTGTCAATGAAATATCGTAATATCATTTCATGCGCAAAGATGCGTAACTCTATTCATAAAGATCAGACGTGCCTGGACATATGCTTATGTCATAAACGCTCATTGTTGTCGATGTTATCCATCATTCAATGATTTACGATGAGAGACTACAACAACAAAAACAATAAATTACTTATTGAAACACATAAGAATTTATCTAGGTTCCAACAATATTTAAATTGAAAAGAAATTCAAACCATCATTTTCAAATAAACCCAAAGAAAAACAGTCAAATTTGTTTAATGAGAAATTAAATCCAAATTTCATTTGAACAACCATTCAACCAAATCTTAAAAAACCTTCAAATATGCTAGTATCCTCCAACTTCACCAACTTGACCAATTGCACATTATATTTCCAATATCAATTCTCTATAGCATTTTGTACTTTAATTAAGCATTTTGCATTACCTGCATGAGCATGTCTACTTTAGAATGCGGTCATGTAAATTTTGGTAGAGTATCATCAGATTGTTGGTGGTCCTCCAACTTAATAACAATATTGTTTTCTTGTTGCTCACAGATGGATCCCTTCTCACCTGCATTTTTATTATTAGTCATAACATATGAGAAATTTGAGTTACCTTGAAACTTTTTAACAACTTGAGAAATGAACATTTTAGGATTAACATGCATACATTGTTGTCTCATTACTCTTTCTTGATGATTTTTCTCTGAAATTGGATGCATCACTGCCACTGGATCCAGAGGAGCTAGTTGATGTTGCTCAACCTTTTTTGTGGTATTGGACAACACACGTTGGATTGTGCTTTGATTAAGTGATGGTGAACCTGCACCTGGTTGGGTGAATCTTGCACATTGTTCAGTAGGTGGAATTTCAGTAAGGAAAGTTGTTGTTCCTACTAGATCATATAGTGGAGTCATACCTATTGCTGGAGATTGACAATTCCTAGCTGAAAAAGGATTTATGCAGATTCCATTACCTTTTGTAGCTGGAGTATAATGATCTTTAAGTATAAACTTTCCTTTATCGAGAGATTTTGTTTTATCAATTGAAACTCGAGTCGATGCATTAGTTGGTTCAAGGACAACAGGCACAGTTTTACCAATGGCTGGTAATGGGTCAGAAATATGAATTTCAAGAGAAGGTGACATTTCAACATCTAAGGAATCCAAAAGTAACTCATCATCGACTTTGAATTCAGGAGGAATTTCATTTATGTCGAGACCAATAAACGGTTCTTGATTCCCAGTGTTGTGGATATGAATATTCTTCTGATTCAAATTATGATTCTCCTGGGTATGATCAACATTAGTGGGACTGTGACATACCCAAGGAACACTCACATTGACACCCGCTTCAACTTGTGTAAGTATACGAGATGAGAAGAAGGCTTGACCCTGTAAACTAAGACCGTTTCCTACTCTTATAGTGATAAAGTAACCTCCAGGAGTAGGAAGTACTCCATCAATGACACCTGTGAATTCCATCCCCAGAAAGATTGCCCCTGGATCCCTCTGGTGTCTTTGAGTTTCAAGTTGTGGTTGAAATCCTGGGGGAACTTCTGGTATCAGGTGTCTACTTTGACGACCACCTTGATTGGTCTTACTATCCTTTGAAGACGAGACTTTCGTATCATTTGAATCATCACCAATATTGTCTTCTCTATTATCATGATCATCATTTTGCTTTGGTATTATGTTCATAGTTACTTTTCTCTCTGCAATAACATAATTGAAAGTAAAAACAATTGTACTATGTATGTATCAAATACTTAACATATATGAGATATAGATATGCATATCAAGGATAAAATTTACATTTTTTTAATAAACAAATTGTTAAAGAATAACTAATATGTAGCTTTGGATCTATTAGATAATACTCATTAGGGGTAATGAGTAATGTATGAACTATAAATTAATAGGAAAGTACTTCAACTATTTCCCTCCATCATAATTAGTAGCATTAAAATTGTTTATTAGTTCTTCAAAATATTTTGTTTTTTAGAAATAATAATTAAGTTTTCCTACTGTATTCAAGTTATAAAACATGGGCAAAGATTAGCTAAGACGACCATATTGTCAGCTAATTTTAAGGTTTTGGTTGAGGTGCCAAATTGTACTAAACACAATTTGATTATTGAGTTATTGTAAGTTTAGCGTTGTAAAAAACATATTGGTGAAGATAACTATTGACTCATTAATTTATGCAACCTGATATAGCTAATTAGACGTGTAAGATCATGGAAAAAAATCATTTTATACATCTAATCTAATATCATATATACGAGTACGAATTTGCTCCATTTATCAATCATATATTTATTGCCCATTTATGAGAGAAATACACTCAATTGATAGATTAGTGGGGCCTATTTTAAGAAGTGCAACCCACGAATCTTTCACTTGTGTCTACCTCTTTCATATATTAACAATAAATGAAGGATAAATAAATGAAGCAAATACATACGCCATATATACCATATTAGAAGTTCAGAAGAAGAAAAAAAAAGGAAAATTCAAAACACCCAGGTATTTCACACTTTTGTCACAAAGAGGGAGGCAATTAATTAGATGGAAACTAAAAGGGTGATGAAAATTGAAGAGAAGCAAAACTTGACCCAAATATTAATACACGTCGATACTCAATAGTATGCTTAAAAAGATGTGTCTGCAAGAAAATATTTGATATCATGCGGTAATCATATATGTAAGTATATGATGAATATATATCTACCAGGGAATATATATATATTCTAAATATTGAGACATGATAGTAAACACACATATATTGTATAAGTTGCCACATTAACTCATGAGGTATGTATGATAAGTCATGTGCTTTAATTTATTATATGATGTTGCAACACATCATTAGATGCATGTGTAATTTTTTTTTTTACACTGATTGTGTATATAAATTAACTCTTTTGTTATTATTTATGAATGTTTGTAAGTATATTACACAAATGTTATTGAAGGGGAAATTAAATAAAAACAAGTAATAGATTTTTTTTAAAACAAAAGATACAGAGGATTATCAAGTTACACATATACTCAAGGAGATTAGACTCTCTCATTCCTTCATTGTCTCTACATGCTTGATTGTGAGGCTGATACAATGAATAAGAGATTAATGCTCCTAATCGTTTGACGAATCCAACGATCTATCTATGATTGACGATATATATATATATATATATGTGTGTGTGTGTGTGTGTGTGTGTGTGTGTGTGTGTGTGTGTGTGTGTGTGAAGCATTGGTGTCTTGTTTAATCATTCATTAACAAACAATTAAATTAATTTAGATATCCATAATATTGGATCAATCTTTCGTCTATGTTGTCTCTGTATCTAAAGGTCAACCAATAGATTAATCCGGGTCTGAGTGATCAACACTCTTATTTGTTGTATGAATCTAACAGTCGATCGTCAAATAAAGAGGCACAAAAGACAAGAAATGATTCAGATCCATCCTTTAAGATGGAAGCCATCTCTTAAAAATATTAAGGTTTTTGTTAAAAACTAACATTTAATCAATATTATTGTGTTGTTTAATCATTCGATGATTAGATTCATCCAATGTTTGAAAGATCAAAGCTTCAAATCATTGTATGAATCCAACAAGTGATCTCCAACTACAAAGGCAAAAAAAGGAATACGAGGATCCAGGTCCAAGCTTGAGATTATATATGTTGTGCGTTAAAAAATAGCGAATTTTGTAAAATTCAAACATTTAATAACTACATTGCTTTTTTATAGCTTAATCCTTCAATTTTTAACAAAATCACACACTTGCGTCCTATATTATTATAAATTCTTAAGACCTATAATTATCAATAGAAACAATTTTTTGTTTGTGAAATAACCAAAATGATATATTAAAAACTCCCTTTTAAATACAAAATGTGTCAAAAGGGTAAAAATACAAGTAGTCCAAAAGCTCAAAAATAAACGAGCAACAACACAACCAAATGAAACCGATAGCCAATAACAAGGGATAACCACCTGAATCAAAGAACGCCAAAACAAAACTGACAAACAAACAATCAATCGAAATAAATCTTTAAATAAATTTTAATAGTTGTTTAATTTATCATTTAAACATAAAATAATAAAAATAATTCATGGGGTAAAAAAAGAAAATTCTACATGATCAATGGATTTTCTAAGAAAGTTGATGTACAAAAGAACAAAGAAAAATTGAATTGCAAAAACACACAAAGACACAAAATCTACACACAAAAAAGCACAAATACAGTGGATAAAATAAATTGAAATAAAAAATAGCATACTTAGCCTGATTCCTACTTCAGTGCCTCAACGTCAACAACAATCTCTGAATCACCTGAGGAGAAAAAAAAACAAAATTAATATTAAAATTTGACCAAGATAACAAATAGGAACTCTTTAATTTCGTAAAATTATTCGAACACTAGATATTCATGTCTATCGATGGAATAATTAAATATTTATTTATGCAAACACTGTAATAAATAAAAATTAATACTTTTAAAATGAACAATGGAGACTACAAGACGATCAAATCACACACCGATTAAAGTGGTGGAGTAAGAAAGGAAATGAGAGTAAAAGTAAAAGAGAAGAAGAGAAAAATTTATGTAAGTGATTTGAGAAATTGATAGCGGTTTGAGATGGAAGAAGCACTGTGATTATTGTTACTACGATATGATGACTTATAGCGAGGGTGCACCATCGCAACTTGAGTATGTAAAAGAGCATTTATTTGGACCAATCCTAGGCATCATCGTAAGCAAAAATAGACCCCACTCATTATCTGTCACGATTATTTTTCTAGGGTAGGTGATCAGAGTCTGAACCTTTTTAATGATGTCAATGCGTTTTTTTATGAGGAGGAAAAAAAGGAAAAAGTAACGAAATTAAACAACTATACATTTTTTTTTATTTTTGCAAATAAAGCATACATTTATTATTCTTTTGACTCAACATTATAAATAAAAATAAAATATTATAGAATTGAATGAAAAGAAGAAAAGGGAATATTAATTTTATTTTATGTACAAAGAAATATATGAATGTTATTATTATGTTTTTTGTCCAGTTACTACACCTTTGTGGAATTAGGTTAGGTCTTGGATTGGTATATCATCAGCTGATCCGCGGTTGTTACCTGATCACTTTGTCCAGTTCACTCATTCATCTAGAGGCTTGCGTGCTCGTCGCTCCTTTCTTCATCTTATTTGGCTTTGTTGTGTGTGGGTGTTATGGAACGAACAGAATAACCGCATTTTCAGGGCCACGCTAAACACTACTCACCAATTGCCGGATAAAGTTAAAATTAATTCTTTTTGGTGGCTAAAAGTCTCTAATGTTAACCTTGGCTTATGTTCTCATTTGTGGTGGTCGAACCCACTTGTTTGTATGGGTATCAGCTAAGTGTCATTGGTTTTTCTCTTTGCATTTTTTGACTGGTGACTGTTTAGTTTCGTGTTTTCTTCTGACACACCTTGTGCTAGGAGGGAATCGTTGTTTCTATTAATATATTCCATTTTGGCTTGTTAAAAAAAAAAGTTTAATTCATTCTTACATCGTCGGTTTCTAAGGTGATGAGTGTCACTTTTTAAAAATTCATTTAAGGTTTTTTTTTTTTTTGGGGTGTTAAGGCCTTAACTTTATTCTATGTGAGATTAGAGTTTTTCTCAATGCACTCCTAACAATCACCAATATTGAGTTTGTTTTGTGCATATAAATGGTGGGTGGTCCAAAACCATGCTCTAATAGCAAAACTAATATTGAGTTTTTCTCAATATTATATTTTTATATCGAGTCTAACTCATCATTACAAAATTAACTTCTAAGATGAGAGATGTCACTATATATAAACTCATTTCAAGCCATATCTTTATTTTATATGAGACTTTGATTGTTTCCAATAATTTTTGCACGATTATATACTTATTTTTCATATTGGTTATCCTAGTGCATTTGGATCCTCTACTGTTGCAGTGTGTGTTGTAGTTGTAGTGATTGTTAGATATAAATACAGAAATTTTGGATCCAAATCTAACAACATCTTCAGTTGCAACCACTGATTGTAATTGTAATCGAAGCACTCTTAGACACTAAACGAGGTCACCTCTCCAATAGGAAATTTAACATTATTAATTCGTCATGTTATGAAAGTCCAGTCTCTTTCACTAAATCCAATCTATATTGGTTAGACGAAGATATTTTTTTTTGACAAAAACAAAACGATATTCATTCATTCAAATTGAGAGTACATTAGATACAAAACATGTTCAACATCGCTAAAAACGTAAAGGGTGAATCTACGAACAAACTAACAACACCCAAGTTAATAGCATATAACGGTAAAATGACTACAAATAATATGATAAATTCTAAGTCACCGAAATACTCATGCTTTCGGATCTGCAACATCGACGCCCAAATCATTGATTGAATCTGTAATTGACTGAAATTAATCTTTCAATAGGAACCAAACAAACACCGCAACAAGACACGAAATCAAATGCTGAACAACACAACGCCGCACTTAGGCGACGAAATAAAAAAAAAACACAAAATGAAAAACTTGATATGTGTGAAAACCACTTATTTTAGAGCCGATCGATCTTAGTCCCTTGACAGACGATGAGAAGAACCTTAACTGGTTGAAGACTAAGTATAAAACTTACACCATGTAATCTGATCCAACTGACGTGAATAAGGAACGTACGCTCTAATTTATATCAAATACGTACCCTACTCTATTGATGCAATTGCACTTTCCATCCCAATTTATTAAATTAACGATTTTATTTCCTAATATAGTGTATAAAAAAAATTAACAACTTATCTAATATTATAGAAAAGATAAATTTATAAAAAAAGTTCTCAAAGAAATAATTAATTTAAACCACTAAATTTGTTACTCACTTTGTAAGACAAGTTTACAAGATAAAAATGTCATTGAGATTACGAATATTTTAAAAAGTCTCTAACTCTGACAAAACCTTACTCAAATTAGTCATAGAGTATGTTAGGGAGTAGGGACTAATTTGATAAATTTAGCTATCTCAATTAAGCTTATTTGTCAAAAGTTAAGAGAAATAAGATACTTAAATAATTGTCACTTGTTTAATATATTTATTCTGTGACACTTCCGGTATATTAAGCAACTACAAAAGAGCTTTGTTAACAATAAAAAATGTCAAGACAAAAGTCAAAAATAAAATTAATGGTGTGTTTCTTGCATACGACACTTAGTTGTGATTTTTATGTTTTATATAAGTAAAATACATCTTTAATTTATATTTTAAGGTTAAATATATTTTTGGTCCCTATAAATATTTCAACTATTCATTTCGGTCCTCCTAATTTTTTTCATCAATTTGTAGTTCTTAAAAGTTTTTTTGTCCATACTTTTGATCTATGTTTTTAAGTCAAGTCATGTGTACCTTTTAAAATTTTGAATAAGTTTTTTCAGTATTGTTTAGAATATTATAATAATCTTTGAAAAAATTGGATTTTTTTAACCAAACATGAATTAAATGAGTTTTTAAATGACAAAAACATAAAAATTCATATGTAATTTTTATTTTGTAAAAAAATAGTTTTTTATGAGATTCTTATGATATTATAAATATTCATGCAAAAACTCATTTAAAATTTCGAATGATACACATGGTTGACTGAAAAGTAAAGACCAAAAGCGGTGATGAAAACTTTTGTGAGATTAAAAGTTAAAGTAAAATTTTAGGAGAATTAAAACGAAAAGTTTGAATATTTTTAGGGACCAAAACATATATTAACCCTATATTTTATATATGTAAAATTATTGTGATTTTTTTTGTAAAGGTTAAATTTAATATATTAATTTGAAAAATAATAATTTTATTTCATTAAAATAAATTAATTTTTTTTACCACCTTATAAAAAATTGGTTAGCTTGACCATTGTAGGTAGTTCACCTGAGCTTTTTTCCTGCCTCCGCCATTATGCTTAGTGTATTGAACCAAAGTCCATAAATACCACAATGTTCACCAAAATAAATTGTAGTAAATATTTGAGATTTAAAGTTTTAAAAGAATAACCTGATAGATACTCCTCCTATAATAATATTTTAACGACACTAATTTATCTTTTTCCCTAAAAAAAAAACTAATTTACTTTTACAATCATTTTATAATTTGCTTAATACAAACATACAATTAAAAAAAAGAAGAGTACACTGAAATTAAGAGTGAGAGTGTGTCTATTAAGGTCTATAACACTACCCACTTTGTATTATAAAGACAGTCAGTGTCTCTTTCTTTGTGATGCTTCTGCTTATCTCTTGTTCCACATTGTCCTGTTGCTGTTGCATGCATCACCACTGATAAGGTTTGACCAAAAATTGACCTGTTTTTTACTACTTTCACCTTCTCTTATTCTATTATAATCAAGAATGGTACTTGTTTTTAATTCAAACTCAACAAATTGAATCTTTTACTATGTTTCTTACAACATTTGGCATTCAAGGATGTTGGTGCTGATCAACAATGCCCTTTCTATTCCTTGTGTCTTGCAATTTTGGGTTGTGCCTAACTCAACGTGCCCCTTAATGTAGTGTTGCCCAACATATTATGAATGAATAAACAATCAATTTAGTCTCTAAACTATGAAATTATATTAAATAGTCCCTAAACTATTATTAATCCATCAAATTAGTCCTAATTTCCTTTAAAATTAAAAGAATGAAAGATAATCCAAGGACTATTTTGATGGATTTAAAGTAGTTTAGAGATTGAATTAGTGAGATAATAATAGGTTAGGGACCAAATTGATGGGATATTCAATTATGAATAGGTTCTAATACCATCTTAAAATTTTGGGTTGGTGCAAAATTTTCTTCTACGGTGATATGACTGCTCCACATGTAAACACGTGTTCATATCATATCTCATTCAGCTCCTGGATAAGTGACTGAAGTGGCCCTGATAGGGATAACCTGATAGCAGGTGGCCCAACGGATTCACCAGTGGCCGCAATAGGGGTAATTAGGTGGTCCAACAAATTTTGAATAGACTCTGATTCCATCTTCGAATTTCTTGTTGAGCCCTAACTCAATCTTACAAAACTGGCTTTGGACCATACCCGCGTATAGATATTTGTTTAGGCCATATCTCATCCATGTGAGAGACAGTGACTCTTAAATGTTTGTTTAAAAACCATTATAGTGTTTCATTCTTATGATTTATTGATGACAATTTACTCCCTATTAGCCTGCTAAAATACCTGTATAAATTAGATACAGATTCTGAATCAAATCCTCTACTTTGTTTTTAAGTTGGCTTATAGGTGTTTGCAACGAGACCTACATGAAATGGCTCTGTGGTTTTTCAGTGTCTCGCCTGATTACTACTTGTTTGTTGTTAAATGACATAACAATCACAATATCTATAATTTTATTTTCTGCTGTTGTAGTGAAAAGTATGTTACTGTGTATACTTTGGAATCTATATATATATATGATGCAAGCTTACTCCTATCATTGTTATATACTGAAAAGTATGGATAAGTCATAATAAAGCATAACACAATCACATTTAGATAATAGCATTGTCTTTGTCCTCTTTCCAATAATGACTGTGTGGGTTTTTAGATTAAGAATGCTTGATTTTTACGTATATGAATTTTTCAAACAAAGTAGTTATTATGTCTGAGTAGCTGTTACTTATTTAAGCTACGAGTTCAAATTGTTTTGTTTTCTAAATCATATTGTTTGGTAGAAAACTCTCTCAACCTTCCCTTCTGTTAAATGCAGGATGGCAGAACCTGCATACACTGTGGCAACTGGCAGTGGAACCACTGGAGAGGAAAAGAAACTAGCTCTTCCTGAAATAGCAGTTGGAATTGATATTGGCACCTCACAATGCAGTGTTGCTGTGTGGAATGGTTCCCAAGTGGAGATTTTGAAAAACAAAAGAAATCAGAAGCTTATAAAATCATTTGTGACTTTCAAAGATGAAGCCCCTTCTAGTGGAGTTACCAGTGAACTCTCCCGCGAGCGTGAGTTGCTATTTGGAGATACAATTTTCAATGTGAAACGCTTGATTGGAAGAGTTGATACCGACCCCGTTGTGGTCCGTGCAAGTAAAAATCTCCCTTTTCTGGTACAGACCATGGACATTGGCGTTCGCCCCTTTATTGCCGCATTAGTGAACAATATATGGAGATCCACCAGTCCAGAAGAAGTGCTTGCAATGTTTCTGGTGGAGCTAAGACTGATGATTGAAACTCATCTTAAAAGACCAATAAGAAATGTTGTGCTTACCGTTCCAGTTTCATTCAGTCGTTTCCAGCTGACCCGCCTAGAGCGTGCTTGTGCGATGGCTGGTCTTCATATTCTTAGGCTGATGCCTGAACCAACAGCAGTGGCATTGTTATATGGACAACAACAACAGAAAGCTTCTCAAGAAACTATGGGCAGTGGAAGTGAGAAAGTTGCTCTCATTTTCAATATGGGTGCTGGTTATTGTGATGTTGCTGTTACTGCTACGGCTGGAGGAGTATCTGAGATAAAAGCTGTGGCAGGAAGTACCATTGGTGGAGAGGACTTGCTTCAGAATATGATGTGTCATCTCTTACCGGATTCTGAAAACATATTCAAGAATCACGGGGTTAAAGAAATTAAATCGATGGCATTGCTTCGAGTTGCAACCCATGATGCAATTCATCAGCTTTCCACCCAAATCAATGTTCAGGTTGATGTAGACTTGGGAGATGGTCTGAAGATATGCAAGGTTGTTGACAGGGCGGAGTTTGAGGAAGTGAACAAGCAAGTGTTTGAAAAATGTGAAATCCTTATCATCCAGTGTTTATATGATGCAAAGGTAAAAGTTGAGGATGTAAATGATGTGATAATTGTTGGTGGATGTTCTTATATCCCAAGGGTGAGAAATCTTGTTACCAAGATATGCAAAGTAACAGAAGTTTATAAAGGTATAATAAATCCTTTGGAAGGTGCGGTTTGTGGTGCAGCAATAGAAGGAGCTGTTGCTTCAGGCATCATTGATCCATTTGGAAATTTGGACTTATTAACCATTCAAGCTACAACGCATGCCATTGGAATTCGAGCTGATGGAAACAAGTTTGTCCCAGTGATTCCAAGGAACACTAGAATTCCAGCGCGTAAGGATCTACTTTTCACAACTATTTATGATAATCAAACTGCAGCATTGATACTTGTCTACGAAGAAAATCAATTGTTGGGATATTTCAAGATAATGGGAATACCAGCAGCACGAAAAGGAGTTCCTGAAATCAATGTGTGCATGGACATAGATGCTGCAAACGTGCTGAGAGTTTTCGCTGGTGTTGTGATGCCAGGATCGTGTGCACCTGCAATTCCGGTTATGGAAGTGAGGATGCCAATGGTCGATGATGGTCATGGTTGGTGTACCGAGGCCCTAAATAGAACCTATGGTGGTACAATGGATTTGGTTACCCTCAAGAAGGTATAAATTGATATCATTGTACCTCTTTTTGTTGTTTCCTGTGTTTCAGCAACACAAGTTGATTTACATGTATAATGGCGGTAATATAATGGAAATGAAACATAGGAAGACTTTTGTAGTTATTGTAAAGAAAAAAGGAAGACTTTAGTAGTTCATTCCTTCTCTTTTATTTTGCAATTTTCGTTTACTTTGGTTATATTTCATCTTTTCAACTGGTTTAGTTCACACACTGCACTTTTCTCTTTAAACTCCAACATCTCTAAATTACTCAAATCATGTTCTCATCAATGTTTTTACTAGGGTCTCTTTGAATATGTTACATTATGTGACACTGATTTTGGACACAGTAAAATTGTGAGACCTTTTGAGGACCTAGTTTGAGTTTGATATTGCTATTTTGGAATTCTAGTGTTGCTGAACAAATTCAGGATCAACTATGATCTAAAAGCAATATTTTCTGTTGCGGTGCAAAATGATATAGTGAAGAATGACATTATAATTTTATTTTCACATACACACATCATACAAATGGAAGTCTTCAACAAACATACATCAGATAGATAACATATATATAGGCCGGTGCTTAACCTAGAGAATTACCACACGTAAAAATTGGAAGTTTCACACAATTGCAACTCAACTAGTTCTCTTAGCCTCATGATATCTCTCCTATCAAGAGTTGCCTTCCAAAAAGAATTTTAGTGGAATAAACCGGGTCGAGTTAAGTTTTGCAAACTATAAGCTTGATCTTTTCAAAATATCAAAGCTCAATTCTGATCTATTATCTATTATCGACTTATTCATAGAGGTGTGGACCAACCACACATTTCAAGTGAAGCTCCAATTTCCAACTTCTATATTTTCACGTTTAAATAGCTTTGGGGACACGAGATTTTGTCGCAGCCGTTGTTCCAAACATACCATTAAAAATTTATTTCATACTAACATCTTTAAAAAATCAAATTATATTTAAATAGACTAATGAGTTAGTACGCCAATAATATTAAATTATATTTTGAGATTTAACATGAAAATTAAAAGAATCAAATTACAATTTTATTTTATAATAATTCATTTAAATATGTTAAAAATTAATGCAGGATAATATTTTTATAGTGAAAAAGTAGACAAATTTATAATTTAACACAAAGTACAAAATATAATAGTAATAGAAAATTCCTTCAAAAAAATAAAAACAATAGTAATAGAAAATATTAATATTTATTATATATATTTAAGTAGGTCGAATTTTTTTGTTTTGAAAAGGCTAAGAAAAATATATTAATAAACAACAAAACCTCTCTAGGTCGACTTAATAGACTTAACTTTTTTTTATGGTATATAGTCTAAATTTTTTTATAGATAAATAAACTTCAATAAACATGACCATTATCATCATATGAAGAGTTAATTCAGTCAATCTAAGAAGGGAATCATGTATGTCTTCATTATTATTTGGCAATGTCTCTCACATATTTTTTAGGATATGTTCCGACCTCATTTTTAAGACATGTTCTGATCTCATGTTTGTCACTAATCATCTTTTGCATGTATCATATTTTTCTAAATATTTTAATTGATTTAATGCATCGTGTATCCATGAAACATCAATATTCGATACGGATATGTAACCAATTTTGAAGTATCGGAGTTTCTGAAGATTTGAAACAGGGGTATCCAAGTTTTTACTACATAGATAGACAATATTATTCTACCTTCATTTAAAGCCCCAAATTCAATTTTTATGGTTAGTTGTTGCTAAAGACAAAACTACATTTAAGGGCACACAATACACAACAAAAGACCCGCACACACATGATCACCCACCCCTCCCCAAAATATCTCCTCCTTTCTTATAAAACAAACCTGACTCTCACAAAACCCTAAACCCTCAAATCTTATTTCACTATTTAGGGTTTTTCGAGTCCCATTTCCGTTTCCACCAATTCACCATGATTACCACAATCCTCAGACGCGCTTCGTCAACCCTCTCCCGGCGTACCATCCCCGCCGCCGCCGCCGCCGAGATTCTCTTCTCCACCACCGCCGCCACTGAGCTCCGTCACCTCACAGCAAGATCCTTTCACTCTAAATCACAACCCTTACTATTCCGCGCTTCTTCCACTTCTCGCTCTGGTTACGCCGCCGAAGCTTTTCCTTTCGAAGAGCCTTCGAAGTCGAATAGCGATGAGGGTCTTGAGATCGCGAAGCTTGGGATTTCTCAGGATATTGTCTCTGCTTTGGAGAAGAAAGGAATCACCAAGCTTTTCCCCATTCAGGTTTGCCTTCAATTAGGGTTTTGACACTAATTACGTAAATTATGATTTGTGATTAATTGTTACTACTAATTATTAAATTAAGTTAATTTCAGCTGTTGTTAACTTTTTTTATTGATTTGTTTGTATAAAAAACTTTATTTGTTAATTTGTTGAATTTTGTAGAGGGCTGTGCTGGAACCTGCTATGCAAGGTCGTGATATGATTGGTCGAGCTAGAACAGGAACTGGAAAAACTCTTGCTTTTGGGATACCCATCATTGATAAGATCATTCAGTTTAATGCTAAACATGGGTTTGTTATTTAGATATTATTGATTAATTAGAGTTTTTTTTTTTTTTCTGTTTGAATTGAAGCTAGATATATGCTCTGTTTGGATAAACAGCTTATTTGCAGCTTATAGCATAAGTGCTTATGATGATAAGCACTTATGTAAAAGCTCTTTCTATAGCAAAAACTAAAATAAAGTAATTGTTTTTGGTATAAGCATAAGCTACTTTGGTAGAATATCTTATAGAACTTGTGAAAAAAGTTGGAAAAAGTCGAACAATGTCATAAGCTTTTTTTATAAGTTCTTCCAAACAGTCTCACTAAACTTATGCTAGTAGGTAATAAGCTCAAATAAGTCGTTCCAAACAGGCCGATAGTGTAATTGGTATCTTTAACTGTTAAAAGTTTACATATTTTTGTGGTTGATATGGCAGGCGAGGAAGGAATCCTCTGGCTTTGGTTTTGGCGCCGACTAGAGAACTTGCGAAGCAGGTTGAGAAGGAATTCTACGAGGCGGCGCCTAATTTGGATACTATCTGTGTTTATGGGGGTACCCCGATCTCTCAACAGATGAGGCAGCTTGATTATGGTGTTGATATAGCGGTTGGTACACCTGGACGAATTATTGATCTTCTTACTAGGGGTGCTCTAAATTTGAAAGAAGTCCAGTTTGTTATTCTTGACGAAGCCGATCAGATGCTTCAAGTTGGGTTCCAGGAAGATGTGGAGAAGATATTGGAGAGATTACCCGCTGAGAGACAAACTCTCATGTTCTCTGCAACAATGCCAACTTGGATAAAGCAGTTAACACGCAATTACCTGAAAAATCCTCTAACCATTGATCTTGTAAGTTTTGCTGTTCTATTTTTGTCACTGGGATAATGCCTTTAAGCATTGAGGATATGCATTGATGAAGTTTTGTCAAATGTCTTGTTTGCTTGAATAGCCTCCTATCATGATTAAAATGTTGAAACTAAACCTATTAACTGTCGTAGTAAGGTAATGAACCACAACGGAATATTATAATATTTGATTGATAAGTATAATATATGTATACCGATGCAATTACTATACTCAAAAATTTGGGTTTCAATGAATTTGTTTTCATCCTTCATAAGATAAGACAATGTAAATTTTTGTATATGAATTTAGGAAGCCGTTATGGCTATGGTCATTTAGAAGTATATGGAGTAATACTCTTTGAGATCAACACAGTCATTTTGGTTTATTGAATATTATTTAACTGAACTTATTGGTACCTAGGTTGGAGATTCTGATCAGAAGCTGGCAGATGGAATTTCACTGTACTCGATTCTATCTGATGCGTATGTCAAAGCAGGAATTATTGTTCCTCTAATTAAAGTATGCCTTCTGATACCATCATTCTTTGACTTGTGCTAGTTCCAACTAATGATCCATCATATAATCCTCTTTTTTGAAAAATAATCCTCTTGTAGGAACATGCAAAAGGAGGAAAGTGTATTGTTTTCACCCAAACAAAACGTGACGCTGATCGAATATCACATGGCATGTCAAAAAATATTCCATGTGAGGCATTGCATGGAGATATATCACAAGTTCAGAGAGAAAGGACGCTTGCCGGCTTCAGAAATGGCCATTTTAATGTTTTAGTGGCAACTGACGTTGCTTCACGTGGGCTCGATATACCTAATGTTGATCTTGTGAGTTCCGTTTTACCTTTTTCCCCCATTGACATCGTAAAGTTATCCAATATATTTTATTCCATATATTAATACAGATATAAAATAATGCAACCCTGTTATAACAAAAAAATATTTAGTCCCGTCTTAGGTGATACATACATGTGTGTACATGACTTATAAATTTATAATAGCATTCTTTTAAAAAAAAGACTTATAAAAGCATTGATAAGCAGGGTAGACTGAACAGAGAATAGTCTTATCGTTATAGGTGGAGGGAAACCAAGGAAAATTTCAGTCCAAATCTAAGAGAAATATTTGGATTTAAATGGCCTGTCACTAGACGTGGTTGATGATAGAATGTTATGCGAAAGCGCATTGGTTGTTTCTGTTATTTGAATTTCAAGAAAAATCTCTTATGTTCTCCTACTTTCTTGATATAGTCCGTTAACTATGTACACATTTTGTTAGTGTGAACTAGATTTTCTAAATTTCGCACATGCATTAATTTTTTATTTGGAAGTTCAGGTCAAGTAAGTGGTAGATTTTAGTGAACAGCTACTGATATTTATCATAAGTATTTCCTCATAATGTTTTGAAGTGTTCATTTCAGATCATATAGTATTCTTCAAAATTTGCATTACGCATGCTACTTCTGTGCTTCGATATTTTTTTTAGTTATTATTTAACTATCTTGATGGCATGGATTTAAACATTCATTCGTTCATTCTTGTGTGCTATGCTATCTGAGCTTCAAATGGGATAATTTTGTGAAAGATGCTCAACTCTTACATCTGCAAGGGAAATATTATAATAAATGTTTTTTTGTTTCGGATGTAGAAAATTAGATATTAGAATCTTGGATGTAAGGGGTAATGATAGGATCAAAAAACGACATGCATCATGAATGATCTGGAAGTCTTTTGTGTTTAGGTGTGTTCTTGTATCTTAATGGGTTCTGTTCATGGTTCTATACATTTTGATCAAAAAACGACATGCAACATTATTAGTTTTTTTTTTTTTTTTAAGTTACATGCATATGCAAATACTTTAACGCAACAGTTTTGCTAATATGTTATTTTCTATATATGTGAACTTCCCAAATACTTTTTCTCATATAGGTGATTCATTATGAACTTCCCAATAATTCAGAGATATTTGTTCACCGATCTGGACGAACTGGTCGTGCTGGTAAGAAAGGAACTGCTATTACCATTTATACACAAGATCAATCCAGGACTCTTAGGACTATTGAGCGCGATGTAGGCTGTAAATTTACAGAGGTACTCTTACTCTCCTTATTACTTGAAGTTGCACCTTGTTTATTACTATTTTTCTGGTTGTAGAAATTAGACTACATTAAAAGGGTAGCATATCCTCCTGCCTTAATTCCCAGCTTGTCTGTTGTTCTCAGTGTGATCTGAACCTGTGAAACACCAAGTACCGACAAAACTCAAGTTACTGAAAATCTAAATTTAGTCTGGCACTCCTCAAGTCTCTAGTTATAAAAGTGCCCCCTTGTTTTCACATTATATTCTGTTTTTAAAGTTTAAAACTGCTAGAATGAAATTATATGTGGAACCCATCAATTTAGTTTCAACCAATAAGAGTGAGTGCGTTAGAAAGCATATTCGAAGTTGTGTTTCTAGCTCTTAATGTTTTCATTCTTTCCTCTACAGAATTGTGAAAACAAAGTGATAATTACTATCCTCAAGTTATTATTATATCGTTATTTTGTTCATAGTGTGATTGTTGCTACAATTACTTTATGCCAGTTGTTAATTTATTTTTTTAATAGTCTGTTAAGATTAATGATCACTCTTTTTTCCAAATATTCACGTTTAACAGTTACCAAAGATTGCCGTTGATACTGCATCACTGGGCGGATTTAGTGGTGGCGGATTTGGTGGTGGCAGATTTGGTGGATTTGGTGGTGGGGGTGGTGGCCGATCTGGTTCTTTTGGTGGTGGCCGTTCTGGAGGCTACAGTAATTCAGGCGGGTTTTCTGGTTCAAGACAATCTGGAGGGGGATCTGGATGGGGTTTTTCTGGTGGATCAAGCTCATATGGTGAAAATAGATATGGCGGATCAAACTCTGGTCGTTTCGGCTCCTTTGGTTCAGGTGATTCAGGTAGTAGATCAGGTGGATCCTCTGGTGGATTCAGCAAACAAGGTGGTTTTGGTGGATTCGGTGGTGGTTCAGATCGTTCTGGTGGTTTTGGAGATTTTGGGTCGGGTAAACCTAGCGCATTTGGTGATCGTCGTGGCAGGGATTAGAATGATAGAAAACCATTTTAACTTAATGAAATATCATAATATCACCATCGTTTCTTGATGGTTTTAGTTTTTGTAAAGTTTTTTGTTCTTTGATTTCCTCTAAAGTTTACCAGCATGTAGGTTCGTGGCCGAATTCCTATCACTGTGGATTGGAGAAGGGTATAACGTAAGAAACACAAGTTCACTCGGCCATATTTTTGTTCAGCTTCAGCCGTATTGTATCGTGCTTCCATCTATCAAAAAGAAAAAGAAAGAAGGGTTTTGGTGGCAAGCTTTATCAAGAAATGGGAAGATAAAACTCTTAGAAAGCTGTAGGGTGTTCTACTATTCTATTTTATAAGAAAGTTGTGTTGAAGAAAACTCTCAACTATAATGTAATATCTACCTATTATTAATTTGTTTTTTGCCCTCCCTTCCTTGGTTATTACTTGGGTCTGATAAAATAAATTATTAAATCAAGTTTATTAAATTCTTTCTTCCATGCCATTATGTTTGATTGACATTTTTTATATGTTGCATTCAATCAATAGGGAAAACTCTCAACATCTTGATCTTTGAGGAAATTGTATGCTCAACTATAAAAACTTGCTGTATTGTGTCAGCTAAATATAAGAGCTCTTGAAAAAAAGTTAAAATTGTTTGGCAATCTAAATTTATTTGAAGTTTAAAAGCTTCGTATAGGTTAAAATATGGCGATTTTTTTATAACATATAATCAATCTTAACTTTTAACATTTGTTTCATACAGTATTTTTCATAAAGATATGATAATAATAAAAAACTTTATTAAGGAATGAGATATTTACAAACTCTCTAAAAAAGACATAAGATTCCCTTAAAAAAAGACATAAGATTCAATACCAATCAGAGTAAATTCAAAATTTTTCCATCATGACTTCTAACTAAAAAAAAAATAAGAAATACTCCTCTTTATTGTCTCTTTGACCATAAACAACTATAGATAATTATATATGTTTGATCACAAAAAATATCTATTTTGAAAAATAAATTCATGTAAAAAAAAAAAAATGAGACAATCGCTTTAAGATTTTGAGTAAAGATAGTGTCTAACTCATTTATGTAATTGTTTTTGATCCAACGTAGATAGAACTTCGAAATGTACATGGTTATAATGTGTTGTAAATAATGGACTTTAAATTATTAGTAATAATTTGTGTTTGATCAATTAATCCATTAGTCAACCCATTAGGTTTAGAATAATAACTTTTTTTTAGAGGAGGTTTAGAATAAGATAACTTATTTAAACATATTAGGGCCTGTACATAATTCATAACATTGAAATTATTTAAACTTATCAGGGCTTGTTCAGAAATCACACTGCAGATGCTGCTCTTTTGCAAAGAAATGAAGATGTTCATCACACTCTTGGAGTTTCAGCCAGTACAAAGCCACAGAGCAAGGACGCTCAAGGTGCAGTTAGAGTATGACATAACCAACAGAAACTCAATTAGCACTAGGATATCATGGTTCTCTCAATTTTAACTTTCGAAGCTTGTTCATTCCTCTCTGGCTTCACCTTTATTCCATGTTACCTACGACAAACAAGCTATTGGCTCTCTTTCAGCTGTATATGATTTTCCTATGCAAATAGAAGTAGCATTGATAGGAACTGTGGAACCTCAAACAAATCTTGGTTCTAGGGAGTTTTTTTCTCACCATAATGAATTGATTTGACATGTATTGGCTCAGTTTTAGAACAAACTTGTTGAGTAAGCTACTTGGGAAGATATATTTATGAGCCGAAACCCTAGTTTCAGCCTCAAGGACATTGTGCTTCAGGAACCTGAAATGTTGGTAACTAGGATAGCATAGATGATGCTATAGAATAGATTGTAGACCAATTGTGTCGTGTGTGTGGTTCAAAGGTTGGATGATATGAGCAAGAAGGCCCAATAAAGTGGCTGTTATGGCAGGGTCTAGTGGTAGTTAGTTATTTAGTAGCGTCGAGAAAGAGTACTGAATGGTAGTGGTTATGTAGAAGAGGTTAAATGGTGTCTGCGCCAAAGTAAGCAATGAAATCAACCCAAGATGAATATTCAAAGGAAAGGATACTCCTATGATAAATTTGAAGAGGAAACACCCTCCATGAAAAGAAAATGAGTCTAATACCAAGAAATATAGTGAAAGTCTTTTTGAGCTTTTCTCTAGGAAAGTATTAGTATATAGTAGCTCTTTTATATCTATGTTCTTTTTTGTTCTTTTGAACCCATATATGATTTGAATCTTAATTCTTACCTAGAATATAAAAGAATAGTATTTTTTTTAATACTCCATGTTTCCTTAACGATTTTCATGGCGGATGATCTCACATGGTGATGAAGCAAATCCAACAAAGCCATTAGCAAAAAGGGGACCTAGTTGTTGCTCTAATGTGAAAATCACTACTGTCATAATGTAAAGAAGCCTGGGGTTGATTTATCTTTGATATCCAGCGTTTAACAGGACACTTCTTATTTTCTACCTTAATTAAATGTTCAGCCCGGCTCATAGTTTGACTTGGAGAGTCTTTGTTTTGGGTATTCTAGTCAGATTTTTGAAGCATAATTTTTACCCGTAGCTTTTGAGGCTTTCTTTTGATATCTTCTCTTTTATATATTTCTCTTCTGTTACTCATTCCTTGTCGAAGTTTTCATTCGAGAAAACAAAAATAAACAAACAAAAGCAGGTAAGAAAACACATTTTGTTTCTCCTAGATAAACATTATTACAGGATGCTTGATGTATACATTATCTGAAAATCTGAAATTGATGAAATCATATATAATCAAGTACTTGAAGAGCTAGGGGCTGGAATAAAGAATCTATCATTGCTTATTTTAAGTTTTAGCTTGAGTGTTGTCATGTTTTGCAAATCTTATGTTATGTAAAGTTTAAACATCTCTTTTTTGTGCCAGCTAGTGGAAGTTTGAATATGCAAATTGAGATCATAAATCTCGACGACAAAGAGGATGATCGGTGTATGTCTCAAGGAGAAAAGAATGCTATTTCTGGAATTTGCGTGAAGGATGAGCATCCAACTCTAAGTTCATCAATAACACTTCAACAAAAGACCAAGTTCGGAAATGTTGACACGATCAAGAGAAAATATTCTCTCTCCTAGATTGAACCCTCCATTTCTTGTTCCTCCGCTGATTCATCGTATCTTGATACTATAATGTCAGTGGTATCACAACCAAAAAAGACTAAATGTAGTCTGACATTCCAGGATTGAATTAGCCATGACCTTTTGTTAGGTTTTATTGAACAATTAACTCATTATTATGTTAGTTTTTAGTTTTTAAAAATACAAATGATAGATTGTAATATATTATAGATACGAGAGCCATGATACATTTGTATCTAGGCATACTTTATTTAACTAAAAAATTCACCGTTATCTATTATGTGTGTTTGATTATGCATATCTTGTATATATTATGAATGCATGAGTTATATAGGTATATGTTTGTTTGATTATGCGTATATTGTATATACTATGAATGCAAGAGTTATATATATACATGTAAAAACTTGTATACTTTTATAATTATAAGAAAAACCTACAGGGTTTCAATAAATTAGAGTGATAAAGTTGAAACTTGCAAACTGGTTTATTAAAGGGTTGGAACTGGGAATATTAAATCAGACAAATGTTTCCATGCACTCCTACCAGAACAGTTATATCTCTATTTACTTGATATTCATCACACTGATTGATAAGTTTAGCTTTTATAAATCTGAATTGAGTTTATTCTCTAAAGCAAATATGACTTAGAAATGATATTTGGTTCACTCAAGCAATTGGTGGATGTTTTGAATAAGCGTTTCTAAAGCTGATTTTGATTTGGCAAAAGTAATTTTGGCTAAAATTGAGTTTCAATGTGAAGCTTTATATTTGATTTTGTTTTTCTAATTTAAAATCTTTAGTTCACAAGAAAGGGATTAAGGTATTGATCACAAGTTCACAAGAAAAATAATTTGAGAAACTGTGCCTCACTTAGCAAGGACAGGGAGGAACAAAATCCTACCAATGTACCATTTGCTAATAAAATATAAACTTTGGATGTACATAAACTATATGGCATATTGATTTTACTTTACAGGCAAGAATTGGATTTTTCACTTCCTTTCTTTTTTTTCAATATTTTTCTCTTTTATTCCACTCCATCATCAATTGTCAGCAGCTGCATAATTCCTTGTTATATTCTTTCATGAAAAAGTTCCAAGCTAGCCATGCTGCCCCAACAGCAGACTCTACCAGTTTGCAATAAACCAAAGTTAAAATTTCATTCTATGCTAAAGATTCTGGAAAGAGTAATTTACTAAGCCTCTAAGCAAGGTTAGTGCATCATAAAAAATAAAAATAAATAAGCCTGCAATGAAGACATAAAAAGGCAACAAATAAAATAGATGACGATCTATGCTGACCTTAGGTCTAATGGGAAGCACCCCAGGAAAGTATTTGGAAATGCATTTTATTACTTCTTTCCCTACATCCCACTTTGTGTTTGCTTCAAGAACGCCACCAACCATGACAAGCGGAAAAGCGTCTTTTTCATCTGCCAAAATAACAGAATATCGGTCATAGATCGATACACGAATCATCATCATATAGGTTATGCAAAAGTTCGTAACAGACAGAGAAAGTCCATCAATTTCTTTTATATTTAAATGAATGCTCTAGAGGCCAAGTCAATTACTTCAAAATTTATCCATACTTTTAATATAAGGTAAAGTTTGCAGCTGATGTTCTCAAAAGAAATACTGCAGCTAAATGACTAAGCAGTAAAAATCCTAATTTCTGCGTAGGTCCACCTGATTTTCAAAGAGACGGAAAAAAGATCGAGACCCTATATGCAGCTCAAAATGGCTTTAAATTGTAGGACTTCTAAAGATTACTAGATATTTACTTCACTACTATGTATGGCATGAACAATTGTAAAACTATAATATATACCTAATATAGGAATGGGATATGGTAATAATTCTTGGGGGTAAAAATGGGAAAACAATTAAAACCCTCAAACAAACACACACATTCATTCCTTACTTCACTCAGCTTGAACACTCAACTACTGTGTAAAGAAACCCTCAAACATACCCATTTTCACCTAAAAAACTCATTTTTTTTCTACCAAAGTTTCCATTTTTAAGTCTTATCATGAACATTCAACCCAAAATCGAACCTGGGTCATCATCTTCCACTAATCATGTGATTCTTTTTAGAGATGAAGAAGCTGTGGAAACTCAAAACTTAGAAGCTAAGAGTATCCCAGATCTCGTTGAAGTTTTGCGTAGAGCTTATAAGTCTGAAGATTTTGACAATGTTGAAGGTGTTTTGGTGAGTAGAGATGTTGAACTCAGAAACCAGATTCAACATTTACATCACAATGTTGAAGGAGAAACAAAAGCTTCAAGAGGAGCTTGAAATGGAGAAACTTGCTAGGTTACAGGCTGAGGAAGATTTTAAGCAAAGAGAGGAAGTTTGTAAGAAAGCAAAAAAAACTAGAGGAACGGTATGAAGATCTGTTGAAGAAAGTAAAAGTAGCTGCTTTAGCTGCTGATAGTGGCACTGTTGATGTTCTAAGAAAGAGGAACATTGAGTTGAGGGAAATGTGTGAGGAAGGTAAAGAGAGAAGGAAAGTTATGAAGCTCGGTTGAAGGAAGCCGAGATAACTTGTTTAGCTGATAGAGACACTATTGGAGAGCTTAAAAAGAGGCACATTGAGTTAGAGTGCCAAGTTAAGAAGTTAAAGGATGATGGCAATGTTGTTGATGTGCTCAGAAAAAAGAATGCTGAGTTAGAGCTTCAAATTTTGGCGCTGAACAAAAAAAGGGTGGAAGATGACAATGTTGTTGATGTGCTAAGGAAAAAGAATGATGAACTAGAGCATCGAGTTTTGGAGTTGAGCAAAAAAAAGGTGGAAGATAACAATGCAGTTGATGTGCTAAAAGCAAAGAACAATGAATTAGAGCATGAAGTTTTGGAGTTGAAGGAAAAAAGGGTGGGAGATGACAATGCACTTGATGTGGAAAAAGCGAAGAATTGTGAGTTAGAATCTGAAGTTTTGGAGTTGAGGAAGTTGAAGGGGAAGTGGGTTGTTGATAGCAACACTGTTGATGTGCTTCGAAGCAAAGTTCGAGTATTGGAGAATGATAAAAATGCTTTGGCTGGAATTCAGATTGAAAATGTCGAATTGAAGGAAACGGTGAACAACAATTTGGCAACTATAAGTGAGTTGAGGAGCGAAAAGATAAAATTGGCAGACGAGAAGCTCAAGGTTGAGGCATTACTTGAGTCTCCTGCTGGAGGATTGCATGAAAGAGTTGCAAGGTTGGAGGATGATTCCAAAGTTTTAATGAGTGTAGATACCTCTGGTGGCGGAAACAATGAGTTCAGCTCATAGTTTTATTTCGAGGGTCGTTGTTAAGTGTATTCTATTCGGATTTGTAGGGCTTACTTTTTTACCTATAACTTTTGAAGTTTTCTTTTGATTTCTTCACGTATATATTTTTGTTCTCTATGAAAACTGCAAATCAAATTTTCTTTTCGGTGATTTCCTCCTCATCCCTTGATGAAGTTTTCTTTCCAGAAAACAAAAACAAAAAACGAACAAAAGAAGGTGAGAAAACCCATTTGGTTTGTTTGAAACTGATTAGGTATAGCTATAGAGAAACTGATTTGGTTAGATAGAAAGTGATAACCATTAAAAAAAATGTTTGAAACCACTACATTTTTCATCCCTTTTCCATTCAGTGGAATGATTTCAAATAAGCTGTTAAAAAATGTAAATAGCAAATATGATGTTTAGACTAAACTAGAATCCAAGCAAATAGCCTACATTTAGTAAAGCATAAAAATACAATCTTACCGTACTAGGAAAATTTAGAGAATAAACAAAAATCTATAGAACATTTAGATTACAAAGCATTTCCCAATAGTCAACTAAGTTCTAAACCCCAATTATGCACTAATCTTGCATAGGAGTATCTACAGAGTAGCCATGGTTCACAACTTGGTAATAAGGATTGTAGAGTCAACGACGTCCAAACAAAAATAATACAGAAAATTCAATCAACTTCACCCATATTGTTACTGATGTGACAGTAACAATGTTGACCACTTATCTTACGTGTTAGGAGTGTTTTCGTTTTGGATCAATTTTGTTCATTTACTCATTATCTTTCCCTAGATAATAGGATGTCTGGTGTATATATTATCTGAAATTCTGATTTTGATGAAATCACATATAGTCAATTACCTAGAGAACCAGAAGCTGGTTTTTCCTTGAAATCCTGAGGCTAATAGCAGCATATTCATTGGAATAAAGATTCTAATTCCTTATTTTCCAAGTTTTTGCTTGCGTATTATTATGTTTGGCAAATGTATGTCATGTAAGCTTAAACATATCTCTTTTTGTATCAGATGACCAAGACGTTGATCGGTGTGTGTCTCGTATGGTTACACTTACACCTCTGGTAACTATTTACACAAGAAGGGTTTAAGGTATGATAACAAGTTCACAAGAAAAATAATTTGAGAAACTGTGCCTCACTTAGCAAGGACAGGGAGGAACTAAATCCTACCAATGTACCATTTGCTAATAAAATAAACTTTGGATGTACATAAACTATATGGCATATTGATTTTACTTTACAGCTAAGAATTGGATTTTTCACTTCCTTTCTTTTTTTCACTAATTTTCTCTTTAATTCCACTCCATCATCAATTGTCAGCGGCTGCATAATTCCTTGTTATATTCTTTCATGAAAAAATTCCAAGCTAACCATGCTGCCCCAACAGCAGGCTCTACCTGTTTGAAATAAACCAAAGTTAAAATTTCCTTCTATGCTAAAGATTCTGGAAAGAGTAATTTACTAAAATGGTCCCTCACTTTGCAGAACTGTGACAACTGACAAGCTGTTAGTTCATGAGATTATTAATATTTCAAAAACCATCATGAATTCATGACTGCAAATTAACTCTCTACTCTTTTAACTTTGGTGTTAAGTTGATTCTTAAGATTTTGTTCATCAATGACTAATTTACTGGATAGTTTACAGAACCAAAGACCTTTTTTGAAATATTACAACGAAATTTCAAAATGACCCCTTAAATTTTCCTTAAGGACTTGTGTTGTAAAAACATTTCAAATTCAGATATCATTTTGGAATTTCGTTAAATTCAGAGATAAAATTTCCCACCCCTACAATTTAAGGGAATAAATTGATGATTTACTGAAAAAAAGGAGCAAAAATATTTGACCTTTTATATAGTTACCATAATGCATGAAATTTCATCTAAATCACAAAGAAAGGAGGTCTAACTTCAATGCATTTGTTTTCAAAGATGGCAACCACCTCTAAGCAAGGTTAGTGCATCATAAAAAATAAAAATAAATAAGCCTGCAATAAAGACATAGAAAGGCAACAAATAAAATAGATGACGATATATACTGACCTTAGGTCTAATGGGAAGCACCCCAGGAAAGTATTTGGAAATGCATTTTATTACTTCTTTCCCTACATCCCACTTTGTGTTTGCTTCAAGAACGCCACCAACCATGACCAGCGGAAAAGCGTCTTTTTCATCTGCCAAAATTACAGAATATCAGTCATAGATACACGAATCATCATCATATAGGTTATGCAAATGTTCATAACAGACAGAGAAAAGCCATCAATTTCTTTTAAATTTAAATGAATACTCTAGAGGCCAAGCCAATTACTTCAAAATTTATCCATACTTTTAATATAAGGTAAAGTTTGCAGCTGCTGTTCTCAAAAGAAATGCTGCAGCTAAATGACCAAGCAGTAAAAATCCTAATACCTATGTAGCAATGACATTTACGATTGAAGGGGTGTCCAGTTTCCTACACTGACACGACATGTATTCAATCACTTTCATTTTCTCAAACTATTACATGTGTCGACTTATCAGTGTGGGGTGTATGTCAGTGTTACATATGTAAAATCAATAGATGTGACTTAGAACCGAATTCAGATCTACATGCAATTGCATCATTCAAGAATTAATGTAAGGTTTTCTTGTGAGGCAAAAAGTGCAAGAGAAAATGCTTCTTTTTTATCTAAAGTTTGACAAATTCCGCGAAGCCTTGGTAATGCGTGTTAAAATATGTTCAATTAAGACAACATCTAACCTTGACCGCACAATCCAAGTCTCCCTACAACAGCTTTAACACTTGAAGCCAATTCTTGCGCCGATTTTAGCAAGATCTTATTAGCAACCTCATCGCCAGCCTCTGCACAGGATACTACAACTGGAACGAGTGCTGCAATGCGGGCCCAAGATGGATCTGCGTAAGTCCACCTGATTTTCAAAGAGACGGGCAAATGATTGAGACCCTATATCCAGCTCAAAATGGCTTTAAATTGTAGGATTTCAAAATATTACTAGATATTTACTTCACAACTATGTATGGCATGAACAATTGTAAAACTAGAATATATACCCAATCAATTCTTCTGCAGAAGAAAGACCAAGCGTTTGTAAAATACTACTCGTCAGCATTGTACTTGGACCACGACCATCATGCGCTTCTATTACCGCAGTTAGTGCCTGCGCAGATATTCCATATCCACTGCAAATATTAAAGCAACAATGTCAACAAAAAATGGATATAATCAAGTTGGACATCACATGAAAGACCTTCCCTCCTGTTAGGGTGTCAAATGAGAGTAAGAATTACATTGGATGAAAATGAGGGTGTTGATCAACATATAAGTGAGGGACCCAAATACCCAATGTTTTAAGGTTTTGGGTGGGGTGTTCACACATCCAAATGCAGTTCAAAAATACTGCAAACCGAACAAAACTGAATCTTATTGGATTTTTTTAATCAAATGACTTTTTGCCGCAAAATAGATCCGAACTGATTCACAAACACCCCCTAGTTTTGAGTGTAGATGTGGTGTTCAAATCACTTAGGTGGTTACTCTTAGCCCAATGTCGAGATCTCTCAAGTGTTTTAGACTCCCCTTGTGACCCAACACCCCCAAGGTTCTTTTTCCAAAAAAACAATTCCTAGTCATATTATGAGTGATGTCGATATAAATATGATAATGAAATAGATTTGAAAAAAAAAAAAGGTAACATCAATTTATAAGCTCGAAAGCATTTTCCTGCTAATTGGATTCTCAGCCTACCAACAACACCTTGCTTCACCAGAAGCTCATTTTCATGTAAAAAAGTGCTAGTTTGGATTGGCTTATTTGAGCTTATCTACTAACATAAGCACTTGTGAGACTGTGTGTGAGAGCTTATAGAAACAACTTATGACATGTCCATAAACAGTTTATATCAATAAGTTCTCCATGATTGCTTATGAAAACAACTTATAGTTTATATGAAAAGGTTTGACTTTATTTTACCTTTTGTTATAGAGATAGCTTATACATAAGCACTTACATGATAATAGTTTATGCTATAAGCGCTTAATTAAGTTGTTTATCCAAACAAGGCCAAGGTGTAGAGGGGCGTAAAATAGGAAAGTGCTAAGAGATAGAGAGAGGGGGAAAGGATGAGGCAAGACAAAGAAATGTTTGCAAGAGATTACCTGCCCCAGTCACCTAAGACGGGTCCTGCGCCTGCAGCCCTTGCTTCTTTTCCATCTTCAGTAAATCCATATGCAATGGTTCCTGTGCCAGCAATTAATACACATCCATGAAGTTTGCCAATTGTTCCACTTGCAAGAGCAGCAACAGCATCATTCTGAACATATAACCTCACATCACTTGGAAATATATCCCTGTTAAAGTAGCAGAGAAACAATAATTGATATTAATAACAAGAACATCTTTAAAGAAATGAACCGCGAAAATTCACAAGTAAGTCACAATTTAACTAAAGTTTCAATACTTTAGAGTAAATATTAGCAGGGACAAAAAAACTTTTTGAATGCAAAAAGAAGAAGCAAGATACAGTACTATAGAGCAACCTAAGCCAACTGAGAATTCTTTGTTGATCTGTTGGATGGTTAACACCGGATACAGCCAAACATACAGCTCGGACCGAAGATCGTTTTGAACCACACTTTGAAAGTGCATCTGCCATAACTTGCTCTAATGTTTCCCTCGCAGCAATTTCTGTAGAAAAAGTGGTCAACGGTAACAATTAACATTACAATTATCCTTGCAATGTGATCTTCATTTTAATCATATATGGACTAAACGATGGTACCATAACATCGCAGTTTTTCCTAAATGATGAATTTCTAACAGCTCACAATCAAATAAACTGTTAGAACAACCTTCTACAATATAAATCAAATGTTTTATCTCCTACCAAATTGCCTAAGCCATAACCAACATCCTCAAATTCTCCTAGTATTGTAACCAATCGCAGATTGTGGAAAATAACAATTTGTTCAAATCCTGCTACGCAACACTGCTATGAGTGTAACACAAGCTATTGCTGTCATTTGACAAACCTTTGTACAAAATAGTGTATCGCTATTGCCGTTATTTGACAAACCTTTGTACTAAATAGTGTATCGCAGAACAATAACAATTGGTTCAAATTCCACTATAGCTGCTACAGCCACTATTTGACAACATTGAATCCTCCCTGCCCACTATCCCTAATCCGGAAGAAAAAAAAGGGGGAATTGAAGAAAGTCAACACTAAACCAAACACTATTAATGTAAACAACCAAATCACTAAAAATTCTCAGTACCACAACAAGTATTGCTACATAATAACAAACAAACAAAAACACCCCAACAAACCTAGAAAACAAAAAATCAAAACTCAAAATTGATCCAAAAAATAAAGTCAAACAATCAATCTAATAGAGAGAAACCATAATAACCTCCAACATGGACTAAACAATGGTACCATAACATAACAGTTTTTCCTAAACGATGAATTTGTAACAGCTTACATCAATAAATTGCTAGAACCACTTTCTCCAGTAAAAACAAATGCTTTTTCCCACCAAATTGCCTAAGTCAAAACCAGCATCCTCAAAATTCTCCTAGTATTAACAATCAATCACAGATCGCGGAAAACAGTGGTTTGTTCAAATTCTGCTTACGCTTCAGTGCTATAAGTATAACACAACTATTGCAGTATTGCCACTATTTGACAAACCTTTGGACTAAACAGCTTATCGCGGAACAATAACGATTTGATCAAATTCTGCTATGATATAGTGCAACTATAACCGCTATTTGAATTCTTCCCACCCACTATCCCCAATCCAAAAAAAGGGGAATTGAAAAAAGTCAACACTAAACCAAACAAGGTTTATCAATGTAAACAACCTAATCATAGCTCCAAACAAGTATTACTACATAATAACAAGCAAAAGCAAAGACAAAAACACCCCAACAAACCCAGAAAATCAAAATAATAAAAATTGAAAATTTATCCAAGAGAGAGAGAGAGAGAGAGAGAGAGAGAGAGAGAGAGAGAGAGAGAGAATCAATGAATAACAACCTCCAACACTATTATGATTAGAACAACCAGCAACAGCCCTTGAAAGAATAGGAAGAGATTGAAGCTGAGAATGAGAAAAATGAATGATCATAGGCATACAAATACAAACAGTTGAGGTTGTTCCACCATCTAAACCCAACAAAACACCATCTGAGACAGAAACATTGTTAATGTCATCCTCAAATTCCCATGTTTCACCATTCCTATACCTCTTCATCTCCGAATCAAGAATCAATTGCTCCTTCTCCGGCATCATCAGATATTTGAATTTTGAAGAAAAAAATCAATGTTGACGGAGAAGAAAGGACAAGGATATGGAACAATGAGAAAAAGACTAAATTTTTACGAATTTTAAATGTAACAACCACTGTCTCAATCTCTTTTTCTTCCGATAGATAAAGATTGGGATTTTTTGTTGAAGAGTTACAACACTTTTCCAATGTTTGTGGGGTTATGCTATTTATTTATTTTTACTAATTATCCTAATACTAATTACTTCTTTTCTTTTTACTGAAATTATATATTTTTTCATAATTTTTTTTACATAAAAGTTTAGGTGAGTTGTGTCATAAAGTTGAATCTCATTTCGGTAACTTTAGAGTGAAAAAAGTTTATCTTTTTTATATTACACTCTCTCCCATCTTATTTATTATTATTTTCTTTCCTCTTTCTATTTCATAAAATACACAAAATTACACTGAAATTAAGGTGACTTTTCTGCCCTAAAGTCACCGAAATGGCTCATCAGGGTCGTGACAGGTTTCAAAGTTTATAGAACAGCTTATGACTTATAACCGATAATTAACCCCATAAAAATGGTTTTGGGTTTACAAGAGACAATGCAAGTCCACCACCTATGCTTCTGCCCCAACCTTAAATCTTACTAGCTTGTTACGTTGTTGGGACACCTCCATGCATCCTAGCCACCCTCAATTCAATGGGGTTCGGTATATATCTATATATGAGAAACATTTTCAGCCTTTAGATTAAAACTGCTCGTGGTGTAGCTATTTTCTTAATTCTAGTGTATTTCAGTTGTAAAAATTATGGATTGTTGTGGTTAATTACATGTTTATTTGCTCAAAATTACTCATTGTTGTTTGAGTTTGATTACATTTTTATTTGTTGAAATAATTTTGCGTATATACAATGACCAATTAAAAAAATTGACCCATTAAATTGAATTTGTAACCTGCTTTGGAGTTTTAAAATCTCACCCAATACATTTGGTGAGTTGCATTAAGGAAGTGTCTATAAGTATCTAAAAGTTTGCATTTTGAATAAGTATAGTGACATATTATAAGGAATAACGCTTGGGTGAATAAGGCCATAATTAGTTGCTCATATTCGATATAAGTTCATTAAATTGTTTGCTCTATGTGATCCTAATCATGATTGTTGTTCTTGTAAGATAATCTATATTTCATTGCATGAACATGTATATATACAACAAAAATCTTGATTACCAAGTCGTTATCGTAATTGACTAACAAGTTTATTGACTTGATAATCAAGACATTACCAAATACTATAAAATATACATATTAAATATAAAATATATTTGCCGAATGTTTAGACTATGTCGAAAGTCATTATAGAGTTGTCGTGTAAGGCCCTTAGTAAAGATGTTGGCTATTTGGTAACGTGAAGGAGAAAATGTAACACAAGCTTGGCCATGAGCAACTTTTTCACGCATAAAATGAATATCCATCTCAATGTGCTTAGTGCGTTGATGTGAACAGGATTACCGGAGAGATACATGAAACTTACGTTATCAACCATTTGAGTTCAACTACTTTGAGTTTATTGTGTCACCTTGATGTTTAATTAATAGAATCAATTAAAATATTTGACATCGTTCAGGACAGCTTCATAGAATTTTTTCTCATTAAAAAATGAAAAACTTCATCATTTCCATCAATCTCTAGGACTAGTAGTAGTTGGCACATGATCCTAATTGGTGGCTGATCAACTCAGAACAAGGCCGTGGACTAACCATGTAGAGCAACTCCAAACACATCAGAACACTTCCATGATGGAGTTCTACTTCTAGTTCCATTCACTTCATGAAGGTTGATATCAGATAAACAAATATCAGTAAAAGGAGAATTTTTCATTCCTTGTATAAGACCAGCTTGCAAAACCTTCACACCCCACACACTCACAATTGTAATACCCTTCACGATTGGGAGGGCATTAAGGTCACATTTATCATCAGGATGGTCTCCAATATCCCTGAGATCTGTACTCCTTCCTTGCATTCTCCATATAAATATAGACACACTTGTATTCTTTATATACCCTCCCCTTTAAATGTGTCTTAATGTGTATACCAATTCCCATGTCGTTCGGCAAGTACATTATGCCACTCCACCAGATGTTTCACTGACACCGGCGATCCCTATGAATGGAGACGATCCACTCACACGTCGGATGGTGATGCTAGAGCTAGGACGACCGTATGAAATTCCGTATTCGTACCCATCCACTCTTCATTGTGACAAGATCATCCAAAGCAATACAAGTTTAAGATCAGAACATACTAACAATACAAGTTAAATACTTTGCCCAGAAAGTAGAATTAGGGACACTGCCGGTGCAAAAGGAATAGGGGCAAAAGAAACCTAAACCTGGAAAGATGTGGTACAGTCACATTTTAACTACATCAAAGTGTTTTCATATTGAAGAATTTGCTAATCGGTTGATAGATAAAGAATGTACTTGATAATGTTGTTACCAAAATGAAATGCACTTTGACAATATTGAAAATGATATGTGGGGCAACATCTGTATATGTTGTATTGTAAACCCCAAAACTATATAAATAATGTACTGACACTATAAAATAATTGCATACTAAAAAAATCATCTGCAAAGGTATCTTGCGAAATTAGTTCTATCTATTAACACCGGAACCGTTTATTAGTGTCAACAAAGAAAAAAGTTTACACTTCGACATGTCAGATCTATGAGAAAGTAGAGTAGGAGAAAAGGGTAACCGTGATCCTCTTTCAACCCGAGTAAAATTTATGTAAGGGGCCAATAGAGGATCTGTTTATTCTGGTAACATTCGAAACACTTCCCTAGTGAAGCTCAAGTTTAATTATCTTGATCCCTTATCCTCTTTGGTAGAGTATACCTCCTCTTTGCCAAAACTTGTGTATTAAAAGAAAGTTGTGTGGGGTTACTCAAATCATGCTGGATTTTTAGGATTCCGCAATGACTGGTGCATATTCCTTTTTCGCCGAGACCGGGGATACAAAAGTTGCACAATCTGCTTTTCAGCCATATATCCTGAGTTGGCCTGCAAATGCAAAGAAAAATTCACCAAGTTTGAACCTGCAAAATCTGCTTCTGAGGGATATTATATAAAATAATTTCTTTTGTTCCAATTGAACTTTTTAAATATACTATCATGCTATTTTTCATATCAAACACATGATAGTATAGATCTCGTCAGCTTCTAATTATACCATCAATTGTCATATTTTACATAACAAATTGACAGAAACTAATATACACACTCAGAAGGATGCTCAGGTGAGGAACCATAACAACATCAACTTAAAATAATGTACAATCCATTAAACCAAGATGTACCTGGACTTTGAATGCAAAGCGACGAGTTTTAACTTCTGACCCTGAAAAAACTCTAACATCCACACCTAGGCGGTCAACCCCAATCAAATGTGCTTCCTGAAAACCATTCATGATAGTACATTAAACAATCGGCTTGAATCTCCTATGAAAATTAAACAAACGGACACCCAAAGATATCCGTATAGTCGTATAGTGTATATACATATGTAATAACGAAATACTCCCTCTGGTCTTATATATAAGCACCAAAAAATAAATTCACACCCTTTAAGAAAATTGGTTAATGTCATTTATTTCTCTCAAAGTTGGCACCCTTTAAGAACCAAAAAGAAGGCACCCTTTAAGAAAATTGGAGTATAAAGAATGCAATTGTAATTTCTAAATTACCCGTCATGGGAACTTGTTCCATGAGGAAAAAAAAACATTATTGAAATATAAAATCACACTAATTGAAGGGTAATTTAGGAATAGTAGCATTGAATAAGATAAAAGTAGTTGACATTTGATTGTATTCAAGACCATCAATATTTTCGTTTTGTTGCTTAGATTCAAGACCGGAGGGAGTATAAAAGATTAAACGCATAAACCCAACAATAGGCATTTCCTACATACAAATATTTCTGATATGTTGCTTGCCACCAAATTGTTAAATTTTAGGTTGGTCCCTCATTTTCAAGGGTGAGTCTGGCATCTTGGAGGGAAAGGAAAATAAAAGGGGTGAATTTGATATCATGGAAAGACTTGAAAAAGAGGGAATTTGCTAAATATTAGAGTAAGATACATAGTTCAATTAGTATTTTGTGCAAATAAGAGGATATAAAGGAAGATCTTTGTATCTGCCAAAAGAAGGCATGATCTCCTTATAATAAAACAATGGAAAGGAAAAGAAAGGAATCAAATAGGGAAAAAAAAGAAGAGAGAAGTGAAGGAATCATCATAGCATCACTGTATGTTTCACCATCTAAGCATATCATATTAATTTTGAAGTAAAATATACTAACCACAAAAAAACTTTGAAGATTCAAATATCGAAATTTTGGATTACCTCAGCATCAAGACCTTTCTTTTTGCAAAAAGCTTGAAGAGCATCATGACCGTTTCGGTTGAAACGTTCCAGAATAGCCGAAGTAGAGTATACAAGAATATCAGGTTCAGCATCTTGAAACTCTAGTAAACTAATTTCAGACTGCAATTTTTGGGAAAGGTAGAACATGCATAACTTCACTGGTTTATAAATAATGCTTCAATTTATAGAAAATGTATCATTCAACACATAAATGGAGTTTTGAGATACATGCCTGAGATCCATACACACAGTGTAGCTTGATTTTCTCGATCTCCAACTTATAGAGTATCAAATTAGTGTTTCTTTGGTCATTAATACTGTTTGAGTAAAAATCTACACCAGCCCAAGATTAAAAAGGAAAAACGTTAAAAGGAAGTTTACATGTTACTTAGAAACAGGAGGCCCTGCCACTGCAAGAATATAGATGCAATGTGTTTGTAGAACTTAAATGAAAAAATAACAAGCCTGGTTTGGATATTACAATATTATATCTCAATCCCTAGACAAAAACAAAGCAAAAGAGTACCCAAAGTACAAAAGTTAGCATCAAGGTGAAGTTAGCAAACAACTTTTGTCCACAAAACAGTATCCGTGTGCTATAAAAATTTAGAACCTAGATGTCAATCTTGAAGAAATCATATACCTTTCCAATCTGAGCTATATCCATCACCATCTTCAGTGTGATATATCATTCTTATGTAAGACTCTTCATCAGCGTAAGCAGGTCTGAGGTACCCTAGAATAGAAACACCGTTTGAAGGATGGTCCATTCTTTTATCATATTCCACATTGACAGCCTAGAAGAAAATTCATATAGAATCAATATTATTTCTTCCAGAGCTTATTGGTTTGTTAAATCATTCTCATGCTGAAACACTTGAAACAATTAATTTTTGGTTCTTGTCATTCGGGATGGGGGTACCTTTTCCAAGCACTTCGAAAAGTAAATTGGATGAACTGAGTTACTATTATCTGAAAGTCCCCAATTCACTGGAGCATTAAACTCTTCAATTTCCGGAACCTGTTTGCAGAAGAATATATTAATGATTTGAATTTTTTTAATGTATAATAGAAAACAAATCACGAAATTCCATAAATTAAGCATTAGAAACTGCAAACCTCAATATAATCATCATCAAATGGGAACTCATCAGTGACTGCCACCATTGAAAATGTCATATTCACTAATAGGTCTTCTATTATCATACATTGGGATGTCCATTCCAATCAAAGCATTCTGAAGAAACACAAACCTTGAATATAAATTTCATAAATGTGAAACATAAGGATAAGGATAGAACAAATTAATACCATAAGGCTTTTTTAGCTACTAAAAAAAAAACAGAGAGAGGCTTTTTTAGCTAGCCATTGCACAAAGCCAGTACATAGTCTCTCGATCTGTATCTGTATTAATAATTAATACAAATAACATCATATAATTTGATACGCAGTATCTCTTCTATGAATGTGGCTCATTATTTTGAGTGAAGGCATTATGTTTAAGTGGGAGAGTACATATTACGTCAGTCTAAAATAAAAGGATTCGTCCTGGATAGTAATATGGTCTGAATAATGGTTATAAAAACCTCACCACATGAGCCAGCTTTTAGGGGTTCAGTTACACCCAAACCCAAATTCTAGGATGATATCAGAGTTTGCCCTAAACTTTGGGGCCACTCGTAGACGTCTAGTTTTATTAATCTCACACTCCATATGTCCAGTCCTAGGGAGTGAGGGGAGGTTGAGAGTTCTTCATTGGATAGAGATATGGCATGAAAAATGGTTTTAAGTGAGGGGAAAACCTCACCAATGAGCTAGCTTTTGGAGTTGAGTTATGCCCAAACTCAAATTCTAAGCATCAAGAGAAAACAAAGGCACACAAAATTAGAGAACTAGAAACAGCACATCATTTGGAGGTGCTTAAAATGTTTATTGTTTGCAACTTGCACCAATTTCCAATTTATATAGAGTAAAAATATGTATAAATTTTTTAAAAGTAACTATTATCATATAGAGTAAAAATATGTATATAGAGTAAAAATATGTATAAATTTTTTAAAAGTAACTATTATCATATGAGGGAAACAAAATTTCTTAAGCAAAGCTGACCATCATCCTTGCAGAAAAGGCCACAAAATACTTACCACTGGATTATGTGCACCACGATTTTCCAAAAGGTTTGCATCATCAAATATTTCAAAATATAAATCTACGTAAAAAGTAAAACAAAAATTTAGGATAAAATTCTCAATGTTGATACTGAATCATGATTATGCTAAGATAAATGATAATTCATATCTCATAAACAAAATATAGATTTATCAACAAAACAACAAACCTCCGTAATCATCAATAAGATATTGAAACTCAGCCCATGAAATTTGTTCATGTGGTTCAGAGTGTACCGATCCAGGAAATACTAGCAAAGCGTTTTTATTAGCCTAATACCAACAAAACAGAACATGGTGACAAAAGTATACAGATAATTACTACCTAAATACGTCCAGTGAATTCAAAAGTAATATCATACTTAGTAGGTTGTAATCGTAGATATTGAAATTAACTTGTTTCGCATACACAAAAGCATATACGCGCAAACCTCAATAGTAGTTCTTGCTATTTCAGGAGAAGAGAGTCGAGCTGGTGGAAGATCATTGGAAACTTTCAGTTCTTCAAGAGGATGATAACCTTGCTTACCCATGTAACTAGATGAATCAGGTATAGAATCTGAATAGTCTGCAGCAACGCCAATCTTTGAAACAAAATCATGCCCCAGTGGATAGCCAAAGGAAGCGTGATGATCCAAAAAATGGACTTTTGCATCTAAAGATAAACAAAACTATTATCAGTGAACGAAGCATGTTAAGAATGCTAGTTCAATATTAGTTCAGTCTGCTAGAGATCAAAGAGTTAGCTACGAGTTGGTAACAATTGATGGTTAGTGATCAGCAAGCTCCATAAATAAGAGAAAGTGTGTGTATTTTTCATCTCTTTTTCTGCATCTTTATTAATACGGTTTCCTAAGAGAAAACATTGTTGTCAGCCTCTCAGGCTCGAGCTTCATCTCATTTCCCTCCACCTCTGATTTCCAACAAAACATATTAGGTTTATGATAAAAGTAATTACTCAGATAACATTTGACTGAGAGAAGACAATAAAGTGGCGTAGTATAAATACTGATACAACAGTTTCATGAACTTTCAACCTACATATTACGTAGAATGTTTGATTGCGGAATTACGAGAAGTATAAGGATTCAAGTCATTATACATAGTTGATAGTTATACTCCTAATTTAAATATTATAGCCCTCTGATCTTGAGGTTCCTAGGTGGTTATTCTTTGTATAGAATTATTTTCTCTAATTTCACATGTCTATTTTCTAAGTAGATGACAAACCAAATGATCCCACAACCACTATTACAACGCTATAAGCAAGAGAAAAGAGAACAAGTTTTCAAATTTATGAATCTATTTTCTGAATAAGAGTAAGGATAAATAAACATTATTCATTGAAGAACCTTGTGCTGGTAAGATCATGCACTCTTCTCCCATCAATAGGGGATTTGATTGAATTGCAAGTTATTCCATATGATATTGGGTAACATATCCCTTCTGCAAGACACGGATTGTTGAACAACTATGAAAACACCATCCAACATAAAGAGATTGAAATACCCAGTTCTTAAGTTGCAAATCTTAACATGTATGTATGTGCAAGTACATGTCTAAAATCACCAAAAGAAACAAAACATCATGTAGAAAAGAAAATCCCAAAATCTGTAAAACCAAATAGAACCATCCAAGTCTTGTACACTCGAGATTTTATCAATAAAAAACCCGTTTCCACTTTCCATCAAGATTTTGTTCTCATTCTCACGATTAATTTCCTAAATTCTGCGTTAAATCCCCAAAACTTAAGGGCTTATTTGAAATCTCAATACTGAATACATAATATAAGCCTTTTTTTTATTATAAAAGCAAAGCAAATGAATGAGCCTGCATGCATTAACCTTGTTGAAAACTTTTCTTAGGATCAAAATTCAATTGCCTCCTCAGTTGGTTGTGAGTTGTGTGACGCCTAATTTGTATATATATCTGAGCCAAGGCAGGGGGGTGTATTATGATATAGAGAGCTCGCCGTTGAGAGGAGAGACAGATTATCAGTAGAATTGATTACAAGATACAGTGTATATATACTAGCTAGCAGCTCCTACAACCGCATATAACAGAATTTGAGACGGTTGAGTTAGTTACAAGTTGTTACGGGATTGCTAACTAACTTATGTATTAGTCTGAAAGATTTGGTGAAAACACAAAGTTTGATTTCATGGCATTTTTATTTATTAATGAATAAGTGTAGCTTATCAGCTATCCACTACTTTTTAACAAACAGTGCCTAATTACAATTTACCTTGTGATGTAAACACTTTGATCAATCAATGATCGATGTGTGTGATACATACATACATTTATCAAATTAAATTATAACATCATATTCATAAGCTATTTTAGGTAAGTATTCCAATAAATTTGTGAAGAATAATTCAATTAGTCTATGAAATCAAAAGCACCCTAAATTCCACACATCGCAACAAAATAATAATAAAATAAAACGGTACTGCATATGCATGAAAGCTGTAAAAATTTACACAACAATCCAAACATTTGACAAAATGAAGTGGTGTTTGTGAAAAAATGATGAAGAATGAAAAAGAGAAGAGAATGGGGAAGAAAGGTTACGAACCAGAGGCAAAAGGAAGAAGGGAAAAAGTCATCGCAATGGTTTGTTTGTTTGAGAAGAAGAAGAGGAAGAAAGAGTAAAAGCACTTTTTCAGCTTATTTGTGTTGTGTAGTGAAACGAAACATGTGTGTTGCGTTTGTTTGTTTGGTTTCAGTTTTTTTATTTTCTGACACTGATTCTGATTCTGATTCTGAACCAACTTCGCTAACTTAAATTTTTTTGTACTATTGCCCGCAAAAACGTGCTATTGTCTCTATCTATCGACACCTTTTTTTCACTCAGTCAATTTTTTTTTTTATTTTCATTGTAATTGTCTTTCAAATAAAAGTAATTTGGGTTTTTTAATTTCATAATTGTCTTACTTAGAAAAAAATGTGTAAATTCTTCTACCAAAAGTATAGTTGACCATGAACACTTTGGTGTACCGCACGCTTCTGTGGTGCATTTGTTGTGTTGAAGTTATCGCAGGAGTTTGGACATGTAAAAGATAAATGTTATATACTCTTATTAAAAGTATCTTATATGAGTTGTGCTTGTTTCTTTATAAAATGTTGTTGCCACAACCAACGTTTCTCTTAATGAATTTGGTGATATTGTTTCTCAATGTAAAAATTTCTTATTTAATAGACTTGATTTTGTATGTGTTTCGAGATAATCAAATAGGGTTGCTCATAGTGTTGTTAGAGCATCATTATCACACCCTAGCCTCTATATTTTTAATTATGTACCAACTACTTTGTATCATTTGGTAAGGGATAATACACAATATGTGCAGGGGATGGGGTTCGAACCCTGGACACTTCACTCATTCATCTTAAATGTGAATTTCTCTGGCCACTAGGCTATTTGACAAAAAAAAACGAAGTTTGTGGAGAGTGAAATTCAAACATTTTTATTTCACGTTCTCGATCACCGAAACATTCTTTTTGACTCTCAAGGATGGTTGAATGCTGTAACACCCACACTAATTTATCTAGAACATTTAGCATGTGTATTAATCTGATATCGGATACATTAAAATTTTCAATAATAATAATACATATAACTGAATGAATACGAACATGCTCGTATGTACAACCATATAAGTACCATATCATACACTTTAATATACATAGATTGACTAACGACCTCCTGAGCGGGTACCAAACGAGCATCTTCACACCATTCAGCGTCTCCCTTGCAGATCATCATCTTCATTACGATCCTCTTGCGTACCTGAAAACCTGCACCAGAAGGATTGGGATGAGACATAATGTCTCAGTGAGCTCCAGCCCAACCTACTGTTGGCAACCACGGGGGAAACCTAGGGTCGCCGTGCCTACTTTTTGGCAATCTTGGGGATACCTATGATCGCCAAGCTTTAACTCTACTTAATTTCGCGATCAAGGGAAACTTAGGATCGCTACTTGTCTTTGTCTTATCTTATACTTTCATGTACATAATCTTATGCTTAGTGATCAAGGGGGAAGTCTATGATCACTTTCTTTCTTTGCTGACTAAACATCATATTCTCATAATAATTTCATAAGTATTAATATACATCATTCTTAATTATAAAGTTAGTAAGTCAGCGTTGAACAAACAATATTTATCTTGGTTCATTTTACGGAGTGCATCCGGGTGGAGTAACCCCGAAGTACATCTCCCCTCTACCGGTGAAAAATTCATATCATATCAGGCTAACACCGGACTCCTCTTGTCGTCGTGCGGTCATCCTTGAGGAATAACACGTCCCACTAGCGTGAACCTTCTGTGTCCCACTAGCGTGAACAACAGAAGACACGACTTAATTAATAGTCTTAACTTACGCGTATACCTCCCGTGTCCCACTAGCGTGAACGACGGAAGACGCGAATTAATATTCTTTCGCATAAACTTATAACTTATGCATGAATCTTTCGTGTCCCACTAGCGTGAACAACGAAAGTCACGACTTAATATTTTAATTAAGCTACACCGTTCCAACTAGCGGGAACCCCTGTGCTCTAACTAGCGAGAACACTGGAGACACATAAGGTCTTTATATAACTTTGTTCTTATTCTTCTTATATATATACATATAACTTATATCTTATGCATATCAGATGCATTCTTTAAGTAGTCATCCTTAAATACTTAACCTATGAATAGGTTCTTAACTTGAATTCTATATCATTCTTGGGCTTACACATACTTAATTGAGTGTATGAAAATTGTTTGGTAAGGGATAATCCCAATACTAGCTCCTTTACTTCCCTATGTTAACTTATGGATTAAGATAACCATCTCTCAATATTGTACCTATCCTCATTCTATCATAATCTATACATTCCCTAAAGGATAGATTTTCTATTGCTTAATAGCGACACTTAACCATTACATGTTGTTTATCGAGTCTGAAGCAGTATTAGATAGCCAGAACGGTGCAAGGATTTGAAGAAAAACAATATGTTTCTGCCCCCTGTGCCATCGTGACACGATTTGGTAATCGTGTCACGATTTTCTACTCAGAATTTGTGGCATGTTCTGCCTATGAAATCGTGACATGGTTGCAAAATCGTGACACGATTTTGCGTGCAGTTGGACAGCATAGGGCAAGTTCAAAACGTGATTTCCACCCTTTTGGCTAATCCAATCATACCCAGACATCATAACATCATAAGGGAAGAATTTCTAATGCATATTGATAGATTACAACATGTATGATCAAGGAATCACAAGCATAATGGATTTAGGGCACTAAAATTGCAAACTTGCTCAAGTACTAAATACTCATGAAACTCAACAAAGTGGGTTCTATAACCCCTAGGGAGCTCACCTTGATTGCTAGCTTTGATCCTTGCCAAGCTTCCAATCACCAAACCCTAGCTTGAAATCTACCTCTTCTCTTGATTCTTCCTTGTTTCTCCTTTTTCTTTCTCTTGTTCTAACTTCCAAGCCAAGCTTACTAGCAAGAACTTCACAAGAATTGAGTGAAATAGCTTGAGAGGTGGTGGCTAGGTGAGGAGGGCGTGTGATAGAGGAAGAGAGGGTGAGGGAACCGATTTTGGAGAGTGAAGGAATGAAAATGAAAGGTAAGAAAATATCTTACCTCTCTTTTTTAAATAATCTTCCCACTCCAATTATTTACCATATTGCCATCCTACTAATTACCATAATGCCATGCTTGCATATCAAGCTTCTAACACTAATAACAGTTACATTTAAACGGGATATTACAAATGCATAGACGTATTTGAACATTCTCGTCCTCTAAAGTAACTTTTGTCGTGAAATACAAACTCATTTATGTTCAATATTTGAACATGCATCATAACATTGACATGTTTGGAGAAAAGAAATGGCAGCTGTAGAAATAGCAATGGCGTGGATGGTTTTTCATAGGCCCTCTCAATTCTCAAACGAATTGCAAAAAGTTGGGGGCAAGACAAAATCATCAATGTCGTGACCGAACCAGACTAGCCTAATGAAGCATAAACTCTCATATTTCATGAGTTTTGGTTGTTGATGAATCCACATGTATAAAGAGTAGTTGCATCCCATTTCATCACATTAATTTTTTTTAGTTGTTAATATGTTTTTTATACCATAAACTCTATGACATTGTAAGTGACAATAACGCAATTATGTGTCTTAATCTTTGTTTTTATTACTCTTAATCTTATCACGTATATTGATTGAGTCTTAGTCACCTTAAAGTTTTTTGTTCCATTCCAAAGTCCAAATGATTATTTTGTACGAATCAAACATTGAGTGTCCCACCAATGTGTCTTGCCAAATCACTGACACTTACCACTGTACTTTGAATAGAATATATGAAGAATATCCCAAGCATCCTATCCAATTTCGAAAGAATAGGCCATGAAAGATTTTTTCCCTTAAAATGCGGATAACGAACAATCAATTATTATAAAAAAAAAATAAGTGGCAGGGAATGAAACTCCACTAATCCTAATTAAAAATAAAGTTTATTATTCAATTTTGATATTAAATCACTAAAATACTAGTAAGTCATTTTGCATTTTAAAAAGTTTAAAGATAAGATTCAACCAAACGTATAATAATTAATTTTAATTAGTTTTGAAAAACAAAAACAAAAAAACAATGTGGCTTTAATGTTTTTGTTTTATTGATCTTAATCATCCGGTTCTCGGCGAAAAATGACCTTGACAATTCAGAGTTTGACTGAGAATTGAGTAAATTTTGACCAAAAATTATTTTAGCAAGAATTCGAACTCTACAAAAGATTTGTCCTTAACTTATTTGTGTCACCTTAATGTTTGCTTAATGGAATCAATTGAAATATTTGACAATACAATAATTCATGAGAGGTTATTGAAATTTTTCTAAACAATTAACAAATGAAAAACTTCATCATTTCCATCAATCTCTAGCACTATTAGTAGTTGGCACATGACCCAAACTGGTGGCTGATCAACTCAGAACATGGCCATGGACTAACCTGAAGAGCAACTCCAGACACATCAGAACACTGCCAAGATGGAGTTCTACTTCTGCTTCCATTCACTCCATGAAGGTTGATATCAGATAAACAAATATCAGTAAAAGGAGAGTGTTTCATTCCATTTATAAGACCAGCTTGCAAAACCTTCACACCCCATACATTCACCATTGTAATACCCTTCACAATTGGGAGAGCATTAGAATCATATTTATCATCAGCATGGTCACCAACATCACCTGAAATCTTTATACCCTTTCTTGCATTCTCCATATAAACATTAGACACATTTATATTTTTTATATACCCTCCCCTTCCAATATTTGTCTTAATGTGTATACCAATTCCCATGTTGTAAAGGTTGATGTGTTCAGCAAGTATGTTTTCCACTCCACCTGATGTTTCACTGCCAACGGCGATTCCGGCGAATGGAGACGATCCACTCACACGCCGGATGGTGATGTTAGAGCTAGGACGGCCGTAAGCAATTCCGTATTCGTCCCAACCACTCTTCACTGCAACAAGATCATCTCCCGTTGATATGTATGAGTCCTCTATGCATACATTTGAACTTGAATCTGCATAAATTAAATTTACTTAGATGATGATGCACATTTACAATCCAAGTATCAGGTTCGACGCGTATCTGATGAATCTTACGAGACTATTCTTGGAAACTACATGATATAATGCATTTAAGACACTTATATAGATTTGCATAAAGAAAAACATAAAATATAATAAATATTTAATGAAATTCTTAAAATTCAAATTGAGAACTTGTTTCTTAGACATTACTTTATCTATTTCACTATGCACAAATGATTAGATAGTACTCTTACCTGGATCAATGCCATCAGTATTGGGGGAGTCACGCGGAGCCAAAATTGTAGCAAACCGAACAACAACATTGCTGCAAAGAACGGATTAAAAGTTACTTGTCGGTCACATAACCACTTAAAAATGTCATATGGCTTCAAGTTTTGATTTCAATCATTCAGACTAAGATTTAATGATCAAAGTTTGTATGAGTGAGATAGTAAAAAAAAATCACCACTAGAGTAAAATAATCTTTGGATAAATGACTTATATTTGACATATACCTGCAGTAAACTGGGTGTATGTTCCAGAAGGGAGAATCCTTGAAGATCACATTTGAAATAATAATATCTTTGGAATTCACAAATTCAACAAGATTTGGTCGTGTAAATTGAAGAGTTCTATTCCTCCACATGTTCCACCAAGCATCTCCTTGCCCATCAATTGTCCCATTCTCACCTATGAAAATATTAATATGAGCGAGAGAGAAAGGATTTAGTTTTGAAATAAAATCATGCAACTTTGAAACTTGAAGGACAAAAGAAATCCACTCAATTATGAATATGCAGCTTTGATATTTTTTCTTTGTGTCCTCTAAAAATGTTAGATTTCATTCTGCATATACCTTTTACTATCATATTATTGTTATGTTAGAACAGCAACCTGGTTCAAAAGTAAAAGATACGAAAGAAACACAAACAGAGAACAAACGATATTGATCGCGGAGTTCGATCAATTTTGCCTACGCCTCTGACTACAGAGCGGCTATAGTATTATGACTAAAAGCCGAGGAACTTGTATTTAAATACTATGATCCATTTTACAACATTACTCTTTCCCCGCTCGAGCAACCTGCCCAATATATTCTAGATACAATGTGGTCTAGTATAGACTATAAAAAGATCAGTACTTTATTTTGTACGAAATATTAGATACACACCTGTAATTACTACATCCTGAAGTCCATCTCCATGGATAAAGCTCATATACCTTCCTCCAGGCCGTTCCCTTCCCCTTCCATAAGACGGCAATGGTGCAATTAAAGGCCAATTTGACGAATCCTGTGAAATCAAGAGAGGAAAAGAATTCAAAAGAAGGAAGAGGAACAGGAAATCAAATATGGTGGTAATAGTCCAGAATTGTGTTATTACAAGCTGTTAAGGTTTAGAGATAGTTGTATCACCAATCCACAACCAAATTCTCTTGGAACACATGATTCCTCCAATCAGGTTAATAAGTTGACTGTGTTCTTGTTTAATTGGTTTTAAACATTTTGTTTTCCAACTGGATTAAGTAAATGGTGACGTAACTTCATAACAAAAGTTACCAAACAATATTAGAAACCAGAAAGTATGGGAAGTGACTAAAATAAGCCAGACATATATTCAACTTCCTCACAATGCTTTAGAAGTCGACACGATTACAGCCAAAAAATTAATCTATGGAAAACTATGAGTACCGAGAAAATCAATAAACCTATCCAATCACTGACAACACGGTGCCTTTCAAGTTTTTTTTTACAGGAATTGGCAATGAAAACAAATATAAAAATTTCCAATTTAGCTCCAACTGTGATGACTATGGAGTCAACAAAGCAATTGAAACATGTGGACATGTGCTTAGATCCTCAGTTACGGAAAGCTTGTGCTTGAGGAATGGAGCAAATGCCAGAAGTTAACACTAAGATCTTCTACTTCCCTCAGGGTCACCCTGAGCATGCATGTGAGCCTGTTAATTTCAGCGCTTTATCCAAAATTCCACCTTCCCCTCATGGTCACATTGTGTTTGTATTTTGAAAGCAATTAGGTACTTGTGAATATATGACTAAAACTAGATGAACCCTTTTGAGCAATTGCAATTTGTTTTTCATTCACCAAGTTTATGGACGCTCTATAGCTAACACAAGGGGAGGATCACACAAAGCTACAACATTCTTGGAGACTGTCAAATAACTCTCAAAGGAAAAAGCTTTGAAAAATTTTACAAGCAAATTGTTTAGGAAATTTCAAGGTAAGTTGATTGGCTCTCAAATTTCTGCCACTGAGAAAGTTTAATTTTTCCCTGAAGTATCACATATAAGGTTCGTGTAATGAACAAAGAGTATTCCAACTCTTATATCACTCTTAATGTCATTTCAAAATAAGCAAATTATAGTTGCCACATGTTTGAATTTTTAGGTATCATTTATATGACGATGGATCACATCACCAATGGTAAAACGAGTCAAAGGATTGGCAAGTAAACAATTCCAAGAATGTAACTGCAATGCCTCTAGTACTTCATTGTTTATAGTGTTAAGGTTCAATCTCTTGAACTATCTGATAAAGCTTCACAGTCAGAAAAACTTCATGATGTTGCAACTTAAGGTTTTCATTGGAGAACTTCAGTGCATTGGAATTTAATGTTTTAAAATTGGAATTGGTTAAGTCTGAAACCTGATGGTTCAATGGTTAGTTCAACCCTGGTTGACTAGGCTTGAACGGCAGTAGGTTCAAAACATTATTATGTTTTTACTTATGTAATCCAGTTCAACCACAGCAGGTTGAACCGACGAATCATGACCCGGATGGTCTGATTTTTAAAACATTGATTTGGAATCAATGGAAGAGTCAGGAAATTCAACGTTTTAAGTTATCCCAAAAACATCCAAGAATGTCATAACTTTGGTGACCATCCACTCATACACACCTACCTACTTTGCTAATAAAATTAGTGTACAATTTGAAATCACTCAAAAAGATCTCTCTAGTTATATTCTTATTTTCTTAAGAACCTAGTTGTCTTAAAAATATAAACACATTGTACTTGTACAATCAATTACAAGAAACCACATATTTCAATAGAATAGATCCATGTAGCATAATTAACAACACAACTATTAGTATTTTGTACTATAATAATACTTTTCAAATTGGTTTTACTATTCTATAAATGAAGAGAATAGTAAAGGGTGATCTTATCTTATTACCTGTGTGGCTTTGATAACAGCACCAGCAGCAAGATGAAGAGTCATATGACTAGTAAGATTGAATGGCTCAGTCAAATATACCCCTGGCGGTATATAAAGGGTGGTGCCTCCTTCCCTTTGAGACAAATGGTTAATTCTGTAAATAGCTTCTTTGAAAGCTTTGGTGTTGAGAGTGTGTCCATCACCGACACCACCAAAATCTGTCAAGGAAATGTTGTCGGTTCTGTACTTAAGTGGTACTATGTTGGAACATGTTATCACTTCACTGTTCTCACTCCAAACACAAACCCAACAACATGTGTATAACAAGTACAAGAACAACAACGTTAGCTTTGTGAATCCGAGGAACATGTTTTCTCCACTTTTTTTAGATATGCAATTAGAGAAAGAGGATAGAAGAATCTTTGTTCCTTCTACAGTTTTTTTTCTCTCTTTCAAATGTATGAATTTACACTTAATAAATAATAAGTGTGACAACAAAAAGTTGGTAAAGACATTTAAGTGGTGTCCTCTTATACATTTTCCCTCACATGGAAACAAAATCAAAAGAATATAATTAAAATTAACGAAATCTTTTATTGTTTTAACTTTTTAACAAAATTTCTTCAAATTCAGATGACAAGATATTGGCACTATTTATGTAAAAGATTGGATGTGGGAATCAGCTGTCAAGATATTGAGTCAATTTTCCAAATTTGTTTACTGTATGATTGCGTTTTTTTGGGTCAGATCAGTTCTCGATTTTTTTTTTCAACCTTTGATTCTCATAGGAAATGAGTCATATAGTTTGGGGTTCAGTCGAAGAATAAGTAAAATACGAAAAACAATTGTTCCACCATTTATTTTTTTTGAACAATTAGTATTTGATAGGACTTATTAACCATTTGAATTCAATTCATTGGTTATTTCTTTTTCTTTTTCAATAACTTAGGAATTCTTTTTCTTTTTTATGAATACATTTATTCATTTTGTTCATCTTTCAAATTATCCAAACATATTTGTTATGTAGATTTTATCCTATCTACGATTTTATTTTTAAATCTTTAATTTGGAATAAAAACAAAAAAGATTTAATTGTTTTTTTAGAGGAAGGATTTAATCGATATGGACTCTATTTTTTTAATCATGCATTCAATTATGTCGTCCAAAGTCCAAACAAAATTTTCAACTGAAACCAAACAATTGTGTTTAAGTGGTTAATTGATTAGAGGAACTTGAAGTTCGATTCTTGTATAGAACAATTTTTGGTCGGGTTTTACTTACCTCTTGGCCGATCTCTAGATTATCAGAGGTCATTTCCTCTGAAAATTGAAGTTTTAACACACAAAAAAAATCAACGGCGTTATTTCATAATAAACTTTGAGAATTGGTAATTTTGTTTACACATCATTTAAAGTTTTTTCATGGGAGTTTCAACCTTGTTGCTCCTTCTATTGATAGATCAAGGCCCCCTACTGTCGTTTCAGCGACTCACGAGACTTCCCTCAACATTCTCTCTTTTTCTGATTGCAGTGACTGCACTTACAAAACAAGAAAGATATTGAATTAGGGGTGGCAACTTGGTCCACCAAATCCATATCTATCCAATCCATCCACCATAAAATTCATCCAATCCATCCACCAAACATAATTTTTGTTAATGGATTGGTTTTGGATCCAACCATTTAGAACAATGGATGGATTTGATTCATCCACCTTATTTTAAAAGTCCATTGGATTATTTTTTTTTAAAAACAAATCCATTGGATCATTTTAAATAATAAAAACAAGTTAATTTTAAAAAATAAAAATAACTTATTTACAAAAAAACTGAAACAATTGAAGAAAAAAAATCGGAGAACCACCGGTCAACGACGGAGGTCCGCCGTGAACCACCGCCCGCCTCCGTAATCTTGTCGGAGCTCCGGTCAACCGCCGTCGTGATTCGCCGGAGCATCACCGCGGTCAACGCCGGACACCGGTCAACGATGGTCAACACCGGTCAACGATGGTCAACAGGTGGTCAACGCCGGTCAACGGGGGTCAACAGCATATAACTTAAAGAAAAATGCTAACTAGTATTTTTATGGTATTGTTTAAGAAATCATAACTTTTGCATAAACATTATCACTTTATCAAATGTTTGATTTGTATTTTCAAAGACATATTTTTTTCGTGATCCTCCTAACTTAATTCATTGATGTTTTTTTTTGTATGTATAGAACTTGATTCATTGAAGTTGGAGGAAAGAGACGAGAGTGAATAAAATCTAAGAGAATATATTATATGCTATAGACAATAACGATTGATTAATTGACACCTCAAAATTGCCCACTTGATTGAAAGAAGCTCATAGGAATTCACGACCTGATCAAATTTTATACACAAAAACAATCGATCGGAAGTTACGACTCGATCAACGAAATTGAAGTGTCTATTGAACAATTTTCATAGATGAGTGAATAGGCTATCTAGTCTTCAAATTTTTTGAAATAGCAATACGTCCCCGAATTTTATAAATGTCAATCAATTTAGTCCCTCCGTCAAGTCTCACCGTTAACAGTGTTGATGTGTCACGTTAAGCGCTGACGTAGAATTCCAAGTCAGCTTCCACGTGTACAAGGATGAATTTGTTCGAATTTTTTTTGATTTTTTTTAAACGAAAGTCATTACAAGTTATTACACCGTCAAATCGATCTCTAACCTATTCATTAAAAATCAAGTTGGTCACTATCAAATCGATCCTTGAAAAATTTATCTTATCAATCAAACTGATCTCTGATACTGTCAAATAAATGCCAAAAATTAAAAAAAATGTGTTTAAATTAAACTAAAAACTGATCAAGGCCAGCTCAAGAGTACGGTCTCTAAAACTAACAACATTTTTTTTACTGGATTTTACAACAAAAAGACTTCATATTCTAAAAAAAAGACCCCATAAATTATTGGATTGACCAGGTTTTGATTAAGTTGTTGCCGTTCATTTCTTGTTGTTAACTCTATAAATAAAAAAAAATGTTGACTCTATAAAAGTTTGGCTTGTCACGTATTTAAATTTTTTATTTATTTTATTGAAAAGGGTTTATAACATAGTAATGTGTTCAAAAGAACATGATACATCAACAAGTATTTGAACACTAGTTAAACATGTAAGAAGATCCAAAACAACTTTCTTGTTTGTCTTTTTAGTAAACTCAACACTAAATTTTAGCTAATAAGAAGAAAAGACAGCCTTACCCTTGTAAATAATGCCACCAAATTCTGTCAAATCTTGAAAAAACTATCCACCATCAATTTTAAGCATGCACTCTTCGGCTTATCAAATACGAATGAATGCCCATATACGTAGTACGGATGCGGGTACGATATGAGTATGTGAATACGTAAAATTTTTAAAATTTAGGATACAATATAATTAAGATACGTTAACAAAATATTTATATTAAAATTTATATGCATGTAAAATACTTGGAAAAAAAATAAGTATTGATTACTCTTCAATACTATATATATAATCATAAAAGTCACATTTTACAAAAAATAATACATGTGATCAAAATAAAAAATGAAACGTATAAATCATATTCTATTTTCATTCATAGGTTAGGATATCAACAAATGCATCAATATAATAACTCAAAACACAGTTTGTTTAATGTTGATTGATTGAATCTCCTCTCTCGTTACTTTCATCCACCAAAAACATAATTTTTAATTGGTTAATCGAAAAACAATTACAGTGATTCATATCTTAAATTGAATCATATACATCTTCATTTAATTTTCGCAACACAATCTCATTTCTTTACCCTTCATTTTTTTCCTGTGAAGTATCTAATAAGTATCTATGTGTATCTGTCAAGTATCTTATAAGTATCCGATAAAATATATATTTTAAATTAAAATAATTAATTCTGATACTCCGTGCGTACGTATCCGAGAGTATCCGCAGAGTATCGGTATCTGATACGTATCCGATACAAGTACGTCTCCATTTTGAAGTATCTACCCACTACCCAGGTATAAAAGCCATTTTGCAGTTAATAGCAGAGCTTAAATTGTCTCTCTTGAATAACAAATAAAAACATAGCTGGGTTTCTAACTGCAGTATTCTGATTTCTGGTGGCACCTCCTCTCTACCTGCAACTACAGCTTCAATTTTGGATTTCCACCGTGAGCCTCTTTCTCCTTCTTCTGGTATACGGTTTTAAGCTTTAATTTTCGATTTCCACACTCATAATCTTTTGAGGAAAATCGGAATATTCAAATCATCACGACCCAATTCATATTTTCTCAATTAGGGTTAGTTTCCTAACTCAAAAATCTCACATTCATGTTGAAAACTTTCAAATCTTCAATTGGGTTCAGTAGAACTCTTCTAGTTTGCATAAAAATCCAATCTTTTCAACTATGCACAACAACAGCACTTGGAAAAAATGACGACACAGAATGGGAAAATTTGCTCAAACCCTATGATCTCAAACACCTTCAAAGATCACTTAATCCAATAACCCCATCCCAGCTTTGTAAATTGTTGGAACTTCCTCTTGATGTTCCTACTTCAATGGACTTATTTGAAAAAGCTGGTTTGCAAAGAGGGTATATCCACTCTTTTCATGTTTATTATCTTTTAATTGATAAGCTTGGTGATGTTGGTGAGTTTAAGATGATAGATAAGTTGTTGAAACAAATGAAAGATGAAGGTTGTGTTTTTAAAGAATCACTTTTTATTTTGATTATGAGATATTATGAGAAGGCGGGGTTACCGGGTCAAGCTACTAGGCTTTTGTTGGATATGTGGGGTGTTTATTGTTTTGAGCCGACATTTAAATCGTATAATGTTGTGCTGGAGATTCTTGTTGCTGGAAATTGTCCCAAGGTGGCGCCAAATGTTTTTTATGATATGTTGAGTAGAGGTATTTCACCGACTGTTTATACCTTTGGCGTGGTTATGAAAGCTTTTTGTATGGTTAACGAGGTTGATTCGGCTTGTTCGCTTTTAAGGGATATGACAAAGCATGGTTGTGTTCCAAATTCAATTATTTACCAAACGTTGATTCATGCACTTTCTGAAAATAATAGAGTGAATGAAGCGATGAAGCTACTGGAGGAAATGTTTTTGATGGGTTGTGAACCTGATGTTCAGACCTTCAATAATGTTATTCATGGACTTTGCAAGGCTGGTCGGATTCATGAGGCAGCGAAGTTGCATGATCGAATGCTGCTTCGAGATTTCACTGCTGATGCTCTTATTCATGGTTATTTGATGCATGGTTTGTGTAGGATGGGGAAAGTTGATGAAGCAAGGGCCATGCTAAGCAAAATTCCTAACCCTAATACAGTGCTTTATAATACATTGATTAATGGTTATGTTGTTAGTGGAAGGTTTGAAGAAGCCAAGGATCTTTTGTACAAAAACATGGTAATTGCCGGTTTTGAGCCTGATGCCTTCACATTTAACATAATGATCGATGGACTTTGCAAAAAGGGGCATTTGGTCTCCGCTCTTGAATTCTTAGATGAGATGGTCAAGAAAGGTTTTGAGCCCAATGTGATCACATACACTATATTGATAAATGGTTTCTGTAAGCAGGGTCACTTCGAGGAAGCTTCTGAAGTTGTGAATAGCATGTCAGCCAAGGGTCTCAGTCTGAATACTGTGGGATACAATTGCTTGATTGGTGCTCTTTGTAAAGATGGGAAGATTCAAGATGCCTTGCAGATGTATGGTGAAATGTCTAGCAAAGGATGTAAACCTGACATTTACACATTCAATTCCTTGATATATGGATTATGCAAGAATGATAAGATGGAAGAAGCATTGAGTTTGTATCGCGACATGCTCTTGGAGGGTGTTATCGCTAACACTGTAACATACAATACGCTGATTCATGCATTTCTTAGGCTAGATTTGATTCAACAAGCAGATAAGCTTGTTGGTGAAATGCGATTTAGAGGGTGCCCCCTTGATAATATTACTTATAATGGCCTTATTAAGGCTCTCTGTAAAACTGGGGCAATAGAGAAAGGTTTGGGATTGCTTGAACAAATGCTTGGTGAAGGAATTTTTCCTAGTATTAACTCTTGTAATATTCTGATCAACTCCTTCTGTAGGATTGGAAAAGTAAATGACGCTCTTCTGTTTCTTCGGGAGATGATTCATCGTGGTCTGACACCAGATATAGTCACTTATAACAGCTTGATTAATGGTCTTTGCAAGATGGGTCGTATTCAGGAGGCTTTGAACCTTTTTAACGGGCTACAAGCCAAAGGAATTCGCCCTGATGCTGTTACGTATAACACATTGATCAGTAGGTACTGCTACGAGGGTTTGTTTAATGATGCATGTCTGCTTTTATTCAAAGGTGTGAGTAATGGTTTCATACCTAACGAAATCACTTGGTCAATATTAATAAATTATTTTGTAAAAAAGTATCAAAGGGAGTAAGACCTTGGTCTATGTTTATTTGGTGGAACGGAGAGCTTCTTCTCATTAAAAGGCCAATTTGGTGTTTAAAACTCCTGCCATAAGAGATTACTATGGAATGTAGAGCTTCTTCTCAATGAAGCCAATATATTCTATACAGCTCACTTTATGATTCTCGTTGATTTGAATTGTCTGATAGTAATTCTGATTCTGAGCTATTTACTATTCTCATGGGAAATTGGGGTTTTTGGCTAGCCGCTATTATCCGCCACGTTTCGTCCATAGGATGCATTGCCATCATCAATAATCTTCACATAGCGGTAAAATAGAAATTTTGCTGTAGATACATCACTTTTGAAGGATTTCATTTTTGCCATATTTAACTGCAAGTTACAAGAGCTATGGCGTCGAATTCTTGCGTTAATTTTTTTTTTCAAAACCTTGCCAGATTTGTGTCAGATGAAATCTCAATAAATTAATCATGTGCTCCTTCTCAATAAATGTCAGTTTGTCAGACTGCAAGGACGTCAATGGCAGAAGCAAATGTATTGTGTCAGCAGATTTTGTGCTGCTGAGAATCAATTGAGTTCAATTTTTCGTCATGTGGGGTAAGGGTTTTGATTTGAATTTTTGGTTTTTTCTGATTTTCTTTGATTCCATATGCTACAAAAGCTCACAAGATGTGTTGAATTTCTTACCCCATTCCAATTCTGCATTTGGTTTTTTGTTCGGTTGATTTTGGTGCGAGTTAATGTTCTTCCTCTTCTTGCTATTCTTTAGAATCCTCAACCACATCAATTCTTTGTAAATTTCTATCTTCTCTATGTTCCTTTTGCAAATTTATATGCCAAATTGTTAACATGTTGTGACTTGTTATCCCAATATCAGTTTTAGTTGTTAAGCTACTTGATTTTGGGGGTGGGTATTTTAGTAGGGCGAGAATTAGTAATGGGGATAAAATGCATTGTAGGGGTTTGGAAAAATGCATCACATGTTTTTGGTATGAATTAGAAGACTAATGTTTTACAACACGTGTTTCTCATATTGTGATAGTTACAATAGAACTTTATGTCATGGACTTAGTTATGAAAGTGTTTGATAAAATGCCCATGAGAAAAATCTATCGTTTACTAATTTTATTTTGATTGTTCAGAGAACAAACATCCATCACAGGATATATTTGGAAAATTTCTTTATATATTATACACTGGCCAATCTGATTTCACTTCCAACGTAGCAGCCATTGGCATAGGTAGAGTGCATGAGTATCTGCTTCCACTTCCAGTTATTTCACAGATTGCTGCCACCATTAAGGTAAGGATACCTTATGACTATTTATTGGATTGATCTTGCTGAAATTTCCATGAGCTATATGAAGCTTTATGAAATCTCTATTGTTTGTATTTGAGCATTTTCTTGGGTTAGCTCCTTCAGCACAACATGAAATTAGAGTGCAAATTTTTTGGCAACATTGATTTGAAAGATATTATTTTATAAATATTATACTTATAATTATAAATTCAAAATCAGTGACTTCCACCTACATGTGGATGTAGCCATGTAGGTAAAGTTCCTAAATGTCTTTAGGATCAAGGCTTCCTCTTTTCAGTTTGTATGCATCTTTTATAGGGTCAGAATAAACGCATTAAATTTACAAATTACTTTTCTTAATATATGTGAAAAATGACATCGTCACGCAGAGTTCAAACCAGTCTAAGGGGAAAAACGTTATGGCGAGTTCTTCATTTGCAGTTCATTTAAGTTCCTGTATGTGTTGTTTCTGAAATAGATTGTTTTTGTTAAACTCAAATAGGTAATGTTTTTGTCAAAACTTTTCATTTTCAAGCTTCCTTTGTTACAGCTTCTGTTGCTCTTGAGATTTCATGTTTTAAAGGTTATAGTTTTCTGCAATAGCTCTTGATATTTATGTTTTCTGCAAGAGGCAAACGTTGAAAGTATTTAAAAAAAGAGGGGACACCTTCGTTAAAGTATTCTGTGATAGCTCTTGAGATTTAAGTAAAAAGCATTTGATCTTTGATTTTTCAGTTTAAGCTTGAGTAAAAATATTTCTTTGATCTTTCATGGTTGTAAAAAAAGAATGATCACGAAAAAAAAAAGGCATAAAAGAAATTAACACCAAACTTTGAACCTTTTGTTTTGTTAATTTTTTCTGCAATATCTCTTGAGCTTTAAGTAAATAGCATTTGATCTTCTAAAAGAAGAGATGTGAAAAAGGAGTCTCAGAAAACTAGAATTGAAATATACCGCGTTCTTTGAATACAGTCAACCTAAACACTGCATATGATATCACCTTTCTATAAATTTGTACCTCTTTTATTGTTTTTGACTATACAAGTTTGAAACTTCCCTCGGTGAATGGAATTTGAGTTTTGTTGTTCTTTTGTTTAACTTTTGTGCCTTAAATCTTATAATTTATTGTAATATTGTGTGATGAATGCAGGCTGAGAGGAAAAAGAAGAGGCTAAAAGAAGTAAGTATATCTGCTCACTTTTACCAATTAATCTGATCTATTTGAAACTGTCATGTATTTCTATTTATATATTTTCATTTTTCTACAAGAATATGTGCATAACTTCATCTAAGTAGCTAAATTCAACTTATAATATTTTAATAACTATTGATTCAGCTGTACACAGAAGTTGAGGCTTGAGGTTAAAATGAAAAAATGAAGGAAATTTGGGCTAAGTGATGCTATTAAATATAAAAAAAAAGTGGCCAGGAGCATGAGATTGGACCATGCTCATTATGATTTTTTATAAACTTCCAAAAAGACAAAGTGGCCAGGTGCATACAGTATACAATAACTATACTATATATAAGTCTTAACTATGTATGTGTCATTGCAAATCGATTTCAAAATTGTTTTCAGTGTTTTTTTTTGTTGTTTTAGTTTCATCTGCCAATTCGAAGTTCACAAATATGCAGTGTGAGTCTATGAAAGTGTTATCTTCACCCTCAAATCCTTCAAATAATGCCATGTTATTTTTTTATTGCACTTCACGTGAAGTGGAGAACAAAGCCTCACAAAAAGGAACTTGTGGAATTTCAGATCTGAGTTTATGGCTTACCTATAACAGAAGAAAGTTTTTATTGGTGCTTACAAGAGGGTCAATTTGGGACTAAATAGGGGTTTCACTTTATTGTTATGACTTTATAGGGTGTAATGTCAGCAAGGTTTTTTTTTCTTGACCTTTCTTATAATTGAGTTTTAACAATCGATTTAAAAATCGTTGTCTGTTTCATGCTTTAATTTTTATATGTTGGAATTTGAGTTGTTTTTTTTATTGTTGTTATCATACCTGTCATGGTTTGCGAATTTGTATGGTTGCCTATATGTCATCTTAATAATAATATGATCATGGTTATTGGTGTGTGTGTGTAACATATATTTTATATCATTAATCACTGCTGCGTAATTTGTTCAGATGTTTACTTCACTTCATATATAAAATGGATTAGTTCTTTCAACTTTCCATGGTGATTCTTTCTATATTATTATTATTATTATTTTATTTTTGTATTTCTTTCTAACAAGTTGTTGTCTTGTAGCAGTTAAGTTGAGTGGAAATGGAAAACTAAAATGACAATGAAGAGAATGAGAGTGGTTCTCCGGTGTTGAACCTCAGCAGCGATTGTTTGGAAGAGCTTGTGAACTTCACTCTCAATTCTCAATCTCCAACCTTCTTCTGCTCCACCCTTCTCAAACACGACTCAACAACCCATTACTTTCATCACACTCATGCGGTACTTACAACCACAAAGGTCCAATTTTTAATTTTATATGTTTATTAATTTCAAACTACTACTGCTACTATGTACATCCTTATTTGTGTTTTTTTCTTAAAGTCGAAAATGTTTCTTCTTACCTGAGTATCTCCAATTAAGACAAATTACTCAACACAATTAAAATGATCAAGTTTTATTCTAAAGTTCAAGTTTTTTTTTAAGTGGGGTTGGTTTAGATCCTTATAGAATTCCATATATAAGTAGGCTGTTTGGTGTATAGGACGTAATAGACGTTGTCATTTTGCTGATAAGATGTGGGTTATTTAATGTCTTATGTGTGCAGGCTTTGCGGGATAGATGTAGAAAGCATACAATGAAATGATGAAAGGCATTGTTTGAGTGGACACAGGTTAAATCTGTTTTTGAGAAATGTAATTGATCTGATGCTTAATGGATCTGTTTGTTTTTTTTTTACACTCCAAACATGTAGTAAACAAGGATATGTGAAGGGATTTTGGTATGGTTTTAGTTTGTAAATTAAAGTGTATGATGTATTGAGATAATATGGTTTTATATGATTGATAAATTATTGATTTGGATTTGAATCCAATTTTTGGTAAACTATTCTTTCCTCCAATTTTCTAATATTTTAACATTTCTTTAGTAACAAACATTGGGTATATGATTAAGCTGTGAAGTCTCTTTTTTTTTAGCAAGCTGTGAAGTTGTTAGAGCTTAGATTGAATGATTTTTCATCTATTTTATGAAAGAGAGATCAATTAGAAAAGTTTTAAAACAATATTTTTTTTTTAATATCTGTAAGGTTTTTTTTTTGTTGCAATTTATAAGTATTGAGAGCTAGAGAGATATCTTGGTTAAGAAAAAATGAGTGCATGTTTGGAATCAACCCTACTTATAAACTTATGTTCCGGTCTTATCTCATCCATTGCGAGACTTTAACAGTAATCGTGTCATTGTATTTAATATACATATCTTTGGATTTGTGTATGTTTGCATACAGTGTCAGTGCTCATTATAATGCTGTCATGCAATGTGTTGGCACTGCTTAGCTTCCAGATGTTAGCACAGCTACACAGTTAGTTAGTGATCTCGAACAATAATCTAATAACAGTTGCAGAGTGAGTTAAAAACTGTTGTATGGAAACTATATAGTGTAACAGAGTTGTGAATCTATGATAATGTTTGTAAAGCTGATGCATGATTGTACTGTAAACATTTCTTTTTAAGACCATGCTTATTTTACTTTAAATTCTCAGACTCCCAAATTCTCTCGAACTTAGTTCTCTAATAAGGTAAGTATCAAGAACCGATTTTAATCCAACTACATGGCTTACATTAATAACCCACCACCTCTTTTACTACCATTGGCGGGTTCTCCGGGGAACTCAACTGTAACATCATTCTAATCATACCCTAAGGGGTCGGTGCCTTTGATAAAAATACGATGAAGCTGATTTCCAGTTCGAATACTGGTCATGGAATTCGGCTTAGCAATTTCTGAATTTTTGTGGAGAAAACACTGTGTTCTTTTGACCTTACTTATGTAATGACATGTGTGTGGAACATAGGATTATTCTTAAATTTTTTGATGTTGTTGTTTCTTTTGCCGCAAATGTTATGTTTGTAAATTGACGATATATTAATCCGTGCGAACGCACGGATGCGACACTAGTTGATAACACTGGCTGAAGCATGCATTCACTTTTTAATGCAAGTAAAAGGTAGCACGATTCCTTGCCAGATATTGAACTGTTGACAACATTTCTGATCTAGCTGTTCCAATTTTGACCATTTCCATGGTATGATTTTTTACTTGTTGGGATGTACATGACATATTGACATCTTAAGGTCAAGTTAATTGCTTTCCAGTTAGTGTGATTAAGGTGTCAAAGATGGTGAATGTACATTAGTTATCAATTTATGTGGCTCTTTGATGTGCCGAACCTGAGAAATATTGGCAACTTATTCTGCTTCAAACTGTGATGGTACCATGGACACTGTTTTTCCACTAAGTTCAAACATGACAACTTCAACTTGTGTGGATGAATCTGGCCTCTTGCAGTCTTCTGAAAATGTCGACCAAGCAAATACACCAACTGGAACCTTTGTGATGGTAATATAGCTTTTTTGTTTCTAGGTGGTATGCCTTTGTTTATATATTTTATATGCTACCTTTCTAAAACATCGCTTAATATCTCATTTAAATGGATATTGGGACCTTTATATATAAGCTCTAATGATTTATTTGATGATTTTTTCTTGAAAAGATATCATTTTCATTGCAGGACTACTTTTTCTCCTGTTTGCATGCGGATGCTATCTACTTTTTAGGAATTCTAGTTTAGCTTTGTTGACGGGAGTCATTTTGTTTCGACAGGTTCATAAGTCAGGGTCCTTTGAAAATTGAGAGATCACTGCAAATTTTTAAGTTCGGCAGCTATGATGAGCCGTGCAGTGAGTTGGCTCACTTGTTTGCTCTCATAGGCCAACTAGAGGACCCTAGGACTCAGAAATCAGACTCACTAATATATTTTATATTAGCAACTTACCAAGGCTGGTAAGTTGCTATGATGAGCTGCACAGTGAGTTGGCTCGCTTGTTGACAGAGAATGATATTCTTCTTCTTGGTGATGTCGTTGGCAGTAAGTTGTCATATACCACTTGTTATTCATGTCCAATTTGTAGCATATTTATTTAGTTGTTTTTTCATTGATTATTGAATTAAAATTGTAGGCAATGAAGAAGTATTTGGTAACTTGCATGTCATCCTAAGTAAGCAGTGGTAGGTAGGCTAGAAGAGAAATGCTGACTAAAATAAGAATTAAGCAAGAAATGTTATAGTTTAGACCTCACTCTGGTGCATCATCTTTATGATAATTCTCAATTTCCAATTTTTTTATGGTTCAGACCTGATGAAGTTCATAAAAACTCATTACTGTTCATATATTTCATTTGTGTATTTGTATATGCTGTTCTTTAGATTTTTGACAGATTTAGATGTTATTTTTTACAGATTGCTGCTTCAATTAGCTTGTCAGATTTGTTCACCCACACTTGTTACCTCCGGTCACATAGTAGATCAAGTAATTAAATTTGCGAAGAATGTGGACTTGATAAATATGTTTAAAGGTTGTAATTCAATTTTATGATATTTTCTGACCATCTTCTAAGACCGTAAAATATGGTTATAAGAGAAGGGCTGATTCCTAGAGGAAAAGAGTTGCCAAAACTTGGAAGTTACTGGAACAAGAAAAGAATAAGGCTGAGGGGTATAGGGCTCAGATTGATCATTTGGAGAAACAAGTTAGGGAAGCAAAACAGAAAGTGAAATTCAAGATGTCTGCATTTAAAGCGGCGACCAAGAAGGTTTGAAACTAAAATGCGCAAGATATTAGCAGAGTAAAGAAAACCGAGTTAGGGATGGCAAAAGCTAACGAAAAGTTGGAGGAGATTACAATTGTTTGTGGCAAAAGCTAAAGAAAAGTTTGAAACTATACAATTGGTTTGTCCAGCTGCAGATTTCACTTGTTTACTTAAATATAAAATATTTTTTTCATCGTGTTGTAAGCCATTTTCTTGTATAAGGAGCATAGTTATACAGTACATTTTTTTTTGCATCTTAATTGTTATTCAAAGTGTCTTTTTCTTTTTTGTTTTTTAATTTGTCTTTGAACAAACTACTGAGTCAACATTATATTGTAACTGTTTTTATTGACTAAGCATTTTCTTCCCAACACCATCTGATTTATTGTACTACAAAAAAACTATTTATCTATAAAAACGTAGCATAGCATCCCACCTTTCATAAATAATATTGTTCTTTGCTTTCTTGATAATCTATTTCATTTATTTTCACATACTAATTTTTATCTTTGCATAAGTTCGTCGTTGTGGGTCGAAAAGCTAAGACACAAATTATTATGGGAATGCTACCAAACTTTGCATATGCCCGGTATGTGTTATGATAGTAATATCAGCAAAAAAAAAAAAAAAATTAAAGTGTTTGACTCTTAAAAAGTTCATATTAAAATATGGGAGAGATGTTTATAATGTTATAAACATACTTGCTAAAACTCATTCAAAAATTTGAAGTTACATACTTACATATGAGTGTACCTAGCATCTGAGACTATTTCAAAGATCTAAATACAACTATTTAAATGTTTAGGAGGGATCTAATTAAAAGTAATTCTTTTACTCATGGTGAAAAGTTATTTAAAAGTTGATGGATTATATATACCCAAAAACACTTAAAAAGATAGTAATCTCCTCTTTCAGTTAAACCAATAGTCTTGAATTTGAATCCAACGCCGAAAATGTAATATTGTTAAATCTCTCTCTCTCTCTCTCTCTCTCTCTCTCTCTCTCCCCCTCTCTCTCAAAAGACCAAAATGTTATATATAATAAATCAGAACACCGAGTTTTACCCAACACAAGAAGTGCTAGAGAAGAACACAAAAATGTTCAAAACGTTTCAAACACAAGAGAGCAAAGATAATAAAAAAAGACTAACATATGTTACAAGCTAAGTGGAACCTCCCAAACATACAAGGGGAGTAAGCCACCAATAATCAAAGTCAAAAACAGAATTTACATATTTCGCTTTCAACCACCAAAAAGAAAATAGCTTAACTCTGTCTAGTAACTGATGCACAGATTCCTCTTTGTGCTGAAAAATACGACAATTTCGTTCTCTTCAAATAACCCAAACAAACATTTTTGAGAAACCTCCGAGATAGCCAAATTGAAGAAAATGATCTGAAAGGAGTGAGAGTCCTAACCAACTCAACACAAAATTTCATATATTTCAAAAAAATCACAACCAAGAAACAAATTATTCACGTTTTCAACTTGACTGCAACCACTCACACAGAGTTGATCGTTACATTTAACAATTTCTCTTTTGAACAAATTGTCTTTGGTCGAAATTCGGTTACGCAACAACCACCTAACAAAAAGAATGACCTTCAAAGGAACCACTTTATGTCAAATAATATTGGTAAAAGCAGTCCCATTGCCATGCTCTCCAAATGAGAAAAACTGATAAACATTGCTAACCGTATAACATTTAGATGGTTCTAAATGACACAACCACCTATCAAGAACATCATCCTACAACATAATAGAGGTTAACAACTCACTACTCTCCCCAACTTGTTCTTCCTCCCAAGACAACAACAACATACGTCGCCATTTCCACGCCTCCCCTTCCACCTCCCAACCTAAAGAATGTATATCCGCCATGTCGACAACTTATTTTCTGCTAAGTCAAAAAGTCGATCGGACCTAACACACAAAGGACCTCCAGCCAAGGATTCCACTAAAAAAATGTTGAGGAACCATTACCTACCCTCTCCCTCCCTCAAGTTATCGTCAAACCACCGTTCCACTTCCAGCCCAACGCCCTCACGTAAATCGCTTAAGGGAGAATTTTATCGCCCATTGTTGTCATACGTGGCTCGAAGATTAGTTTATGAAGTTGCACGTAGATAATACTCGATTCACACAATAAAAATATTTTATATTCCCCCTGTCTCTAACTATAAGACATTTTCAAACTTTTCTTTATCCCTTAAAGATATGATCTTTTTTAAAATTCAACATGCATTGATGTTTTCCTTGCAAAAAAAATCCCATTTAAAGTACCATCGGAAATGTTTTTATGTTCCTCTCTTATCTAATTGTAGCGATACATATACAGAACTAACATAACTTTTTGACAAATGTATTACTACAACTACTTTTCTTAAGAGCCGTGATTTTTATAACCCGTTTTGTCCGGGCAATATAAAAATTTCTATAAATAAGTGATAGTATTTTTAATTTTATGATGCTTCTATCATTTTTTATTTCCTTATAAAATATAAAAAAAATACTTCTTTCATATGTTTTGTTAACTTTAAATTACAAAAGGAAAAATTATAAAATACAGTAGAATCAAACTGAAAAAATAAGGCTGACAAGTTGCAACAAATCCATTCCTCTTGGAGATTCATTCAACTTCATCTTTTCCACCTTCTTTTTTTCTTTATACCATTTTGAGTTGTATAGCTTGCAACAAGTTCATTCCTCTTGAAGATCCATTCCACTTCATCTTTTTCACTTGCTTTTTTCTTTTTACCATTTTGAGTTGTATAGGCACTAGTCTCCCGTCGCAAAACATGCTCAGCATTTTCACCAACTTATATAATTTGGCATCTTTTGCAAACCCCAACCTAATTTTGGAGTATAAATAGAAACCATAAATAATTTTCCTTCACACATCTATCTCCACTAACCCACAAACAATCATCAAACAACTCCAAAAGTCAGTAGTCAACAATCAACATACTCTTCTTCAAGTGAAACCATCACTATAGTCCATAACTAGACTCCATTTTCTCAAATACACCTTCATCTATCAACTTCTGAGGCATAAACCTGAAAGATGAGAACTACTTGATCATGATGATGCCTCATTCTTTCCTTTTCTGTTTTTAACCTCATTATTATTTGTTTTCGTCTTTTTATAATTCTTCAGTTTTGTTAGTTTGGGCCTGCTTCATGTTTGTTCTTTTAATAACTTGGTTTCGATTTTATGTTTCTGCCTTGATTTTTTTGAATAAATGTTGTTCTAATCAATTTAACAAATATTTAATACCGTGTAATTAAATGTGATATCTCTTTAATCATTGAGATTTTATATGACACTAGTTGTGACAGTTTGATAGTACTTACGCTCATCTTTCAAATAAATTAATCAACAAATATCATTTTAAAAGGTTTAACTAGATATGACATCTTTTTAAACTTTGAGTTGGCGAGACACAAATTGTACAACTTCATCGTTTTTAAACTCACTTTTATGACAAATATTTCAAATGATTCAATCAACATATTTTTTCTAAAATCAATAATTTCTTTTATCAAAATCATCACAACAAAAATATGCTCTTTAAAGTAAACCAACTTACAGATATTTTCTACCCAATATCTACTTAACTTTGAATTCTTCATCACATCGGGGAGATAAGTGTGATCAACATAAGTCCACTCTTGTCAAGCACAATAATAAAACTTTTACATTTTTCTCTATTTAAAACCTAAATTTCAAATCAAGTTTTAACTAGGATTTAATAATAATAATAATAATAATAATAATAATAATAATAATAATAATAAAATAATTATCTCCAAGTTAACAAAGTTTTTGCATAATTAATTAGCTGTAACCATTTCTTAACAGATGTCGTAGGGTGCCACTGCTAGTAATTTCTCTACACATAATAACTCAAAATAGCTCATTAAATAAATAACTCATTTTTCATATTTAAAATGTAGCGTGCTAGAATTTGCAACTGGTAGGTTTTCACTCTCTTCCTCACAATTTCTTTGATCTAATCTAATCTAATATCACCACTTTTAATCCTCTACTTAACAGGTAAATTTTCGTTTCTTTCTTACACTCTTTATGCTTTTCTATTTATCTTGAAATGTTTTCTTTCAAGGAAGTTCTATCCATATTCATGTTTATAATATGTTTATGGTTTTGTGTTCGCAAAATTTTGCATCTATCGTTGTTATAGTAGTTAATTAATACTTAATAGTGACATTTTTTTTTCTTTCAATTGGTTGATTTGATCTATTTTTCTGCTTTTGTATTAGAATCGAAAGTCTTTTTATGTTGAGTGGACTCTGTTTTTTATGTTGTTTGTATAGACTGATTTGGTTATGTAACTGACATGTGATCATTTTCCGTCTCCAATCTACCGGTTCTAGATATGACACAGTAGCAATTGTTAAGAGTATGGCATGTGTGTTGTCTACAATGTCTATAATTTTCTCCTCTCAATTGGTCTTTCGTGACAATTTTGTTTTATAACAATTGCCTTTACTTGATTAAATATCATACAAGAAACTAAGTGGATGAGGAACAAGCAGTGTCTGCATGGTAATAAATTAATGTGCATCTCATATAACAACTCTCATTCACCACATTCTAACAAGAATAACCTACCAACAAGGTCACGGCTCTGGATACAAGTCAAAAACAATAGAATGATAATGAAATATACGTGCAGAAACTTTTCTACCAGTAACAAGTATAATCCACAAGTTGCAAGAAGCTTGCTACCTTAGGGGAAATAGCAAACCGAGTCATCATTTTACGCATTGATTGGCGCCCAACAAGAAGCTTAAGTTTCTGTTTGATAGAGACTTAAGTTTTAAGTTGTACGTCAATCAATATGTAAGATGATGTCAACGATAACTATTTCACTTCAAGTGGCCGTAATATTCTTGTTTATTGGAGGATTAAGTTTGTTACACGTGGCAGAGTTTCCACACATGTATTTCTTTGTTTCCTTGTATTTGTTTGTATTTTGAGTTTGTTTCCTAGCAGGTAGTTTTTTTGCATTTTATATTGCGGGTAGAATTATGGTGTGAGTGAGAGTTGCAATTTGAGATGCATTTATGAGACTTTTGATGTACTCCCTCCGTTTCAAAATACATGTCCATTTTAGAGAAATTGCAGTAACCAAGGACAAGCTAGTTTGACACAAAAGTTCCTATTATACCCTTGTCTTTGATTTTTTCCATTTTACATTTATTTATCTCATCTCATAATTACTCCCAATACCAATACCAAAATTAATTAAACAAGTTCTTGGGAGAGTGCATGAGTAAATCCACTTAAAATTGAGTCAACATTTATTAGTAGAAAATAATTATTATGGAGAAAATCTAGAATCCAATTAATTGGTAGGCAAGGGTAAAATAGACAAAATGTATCATTAAACTATCAAATGGACATGTATTTTGAAACAAAAAATTTCTCCAAAATAGACATGTATTTTGAAACGGAGGGAGTACAACCATGTATAACCTTGATTATATTTTCCACAATGTTTTACTATCTGAGATGCATTTATGAGTCTTTTATATATATTTCATTAACCAAATCAATTTGGTCAAATCGCAATAATCAAGGAATGATTGATATTACGAAGTTCTTCATCAAATCATGTTTGAATCAAGTTACCAAAATGAAAAATGATTAATATTATTGACCATTTTTCAAGAATGTTATAGAAACGATTGATGGTTCACATGTGTCATGTGTAGTTAGTGTTAGTGAGCAAAGAAGGTTTTATTTGAAGAAAAAGATATCCAACACAAAATGTAATGGTTGCATGCGATTGGTAAATGTGTTTCACTTTGCTAGTTGGGAAGGTACTACTCATGATGCTCTTGTTTTTGACTAGGCTCGTACAAATACGAACCTTAATTTTTGACATCCTCCTTTAGATATGATGTTTTGTCTTACTAAAAATGATTTTTTTTTAACAAGTACTAAAAATGATTTGTTATATAAACAATTACTTTATTTTAACATTTTAAGAATTACTTTATTTTTAGGTAAATATTATTTTGTGGATTTTGGTTATCCAATACCAATATGATACAATAGTCCCTATATATGTGAACGTGGTCACCTTCTTGATTTTAGGTGTTCAAGCGAGTTTGAATTTCATAATGAAGTATTTGATTATTATTATTACTACTCAAGTTTACGGTGCAAAATTGAAAGAACTTTTTGGGTATGAAGAATAGATTTGCAATAATGTATTGTACTCCTAAGTTCAAATAAATACAAGTTCAAAGAGTTGTTGCGTTGTTGCAACAATGACAATACACAACTTATTAGAAGAAATGTTGAAATGGATACGATTTCAATCTTTATGAAGATGAAAATTCAATCATTCGTCATGATGATTATCATAGATCAACTACCTTAAATCCATCAAAGTTTCAATATAGCTTCTTTGTCGGAGATGGATCATGCTCGAGAGTAAATTCATGATCAAATTATAGTGTGTAAATTAAATAGAAATGCTAACCAATATCCTGAAACACATTTTAAGGATCTTAAATGATAAGTTTTTATCATATTCTTTCCGATGACAATTTTGGTGGACTAATTTAGCTTCTTAAAAAAGTTTTTATTAAAATTTATATATTTAATGCATTGGAAATCAAAATGTTTGACTTTTTAAAAGATAATTTTTTTTAATTTAATATCCTTAAAAAGTGTCCAGGAGACATTCGTTAACACGACCGGAAACTAAATTATTAGTTTGTGATAATATTTCAATAAATATATGAAATTATAGGGTTTAAAAATAGTTTTTCATACTTATAAATAAAACGAGATGTTTACGGTAAGTTTTTTTTTTTTTAATATGTACATAGAAATGTTCCTTGAGGCACTTTTTAAGACCCTTCAATAGTAAATTTTTATGAAAATATGTGTAATTAATGCATTGAAATTTCTAAACTAAATTTGAGATCCTTAGAGAGTGTCCAGAGACACTAGTTAATAAGACCCTTAAAAAAAATCATTAGTTTTGCTTGGACTAAACTAAACACCGAGGAGAAAAATACGACGACATCATCCACTGCGAATGGAACTGAAAAAGCGGCGGTTTGCGAATCTCGTCGGACATGGCAGCGGCGGTGGCAGCGGCGGAGACAGTGAAATCTGACTCCATTATTAGCATTTGCTGCGAACAGGCAATTGTTTAGTTACCCACTCCCTTTTCTCTCTCATTCACTTCTTCTCCTTTTTTCTTAATTAAAACTATTTGATTTGATTCGCAGTGGAAAAACAAATACTTGAAAGCTCAAGAATCCCGTAATGCTCTTCGTCAAGCTGTTACGTTTCTCGAACTCAAAATTAATGAAATCCAATCCCTTAACAACAACAACAACAACAACAACAACAAAGGTAGGTCGTTAATTATCATCAATCACTCTTTCTAATTTTCGTAATCAAATAAATTATTCAATTTAATTGCATATATATTTTCATTCTCGATTTAGATCTTTTTCAGATAATGTTCATATTTTATTTAATTATTATAATAAGTAAATTAATATATATTTATTGGTGTCCTATGTTTTCGACATTAGCAATGTCGAAGTGTCTTTGCTGTGTCATGTGTCTTTGTTGGATTAAGTGCTTCAGAGAGTGGCACAGACACGGACACGTAGACACCAATGATAATTTTATACAAGAGGGGTGCTAGACACACTCTCTTTTCAACACTCTCTAATATTCACTCTATCATTAGATGAAATTCATGTGGGTCTCACCACTTTATGTGGGACCCACATTGATTTCATCCAATAAGATAGTGAGTGTTAGAGAGAGTGTTGAAAGGAGAATGTTCCTAGCACTTCTCTTTGATAAAATGGAAGTGATTGTATCTAACCACACATGTCAATGTCGGTGTCAGACTCCGGCACTTGTCAAACACACTTTCAATCTGAAGTGTTGGTTCTACATAATTGGACACTGAACTATAGTTATATTTAGCTATATAATCACTGTAATGAAATGCATCGTGATGTGATTTAATCGTGATGTGATTAATGTTATGAGTTGCAGTATGTGATGTCAAAATCGAAACTGAGGAACGATTAGAAGAATTTAATGTTGGGGCGCCAGCGGTGAATATTGGACACGGTGGCTTCAAGTCTCAAACTGTTACTTCTGCTCATCTGGGATGTAATGGGGATGCTCGGGGTGGGGACGAGAATGAGAAGGTATTAGGCTTACGCACTTGTATAGCTGAGAGGGACAAGGAAATTTGTAGATTGAAGGAGCTTTTGGAGAGTGAAAAGAGAAGGGCTGATTCTAAGAGAAAGAGAGTTGCCGAAACTTGGAAGTTACTGGAACAAGAAAAGAATAAGGGAGCGCAAATTGCAAAAATTAAAGTGGAGAAGGCTGAGGGGTATAGGGTTCAGATTGGTCATTTGGAGAAACAAGTTAGTGAAGCAAAACAGAAATTGAAATCTGAGACGTCTGCATTTAAAGCGGCGACCAGAAGACATGATTTTAAAAAGCGCAGGTTATTTGCAGAGAAAAGAAAAGCCGAGATAGAAATGGCAAAAGCCAACGAAAAGTTGAAGGAGATTGAAAAGCACAAAGCCATTGAGATGGTTAAATTAGAGGAGCAGAAGGCACTTGCAGAAGATAACTGGAACAAGTTTGTGGAAGAGAAATGTCGTGTTGATCTGATGTCTCAGCAGCTAGAAGAAGATAAGAGGACAATTGAGGATTTGAAGCGGAAGATGCTTGAGCTCTCATCCCTGAGAAATCAAACTGAAATGTCCATTGACATCAGTGCGAAAACTCAAAGTAGTCAATGTTCTAAAGTGAAACATTTGAAAAACAATCTGAACGTTGAAAAGTTACAAACAAAGCATACCAAGCTAAAATACAAGTTAGAAGCAAGTCGTTACAGTATTTTACATCACAAATTAGGTTGTCTAAAAATTGGTTTCGTTCAGCTTCTACGTCACTTTGATGTACTGGATGCATCTTTTTTGTCTGTTTCAGGAAGTACACAAGACCAAACAAAGGTTGGTTTCACTGATGAATTGTTTTCACTTGTTTATAATCTTTTAGTTGTTTTTGCTACTTTCTATCCACTCCTTTAAAAGCATGCACATACACAAACACACGTGAGCTAGGATTGTGAATTCTATTTTTGCAATAAGCATCATGATCTTATCTAGAAGCCGATGTCTCACTCTGGCATACTTACATGATTTGGTATAGGACTAGCTATCTATGTCATGCATTAGTGATTGTGAAGTTGGTTGTGTTGTAAATTACTGGACCTTTTGGGTTTATAAACATATTAGCAGTAACACTGAAAGGTTATCTTGCCTTGGGAAAATGGTAATCTTAAGGATCTTCTGAAAGCAATGAACAATTACTCCCTCCGGTTTTGAATATAAGCCACAAAAAATCATGTTTTGTAGTCTCAATTATAAGCAAAATTTAACCTACTCTATCATATTCAATGCTATAATTCCTAAAATATCCTTTAATTAAGTAAAGTTTTATTTTTCAATAATAGAACAATTTCCCATGAGGGGTATTTTAAATAATACAATTAAATCTTTTATTACCTTTAAAAAATTAATGAAGTTAACTACTTTTCTTAAAGGGTGTAAGGTAGTTTTTTTTTGCTTATATATGAAACCAGGTGCTTATATATCAGCACTATATTGTTCAGTTGTTAACTTGTTATAGGATATGTGGCTTTAGTTTTTTCTTTTTTGGGGAAAAATAATTCTTGTATGTGTGTGATTTTGTGGATTGTGCTAAAAAAGTAGTCTCTTAGATTTGGCAAATGGGATACTCTAATGGTGCTCACTATGCTTCATAATTTTGCTTATCTGAGTGGACAGAAGTTTTTCGACATGGATAATTTTGGTTTGGCGGTGACTGTTTTGAAGTCTCTAGTTATGTTGCTTGAGGGTGAAAGCCTATCCGATATTACCGCTCTTTGTCTTCCTGCAATAAATCAGCTGCATACTGAATTTTGCACAAATGATAGTTGCCCATTATTACAAGGCGCTGAATCCATTGATGCAATTGCATGCTTGCTCTTGGAAGAGATAAAGAACTGTTGGCTTCAAGGGATGAACCAAATTGATTTGTCAGATTCTGGATTAATGCCATGCAATGATAATGTTCGACAACAGTCTAATGAAGAAGTGGGTCAACATACCACTGACAAGAATAATGATGTGTCCGGTTGTTTGAAAAAATGCCTGGTTTCTGATACTCGACCACATGCTCTTAAGAATGTCATCCTCTCTCACCTTATTGATATCGTGTCATTGGTGGAACTGGTAGCAAACGAAATGGTATTATTCTCATCATTTCATGTTGATATTGTTATGTTTTTTAAATTATGTATATCGAGCTCTAATTTTAAAGGTATAACTGACCCTTTTATGACAAGTGACATTAGAATTTTTAAGAATCAATGTTATACTGAAATCAATAAAATTCAACAACATGAAATTGGCCATGATTCTAGTTCACAGCTGTAATCTCACTCATAGTAATAAATATATTGTTTGATTGAATAAGTGAATTGTTACCACGGGATAAGATTAAGTTTTTATATGGTTGAAAATTGTCTTCTTCTCATTCTTATGGAATGAATACATTATGACATCATGTAGTTGGTGTGATGTGATCATACTAGAACCTAATTCCTTGGGTGCCTTTCCCAATACAGAGCTGGCACTGGACTGATATCAAACTTGTTCCTCAGCTGCTCGACATGCTCGACACATGTGTAGAGGAGAAAATTGTTGTTGCTATCATTGTACTTCTCGGTAAACTTGGGAGGTAAATTGATCATTGTATGCTTTCATATTGTTAGTTTTTTGAGTAATCATGCATGTGTATACATATTTATGAATAGAGGATATATGACGTAGATGTATGCTTATCATGAAAGTGAGGGGCAATATGTGATCATTGGAACATCTTTACTGAAGATTGATAGTCATTTACAGCTGTGATGACTATTTTGTCAAGTGACATAACTTGGTGTCTGAATGACCAGTTATACAAAAAATCAATAATGTAAAATATATCTCCTCAACGATGAGGGTTGAGTTAAAATTACGCATGTCGTTGTGATTATTTGCTTGTTCTATGGAATTCTGCTGATAGTACCTTTGTTTCTTTTAGAAACATGACCAGCCTTTTTTTGTGAGGCATATGTAGTCCAGTATTACTAATTGAGCTTCAGTCAGATTTACATTTTATATATACATGTGAACAAGGCAACAGGCTATAGATACATGTGCACAATAAAATATTATCTGATTTTATACACAATGATGCTTTCAGTTCACATGCTTTTTTGTTTACGTTATAACAATGTGGTGAATTTTATAAATTTCAGGATTGGAGTTGATAACGGTGGATACGGAGATCAAGGAGTTGAGAAACTGAGATGTAATCTGTTTGCTTATTTATGCCGCATCTCTTCCAAGAAAGCATGCTTTTCTCTTCAAATTGCCACCGCCAGTACACTCTTTGTCCTTCTTCCTCTTGGTCTTGAAACCCTTTTTCATACTAACATCTATCTTTCAGCATATTCTAAGTCTGTTTTAGACAATGTTGAAACTTTGAGAAAGTGGTTCTTTGGGCTGAGTAAAGATCAACAAATATTGCTATCTGGTATTTTAAAACACACTGATGTATGTAACAAGTCAAATTCGTCTGTACTTTCACATTTAAAATAGGGTTCCTCATTGACATAGCTCTTAGGAAAGTTTTTCTAGGTCGGCCGATTTCTTGGAAACTAGTTGGAGTTGATTCAATGGGCTCATGAGCGTTCAATTGGCTTACATGCTGCTTTTGTGCTTCTTAAACTTGCACATAGCTCTTCTTTTTCTTCTTTTTTTGATTGTAAACTTGTAACAACAATTTTGTTGTATTTGTTGTTCAAACTGTTTGATTTATGAATATTTATACTCTCAAGTTAAATGGGATAGCCCGAAACCAATTTAGCTACTTATATATTCGAGTTTAGGTTCCATCAAGCAATTTTTGGATAGCTACTTATACTTTTTTTTTTTTGAGTTGCTTACACTATTTTGATAGACTTGAGCAAACTTTTGTACATAAATGTCTTCAAGTTAATTATTATGCACTATTTTCTTGACCTTCGTGCCATTTAATGATCTCGGTATTAAGCCGACTGCCAACCTCTTTAGTGCTTGCCTTGGGGTCTAAATGGGACTGAAGTTGGTCACGTACAAAATGAATTTAAACAAGAAATAAATAAAAAAAACATTTTTTAAATCTCCTAATTTATTTATTGTAGTTATATTTTCAAAATCTAAAGAGTACAAGTTAGAGGTACTTGTTTACCACAAAAACACACACCCACAAGAATATTGACTAAAACGAATATTGAGTCAACTAAACGTCTTATTCACAGCTTAAGGTCAGTGTCCTTTCAACCAAAAAAAAAAAGGTCAGTGTACTTGTCATTTTCAACAAGATTCTAGGAGAGAGACCAAAAGGGTTTGTGTGAGATAATGACGTGAAGCTATTCTCCCAACTTTTGATCTGAAATGAATCTTGTTGTTACATAGTACGAGGGCTAGAAGAACTGTATAACACCGACAAAAAAAAGAAGAATGCTATAAAATTATTGGAAAATGCTTGGTCTACACCCCCATATGGGTGTGTACACCTTGAGAGAAATAGAAAAGAAGATTGATGTGATAGATGTAATAAGTTGCTGAAGTGATAGAAATAGAAATAGAGATAAAACGAGGTGTTGGGAAATATGGTGTGTACACGTACAATGAGTGTTGAAAAATATGGGATGTACTTGTATCATTGTTGAGAATATTGGGGGGGGGGGGGGGTGGCTATCTTGTCTATGCTTAGAATCAGGTGAATAAAAAGGGTAGGTAGTAATGACTACCAACAATTAAAATAAAATGGATAACAACAATGAAAAATCAAAGCTTTTTACCATTGCTGACAACAAAATGTTGAAGAGTAGCTACAAAAAAATTGATATCATTAATAAATGGTATAATTGTAATGTTAATGCCTCCTTTCCCATCTAGCAAGTGAACTAGCTGTGACTAAAAATATATTGATTGAATAAACCGTAAAAAGAAGAAGAAAAACAAACTAGTAGTGACTTGTAAGGCGCATAACCATGAGCAATATGGAACACCAACCATTTCTGTTGGAGCTTGACTCGCACTCACACACACGCATTGCAATTTTGTCATCAGATGCTATTGAAGAATTGTTGGAACATAGGCCTATTGGGTTGAAATGGTGGCTTAAACTTGTTGCTTGGGAGTCAAGGCTCCTATGGATCCTCTCTGGTGCTTCTATTGTTGTCTACCTTTGCAATTTTATGCTAAGCTTTGTGACCATGATGTTTTGTGGACATTTAGGATCTCTAGAGCTTGCTGGAGCATCCATAGCTAATGTTGAAATTCAAGGTCTTGCTTATGGAATTATGGTATGGATATGATTCTCATGCTATATTTTATCCTTAGTTCAAAGTGGAGGACTGAAAATGATTATCATTATTATATGTGCATGTTTATTAGAAAACAAACAAACAAGCATTGACACCATTTTAGTTTTAAAATTAGGACTAAACTTGCATACAGTGCTCTAAGGTTTTTTTTCCCACGTCTTTTAAAAAATGATAGAGGCAGTAGAGAACAGTAGGAACAGTGCCTGTAGCACTATACCAAAGTTTTATCCTTCAACCTAAATATGATTTTGATATATTCATATTTGTCATTTTCCTTAAATAGCTAGGAATGGCAAGTGCAGTGCAAACTGTGTGCGGACAAGCTTATGGAGCCAAAAATCATGCAGCAATGTGCATAACATTGCAGAGAGCAATCATCTTACATTTTGGTGCAGCAGTGATTCTCACATTTCTCTATTGGTTCTCTGGATATTTTCTAAAAGCCATGGGGAAGACAGAGAGCATTGCCGTGCAAGGCCAAATGTTCGCTCGCGGACTTATTCCTCAACTCTATGCATTTGCATTGAGCTGTCCAATGCAGAGGTTTCTGCAAGCACAGAACATTGTTAATCCTCAGGCATATATGGCAGTTGGAGTATTCCTTCTTCATATGCTTCTTAGCTGGCTAGTTGTCTATGTTTTTGGCTATGGTCTTATGGGAGCAGCCCTCACTCTCAGCTTTTCTTGGTGGATTCTTGTCTTGTTAAATGGACTGTACATCCTTTTTAGCCCAACATGCAAGGAAACTTGGACTGGCTTCACTGTGAAAGCCTTCATAAGAATTTGGCCTTACTTGAAGCTCACAGTTGCTTCTGCTGTGATGTTATGGTATGACTACATCCTCATTTTCTTTCCAGTTGTGTTATTTGAACATTAAAATACATGTATTGTATTTGACACTGTATGTGTTTATTTCAATGTCTTACTTTTTCAAAATATGCACAAAAATCAAATGACTTTGTATTCAACATCAAAAAAATTTATGTCAGAAAAGCATCTCTCTCTTCACTCTGTGATATATATGCATACATACACACAAATTAACAAACAACCATTATTATTTCAAAAAACTTCACCTCAAGTTTAGACCGGTTTATTTTGATAAATCGGTGAAATTTTTCTTATTGTAGCTTGGATATATGTTACAATCAGGGACTATTGCTCGTTTCAGGCCTGCTATCCAATCCCACAGTGGCACTGGATTCTATTTCCATTTGGTATGCTAACAATTTCTCTTATAATAGTCTTTCTTATTATTTGCCATCATTTCATCTAACCATGATACTCCATCCTAATGTACTTTCATTTTCAGCATGAATTACTTAGACTGGGATATGCAAGTTATGTTGGGCCATAGTGCAGCAGCAAGGTTAGTGACAATCAACAAAAACAATGTTTTTCATTTAAACAACTTCCACACAAACATATGAAAAGTAGATCCTATGATTGCAGTATGCGAGTTAGCAATGAATTAGGAGCAGCTCATCCAAGAGTAGCGAAATTTTCTGTCTAGCATCCTCATTAGCATAGTTCTGTCCGCCATGATTTTGATATTCAGGGTTGGTTTGAGCGACATTTTCACTTCTGACTCTGAAGTCATTGAAGCTGTATCTGACTTGACTCCATTGCTTGCCATTTCTGTCCTCCTAAATGGCATTCAATCTATACTGTCAGGTAAAATACTACCATTTACCGTTTCAAAATAAAAGAAAATTATAAGCACAAGCACCATATTTGGTTTTTCCATAGTTCTGAATCTGATCCCACCTTTTGTTTGCTGTTACTTTGAAAATTTCAGGTGTTGCTATTGGAATTGGATGGAAAGCTTTGGTGGCTTATGTAAACTTGGTTTGTTACTATGTCATTGGTCTTACTGTTGGATGTGTTCTTGGCTTTAAAACTTCTTTAGGAGTAACTGTAAGTTACAAACATTAATTTCTCTCACTGATTATAGTTTATTAAATTGGTAGAATTAGTGTCATAAAATGAATGCAATTGTGATTTCTATAGGGAATCTGGTGGTGAATGATCCTTGGAGTTTTGCTACAGACTGTTATACTAATAGTTCTGACTGCCAGAACAAATTGGGTGCAGAGGTAATCAAAACTTTTTCTGCCTAGACTATAAAATTTTATCTGTTTCATGTTCTACATGTAATGTTTGTCACTTGAGGTGTGAACCAATTTATAATGTTGTTGTAGGTTGAAAAAGCTATTGTTTGTGCTAAGAGGTATGTTGAAGATGAGACCTTCGATCAACTGGTTGCCGATGTATAGAGGCAATTCTCTTACTGTAACTTTTCTATTCCAGGCATGGAAGAACACTTTAACAACATATTAGTCAGGATTGGAGTTGATAATGGTGGATACGAATATCAAGGAGTTGAGAACCTGAGATGTTATTTGTTTGCTTATTTATGCCGCATCTCTTCCACGAAAGCATGCTTTTCTCTTCAAATCGCCACTGCCAATACACTCACTCTTTGAGGAAGTGGTTCTTTGGGCTGAGTAAAGATCAGCAAATATTGCTATCTGGTATTTTGAAACACACTGATGTATAGAACAAGTCAAATTTGTCTGTACTTTGACATTTAAAATAGGGCTTCTGAGTCGATGATTCATCGACATAGCTCTTAGAAAAGTTTTGTAGATTGACCGGTTTCTTGGAAATTGTCTGGAGTTGATTCAATCGGCTCGAGAGCCACCAATTTTGCTTACATGCTAGATTTGTGCTTCTTAAATTTGCACATAACTTTTTTTTGCCTTCTTTTTTATTGTTAATTTGTAAAACAATTTTGTTATGTTTATTGTTCCACTTGTTTGATATATGAATATTTATATTCTCAACTTAAATGGGATAGCTCAAAAACAATTTATCTACTTATATATCTGAATTCTGTTTCCGTCAAGCAATTTCTGGACAATTGCTTCTATATATTCTTTTGAAAAGGCGAAATATTTTTTTTTTTGTATAATAAGAACAAAAACGGTACAACTTAACAAGTACAGTGACAACAGGTCGTGGATTCCTTTCATACAGGGTAGATGATGATAGTGAACTTGGTTGTATTATTACTTCCTGTAGACAGTTGTTTCAGTATAATTTTCAAAACTCTCATGTCGAGTTTAATAGGAGGCAAACTATTGGGGTTGCTCACGAATTAGCAAGGGTAGCCCCATCTGATCTTAGCCCCAATATTCATGATGATGTACCATCATGTATTTGACATCTTTTAACTAATGAAATGCATTGATTTGCTTCTTTCAAAAAACTTAACAAGTACAGTGTGCATAGCAGAATTTAGATCATGAAGATCCACACCAATGTCTATTAATACACCAACCATTCAGTAACCCAAACATCCATGCTTCTATGTTATAGTACATTTATTGGGAATAGCTATTGCTACGTTACAACCATACTTACCGGTTTATTTATTGTATTGCAACTCACTTGACTACTCCACTAATTAACTGGTTGGAGAAATTTCCTAAATATATATTTGGAAGCTTGCAATGATTAAATTGATGTAATGATATCATTTTAACATATTGTATATCATATGCATGGTTTGATGGTTGTGTTGTTGGAATTGTGCTTGAAGCAGACCAGCGAATATATTGTAATATATCATTTTAACATATTTGTATACGAGTCTAATTGTCACGGACAGTGCCATAACTCTTTGAAAACTCTTCGATAGATTTCAGCAAACTTTTGTTCATAACTGTCTTCAATTTAATTATTCTACAGTTATATTGGCCTTGGTGCCATTTAATGCTCTCAAAGCCGATATTAAGCCAACTACTTTAAATCTTCATATATAATGCATAATATTTTCAAAATCTAAAGGGTATTAAATATCATTTTTAATAATTCAATATATCAATAAAATAAAATACAACTATTCTTGAACACGTGTTTACTCATTTGACAAAGGAAAATGTTTGTGTACACTCATATGTGGATGTATATACCTTAAAACAAAGAGGAAAAAGAGAATAAAAAAAAAAGTGATGTGATAGTTTGTTAATGTTATAGAAAGAGATGGAGAGTAGATAGAGTGTTGAATGATGTATAAAATTTAGAAGTGTCTATTTACATTGATGTTTAACAAAACAAAATACAACTATTTAATTTCGGCAACAATAATGGCTATACATAATGCAATGGTTCAGGTGAGATTCGGACATTCTTAAATGTGGGCCTAAGAAGTGACAAGTAAGAGGCACTTCTGTACCCCAAACACACTCACAAGAACAATATTGACCCACCTAAAAGTCTTATTCACAACTACTAGTCTTTTTCAACAAAGATTCTAGGAGAGAGGCCAAAAGGGTTTGTGTGAGAGAATGAAGTGGAGCTATTCTCCCAACTTTTGAATTGAAATGAATCTTGTTATAAAACATGAGGGCTAGAAGAGTTGTATAAAATTAATAGGGGGTAGTTTTATCTTCTTTGTCTATGTTTAGAGTTGAATAAAAGGGGTAGATAGTACCTTAGTAATGACTGCCAACAATAAAAATCAAAGGCCAACAACAAAATGTGGAAGGGTAGCTACAAAAATGAAAAAATAAATGAAAATTCTCATTGATAAATGGTCTACTTGTAATGTTGATGCCTCTCGTTCCCAAACACACAAACAGTGAGTGAACTAGTGAGGACTTGTTGTAGGGGCACATAATGGAAAACCAACCATTTCTATTGGGGCTTGACTCACACTCACACACACACATTGCAAATTGGTCATCAGATGCAACGGAAGAATTCTTGGAACATAGGCCTATTGGGTTGAGATGGTGGCTTAAACTTGTTGCTTGGGAGTCAAGGCTTCTATGGATCCTTTCTGGTGCTTCTATTGTTGTCTACCTTTGCAATTTTATGTTAAGCTTTGTGACCATGATGTTTTGTGGACATTTAGGATCTCTAGAGCTTGCTGGAGCATCCATAGCCAGTGTTGGAATTCAAGGTCTTGCTTATGGCATTATGGTATGATTCTCATACTACATACTTTATCCTCAGTTCAAAGTAGAGTAGTTAATGTCTTAAAAATATTTATCATTATTATTACAATATTATATGTATATCATTGTTGACAGCAATTTACTTTTAAAATTAGGACTAAGCACTGTTCATACTGTTCCAATTACAAAGAGACGGTTTTTAACACCTTTTGTAAAATGTTGGTGGCAGATGTACTATTTTTTTAGTAGAGAACATCAAGACTTACCTAAGTTTTATCCTTAAGATTAATGTTAAACCTAACTATGATTTTTTGATATATTCATATTTGTCATCTTCCTTAAACAGCTAGGAATGGCAAGTGCAGTGCAAACTGTTTGTGGACAAGCTTATGGAGCCAAAAAATATGCAGCAATGTGCATAACATTGCAGAGAGCAATCATCTTACATTTTGGTGCAGCAGTGATTCTCACATTTCTCTATTGGTTCTCTGGAGATTTTCTAAAAGCCATGGGGCAGACAGAGAGCATTGCCGTGCATGGTCAAGTGTTCGCTCGTGGACTTATTCCCCAACTCTATGCATTTGCATTCAGCTGTCCAATGCAAAGGTTTCTCCAAGCACAAAGCATTGTTAATCCTCTGGCATATATGGCAGTTGGAGTTCTCCTTCTTCATTCGCTTCTTAGCTGGCTAGTTGTTGATGTTTTAGGCTATGGCCTTCTAGGTGCAGCCCTTACTCTCAGCTTTTCTTGGTGGATTCTTGTCTTCTTAAATGGATTGTACATCATTTTTAGTCCAAAATGCAAGGAAACTTGGACTGGCTTCACTATGAAGGCCTTCATAGGAATTTGGCCTTACTTCAAGCTTACAGTTGCTTCTGCTGTAATGTTATGGTATGACTACATCCTTATTTTCACTCCAATTGTGTTATTTGAACATCAGAATTAGACATCAGATGTGTTTATCTCTCTCTTAATTTATATTTTCTACAACTTTCGCACATTCCAAAATATACACAAAAACCAAAGGACACCGTACTCCGACGTCAAAATTTTAATGTCAACAAACCATATCTCTTTTCACTATCTGACATATATGCATGCATACACACAAATAAACAATTAAGGAGTAGCTTGTTTTGATAATATTAAATGTATCTAATTGTAGCTTGGAGATATGGTACAGTCAAGGACTAGTACTCGTATCAGGGCTGCTCTCTAATCCCACAGTGGCACTGGATTCTATTTCCATTTGGTATGTTAACAATTTCTCTTTTTTTTTTTTTTTTTTTTTGAGAAATTCCTCTTAGAAAATAATGTTTCTTAATATTTGCCAACATGTTAGCTAACCGTGATACTCCATCCTAATGTACTTCCATGTTCAGCATGAATTACTTAAACTGGGATATGCAAGTTATGTTGGGCCTTGGTGCAGCAGCCAGGTTAGTGACAATTAACCAAAAACAACGTTTTCCATTTAAACAATTTTCACACATGTTAAAAGTAGGTCCTATGATTGCAGTGTGCGAATTAGCAATGAATTAGGAGCAGCTCATCCAAGAGTGGCAAAATTTTCTGTCTTCGTCGTGAATGGAAATAGCATCCTCATTAGCATAGTTTTGTCCGCCATTATTTTGATATTCCGGGTTGGTTTGAGCAACCTTTTCACTTCTGACTCTGAAGTCATTGAAGCTGTATCTGACTTGACTCCATTGCTTGCCATTTCTGTCCTTCTCAATGGCATTCAACCTATACTGTCAGGTAATAAAGTTATAACTTATAATCACAAGCACCAGTGTCGATTTTTCCACATTTCTGAATCTGATCCCTGCTTTTGTTTGCTGTTCTTTGGAAAATTTCAGGCGTTGCAATTGGAAGTGGATGGCAAGCTTTGGTGGCTTATGTAAACTTGGCTTGTTACTATGTCATTGGTCTTACTGTTGGATGTGTTCTTGGCTTTAAAACTTCTTTAGGAGTAGCTGTAAGTTTAAACAATTCTCTTATTGATTTTAGTTTTATATTTGTACAAAGTTAGCGCCGTGCAATGAATTTAATTGTGATTTTTATAGGGCATCTGGTGGGGAATGATCCTTGGAGTTTTTATACAGACCGTTACACTAATAATTCTGACTGCCAGAACAAATTGGGGTGCAGAGGTATTCAAAACTTCTGGCCTAGGCAAGAATTTATTTGTTTCATGTTCTACATGAATTGTTTGTTGCGTGAGGTGTGAACCAATTTATAATGTTGTAGGTTGAAAAAGCTATTGTTCGCGTCAAGAGATCTGCTGACGACACCTTGGATCAACTGGTTGCTGACGTATAGAGGCATTTCTCTTATTGTAACCTCTCTATTCCAGCCATCCAGGCATGGATGGAAGAACATTTTAGCAGATTAGTCTTGTTTTTGAACTTCAGGGATATTGTTGTTGGGTTTGTTCTGTATATCTTCTAGGATTCTGAGTTTGGGGCATAAGCTCAACAACTAAGCTGAATAGGAAGTTAGATAAGAATTTCATGACATGGCAGGTTGTTAGCCTATGTTAGGGAATATCTGACAAGGAAAGTGAGGGTATTCAACATCTTCTCTGTTAGAAATCTTTTGGGTTGAGCAATAGCTCTTGAATATGAGGTTCTTCTGTTTCGACCCAAAAAAAAAGGGATTCTTCTGTAATAGTTCCTTGTTCAATGAGTAATATTATTTCCTGTCCTGTTAATTTGGTTTCCTAAAAAATATCAGTTCATACATTTTTATGATTTTAAGTAAAAAAAAAAAAATCAGCTTTCAGACTCAGCAATAGTATTTCAACCAGTGGAAGGATTATGGAAAGGTGAATTCCAAAAACTCTCATTTGATGAAGGCTGAACACATTAGGTGGTGGAAAAAATGACTCTATTATAGGTGAACCAAATAAAACCAGGAGTCACATGAATATAATGTTTGACTTCATTAACTAGTAACCATAGGATCAAAGAAAAGGATCTCTCAAAATATAAATAGATAATATAAAAAATTACATTAAAAAGAGTACAATACTGTATTGCTCTCCAGAAAAAACAAAACTTCAGGTTCCGCAGCTAAAAATGATAAGCAGGGAAAACACCAAAGTAAACCATATTTGGCAGAAAATATAACCAAATGTCCTGTCCAAATACCTAATGATGCATTTCTGCTCTATTCATGACATTACTAAACCTCTAGGAATCACAATACATTAGAGGTACAAAGATTGAACCATCTACTGTCCAAAACAACATTGAGGAAAGACACGCCACTCATAAGGGGGCAGCATAAGGCTTCCAAAAGATCAAATACGAGATATCAAAAGTGGAATGACTGAACCCTCTTCCAACTCTGGCTGGAATATATCTAGTTCCCCGTATCTTTCTAGGACACGCATCCTGCAGTCCTCAGCAGCCATTGTTCCAGTAGAGTATGCACCGTGAACAGACCCTGTATATAATACACTTGTCGCTTCCCCTGCAAAGAATAAGTTATCTACAGGAACCCGCAATCTCTCATACAGACCATGCGGTTTCCCAACTGCGTCATAACTATAGGAACCTAGTGAATTAATATCTGTACCCCACCTAGACACGAGATACTGAATCTGCATGAAGGAAACAAACTCAATTCAGCCATATAGCTATCATAAGAGAATCTATGCACAGGAATCTAAATGGATTAAATTTTAAAGATTCTGTACCCTACAAAACATGGTTCAAGAGATTTCACTCCTCTAAACTAGACAGTACACATTAGAAAGTAAAATGCAAGTGATAATTTTTCTAATCAATTAGTTTCAATTCAACACTTTATCTTCTAAAATGCACCCTTCAGCCCCTATCAGTTTAGAGGAACCAAATCCACTTGGAACCTCTTACGTTTATTCCATAGTAAAAAACGAGTTAAATAAATTTAAAACTATTATAGTTACCGGTGAAGAAGCATCAGGAAGGATCTTCTTGAGTTGTGTGAAAGCAAAGTTAGCAGCAGCTTCATCAGACATTTTCTCAATGTCTTTGGCCAGCCGCCCAGCAGGCATGTAAACAAGAACAGGATGACCTGCAGCTTTGTGAAGATTAAGAAAGTAGCTGCATCCATAAGATGTCTCGGCAACTACTCCCAGGAACTCCACATTGGGCCAAAATACATTTTTGAAGTGTAAAATTATTTTATTCTCCACTCCAACCCCGATATCAGCAATGGCAGCTTCCTTCCAATCTGGAAGCTTTGGCTCAAATTTTATTACATTTGCTTTCAGTACCCCAAGAGGTACAGCAATGATTGCAGCGTCAGCAACAAATGTTTTCCCATTTTCAGTAGTCACCTTCACTCCATTATATCCCCTAACTATCTTTGTCACCCTGAAAATAGGTATCATCAATGCCAGTTAGTTTGGTAAACCAACAAAACAGGACAAAGACTTCCAAAACAAAACTTCAAACAAATATATACCTGTGCCCCAGCCGAATGTCAAGACCCTTGGCTAGGGTATGTATAACAGGTAGGTAGCCCCTGACCATAAGACCATGACCACCAGGGAGCAATTCTTCCTGTAACCAGATATATATATAGAGAAAGGTGAGTTACACATCAAAATGTTAATGCACGTAATGATTACAAGTTACTCGCAACATAATGTGAGTATATGAAACCATACGGAGTCACTTATTAATCTCATTTTTATATCCCTTACATCTAATATTATAAATCCTCAATAAAAGCCGGTACAAATGGCATATCATTAACATTTAACCTAAAACTCACACCAATAGTGTATAATTAAGAACTTGCCACTTAATAATTGTGTCCTTCAATAATGTGTCTAATAAAAAAGATCAACAAGGACAAAGAACTGAAATGGAAAAACCATACATGAATCCTCAGTCCATCGCCTAAAAAAGATTTATGTCATGCAACTCAAATTTCAATGACATAAACTTGAAATAGACAATACAAATAATAGAACCCAAACATCTTGAACACGGTTTCTTCCAATTACCTGGTCCCAACATTTCAGTGATATAGAATCAGAATCTGCAGCAAACCAGCCCTCCATTCTGCATAAATACCACTGAAGCACCTTGTGTGAAAGCCCCTCCAACCTGCATCCAATAATGAAAATCAAATTATATACACTACATGAGCTTTGATAAAATGAATGGTGGTCAAGGAATTTGAGTTTTATGCCAATAATGACCTCAGTTCTGGCTTTCTTTCAAAAACAATTGAAAGTGCACGTAGAATGGACATGTCTTCGCTGAATTCCTGTCGTACATTATCTGTCTGCATTAATAAAGTGTCAATTGTTAGATGAGATGCTCATTGCAAACAAGTTGAATCAAATATTTGCGATTTCAATTAAAAAAAAAATTGTATTCCTGAAAATTTGAATTCTAAGAAATACAACACATCAGGTACACCTAATACCTAGAAATAAACAAATGACATACCTCTTGCAAAATCATTTCAAATGTTTTACCAACTTCTGTAACCAACTCTTGTGGAACTTGATTCCCCTCCATATCAAAGAGCGCATAGCTGTAAAATGTTGACAAGTTTGAATTGAAGAATCCCATATCCAATAATATACCATTCAAGATGACCAGAGGAAAGATTGAAGCATGCAATGTAGTTGTTAATTACTTACAAAAGCACAGAAGAATCAATAACTACTACCATATAATAACAAAAAATGCATTTACCTTTCCAAATCATGATCGTATAGGACAGAGTTATCCTCACAAGTACGGTAAAGAGGTAGTCCCAGCCTCCCAATCAATGGAGCCAGAGGATTCTCATTGCAAACTCCATGCAACCTGAATCATAATCAGCCACTTTCAATGCTAAAATAAAAAAGAAAGAAATCTTGCGTTTTTGTCAACATGAAAAAATCAGAACAAAAAGAGTATAATCTTTACCATGATGCACCTAGGTCAACAGGAAAACCAAATGAGTAATCAGTGTGAATTCTGCCACCAAGTCTATCCCGGGATTCTAAAAGAACGACCTGAACAAAAAAGTCGTGAACTTCAGTACAACTCTCAATACAAATAAAGGAGCTGAAAGATACAAAAGTATGTATGTTCGAATGAGAAGAAGAGGAAAAACAAAATAATAATTAAAGGAGATGGTGTCTCTCTTCATTAGCTAAATATACGTGTGTTCATATGTCACCATGTGGAAATGAGAATTTGTCCCAATGGTGTGGTTTGGTTAGACTAAAGTACAAAACCAGTCAAATCCAATTTTAAACTCTAACAAAGCAACCAAGTGAAGTTGTATAACCCAAGATAGCATAAAATGGTTTTAAACAAGCTACTTTTACTTTAAGATAACCTATTGAGCCAAAATATGTGAAGCCCCGATACTCCAAAAATGATGAAGAATCGTGTCCGACGCGTATCCGATACCGATACGTCCTGATACGCGTATCGGAGAAGTATCGGGCAATTAATATTTATTTTTTTGAAAAAAAAATGACCGATACGTGTCGGATACGGCTAACTTATACTCTGACACCGATACTTCTGTCTTACATATTTCTTTTTAAAAAAAGAATAATAAAATAATAAGAAATAAAACTACATAAAGACTGGCAGCGCTATCAAAAACATATTGTCTCTTCTAACCCCAAAAAAATAGGGTTTCTCGTCACCACATAGTGATAGCTATTCCCTCTTCTAACCATTACCCCCGATTGAGTTCTACTCTGTTTCTCTTCTCTCTAATGCTAAGTTTCTTCTGTTCTTCTCTCTAATTGGGAAAAAAATTGTTTGTTTTTCAATTGTTTGTTTTCGATCTCAATTAGTGTTAACTATTAAGTAGTCAACATTAAACAGTGGTGTTCTTTTTTTATAGTACTTATGATGTTCTCTTTGGATGGTACTAATGATGTTTAGCTATATTCTATCTAATTTTTGCGGAAAAAAATATGTAATTGTCACTTGTTTTGATCATTTTCATTAATGTGAATGTTTGTTTATTGTCATTTTTAGTTATGTTTATAGATTGTGCACTTATACTATTAATTTTAAATTTAATTTTTTAATAACGTATCGAGGCTGTATCGTATCGGAAATTTTGAAAAATTTCCCGTATCGTGTCAGGTATCAGGGCTTCATAGGCCAAAATACAACAATCGCAATCATAAATGAGTGCAAATATTTCCAATGAAATAGATTGCAATTAGCATTAAACTTAAGTTACATGTACAGGACATTTAATTCTTAATCATCTTCAATCTTCAATTAGTAGACATAACTAACAACCCACAGCAAATAACAGACACAGATAATTGTAGTCATATAGCCACGAGCCAAACTCGAAGAGAAACATTGTGTATTGTTGTGGCATGTAATCTATAAAACACCAACACTTCAGATTGAATTGAAGGTGTGTCTGGCATCCAAGGGACACATGTTGCACCTTAAACAACAAACAACAACAACTCAGTCTTATCCCACTAAGTGGGATCGGCTACATGGATCAAATTACGCCATAAACTATATTTCGATCCAACTCATTAATCTTTAGATCTTTCTTAATAGTTTCTCTTATATTTTTTCTAGGTCTTCCTCTACCTCTAGTGATATGACTATCCATCATCTTATCTACTCTCTTTCTCAAATTATTAGCAGTGTCGACGTGTCAGTGTCATTGCATGTAACTCTTGGCAAACTGAATAGTAAGTAAAATAAAGTAATCAGCTATATCATTTGCTTGAATACCTGAAATGAAGCATCATGAAGTGCACGGGCAGCAGCAATCCCAGCCATGCCACCACCTATGACAATAACAGACGGTGACCTTCGAGGCTGCTGATCAACATTGACATAACACAAACCTACATAGGCAGTACAAAAACAACAAAAATCAAAGTCAATAACAAACATACACATAAATAGAACCAAAACATGTCAAAAAAAACACAATTATCACACAAAAACACATCAAATCTCTATTAGACACAAACCAATACAACTCTTTGAATTATTCATCATTTATCAGATTCTGATGATGACAACGACCCAAAAGATATTTTAACTTTTTTTTTTCCACTTTTCAAACCCTATTCACGTTTTTTTACCAATATATAAAAAATATCCTGATCAAAAAAATTAGATATTTAATCAATTAGGAGTAAAAGCAGCGAAATTAAAGCCCACAACCCTAAAACAAGATCTATTATAATCTAACCAAATAATTAATTACCACATTCAGAACAAAAAAAAAAGCATCAACATTTATAAACCAAAATAAAAAGAGGGTAATTAAAAATGAACCTTTTCGTGAATTGGGATTAGTCTTAATTCGTGACTCCATAGTTGGAATTAGAATGAAAATTAGTAGTAATTAGGTTATTGGAATTGGATAATGAAGGTTTAAAATGAAGATTAAAGATTAATAAACAAGTAATGAAGTGAAAGGAATTAAGGTTGGAGAATAAACGCAGTTTTCCAAACCAGCTCATGCAGCTAAATTTGTTGAAATTCAAAACAACGAAAACGAAATTAGGGTTTTTTTCTCTTCTCAGCTCGATCGGATCATGAAGCGAATTTCGCTGTTGTCTATGGAGATCGATCCGAACGAGGAGAAGAGAAAATTGGGAACGAAGGAAAAGGGTTTGGTTTGTTTTTGGTTATTGGTTTTGAGAGAAGAAAGAAAATAAGAGGAAAGTGAAAATTCGTCGATGATTGGTGCGAAACGAAAAAGGAGATTCAGATGCTGTTGATGTTGATGATGTTATGGTTATATATAGAGGTGTTGTGGTGGTTGATAACAAACAAAACCTTGTTGAGGACAACAAAGGGACGCGTCCTATGTTTTAAGGGTGTTTTTGGAATTTTCAATGATTCCATCAAACAACACGTGGCATGACAATTGTAATTTTTTTCAATCAGATTAATCTTTCAAACCGAAAAGAACTATAATAAGTGACAAATCTCTTCTCAAGAGATTTGACATTATTGCATTTTTACAACCGAATTCAATTTATGATCTTTGGTTATACAAAATGTGTGATTGATTTGCTAAAAAATAGATTTGATTAAATGATTTTTTTGTATCTTGTTTGATTTATAATTGGTTAAGAGATTGAGCAAAACATATAACAAGTGACTCGATAAAAACATGATTTTTTATCATTCACTAAATCATAAGCCAACTTTTTATCGACAATACATACTATCAAAAATATCAAAATTCTATTCTTATTTTTCAAACATACAAATATTGTCTCTCTCAAGTATAATTTTATAAGTATTGTCCATCTTGCTTCAAAAAAAGTATTGTCCATCTAATACTTATTATTTTGCAAATTAGACTACACTCGTCTTAAAAGAAATATTTATCATCTCATTTAAATTATTTATTTAAGTTGAGAAGGATGGAAGTGAAGGGAAATCTTTCTGGAGATATTCTATTGTGATTTATTCCACAAAGGTCACACTGTGTCATTGTATATTCGAATATCCATACGCCAATATAAACATTAATTAATGGAAAGAGTTGATTTTATATAATAAAAAAAGAGTTTTTTTGTCAAAAAAAAAAGAAAGAGTTTACTAAAATATTGACATATTTATGAGTTAAATATGATTTTTGTCTATCTAAACATATCAACTCTTATTTTCAGTCCTCTAAAAATATCCTTCAAATTTACTTATGACATATCATTCTTAAGAATTAAAATATATTTAACTTAATAATTTAATTATTTAATCTTTAATTTGAAACCCCAAATAGAACTCCCTACAAGAATTGATTCACCTTAAAAGTTTGGTTTATGTTGATCCTAGTTTTTTTGTGAGAGAAATTTTACCTTCTCTCAAAGTTCTTTTTTTTACTCATCGATGAGGGTGGTTTTATGTCATTTTTGACCTATAATCATCCATATGCATCTTTTTTTCCCTTTCTTTAATCTAAATAAGTGATTTCCACATATATCAAGTTTTTTGTTGTGTGTTTCTCGTGATTTCGTTGTCTGAGTGCGACGTTCTATTGTCTATTGTCTTGTGCGGCGTTGTTTGATTTCGCGTCTTGTTGCGATGTTCATTTGGTTCCTATTGAAAGATAGGCTTCAGTCAATTACATATTCAATCAATGTTTCGGGAGTCAACGTTGCAGATCCGGACTATAAGTATTCCGGTGACTTAGATTTATCATATTATTTGTAGTCTTTTTGTTGTTGTATACTATTAACTGGAATGTTGTGAGTTTGTTCGCATATTGAACATGTTATTATATTGTAATCTATCGATTTGAATGAATGAATATCATTTTAATTTTGTAAAAGATAATAATTTGAAGTTATAGATAAATTAATGATTTTGTAAAAAAAAAAAAAAAGACAAATTAATGATATTTTTTTTTAGAAAAAATTAATGATATTTTATTATATTATCAATTAAAAAAGGTACTTGAAATATGCAACATGAGCTTTTGTAAAAATGTAAGGAGTAAAATTGGTGATGAAAAAAATTAAAGAGACCAATATTTGAAGGAAAATTTTAGAGGATTAAAAATGAAAGTTGTTTTTATGGGGTAATAGTCATTTTGGTCCTTGGAAGTGTAACGAATAGCCACAATAATTCATCAATGTATCGAAATTTCAAATTAGTCTCTGATTATGTTCTTTAGTCAAAATAGTCTTTGACGTTAAAATAGTCTCTCAATGTTAACATTAACTCTTTACATTTAGCCTCTCAATGCTCACATTAACTATTTTCCTACAAGGTCTGCATGCCTATGTAAGGTTGTTAGAGTGGTGCCTCGCTCTCTCAGAAGTAATTGAAACATAAAAGAATGGTATTCCTAAATTGTAATATAAAAGCTCCAACCTATAAAATAATTGGTATTCCTAAATTGCAAGCCCCAGAACGAAGTGGTTCAAGAGGAAGACAAGCGCTAGGAGAGAGTAAGATGACAATTTAGGTTTTCTATTTATACGAAGAGATTTAGAACGAATGTAGGTTTGAGGAAAAAGTCCAGTTTTTTCAGCACAAACACACTTGTGAATGAGAAGAGTTGTATTTACAATCAATACTCTTCTCACTCACAAGTGGGTTTGGGTTGAAAAAATGGGCTTCTTCCTCAAACTCGTAGCCAAAAACAACAAAAAGTTGTTTTTCCTCAGAGGTGCGTGCGCCCCGTGTATTGCGCTATGTGCGTCGTGTGTGTGTGTGTGTAACAGAGCTTTTTAGCACTGTTTTGCACACCCCCGAGGTGCACGATCATGTTTCCAATGCGTTTCTTGTCTTTTCTTTGTCTTTTTGAGTGTTTTCTTCCTCTAAAATTGGCTTGGGACTTGAGATATAATTTCCTCAACTTGTAATGTCTTCAGATGTCTCTTGAATCTTAATCAATTGGCTTACGAATTCTTCATGAGGTGTTTTACTTTTCCGAATTACATGATTTTGCAATGAAATACATCAAAAACACCTAAGAATTGGTTGGTTTAGGGAAAACTAGAATTACATAACTCAATATGTAAAGAATACAAAATGTCCCTTAAACCATAAACAATTATTCTAAAACTCCTCTAATTTGGGTCAAATATTAACTAAATTGACTGAAAAATATGTTGAGAATAATGTAAGATGACCTGTTATCACAACCCCAAACTTAAATTGTTGTTTGTTCTCAAGTAACAAAAAGAAAATAAATCTTAAATTTTGCATATTTTTCAGAGAACTTACCTTTCCGAAGAGGTTGCTCATATCGTCATCTATTTCATTACCAGGCTTGACTAACTTAGCAATTTCATGTAAGCAAGACAAACTTAGAAAAGATGGTTCATGCTTTCAGCCACACTCTTTTTCAAGATACACATATGTACCTCCTAAAGTCAGTAGGGTTGGTCACGACATTTGCCTACTTTAGTCGTCATGTGAATGTAACTTGCTATGAATTCGAAACAATTCTAAAAAGACATTCAATATCATATTATTTACACACTTTAGAGGTCTTTTAGGATTGTAATATGACTTATGTTAAGGTGGGATATATTTTGGAAAGTAGACTAGCAAAACAACTTGGAGTTAGATTAACCCTATAGATTCCTATTAAATAGTGAAGTTCCTTCCTTGTACCAAAACAAGATGTGTATTTGTAGAACTACTTATTTTTCTTTTTCTACTTTTTTTTCTCGAAGAGACCAATTTTTGTGGCTCTTGATTTTTTTCTTTTCTGTTTTTTTTTTGTGTGTGTGTAGATCCATATATTTTATGGTTTATCTATATTATTTGTTTTTTCATAACCAAGTTCTATTGTTACCCCCACTATAAACATTGAATGTTGCTAATTTCAAAGAGCAACGCAAACTTAACTTCAAATCATACCAAGTTCTTTAAAAAAAATTCTATCTAACTTCAAGAGAAATCAAATAGATGACATTAAAGTTCAAAACTTATGACATGACAAACAATCACTGCAATAACTCCTGAAAGAGCGATTAACCACCTTCTTTCTCCAAACTTAACCACCTCATTTTGTTGCTTTGTTTATTTCTCTTTTTTCTTTCCTGATCTCTCTCTTTCTCCAAACTCTCAATCTTATATTAAGGAAGAAATATCTCACTCTAGTCTTCCATACTGCCTTACCACAGCGGCAAATAAGAGTTGTAATCTCTCGTGTTTCTCAATACACTCGTCCTTTATTCGTAATGTTTAATGTTTCTCAAATAAACTCCAATATTTGTAAAAGGATATCATTAAAGTAGTCGAATTGTCACAACAACCCCGCTCCTTTCATGTATGACCCCCAAGACTTCATTGGTTGTATTCTCCAATTCTAAATGTCATACAAACACATTTATCAATAACATCATCGACAAACAACACTAAGCTCATATTGTTTTTTTAGATAAGCCAAAAGTAGGGAGGGCATAAGGGGAATCAAGGACATCCCAATTAGATTGGCACCTCGCTGATACCCCCTTCCTATACTACCTACTCAATAATATTATTAAAAAAAAGGAGAAATATTTACATAGAGGGGGACCAAACCAAAACCCTCTAAAAGTCGGTACGAAGCAATAAAAATAAAATGCAAAAGCCAACAAAGAAAAACGAAAATTCGGAAATCTGTTACGCTCCCTAGCAAAGCCTGAGGAAGAGAAAACATCCAAATTGTGCCTGAAACTGAGTAACCATGTTTTGCTAATTTATCCGCATAACAATTACCTTCCCGGAAAGTATGAGAACAGATAGCTTGAATGCCGAGATGAAAACAATTATGCAACGGAATCATTGATTCAACTATAAACATTAAAGAAGGTCTATAAGTAGAATAAAACTCACACAGGGAAATTCGAGAGTCCGAATTGCCGACTCCTCGTATATTTCAGTAGAAGATCTTCATTGTTGAGAAGGTGGTGGACCCCTGGACCGGGTTTGATAGGCATCCTTTAAGGTTTTCTTCTTCTGGATCTCAGATAAATAAGTATTAAAAGGGACATCATTGTCCTGACCTTGCAGAATCAAATGTGCAACGAATTCAACTTCCTTCTGAAGAGCCAGATTTCTATGAATAGGAAACTTTGGCGGTTGATCACAACTCGTATCAGAGACTAAGGCATCAATAATTTTCTCTAAAATAGGAATGAGAGATGGATAAACATCCACATAGGGCCTCTCAATGACGTCAATAACATTCTGCAACGGGAAACTGAACGAAGTTTTTTCTGCCACAGATGTTTGAACCTGCATCGTAGTATCCACAACATCCTCATTAGGCTCATGTTGCGCATGCACCTGCACTTTCTCTACATGTGTCTCGGCTTGGATAGACTCATGTTAGGACAAGGTTGAAGTCTCAATATTGGATGTTTCCTGCTGCGTGGTTGCGGCAGTTACAGCTACAACTACCATTGCTTGTTCTCTTGGTGGCTGAAAAACATTTGATGACCCGATCCCCAAAGGATTATCCTTGGCTTGCCATGATTTGGAAGTTGGCTTTTGAGCATGTTTCGGTTTTTTTACCTTTATCAACAAGACCTTTTTTCACATTTTGAACAGAATGTAGTCGACGACACGAAGTTATGTGATGACCAATATTGTTACAATGAGTACAGAACTCCGGCAACCATTCATATGTTACCTTAATCGAGAAAGAAAATCCCTCCCGCTCGACTAGAATCTCATAAAATATCTTATTTGACGAATCCATATCTACCAAAACCCTTGCATAATGTTCGAAAACACGATTCTTGGTAGCACTATCAACGAGTAATGGTGTTCCAACAACGCTAGCTATTTCACGAAGCGTCCTTTCCATCCTAATACTCTTGGGGTAGCTAATGAAGACGGAGCCAGACCTGAGCATGCTGTTAGCGTCTGAGTATAAGCTTTAAAGTCCTTCTTCCACTCGAATAGACACAACACCCCCGACTTCAAATTAACATTCCCGAAAGACCAAATTGTTCGCAAGTCATCATCTGTAGCAAAACAAAACTCATATTACCCACGCCCCAGTGAGATCATACGCCATTGTCCTGATGTTTTCCACTGCTTCTGCAACTTTGTAACAATGTCCTTGGCGGAATAAGGCTTATCCCCTTTATTCAAGACAAGCCTGTCCCGAAGATTATGTTTGCAAGTTTCTAACCCTCGTGTATATGCCTCATGTGTAATCTTAATCGAAAGGGTCTCCCCACGGATGGAAGGTATATGAAGAGGTTCAGTAGTTGTTACCTGGGAAGACCTAACTGTCTGTGCAAAAGATATTGTTTGTGGTGGAGTGATCGCGATCAGAAGGAAAAAGGGAGAACGCGATCAACAAGCAAGCGAAATCAAGGAAGAAGTTGATTAGAACCCTAGGATATCAAACCCTAACAAATTGATGCATGTCGAAACAGATTGTAATAGGGTGCAACGGAATTCGATCACCAATAGCTAAGTGGATGGAATTTTCTGAGCCAAAGTTCGTTGGTCATCGTGCTTTCCGTGTTTTTTCCTAGCTCATATTGTGGCTCGAGATCATTTAAAATTAATTAACTCATCAACAAATATCATTAAGCATAACATAGTGTGACTTGCACGTCCTAAGAATTTAAGGTTATCATCAATAAGCCATAAAATACAAGAACACATTATCATCATAAATTGGACATATTATCATATGACAACAACACACATTATCAACATAAACATCCATCATCAAACATTATCTTTAATTACTTAATTATTCACTAAATCCATGATTTATGTCTAATTAAACCTTATTACTTCTAGTCATTAGCCATTCGTTAATTACCAGAAGACTTATTGGCTTCTGATCACTTAAAAATCAATTTTCTACCTTCTAAAAACTAATTTCTACAACAGAGAGAAATATCTGACTTTTACTACCATAAACCTATTTGCAATACCCTGTAAATCAATTACGACGAATTATTCTACCTAATCGGACATTAACACCTAATTAGCTTGATTATACCACTTAATTGAGCACCTAACAACCCCATTAACCTATAATTTACTGTCTAGACTAGATCGTTACTTCATGCCATTTCTACATTTTTGATCTTAAAAAATACGAGTCAAATAATTAACAAATGAAAGATGTATTAATAATTAGTTTATATAATTTGAAGAAAAAATAATGATTTTTTCTTTAAAACCTTTAACAGTATACTAAACTTACGAGTTACTATTTTCCTTTTTTAATAACTTCAAATCTATTAATAAAAGGCCTCTAGCATTAATAACCAGCTGAGGTTGAATTGCATTAGAAGGTGTTATACTTTCACACTATGCCGAACCAAAATTCTAAGACATATTTAAATTTAGTGTTCGACATGACTCAAGAGGAAACTATATAAAAAAATGTCACTAGCATTGAGCATGCCTCTTGAAGGGAAGGAAAATTAAACATGAAAACTTCCTTTAACAAGAAATTCAAACCCCCTGTTACTTTATCATAAATATAGAAATTCAAACCTCTGAAAGTCAAATAGTTTTTATTTGTTAAAAAATAGTCAAATATTATATGTAATCGTTTTTGGCAAAATGTCAAAATTGATATATGCTCCAAGATAGTCTATGCATACATCCAGTCCACCACATGGTGGATGATGCAAAAGGCAAGCTTCGTTGATTTCTACAAACTATGGTTAATTGATATTTGCTTCAAGATAAAAAAAAAAAAAAAAAAGTCAAACTTCTTAAATCAAAAAATAATAATCACACTCTCTCATAGCAAGTGTCATATTTGCATTAGAACTTTTTATTTATAAATATGTTTTATTTTCTCTTTTCAATATGATATTGTTTATTTTATTTCAATTACGTATACTCACTTATCTTTGTTAGTTGTTACTTTTTTAGGAGTTTTTTTTTCACATTACACTTTCAAATAATGCAAGTTGTAGAAGGTAACCAAGAATGGAGATAAGGAAAGAAGAGAAATTCTTGTCACAAATTATGCATGCTTTATGCTTTCACTCATTCTATTATATGTACCCAGTTCAAGTCACAAAATCTCTTAATTTAGACCATGGTATTATTCTTTCCCATTACTAACCACATAGGTATTTTAGTGGACTGTTTAGAAAGTATGATTTTGGAGGTAAAATGTAAGTTGGGTTTCTTTTTTGAGACAAAGCCTAAAAAAGAAAATAGAAGCCAGAGAGAGAAAAGAACTAATTAAACCTTGTTTACTCTATAGAATATCATAGATTATGCCATAAAATAAAACAGAACACAACTACTACCTATTATTGTAATATAAATTTCAGTAAAAATACAACATCATAGAAGCTTACATAGATTAATTTTGATATAAAGACCCCCATTTCTTATTCTACAAATGCAGCACAGCTCAGGTGCTGCTAGCTATAACTCTTCATTTCTCACCTCATGTGTTCTTCCACCAAAGCTGTTGATACATGTGGTGCTAAATCAACTAAGCTGCTGGCGCTATATCGATATCGCCATCATCGTCATCTCCTTCACTCTTCTTCTGGGTGCAACAGTTACTGAATTGAGTTGCAGCTAAGTCACTTCCCATGTTTCTCATGAGAAGATTAGATTCCATGGAACTTAGGACCACCATTGTAGCACAAAAATGTTCTAAAGAATAAAGAGTGTTTTGGATGTAATGTGAAGTAAGTATGTTGACTCAAGATGAAGTCATGAGTCTTCAAAACCACCTTATTTATAGACTAAAACGTTTACTCAAATTTACTGTAGTAAAAAAAAATGGACTTGTATTCTGTGCAGTCGAGGATTTATGTAATTGCACAGTTGTTGATTTTCAACTGTCTAATGAAGTTATGATTGTACAAATTTAAACTCCAACAAATTGTCTTTAAAATGTAGTTGAAACATGAGTCATTCGATCTTCCGTCGAGATCCACCTTACATCAATTAGTTATATTAATGAATGCTCTAGGTTAACCTCCAACTTCTCAAACTTTAATGTGAAGTTTATTCGAAGCCAAGCCAATAAAATTGTTCAATTGTTCACATTTTAAAGAGGGTAGCTCTATTTATGTCTAGTCTCCAAAAAAATTATCATGTCACATATTGTATTTCTTATATTATTTATGTATAGCTCAGACATTCAATCATATTATTTGTTTAAAATAATCTAGTGACGAGAATTCCACAAATTATTTGTGCAGAATGTAAATGTCATTGCAACTATCATCCGAATGTAAATGTTCAATTTTATTGTTGTAATCAAATTTTTATAAGCAGTACTACTATTGCCGTAAATGTATAATTATTATTCTAATACCATATATGGCGCAAGTTTTTGACATATTCAAGATTGTCAGAAAGGCATGTTTGCTTTATTTGCTTTCTCTACCACAATTAAGGCACTTTTAGTTTTGTTTTCTTGTTAGAGCTAAACATTTTGAGTGTGCAAAGGAGGCAATGGCTGAGCTGGTGAAGTTTCTACCATACAATTTGACATGATGGATAGAGATGGTCCATAACTTGAGCAAAGCTCATGGTTTCTTGTTGCACAACACATTCAACATGTGGTGCTATGAGTTTGCACACACGCTTGAGCTTTATAGTCACATGCACATTTTATATGACATGGATAATGATATATATCAAATCTGCTCTCAAAAAGTGAAATTAATGTAAATGCCAAAGGGTTTTGTTTTGGCTAAATGTGGCCTCTTGTATAGAGGAAAAGAGTTACCACTGTGTAATGCCTGTGCTTGTCTCATTTCCTTAATGACTTTTCAAATTTCAAATAGGTATATGAAACTTGGGTACATATATTCCATTATTATATAGCTCAAGTTTCACCTTTAAAAAAAGAACTTAAGTTTCTAGTTTCTGTGGACTCTAATGACCTCTCAATCATAGAAACTTAGAATGTGTATGTGCAAATGAGATTGCGTTTAATTTTACACATGTGTATATACGACCTTATCAATTAGACAAATTGTTCTATGTGTCTTGTGAATTATTCAACTTCTGAAATAAGTCGATCGAAAAAATACAGCCTAATGCAAAAAAAAAAGTCTGTCGGATTGTATCTCTCAATAAATTTTGTGTGAAGGAACACTTTAGGTCCAAAAATAGAGGCCTGTTGTCAAAGAACACACAATGCACACCATTAGAAAATTAGGATAACTTTTGACACCTGATTGTTTTTTTTTTTGCTATACATACCTGAATTTTTTGGAGGAGCAAACTTTTCGATGGTAAAATGGGTACCAAATCAATGAGTAGTGGAAAAAAATGTGGTACGTAAAGTCGCTACCTTAAGGTTGAATGAAATACTTGAAAAAAAAAATCATTATTGGGAGGCTCAAACCCATTTTTTTTTTATTTTGAGCAAACCCATTGTCATGCGTTTAATCAGAAAACAAACTTACCACTGATTGAAACATTTACATAGATATTTGCCATTAAAAAAAAAATTGTGTAACGAATAAATATTCTCCTTGGATATTGTATACTCTTTTCAGTTCTTTGTTATAAGAACATCTAATAAGTTGGTGATTTTATTAAAAATAAAAATAATATAGGTATATATGTTTTTTTTACGTTAGGTATATATGTTTTTTAATAATATAAAATATATATTATTTACTAGTTATTAATTTTGACCATGATCTCATTGTCATTGCGAGTTTCCGTTACAAAATCATACCCACTTACAGTTGGTTTATATTAATACCCATAACATTATGTTTTAATGACACATCTTTATTATAATATAAGGGGTGATAGTCATTTTGGTCACTGAATGTGTAACGAGTAGCCACGATAGTTCCTCAATGTAACGAAATTTCAAAATAGTCATTGATTGTGCACTTCGTTAGTCAAAATAGTCTCTAATATTAAAATACTTTGTTAATATTGTCATATCAGTTCTTTAATATACTTACTTATTGTCATATCAGTCTTTATAAGAACCTATTTATTGTCATTTCAGTCCATATATGAAAAGAGTTGTTATTTTAACGTCAGTGGACTATTTTGACTAACAAAGTACACAATAAGGGGCTATTTTGATATTTTGATACATTGAGAGACCATTATGACTACTCATTACACATTCAAAGACCAAAATGATTATTACCCCTTAACATAATTGGATCATTACATTCATGTGAGTAACGTTTTTGTTCAATGGATGTTTGTTGTATCACCACCGTATGCTCACAAGTGACAATAATGTGATTTGTCCAAAAAAAAAAAGTGACAATAATGTTTCGTTAAATGAAAATTTATGCCTAAAACAAATTGTGTCATGCATATATATATAAGGTATCGTGGTACATGCCCAAGAAGGGAGATAGTTTTATTTTGAGAACCACAAATGAAAAAAAAAAATCTTTTCTTGTATAGTGACCGAGGAGTGTAGGTATTATTGTGGGGTGTTAGTTTGGTGAATTCTCTTAGTACACAGAGTACCCATATTTAATATTAGAGGACTGTTTTATCTTAGAGACGACGAGGTTGGAAAGAACTGCTGCACCATTGAGGCAGTTACGAAACGTCTTAAAGAGCGATCTAATCCGCTATTAAGTCTAATTTTTGTCTAACAAAATTTATATTTTTGTGTATGAATGGTTTAATTCTCGCAGCAATAATTCGAAGTGTTCAGCAAAAGCAACAAGAATTTCTAGTGTTCAAGAAATGTTTCAACACAATTCAATCATGCGGTTGTGGATTGTGACATATGATGTGTGTGGGCCAAAGAGCAAAGAAAGAAGGAACATGTTTGTTTAGAAAAATCATGGAAATAGATTTGGGTTAAAGAGATAAAAAGTTAGAGTTTTAGAGAACAATCGCACATTGTACGTCTAATTTTTCTTTTATTAGGTTAAGTAGAGATCTTATGTGTAGACGTGCTTGAACCATGTAATATGTTGAATGCATTTTTAATATAAATATTCTATTTGATTTTATTCAATTATAACTTATTCTTAATGCTTGTTGTGCGTTTACGAATGTCCATAACAAATCTAATTACATTGACCACTACCTCTGGCTTTGGGATTTGCACTAGTTATTAATTGTTCAATAAGTGGTTGTAACATATTGTAGCCTAGTGACAATAGTTTGACTATCATTAATACCTATCAAAGGTTACATTCATACCTAATCATTATAGGTATGAATGTGCATCCCCTCAATATCTATGGGTGAATGAAAGTGTACATTGAGCGTGACGCTGAGTGACGCTTATATAACCGAGGAGGGTGATAATTGCATCTGTATTTCGCGGCGTGAATCCTGGAAGCCGCTAGAGGTGATCCTGGCAGCTATAATATGATTTTGGTGTGCTCATGTGTGGTAATACACACATGGATTTACGTGCACTTTCACGGTGCTTCTTTCTGGATATCATGGGCCTTGGCTTTATTGGTCCGTCCGAAGTGGGCTTTAGGCCCGTCTAGAACCATTATCTTTGATACGGGAACATTTCTTTTTAAGCCCCCCCAAAATCTCCAAAGGCCCCCTAAAATACCGAATTTGCCCTTTTATACAACATCAGGTAGATATATACAGAACAAGTTAGGAAGATAACTACAGGATGCTCAATTACATGATCCGGTAGATATAAACAGGACCCGTTAGGGAGATATCTTCAGCACGACATGTTACGGCATTGTAGCAATTATATAAGACAGAACACAGTTTTGGTGCTTTTATTTCCTTTTTTGCACTCCACTTGAATATTATTCTAAACCTTGCGATTTTGGGATTTTCCATAACAATCATACCAACAAACAGTGTTAACTTCACTCAATTGCGATCAATTAGCAGGTAAATCATATTTCTTCCTATCACATTAAAAGTCTGCATAATTTTCATTGTTTTGACATTGTCACATGCCTTAATTATAATAACAAGACTTTTTTTTTGCTGTTAATTATTTTCAGAAAGCAATTCATTTGCTAAACATGACGTAAACATCATGTTAATTAGCAGTAGAAATAAAGTTAAAGATATGTGAATCGTTCAAAGACAAAATTACATAAAACATAATGAATGTTATGGCCATAAAATAACTTTGTGGTAGGTACTACACAAATATGTGTCCTGTAGTTAAGTCCCTAACTAGTTCCGTAGTTATATACCGGAAGTGTTTTTTTTAAAATTTTTTTTCAAAATTTTCAACATCTATAAATCTTACAAAGGAGGTAAGCCAGATTTAACTGTTCATTCAGCTTATGGTGAGTTACGCCCTTCTCCGCGTTTGGCGCAGATTTCCTGACATTTTCCAGGGTTATCAGGTTGTGTAGCTGGGTTCTACTCTTGGTTCTATTTTTTTTGTTTTTTTGTGCGGCTTGCAGGGTTTCGCGCCGTTTGCTAGAGTTTGTTTCCAGAGTATCTGTAAAGGGACTTTACCCTGTGTCAGGAGGTGTGGAAAAATCTTGCCAATGGGTCAGAGGTATCTGATTTCCCCCCTTTTTTCATTTAATTTACATTGGCCTTGCTTCATTAAACAATGAATTTTATTTTCCTTCTTTTCGCTATAAAATTGTCCTCGCTGTTGTTCATTTTTTTCCATCTCATTCAATACAATCCGTCATTGGTTTTGAGTAATTATGGAGAAGGCATTTCATTCCGTTTCTGAGATTGTCACCGGTAAGGATGGGTGGAGGATCAAAGTACGCGTCTTGAGGCTTTGGGAGGTTCCTGCGTTCTTAAAACCAGATCAGACAAACTCTCTTGAGATGGTCCTCATTGATGAGAAGGTTATTTTCTCTTGATGATTTACTTTGTTTATAGATATGGTGTTATAGTATAGTTAATTTAATTGCATGGTTGTTATTTTATTTGTATCCTTAATCCTTTTTTTTTATTTAATTAAGGTTTTTTTGTGTGTTTTGATATTTATAGGGTTCCAAGATTCATGCCAGTGTGAGGAAGCAGTTGCTCTATGTGTTCCAGTCCAAGTTAACTGAAGGAAAGGTTTACAAGCTATCATGTTTTTCAGTTGCTCCAATTGTTGGTTCTTATCGTCCCACCACACACCCATATAAGATCATTTTTCAGATGGCTACTAAGATTCATATGTGTGAGAGTGCTTTGATTCCTACGTGCGGAATTTCTCTGACCAAGGTTTCTGATGTTTGCGGTCATACTACTGACTATGACTATTTAGTTGGTTATTTTCACATGTCCCCCATTTTTTGTTTCCATTTGCTTGATATTTTTGTTTCTTTGAATGCAAGTGTTTTGGTTTCTTTTATTCTCTTGAGTAGATGTTGTTGGTTTGATGACTGGTATCTCAGCTGAGAGGGAGTATGTTAGGGATGGTAAAGTTACTAAGATGGTTGTGTTTGAATTGACTGATGATAGGTGAGTATTGCTATGGTTTTGCGTATGGTTATGTTATTTTGCCTCTTCTGTTTGTTAATTGATTTGTTTTTGTCAATCTCAATGGTTAGTGGGACTGTGTGAGTGTGCTCTCTTTGGGCAATATGTTGATAGTTTGAACAAGCTAATGGGGAAGGTTGTTGGTGGGATGCCTGTGGTGTTGGTTCAGTTTGCTAAGATGAAAATCTTCAGACGTAATTATTGTTGTCCTTTGGTTTGTGTTTGAATGTGGCTATTTTTATTTTAATTGAATCACTGTCAACACAAACCTTTCAATTAATGACACTGTCAACACATTTTGATGGATATCACTAATTATTGTAGTTACTTTACTTGTACTTCATTTTTGTTTTGCCAGATTATACAAACAAGACTGGTGTAATGTTTGTGATATTGTTTCTAAAATTTGCATTACTTGGAATCACATTTTCTTATTAGAGGCAACTTTCCAATTAAGCATCATGATAAGCAAACAGGACAACACTCACACAAGTATAAATCATTCAATTTTGTTTCCCAAAAAGCTTCAGGATAAGCAATTTTCCAATTAACAATTCCCAATTCCCAATTCTGAAACCCTAAAACTAGAAACTAGAAAAGAAATGAGAAATTGGAGAATCGATTGGCTTACCTTAGCTTATCTAACAACAAGAGGTGAGAGAGACGAGAGAACCCTGCGGGAGAGTAAACACAGGGACAAGATAATGTGAGGCGAGTGAGTCGTCAGTAAGAAGAGGAGAAGAGGACGAGAAGAACTGAGATCTATGCAGGAGAAGAATTGGTGTTGTTGCTGCAAATTGAAAAGCTGAAACTCGCTTGCTGCATATACAACTAATACTTGAAATACTCTCTGGTAATTATATACCGGAATTTTTAAGTAAGGGCAAAATAGGAAATTCAGGGGGCACAAAAGATTTTAGGGGGGGCCGATAAAGCAATGTTCTTGATACGGGGGTTGATGTCTGTACACTACCAGAATTCTACGCATTTCCTGCGGAGTTTTCTGCGAACATATATCCGCAGGAATACCTGGGGATTTTGCTGCGTACATTGCTACTACATGGAGATTTTCTGCGGATCCTGTGGTTGCAGGAAAATCCTAAGGTAACTAACTCTTTTCCTGCGGATTTACATGCGGAAATCGATTGTAAACATCAATTTTAACTGCTAAGAATTCCTTTGAAAATTCCGCAGGTATTCCTGCGGATTTTGCGGCGGATCTTCCTGTGATTTTCCTACAGATTTAGCTGCGGATTATTTGAATTATTTTTTAATTTTTTTCTTCATGAAATTTAACTAAATTTGTTTTTAGACTAAAATTTAATTTCACCACAAAAAAAGACTAAAAGTTAATTTAAATTCGTTTTTGAGGGGAAATGTTAATTTAACTTCTTGTTTTTAATTAAAAATGAGAGTTTAAATAACATATAATAATGATAAAAAAAACATGGAGTAATAATTAAAAATGAGAGTTTAAATAACATAAAATAATTTGAAATGAGAGTATATATAACGTATAAAAATTTCAACTTTCTCTCACTCTCCCGTTCCACCATTCAGATCAGAACTCTCTCACTCGCGCCTCTTACATTCAGATCGGAACCCATACTTCATCCTCTCCTACCGCCGCTGAGACCTCTCTGTTTACCGCCGAGATATCTCCGCCGCCAGTGACCTGAACTTCATCCTCGCCGTCCTCTATCTCCCTGCCGCTTCGATCCACGAAACTACCGTCAACATCTTTGGGAATCAATTCCTCATTTCGACGTGCCTTTCATTTCGCAGATCCTAATGGATTTGATGAAGGTATTTCGTTCAATTTCTCATTTCTAGGGTTTGCTTTTTGCTTCTCTGACTTAAATTTTTCATTCTTTTCTCTGATTTTCTAAGTCAAATTTCAGATCTGCGATATATGTTGATATGTTTCGATCTTCAATTGAATCTGAACTATGAATTGTGTAGATCACTGTAGTGAGAGTGAATTTTTTGTATGCGTTATTGGTATTGGTAGGAATTTTGGATTCTAATCATTTGTGCGCTTTTGTTTTTTGCTCTGAATTTTAGGAACGATTCACTGATTTTGGATTTGCTTTGAGTTTAGTTTTCAAGTTGATATGTGTTCATTTTCACTTGGTAAGTTTCAATTTCTTAAAGCATATTCTTAATTTGGTTCACATGTTCTTAAATTGTTGATGATTGTTGCATTTAGGGTATAGTTCTGTTTTATAGTGAATTTGATTGATTTTGAAAGTATGATGAATGTTTCAGATTCTGAATTTCAGGATTCAGTACCTAAAGGCTAAATGGACACAGTCTCTTCTGGTGAAAGCAGTATTACAAACTTTGCTCTTGTAATATGAATGATTGATTCTGATGGGTGCATGAGCCTTGTTTGGCTAAATTCCATTCTTGGACTTTTTCACTTTCAGTAAATACATTCACCATTAATCAGAAGCTTCACAGATGAATCATCTTGAAGGTTGTTCTCAGTGTTGCTATTATATGCACTTGTTATTTTATTTTGTAGCATGGTTTTAGTGAGATCCTCTTGAACATTGTAAAGTAGCATTTTAGTTTTGGTTTGAAGTTGATTAAGTTTTCCTTATTCTTTCCCTGTTTCTGTTTGTACAATTTTCTGACTGTGGAATCCAATTCTGGTCATACAAAACTCTTTCATTGAAGAGAAGGTTTGGAGGCGTTAAAGCATGCTAATGGGGCTACTGGATGTGGCAATATATACTATGCAGGTGAGAATGTGATCTGCAATGCTACATGTTTTCAGGTTCTGTTTTCTGTTCATATATAATCAGATTCAAAGCCAATAGGTGCTATTTTTTGTTTTAGGTTCTGCATTCCTTTGATTATTTTTTATCCAGGTTTTGCATTAATTCGCTGCAGTAGAAATTCACTACTAGAAATTCTCGTTTTTCCTTCTTTTTCTAAGTTTTATTTTTTATTTTTGTCTTTTATTTTGTTCTGTCTCTATTATTCACACACTATGTGTAACACCCATACTAACTTTAACTAGTATATTAGCATGTGCGTTAAACTGATACTGGATACATTTAAAAATTTCAATAATAATAATACATCACAAATGAATGAATACAAGTTTACTCGTTTGTACAAATAATCCAAAACTATTACAGTACTTAACAAATGTCCAAAACGCTACTGAGCTAGTGCACGACGAGCAACTGTACTCCATCCAGTATCTCTATGAAGATCTCCATCACGAACCTTTGACTTACCTGTAAACCTGCACCAGAAGGAATGGGATGAGACATAATGTCTCAGTGAGCTCCAGTCCAACCAACTGTTGGCAACCACAGGGAACCTAGGGTCGCCATGCCTACCTTGGCAATCTCGGGGATTTCCTATGATCGCCAAGTCTCTTATCTGTCTATGACTATAAGTCCTCCTGTAACTATGACTTTGAACTGCCTGTAACCTTTGCTGTAACTGCTTGTAACTATATCTGTATTCTGCCTATGTCTTTAACTTAGTGATCGAGGGGAAACCTAGGATCACTTTCTGATAACTGTCCATAACTATAACTGTGAGTTTCCTATGACTATAACTGTAACTGTCTATAACTTTAACTATAATCTGCCTTTAACTGTAACTATGACTATAACTGTGAAACATAAAACAAATAAAGATGTTTTAGGTGTTTTATGTTAGCTGTTAGCGTTGAACAAACAATTAATCTGAGTTCATTTTACGGAGTGCGGCTCGGGTGGAGTAACCCCGAGGACATCTCCCTATGACCCGGTGAAATTCCTATCATATCAGGCTAACACCGGACTCCCTATGAAATTGCATGTGGACAACCCTCTCGGAGAAGTCCCATCCGGCGAATCCCGGAGTCTGCTGAACATGCCTATGACTGTGAAACGTGCAAGCACGCCAATATCTTTGATCTTTGATTCTTTAACTTTAACATATAAACATGTAATCTGTTACTTTAATCATATAACAATCCTGTAACATATAACCTATAACCTATGATTCTTGGCTTATCATTCTCATAAGCCACCTATAATTGTTGGAGAACCAACACTATAATCTTATCTGTAGCTATGATTGTGGAAACATTCCTATAACCCTTGTATTCTAAACTGAATACATCTATAATCTCTTATACCTAAAGTAGGTTCTTGACTTTCAAAGTCGCATGCTTTTCCTTAAGAGTTAACAACTCACGTGCAAGGAATCTATCCATTAAATCCTTGCACTCATACTATGATTCATGTTTTCCTATCAAAGGATTCGACATATCGTTATCATATGCCGTTCTTAAAGCTTTCCTATTCATATAACCATTGTTCTCGTATTTCCCATGCCTTGCGTATTCCTTGCTCCTATAATCTTTCAATCATTGGAAGCCTTTTTGGATGGGTTAAAATGGTGGATAATGTTTCTAAAATGTTTCAGGAGAAAACGGGAGTGAAAAACCATGCCTACGCGCACCAGAATGCCCAAAACAGCAAAGCTGTCAAGTGCTGTCCTGTTGCTGTCGCTATAGCCACGGCCTGTCGCTACAGCGACTGTAGGTAAAAGTCTGGAAAATGTGCTGCTCGCTTGTAGCGACGGCTGGTCGCTTGAAGCGACCGTAGGCAGAAATCAAAGTTGTCTGGTCGCTGTAGCGACGGCTGGTCGCTGTAGCGACCATGACAGTTCAAAACTTGTTAAAAATCATGTTTTTCCACCATTTTTGCTCATTCCAAGTTACCCAAGCATCCCAAACATGCTAGGAATGATTTTCTATTATAAATTGGTAGTTTAAAACATATATGAGCAAGAAATTAGCAAGTATAGAGAATTAGGGTAAAAACTATAAAACTTGACATATGAAGAAATTCACTATAAATCTCTCAAAGGGAGTTCTAAAAACCCCTAGGGAGCTCACCTCAAACTGATTTGGTGCTGGTTATGCTCAAGCTTCAAAACCCTAGCTTGATCTCTTGCTCTTTTCTTGCTTTCTTTAACTTTTCTCTTGTTCCAACTCTTCTCCAACAAAGCTTGCTTGAAATACAAGATTCTAGGAAGGAGTTTTGATGGATTAAGGGCTGAAGATTGATGATGGACGAATTCTAGAGAGAGAGGGAGAGAAATCAGCTCTTAGAGAGAGAGAGAGGGATGATAGATATGAAGAAAATTCATGTTTATCCCCTTTTATAAACTTTTCCTCTCATAATTACTATAATGCCATTCCGTTCGTTTAATTCCTGTGATACTGTTAAAAGTCATGTTTAAACGGGATATTACACTCTACCCCCCTTAAAAGAAATTTCGTCCTCGAAATTTAGATAATCCTTATGAGATCCTGAAAAGATAAATCCTTTCTACCTCTTTCTCTACTATGAAAATTTCCAATTCTTTTTGCTTATTGGGATTCCATGGCAACTTTAGTGTCTGACATGTAGATTAGTCACGCACCTCAATTAAACGATATTGGTTAAAACTTGTTCTTTAGCCATGATTTCCATCTCTGTAAATCAAAACATGTGACAATCTCTTTCCAACCGAAAGGTCTGATGCATGTTACATAACTCTCACCTGTTAGGACGTATGGTTATCTAAACCAACATATCCATCTTTTCTGACAATAATCTTTGTTCGACATATTCCTTATAAATCCAATTTAAAATTATTAAGTCTTGGATTTCCTTTACTGGATTCTATCCGTTCTTCCTTCATTGACCGTTCAATCTTATCCTGGAAACGTCGGCCGATCTGATTTTCCTCAATTATTCCAACTTCCTGAGGAATCTATTACATTACTTTCAGTTTTCAAAGAACTCTTGTCTTTAACTTTCGCCTCGTAAGACGACCTTTTACTGTTACATTCGTATCATTCTTCATATAAATTTAGTCTTGCTCTGAAAAGCATCTGATATTGGGTACTCTTAAACAAAAGTGAAGTCTATTACAACTACCTTCACGATTCAAGTACAAGGAGGTCGCTGTACTTTTGGTACAAGTTCCTTTCTATCTGACATCCTGGTGTAACTATTATCACAACCATGAGCATTGTTCACATTCCCACTGCGGGAATCCTTAAAGCTCGAGAAATCTTATGAGCCACTCGTGCTCCGATTTAATTAATCAACGACAACACATAGCTAAAGGTCTTAGGAACTTTATTCCTTCTAGGACTCTGTCGTTCTTGCAACATTCAAGATATTCCTTACTCATGGGATTAATATTTCCTTTACCAATAAATTCAAACTTATGAAAATTTAGTACAAGTGACGTGTGGCATAAGCCGTCTCACATATCATCATATAATACAGTCCATAGCATAAAGCTTCCATACATGATTGAGTACGTGTACACTATTATCAGATACACAGTACACCGCATCATCATTGTCCAACTAATGGGACATCATACTTAGTCAAAATATACTTGAGACAAAACCACGCCAACTAAAGTCACTCTTCTTGCTCTTAACTCATGCTTGTAATCTTTGAGTATCTACAATCCCATACGTAACTATGATTACGTCCCATTGACGTTATAACTTATTTCGTTCAAGACATTATCCGTTTTCGAAAAGAAAACTCTATTCTGTTCGCTATCAAAATAGCACTCTCAAACTCTGAATCCTTTATTTCATAAATTGAATTCACGTAGCCCCTTACTGTAAACTATGAGTAATCCTCTGATCTGTGTACAACATTTCCTTCCTTTAATTGTGAACATTAAGTTCCAGAATTCCGAACTCCTCAATTAAGATTTGTTTGGTAACAACAAACATGTTCTGCTTAAGACTTTCCTGTTAAAACATTACCGACTGCGTACCACGGTTACCAATACATGTCACATGACTATAAATATGTTACACTACTGTCTAGATAGTATGAACTCTGCCTGATCAGTATACATAATACTAATCACAACCTGTTACATGACTGTTACATGCGACATTCTAGCATAACGTGTGTACGATGTGGAATAATCTCATAACTAATCCTGTTTAGTTAAACCTACTATTCAAATTAACTTTAGGTTACTGAGCTGAAACAGCTAGATTACCGTATTAGATGTGACTTTCTTCGCCATGTACTTATTGTTCTAGAAACACATCCCTTTAAATTTCTCAAACCGCTTCGATTCTCTTATCTCATGAGTTTCGAGGTCTGAAGCATTCCTCGACTTATTTCTTAAAATTTTCCTGTTAGCACTGATGACAAGTTCAAGTCATCACTACTTACAATTATTCTGTAACTTGAGAATTAATCTCTGAATACATTTCTTGTAATTCATCTGGCAAGGACTTCACAAACATCTTTTTCTCTAAACTTCAGCTTTGAATTGTCTGTTAACTCATTCTTGAATTACTTCTCCGCTGCGCAACTCTGATTTAAACAATTAACCTTGGGATAGAAGTAATACACCACTATTACCATATAAATTCTCCTTGGCCAATCCTTTGACTTTATAACTTTGTAGTTACCATACATGACCATCTTACATCATAATTTCTCTTGTGGTTTAATCCACCTGTTTAACTTATTGATTGATCGTCATCTGACTTTGTGTTTCCTTTCGGACATAAGCAATATACTCACTTTCACGAAATACGCCGAAACCTATAAACAGTCTTTAGCATTAATTACGAGCTCAACAATGCTCCTATCAAAACAACTTATACGCTGGTTCTAGCTTTACTCTTCATATTATGAATCGAGTTCCGTCCTATAATTATCCGCAAGGATTTCACATTCACGGCCCTTTTCCAATATAACTTAGATCCACATAACTCTATCATATCTCTTGGTTACTCCTCGGGTTTCTCCGGAAATAATCCGTCTCGGTAAGACTCATCTTTTACCGGCTCTCCTGTAAGCCCAAACACATGTTACGCCACTTTGAATACCCGATTAATCGATCTTAAACTTTTGCACTTATCACTTCCCATGGGGTCCTTCCGGTAACTTGTCACTGTATTCACATTTCCAATCTAATCTTGTTATCTGAATAATATCCCATATGTCTTCTCGACCGTTGCCCTCTTCATGGTTTCGAACAACCCAAGGTATATATTTTCTACCATCTTTAACACATACCAACAAAAGGTGATCTCTGTCGGCTTAACCGAATACTTGTGTAAGGAACCCATTAAAAGAAAACGTAAGACATCCTTATCATAACCATAGCTTTAACTGTAACTGTACGTTAGTGACGATCTTCCTGCTTAATCCTCGAAACCGGTCTGCTATAATCCGTCAACAAGATTCCATCTTTACTTCACACCCTTACCGGGGGTTTCCTTCACTAATCATTAAGCTTGCGTTCCTCATACCAAGCATCTTGATGACCCTTAATAAAGGAAGGTAATCTGTTTCATCTGTCCAATATTTCGCTTAATCCATAAATAAATCTCTTACCTGTCGGATATTAAAATCTCATCCTGTCCAGGTGCGTAAGTCCTTCCATCCTTACACACTATATCCTTACTGGAAGTCCAGAGCTTCCCATAATTAACTGATCATTCCTTATGCCAAGTCGCTGGGTTTGATACCGTAATTCTTTACCTTTGAAACCGGAATAAAACTCTATTCCACTTTAACTTTTCAAATTGCGGTTCCCGTTGAGATTCCAAAACATTCCTTAGAGTATTTCCATAGTTCTTTACTGTTCATGTCTCCTCGGAGAAGGCATCGTTCAATGATGCGTCCAACTAGTTAAGGTACCTGACCTTACTCTTTAATACCTCTCATATTCCTGAAACTTTGCCATTAACTGGCTCAGTTACTTCACTGTTAGTGAACCATCCTTTGACATTAAACACTTTGCCAAATTCGTCTTAGAATCTGACGTCTTAACCTTTACCCTTCGTACCCTTCTTTCCTCCTTGGTCACATTCAGCTCTCGGATATTCGTCCTAACTGTCATATACTAGATTGAGTTGATTAGGCTCAACTAGATGTGACCTTTAGAACAACATCTGGAACCCAATGATCCCACTACTTTTATTGAATCTTAAATGACCCAAGGCACGGTCTGAATCGACCTGCTCTGATACCAATTGTAACACCCATACTAACTTTAACTAGTATATTAGCATGTGCGTTAAACTGATACTGGATACATTTAAAAATTTCAATAATAATAATACATCACAAATGAATGAATACAAGTTTACTCATTTGTACAAATAATCCAAAACTATTACAGTACTTAACAAATGTCCAAAACGCTACTGAGCTGGTGCACGACGAGCAACTGTACTCCATCCAGTATCTCTATGAAGATCTCCATCACGAACCTTTGACTTACCTGTAAACCTGCACCAGAAGGAATGGGATGAGACATAATGTCTCAGTGAGCTCCAGTCCAACCAACTGTTGGCAACCACAGGGAACCTAGGGTCGCCATGCCTACCTTGGCAATCTCGGGGATTTCCTATGATCGCCAAGTCTCTTATCTGTCTATGACTATAAGTCCTCCTGTAACTATGACTTTGAACTGCCTGTAACCTTTGCTGTAACTGCTTGTAACTATATCTGTATTCTGCCTATGTCTTTAACTTAGTGATCGAGGGGAAACCTAGGATCACTTTCTGATAACTGTCCATAACTATAACTGTGAGTTTCCTATGACTATAACTGTAACTGTCTATAACTTTAACTATAATCTGCCTTTAACTGTAACTATGACTATAACTGTGAAACATAAAACAAATAAAGATGTTTTAGGTGTTTTATGTTAGCTGTTAGCGTTGAACAAACAATTAATCTGAGTTCATTTTACGGAGTGCGGCTCGGGTGGAGTAACCCCGAGGACATCTCCCTATGACCCGGTGAAATTCCTATCATATCAGGCTAACACCGGACTCCCTATGAAATTGCATGTGGACAACCCTCTCGGAGAAGTCCCATCCGGCGAATCCCGGAGTCTGCTGAACATGCCTATGACTGTGAAACGTGCAAGCACGCCAATATCTTTGATCTTTGATTCTTTAACTTTAACATATAAACATGTAATCTGTTACTTTAATCATATAACAATCCTGTAACATATAACCTATAACCTATGATTCTTGGCTTATCATTCTCATAAGCCACCTATAATTGTTGGAGAACCAACACTATAATCTTATCTGTAGCTATGATTGTGGAAACATTCCTATAACCCTTGTATTCTAAACTGAATACATCTATAATCTCTTATACCTAAAGTAGGTTCTTGACTTTCAAAGTCGCATGCTTTTCCTTAAGAGTTAACAACTCACGTGCAAGGAATCTATCCATTAAATCCTTGCACTCATACTATGATTCATGTTTTCCTATCAAAGGATTCGACATATCGTTATCATATGCCGTTCTTAAAGCTTTCCTATTCATATAACCATTGTTCTCGTATTTCCCATGCCTTGCGTATTCCTTGCTCCTATAATCTTTCAATCATTGGAAGCCTTTTTGGATGGGTTAAAATGGTGGATAATGTTTCTAAAATGTTTCAGGAGAAAACGGGAGTGAAAAACCATGCCTACGCGCACCAGAATGCCCAAAACAGCAAAGCTGTCAAGTGCTGTCCTGTTGCTGTCGCTATAGCCACGGCCTGTCGCTACAGCGACTGTAGGTAAAAGTCTGGAAAATGTGCTGCTCGCTTGTAGCGACGGCTGGTCGCTTGAAGCGACCGTAGGCAGAAATCAAAGCTGTCTGGTCGCTGTAGCGACGGCTGGTCGCTGTAGCGACCATGACAGTTCAAAACTTGTTAAAAATCATGTTTTTCCACCATTTTTGCTCATTCCAAGTTACCCAAGCATCCCAAACATGCTAGGAATGATTTTCTATTATAAATTGGTAGTTTAAAACATATATGAGCAAGGAATTAGCAAGTATAGAGAATTAGGGTAAAAACTATAAAACTTGACATATGAAGAAATTCACTATAAATCTCTCAAAGGGAGTTCTAAAAACCCCTAGGGAGCTCACCTCAAACTGACTTGGTGCTGGTTATGCTCAAGCTTCAAAACCCTAGCTTGATCTCTTGCTCTTTTCTTGCTTTCTTTAACTTTTCTCTTGTTCCAACTCTTCTCCAACAAAGCTTGCTTGAAATACAAGATTCTAGGAAGGAGTTTTGATGGATTAAGGGCTGAAGATTGATGATGGACGAATTCTAGAGAGAGAGGGAGAGAAATCAGCTCTTAGAGAGAGAGAGGGATGATAGATATGAAGAAAATTCATGTTTATCCCCTTTAATAAACTTTTCCTCTCATAATTACTATAATGCCATTCTGTTCGTTTAATTCCTGTGATACTGTTAAAAGTCATGTTTAAACGGGATATTACACTATGATTTCTACAGTTGTATTGATGATGGGGAAGTGACATTGGTTTTGAGCGGTTACAAATTAAGATTGAACCTGATATGTCAATGTATACTCTGACAATTGTAGGGATGCAGATACTGCATCAGATGGAGTAGAGTTTGTACTCCAAAAATTTTGCATTGTTAATGCTCATGTTTGGTAGAAAAACTGACATGCACTTTTTCACCTTGGACATACAAGAGCTCTTGGTCACTTCTGATGAGGAAGTAATTTGCTATGTTCTGATTTATGCGCCTATTATAATGAGGTGAGTACCAATTCTCTAAACCAAATTATTAACCATTTCATGTGTTCTTTATATAGCATTAATGAAAATCTTTGGCATTAGGTGGGGGGAATGATTTAGATTTGAAAATCACGCTTAAACCTTTCTTTTGTTGAAATGCTAACGATGGTTGGTTTCAGTTCATGTTATATGATAGATAAGTGCCTTAGTGGGTCTTTGTTCTACTAATATTTAGTAAAGAAATAAGAGCATGTCCTTATAAATAGAAATTAAGGATGAATGTAACGGTTGTTAGCGAGTACTTCATAATTTGATAGATTCATTTCTTCATTCTTTTCCTTATATTCTTTTCTTCTTTTTGGTTATATTTAATTCCTTGCTATATATGACTAGTACACTATTCTAGTTCTAATATGTTTCATAATTTTTTTTTTCAATTTAGTTTGGCGCTTGTAGCACAGTATTGTCTGCAAAATTTATGTGAGATGACAAAGGGATAGGCCAGGGGTTTGATTGTGTTTGTTTCTCTACCTTTGAATCTGTAAGCCACTAAGGTGGGGTTAGTGATGAGTGCAATTGTTAAACACTCTTTTGTTCAACTATAAAGAGTTGTTTTTTTTTTTTAATTTTATTATGTTGTTGATGAGTGCAATTGTTAAACACTCTTTTTTTTCTACACATCTAATTTGTTCTAATCGCTAGAATGTTGATAATTTGTATCTTTTATATTTTATATTTTTATTGTTCTGGAATGCATTGAAATGCATTATTTTTTTTTAAATTAATGAGTCAATTTCTTGCGGATTTGTCTGCAGGCAGGAAAATTCCATAAATACTGACCGAATATTTCCTGCAGATTTTTTCACTCTTCCTGCGGTTGTACCTTTCCTGCGGATCCTAAAATCCTAAGGAAACAATTACGACCCACGAAGGTATTACCTAGGAGTGTATATCCTTGGAAAAATCCGCAGGTAATTCCGCAGGAAAAATGAGAGTTTCTAGTAGTGGTATTTGATGAGATGTTTGAAAAAAGATATAAACTCAATTGTGAAACCGATGAAAACCCTAATACATATTTGTAAGCCTTCGGTTCTCAATTTCAGAACCCCGGGGCTCTTGTTACACGCAACAAGATGAAAAGAAGAACGAGAGGAGGAAGGTTACAGCTCCAACAAACTCTTCGGCTTCGAGTCGAATCCTGCAAATCTAGGTATTCATGCGGCGAAGAAATAGTAAAGCATCTCCGCTCAACTTATCCTGAATATCAGAGAACACAATATCAAACATTAAGTCGTTTAGTTCATGATGCCCTTCATGACGACATGAAGGGTCAAAGTCAATCTTCTCCTCGAAAGAGACGTAAGAACATGGAAGAAGAAGAAGGATCGCTAAAGAAGAAGGAAGAAACTTTGCAGATCACAAGAAGCTCGTCTAAGTCTATTTTAGACAACGAGAAAGGGACGACGAATGATGTGAAGGTGGGAAGAAAGAATGTTTAATGATTTGGGTGGGATGAAAGATACATTTAAGAAATTGAAGATGATTCTTGCGCCAATGTTCAATCCTAAGTTACTGTCAAGTGTTAGGAGTGAAACCAATAAGTGGCATTTTGTTGCATATATGGACCACCTGGTTGTGGAAAGACTAGGCTAGCTCATGTTATAACTTCCGAGACCGGTCACAATTTCTATCCTACTTCTGCTACTGCAATGGTTTCTGGAGTCACAGGTGACTCAGAAAATAATATTAGAGACCTTTTCTCTACAGCTAAAAGGATTGCCCCCTCAATTAACTTTATTGATGAGATTGATGCAATTACTTCAAAAAGAGATAATTTACAGCGTCAGTCTGAGGTACGAATTGTGACGCAGATAATGATTTTTATGGATCAAGCTATCGATCTTTCAGAGACTTCCGACAAACCTCTAGGCCATGTTCTTGTCATTGGGGCCACAAATAAGCTTGATGATATTGATCCTGCTTTGCGAAGGTCTGGTCGTTTTGATTGTGAGATTCCTGTTGGTATTCCTGATGAATCTGCTAGGGAGGAAATTCTTATTGTGGTTACTCGCAATCAAAAACACCACCATTCAATTGACTTGCATAAAATCGCCACATCTACACCAGGATTTGTTGGTGCTGATCTCGAAGCTCTAGCCAATGGGGACGCCATTGTGGCAATGAATAGGATAGTTAATGAAACGGAACTCAAATTATCTCAAGATCTCGCAACTGAGCCTGATGAAGACTGCTGGAAGACACCTTTGTTGTTGTCTCAAGATGATTTAGAGAAATGTGCAATCACAATGTCTAATTTTGAGGTGCTTTCAATTTTTTTTTTTTTTTACTTTTTTCTAGTCTTAGATTTTCCTTCCACACACAGATATATATATATATACACACACACACACGTATGTATATGCATAATTATAATCACATTTATCTATTTTATACAGGAAGCAACCAAAATGGAACAACCTTCGTTAGCCAGAGAAGGGTTCTCTCCTATTCCTAATGTTAAATGGGAAGACGTTGGTGCGCTTAATCATGTAAGAACTGTTTAATTTCTACATGCTAGGGCGTATAAAACATCCTGATGATTTTAAGGTAATATTTTGTCACGACCTAAAAATTCTAACCGTGACATGCGCATGAACTAATACATCCTAATTTGGCAAGCCTAGTTCAAAATAATATTAGCTGAAATTTCGACAGTGTATCATCTGTATTTTCAACGTTTCCAATATTTGAATACTATTTATAAACATACATCATTAGGCTGAATCTCAAAATGACAAATCTAAACATTTGTAACTCAAAATAAAATATTCCTAGATTTCCGACTAGCTGCATATACATAAACAAAAGAGCCTTCCTTCAAGGAGGACTAGAGCAACGATGCTAGAACTTTGAGGTACTCAGCTGCTTCTGAATCTAAAAAAAAAAAGATGAAGAAGCAAGTTAAAAAGACTTTGTGAGGAGACAACAATCACAATCAACTAGATGGGAAACACACAACGGCAAGAATAGTTAAATAAATCATCATATAGTGAAGCCGGCTTTTATACCTTTCCTATCCTCTCCATTATCCAGCCAAATCATTCAGTGGAGTTTCTCTATTTGGTAGATACTTCTAAGGCTTTGTTTGCGAGTTTTGAGGAGAGGGGAAGGAAAGGCTTAGGAGGGGAAGGGAGGGGAGGGAAGGGGGAAAGGAGGGAAAGCCTTCCCCTTGTTTGGGAGTTAAAAAACCAACAAGAAAAGGAAATGGAGGGCTTATGTGATAATTTTACTATTTTACCCCTTTTTTCTTTTTTTGAGGAATACTCTAAAATAATTATATATATATAAAATAAAAAAATTAAAAATCTATAGTTTTTTTTTATAATTTTATTAAAAAATTGATACAATAATAACAAATTAATTTCGCTATATATATATATATATTTATATAAACCATGTATTTTTCTTACAGTGTATTTTTTTTTTGTAGAAACCATGTATATTATTTAAAACTGTATAAATTATTTAAAAGTCATAACTGAAGTTTTTTTAGCAACTCATTAATGAAGTTGAATCATGTTTTATTCATCATAGTCCAATTTTAATGAATTAAAATGCAAAAATAATATGAACCATTAAAAAATAAATGGATATAAATAAGATGAACCATGCTCTTTTGTTCCCAATTGTTATTAGCAAAATATGTTGCTATAATAAAAAACAAGAAATCCATCATAATGACTGCAACATTAAACAAATCTCAAAATAAATCCAACATAAAAGAAATTACAAAAAAAAAATCTAACAATATGAGATAAGTCTCAAAATAAATCCACCATAAAAAGTCTCAGTAAAACATAGTATAGATGTTCTGGTTGGTTTCAAGCGACGCTTCGGTTGTTGCTATGAGAGTGCGAACGTGTTAATGAGTGAATTGTGTGAATAAGGCGTGCAACTGTGTGAATTTGGTTTTGTCCTTAATTGGAATTTTCAATTATTATGAGGGCAAAATTGTCAATTTGTATGTTTAACCCCCCAAAACCCCCCAATTTGGGGGAACTTTAAAATTGGACCAAATAAAGCCCTTCAAAACCCCCCAAAACCTTCCCTTGTTTTTTTAAATATCCCAAACAAGGGTTTATCACTCCACAAGCCTTTCCTTTCCTTCCCCTCCCCTCCAAAACCCAACTCCCAAACAAAGCCTAAGTGGCAAGGTATAGATGTAAATGAAAACGCGGTGAATGAATCTTTAGGTATATGCATGTAGAGTGGAAGGTAGATTTGAAATTATGTATGTTTTGTATCATTGAAGATTATAGCTGAGGGTTGGAACTGCAAATTAGTTTTTCTCACACCTAGGGGCGGGGCAGTATTCCTTGGAAGGTCAGACATTTTGGTTGTATGTGTCTTGTGGTATAGATTGCCAATGCACTGATACTAATATGCACCATATTACCCATCTTTATTTGTTCAAATTCATAAGCCAAACTAGTTGGCAAAGTTGGTCTTTATCTGTTTACACGATGAGCTCACTTTTGTGTTATGTAGAAACAAGATCACTTGTGAGTGTTACTGAATTTATTTATTTCAGGGGTTTGTGAAACAGGACTTTTGCTTTATGGGCCTCCAGGCTGTGGTAAAACATTGAGATAATTGTTCTTCTCTCATCTGTTTTTGCTCATTCCCATAAAATAGCCGAACGTGAGTTAACTCACGCAGGTGCATTTTCAACGTGAGTTAACTCATGTAGGACGGGAATGAGCAAAAACAGATGGAAGAAAATCAATTCTCAAACACTGATTGCCAAAGCTGTTGTCAATGAGGCAGGAGCTAATTTCATTCATGTTAAGGTCTTCTTTAATTTTCTTACCTTTTTGTCTCCTCATTAGCTTTGATTTACAAAGTTGCCCCATCTCAGTTGTTAATTATTTTTTAACAGGTTCAATTGGATTTTGTTAAAGTTATCAAAGGCTTAGTGCCCTGCACATTATCGACACTCCTAACAGTGTAAGATTAGAAACTGATCCGAGTTGATAAACTAAGATGCTCTACTATAATATAGAGATATAGTAGGATATTTTATTGTATTTAACAATTTTGTAAATTTTTTAGGGACCTGAGCTTTTAATAAATTTGTTGGAGCAAGTGAGCATGAATTCCGGACAATATTTAGTCGTGCCAGGACATGTGCACAGTGGCGTATCAAGGACCATAGACCTGGGGTTGCAAACTTTTTTTACGTAATATTTATTTATATGATATCAAGTTCCAGTCTAGTAATTTTTCTCTTTATTTTTCCATTTATTTAAACCAAGAATTTTTTTATCATTTTTAGACGATAAAAAAAATAACTAAATTTTATCCAATAAGTGTAGTTCAGTTGTCACCATGAACATTATTTGCAAAGACCGAATTAAAACCTCGAATTCTCCACTTCTCCACACTTAATGTGTGTTAACCAACCTCTAGTCTATTTGACGAAAAAAACTAAAATTTTAAAATAAACGCATAAATTCTCTTTTATCTTCCACTATTTTTTTTACAGTGTAAATCTTAAAATTTACCACTTCGAATTTGAAATCATCAACAAATGGCTTTTAATGACTATAGTCATAGTATCTTGAGATGAAAGAAAAAAATATATAAATCTTGAGATGAAAGAAAAAGGAAAAAATATAAGTTATATTGTACTCCCTCCGTCCTGAATTATATGACGTTTTGAACACTTCACACAAATTAAGAAGTGTAATTAATGTTGTATGAGAAAAAGAAATTACAAGTAATTTTACAAAATTATCCTTTATTATTAGTATAGGGAAGATAAATTAAAGAATTGAAAGAAAAGTGTTATAAATAGTTGAGGGTATAATAGAAAAATAGTATTTAATGTTTCATTGATATTGTAAAATGACTTATAATTTAAGACAATTTTTTCTTCTTCTAAAAACGACTCATAATTTAACACAAAGGGAGTAAGATATATCATTTGTGCAAATAATACGTATAATCTTCACTTTAGCTTAGTGGTAAACTTCTTTAATTCAACTTATATGGCTTGAGTTTGATTCACAACTTCTACATTTTAGTCTTTATAATAAGGATTTTGCTAACGAGTGCCCTTAGGACACTCTTTAAGGTTTCTCAATTAAGAAATTATTCTTTAAAAAAGTTTAACACTTCATTTTCCGATGCATTAAATGCATAATTTTCCATAAAAAATTACTATTTAAAGTCCTTAAAAAGTGTCTTTAGGGCAATCGTTAGCATTTCTCTTATAATAATATTAATAATTAATAATAATAAGAAGAAAATATTACCAAAAAATAAAATAAAACTGACGGTTATCATTCCCATGACAAATAAATAAGAAAAGTTTGACATAAAAGTGTGAGGTTATAAAAGTAAACCAAGCAAAATAAAAAAAGTTGCAAAATATTTGAGGTCTATTAAATCATATTAAATGAGGTGAGAAATATTTGAGGTCTAAATGAAAATCTTTGAGTCTAAGGTGTAAAATAAAAAAGTCAGGGTGGTCAGAATGCAAAAATATAGGATTATTGGTGCAAATTTTCAAAGTTCAGTGTGCTTAGGTGCACACCCTCGCTCGTACCCGTGATGTGCACCTTGTATAATTTTTTTTAACGAGGTTTGTGACTCTCCCTCCCCAATAATGTTGATAAACTCTATCATGTATCTGCCATTGCGCTATATTTGTGATGTTGAACCACTAACATGTAGATCAGATTCTATCTGAATATTTTACATAATCGGTTTAAAAAATTGCATTAATGTATTTCTTTCTTTTGTAACAATAACAAAAACAAAAAGTTACATTTATGTATGTGTTTAAAAAACCCTCTTTATTTCTTTTAAGATGCCAAACATTTTTACCATAATTACTGCAACGAATGCAATCTTGAGGATATAATACCCTTTTAGTGCCATGTTTGATTGTTATGGGTAGGAGTCACGTAGCATCCACCTTATAAAGACCAATCACAATTCACGTGTAAGTTGGAATTATCAATCAAATGTTTTGCATCAAGTTTGTATTTTGTAAGCAGATTTAATTGTAAGCATACATTTTTAATCCGACCACCGGCCAAGATGCAAACAAACAACCCACAAGTAGGGGTGGCAAAACGGGCCCAACCCGCCGGGCCGGCCCGTTTAGCTCGCTATTTTTGGCGGGCTGAGTCAAAGTTTTGAACTCGCTTCCTATAGTTGGCTCGCATCGCTTAACTCGTTGGAAAAACGGGGCAGACATGTTGCGGAGCGGGCCGGCCCTCTTAACTCGTTTTTCTTTTTATTTTAAGCTTATTTTATCCTTTTGGATTTATTTTGGTTGTTGAATTTATTTTAGGATTTGCTTTATGTTGCGGATTTGTTTTACGTTTGCGGATTTTCCTTATTTTTTTATTAAGTATGATGTTGAGTTCGACAATTTGTTAATTATCTTGTTTTTACCACAAATTTATTCGATGTGTATTTTTTTATAATAAAAGCAACATAGTCTTTTTGTAACAATTAAGTTGTAAAAAATGCATTAAAAAAATTTGTTTTTTTTTCTCTCAAAAATAAGTTTTTTGTTTGGTGGGCCGACCCGCCAACTCGTCTGTCCGCCACTAAACGGGGCGGGGTGAGATTTTGGACTCGGTCACCTAATTTGACTCGGCTCGTCTCGTCCCATTTTATGCGGGCTTAAACGGGGCGGGCCAGCCCACTTTGCCATCCCTACCCTACTTGTATTTAATTAGATACTCCTTTCTTCCAGAACACTACTTGTATTTTTGGACATGAATAAGTAGTATATGTCATTGACAAACCTAAACAACACACAAATTTGAGCCGAAACTACAAGATTAATATAATTTATTTTCAACAAATTGAAATACTAACAATTTTTCAATTTCATGACAAAATATCATATCCATCTATTGCATGACATTATCTATTTTTTATGGCATATGATAGCAGTCAGTCATATAGTGTTTTTAGGATCATTTATGAATCGTTTTAGAGTCTTTTTTTAACAAATTATCACTTATTTTAGTTGAGTTTTTGTAAATAAATCAATGGATGAGCATGGAAGAGCTATGAGGCGTACAAGACCTTGAAACATGTCAAATCACTCAAACAAAACAACTATGTGGCCGTTTTATACTTTCTTACGAGATATATCAAGTGATTTTTTAGAGTGTTCATTATACTGGGATAACGTGTATGGTCGTAATGCATGGGCTATTGAACTACACCCTGAAAAATCGAGCGTGTAATGTTGTATGAGATAAAGTTCAATACTACAAGTCACTTTAGTATATCCGAAAGCATCATCACTATGCAATAGTTCAAGTTTACTGACACTATTATTTATGCTTAATCTTATGTTCGATTACATTAATGCTCGATTACCTTAATGCTCGATGAAATGGCTTTAATAAAATCTAGTGGGGGATTAAAAAAATTATGAGTATTTAAAAAAATTGTTGAAATTATAAATTTGTATGAATTATATGCAAATTTTGGATTAGGATTCCTTAACTTTGGAGTCTCTATATTTGAAGTGACTTTAGCTTAAAATAGGAGAGAGAAAGTAGAAAAATGTGGAGAAATATATAGGGAAACGATGAGAGATAGAGAGATTGTCTTTTTCTTAGTTAAGATGATAGGGAATCCCAACCCGCAAATTTTACATATCTCTATAATTTTTATTATCAAGAAATAAAATGTATTTATGTTTTTCAATGGTAAATATGGTCATTTTTCTAAAGAAATCATTATTGCATGTGAAATCTTATTATCAGATACAAAGGGAGTATAAACAAAAAAACCTATCTCACAACCTTTTAAAAAAGTAAATAATATCTTTTAATTTCCTTAAAATAAGTAATTACATTCTCTAGATCATTCTTCACAAGAACTGGTTCCACCAAAATAAATAAGAGTTATTAAAAAATAAAATCTAATTAATTGTAGAATTAGAATATTTTGAGAATAATATAATTAGAGAGAAATTAATTAGAATTGCTTATATTTTGAACGACTAAACCTAAAAAGAAAAACTCTTTCGAAAATAATTATTTTGTTACTTATACTTAAATGAAATGACGTATACTACTCCGTCCCAAAATATAAGCAAAAATGAGTCAACAGAAGTTGATGTATTTGGTACAAATTTTGAACCAAATACATTAACTTTTGTTAACCAATTTTTGCTTATATTTTGGGACGGAGGGAGTATATATTTAATATAATTGGCCTCACATAACAGTTTGTTCCATGCCACAAAATATGCTGGATTGACCCTGAACATGTGGAAAATGATATGAAATCAACTGTCGATTTTCTTTTTAAGAAAATGTCATAGATATTTTCTTTTTTTAGTTATAAACCCGAACCTTTTTTTTTCTCTTTCAAATTACATTGTGCGCTTAATATATTTCAGACATTTTAATTCATTTCAAAATATATTATGCCAACCACTAGAATCTAAAAACATTGGGTGTAAGGAAATTATGGATGGTCTAGGGTGGACAATCATTTATAACTGTTAGATCTAGGTGCCCTCACAGGATTGCAAGTGCAAGGTTAGTAATAATGTAGTCTCTCCCTCAAAAAAATAAAATAATAATGTAGTCTCTTTCCTCACTCAAATAAGGACATAACATAAATTTTGAAGACTCCAACATAGAAAAACAAAATATTATTAACCAAAGTAAAAGCAACAAACACAATTGTGTCCCAATTTCATCACAAGTGAGAAAGAGATACTAAAAATCAAACCATTTACATAAACATGAATCTATTCAAGCTTCTTTCCTTTGGGGATTTTGCTAAGCAAACCAGAATCCACCTTCCTATACTGGTTTTGCATCTGATCAAGTACCTTGTACACGAAGTTATCAATCTGATCGTCATACCTTTCATAGAGAACCGGGAGTGTATGTGCAGCAACAAAACCTTAGGACATAACATAACAAAGCTTTAGCGATCAAGAATGAATGAAAACATCGAACGTAACATAACAAAGTTTTAGCAATCAAGCTGTATTACACGAAACACTTAACAAGGTGAGCGTATTATGTTATAGTGTTATACCACACACAGATAAATGTATATTTCAGCAAACTCGGTTAATTGGATCACTAATTTCACAATTCTGAAACATTTCTTCAAGCACTTTCTCTCAAGAATTCTCTCTTTGTTCGGTTTTTCTTTCATTTTTCATTCTGATGAAATACTATTTTCACAGTTTCAAATATTCACTTATTTAGGGATAATATTTTTAGGATAATTGAAGCGTAAAATATACTTTGCAAACTTGAACCAACTAAATAATTAGAGAAAACATTATGGCCAACACATTGTATCAACAGAAAAGGAGGAAGATCTCTCACCGATATACACGACAGTAAAAAAATTGAACCAGTTCCCAATCACAGCACCAGCCCATAAGCATACTACAACCTGCAGATGTTTTAAGCATTATCACAAATTCCGTCAATGTTTTTGTTTTTCAACTTAAAAAACTACTACCTCCGTCTTTAAATATAAGATCATATTGCCTAAATCACATGAATTAAAAAAAATCGGTAGAAGTATTGAATTTGTTGACAATTGAAACTGTTTTACTTTATGTTTCCATCATTGCAAGTAGCAGAACAAGATACAACATAATTAGAGATATGTTGGCATAGAAATAATTAATGTAGTTGAAAATTTGAAAGGGGTCTTTTAAAGAAGGACAATGAAAAATCTCAAGAGGGTCCTATATTTGGGGACGGAGGTAGTATGTTTTAAGCATAAATATGGATTATAAATGACAATACAAAGGCAAGAAAACATACAATAACAAATTGCTTCAAGTTTCCTCCACATGAAACATTTTGAAGAAACCTTAACCCACGGTTAACCTCAGCACCAACCGCAGTTGCAATATTAACAATGAAATCTTTTGGGAGAACCAAACGAGGAGCTTTCGATGGCTTCCTGTCACTACGGAACGAAAAAAACATTAATAAAGCTGTAAAGTAGTACCATACATTTAGATATAAAATAAAATAGGCAACAGAAGAAGAAATTCAAGGATGGTTGAATAACCTGCTAAACACGCCTGAAGCATTTGTCCAAAGAAACTGTACAGACATGACAAGAACAAGAGCAAGGCATAGAAGTGATAGGAAATTGTAATTAAGCCATTCAAAAAGCAGCCATATAGTTGTTGCAGCGGTTAAAACAGCCGCAGAGATCTTCTTGTCCCTCCATAACAAGATATCAGCAGCTATGTCATTCAAAGTGTAAAAAAGAAAACAGATTTAAAAGCTGAAGCCAATATGAAAGATTTTACAGGAAATTCACTAGAATTGTCATTGACATACATTTTCCACCACCTAAAATATGGTGCACAGGTTTCTCGCGTCCAAACAGTTTATTGAATTGGGAGGTCATTGAGTTTGCCTTCACGTCTACATAGAATGATCCAGATTTCTGCTTATCCCCAAGTGTTTCCACGAGGGTTTTCAGAAGCTTTTCAGCGGTAATTTTCTCGGACATTGTTCCTGTAAAATCTAACAATAAAAAGAACATCATAAGGATTGTATGTAATGTTACCATCATGCCTAACACCATTGCAAACATCAATCACTAATTATGGAAAAAATCAGCAAACATAAAGTGAATGTAATAGATTCAAGTATCTTTTTCCTAAATCATGACATAAGAGGAGATAGTATGGCTAACTCAAGTCAACATTCACAAAGTATGACAAAAGTATCTTCTGAATTACATAATGGTATACCATATTCTCAATGATACCCTCAACTAGAGCCTATAAGGCTTTCAATTGTTGACTTAATCATAATAAACTCACTTGAACAAAAGAGACATCAAACTTAAACATGACGACTTGTGACTTTTGTAATTGGTTTCACAAAAAATGTCTTCAAAGTTCAAATGACAACTCAATAGTGGAAGTAAACATTTAAGTCTAACTTTTAGCAAAGCTCGGTCCATTATGGTTAAGTCAACCCAGTCACACACCACAGGCTGGCCTTTATGATAAGAGAGAATAAAAGCAAGATTAGATCCGGGTGAGCCCCAGATGCCTTCAATTGACTGGACTGTGCAGAAACTTAAACAAATCTACATGCTTAATTGATATTAAAAATTAAAAAACATTACTTTCATGACACTAATTCTTTCAGGTTATATATGCTGTCCATTTTCAAAGCACAAACCAAAAAGTTCAAGACAGCATTCCCTATCTGCATCCGCAATTGTGGTCGCGACATTAAGGTTTTTAAGCCTCTCCACATTGAGGCTGCATTGACTATATTTGACCACGATTTTCTGCAATTTCAAGGATCACAGACACAAATGCCATTTAAACCGTGCTCCATCTATGAAGCACGGGTATAGACACGGACACTAAACACGACACACTGACATAATTTAATGTAATGATGTGTCAATGTCGTGTCGTGTCCGTGCATGTCAGACATCAGGACACACCTAATCCAAGGAATGTTTGCTTTTCATTTGTGCTAAAAAGATAATGGAAAGCAAATTCAAGCATGGAAAAAGACTTTGGCAGGTCAAACATCCGATGTCGTTAGATATATTTCTATACTTTAAGAAATTACAAAAACACATAAACGTGATAAATAAAAAAATACCACCAATAATAATAATAATTAAATATGATCTCTAATTCTCTAGTCTAAAAGCAAAGTTGACGAACAAGGATCGCAACTAGAAAAAGATAATATTTAAAAAAAAAAATAAATAACTTGGATTTTGAAAGCAGAAAAGCAAAAGGGTCACCACAAAATTTTCTTTTTATCTCAATTCAAGAGGCTTAAAGGAAGTGCATTTTACATATAAACGATATAATGGCATAGATCAATAAACAAAGAAAACCAAAGTCAATTCCATTCCCACAAACACATTCAAAAACCTAACTGAACAGTTTTTCAGATAATTCAATAACTCACTGTAGAGCAAAAAAGATCAAAAAGTAATAATAATTGAAGACATGAACAAAATGAGACAGTACATAAAGTAAAAAACATGAATAGATTGAAAAGGATCGAATAAAATGGATTGAAAGAGATGAAAATATTGGTTTGAGGATCAAACCAGAATGAGCAGAGGGAAGTAGAAGCCAAACAGCAATGAAAGTGAAAAGTTACAGAGAAGAAGCTAAGATAATTTAGAAAAGAGTGTGGCAGAGTACATTGAAAAAGAGGAGTACTTTTTTATAGGAAAAAAAACTACTTTTTTTACCTCAAAATGAATTTTAATGAATATTAATGGCTTTCATCAATTGGGAAAGATATTAATGTATTAATAATGTATTGCTCAAAAAAATGAATAAAAAATGATTAAGTAGTAAGAATATTCAAAACCAAACAATTGTATTCAAATAGTTAATAAGTTTTATCATAAAACGAATCGTTCGAAATAACACGAGTTTCATTTTTTGGTGAAACAATTTTGATCATGTTATACTTATATCATGGCAGAACTCAGGATTAGTAAGATATTTTTTCCTTTTTTTTGAAAGAAGACATTTTTCCCTTAAAACCGAATTGTTAACACAAAATGAAAAAAATCAAACGATCCTAGTTAAAATCCCAAATTGAATAAAAAATTGCACACAATTGAGTGTTTCTGGATTTGTTTGAACGTTGTTTTGTAAAAACAGCTCGAATAAGATCATACATTTTATTGATTTTTGAAAATCGAACAAACTGTAAACAATGTATATTTTAATACTTTTTTTGAAGAAATATATTTTAATGCTTTTTTTATAAGTGTGATATAATGCATTAATTTATTATTTGTTAGATTTTAATTTTTATATACTACTTTTTAATTTATTTATTTTTACTATATGAACCTCATTAAATTGAACCGAATTCGATTAAATTTTTTAACTTAATCACCCAAAATTAAACTTTTTTAACTTAATCACCCAAAATTAAACTGAACCGTATATAATTTTATCTTTAAATCAGTTTAATTTTAAGCCACAAAATCGAAACAAGCCTCACCTCAAACAACTCTAACTAAATAATAAATATCCTATTTTGGTCGCAAATAAACACAATTTTTTCTAGAAAAAAACAACTTTTAGTACAAAATTTAATATGTGTCATATTTGTTCTTTTCTTTATTATATCTATATAGAGATGGTCATTTATTGTTTACGTGTGTATTTATTTATTGAGTTGGTTGTTTGAGTGTTCCTGACCTAACGATTATGCGTAAAAGATGTATTTTTTTAGAAAAGAAAAAGAGTATTCCCTTCGGTCATTATTATAAGCAAAACATTATTATTTTTTTGTTCATTGAATGAGTGATATATGTCGTCATTAATATTGACCACATATATCATTCATTCAATGAACCTAAAAAGTAATTTTTTGCTTATAATAGTGAACGGGGGAAGTATAGTGAACACTTGTATTATTTAATCATATTTTATTCATTTTATCAAATACATTAATACCTTTCCCAAGGGGGGTTTAATACTTATTTTTTTATAAGTATGATATAATATATTAATTTTGAAGTAAAATAATATCACAAGAAAGGGGGTTTGAATTGTGATCTAATAAAAATTACCAATAAAAATTTCTCAAGTGAACACTTGGAAGGTTAGTTAGTTAGTAAGTAAAACAATAATAATTGTGAAGTGTGTGATCTTATAAAAATAAAGAGAGATAGAGAAAGAGAAATCACATACATAAAGTTATAGCTCAATATGTAGTTGAATATTAACTATAACTCAACTTTGTCTTTTCTGAGATCACTTCCTGGATCTATACATTTTGCACCTCTTTGGGCTTTACACTAGTTTCACTCACTAGCTTTTACAGGACACTAGCTTCACTCACTAGCTTTTACAAAACAACTATCACTGATTTCACTCACTAGCCAAAGGCGCAATCACTAACACTAGGCATGGCAACGGGGCGGGTCGGGGGTGGGTTTAAGCATTACCGCCCCCGCCCCCGCTTCCATACACCCGCCCCCGTCCCCAAACCTTATCAGGGGTAAAAATTGAACACCCAACCCCGCCCCTAATGGGGACGGGTATCCCGGCCCCGCCCCCACCCCCACCTGCGAAAACTCTATTTTTTATAAAATATTTAAAAATTCATATTTTTTTCATTTTTTTATAGCAACAAAAAACAATAAATGTATTAATAATTAAAGATCCAATAAACTTTTTTTCAAAAGAGAAAAATAATTCTAATAAACATGTTTCTAAAGAGTAATAATATATTAAAATAGGTTGGTGCTTATTTGACAGAAAATGGAAATAAAATTATAAAATTTAATAAGATAAATTTCAAAAAGCGGGTGCGGGGCGGGTATAAGCATCCCCCGCCCCCATACTAAAAACTCAAATTCCCCCGCACCCGCACCCAGTTAAATCGACTTTTCCCTGTTAAATTCGTGGTGGGGACGTGTAACATCCCGCTTATAAGTATCAATTATCAGTATTAGAACCTATCAAGAAGCATGGCAATTTCGTAATATATGGCAATGGCATTTTGGTGAATATTTGAAAAGGGAGTAACAATTTAAATAGAAAAGGAAAGATATTTTTCCATTATGTTTTTTCTTCTCTTCCACTCTCTCCAAAAACCAGCCCCTCTCCCTCATTCTCTCACTCTCACGCCTCTCACTCTCACTCCAATCCTTCAAGCTTTCACCCAAAATCCTTGTGAAGTTGCTAGCAAGTGGGTTTTGAGGAAGTTAGAACAAATAGAGAAGGAACAAGGAAGAATCAAGGAAAGGAACAAGCTAGGGTTTCTATATTCAAGCATAACCAGCACCAATTAAGATTAAGGTGAGCTCTCTTGAGTTTTAGAACCCTCCTAGAGTAAGTTTTATGTGTTATACAAATTTAAGAAAGTTATAGAGTTTTTACCCTAAATCCTTGCTTGCAAATCCTTGCTCATATATGTTTAAAATTGTTATTTTATGAAGGAAAATCATTTTAGCATGTTTTAGGAAGCTTGGGTATCCTTGAATGGGCAAAAATGGTGGAAAAATGCATTTTTTACACATGACTGTGCTGTCATGGTCGCTGTAGCGACGAGCTGTCGCTTGTAGCGACCAGGCAGGATTTCTGCCTGCCTGCGCTTGTAGCGACCAAGCCAGAACAGCACCACTTAGGTGAGCTGTTCTGGGGGTTCTGGTGCGCGCGGGCATGGCTTTTGCAAATGTTTTTCTCCTAATACATTTTAGAAACTTAAACCACCATTTTAGTTCATTCTAAAAGCTTCCAATAGTTGAGAAATCATGTGAGCAAAGATTTGGCAAGGCTTGGAAATTCATGAATTAAAGTTAAACGCTTAAGTAAGCCCTAAGTATGACTTATGAGAACGATAAGTCAAGAACCTTTATAGGTGAAAGAGATTTAGAATGGCATTCATCAGGTACTAAGCACAAGAATGAAACTATATTCATAGTTAAGAACCTTTTAATAGGCTAAGCATTCAAGAATGCATCAGATATGCATAAGACATAAGCTATAAGTTATATATATATTTATAAGAAGAATAAGAACAAGAGATATTAAGATATTAAGCCGTGGCCTTCGTCGTTCACGCTAGTGGGACACGAATGGTTCATGCAAAGTAAAGACTAAGATTAATATTATTAAGTCGTGACTTTCGTAGTTCACGCTAGTGGGACACGAAAGGTTCATGCATAAGTTAAAAGTTTATATGGAAAGAATATTAATTCGCGTCTTTCGTCGTTCACGCTAGTGGGACACGGGAGGTATACGCGTAAGTTAAGATTATTAATTAAGTCGTGTCTTCTGTTGTTCACGCTAGTGGGACGCAGGAGGTTCACGCTAGTGGGACGTGTTATTCCGCAAGGATGACCGCACGACGACAAGAGGAGTCCGGTGTTAGCCTGATACGATAGGAATTTTCACCGGTAGAGGGGAGATGTATTCTGGGGTTACTCCACCTGGATGCACTCCGTAAAATGAACTCGGATAATTATTGATTGTTCAACGCTGACTTACTAACTTTATAATCAAGAATGATGCATTAATACTTATGAATTATTATGAGAATATGGCAATAGTCAGCAGAGAAAGAAAGTGATCATAGGATGTCCCCAGATCACTAAGTATAAGTATAAGTATAAGTATAAGTTTAAGTTTAAAGTTAGAACATGATAAGACATGATTAAGACAAGTAGCGATCCTAAGTTTCCCCTTGATCGCGAAAATATGTAGAGAAAGACGGCGATCGTAGGAATCCCCAAGATTGCCAAGAGTAGGCACGGCGACCCTAGGTTTCCCCCGTGGTTGCCAACAGTAGGTTGGGCTGGAGCTCACTGAGACATTATGTCTCATCCCAATCCTTCTGGTGCAGGTTTACAGGTTAGCAAGAGATGTTCATGTAGATCTTCAGGAAGACGCTGGATGGAGTGCAGATGCTCGTCAAGGACAAGCTCAGGAGGTTGACAGATTATCTATGTTTATGAGAATAATTGTATATGATATTTGGATATTTGTATAAACGAGCTATTTGTACACATTCAGTAGTTTTATATTGTATTTATTATTGAAAATTTTAATGTACCCAGTATCAGATTAATACACATGCTAAATATTCTAGATAATTTAGTATGGGTGTTACAATTGGTATCAGAGCAGGTCGATTCAGACCGTGCCTTGGGTCATTAAAAATTCAATAAAAGCAGTGGGACCATTGGGTTCCGGATGTTGTTCTAAAGGTCACATCTGGTTGAGCCTGATCAACTCAATCTAGTATATGACAGTTAGGATAAATGTCCGAAAGCTGAATGTGACCAAGGAGGAATGAAGTGTATGAAGGGCGAAGATTTAGGTGATAGAGTTTTAAGGCGGAATTGGCGAAGAAGTATTCATGCCAAATGGTGTCCATCAAACTGTAAAGTAACGAAGCCTGATAGTGGCAAGGTCTCAGAGACATAAGGGATATTTATCTGTGAGGTGAAGTACCTCAACCTAGTGGACACGACGTTGGACGATACCTCATCTGCAGAAGACATACGGATTAAGAAATTATGGAATACTCTAAGGAATGACGTGGAACCTTAACGGGAACCGCAGTTCGAGAAGTTAAAGTGAAGAGAGGAATTATCGGTCGGTTTTGAAACCTCTAAACTACCAGCAAGGATAGAGTGTGTAAGAATCGGAGGACTCACACACTCGAACCGGATAAGATTTTAGCCCCAAACAGTTAAGAGAAAATGATGGATTAAGCGAATTATTTGGACGAATGAAACTAACCACTCAAGGGTGGTCTTTGAGCATGACTCGCAAGTAAGTTTACCCCATCAGATCAGCCGCACCTCCCGAATCATAAATGCTAGATTTGGGAATTAAGAAAAGAAGTTGGTATGCAACCTAAGAACTAAGATGGATGAATAAGTGTTGATAATAAGACCCGTTGCATATCGAGGTGTGAATCAGATATTTATATGTGTTTTATTAGTAAGAAGATTGGAAATAAGCTAAGCTTAACTGAAATTTTATTCAACGAAAGGTGTATATTAAATGGTCAGTCATTGGGATTTAGTGAACTGATGGACGAATAAAGTTGAATTTCCTTGATTGGATGAAGAAGGCAAGTTCAAGATGACACAAGATTATAGTAGACCAGTTTTGAAGGATAATCGGAAATTTTAGCCGAGAAATTATATTGAGACTGTATTATATGGAGGATCGTCTTAAATACGAAAGGTTAAGATTGTGGTTAATGCTAGTGAGTTTTAAGTTTTCAACTGATGAGTTTTCTTCCACAGTTATTCTAGAAGCTTAAAGAGGTCACCTCGTGTTGATAAGTTCCGAGGGCGGTAATAAGGTATAGATTTCGGATTGTTCAACTATATGCAGAATTACTCAGATGTTAAGATCAAGATCTGAAATGAGAATGCCGTAACGAGTCGTTGAATGAAACAAAAGGTAATGATGAGGTATTGAAGTTCAAGATCAATTAGCTGGAGGGATTCGAAGGTAACCTAAGAGGTATGGTAAAACCATAGAGACCGTAATTGTTTCGAAAAGATTATGGGTATGTATTCTTATGGATAAAGATAGAACGATTAGTAATGGGACTCAAACCCTCAGTAGATTCAGTATATGTAAAAGATGTGAACCTCCAGAAACCATAAGTCGTATTTAGAAGCTGCCACAAGTGATTGTGTGTAAAATTAAGTTGCCCTAAGCATGTTTTCAAACGGATTTCCGCAATGTTTAATGATTATATATGATGTGCTGACCTAGAGATAGTTACAGAAATTCAGAATATGGAAAGTAAGTATATGGTCCATGTACGAAGGGAAACGTAAAGTCAGGAGATGACGATCAATCAGTGGGTTAAACAGGTGGTTTAAGCCGCGAGAAAATCAACGAACGTAAGATGAATTTTGCTGTGATAGCTACAAGTCATTAAGGGACAAGTCGACCATAAAATTTGATAATGGTATATTACTCCTACTTCAAAGTGTTTTGATTAAATCAGAGTTGCGCAGCGAAAAGTAATTTAAGGATGAGTTAACAAACGATTCTTAGCTGAAGCTTAGAGAACAACGATACTTGTGAAGTCCTTGTCAGATGAACCACAGGAAGGCAGTAAGTGCCCAATTATTGAATCCCAGAATGTCAGTGAACAGTGACGACTCGAACTTGTTATAAGTTCTAGAAGGAAATTTTAAAATTTAAGCCGAGGGATATTTCAAACCTCGAAATACAAGGGAAATGGAAATCGAAGCAGTTTAAGATTATGTGATAAGAATGAGAAGAATATGTTTCTAGCACAATAAGTCTAGAACAAGGAAAGTCCCCGCTAATACGGTAATTTAGTTATTTTAGCCCAGTAACTTTAGGTGGACTTGAAGAGTAATGTTTAGTCAAAGGATCAAGTATAAAGCAACATCAGAAAAGGATGCACTTGCAAGATGATACTTTGAATTGAAGCGTTGATCAGAGACGACAATGCGGTGGCATGTAAGTTATTCCACATTGTAATCATGTTATAATAACATGCCGTATGTACCAGGTTTGTGATACCGAACGTGTTTTAGTTAAAAATATTCAAGGATTTTAAATTTGACGTCCAGAAAGTAAATAAAGGATTAAAGAATTGATGAGATTAAGTGCGCTGGTTGAGTAGCGGCCAAAATAGAGTTTTCTTTCGAAAACGAAGGGTGTCTTTGAATGAAATAAGTTTTAACACCGATAGAATGTAACAATAATTTATGGGTTGTTATGTACTCAAGAAATAAATACGAGTAACATTGGCGGGGCAAACCTGGCAAGCCAGTTGAAAGGCAAATCCCGGATGTTACAAGATGAGTTAAGAGTAAGAAAAGATTCCTAAATGATAGAGTAGCGTCTCAAATATGTTTGGATCAAGAATGATGTTCCGTTAGTTGGACAATGATGAAGCGATGTACTACGTACCCGTTAGTAGTGTACATGTACTCTAACATAGATGTAAATTAAGTGCTATGAAATATGCTATATAAGGATTTGTGGGACGACTTATACCACTCATCGCTTGGACTGAACTTCTGTGAGTTTTGGATTTGTCAGTATAGAAAGTATCTATGCTACGGCAAGAAAACGAGAATGAGTTGTGACAAGAACGATGGGAGATTGGCAAACTCCCAGTATGAAGAAAGATTTCTAAGTTATTAAGATAAGTGACGTTGCAGACCAATTGGAGCGCAGCAGGAATAATCTGTAAGAATTCCGCAAAATCTTTGAGATATTCATAGTGAAGGTAATGATTAGGATTGTGACAAGTAGCACATCGTGATGGCATAAAGAGAGGAGCAGGCGCTAGAGGTGAAACCTCCTGCTTGTACTTGGAATAATAATGAAGTTGGGATGATTCTATAAGGAAGGGTGTGACGTAGGTCTATAAGTAAGATGTAGTCGTATGTGACGAAAGGTAAAGGTAATAAATTCATGGGAAATGAATACAGCGCAAGAAACCCATTGAAGAATGGGAATATTTGAGGATAATAAGAACAATTTAATGTCGTTAAAGTAAGTTTGCACGGACTATGAAGATATTTATAAGAATTAGTACAAGTGTCAGAGCTGGACAATTCCAGATTGGATTTGCAAAAGTGTATGAACTAGGAACATAGACAAGCGAGTTAGATATGATGGTTCAGATAACCTCACATCCTATTACGTAAGAGTTATGCAATTCACCAAGAGTATTTCAGTTAAAGGAAAAGTTGTCGAGTATATTCGCCATATAGAGTTGGAAATCCAAGGGATTTCAATAAGCGAGTTAAGAAGAGAAAGGAATGTGGAAGGTATCTTTATATATATGTGATTTCAAGGGAATTCCAAATTTCGAGGACGAAATTTCTTTAAGGGGGGTAGATTGTAACATCCCGCTTATAAGTATCAATTATCAGTATTAGAAGCTATCAAGAAGCATGGCAATTTCATAATATATGGCAATGGCATTTTGGTGAATATTTGAAAAGGGAGTAACAATTTAAATAGAAAAGGAAAGATATTTTTCCATTATGTTTTTTTCTTCTCTTCCACTCTCTCCAAAAACCAGCCCCTCTCCCTCATTCTCTCACTCTCACGCCTCTCACTCTCACTCCAATCCTTCAAGCTTCCACCCAAAATCCTTGTGAAGTTGCTAGCAAGTGGGTTTTGAGGAAGTTAGAACAAATAGAGAAGGAACAAGGAAGAATCAAGGAAAGGAACAAGCTAGGGTTTCTATATTCAAGCATAACCAGCACCAATTAAGATTAAGGTGAGCTCTCTTGGGTTTTAGAACCCTCCTAGAGTAAGTTTTATGTGTTATACAAATTTAAGAAAGTTATAGAGTTTTTACCCTAAATCCTTGCTTGCAAATCCTTGCTCATATATGTTTAAAATTGTTATTTTATGAAGGAAAATCATTTTAGCATGTTTTAGGAAGCTTGGGTATCCTTGAATGGGCAAAAATGGTGGAAAAATGCATTTTTTACACATGACTGTGCTGTCATGGTCGCTGTAGCGACGAGCTGTCGCTTGTAGCGACCAGGCAGGATTTCTCCCTGCCTGCTTGCGCTTGTAGCGACCAGCTGGGCGCTTGTAGCGACCAAGCCAGAACAGCACCACTTAGTTGAGCTGTTCTGGGGGTTCTGGTGCGCGCGGGCATGGCTTTTGCAAATGTTTTTCTCCTAATACATTTTAGAAACTTAAACCACCATTTTAGTTCATTCTAAAAGCTTCCAATAGTTGAGAAATCATGTGAGCAAAGATTTGGCAAGGCTTGGAAATTCATGAATTAAAGTTAAACGCTTAAGTAAGCCCTAAGTATGACTTATGAGAACGATAAGTCAAGAACCTTTATAGGTTAAAGAGATTTAGAATGGCATTCATCAGGTACTAAGCACAAGAATGAAACTATATTCATGGTTAAGAACCTTTTAATAGGCTAAGCATTCAAGAATGCATCAGATATGCATAAGACATAAGCTATAAGTTATATATATATTTATAAGAAGAATAAGAACAAGAGATATTAAGATATTAAGCCGTGGCCTTCGTCGTTCACGCTAGTGGGACACGAATGGTTCATGCAAAGTAAAGACTAAGATTAATATCATTAAGTCGTGACTTTCGTAGTTCACGCTAGTGGGACACGAAAGGTTCATGCATAAGTTAAAAGTTTATATGGAAAGAATATTAATTCGCGTCTTTCGTCGTTCACGCTAGTGGGACACGGGAGGTATACGCGTAAGTTAAGATTATTAATTAAGTCGTGTCTTCTGTTGTTCACGCTAGTGGGACGCAGGAGGTTCACGCTAGTGGGACGTGTTATTCCGCAAGGATGACCGCACGACGACAAGAGGAGTCCGGTGTTAGCCTGATACGATAGGAATTTTCACCGGTAGAGGGGAGATGTATTCTGGGGTTACTCCACCTGGATGCACTCCGTAAAATGAACTCGGATAATTATTGATTGTTCAACGCTGACTTACTAACTTTATAATCAAGAATGATGCATTAATACTTATGAATTATTATGAGAATATGGCAATAGTCAGCAGAGAAAGAAAGTGATCATAGGATGTCCCCAGATCACTAAGTATAAGTATAAGTATAAGTATAAGTTTAAGTTTAAAGTTAGAACATGATAAGACATGATTAAGACAAGTAGCGATCCTAAGTTTCCCCTTGATCACGAAAATATGTAGAGAAAGACGGCGATCGTAGGAATCCCCAAGATTGCCAAGAGTAGGCACGGCGACCCTAGGTTTCCCCCGTGGTTGCCAACAGTAGGTTGGGCTGGAGCTCACTGAGACATTATGTCTCATTACAATCCTTCTGGTGCAGGTTTACAGGTTAGCAAGAGATGTTCATGTAGATCTTCAGGAAGACGCTGGATGGAGTGCAGATGCTCGTCAAGGACAAGCTCAGGAGGTTGACAGATTATCTATGTTTATGAGAATAATTGTATATGATATTTAGATATTTGTATAAACGAGCTATTTGTACACATTCAGTAGTTTTATATTGTATTTATTATTGAAAATTTTAATGTACCCAGTATCAGATTAATACACATGCTAAATATTCTAGATAATTTAGTATGGGTGTTACAGGACGGGTTTTGTTGCCATGTCTAACTAACACACTTAATGATTCTTTTAAAATCTTTTGCTTTTGGTTTACAATGTATTTGCCTTAGCAAAGTACTCAAGTAAAAGAGTTGCTGCTGGATTTTGATTGTGATGCACACGATGAAAGAGTCTCTTGAGTGTTCTTGATGTATTGAAAAATCAAGTAAGTGAATTTTTGGTTTATGACTCAATGCCTTTTCTCTTTGCAAGTCCTTGTATTTATAGATGGAAGGAGTCCCTTGTTGAGGTAATAAACACACGCACCTGAGGGTAGAAGTGGAAGAGAAAAGTTTGCCAACTCATAAAAGTGAAATACTCTTGTTTAAAAATGTTTGGCAGAATGTTCTCCAAAATTTGAGAACGTTCTAAAAAAATCTGCTTGGACATCTTGTAATAAAGTAACATTGTGAATAGTGCTTCTGCAGATTTTGTTGGTTAGTTGGCAGCCAAGTTAGCTTTGTGTTGTGAGTTGTAGTAACCTCACTCCTTGGAGGGAAAGAAAGAAGTACAAGTTATTGATTTTATCACATGTTTTTAGCTTGATGTGTTGTCCATTTCTTATTGGCTTTTCCCTTCTTTCTTGATGTGTTGTCTAATTCTTATGGGTTGCTTTTTGTTTCTTCATAGGATATTTTTAAATGGACAAAACATAGGTACAATTCTTTAGGTGCTTTTCGTATGGTTCTTAACTAAAAATACAAATTTTTTGGATATAACAAATTTTGAGAAAATTAAGGATTTAAGGAAATCATGGTAAATTTAGTTAAGAACCATACGAAAAGCACCTAAGGAATTATACATGAGTTTTTTCCTTTTTAAATTAATTTCTTTTCATTCCTTTGAGAGTGTAGCTTAATAAATATGTTCCTTTTGTATCATATAACTCTTGATCCTTTTGTGCTCCATTTCCACAATAACTCTTGACAAAATAAATTCTTCCTTAAAGGCCAAGATCTTCTTTACTAATTGAAAGGTGACACTACGGAATCGTCTATCCAGGTCAAACTTTAGTTTAATTCAATTTATGTATTTTTCAATTTAGATATAAAAATAAGTTTAGATTATTAAGGAGAAATTTGTAAAAAAAAAAATAAACTAAGAGATAGTGCCCATTTGGGGTTGACCTAGTGGTTGGTTTAGGATATTGGAGTTTGCTCTTCTCAAGGTCTCAGATTTGATTATCCCTAGTACCAATTTCGGTGGGCAAGTCCATACAGAGCTTTGCTCTAACTTTAAATGGGGCCCCCGTAAGTGGACAGTGGAATTGGTCCCCTCGGATTAGTCGATTCTTGGATCGGATACTGAGTTTTTTTTTTAAAAAAAAAAAATTAAGAGATAGTTATTTTTCAAATTTTCTATAGTGTTGGCATATATTAAGATTTAAAATTAGATTTGGAATTGAATTGAATTATTCAGGGTAATTTTGTCCAGAAGAAGGTTTAGTATTTAACTTTTGAGTTCTTTTTATAAAGCATAAACACAAGTAACGCACTACAAGAAAAAAGCATTTTGCGACATTTAAAATGATGGATTGCGACGGTTAGAAAGGTCGCAAATGCCCTTTTGCAACTGTTCCCCAACAGTCGGAGAAATTGGGGTCGCAACTACCTTTTGTGACGGTTCAAAGAACGGTCGTTACAACTGTCGCAGAGGATATTGCGACAGTTGCTAACCGCCCCTATACTATATCTGCGACCCCACACAGCTGTCGCAAAGTAGGCATTTTAATCTAATTTAAATGGGCTTGTGACCCCTCACAACTGTCGCAAAATAGACGCTTTAGTCTAATATTGAGTTAACAAGAAAAATTTTATGAAAAAAATGTTAACAAGTGTCTTTAAGGCACTTGTTAAGATAATTAAAGTGCAAATTTCATATTGAGAAATGAGTAGAACACATTGAAACATTAAAAAATAACTTTTTATATAAAATTTATCACTTATTTTTATTTTTAAACCCTTAACAAATTTCCTAAAAGCACTCGTTAACATTACTTTTTTTTTTTTATAAATGAGGTCAGGATAGGTCTCAACGTCATAACAAAATAGCATACTGATCATTGAATTACACATACTTTAAAGTGTGATCACTCCAACAAAGGTATCCCATTAAAAAAAAGAGTATTCTTTTAAGACCCTGAGGAGTGATGCCACTACAGGGGCCAAGGGAAGTATGGATCCTCTCCATTTATAAAAATAAATGGAGATTATCATTAAGAAAGAGATACACTCAAAAAATAGGTGGTGAGTCCTATCATTAAATTAGTTCCACTATCATTAATTATTTTCAAATTTTAATATGTATTTATCTCTCTAAATAGAAGAAATAGAGAAGAGTCTAAATGGAGAGAATCCTAACTCGGCCAAGGGATGCCACGATTCCCTTAACATTTTCAATTTTTTTATTATGCTACAGCATCTTTAGCTTCTTCTTTTTGGTTTATAGACGACGTAGTAAAAACCACTTAAACTCACACACACTCTAAGGTTATGGGTTCAAACTCAGGTCAAGGCGTCCAACCTAACAAGTTCGACATTGTTAGTTGAGCTGAGCTTTACAAACCGCGACATCTTTAGTCCCCCGAACATCAGTTTATGGCTCAGCCCTGACCCTAAACTCGCTTTCCGCCTTCAAGCTCCTTGATAAAATCGACCTCAAAAGTATCTACAACAGTAGAATGGAATTTGATGGCTCCATCAAGCTTCAATTTTCAAACCCTTCTCTTGACAACGTTTGTTCACAATATCCAGATTATGGTCGACGTCTTCCTTCTACAAAGCACTAATATTTTCATCCTTCTCAAACTTCACATGGTTCGCCTCCTCCAAGAGTAACCATCATGTAAGTCAAGCGTTTCTGGACACAACCTAAGAAAGAAGAGGAGGATGTTATGATACAATCACTCTCGTCCTAGAAAGTGAAGATCAGGAGCAATGGAAGAAGAACACGTTAAAGAAAATCGAAAGAAGATGAAAATATTAACTAAAGAAGATGAAATACTAGACTTAGGAGAATGATGCATTTATGAAAATAATTCTTTTGATTTTTTATTGTTTAAAAAAATAGATATAATTATTCTATTCAATAGTCTATTATCTCTTAGTTAGCAAACAAAATTAATACCATGTTACTGTCAAAAAAGAATTTCAAGTATACTAAATCCCCAATATAAGCATCACACAAGGCAAATGAAAAACGTGGCACCAATCACATGCCTTCCTACCTTATCCAATCATCCAAAAACCAAACCACAATCTCATTGTCACACAACAAAACAAAACACTGTAACATACTCGAACATTCTAAACTACTAAATTCCAACTACACAACTTGTCTTAAATTAATTACTAGCTACCATATAGTTTTTATTAACAGAACAAACAAGGAGAGTGAGAGGTATAGTTAGCTAGCTGCTCAAATTCAATGGCTTCTTCAACTCAATTTTTCTTGTCCTTCCTTGCACTTACTACCCCTACCACTACAAGTACTAGATTTTCATCACAACGCCAAGTAGTAAACGTAAGCACCAAGGCAAACCAGTTTTTGGTTTGTAAGGCTCAGAAGCAAGCATTACAAGAGGATGATGGCAACAATATAGTCTCTCGCAGGTTAGCTCTCACTGTGTTTATTGGTGGTGCTGTGGTTGGTTCTAAAGTCTCACCTGCTGATGCAGCCTATGGTCAATCTGGTATTTTACTTTCTCTCTCTTTTTCATAATCAAGTTATATTTTTAAATTTATTTATATGAGTAGTAATAACATATGTGTTATGAAGTAAAAATACTAAGTTGTTAGTTGAAATTATAAAGCTGTATCAACTTAATCCTCAGCTTATCAATATTCCAATATGATCCATGAAATTTCAATTGTTAATCACGTTCGCCGATTTGTTTGAATTTGTTATTAAATGCATACCTGACAATCCAAAGTCGTATCTGAGCCAGGGCGAACTTAGTTTCAACTTTCAAAGTCACATCCGATATGACCAACTTAATTTCATTCTAGTCCCTACAAAACTTAGGGACACATTTATGAAAATTTTGCAATTTTAAGGATAATTTTAGAATATCGATAAAGCGAGCGACTTGAGTGATTCAGCCCTACAATGTCAAGGACCATTTTGGATATTCATGTGTTATGTTATATACAAGTGATATTATAAAAGCTCATCAGTCTTTGGCTTTGAAATGTAACATTCATTTGCTTGATTGTTATTTTCATATTGGAAAGATCACTGTCATGCCTTAGGAAACCTTATACTCCCTCCAAACTCATGTATAAACAAAAATAATTGATCACGCACTGATTATGAATGATAGTTCATCAAATTTAATTTTCTTGACGTAAAATAAAAGTTGGCTGCTTTCTCCAAATTATCGTTTCTTTTTAGTTGATTTTCTTTGAGAACTTGTTTCATGAGAATAAAATTTAAATTAATCAAAGCGAAGGATAATTTGAGAATGATAACACTAAATAAGGTGAAAGTTAGAATTGCTTATATTATGGAAAATGCCAACTAGTGCCCCGGAGCCCGGGGGCACTAGTTAAGGAGACTGCTATAGTAAAAAATTCTTGGAACTTGTATAGTCAAACCTCTAAAAGTGTAAAGAATACTCTTTTCAATGCAAAATTTTATACTTTTGTTTCCCTTAACTAGTCCCTGGGGGTACTAGTTAGCATGACCCCTATGTTATATTAGACCAACAAACATAACATCTCCTTTTGAACTGCGTTAACCACATATTTGAATCGCGTTAACCATCTAATTTGTTGTTAAATTTGATTTCAAATTCGTGTGTTTAAATACCGTTTCGCTATTGTGTAATATACGTTATACTGATATTATACATGCTCATAGTCTCTAGCGTTGAAATGCAACATTCATATGCTTGATTGTTATTTTTATATTGGAAAGATCACTTTCATGCTTTAGGAAACCATATATACTCTCAGACTAAACAAAAGTAACGAACTATGCCTAATTAAACCTGATAGTTAATCCCATTTACTCCCTCCGTCCCTTTTTATAGAGTAATTTACAAAAATCACGTGTATTAAGAAAAGTTGTTAAAGTAATAAAGTTGTCTCAAATGTGTGTGACTATTACTAAATCACCCTTAATTAAATATATATTTAATGTTAACTTTTCACATACCAAGACAAATTGATAGTATTAATAAGGGGTATATTTGTAAAAAGAGTAATTAATGCATCTAGGAATTTGTATATGATCTTATATTTAGGGACAAAACTTTTTTGTAAACTACTCCTATAAATAGGGACGGAGGGAGTAATTTTCTTGATGCAATAAAAAAATTAATCACATTCTCTGAATTACTCTCTCTTTCATTTGATTTGCTATGAAAACTTGTTTCATGAGAATAACATTAGAATTAATTGAAGGACACTTTCATGCTTTATACATTGTTAGACCAAGAAACATAATTTCTGCTTTTTGCTTATAAGCAAAAGGATTGCTTCCCTTGCAGCCAATGTGTTTGGAAAACCAAAGACAAACACAGACTTCCTGCCATATAATGGAGAGGGATTCAAATTATCAGTCCCCTCAAAGTGGAACCCTAGCAAAGAGGTTGAATACACTGGTCAAGTTCTTAGATATGAGGACAACTTCGACACTACCAGCAATGTCGTTGTTACTGTGACTCCAACTGATAAGAAGTCCATCACTGACTATGGTTCTCCAGAAGAATTCCTCTCTCAGGTTAACTATTATTAGTACTGGTGCTTTTTGTTTTCGGTAGATTTCGTGTGTTTGTTTTCTGAAGTAGAGAAAAGTGAAAATTCATATATGGAACCTCAAATCATGTGCAATTTAATACATGAAGTTTAGAAAAAGGTTATTTTACTAAAGTTTAGAAACATTACATAACAATCTAATAATTTGTTTGGTTTGAGAAAATGCTTTCTATTTTCATTTTTTCTTTCACTTTTAATTACAAAACTGCTACATTGTTTTCATGGTTTCTGGTATAAATCTTTGGAAACAGAAAACAAAATGAGAACAATGTGACAGTTTTGTAATTAGAAGTAATTAAAAAATGTTTTCTTGAACCAAACAATCCAACCTTTACAAATGTCATGGACTATATATCACATATTGACCGAAACTCCAGGTACTGATTTGTAATTTTGATGTCATTTTTTTATTTACCAAGTTCTCACCATTCATGAAGAATAATGTTTATGAATATTTCAAGACAATAACAACACTTGCTACTTGGTGGTTGAAATTCAAGATCAAGACTTGATTTTTCCACTTTGCAGGTGAATTATTTACTAGGGAAGCAAGCCTTCTTCGGCGAAACGCTGTCTGAGGTAAGCGTCTGACAATTAAGCACAGAGCCACAGATACAACTACAGTCCTTGCTTATACAAAAATGTTATTTAGACACAAATTTGATGATAACTTTCGACAAGAATTTGAATGGTTAATGCAGTTCAATTATGTGGTTGATCACATTTAGTAGATGGTTAGTGAGTTGCACCACTTTGTTATATTGGTTAATTATCCACTGTACTTAATTACATACATGTTAAACTGCCTTAACCATCTAAAGTGTTGTGAAATTTTCCTGTCAAAATAACAAAACTATTGCTTATATCCTAACTGAGTATGAACTTCAAATCCTCAGGGTGGTTTCGATCCGAATGCTGTCGCCACAGCGAACATCCTTGAAACTTCAACACCTGTGATTGATGGGAAAAAGTACTATGTTTTGTCTGTGTTGACAAGAACTGCTGATGGAGATGAAGGTGGCAAGCATCAGATAATTAGAGCAACTGTGAAAGATGGTAAATTATACATTTGCAAAGCTCAAGCTGGAGACAAGAGGTGGTTTAAAGGAGCAAGAACATTTGTAGAGAGCACAGCAAATTCTTTCAGTGTTGCTTAAGTACTTAATAGAGGGCTATACTTATATGTGGTACATGTAAATTAACTTCAAGTGCTATGTATGTTCTGTGTTTTCTAGAGTCCCTTTTGTCAACAAGTTTCATTATGTGGACTTGGTATCTGAATACTTAATTTGCATGGCATTGTAAAACAGCTTCTGGTTTCTTTTCTGTTTTAGAATTTTATGTTGTTTTTTTTATATATAAAAATAAGTTTAGATGAATTGGGACCTGGAGACTCGTCAGGGTCAAGAAAAGTCACCAAAATAATTATATTAAAAAGTCATTGATGCACGAGATGTGCCTAAAATGTAACTAACAAAATTTCATGATACAAAGAGAACCAAGCAAACTATGCGAGTTGAGTCATTACCGATTGGATTAACATTTGTGAGCAGAATTTTCAACATTTTTGAGCAGAATTTTCTTACTGATGAGAAGAAAAATATTGATGACAATGAATGTAGTGTCTGAAGTTGGTTGATTATGAACATTGTATAAGATAGAGAAAGATGCCAAACAAGAAAAAAGAACAGTTCAAGTCAATTAAAATAGAATTATATCCTGTTTGCTACAACCATAGCTAGCATTATACAATTATATAGGACAAAATACAATTCATAATTGGAAACACTGAAAATTCAGCCAAATTCATTGTTGAAAAAATATTGACATCTACTACGGTGTTTTTCCCAACAAACAAAGGTATCACACTTCTGGTTTGGTCCAACATTAGTACCCTTTTTGCACAAAATGCCAAATAGGTTAGACACTCACAATTCTAATATTTTTTTTTCATTCATGCCGTTAGAGCATCTCTAATGGGAGTATCATTGAAAGTTTCATAGTAAGATGGACCCGTGTCGTTTTTTTATTGGAGAAACTTGACGTAAAAATGTGGGTTTCATAAAATTTGGTGAGGGGCCTCAATTAAGCTAGGATAGCAATAGAGTAAAACATTAATTTCTTTTCATCAACCATACCAGCCAATACATAAAAAAGCGGAACAACAACATTTGGATCATTCCTTTAAAAATAAAAAAACACTTTGGATCATAATAGTGTGGGCTGCTTAATAATTGCATATTTTGGAGCAAAATATATCACTTAAAAAATGTTATTTAAAAATTAGATGAAACTAGACTTTCGACCCGTGCGACGCCCGGGTCTTATCGACTATCATGTAGTCCAATAATCATTAAATTGATTTAGTGAAGAATAAATAATGAATTAGAGGTAATAGTTAAGGTTTTAATAGAGAATGAGAAATTGGAGCTCATCTAAACATGTCACCTCATAACAATACTTGCATAAGAAAAACTCAAGCTTAATTTGAAATATAAGGTTTAAAGAAAAACTGCAAAGCCACATCATTATATATATGTTAATAACTTATTTGCCATGACCTGGAAGATTTTCCTATTTTTTAGGCCAAAATAAAAGACATGAGAATAGAGACTCCCCCTTATGGTGAATAGAGACTCCCCCTTACCTTTGGTTTGCAGAATTTGATATTCCTACGGTAAAATCTCTCTCCAGGTTCTTCTCACTTGTCTCCTTGCTTCTTCTCTCCACAACCCTAGTTTTCCTTTGATCTCTAATCTTTTCTTGTTTGTTGTAACCCTAATTCTCTAATGCTCTCCTCTATTTATAACCTTTTAACTGAGCTAGGTTTCTCTCATAACTATTTAACGGGTTTACTCTTCAATTTTAAAATATATTATTAAGTACAAAAATATATTAGATTTAGTACAAAAATATCTCAAATTGAGTACCAAAATATATCATATTCAATATAAAAATAGTATATTAGATTTAATTCAAAAATATCTCAAATTTATAACCTTTTAACTGAGCTAGGTTTCTCTCATAACTATTTAACGGGTTTACTCTTCAATTTTAAAATATATTATTAAGTACAAAAATATATTAGATTTAGTACAAAAATATCTCAAATTGAGTACCAAAATATATCATATTCAATATAAAAATAGTATATTAGATTTAATTCAAAAATATCTCAAATTGAGTACCAAAATATATCATATTCAGTATAAAAATATATTATTGAGTATTAAAATATATTTCATATCACAAACCAAAATATATTAGATTGTGCATAAAAATATTTTAGCAAAACTTGGGGTTAAATATATATTTTAGCAAAATATATAAAATAAAAGCAATTATAAGTCACAAAAACCATTAGTGATCCAGTGGTTACAGCTGTGACCTATTAGAAGTTGGTCTGTGGTTCAACTCTCAGCAAGGATTTTTTTTCACAACTGTGCGGTTAACTACTGCATTGTAGAAACCGTTCGAGATGTACACCTCCAATATGATAGTTAGACCACTATTTACTACTAAAATCATTCTAATATGGTATTGTAACGGCTCTATTATGGTGTTAAGACCATTCAAATATGGTGTTATCATCATTCTAACCTTTAAGTTCTCCAAAAACTCAATATGGTACTACGACCACTCAAATATGATGATACCGCCATTCTGACTTTTTAACGTCTCCAAGAGTAGAAAGATATCGAAAGAATATTTATATATTGTTAAGATTATTCTTAATTTTGAAGGAACATTATTTTTCCAAAAAGGGACTATGATCTTAAAAGTACTCTTTATTTTGAAGGGACATATATAATCGAAGGAACTATGTTCTTGAGACATTTCTTAATTCTGAAGGGACATTATACATAATAGGGACTAAGGTCTTAAAAACACTCTTAAATTCGAAGGGACAAAAAAAGAGATAAGGAGAAGAATAGTTTGTTAACACAAGCTGGAGGGAGAAGAGAGAAAGAGTTCTCGACAACTCAATAAAACTCTTTGGTGTGATTTTTAAACTGAGAGGAATCATTTATTTATATAGAGATTTTGTAACTGTTTTAGCTAAAATAGCGACAACAGTTACTCTAATGGATAAGATCAAAATGAAACTTAACCACTACTCAGTTCAACAACATTTATGGATAAGATCAAAAAGAAACAAATCCATAAAATGGAGGAAACAAACTCATTGGATATGAATGAAAGAAAGATAAGAAACTCAGTTGAATTCTAATTTTTATCACAAACAACATAAACTAAATTTATGGAAAGTGATATTCACGAATAAAAATAATAATTACTATTATTTTATTCATTATCAAGTATTTAAAATTAAATACCGCAATTTAAACACTACTAATGTGTGTGTTCTATTTTATGTGGGACCCCTGTTGAAGCAGTATTTCATACAACAAAAGTAAGTATTTTCAATTATCGTCTCCTCAGGGATTGGTGCGTTACTTCGAACCGTTCAACAATCGGTATTGTTTTGAGTTAAGGGTTTGTACAATTGGTTTCATAAAATAACGGAATGTAAATGCGGGAATTAAAACAACAAGTAATAGGGAATAAAAGCGTTGAGATTAGAGTTCATCAATCTTGCAAAGAATGTAATGCATGAATCATGCATATGAATTTAGCTTTTTAGCGAAAATATCACGTATCGCTCGACAACGTCATTGATTTCCCAAATGACATCGTGAGATCGATCGTATCGTTTAATCGACGATTTCCCAATCAATCAAACGATCCGAAAGCATTACGATCCGAAACTTTGTGCGATTATCAAAACCCAAATCCATTTCTAGATTTTCTTATTTTGATAGAAGATTATTCTTAAACATAGATTCAAAAGTATTTGTCAATATCATTTGAATCAAGCATGAGATTGAAAAGCAAGAATAACTTCATAAACACATGAATTGCCAAAATCATATATTCACATAATCATTTATTACATCAAAGCTAGAAAGATTACCTCTAATCCCAACAAAGGGATGTTAGTTGCTCATTTTCATGACAACTATACAAAAGATAAGAGAAAAGATGAAGATCATGACCCAAAGTCTTGATTTCCCAGAGCCCTTGGTTGATTTCCACAATTCAATCCTTTTGCTCCTTGAAGATCATCTCTTCTAACCCTATTTACTAAGTCCTAAACTACTACTAAAGCAATCCTAACAATTGGAAGTAAAAGTTCTCAAAGTTCTCCAACTGATTATATAAAAAAAATGAGCTAAAAATGCTTTTATATTCTGAATTTTTGCACGCTCGCTACAAGCGATGAGCTGGTCGCTTGTAGCGAGGAAGTTTGTTGGCCAATAGGAATCCTCCACGTCAGCATGGAGCCTTAAACCGCCCTTGGTCGCTTGAAGCGACCAGTCCATCGCTTGTAGCGATGAACCTCTAAAAATCCCTGCCTAGGCTCGCTTGAAGCGAGGCGACTGGCGCTTGAAGCGATGAAGCCTTCAAATTCCCTGCCTATCCTCGCTTGTAGCGAGGAAGTGCACGCTTGTAGCGATGAGTTCAATCAAAACTTCAAAAACCCTTGCTCAGCATGATCAAGCATAAATTTCCTGCAATAATACCATGGGGTAAGACATAGGATCACAAATATAGCATTTGAACCATAAATATGAGCTTATCCTAAGATAACTTGTAAAATAAGTTACATAAGTGCCTTAATTAAATGTGCTTTTTATCCACTTTCTGGCACTTATCAACCCCCACTCTATTTTTTCAATTCACATCACACTAGTTCAAAGTCTTATTATTTGGTGTTTAATCTTCCAATTTCCTTCCAACTTCACACCAATGTTCCAACAATATGTAGGTCAGAAAAAGGAAAGAAGAAGCTTGTGAAATTGTTGGAATGGGAAGATGAGAATGAGGACCTGAAAGATGATGATGATGATGAGGTTGAACGATTACTTTAAGAAGTTACACACTCAGATAACAAAAAGTAATAGAATCTAAATGACTGCTAACGAAATAACAAAAATGTAATTAAGCATAAATCTGTCCATAATGTAGCCTTTTGATGTCTGATTCATTTCTTATAAGTTGCAAGTCCTCCAAATAAAGTAATGGAATCTAAATGACTACTAAAAAAAAATAACAAAAATGTAATTAAGCATATGTCTCTCCACAAAGTAGGATAAAAGGACAACCCGATGCACTAAAGTTTCCGCATACGCAGGGTCTTGGAAGGGGTCTCACAATTTGGTGTATTGTACGCAGCCTTATCCTGTTTTTTTACACAAGAGACTGTTTCCAGAACTTGAACTTGTGACCTTCCAGTTACATGCCCACAAAGTAGGATATTTCAAAAAAAAAAAACTAAGGTTACCAAAAGGCTCTTCTAAAGACCATGCCAATTCTCAAATCTTGAAATTATTCTTTTGATTTGATTGCAGTTACTCTAATGGATAATATCATAATGAAACTTAACCACTAATCAGTTCAACAACATTTGTGGATAAGATAAAAAAAAATCCACAAAAGTGGAGGAAACAAACTCATTGGATATGAATGAAAGAAATATAAGATTATCAAACCTTATCACAACCAACATAAGCTAAAATTGTGGAAAATGATATCCATGAATAAAAATAATAATTACTATTATTTTTTATCATTATAAGGCATCGTTTGACCTGACTTTTTTGCCGTCCAAAAGCTAATTTAAAACAAAATTAAAATTAAGGACTTTAAAAAAGAAGTTAAAGTTGTTTGGTTACTTTATTATTTTTTTAGTTTTAAAGCTATTTTTAAGTTAAAAGTTGTTTGACAAAATATTGTACAAATATATAATAAATAAAAAAATGTTAAAATATTTTTTGAAGGGAAAAATGTTTAAAATATTTTTTTAATAAGTACTTAATAGATATTGTGTTTGGTCTATCTTCTCCTTAAAATGGTAGAGAAGTAGAAAAAAAGTCGGGTCAAACGGTACCTAAGTATTTAAAATTAAATACCTCAATTTAAACACTACTAATGTGTGTGTTCTATTTTATGTGGGACCCCCACTCTCTATTTTTTCAATTCACGTCAACATTAGCTCGAAGTCTTATTATTTGGTGTTTAATCTTTCAATTTCCTTCAAACTTCACATCAATGTTCTAACAAGGCCTACATTACCCCTTCATAAATTGGAGGTAATTTACCTCTAATGATAAATATGATTCAATTTTGAAATGAAGGAGATGAATATCACATGTTGAATGAAGGAGATAAATAAACTTAATGTTTTTGAGATGGAAATGATAATTAATTGTAAGAAAAAACCAAAATATACTACCCTTAATGAATTGAGGGTAAATTACCTATAATAACAAATATGATTCGATTATGAAACGAATGAGATGAATATCACATGTTAAATGAAAGAGATGAAAAAGTTTGAAATTTTTCTCCAAATCATCAAGGGTTAACGTAACAAAAAACCGATAAGAATAAATTAATAACTTAAACTACTTAAGTGTGTCAAATGTATGATATGAATCCATAACACTTGACCGCTCATCAATTAGTACAACAACCATTTCAAAAGAAAAACCTTACGTTCTATCACAAGTTCTATGTAAAACTATCGAATGGATGAGGAAATTTTTATTTTGAAAGGGCAAAAATATATTGGTAGGATCTAAACTTGTTACATGTTACAAGATTTGCAAAAATGCATGTTTGATACAAAGCTAAACATGTATCATGACTAATGCCACCCAGAACTCACAAAATCTCCAAAGCAAATCACGAGCACTATGATAGTCCCGTGTAGAAGATTTAAGAAGGAGTTTTCGAGTTCGATCCCAGAAAACCAACATTGCTCCTTCTCCTCTAATGATTTACTAACAAATAACATTTGTCTATAAAAAAAATAACATTATGATTAACTAACTCATACCAAAAACCAAATTAACTACATTGGATAGTCGTCTCATTTTTTATTATCCCGGTTCAAATAAGCAATTTTACTTTTCCAACGAAACAAGTTTTCTTTCCCATTTACCTTTTATAATTATAACAATTTTCTCTCAAGATCTTATGTTCGATTTTCTCTTGGTTGGCAGGTCTATACATAACTTTGTTCTGGCTTTAAACGGGACCCCACAAGTGGGCGGTGGGATTGGTCCTTTCGGATTAGTCGGTTCTTGGATTGGATACCAAGTTTTCAAAAAATAAATAATAATAATAATAATAATAAACAATTTCATATTCTTAAAAATCTCTTTAACTGAATGTCAATTTTAATTTTTTTAAGCAAAATAAGAATTCAATTAAAATAAAAAGGAAGTACAAGACTGAGGGGCATGAACCTGACCCCAAAAACCACAAACTCAAACCCTAATGGGTGATACATCAAATCACTACACAAGTGGTAAAAAGAAAGCTACTCTAAACAACACTTCCACGTACAATCCAGCGAACCCATGTATGGATGTGAAACCGAATTGCAAAAAAAACGCAGAGTGAGTGTTCAAATTATCAAGTAGGCGTACGAATCGTTTGCCAATACAGAAACGATCCAAGATCCAGCAGCTCCCTAAAGAAATAGCAAGCCATAAACGCCCTTTCAGGCCAAACATCCAATCGTAGTCCAAATCGAGTGAACATACGTTGGAACACAGTCCACTGATGACGCACGAAACAACCACAACAGAGGATACAATTCTAAAGGTACGACAAAAGACAACTACCGCCAACACGGAGTGTGGACACACCTAGCCCTTTTGAGCAACATCTGGCGAAAGTTGAATCCAGAGGATCCAACAAAGCACACACAGATGAATAGAACTTTTAGAACCAGGTCTTAACTCTGGAAACCCAGATTTAAGATTATCAACAATAGATCATAACAAACCACCACTATCTTCCACTTCCTGAACAACAAAACAAGAGGAACATCAGCAACCGAGCAACGCATAACCGCCGCCATCAACGAAACAACCCACAAAAACACAAAAGCCCATAAAACAGGAAAGAAACCATAAGCTAAAACAAACCCGTCGGATACCCATGTGAACAAGCAGCCCGCCGGCAGCAAAAATCCGGCTACACACAGACAAAAAACCGGCGACACACAAAGTCGACCCCCAACCCACCGCCATAGAGAAGCACACTGAAATTGTAGAACTCCCACGAGACCAAGCATGATCTAGTGAAAAAACCACAAAACCATATAGAAAACCACCCACCAACCGAAACTGGACCCCCCTAAACCAGAACAAGATCTCGCAAACGACAGTGGAACGAAGAGGGCAGATTTTGACGAAGCAACACCCAAACCAAAACGGAACCAACAAAGCCAGATCTGGAACAAACGAAGAACAAGCAGAAACAAAGGACAACCGGCGAGGGCAGAGAGGGACGATAGTGTGGTGCGGAGGATAAAACTCATCGCACCACCGCTGCTGGAGGCTACATCGGAAAGAAAATGTTTGGATTGGGAGCGTGGTTGGGTTTGAGCAGCGGTGAGAAAAAGTTAAGGATGAGAGAGGTGAGAGTTTTACGGTTTAGAGAGAGAAAAATCTCAATCAGCTGAATTCTATTTCTAATTAAAATAAAATATTAGTAATGTCAATTTCAATGTTATATCAGCCATTTTTTCTATATTATCTAATTAATATTATGTGAACAATTTTCAATTCAATAACTACCACTTTACATTTACCTTAACGTTAAACACAAACATATTATTTATTTATTTTGACAAATATATTCAACTATTATTAAACATTAATTAATTGACGAATATAAACTCCATTTTGTTTGTGAGTGTGTGTGATGTGAGACTTATCATGTCACATCCAATGAGAAGTTTATACACTCAACAATTTAACTATTTAGTTGTTGTACCATTAAGCGTTTAACCACGATGGAAACCAAGACAACTTTCGTCCTTGAACATCTCCCATACTCTACCGATCATATTTCTCTCACTATCTCATTGATCAATAAGTATCCATATTCTTTATTTTTCCCTTGTTAATGTAAGCATATATATATATATATAAGTCAACAATAATTGATGTATTTGGTCTAAAATTGGTCCAAATTATCAACTTTTGTTGAATCAACTTTTTTATACATGTCGAACCAGATGGAGCATCAGTTTGTGTCTATGTTGTCGTATTAGATTTCTTCAAAATGAAGACATGTGTCTCCATTGTGGTATATAGAGGGTAATAAATACTACACCCTTAATTGAAATGTCAACTTTTGTTCAATTAATACATATGTCCTTAATTATAAGCACTCTGAAAAAACGTTTATCAACTTAATCATATGACTTTTTTTTTTACAAATAATAATAGGACTCTTGATTTGAAAAACTTTGAATTGATAAGACATTTATTTACATTGGTGTCGCCGAAAAATACTTCAAATTTTCAAAATGTCCACGATTCCCATTTTCTTAACCAGCCAGATTATATCTAACAACATTATAAATCAGATGTGCAAGATTATAATGACAATAAATTGAAGATAATGAGTTAAGTTTCGTATAGAAGAAGAAGTATTAACACAATGTCGTAATGGTTTAAGAAACAAGGAAGTAAGGTATAGTATATACTCCAAACTATACCACCAAACCCAATATGAAAGTAATCAAGGGTGACAATTGTCATTTCACAAGACGTGGGGCTGAAGCAGCAGTAGTTATAGTTATTTAAAAAGTTAAAATCATCAAACTAGAAAAAGAGAAAAAAGAACAGAGGAGAAGGAAAATCTAGAATAATACTCCATCCGTTCCTTTTTAAATGCCTCTTTTAAAAAAAAAAATCGTTCATATGTAATTATCACTTTTAAAGTTCAATGCGATATTAAATTTTGTTTTACCAATATTACCTTTAGTTATTTATTGCGGAGAGAGAAATATATAAAATGAAATATTAACTGAAAAATGTTATTATAGTAAAAATATAACTTATTATATCAAAAGTAGTAAGATTTATTGATTGTCTTTATTTATGTAAAATGTCAAAAAGTGATAATTAAAAATAAACTAGATAGTAATCAAGAAAGAATTCATATAAAAATAAAAACATTAGAAATTAAATTAAATATTATAATATAATATATTCTTTATCTATATCATTTCATCGGAGAAATAAGAATAAGGTTTTCCTTAAAAAAAAACGAATAAGGTTTGGGATTTTCATTTTCATTTTCAGCGTGTATGGTTTTTGATAACTGAACAGAGAAGAAGGTGCGAAGAAGAAGAAGAAGAAGAAGGTGTTGAATTGAACTCACTCACGATCGCACCTCAAACTCCGATTTCGATCATTTCTCTCTTTCTTCTGTAAGTCGGTGGAATTTCTTTATCTTCTTGTTATCATTCTCAAACTTATTGGATCTATCAATTCTGATACCGATTTATATATCATAATCTTTTGATGTTATTATTTAGATGATGATTTTGTTTTTTTGTTCGTAATTGCATTTTTTATTATTTTTTTTTGAATTTCTTTAGTTTAGTTTTGGTTTTTAGATGATGATTATTTTGATTTTAGATAGTTTCTGTTATGTATCATGTAATCTGGATAGAAATGAAATTGATTGAAACATTATGCTTAAATGCTTAGATTATTGCATTTTTATTTATTTAATTTGTTGTTTAAGTTTGAGGAATCTATGAGTTTGTCTCGTTTTTAACGATGTTGAATTTGTGTTGATTTCTGATGTACTCTACCAATTAGAATGAATGAATATCATTTCAAATTGTATGATGTTTTAACTTTTTATTTAAGGATTGATTTTATTGTAATTTTTGTTATTGTTGTGATTCTTTGACTATTTTTTGTGCAGATATTTTGTTCCTTTGAGGTTTTATTCAGAGGTTTTGTTACAGTTTTATGCTTGATTGTGTTGATTTTCTGACTGTTAAGATTATTAATATATGGGCTGAGGTGAACTTTTCATGGGAGGTGTGGACGATGAAGAACCAGCTTTGAAACGTATGAAGGTTTCGGCGAAAGGATTAGTTGGATTGTCGAACGGGTCTTCTTCTAAAGAGCCTGTTGGAAGTTTCTCAAGTGACTCCATGGCTCGGCTACTACCGTCCGAAGGGGACGATCAGGTTGTCGGTTCCAAAGGGGTTATAAAGAGAGACGAGTTTGTTAGGATAATTGCAAAGGCATTGTATTCGCTTGGTTATAGAAAGAGTGGGGCGCGGCTAGAGGAGGAGTCTGGAATACCTTTGCACTCACTTGGTGTGAATCTGTTTACGCAACAAGTACTTGATGGGAATTGGGATGAGAGTGTAGCTACATTGCATAAGATTGGTTTGGCAGATGAAACTATTGTCAGGTCGGCCTCGTGTTTGATATTGGAACAGAAATTCTTTGAACTTCTAAATGGAGGAAAGGTTATGGAAGCATTGAAGACCTTGAGGGAGGAGATTACTCCACTTTGCAGTTATAGTAGTAGAATTCGGGAACTTTCGTCCTGCTTAGTGTCTCCATCTCCTAAGCAAGATATTGTAAAGGTGAGATCTCGGTCAAAGCTTCTGGAGGAATTGCAGAAACTGCTTCCTCCAACAGTGATGATACCTGAAAAGAGGTTGGAACATCTGGTTGAACAAGCCCTTACCTTGCAGCGAGAGGCTTGCCCATTTCACAACTCATTGGATCAGATGTCGTTATATTCAGATCATCATTGTGGAAAGGATCTGATACCATCTAGAACAGTACAGGTTAGAAAATTATATGTCTAATTCTAATAGATGCCGTTAGCTTTAAATGTGAGTCTATTTGTTTGACCTCTACTCTTCTTAATACATGTTAAGAAATTGCAATATTTATTGCTGGCTGACTTGTTGATCAGTAATGGCATCACCTTGTAGACTGGAACTCTTGCTGAGACTATTGTATACTTTGCAATCATTATTATTATTATCATGTTTGTTTTTTCTTTACTATAAAATTATGTTGTGATGTACTGGATTATGTGGATACTAAATTGTGGCATCTTGCAAATGGATGTGATTATTGTTGAGGTCCGGGATTTAGATTTTTTTGGTTCCTGTCTTTGCATCAAAGGAGTATTAATGATGAATAAGATTTGATCAACCCCGATTAACTACTTGGTGATATCCAATTATGATAGATTTGGAAAAGACTTGATAACTACATGCTAGTTTGTCATGTGAGTTCACTAAATTAATGGTGATATAACTAGACAAAATCTTCTATTGGATGAAATGATAGTCTATGTGCATGTACTTGCTATCTCACGAAGATTAGGTTGAAATTTTCTCTAGTGATAGTTGTATCTATTTTGCTTTCCCAAATCTCAATTCGTGAAGTAACTTTTCTGTTAAAATGAGGTTACATTTTTTTAATACCAGGGTTTGATATTTTTCTTTTGCACTTGGCCCGACAATACTCTACTTGTTAGCGTTTGAGAGTGTTGAGTTTCCTCCAATAAGAACTCAATAACCTTATATTAGAAATTCTATAAAATGCCTTTTCGATTCAAACCCATGCCCATTTACATGAGTATGTATGCCCTCATTCATCAAATAGAAGTCCACATGTCAGCGATCCTATCTATATTATTTTTAATCTTATTTCTTTGAAAAATCATCCCCAAAAGCCAGGGAGGAGAAAATAGAGAAAAGGGGTATAATTTTGTCTTTCTGTTCAACCCTTTTTCTATTTAGTACAGCGACCTTCCTGCCATTACTTTCTATATAGCTCGAGTGTTATCTATATTCTGATGATATTTTCTTTTCCTGCTAATACTGTGACAGATCTTAGAAACACATGATGATGAGGTCTGGTTTGTACAATTTTCACATAATGGGAAGTATTTAGCTTCAGCGTCAAATGATCAAACTGCAATCATCTGGGAGGTAATATTTGATTTTGATCTGAGAATTTCAATTTGTTTTCTCTGTTTTCATACTTTTTTCTGGTTTTTTTTATGTGTCAAATGTTTTTTAAGTTCCAATTTGAAATCCTAGCTGTAATTTTTTCCTTCAAATCACAGCCACATGCCCTCACTCATCAATGCACAAAAATTGCTTGCTCATACATGCACGCGTGCACTCACATTTAGAATATGGCTTAACTCTACAACATTGGGTTTTAGATTTTAATTTTTGGTCTTCTTTTTAAAGGTTGGCGTAAATGGGGTGTGTGTAAAGCATAGATTATCTGGTCACCAGAAACCCATTTCTTCTGTTTCATGGAGTCCTAATGACGAAGAGCTCCTCACATGTGGAGTGGAGGAATCTATTAGGCGTTGGGATGTCTCTACCGGCAAGTGTCTCCAAATTTATGAAAAAGCTGGTGCTGGCTTAGTCTCCTGTACATGGTTTCCAAGTGGGAAACATATACTTTCTGGCTTAAGTGATAAGAGCATTTGCATGTGGGAATTAGATGGGAAAGAAGTGGAGTCTTGGAAAGGACAAAAATCGCTTAAGATTTCTGATTTGGATATAACGGCTGATGGGGAAGAGATTCTAAGTATCTGTAAACCCAATACAGTATTGCTGTTCAATAAAGAAACACAGGATGAGAGGTTTATTGAAGAGCGCCAGACAATAACTTCTTTTTCTTTGTCAAAGGACAACAAATTCTTGTTGGTTAATCTTTTGAACCAAGAAATAAATCTTTGGAATATTGAAGGCGATCCTAAGCTCGTTGGCAAGTACAAAGGTCATAGGCGCTCGAGGTTTATTATAAGGTCTTGCTTTGGTGGACTTGAGCAAGCTTTCATTGCAAGTGGAAGTGAGGATTCACAGGTATGGATCTTTATTCATTGATAAGAATGAACCCAGTCCTTTGAAGGATAATATCTTATAATTTGCAAAATAAAATTCTTTTGGTGCTTGTATGTTTATGACTTTATGTCTTATAAGGGCCTTTAGATTATTAATTATCTTTTGATAACGTAAAAGAAAATCCATATTTACTTGTTTCTAGGTGTGATGTTCAGTAGATTTCCTGAGTGTAGATACAAAATGTAGTTTGGATTAGTACAAATTTAGCAGCTGTGAATCTTCTTTCATTTGGATGTAGAACAATTCCATACTGCAGTACCTAACATCTGATTATAGTAGACTCCATTGCTTAAATGTGGACAGTTATTAAACTTGAGTTTGATCTCATTCCTTCTTTGTAGGTTTACATATGGCACCGAAGCTCAGGAGAGCCGATAGAGGCACTGCCTGGTCATTCAGGAGCTGTTAATTGTGTGAGCTGGAATCCAGCTAATCCCCACATGTTAGCCTCTGCCAGTGATGATCGGACGATTCGGATATGGGGCCTTAATAGTCTGAATAAAAAGTACCAACATTCGCACAGCAATGGCATCCATTACTGCAATGGAGGAACTTAGATGACAAACTCTTTTCAATTGATTTATCTTTTTATTATCATTGCAATTGTGTAAATACCATTACTGTCATCAAAAGTAGACATTTATTTCAAAACATGCATGTGACATTTCATAAATTTCATAATAAATTGTTGTTTCATTTCATTCAGCAGTCGCCTTATAACTCCCAAGACATTATTAGTTTTTAATGATTTGTGTATATATTGGAGTTTTAGTTTACAAACAAGTGAATTATACTCATGGAACTAATTTATTTGTACAGTTTTACTTTATTTACCAAGATCTCTTTTCGAGCCTAGCATGCATGTGATCTATTTCTTTTTGTCGTGGTCATAGATTCCTTTGGCTATTGCACATGCCTCAATAGTCCTACCGGCTACCGTAGTACGCCGTTTCTATGAATATGGAGGTCTAGTTCTAAATTAAAAGTATGCCTCTAATAAAATAAAAACATATTTTTTTAAAAGAGCAATCATCTATCTTAAATTGCAAATAAGATCCGTAAACATAAAAAATATTTATCATTGTAAGTATCACAGAAAAAATCAATATTTATAAAAAAAATTAAAAATACAATTTAAAACGAATATCTTTATCAACTTTGGATGTTGAATCATGACCCAAGGAGTGCAACTACAGGCAGTTACCACTGAGACGCTTATGCAGTAGATAGATAAAAAAATTATTTTGGCCCCAAAATTTTGGAGACCCAGTTCTCTAGAGCGCTGTTTGTACCCCCTCAAAATAGGCCCTGCTTAGTAATTTATTTAAGAAGCATCCAGTATTTTCGGTGCATAACTAAGGGGAAAAAATAAATCGTTTTTCATGGCTAACATATTTATTATGTTTAATATATGCTTACTACACACGAGTACTTTCTTTCTGTTGATACTATTTTGAAGTAAGTATTCAACCTCTTCCCTTTCTCTAAAACCAGTACTATGAGGATTGCATTTCTTTCAAGCACGTGAAAAACACTTGATTTCAAAAAGTTAACCCAGACACAAACTTCAGCGTTATTTGAAACAACAAAAATAAATGTTCAATTCTAATGTTTTCATCTTGGGAAGCAGGGAGGGTAAGACTTTAGAGGTTTCAAGTGGTTGGATTGGTTATGTTGTAGATTTAATATATAAGGGTTATGTTGTAGGATGGTGGTGCCAACAAAGGGGTTATAACTTTTAAGAGATTTTGACTTTTTTTAGGAGATTCCTCTATAGGCCTCTCATTTTTCTTTAAGTCCATCGATTTATCGGAACGTATCTTCCGATGGTACAAATCTATTGAAAATTGATGTCTCAATTATAGGTGTTCTTATAGGCTAAAAGATATAAAAGATCTTAAGTTATGTTTTACTACCCTTACTCTATGATTGATGTAAGTGGTTACATGAATAAAGATATAATTAAAAATACAATTATTAGAAAGAAAAATAAGGTAGCTCCATCCTAAATATTAAGATTTTTGGAGAGAATTGTAAAAGCCATGAAGAGAGATAAGAAGATATAGGATACACGTTTAGTGATATGGGAAGATAAAGAAAACTATATGCAAAGAATGTTGACCAGGTGGTAAGATAGAGGATGGTGTAACATTCTTGACTTGAATCGTGATGATCACCATCCCGATCACTTGAGGATGAAAATAAATCTCCTGAACTACTAAAGGAACTTGTTTATTTCTCTTCATTTGACTTGGGTTATTGGAAATCTTAAGATTCTTAATGATGATTAGGATTAAAATTTGTCTTTATCATAATACACTTGAGAGCACAAATTAGATAGTAATATGGATCAACATACAAGTTAGCACGGGTTATCGACTAGCTATCATTAAAACCACATTAGGAATTTTGCATCAACATACTTGACTCAAGCACTAATGTTTAGTTTCAGTGGTCATCTGCAACTTTTGGTACTTAGAAGGACTACCAAAGGACTAGATTGTGCAGAAGATGATGATGCGGAGACATGCACGAATCTACATTAAAGATATTGAGGGCAACTGTCCCCATTAGCTTGTTTTTTCTTATTAAGTTATCGAATAATTTGATGTTTATCTCCATTCAAAAAACAAGTGTTGACCCCACAAAAATTTATCCAATAATTTTTTTTTTGTGATGAATCAAATAAATAATAGTATGAGATATAAATTATTGAATGATTTTGGATCACATACACACACATAATATATTTGACGGTGTTTTCTTTTTGACATGAATATTTGATGGTGTTAAAAATGAAAATTTCATACATTTTAAAATATAATTTGTAGATGTTTAAACGTATTTTATCACATATATACTGATATATTTTTTATATGGATACTTATAGAGAGTGTATCATTGTTTATTTTAAAAGCACTTAAAATAATAAACGACGAAAAAAATTTGATTCAATTAAAATGTTTGGTAGTGCTCGTCCTTTATCATTGACATCTAAATCTTATGTTCTTTGTCGTAGCTTTCATATTTTCCTAGATTGTACTCTGAATTTGCTTGATAAAAACTTTGGTTTGAGTAAAAAATAAATATAAAAGTTTTTATCACGAACTGTAAGTCCTACATTAAAATAACAATTGATACTATTTTATTTTGAATTACAAAATAAATCAACAAAGCTACACTTATAAAATGATCATATGTCTTCCCATTTATCTCGTATCATGAACACGATCATCTCTAAGACAATAATATAAAACAAGCAAAGCAGTTGAACCTCATCTTCCGTTATCGCAATCGTTCAAATAACAAAACAAAAGTATATACTTTGCATGGATATGAGTGTGATTTTTGTCAACGAGAATGGGGCACCCAACCAAATGAAGAAAGTGTGTTCTCGCAAGCCTCATATTCAGGTTGCACAACGAGGATGAAGCAAGCAAAAACCCTGTTTTATTTAATCTCATCACAACTAATCTTCAAGCCATATCCAATTACAACGTTGGATGTATGTGTAAACAAGTTTTATATCGCCGATGTCTAACAATTAATCTCTTTCAAAGATTACACATCAGTATCCATGAAATATTGAGCAAACATAATTTTTATAGAGTTTGTAACGATCCAGATTTTTTAGACATTAACTTATGCAATTCTTAGTGAAAAAGATGAATAGTTTTTTTTCTCTTTTAATTAATAAAATTTAAAACTCATTGGCTTCAAAATAAACAAATGAATAAGTTTCTCTTTGAATTTTCAAAATAATAAATCAGAGTTGTTTTACATCCAAATATAAAATTCCTAAGAACAATGCTCTCGGTCTTTCACTACCCAAGTACACACCCTAGTTGGTCATAACTTTGGACGCTTGTGAGACATCTTGTCAAGACGCACCAAAGGTCTACATATCTCAAAGCCTCCAATTGTAAGTCGTTATCAATATCTGATTTTCAAATACAGAAAACAGGTCAACTCCCAAATAACAACAAATATACAGCTTATACATATATCTAACATGTATTTCAGGCATGCAAATAGTACAAATATTAAAATGAAATACACAAAGTATCAACACCCCAAAACACACAGTCGACTCAACAAATGCACGACCCCCTAAAGATTGACCTATATGTGAATACAAATGATCCGGATATCGCCTCTCTTTTAGGGCAACATAAAGTTCTTCGTAGATATTTGTGTGCTTCAATCAATTATGAACACTCCACCGTAGCCCCAACTAATTATGGGCACTGCATACCCCCGGGTCCCAACCAATTATGGACACCAAAAGAAAACAAGAGTCTCAACCAATTATAAACACTCAAAAGGAAACAGCAAGCCCCAAACAATTATGGGCACCACACGACTATGAATGTATGTATGTGACACCTGTTTATTTAACTCCACAAAAGCGATCACTCTCCTTGAGTATCCGAATATATTAATCGATGTCTTAACCACCCGCTAAAGGCACAGACCACATTTCAGAAAGAAAAAAAAAATTATACTCACAACCAAGCAATACAAAATAAAGTTCATATTTTTCGTACAAATAGTACAATACATAAACATGTTCAAAGCATTATCATTTTCACAACAAATATATATATATATATATATATAATGAAAAATTGAGCGCCCTTTCCCTTACCTTAACAATAGCAGCTCTTGAGATTTCAACCAACGGTCTCTACTCCGTCGAATCTACACCTTCACAATTAAATATTTACTAACTTAGGATTCCAATTACTCTCACCCCTAATTCCTACTCAAGGCTTTAGTTTGGTTCAGGTATGATTCACAACCAACTTCTACTAAATTTATGAAGTCACCGATCACTATCCTTTCATAAAGCCGTTTGATGATTATGTTGAATTTTATGGATTAACCTTAATCAAGAATTTTTTTTTTGGACAAGAACCTTAATCAAGAATTGAAATAATAAATTATTAATGGGTTGTAATTAAAAACGGGTCGCGATGGGTTGAGCCGTTTCTCATAGTAAGTCTGTTGAGAGGTCTCTCTCCATGTTACTTATATATATACTGACTATCCTATCAGGTCAACGCACTCTTATTTTAATAGTCCATGACCAAGATACACGTTTGTACACGTTTACTGTATTTTATAATGTGTCATAATTTTGTATCTATAATTTTGGGTTATCTCTGTTGAAATATCCTTCAATTGATATGAGTTAATAGCATGATCGATGTTAATAGCATGATCATACTTGATTAAATTGAAACTATTCTTATACTTGATTATAATATTGAATGATCATGTGTGTACTATTACGATCCCTGATTATTATTCCTATTGAACCCATGTATGTCAAAAGTCATATGGTTAACAATTTTCAATCACAAATTAATCATCGATGCCAACAACCTAATCATCATTCTGTAACTTGTGATTGTTTATTTTGAATTTGCGTTTCCCAGTTATGTTGGTCGAATCCCCGATTGTTATTTTATGTTAGGCTTAAATGTACATTTGGCCCCCTAACTTTGCACTAATTGCGATTTTGGCCCCCTATTAAAAAAAATCACATTTCAGCCCCCTAAGTTTCCCCCTTTTGCAACTTTCAATTTTAATCATTCAAAATCAACCACTCAAGACAGTAGAAGATCAAGAAACCAATTTCAAGACATATTCTTTGCGTTATAAATCTCAAACTTGCTCAACAAAACACCCCACTTGTTTTTAATGTCTTGAAAGTTGATTTTAAATGATCAAAATTGAAAGTTGCAACAGAAGGGAAACTTAGGGGGCTGAAATGTGGTTTTTTTTAATGGGGGGCCAAAATCGCAACTAGTGCAAAGCTAGGGGGCCAAAAGTGTGTTTAAGTCTTTATGTTATTATTGTAAAATTTCGAATCCAAATGAAACGGGTGTAATTTCTAAAAATACTTTGAGGGCTTTTTGTTACTTATTGCTAAACGATCAACATTCGGCGAAATTACGCATTTTCGTTAGCTTGAACCCTAAACACCTTATTCTGCGATTTTTTTTTATATGATAATTCGTAAAATTTATCGAGGGCTTCTCTTAACCGATCGATTACAAACCTAACCCATACTCGATCGTTATTTTCTAAAGCATGTAGCAAAAGATGGATTCGGGTTGATTCTGGGTCCCGTTACAACAAAACGGGTGAGGGAGATAACCATCTCCTAAAGCCACACGCGTAGAAAACTGCTGTCAAAGCCTACACGCGCGTCAGACGTGTGGGAGCGCATGTGACAAAAATATTCTAAATATATTTATTTTTGTGCCTAATAATTATAATATAATTTTCTAATAATTCTGGCATAAAATTTGGAATTATTTTGACAACTATAAATATTTTATATATTATTATTTGGGGAATAAATTGCTTTCTAAAATATCATATTCTCTTATGGGAAGATTGCTTACTCTTATTTGACACTCATGAGAAATCTCACTCTTTAAAGTTAAACTTGAGATTGATGTGTCACTCAGGAATTTTACATCCCCAATTAATTAGTAAATATTATATTATTTTGGGATAAAAATATAATTTCTCTTGCACCCAAAATAATTTTAAGAAGATTTGATCTATACCCTTAAAAAATTGGGATTTAAATTATTTATGAATTCTCTAAATATATGATGTAGATTAATATAAATCATATACTCTCAATATTTGAGCTTAAACCATTTTGAATATTCTCTCTTATATTAGTAACACCAACTATCTAATCAATTGAAATGTTACTATTGTGAATTTATAGAAGGCTCAATTTCATTAATTCTAATGCCAAATATAATTGATTTAAATTTTACGATTTTAAATAATCTTGCCATTATATATATCCTAATATATATAGAATTTAATATATTCTTTCATTCATATTGTCTTGGCATAAATATCCAAAGTTTTCTAATTGATCATTCCTTTGCGACAGATATAAACTTAGACACTTGTCTCCGATTCTTGTCACAAATTGATTTAAAGGGTCCTAATAATATTTTTATTTTCAAAATGAGTATAGTGAATTGTATATTATATATGCCATTTATATTAAATGAATCTAAAATTGTCATATTTCTTTTTAATATACATTATACTTTTTTACTATACTCTCTAATCTAGACCCGTAATTTATTACTCTAAATTTTATGACAAATACTAATAACTCTCTAATTATGTGTCTTGTCGCAATTAAATATTTAGTTCACAATAATATTAAACTATATTATATATATATATATATATTGAATAATGCATTGTTGCATTTTTATGCTAAAATTCTAATTATTAATTAAAATTTGTACGCCACTTTGTTGTTTATCAGCTAAATATTATCAAAGCAACTTATTAAGAATTAGGGCAATTTTAAATCAATTCTCATCCTTACAACTGAATACTTATATAAATCATATTGATTTATAATTAGAGTCTCGTATATGTTTAATTGTAATGGCTTATTCTTTATTTATGATTATTTTAAGATGACGATATTAATAAATATAAGATATTCTTCTAAAGTCATCAAAAGTCATTGACTCTAAGTACAAGGATAAATGTCACATTCTATGAGGTCATTCATAATTTAATTTTCAACCTCTTATGACTTATTATAGCACATATGAGACATTATTCCTTCTTCTTTTTGTTGTGCAACTATGTATTTAAATGTGAAATTCTTTTTCCAGAATATTTTAAATAGAACTCTAGAATTATTATTATATATTGTGTTCTTACTATAATACTCCATTTTAGTATCTATATTCTTTCTAATTTATAGTGGGAGTATTTAAAATTTTATTCTAAGAGTTCTACTCTCGATAAAATAGAAAACTATTTGACACACTTGTATTCTAAATAATAACTCTTGTTATTATACTATTTCATATAAATAAATTCTAAAGTCATATTTATGACATGCTAATTTAAAATATTGTTAAGCATGTTTATCTATTATTTGAATATGACTGAAGTTGAGTAAATTAAGTACAATTGTTTATGCATGATATTATTTTATCATATTCTCTTAAGCATAAACATTATTGATTTGTATAATTGTAATCTCACCTATCATGGATACAATTATGCAAATTTTATTAAATAGATTAACATTATATTGGTGACAATCATACCCTATCAGTGTGTTGTTATTAATATAATTTTGCTATTTCAATGTACCTTAATTGTTTATACTTATGTCAAATATAATTAGAGTACCCTATCAATATTTAAAAAAATTTGAGACACAAGAATTGTACATTGTGATGATATAGTTCTTACTTATTATCCTTAAGGTCCACGAATGAGATTACAATAAGTAAGTTAGTCTATTAAAAGACATGTAGCAAACTGTATAAATTTTGCAATCCAATATTATTATAATTTTGTATTAAATTTCTACTTAAATATTATTTTTGTGTGTGTGCGTATATATATATATATATATATAATAAATATTTTGGATTGCTACTATCCCTATGTTATGTGAGTGACGGACATACCCTATTGATGTGACGTTACTTAACATGATCATTATGTGATAGAGAAGTTTTTGACCGCGGGGAAGTGGAAGCATCGTTAGGTGGAGAAGCTCAAGTGTTTGTGATGTTGGCTTCGTTGAAAGTTGAAAGTAAGGCCAAAGTTGGTGATTTGCCGGTAGCGAATGAGTTTTCAGATGTTTTTCCCAATGACATTACCGACTTACCGTCTGAGAGGGAAGTGGAGTTTGTGATTTATGTAGTATCTGGAACTAGCCCTATATCGGTGCCGCCGTATCGGATGTTTGCATCAGAGTTGGGTGAGTTGAAGAAGCAGTTGGAAGAGTTATTAGAGAAGAAGTTCATCAGGCTGAGTGTTTCGTCGTGGGGAACGCCAATGTTGTTGGTTAAGAAGAAGGATAATAACATGAGGTTGTGTGTGGGGTGGCTAGCCCCATCAGCGGGTCTGCCAAGGCCGCTTTAGGCTTTTATTCTGCTTAAGAGCAGAAACCGTGCCATCCATTATCCTGTGAAGGTGCTTCATTTGTCGGACTCTCCCGGCCCTGTCAATCAAAGAACGTAACAAGACGTATTTCTTTGAGGGAAAAACGCTCGTTTTACTATTAATATCATAGAAATGAATTTACAATAAGTTTAACTATTTACAGTGATGTGAGGATTTTTTTTTTAAAAAAATATTGGAAATAAAATTTGGAAACTTAAAGTACTTAGCTATTTCGGTGCTCGGGTGCTGCCGCCCTCATACTTTGGTCCACGGCGGCTGTGCACTTGTTGTGCTGGTTGTACATCACTTTGGGGCTATGTCTCATTCTCCGGCTCCCTTCAGCGCGGGGGCGGACTCAAACTTGGGGAAATCTCTATAGCACTTGTCGAGGCTGTCCAAGTCCGCGTGGATGGTGACCACCTCGTCAGTCTCATTGTGGCATTTCATTTTTAGATTAACCATGGAAGCTACAGCATCTAGTGCAGCTATGTAGGGCGCCCCAGTATGCAACTGTAGATCGTTGTGTTGGGATTACTAGGAAGGATGTTTCTAACTACCATTTCCATGTCCCTTTGCCGAAGATCACGTTCAGATTGATATATCCCTACGGGCGCACGCTGGTCCCGTTGAAGCCTTGCGTTCCGACTTCGTAACAGCACTTTATATCCTCTCTCTCTAACCCCAGCTTTTCGAAGGTGTCTTGATATAGAATGTCCACGGGGCCGCCTTCATCTATCAGGCACCTATCGACATCGTGCCCAAGAATATTGGTGGTGACGACGAGTGGGAGGATCTCATTGGGCTCTCCTCCGACCTTCTCTTTGTCAGCGAATCCTAGGACGGGTCTCATTCTTGCTTTTTTTTCGGGGTTCTTTCCTTTTGTCCATCATTTTGGATATGTCCAAAAGAACACATCCTTCATCATTCTCCTCGGTGCACTTGCTCTTACGCGAGGTTTCGTGAGGCAGCCTTCCTCATTCTCCCTCTTTATGGCGCGCATTACAAGTGAAACGACCAAGTCTCCCTTCCTTGACTAGTTCTTCGATTGCATCTCGGAGTTGATAACAGTCATCAGTGTCGTGTCCACAACATATATGGAAACGACAGTACCTTGACCTATCCGTCTTTTTAGTCTATTTGAGCGGTTTGGGCGACTCGATGCCCGCTGCTTTAAACTTCGTGTTGAAGCATTCCCTGAGGACGGTTTCTCGTGAAGCATTCAAAGGGGTGTAGCTGGCGGAACGGACGCGCTGTTTCTCTGCTTTCCCGCCATTTTTGTGCTACCTATCTTTGTTCCCGGGTGCTTCGCCATCTGATCCTTCCCTACTTGGGGCGAAGTATGGTAGGGCGTGGGCGAGGAGGCCACATATACTCTTCTCCATCTGAAGAACAAGCTCTACTTTACTTCTGCGTCTAGAGAAGTGGTTGTTTGTGGCTTTTTGTCCCTTCCGTCTTGTGGTGGTGTGCGCGCCAGGCCTCGTCTTTCAAGGTTATGACCAGCAGCCTGCATTGCGATACTTTTGGGGGAAGAGGCCGCCTCTCAACTTTCCAGGCAGGATGGGCTCCCGAGGCGCGTTTCGTGACTATCCGTTAGGGAGTGACTACACTTCCTTCTGCGGCCTTTGGACAGGGAGGGGGGACTTCTCCTTTCCATGCGGTCCCGGGGACTTTCCGCGGCGAGAACGATGGGGGGAGCAGTTACGAATCTCTTTGTCATACTTATCTGGGAGCTTTCCTCTCCCTCGGCCGAACTGCGTATGAGTGGCGTCATCGGTGACTGCCGGCGTCTAGAAGCGGTGAACTTGATGACCTGTTTTGATCGGAGTTCTTCCTTGATTCTCCGCAGCATGCTTGAGCAGATTTAGCAATTTCGTCAGATTTGATAGAAGTTCGTTCTTCTCTGGCGGAGGAGGTAGGGCGACATGTTCAACATGCGGCGGAGGTGGAGTGACGTTCTTCGTGCATGGAAGAGGTGGAAGAAGGAGCGTCACTTCTGCTGTCGTGGGTCGAGGAACGCTGATCGTTGCGTCGAGGACAGTGGCATTCACGTTTCCATCTTGATTCTCCAGTTGAAGGACTGGAATCGATCGATCTTGAAGAACTTGAATCGCGGAACGCGATTCTCATATGGTGAAGGAACAGATCGTGGTGGCTCGTCTGCGAGTTCCGGCCATTTCTGAGGTGGATGGAGTGATGACTGTCAACCGTTGCGGTGGAGGATCATTAGAACGATCCCCTCCTTCTAACGCCAAATGATCTGTCCGGTAAAACACCGATGAAGGACAATAGTGGCAGAAAGTGCTCCGGTACGGTGGCGATGCGTCTTTGCGGTGGAACGAAAGGTGCATGCAGGCACATTAGCACTCCGACGATCAAGTCAGTAATGGAACCGAGAAAGAGTGCGTGAAAAGTGTGTGTAAAGTGAATTGTTCCTCGAGGGTGAAGCTACCTCACCTTTATATAGGCACTCCGCGAGAATAACCGCCTCGGGGACGCGTGGCGTGTGATCGGGAGCGGTTAGAGGACACGTGTGCGGTCTTAGATGCACGAGGGCGCGCTACGGTGCGGTGTAGTACACGGTTGTTGATGTGCGCCCTCATGTGATGCGCCTTGGAGTGGTGGGCGTTTGGTCCACATGTCGTTGTCTGATTGACCTTCTAGCCGGTCCAGAACAAATCCTATGGACAAGTTATTTTCATATCTCTTTTAAAAAAAAAGTTATTTTCATATCTAATTTTGATAAAATATACTTTTAGTATAAAAATATGATAAAATAGTCAAATCTTACAGAGTTTAATTTACATGAAGTTTCAATATACAAAATTTTACACAAACATTCAATGATGTGTTGTTATATCAATTAATGAGGTACGACATGCCATATATTTTTGATTTATTACATTATGTGGTGTGACAACATATAATTAAATACATGTGTAAAACTTTTATATATCGATAGTGTATATCAATTTAACTTTTTTTATACTCTAAAATATGTTTAAAAAGCTTCATTAAATTTCAAAATAACACACAAATCATGTTCAAAAGGGCTAAATGAAAAAAAAAATACGGATGCCCGTGCACCAATTCATGAATGAATGATGAAAAATTTGCTAAAGTTTCATGCTAAATTACTTGAGTTAACATGTCATGTCATAATTTAGGGGTTGTGACGTGTGAGGCTTGCAGGCTACATGTCCAACCCTTAAAAGAATGATCCACGAGCCTCAGACCACATGTCCAACCCTCATCAAAGTAAGAAATTTAATATTTTTTAAAAAGAATTCTATGTCAAGTTTTTAATTTACATCTACCTAAAATTATTAAGAAGTAAGTTACATCAATTTGATTTTGCCTAAAAAATATTAAGTATTATTAGTGGAAATACAGATATTCACGTGTCTGTCTTTCTACTTTTTTATTATGCTAACACATGTAAATTATGAATGATATTTTATATAAAGTTTTGATTATGATTAAAATTATAAGTACAAATATTTGTGAATTTTAAAGTGTAACAAACTCAACAAGTCATCCTTATCTTTTTCGGTTACAACAATAATTTAATAACAAATATAATATAAATTTTTTGTCTTTTTTAATAACATCAACAATATAGTATTAATATAAAAAATTTGCTTGAGAGTATAATTCGAATAATAAAAAGAGTCAGCTCAAAATCTCATATCCCCTTTATATAGTATACCAACGTTTAGACAGACACTCCGTGCGCGTCTATCCGCTCTTTTTATTGCGATAATGCATATAAATTATAAACAATCATTTTTAAGAAATTTTATTTTTGATTAAAATTATATTGATTTTGATTAAAACTATTTTGATTTTAATTAAAATTATATGTATATGTATTTCACACTTTCATATATTGTAACAAACTAACTATACTTATCTTTTTCAATGACATCGACAATATATCAAATACAATATAAATTCTTATATTTTTCGAATGAGTCAACAATATAACATTATTATTAGCAAATTTGTTTAAGGGTATAACTGGAAGTAAAAAAATCAACCCAAAGTCATGTATTAAATGGATTTGTCCACCAAAAATGAAAATTTATGGTAAGAATGAGTCTATCTTTCTTCAACCATTACTCTTTTCACTTCCATTTTTTCTCCTAAACACCGCAAAAGTATCGAAATACATCTAGCGACAGATAATTGTCTCTCGCTAATGTCGTTCGTAGCAAACAACAGTTAACTGTTGTGGGAGTATTTTGATATTTTTGCGGTGTTTGAGAGAAAAAATCAAAATGAGAAGAGTAATTTTCCCACCACGATTGATGTTTGATTTGATCCAATAGCTGCTCTAAAGATTGTTGTTTATTAAAAAGAATTCTTGAGTTACATTGTTTGCAAATAATCGAGATACATGACATCCAAAATTCTTGAAAACACGTACAAATTCCCTTTCTGAACAGATAAGCACCACAAAATTGTAGAGCATGCTCTCCATTGTCAACTCGGTTCTCAAAACAGATACACAACCATTGGAAAACACCATTCCAAACATTACTAAAAACTGCACATCCTAAGAAAAGATAGTTAATTGTTTCCTCCTTCTCACACCCTCCTGAACAAAACAAAGAAGTATCAGGCACCATTCCACGGTGAAATAGATGATCTTTGATAGAAATCCTGATGTTCAAGAGTATCCACACGTATAACGACGCTTTCAAAGGTCCAACTTTGTTTCAAATCAAATGAGACAAAATATCTAAGTTGAGTTGATCAACATGCACAAGAATCTTGTACGCGTTTTTGACTGAATATCCGTCAAACATATTATATAACCAGGCCCATCGATCAATCATGTTAACTAGTGGGGATAGGGGATTTTGGATTGACTTTTTTTCTTCCAACTATATCCTACATTTAAACTATTTTAATTAACATTTGATATTTTCTATAGTATTGTTTAAATCATTAGTTAACAAAATTAGTTAAGTCTTTATTTGATGGTGGTATATTTCAAAAGATTTATAACTAGATGCAATAAAATAAATATATTATTAAGCATAACAGAAAAACGAAAAGACAAACATGTTAGTGTCTATCTTCACGCCGGTGTTTATAATAAGAGTGAATGAACCATATATAATCACTAAATAAAAAGGACTTCTGGCATAACAAAATAAAATAAAAGGAACATGAACTTTAAATCATGGCTGTTTATTTAATTTATTGTACTAAATAAATAAATAAAAAGGACTTCTAACGTAAAAAAATAAAATAAAAGGACACCATGAATTTTAAATCATGACTATTTATTTAATTTATTATTATACTTTTTTGAAAGGAAAATTTATTATTTTACTTAAATGTTATAGTCAAGTCAAAAAACATTTATTTATTAAAAGTCAAAAACATTTAATAATGAAAAAAAATCCAGCCTAAAACAGTGTATTTTCTTTATGTATTTTTATAGATGTTTCTATTTTAATGAGATTTTACTAATTTTTTAATTGATAATTTAAATAATATTATAAAAATAATAAATAGTTTAAATGTAAGGTAAAAATGTAAGAAAAAAAATATCCTAAAAATGTGTATCCCTTTTATATATTGTTATAGATATTGACAGATACCACTCAATTATTTTATAGTATGATTACTTAAAATAAAAACAACACCAACATTACATTGATTTGAGGGGAAGGAAATGACTTTAATTCCATGAAAATTGATAGAGCAGTGAGCAGCTATATCAGGCGATGAGCAGTGAGCAGCTATATCAGGCGATACGCCATATCAGGGACATGATGGCACCGATACTGTCCAGGAGGTCGAGGAGGCGGCAGCAGCAACATGATGACCAAGATCAGGATTAGGACATTTTGTTAGTTTTTTTTGTTGACATTTGTTAGATTTTTTTGTAAGTTTATGGCACATTCACATTATCGTAGTTTTTTTGGTACAATTTTAACATGATTTCGGGTTTATTTTGCTTTATTTTGATTACTTCGAAACAACAATAACAACAATTCATTCATGATCCGAACTAAATCATAACTAAAAATTCACAAAATAAGCGTTACATTATATTACATTATCACTAAATATGTTGTATCATCATGAATGATGTTGGATTTTAATTTAATTCTTGAAAGTTTGCGGAAAACATATATATGCTCTCGTGTATTATACTTAGTGTAAAAATTTGCAAGTCTTTTTGAAAACTCAAAAGAATGAAGAGAACACAACACATGTATTCTACGAAATCAACTATATATGTTTTCACATCGAATTCCCTCATATAAGATGAGTCATGACAAAAAGGAATGCATTCCAATATATTCTTTTGAACTTAATCCTACCGCCCTGCCAACTGACAAAGTTTCAATTGACATGGGAGTATGATCAAGTACAAAACATCTTATAACTGCATTCCCTTTTGTCACACTCATCCTATACGAAGGAATTCGATGTGAGAACCTATATACCTGATTCCGCAGAATACATGTTGTGTTCTCTTCATTCTTTTGAGTTTCCAAAAAGACTTGCAAACATTTACATTAAGTATAAGACACTTCAATGCCAAGATTTTCCGCAAACTTTCAAAATTTAAAAAAAAAATCCAACAAAACAACGACACAACATAATAATACTACCTAAACATCTTCATCCGGCCGAATCAAACTCTTGAGAATATCTTCAGGCGACCTCAGCAACGTAACATTCATCTCGAGGGGGATCATGTTCGGCTCAGCAAATATCGAGAACATGCTCCTCACGTCGTCGTCGTTCGTTAACTCCGACTGAGGGAACGACAAATTCCCGTCTGAGTCGAACGATAAACGGTGATACCAAACGTATTCCACCCTCCTCGCGTCTCCGTGGTTGATTTGTTGGTTGATTTCATGAAGTAGATTCTTCAATTCTTTTAACGTCACATCGTCGCGAACCTTGAAAAAATGTTGGTTACCACCGTTGAAGGATACATGAAAGTATACTTGATCCATTTTTTCAGATCTACACCATAAGAAATTAAAAACAATCCAATTAAAAACTCATTCAGACATTTCATCAAACACTTGTAGTGCAAATTATACATAAACCCTAAAGCTAAAAATTACAACATAAACATGCAAAGATCTAAACATTTAAGCAACATAAGTCATTTCCATGTAAACATTCTATCATTTCTTGCCAAAAAAAATCAAAAATTAAACAAAGTCTAAAACTAAAAAAAAAAAAATTAAGATAATAAATGTAACATATAAGCATAAAATGACAATGAACTTGATTATGAAAACTTACTTGTTATTGGAGTGTTGGTTGATTTGAAGTTGAAAAATTTGAGATTTTTGGAAGATTTGAGAGAGTTTTTAGAAATTGAAGAGATGAAGATGCAGATTCTGGTTGCTGAGCTTCATAAGTACTGATCGCAGCGGTAGTTAACTGCCGATGGGGACGACAACAACTAACTGCCGATGGAAAGAAAACCATCGGCAGTTAACTGCCGCCGGATATTATCCATCGGCAACTAACTGCCACCGGGGTAAAAACGTAAATTACTGGTGTGTTTTAACTTTCTTTGAAGTGGGAAAAGCAATTTTCTATTTGTTTTGTGCCTGCCCGTCCCACATGTGAGCTGTCAAAACGGTCCGGCCCGAATAGGTCGGCCCGGCAACCTGAATAAAATATAGGGCTTAGACCTAAAAATTCCAGCCCGAATGAATTCAGGGCTTTTATGCCCGATCTAAAAAAGTCCTGTAACTCGTTCGGGCTACGGGTAGTGCCCAGAAAATAAAATTACAAGTTGGGTTGAGTTTTGTGTGGTGTGTGTGGACTGACCCAATTGACAATTGGTTATCACTCAGTCCCGACCCGACCCGAACTCCCAATTCCCACTTCAGTCACTGGCCTCCCTCAGTCCCTCTCTATCTTCACAAACGGCAAACTAAACGAAACTCACTCCGCGCCGCCGCCGCCGCCGCCGCCGTCGTCCTCCACATCTTTTGAGTTCCTGTTCACGCTTGCTTCGTTTCTTCTTCGTTTCGCAGTCCAAGTTCGTTTCTTCTTCTTCGTATTTCTCTTTAAATGAATTCGAAATTCTTCTTTGTATGCCGCGTTTCTTCTTCTTCGTATTCTAGTTGAGAATGAAAAAGATTGAAGTTGTTTGTGTTATGTTTGAACTGTTCGTATTCTGATTGTTTGAACTGTTGAGTCCAATGTTATCTTATGTTAGCTTTGTGAATATGCTATAAACTGTGTGATTATAAACTGTGTAATTATGTGCATATAGCTCTGTGAATATAGCTCTGTAATTTGATGAAAAAAGAAACATGATCGGATACTGTAAACTGTGTGATTATGTGCATATAGCTCTGTGAATATAAACTGTGCAATTTCTTATTTCTATAGTCTAAGACAGGTTTTGCTTTTTTAATTAAAAAATTGTAAAAAGTTAAGAACAACAAAACAGTAACGAGAGATTGATTTTTTGGTTGAGAATAAAACAATTGACTCTGAACTGTTATGTTTATGTTATATAACCTTATACAAGTTTGCTTCGAGTTTGTGGTTTAAGTCATAAAGCTTAAGAACATAAAATAAGTTTGATTCAAATCAGTTTTGTGCGCGGGCTGGCCCGTTAGCCTGTATAGGGCTGGGCTCGGGCTCTATTATTCCAGCACGTATTTAAACATGTTTTTAAGCCCGTAACCCGCTCAGTCCGGCCCAAAACGGGTCGGGTAGCCCGTTTTGACATCTCTACATGTGGGCTATGTGTGGCTAAAGCCACACATGCTTTTTTTCTTATTTTTTTAAATAGATAAAACACAAAAGAGAGTCGGTCAGTAAACAGCTCTCTTTTTCCCTTCCTCTCCCGCGGCCTCTTCTCATCCTCTCTCTCAAATCTCAATCTCTCTCAACTAACAGCAGTAGCTCTCCATCCTTCTCCTTCTCAACTCTCACACTCTCACTCACTCTAAGGTAAGCCATTGATTCTCCAAATTCTCCTTCCTTCTCCAATTGCTTGTTTTAGGGTTTTAAAATTGGGAATTTGAAAATGGGATTGATGTGAATTGTGAGACATATAAGTAAACTTGTACAGATTAATTTTGTTTATAGATCTTTAGATTGGTGAAAGAAAGAGACATGCATCGGTTAGGGTGATAGAGATTAAGGTGCTAGTACTACTGGGTAAACAGTTCGGTTCCTTTTGTAGAAAAAAACACATCTGTATGCTATCACTTGGATGGACAGTGTTTGTTACAATTAACAATACAATGATTGATTTGTTTCAATTGAACGATTATTTTGGATTTGTTATAGTAAAACAAACAAGTTATTTAGTTTTTATTATTAGTTACTGAACCTAGTTTTTATAATTATTTTGTTTGTTACGCTCACAATTTTGAAGGAATAACTTTTAATTGGCCATTGAATTGTTTGTTTGTTATGCTCTCAAAGTCATTGTTATGTTCTATAGGATGAAGAAATTTTTTCCCGTGCTTTCTAGAGACAAAGCTCGTTCTTCGATTTATATAGAAAGAGATGTTCTTTTAACAATTAGCAATGATGTCATTTTAGCTCATTTTCAACAAATGGATAGGAGACGATTTTCATTGTAATGTATTGTATCAAACAATGTTATTTCTTATTTTTTAATATAGTTTGCATTATTGTTTCTTTGAAATTTTAGCCCCACATGAACCAAAAGTCTAGATCCGCCCCTGCCCACAAGTAACTGTTCAGCTTCGGTGAGAAGGGAGAGATAAGAAAATGTTTTTCCACATAGTGCTGGAGCGAAACATGCAACTGCATCCACGCTACTTTGGTCGTAACCTTCGTGATAATCTTGTTTCCAAGCTAATGAAAGATGTCGAAGGCACTTGCAGGTGATTCACCTTAAGATAATTTTTATTTAATTTTTTTTTACAAAACCATAATTCTAGTAATTAAACGTAGGACAAAAGATGCCATCACTTGAGGTCTTTTCATTAACAGACTAAAACTTGAAGAATAAATACATATTATGTTGTCTTTGATTTCTTTTCAATTTTGTTTTTGGTTATCATTTAAAGAAGAAAAATTAAGTAGAACTACATTTTGAACATTGCTTGATGATAGAAACAATTTCAGTTGAGACAAAGGGCCTGTAGAACAGTGACAGACCTCTTAAACCCCAAACTAACAATGTCTGTAATATTCCTGTTTGTGTTTTGGACTAATTTTTTTTGGAAATAAACCTGTAATAATTTGGATCGAACTGTTTCTGTTTTGGACTTTGTGGTGATGTAACTTTTGGATTTTCAACTATTACAGTGGTCGACATGGATTTGTGGTGGCGGTGACAGGGATTGAGAACATTGGGAAAGGGATAATTCGCGATGGGACTGGATTTGTGACATTTCCGGTTAAGTACCAATGTGTTGTCTTTAGACCATTTAAGGGAGAGATCTTAGAAGCTGTTGTTACCATGGTGAACAAGGTTTATGCAATTCCTCTGTCTCTATATTATACTCATTAGCTTTATCTAGGTGTCTAACTCTGCTGTGTTGATAAAGTGGTTTATATTGTTGAGTTCTGTTTGTACAGATGGGGTTTTTTGCTGAAGCTGGGCCAGTTCAAATCTTTGTTTCCAACCATGTAAGTTCTTTTATAACCTTTAAGAAAAGGCGTCTATCATCATCTTCACCTTAAACACTTATACCATGATTCTCATTTATTGTACTTGAGATTAGAGGAGTAAAATACATTACCTGTCGTATGTTATTCTTTCATATCGAAAAATTAAATGCACATTCCGAAAAAAAAGAATTACTGAATAATGGAAAAGACATTGACTTCTTGTTTTGTCATTTGTCATATTGACTATATAGTATATACAATAGAGATCATTATCTCCAATGCGATTCCTCTTTTAGATGTCTGTATGAAAATGGTTTTCATTGATTTCTTGCTAGGTTTGAAAAAAGGATAATTTGCAAGCTTTGAATTGTGACCTGAGTTTAGTCTCTCCCCTAGCTATTCTGTTTTGCATTTGTTAATTTTTCCTCATGTATTTTTGTCTTGATCAGACCCTTTTTTCTCCTTTTAGTTGATTCCGGATGATATGGAATTCCAGACTGGAGACATGCCAAACTACACTACTTCAGATGGATCGGTACATATCATTTATAATAATTTCTCGTTGAAGATGAAGAGAGCAAATTGTTGTTTAGGGGTTCATTATAATGTGTTTTCTTCTGTTTTTGGCTTTGATCGTTTGTTTTTTTGCAGGTTAAGATTCAGAAAGATAGTGAAGTGAGACTAAAGATAATTGGGACTCGAGTGGATGCTACTGAAATTGTAAGCCCATATATATTGCAGCTTTTAGTTTGCTGTTATTTATGTTGTTAAGCTCCATCAGTTTTATGCTAAAGAGAAATGATATTTGTACAACCATTTTGTGACAACTTTCTCTCTCATACTCACATTGTGTTTTTACTTTTTCTTTCTATTGTTTTGGTTTTCGTGTCAATACCTACTTTTCTTTGTATATCTTTAGTTGTCACATAAGTTGTCCAACAAATGTTTGTTCAAATAACATACCTCTATGCTAAATTATACTTTTAAGAAATTCAAATTAATAGGATATGAGAGCTTTTAATAGCACTGTGGTCTGTGCCAGATATAGCTTTCGATTCTTGCAGGTCTGTTTACTAGTACAAATTCCTAGAGAACGGCCTTAGTTTATGATAGTTTATTTTTAATCTCATGGTAGGACCCTTGAGCCTTATGACACAGGTGATCCAATTATAAAAGCAAATATGACTAGACCCGCTATATGGTAGGTATACACGAGAAGGGAAAGACGGGGTCAGTGTGGAATAGTGGAAGTTAGTCATGAGGGGTCCCTAGATTTTATTTGAAGGAGGGAGAGTCTAGGTGTGAGGGTATTCAGGATTATGCTATTGAGTTGGATAGGAGAGAATATCTCTCTGGTTATGAGTCACTGACTCTGGATGTACTTTTCCTTTCATTGTAGAGCTGGATCTCATTTCCTTTTATGAAATAATGCACTGTTGCATTGCTCATAACTGTCAGTTTCTATCAGTTCATGTAATTCATCACAGGCTTAGCAGTACTGATTCGTACATACCATAAAAATGGCGATAAATTTATGCTAGCGTTTTACCTCTTGGTTAATCTTTTATCACCATTCCAACAACCCATGTCAAGAGTGACCAACATGGAATGTGAAAGCGACTACCAATTATAGGTTAATCTTTTATCACTTTTGTAGTTTGCAAGAATCATTATTCATTACTGCTCCATGCTGCAATTTTACTTTACTACTGTAGTAAGATGCAGAACACGGTAGAACTTGTGAGCAAATTGTGATCACAAATTATCCAATTACTTTATGCACGGAGAAGGGTTATTATTCTACCACTTTGTTGATGTTACTTGTCTGATTATTGTTCCTATTTCCTTGCATGATTATCCTGTAAGATGTCTTAATTAACCCGTGATATGGCCTCACAGCCTAGTTACAGTTTTAGCATTATATAATGTTTTTTCCCGATATTTCTTGATGAGAATAAAGTTATACTCCTGCAATGCTAAACCTATTTTTTCTTTCCCCTCACTCGCCCTTAGGGCTATAACATGAATACGAAGAACACTGACCGGTGCAACACTTCAGTTTCTCAGAGCTATTAAATTATTTTTCCTTTGGTCTTTTGTATATGACTATTTATCATGTTTTATGGTTTCAATATCTTCGAGAACTCATTTATTTAATGTCACATATTATCCTCCTTTTGCAGTTCTGCATAGGTACCATAAAAGACGATTTCTTGGGTGTGATCAACGACCCTGCAACAGTCTAAATGCGCCTTTCTGTACCCTTCTATCGTATAGTTTGCATGGCATACACCTGATACTCATATCATGTTGGTGTAACTCTGTTGCATAAATTACCATAGAGTTACTTAGTTGATGTATCAAATTCTCTTATTGATTACAATTTGTGTATGAATATTTTCCATCTGTCAATGTCATTTACCTTTGTGCTGCACCCAGAATTAATGGCAATATTTTCAGTCCTTCCTTTTACTAAAAAACACTGCAATATTTGTTTACTATTTGGGTCAAGAATTAATTTTTGGGAAGCGACGCAAAGTAAGATGTACGGGTAATGTATATTTTTTTGGAACAAACAGGTACTATTTTAATACTAAATGGATCCCCTCCTGCCTTATTTTATCCTGCAGTCTCTAATGTGCAGTTTTGTGCCGTTGGATTAATCCATCGAATCCAACGGTTTAGTGATAAAAAGAGAGAAGTATGTGCGGTTCACTTTCTTCGACTTTTGTGGGGTTTCTTCTTCACCTGTTGTTGTTTGTTGTTCTCTCGAGTTTTTTACAGTACAAGAATGGTGATGTCAATCACCCAAAATACAAATAAATTGAATCAATCTTCACCAACCTAGAAACATTTGCACCATTTTTTCTATCAACAAAAACAGTAAAGGAAAAGAACAAGAGAGGAGAAACAAGCTGTACAAAGATCCTCTTTCAGTGGTTTTTCACATGAAAAAATGGTGAATTTATTTTTTAAGTGTTATGCGGTTTCTACTCTAAATTAGTATTTTAAGAACAAGAACTCAATCCTATTAAAACCCAGTTGGTAGCTCCTCCATGGTAGGTGGATTGTGATTCTGTTTTCTAACAATGAGTTTGACATTATTCGGAAGAGAAAAAAAACAATTATTCCAATATCTAGCAAATAGATGATGAGATGAGGATATCCCACAACATCAACACGAGGGATGACGAAATCTCACAAAATTGACTCAACCATCGGTTTTTCTTTCAAATGGCATCGCGGATTTTTAACTTCCTTTTTGTCTCTCCGCCGTTGGATCAATGCAATAGGGCAGTAGAGGATTCAAATCCATTTTAATATTTATTTTTCTTATATATGTTTAAAGTATATAGTTTTATTAGTTAATAAGAAATGACATATTACAATATAGGGGAGTGGTAAGTAGTTTTAATGTAAGGCACTAAAAGTTGACTCATTTGATAAGAAGTTGACTCATGTCGTGAGTTCAACTTCTGCTGTCAGCATGAGAACCGCTGTCAACATAATTTAAACTTCGGGTTCCGACCAATGATTGCTGCTGCTAGGATTTAAACTTCGGGTTTTCAACTAGAGTCCAACTACTTGAGATTAACAAAAACTGTTTCATTACTAGCTTTATTAAATTTAACAACAATCACTTCAGACAACAAAAAAACAATGATTTTTAATGGTAATATTTATTTTACAAAAAAAAATGTATTTAAATTTAAATTTGAGGTTAACTAATTAAGAGATATGCAATATCAATATAAACAACGTCACTATACTCTTTTTAAAAAATCGATTCCATCCGATAGTACTGTCCTAGATGGGCAAACAATCTTTCTACCTATGGAATGGTGTATCAGGAGAAATGGTTAAGGGATCAGTTTTTTAGAAATGGTCAAGGGATGAAAGCAGCTATATTAGAACCAGTGTTTTTGGACCTTTTTGAATGAATTCAAACTTTTACAAAAACAAAAACTGTCGAAGCATAAAACACAATCGTTAGAAGGCTCCTCTCCTCTTCTCCAATGAGAAGTTATATATGCCTCCTGACGATTAGGAGAAGAGGAGAGGAGCCTCCTAACGATTGTGTTCTATGCCTCAACAGTTTTTGTTTTTGTAAAAGTTTGAATTCATTCAAAAAGGTCTCAAAAACACTGGTTCTAATATAGCTGCTTTTATCCCTTAACCATTTCTAAAAAACTGATCCCTTAACCATTTCTCCTGATACACCGTTCCATTCCATGGATTTGGATTCTCTCCATTGAAAATCCTCTCAAGTTTTCTCCATTTTCAATATTCACCCTTAAAATACAACAAGCTAAAAGCTAAAAGATAAATACAGGAATTCTAAGGTTGGTGATCCAGACAGAGAACCCTACTTGCGAAAGGCTATGTTTGAACTTCTCTTGATTCAGGTACATACTACATAGATCTTGCATCATTGGGATTAGACCCCTCAGATTAGACGGTCTTTGAGTCGGATACTAAGTTTTCAAACAAAAAAAGACTTTCATCATTCATACTTACGAATAGTTTTAGGGATATCTTTAAGAGCGAAGGCTGGATGCTTCAAATGAAAAAATTGTGGAATAATTGTTGAATGTTGTCCATACATATTGAACAAATTATTTATGTTGTTGGGATTAAAATTTATGGGTGCGCCAAATGTAAATAAGAGGTCTCGTATTGAATACATGTTGAGGTTTTCCAAGCCACTTGTATAGTTGCTCTCACTCTCAGCTCAATGACGATCTCTCATAAGTTTGGCTTCCCTCTTAACCCAACAAAATTAAACTTCCTTTATCTACTATTTTGGGGTAAATGTTGGTTTCAAGTGTTAAGATGTGGTCGTTGGGTTTCAAGTGTAAGTGGTTAAATTTGTAGTGAGCGAGTGATTATGTCCCAAATCGCCTATGAATGAATAACATGTTAGATATATAAGAGAGGTGACTCATCTACCTAACTCATTAAGATTTTGGGTGGAGATGTGGTGCCTCCCTCTTTTGTGGTCATGGAGTATTTGGCTCGTTGTTGCTCCCACATTCCCCAAATTCCACAACAAGTGCTAGTTCGGCTTGGTGGATGAGTGGAAGTGAATCCTGGATAACTCATCTATGAATATGTTAGATATATAAGAGTGGTGACATATATAATACCTTCAATTTTTGAGTGGAGATGTGGTTTGATTCGTTGTTGATCCTATGTCCCCCAAACTCCCCAACAGTAAATATAATTGATCACATTTGCTCAAAAATATATATTCAAAAAGTATATATAACTGATCACGCGGTGCTTAATTTTGTAGGGAAAATTCAATGAAGCGTGTAAGCTGCTTGACGATGACATTGATACGGTGCTTGACGATTAAAGTGATAAAGACACGTACTCTAAACCGGTCAGTAATTTCAAATTTATATCTTTTTTTTTCTCTTTAGTTTTGTCCCTCGTGTTGAGGGAGAGAGACACGCAAACAAACAATTGTTTACTCATCAAGGATGATCCAAGAATCAATCTGACGGGGGCAGACAAATTTATTGATGTAATAAATATTACATAAGTAAAAAATATGTTTTTCGTTTCTATAATTATATCAAATTTTGTTTTTAATCTATGTACTCACTTTTAAGTCCATATAATCAGTAAACAATATACCTTTAGTCCTTCTTTGGGAATAAAAATATATAGTTTGTATTTTATAGGAACTAAAAAGTATGAACAAGACCTAAAAACAAAATATACAAATTATATAGTAAATTAAAACATATTTAACCATAAAATTTAGCTATAATAGTTCTCTACATATATAATTTTATATTTCCTTTCTAAAAATATATAACTTTATATTTAATAATCTAATCTGTATGAAATAATTTACGCATAGATCTAACACGTCTCACTATTTAGATATTTTTATACGTTTTTAAGATCCAGTTAGACAATTATATAAAACTATTTTACACTAACAGTAAACATAATTAAGTTGAATAATAATATGCAATAAATTGTCTCTATTATTATTATTATTATTATTATTATTATTATTATTGAGAAAAGATATACTCATAACCATTTTGGGACAACTAAATAGACAACATTTTAGGTTTAAATAGGTAAATCGTCCCTATTAGTTCGCGTGTTTTTTATTTTCGTTCGTGTATCTTTTTTTGTTCTAAAACAAACATTGTAAGTTATATACATTTTGGTTTTGGTCCCTGCCGTCATCAACTGTTACAAAAATAAGTATGTGGCAAACGAATGATAAAATGGCAGACGACGCTGATGTGTTGTTCCATATGCTGAGTCAGAAAGTTTGAGAGATCAAAACCAAAAAAAAAATTTGTAGAGGGACAAAAACCAAAAAAACGAGACGACAAAAAATCCAAAAAAATCTTCATTTGCTTCCTTCTATTTCTTCTTCATCATCTTTAACATCACCTTCATCAACATTCATAAAAATTCAAAAAAAAAAATAAATTCAAAAACAATAACCATCAACATGATCATCTAATCACTACAACACCTAATCTCATCATCAAAATCATTAAAAAAAATTCAACACTTAGGCATGTGGATGTTATGGTGAACGAATTATTAGGAGGCTTGTCTGAGGTTTCACCACTTGTGGGATTAGGGGTCGGAGATTTTACAGGTAGAACAAACAGTCCTAAAAGTTGCGTCAAGCAAAGTGGTCAAACATCAGAAAGCATGCTCTAACAATCAACATTGCTTTTATACTGTTTGCATTTGACACTTTTGGCTTCCTAGCACCAGAGGCCGTTGACCATCTACATAGAGTGCAAAGGGTCATGTATAACAATGTCATGTCTCCTAGGTCCACGAATGTTGTGTTTACGAAGATTGATTTTGTCATCTAAAATGGCCCAGTGGCACAGCTTGTTGTCAGCTAGTTTTCTATTCATGTGTAATTAATCTTTTATATATATTTAAAGGTTTTTTTATTTGGAGTTCGATTAATGAAAGAAAAGTGAAAATATGTTAGGATTACCATTTTTAGGATCTGCTTCTTTCACAATTCTGTCCAGGTAGAAAGACATTGAGGAGACGATGAAAATAAAACTATTTAGTCTAAACAACGTAGAGCTCGACGGTGGTGAATAAATGGCCGGTGGTGGCTCAGTCGCATGAGGAGTAAGAGAAGAAGAATGATTTCGGATTTCATAATGAAGGATATGAGGGGAGAGGAGAGAACCTGTGTTTAGTTAGGGGTATTGGACTTGGCCCAATTTTGGATGGTGCAAGAGGGGAAGAAAATTGCTTTTGACACTTCATAGAAAACTAAGAAACACCGGTAATTTACGTTTTTAACCTCATCGATAATTAATTGCCGATGGCAAGTAATCCGGCGGCAGCTAGCTGCCGATGCACTTTATTCTGTATGGATGGGGTTCCACCTACACTTTCTGTGGTCCAAAACCCACAGAAAGTTCTATAAATATGCAGTGTTGCTTTCACAATCTATACTCAACGCATCTACAATTTATAAGATGCGAGGGGATGGGAGTGAAGGCGTTCGAAGTTCGAACGCCTTCCCTTTCATCTCCACTCCTCTTAAAAACTAAACAAAAAACCACCAACATAAACATTTTCTACTTCTTATGATGTTATTTTTGTAAACAGTTTTTAAGATGCGTGGTGATGTTGGAGAATGTCTTCAAACATACAATGTTATGACTACCTTTTCCAACCTCACTACTCCTCTTAAAAAAAATCCATAAATAAGTTATGTGCCAAATCTAATTATTTTTTTTTGTTGTTTTTAGTTTTTTCACTTTAATCACATGTCATTTTATCGTTTTTGTTCACTCATTTTATCGTTTTTGTTCACATTAAGATGAAAAAATGTGAAGTTTTGGAAAATATAGGCAAAACATGGCAACAACAGCTAATTGCCGCTGATTTCCTTCCCATCGGCAGTTAGCTGCCGCCGGATTGCTTCCCATCGGCAGTTAACTACCAATGGGGTTAAAAACGTAAATTACCGGTGTTTCTTAGCTTTCTATGAAGTGTCAAAAACAATTTTCAGAGGGGAATGCCTAAACCTCTGGTGCAAAGAATAATATGTTCAAAATTGCATATTTATTGAATTGAAAAAACATTTTCAAACATAGAGCTTATATTATTTCATTTTAAAAATACATAAGCTACGAAATATATCTCCAAGAATTTATTCAAAATATTTATCTCATTGGGAAAGGGAAGAAATTGAATAGAGGTGATATATTGTTTTCACTGTCCATCAATAGTCTTTAAATCTTCGTGCAAAACACTTTAAGGGTCTGTTTGGTGCGCAAAATATGATAGACGCTTGATAGGATTAGAAAATGGATAAAGATAGGATATGATAGTGACATGATATACATTTATTCTGTCATGCGTTTGGTGCACGCATGATAAGAAAGATGATAGCATTATTTTATTCTATCATGTGTTTGGTACACACTTTTATTGACATAAAAATAACAACTCTGCATAACTTTAATTTTACACATAATTAAATCAATTGGGAACAGGATTGGGAAGAAAATCGATGGAAATGATATTGATTGTAATTTTATGAAAAAATTATGAAGAAAATCATAATTCAGAAAGATTGGGAACATAATTATGAAGAAAGTTATAAAGAATAAAAAAAAATTTGTGCAGAAAATCAATTGCACAAAAGATAACATCGGGATGCAAAAATGATTGGAGGAACATTGGGAAGCAAATCGATTGCAGAAAATCAATTGCACAAAACAGCCAATTTTCATATGAAGAAAATTATGGAAAATCGTAATTGTTATTTTCCAATTCATGTGCAGCAGCCAAATTGATTGGGAAGAAAATCTATTGGAGGACAAAACATGAAGAAAATTTATTGGAATTGATATCGATTGGGAAGAAAATTAGGAAAAAAAAAATGAAAAAAGAATAGAACATGAAAAACGTAGAAGCAGAGAGTCGAAGGAGGTTTTCTAAGGAATAGAGGATGCGCGTTTGATAGCTTTATGCTATCAGGTTGCTAACCCACCAAAAACTAAGGATTAAAATTACAAAGAAGTAATATGATAAGATAAGTAATAGGTTTATTTTATCATTTCCTACTGATGCACCAAACATCAGATTTAAGTAGGATATGATAGTGTTATCATATCCTGTCCTTTTATCCTGCGCACCAAATGGGCCGTAATTGTCTTGATTTCATATCAATCGTGTAATTTGTAATCTTTATTTTGTAAGTGCGAAAACAATAACCATCTTTTTTTTTCATCACTTTAATTAAAATATTTTTGAAGAATTTGCATTGTTGAGCAATGAAGTTAACACTTTAATTAAGCACATCTTCGGTAATTAAGAGTTATTGCATAAGCTATTTTTTCATTCGAAGAGAAAATTAGACTAAACTCCGAGCTGTTAAATTTGCTGCATAATATATACTGGTCAAAATGAACTCTAAACATTCTCTTATTCATTTAAAGACAAATTTCTAGTCATTAAACTATTTAATAAAAAAAAACTTGACAAAAAAATTATATATGAAAATCTTCAAAAATCCCCAAGCAGACACACTCTTAAAAAAAATATTCCGTGATTCCTCTCTCATGTCTCCGCCCTTTCCACCGCACGCCGGTGACGCCACACCCTTCATAGTTCTTAGCTTCTGAATTCACCCACTAATAGGTTTGTCTTTGTTTTTCCTCTTGCCTTTCTTTTTTGATTGAAGTGCAAAAACAATAACCATCTTTTTTTTTCCATCACTTTAGTTAAAAGATTTTTGAAGAATTTGCATTGTTGAGCAATGAAGTTAACGCTTTAATTAAGCACATCTTTAGTAAATAAGAGTTCTTGCATAAACTAATTTTTCATTCGAAGAGAAAATAAGGCTAAACTCTGAGCTGTTAAATTTGCTGCATAATATATACGGGTCAAAATGAACTCTAAACATTCTCTTATTTATTTAAAGACAAATTCCTAGTCATTAAACTATTTAATAAAAAAAAAACTTGACAAAAAAAATTTATATATGAAAACCCTAAAAAAATCCCCAGACACACTCTTAAAAAAAAATTCCGTGATTCCTCTCCCACTTCTCCGCCATTTCCACCGCACGCCGATGACGCCACACCCTTCACAGTTCTTAGCTTCAGAATTCACCCACCAACAGGTTTGTTTTTGTTTTCCCACTTCCTTGTCTTTTTGGATTGAAGTGCAAAAACAATAACCATCTTTTTTTCCCATCACTTTAATTAAAATATTTTTGAAGAATTTGCATTGTTGAGCAATGAAGTTAACGCTTTAATTAAGCACATCTTCAGTAAATAAGAGTTCTTGCATAAGCTAATTTTTCATTCGAAGAGAAAATTAGGCTAAACTCTGAGTTGTTGAATTTGCTGCATAATATATACAGGTCAAAATAAACTCTAAACATTCTCTTATTCATTTAAAGACAAATTTCTAGTCATTAAACTATTTAATAAAAAAAAACTTGACAAAAAAAAATTATATATGAAAGCCCTAAAAAATCCCCAAGCAAACACACTCATAAAAAAAATTCTGTGATTCCTCTCTCATTTCTCCGCCCTTTCCACCGCACGCCGGTGACGCCACACCCTTCACAGTTCTTAGCTTTAGAATTCACCCACCAACAGGTTTGTCTTTGTTTTCCCTCTTCCCTGTCTTTTTGGATTGAAGTGCGAAAACAATAACCGTCTTTTTTTTTCCATCACTTTAGTTAAAAGATTTTTGAAAAATTTGCATTGTTGAGCAATGAAGTTAACGCTTTAGTTAAGCACATCGTCAATAAATAAAAGTTCTTGCATAAGCTAATTTTTCATTCGAAGAGAAAATTAGGCTAAACTCTGAGTTGTTGAATTTGCTGCATAATATATACGGGTCAAAATAAACTCTAAACATTCTCTTATTCATTTAAAGACAAATTTCTAGTCATTAAACTATTTAATAAAAAAAACTTGACAAAAAAAATTTAAATATGAAAACCCTAAAAAAATCCCCAAGCAAACACACTCATAAAATTTTTTTCGTGATTCCTCTCTCACTTCTCCGCCCTTTCCACCGCACGCCGGTAACGCCACACCCTTCACAGTTCTTAGCTTTAGAATTCACCCACCAACATGTTTGTCTTTGTTTTCCCTCTTCCCTGTCTTTTTGGATTGAAGTGCGAAAACAATAACCATCTTTTTTTTTTCCATCACTTTAGTTAAAAGATTTTTGAAGAATTTGCATTGTTGAGTAATGAAGTAAACGCTTTAATTAAGCACATTTTCGGTAAATAAGCTAATTTTTCATTTGAAGAGAAAATTAGGCTAAACTCTGAGTTGTTAATTTACCCGAACAATGAGCTGTTACTAGGGCACACTTTCTCCATTTTCCTTGGGGGTTTTCAATCATTGAAGCTATTCATCACTAATTTTTGCTTAGGTTATTTTGCCTTTCTCTCTAATTTCATATATCGATAGAATTTCTTCTAGAACTTATGATTTTTTTTTATTTGGTTAGTTTAGACCATCCCCAATGGTGAGATCTTCACCATTTAAGACCAGATACCTAACAGGTACCCTCATTGGAAAAAAAATTAGGCGTCTTTTAAGACCCAGGGTCTCACTTAAGACCTCATTCTTAAGTGGACCCCACACTACTTTTTATTAACATAATATGTTATTGTTGGAATGTAAATGATGAAGAGTAGTGGTGTGATCCATTTAGACCTTTTGTCAGAGGACCTCCATTGAAGTGACTGAGTGCTTATTAGACACTGTTATTAAAAAATTATAAAAGAATGATGTGTACGTGTGAGACACATTTAAGAACTCAAAATTAAGGGTCTCCATTGTGCATGTTCTAAGTGATAAATATTTATGAAAATGCGTGTATTCAAACACTGAAAATCAAAATATTTGACTTTTAAAAAAATAGTAATTGTTTGATTTTGAATGATTAAAAAGTGTCTCGAGGAACTCGTTAGCAAGACCTAAGTTTGATTTCAACATATGTTTAACTGTTTGATAAGATGACGTTTAAATAGTTAGACGACCAAGAACAAATATCTTTTATCGAACTTAAAAATTTATTGAACAAAAGCTCATCCAAACAATTTATAATGATCAACCATACTTTATACAATAGAGAAAACTTATGTGTATTTTCTTATGTGTTTTTTATGGTACTTCTTCACATAAAACACTCATAACCAGCAATGACTTTTCAAACTTACAATTTTTTCAAAGTTTGTTATAACCATAAAATGTGAATTTTATGTGAAGAACCATAAAAAAGCACTAAAAAAATGCACATATGCAAATTTTCTCTTTACAGTATTCCTAATTTCTGATTTCATTTAATAAGATAGCTCTGTAGATCAAAACTCAAACAGTCACTTTTTTTTTTTCGTTAATCTTTTTAAAATGAAAAGTAAAAAAATAACTTGACGTAATTGAATTATAAAAAGGACATGATGTATGTATGTACTTTCATGAAAAGTGTAAAAGATACACCAAAAATAAAATAATAAAAAATAAAATAAAAAGCACAACAATTGTTCAAAAAAAAAAATTGTTAGGGAAAAATTGGAAGTGTAAACAAACACAAAGCTCGCAAACACAGCAGCAGCTATGGCGGCAGCTTGAACCTTGAACAACCTCTCTCTCTCTCTCTCTCTCTCTCTCTCTCTCTCTCTCTCTTCGATTCATTCATTCTCAATTCACAACAAAGCACAACAATGTCGAACATGTCGAACAAAAAGGCCATCAAGTTAGCAAAATTTCAGAAGTACGCTCGACCTACCAAAATCGATGAAACTACCAGGACTCGCATAATTCGAACTTTGGAATATTTTCAATCTTCTAACGACGAAGGTACACTTACCCTTTTGCTTTTTTCACCGTTTTATGAAGAAAATATTATCTGGGCTGTTTTCATTTTTTCGATGAAAATTAAAAAAAATCGTCTTTTTGGTGTTCGTTGGTCATTTATGATATTTTTGATTAATTGGGTGTTTTGTTTGAATTGAATATTTGCATTTTAGGTGTTTGTTTTTATTTTTCAAGTTTGTTTTTATTTTTAGCTAGTTTATGACCCATTGAAAGTATTTAGGTTTAAATGTGATTTTAGTACATGCATGATGCATATATACATTTTTTGCTTTCAGTTCATGGAAGGTGTGTTTGGTGTCCGACACCGACACATGTGATTATGTTCAATTGATTCATTTTTTCAACTTTATGAAGCAGTGACACATGTGATTACATTCGATTAATTCATTTTAGGTTTGTGCTGTGACCGGTGTCGGTGTCCGTGTTTGTACCGGTATTTCATACTTTTTAGTACTTGCAAATATACCAGTTTTGCTATTAGTACTTGGTGTTTTGTTGTTTTGGTTATTGAAATTAGTCATTGTAATAATCATTTTAGTCTTTAGTTTGCGGGACTAAAATCAAATATTCAACTTATTACATGTACCAATTTCAATATGAATAAATTTTGCAACTAAAAACAAAAACAAGTAGGACCAAAAGGAAAGTTGTATATTTGCAAGTACTAAAATAAAGTATTTTTACAGGGACAATTTGCATATTTAAGCCAAATATTTATTGGAATTATCAATTATGATTGTTGTTTGATTATATCCATTTATGAAATCTGGGTGTTTTTGTTGTTGTTGTTAACTGCAGAGTACAAGTTTGAAGCTGGTTTGTCCAACGATGACCGTCGTTATGCGCATTTATTGGCCGGAAAAATGGGGTTTAAATCTAAAAGTTATGGGTGAGTGAGTGTTAAGGACAGCACAATTCTTCAATGGAATAATTGGTAATGGAAGAATGTGTTTGGTTAAATTTTTACATGTTGTGTTGTTGATAATGAACCTGCCTTTTGTGTAGGACTGGGAAGGAGAGGAGATTGTCGGTTCGAAAAGTCAATAAGAAGGGTGGGAGTGATAATCTGTATGCGAATCTTCCTCATTTCACATTCTCGGAAGAGTCAAAACGGGCATTAGGCAATTTATTTGCTCATTTTCCACCTGGTGATGGAAACTTGAAGGATATGGTTGCAGAAAAGAGTGGCAGTATGGTTAACGCAGGACATAGGCATTCTGATATTTTTAGCAGACCCTTAATGACAAAAGATGAAATTACTCGGAAATTGGAAGCTGTAACTTCTAGAAGGGAGACTGTATCTGACTTGAAAGAGGTCATTTTCCCCCCTCTCCATTCAACTTCAAAGACCTTGTGTATATGAATTTTGTTGGATTGATGCTGTATTGTTTTTCCCTTTTTCTGTAGTATGTTTAGTTTAGCACTTGCAAAAGAATAGTTTCATTATTGAATCATTTAATTGATTTTTGTTCACGCAGATCACTGTGTTGAGATCTAAGCTACCGATTGCATCTTACAAGGATGCAATTACATCAGCAGTTGAATCTCACCAGGTTAATGTTACCTTTTGCTTTGCAAATTTGCCTTTGAAAATTTATCCACATGGTAGCTTGGTTACAGATAGTACCATAATCAAGTTTATCTAATATACATTGACATTTTAAATATGTTGGAACATAGTTTAGAAATAGTTTTGTTCTTAATCCAATTTCAACTCTTGAAGATTGGATTTTTGCATGTGTTTTGATCTTAATATTCCTTGCATGTGTTTCAAAGCAGGTAGTTCTCATTTCTGGTGAGACTGGCTGTGGAAAGACTACTCAGGTTAGCAATTCCTTTGCTTTGTCTTTATTACGGTACAACGTCATTTAATATAATCTGTTGCTAACGGTTTCAAATTGATCAATGATTTACTTATATATTGATGTTTTTATCCAGCTTTGGGTTTCTCCCACAAGTACTCCCATCATTGTATATGGACCAATATTCTTTGATAGTTTTTGCATGCCATGTGAAACATTCTGTTTGACTTATAATTAATTTTAATTCATGATTCAGGTCCCACAATATATTTTGGATTATATGTGGGGTAAGGGTGAGACATGTAAGATACTTTGCACTCAGCCTCGGCGTATCTCTGCAATGTCAGGTGGGGAACTCTTCCAAACATATTTTCTTGATGTTCCCGTTTCAGTCTAAAATTAAATCTGTTTCTTCCACCCTTTCTATGTCTAGTTTCTGAGAGAATCTCTAGAGAGAGAGGAGAGGCTGCTGGAGAAAATGTTGGATACAAGGTAAATTTATTTGCATTTCTTTGTAGCAACGGTGCTGTGATCCTTTGTTCACATTACTTTTTATTAGAAATATTTGTTGAATATTGAGCATTGTTAAACTATTATCATCATCATTTGTTAATTTGCTGTCAATAAATCATAATGATGCTTTTGCACTACCAACTTTGCTTATAAAAAATTTGTTATCATCATCAAACCAATTTTTTGCAGTCACATGATAAGCATTCGCAATGCACTTTTGTTATTGATACGGAGGAAGAGATCTTTAATTTGTCATTAGTTACTACTAAGTATGATTTTCCCCACTGCCAACCACTCAATTCACGAATATTTTTCTTTTCTCTTCCCCATCTCATTTCTTTCTTTTATATAATTATTACGACTTTTGTCCTTCAACATTCAATAACTTAACGTTGAAGCAAGTTCCATTCCTAGCATTGGTCACTTCGCTTCTTAATAGAACATTACCAGCTTATCTAGTGTTTTACATGCCTTTCATATAATACTTACGTGGCTTACATTTTATAGCAACTGTTAGAAGATATGTAAGTATCTTCTTCATGTTAAATCATCTCATAGGATTAGTTTCTTATTTTAGAGTATCTCTTGAAATTAGTTTCCATATGACTTAATTATTATTAAGGTCTTTCCCTATTTAGTTAGGATCTGGAGTCATGTATTAGTAAAAATAAGGGCTAGTGTTTACTTTATTTTTTGTATCATCAAATCAAACCATAATCATTATTCAAAGTCTTTATTCTTTCTCTTCCCTTTTATCTGATATATCCTATAACTTAAAAATAAACAATTCAGATACGCTTAGATAGCAAAGGTGGACAGCAATCATCTATTGTGCTATGTACTACTGGAGTTCTATTAAGGGTGTTGGTTTCTAAGGGTTCTCGTCGGTCAAAGAAGAATCCTGTGAAGGATGAAATTTCTGACATCACTCACATCATTATGGTACTTCTTTTAAATTATTTTTTATCTTCTGCTAAAGCATAAAATATTGTATTAATATTGTATAAATACTTCAAGTTCACGTTCTTCATTACTAGCTTTTCTATTATTTTGACGTGAAATCTATTTTCAATTTTTCATATTAAAGACTTTGTTGTGACTAATGAGAACTGAAAACTGAATGGAAACGTTTTCGTCCATTCTATGTTCAAGAATCTTGGCATATGTGAAGCATAATATGTGCATCCTTGCAAGATATGTATTGTAACAATGAGGTGACATTCATTTCTTGTTCAGGATGAAATTCATGAAAGGGACCGATATTCAGACTTCATGTTGGCAATAATGAGGTATAAATTTGAAAGGAATATCTCAGCTTTTACTTTCTACTGTAGTATAATAGTTAAATACAAATGTTTTAGTGCCCGTTGCATAAGCAAGCATAAAATTGGGCTGTAGGTTAAGCTTGTCCAAAGATAATTTTGCATCTAATAGCATAATTTTTAGGATAGGCAAATTGGGATGTTTGTGATCACAAGATTTAGTTTAGCTCAATGGTATGGCAATAGCTTTCTTATTTATTTACTTTTTGGATAGGCAAATGTTAGTAAGTGATTATGCTAATCTCTAGGATTTAAACCCTCAACCACTTGTTTAAAACTCTTTCAGGGTCTCTTAGCTCAGCAATCGAGCTACCTACATGGATACAATAGCTCACCTGTTATATTTAATCCCCCCTCCAAAAGATTTTTTTTTTTCTGTTGTGAGACCATTCGTCTTAAGACGTTTGTCTGGTTTTCCGACTAATATTTCTGATTTTTGATAACTTGTATGCAGAGACATGCTCCCTTCATATCCTCATCTACGTCTGGTCAGTTCTAAGTATTACAATTATATTTTTATATCTCTATTTCTCTTTCATTCTCCCAATTTCTTTTTCAAATGATATACATATTTCCCATTTCAGCCTATATTTTAACCTTATCTGTTTTCTGGTGTGTTCTAATGTTAGGTATTAATGAGTGCTACCATTGATACTGCGAGATTTTCTCAATATTTTGGGGGATGCCCAGTTATCCAAGTTCCAGGGTTCACTTATCCGGTACTTATAGACTAGATTGAGAATTGACTAATTCTTTTTCTTATCACATGTTTATGTTTACTATATTGTCTATTTGCTATTTCTTTCTTCAGGTCAAAACGTACTATTTGGAGGATGTACTTTCTGCGGTGAAATCAAGCAATGGTGATAGTTCCACATTTAGTATTCCAACAAACAATCACATGATAAGTGAAGAACATAGGCTTTCCTTTGATGAAGCTATTAATTTGGCTTGGTCTAATGATGAGTGGGACCTACTGTCAGAATTGGTTTCTTCCGAAGGAACCCTAGAACTCTTCAATTATCAGCATTCTTTAACTGGCCTTACACCGTTAATGGTGTTTGCCGGAAGAGGTAGAATTGGTGAAATGTGCATGCTCTTATCTTTTGGTGCAGATTGCAATTTAAGGTCCAAAGACGGAACAACTGCGCTAGAGATTGCTGAAAGGGAAAACCAACCAGAAGCTGCTGAAATAATAAAGAAACACATGGATGGTTCCAGCTCGACAGAAGAGCAGAATATACTTAATAAATATCTTGAAAGAGTCCAACCCGAACTAGTTGATGTTGTTCTGATAGAGCAGCTGATAAGAAAAATATGTATTGATTCAAAAGATGGAGGCATCCTTGTTTTTTTTCCAGGATGGGATGATATAAATAGAGCGCGCGAGAAGTTGCTAGCATCCTCTTTTTTCAATAATCCATCAAAATTTGTGGTCATATCTCTGCATTCAATGGTTCCAACCTTGGAGCAAAGGAAGGTTTTAAGCGTCCACCTCCTGGCTGCCGCAAAATTGTTCTCTCAACCAATCTCGCTGAGACAGCTGTCACCATTGATGATATAGTGTACGTCATAGACACTGGGCGAATGAAGGAAAAGAGTTATGATCCTTATAATAATGTGTCAACTCTTCAATCATCTTGGATTTCAAAAGCGAGTGCTAAGCAACGAGAAGGGCGTGCTGGCCGTTGTCAACCTGGAATTTGTTATCATTTGTATTCAAAGCTTCGAGCAGCTTCATTGCCAGATTTTCAGACTCCAGAACTCAAGAGAATGCCTATTGAGGAGCTATGTCTGCAGGTATTCATCTTCTCTAATTTGTGTCACAAAATCTTGGTGCTTATTAATATTATACTCCATGATAAACTGATAAAAGTGAAATTTGTGAATATTAGAATCAGTTTTGAAAATCTTTCAAACCAAATTAATTTTAAACTAGTTTTTTTTTGGTTTATTTAATTTGTTTCATCTTGTATCATTTTAAATTAGTTTTAAAAGTTGAGAAACACCCACTTAATGCGATTTCTTATTTAATCCAATAAAAAATCAGCAGGATGTTGATATTTTTATTGGGTACAAGTAATATGTTAATGAATTGAATTTTTTATATAAAAAGACTAAAACAAATTCCGCATTAATTGTGGTTCCTACTCTTTCTCTTGTGACAGGTAAAGATGCTTGATCCAAGCTGCAAAATAGAGGTGTTTCTTGCCAAGACATTAGATCCACCAGTTTCTGAGTCCATACGTAATGCAATTGTAGTCCTTCGCGATATTGGTGCATTATCAACCGATGAAACGCTTACTGACCTTGGAGAGAAGCTTGGTTCTCTACCTGTTCACCCATTGATAAGCAGGATGCTTTTTTTTGCTATCTTAATGAACTGCCTTGACCCAGCTTTAACCCTAGCATGTGCATCTGATTATAAAGATCCATTTACACTTCCAATGTTACCTGAAGACAAGAAGAGAGCTGCAGACGCCAAAACTGAACTTGCTTCTTTATATGGGGGTTGTGGTGATCAGTTTGCTGTACTAGCTGCATTTGAATGCTGGAATAATTCAAAGAAAATGGGTCTAGAAGCTCGGTTTTGTTCCCAGTATTTTGTGTCTGGAGGCGCCATGAAGATGTTATCTGGCATGCGTAAGCAGCTCCAAAAGGAACTTATCCGAATTGGATTTATTCCTTCTGATGTTTCAAGTTACAGCATGAATGCGCATGACCCCGGTGTGTTGCATGCGGTTTTGGTATCTGGTATGTATCCGATGGTTGGGAGATTATGTTTTCCAAATAAAGGTGCAAAAAGGGCTATAATTGAAACTGCAAGTGGTGATAAAGTTCGCTTGCACAACCGTTCCACAAATTTTAAGTTGTCGTTCAAGAGAAATTTAGGCCACACTCTAGTTGTGTTTGATGAGGTTACTCGCGGTGATATGGGTGTTAACATAAAGAACTGCAGTGTTGTTGGACCACTTCCACTCTTGCTGCTTTCAACTGAGATTGCTGTTGCTCCAGGAGAACAGAATGATCATAAGAAGGAGGCGGGGGTGGAGGATGACAACGATGACGATGAAGGGAGTGGAGATGAAGCTGGAATTGATGATGGGATGGATTTGGATACCAAGTCCATTGGAAACACTGAGGATAAATTCATGTCCTCCCCTGATGATATGGTCAGAATAATCGTGGACCGTTGGCTTTATTTCGGTTCAACAGCAATTGATGTTTCTCTGTTATACTGCTTGAGAGAGCGATTGTCAGCGGCAATTTTATACAAAGTACCAAACCTATTTTTACTTTAATTTTCTTCATAGTTTACATTTGTGCAAAAACCATGTCATTCCTTTTCTTATAATATATCACTACACATTTTCAGGTAACACATCCGAGCAATCCTCTTCCTCCCATCCTAGGGGCATCTATACATGCTATAGCTTGCATTCTATCTTGTGATGGGTGTTCTGGCATGTCAGTGGCCACTGATGGCGTGGACAAACTGACCACTCTGGTAAATGCGACAAATCTAGGGAAGCTACAGCCACAGCAACAGCAACAACAACAGCCACAACCTCAGCCACAGCCACAGCCAACATGGACACAGCAGTATGGTAATAGACCAAAAGGATCCTCTGCAGCGTTTATAAATCATGGTGGAAACCAGAACCTTGGACCTTCTAAAGCCAGCACATCTACTGGAAGGAACATTGGAAATCCAAGTGGGAGCAGTTCCCAACCTCTCCCCCATTTCACTTGATAATGGTTTAATGGAAATTAATGATAAATTTTTATTGTGTAGTTGTGACTGAACTTTTACTAGAAAATATGTTAGCATGTGTCACATTCAGCTTATATAGAATGTCAAATCTTAAATATGCTGGCATGTGTTTAGTTGTGACAGTGAAAAATTAGACGGTGTTTAGCAGCTTATATACACAATACAAATCTTAAAATGTCAGTCTGATGGTTGCCCTTTCGGTATGTGTTTCAATTCACTTTGCGATCTGTGTTTACTTTGTTGCTTAAATCATGTTGGGCACACCAATGCTTGAATCTGTTCAAGGTTTTCAAAAAACTAACCATCAACCTATCCCCTTTTCTGTGTATGTGCACCTCTAACTCGATAAAAAAACAATTGGTTCAGAAAAAAAAATTTGTATAGAAAAAAAGGAATTTAAAACATTGTTGGTATAAGAAATTTATTTTGGTTTCTATCAAGGACCACCTTCATAGATGGTCTAGGGTGGACCACCTTCATATAAGAAATTTGTATAAATGACTTCACAGGATTGCAAGTGCAAGAGTCAATAATGCTGTAGTCTCCTTCCCCACTCAAATAAGGACATACCAATTTTTGAAGACTCCAACATAGAAAAATAAATTCTTAGAGCCAAAGTAAAAGCAACAAACACAGGTGTGTCCCAATTTCATCACAAGTGAGAAAGATACTAAAAATTAAACCATTTACATAAACATGAATCTATTCAAGTTCTTTTCTTTGGGGATTTTGCTAAGCAAACCAGAATCCACTTTCCTATACTGGTTTTGCATCAGATCAAGTACCTTGTACACGAAGTTATCAATATGATCGTCATACCTTTCTTAGAGAACCGGGAGCTTATGTGCATCAACAAAACCTTAGGATATAACAAAATTCTAGCAATCAATTATATGAACAAAAAACATCAACTAGAAGGAAAACATCATCGTTGAACTTCTTAAAGACATTATATCATCCATTTGAACCATGGAAGAAAAAATAGATCTCACACAATATAATATACATCAACATTGACTAACATATTCTTTCCAAGATATGGTTCTTCATAGGTGTATTATAATATAGTGCTATACCACTCACACAGACATGTATAATTCAACAAACTCAAAACATGTAACTATTATCACATTTTTGTACATGGAATTGATGCAAAAATTCACAAATGCATTGGTTGATAGAGTCCTAATCTAGTGAAAGATAGATATGTCTTTTGACCAAATTAAGCCAAGACTTAATTTAACAGAAAATCCCTAACTGCAATCAAATCAAAAGAATAATTTCAAGATTTGAGAACTGGCACTGTCTTTAGAAGAGCCTTTTGGTAACCTTAGTTTTTTTTTTTTGAAATATCCTACTTTGTGGGCATGTGACTGGAAGGTCACGGATTCAAGTCCTGAAAACAGTCTCTTGTGTAAAAAACAAGATAAGGCTGCGTACAATACACCAAATTGTGAGACCCCTTCCAAGACCCTGCGTATGCGGGAACTTTAGTGCACTGGATTGTCCTTTTATCCTACTTTGTGGACAGACATATGCTTAATTACATTTTTGTTATTTTTTTAGTAGTCATTTAGATTCCATTACTTTATTTGGAGGACTTGCAACTTATAAGAAATGAATCAGACATCAAAAGGCTACATTATGGACAGATTTATGCTTAATTACATTTTTGTTATTTCGTTAGCAGGCATTTAGATTCTATTACTTTTTGTTATCTCAGTGTGTAACTTCTTATACGTAAATCGATATTAAAGCATGATCATGCAACAATTTATATCTAGATAAACATATATAGGTGACAAATGGTTCAACCTCATCATCATTATCATCTTTCAGGTCCTCATTCTCATCTTCTCATTCCAACAATTTCACAAGCTTCTTCTTTCCTTTTTCTAACCTACATACTGTTGGAAAATTGGTGTGAAGGTGGAAGGAAATTGGAAGATTAAACACCAAATAATAAGACTTTGAACTAGTGTGATGTGAATTGAAAAAATAGAGTGGGAGTCCCACACACAATAGAACACACACATTAGTAGTGTTTAAATTGCGGTATTTAATTTTAAATACTTGATAATGATAAAAATAATAGTAATTATTATTTTTATTGGTGAATATCACTTTCCATAAATTTAGCTTATGTTGTTTGTGATAAAAATAAGAATTCAACTGAGTTTCTTATCTTTCCTTCATTCATATCCAATGAGTTTGTTTCCTCCACTTTTGTGAATTTGTTTCTTTTTGATCTTATCCACAAATGTTGTTGAATTGAGTAGTGACTTAGTTTCCTTTTGATCTTATCCATTAGAGTAACTGTTGTCGCTATTTTAGCTAAAACAGTTACAAAATCTCTATATAAATAGAGAACTCCTCTCAATTCAAAAATCACACCAAAAAGTTCTATTGAGTTGTCGATCTATTCTTCTCCTTATCTCTTTTTTTTGTCCCTTCGAATTTAATAGTGTTCTTAAGCCTTAGTCCCTATTCGGTATAATGTCCCTTCAGAATTAAGAAAGGTCTCAAGAACATAGTTCTATGTCTCTTCAGAATAAAGAGTACTTTTAAGATCATAGTCCTTTTTGGAAAAATAATGTTCCTTCGGAATTAAGAATGATCTTAACAATATATAAATATTCTTTCAATATCTTTCTATTCTTGGAGACGTTAAAAAGTCAAAATGGTGGTATCACCATATTTGAGTGGTCGTAGTACCATATTGAGTTTTTGGAGAACTTAAATGTTAGAATGATGATAACACCATATTTGAGTGGTCTTACCACCATAATAGAGTCGTTACATTGTAAAGAGTGGTCTAAGTACCATACTGGAGGTGTAAATCTCGAACGATTTCTACAATGCAGTAGTTAACCGCACAGTTGTAGCTGAGCTTGTTTTATCCTGGAGGCGGCGTGGTTGATAGTCTGTCTTGCACAATTTTGGCCAGTACCACAAAACGTCTTAAAGAGGGCGACCTAACAACTTCGGTAGATATTCTTTTTCAAAATAGAATTTGGAAATCCAAATACGACAGTTTATAAATCCAAAAAAGAACACATACATTATGAGGTTCGTTTGTTCTCAATAATCAATATTGTATCATAGTAAATAGAAATTTATAAATAAAATTTTAATACTTGTGGACCACAATATCAGCATTGTCGTTAGTTTCTTCGAGATGCATAATACTTGGAACATACTCAAATAAAGAGTACTTGTAATCATTTGCAACTTCCAGATGGAACCGTCTCAATCCTATTCCAGGGCCACTATATATAAACATTTGATTAGAATCCTGGATATAGATTCTCTATCCTCGGCACACTGAATAAATTTGGACACAGTGTACATGATAAAACAATTCTGGAGTGTTACGTTGAATAGGGCATCCCACCACCCATCACTTAATCTCCATGAAGAAGAGTAGGCGCATGAAAGTTATCCTCCCACTCACACTTAAATTGCTCTTGCACTTGGTTATAGCACAAGACTAACAATCACTTCCAGGTCACAACGCACATTAGCGCCTGGTGCGCCAAGAATATATGCAAGGATTTTATGTGGAAAGTTTTTCTCTGCTGGTAAGATGATATGAGAGAAAATCCCTTTGATATAATTTTCGGAAAGAGGATAGAGATCATGCCCCCTCCCTTGGGTTACCCACTGGCCAGTCGTGATTTTTTTTTTGTTTTTGTGTCGTGGGTAGGGGCGGATATGAGATTGAATTATTAGCGAGGTTAAATTTTTTTTTGAAGGAAGTAAGACTAAAAATTATGGCGAAATAAATTACAAAAATAACAACATATGTATTAATTATAACAAATCGTCAATCATTTATAGATAATGTACAACATAAGTTGCAAAAACATATATATATATATATATATATATATATATATATATATATATATCAATGTTGCAACAAAAATAACATAGCAAACATTGTAGCTTAGTGGAAAATAATCAAGTCAATGGGTTTAGAGTTATTCTTCGATTCCCACTGTTTTTATTTTTAGAAGTAAATTTATGTATGTTGTTTATATTATTCTTTGAAAAAAATAAAAAATACACAAAAGTTAAGGGTTGAACCAAAGACCACTAGTTGCAAACACAGACGCCGCACCACTAGACCAAACCATTAGGGCATGTTAAGTTTCGAAATAGAACATATATATTATATAATTAAGCATTGTATAAAAAAAAGTATGAGCTGGGCTGGTGTGGCTATAGCCACACCCCGCTCAGGTCCGCCCCTGATCGTGGGTAAACTAAAATGATAGAGCACCGACCCTCTCTTAATATTATTAGTAGAAAAATTTGTCTGTGCATAGTGGTGGAGCTTGGAAAAAAAATCGGGTGACATGCGAAAATGAAGATAAAAAATTTAAATTACAATTTTTTTTAAAAAAATAATTAATATATAAAGAGATTAATTAAAACGTCAACCAAATAAAATGAGTAATTTTGACACATGTGAAATTATAAATGGAAAAATCCAAATAAAATCTATACTAACTACTTTTGTTCACAGTTCCATCGTTTTTGGTTTTGATTTATCCCATGATTTTGTTCTATACCATCATCTACGTTCTAATCTTATGCTTCTACCTCCTTTCACCCTTTCAATCATAGTTTTCATTGTTATTCAATCCACAATTTAATTAAGAAATTTCTCACGAAATTTCTTCAATTAGTGAAGGATTATTGATTCATTGTTATTCAATTTGCAAGTTAATTAAGAATCGTCTCATTTCTTCCCTTTCTTCAGTTTTAACAAATGGTTTCATTCTCTTGAACATGATAAAAATTCTCTAAACAACCTCTTATATCAAGTACACCTAATAAGAATTAAGAACATGAGAAATGGTTTTGAATGAATGGTTTCATTCTGAGATATTCAAACATGAGTAAACAGTGAAGAACACAAGCAATTATAACATGAGTACAATTAAATGGCAAAAAACAAAATGGATCAATCAAAGCTGAAAACAATGGAACGTGAACAAAAATAGATAGTAGATATTTTATTTGGTTTTTCCCATTTTTATTTCACTAGTGTTATGTGTCAAAAATCCTTATTTTAATTGGTTGACGTTGTAAAGATGATCTACTCTAACAGTCTATTCTAATTAATTTCATATATAAATGAATTAATATGGCTACATGTACAACCAGTAAAAATAAATAAATATATCTCGCTGCGTAACATACAAATAAATTTAAGAAACATCGTAGCAAAATACACCAAATAACTTACCAACTATTAATCCCAAAACTCCTCTCAATTATATTTCTCTTCTAAAAATTGACAAAACTTATTCCATACACCATTTGGTCACTATTATAAGCAAAAATTAACATTTTAGATTGATTCAATAAATGATGTACGTGGTCTTTAATATAAACCACATACATCATTTATTGAATGAACTAAAATGTTAAATTTTGCTTATAATAGTGATAAGAGGGTGTATAAGGTACTAATTTATTCTTTTTGTTGATAAAAAATGACCTAAAAATTAAACAACTTAAATTCCACTAAGAAAACAACCATTACATCATTTAATGCTGTTGTACAATTTCTTAATCAATGTTGTGACTTGATACACCACTTGCTTGAATCAACATGCAAAGAGAATTATTTTAGAAACTTATCGAACCTTGGTGAACGCATGATTTGTTAATTAAATAAAATAAATTAATATATAAATAAATTCAAATTTTATCCTTCAAAAAAATTCAAATTTTAATAAAATAATTTTGAATATTAGATCAATCACACGCAATTGATTTTTTCTCATGGTTGTGAATTAAACCTGACTTTGGAGTAATGTATTTCGATCACAAACTATATGCACTAACCACTAATATATCTTGCAAATAATACATACATATATATATATATATATATATATATATATATATATATATATATATATATATATATCTCATTCCTCATGTATTAAATATGACTTTTGAAGTCATGTATTTCAACCACAAACAACACCACCAACTGTAAGCATGAACCATCGATATATCTTTCAAAGAATATATCTTGCATGTCATGTGAGAATAAATATTCCTATGTTAGAAATACAAAGAGATTATCAAGTTTAACCCTTATTACATTTTTTTTTTTGAAGAAGCCAAAATGATATATATAACCACACAAAAGAGTTTCACCTCCCTAGCACAAGATGTGCCAAAGGGAAGAGAAACAAATTACAAGAGAGTTTTCAAACGAAACCAAAAAAAGTAAAATAACATCAGCCAATCCCCAAACATTCGAAAGGGTGCTGCCACCACAACTGACAACCATAAGGAAAACACATGTTTTTGGCTTTTAGCCACCCTAAAGAAATAATTTTAACCTTCTCCAGAAGTTGCGGAGGAGAAGTAGCATTATGGGCGAATAGCCTACAATTTCGTTCATTCCATAGAATCCATACTGTACAAAGCCATATAATATGTAAGAAGCGACGCCTAGGTTTGAACCCTCCCGAAGAGAAAATAAACTGAGTAAAATGAGCCGACACATGTTGAGGATCCACTGAATACACACCAAGCCATGTCTTAACCAGCTGCCAAAGAGAACCAAAAATCGGACAATGAATAATCAAATGAGAAGCTGTTTCTGTGTGACCACAACCTGACACACAAAGGAGTGAGTTAGTAAGAATAATGCCTCGGCGCGCCAAGTTGTCCATCGTTGACCATCTGTTGCGAAGCAAACGCCACACACAAATTGAGACCTTCAGGGGAACACATTTATGCCAAACTGCCGGGGTAACCACGTCATTGCTGTGCACCTCCTGCCGTGTGAGCATTTGATACACACCGCGCACCGTATACCCATCACCCACGGAGGGGCGCCACTGCCAAGTGTCAGGCCGTAACTCCTGCAAAACAACATTAGAAAGCAGAGATATACACTCCCCCAATAACTCCTCCTCCCACGCAAACATACTACGACGCCACTCCCAAGCTCCCCCACCAACCCCCCAACCTAACGAATGCATATCGCCAACCGACAAATCCTGGTGCAAAGATAATGCAAATAACCTACCAAACTTCTCCTTTAGCGACACCGACCCCACCCAAACATCTGACCAAAAATAAGTATCATAACCATCCCCGATTTTCTTCTGGATACTCTCCTCAAACCACTTCCCTCCTTCCACCCCAATTTCTTCGCGTATTTTCACTATTTCCTTCCACCAAGACGAACCCTTCCTCCCCCCTTCTAAAAGCCGCCCCCTCTCCTCACCATACCGCGAGACCAAAACCCGAAACCACAAACCCTCTCGATCAACCAAACTCCTCCAACACCATTTACCTAAGAGCGCTATATTAAATTCCTCCAACCGCCGAACCCCCAAACCACCCGTCTCCTTTGTGGAGCAAATAGACCTCCAATCAACCCAGGCAATTTTTCTATTATCCTCACACCCTCCCCAAAAAAACTTAAGAAGAATAGATTCAATGGAAGAGATTATACCTGAGGGAGCTCTGAAAAAAGAAAGGGCATAGACAGGCAGTGAAGACAGGACGGACTTAAGAATCAAACGGCCTCCAAAAGACAAGTATCTACTCTTCCACTTAGACAGTCTGGATTTAATGCGATCAATAACTGGTTCCCAAAAGGTCAAACGTCTAGCATCCCCACCAATAGGAAGACCCAGATACAGAAAAGGAACCCTCCCAATTTTACAAGATAAAACCGAGGCCGCCTCTAATAACCAAGACTCTTCAATATTGATACCGACCAATAAACTCTTATTATAGTTCACTTTCAGACCAGACATAGCCTCAAAAAGAGCCAGTAGGATCATGACATAGGGTGCTCTTGACACCTAAAAGGAGAGTGTCATCAGCAAATTGGAGATGAGAGAGAACCGTAGGATCATGCACCCCAATAGAGTACCCAGTGAACAAATTAGAATCAACAGCAGCAGACATCATAACATTCAGTCCCTCAGCTGCAAGGAGAAAGAGAAAAGGGGAGAGGGGATCGCCTTGACGCAACCCTCTCTGCATCACGAACTCATCTGTAGGACTCCCGTTAACAAGAACAGAAGCTGTGGCCGATGTTACACATTCCTTCATCCATTTTCTCCACAGCGTTGGGAAAGCCATCCTCCCCATTACGTCATCTAAATAACTCCAATCCACCGAATCATAGGCTTTATCAAAATCAACTTTAAATAACAGAAGCTCTTTTTTCAATTTGCGTGCTTCATCAACCACCTCATTGGCGATAAGAATTCCGTCAAGAATCTGCCTACCTTTCACAAACGCAGTCTGTGTTTCAGAGACAACAGTACCCATAACTTTCCTCAAACGATTCGCCAACACCTTTGCCAAAATTTTGTACAAACTCCCCACAAGAGCTATGGGTCGAAAATCATTCAAACGCTGAGGGCTATCTATCTTGGGAATAAGAGCAATGAAGGTGCTGTTAATACCTTTGGTAAGACGACCGTTTCGATGAAAATCAGAAATGAACCTCATAACATCAGACTGCAATTCAGGCCAAAAATCTTTGATGAAACCAAGATGAATGCCATCCGGGCCAGGACTCTTGAAACTATCACATTCCCAAACGGCAGCCTTCACTTCCTCCACAGAAAACGGTAAAATTAAAAGAGTGCCATCAGAAGAAGACAACCTACGGAACTGTAAACCATTCGCAGACGGTCTAGAAACATCCAGAGCCTGAAAATGAGACCGAAAATGAGAATAAACAGCCTCCCGAACACTTAAAACTCCCGTCACCAAGGTACCATCGACTAAAATTGAGGAAACCGAATTTCTACGTCGCCTTCCAGACATTACAGCATGAAAGTATTTTGAATTAGCGTCTCCCTCCCGAATCGGGATTGCTGCCAAGAAATGCTAGCATCAATCCTGGATAAAGAATGAAGATCGGTTGACATAGTGTGCAGAGCGTCCACCTCCTCTTCAATGAGTTCCTTCAATTCGCCCTTAGTCTCAAGGGTAGCAATATTATTTTTCAATGAATTTATTCGGCCCGGAAGATTATGAGTATGAGTGAGATGCCACTCTCGCAACGCCGTTTTTAGCAGCTTCAATTTTTCCTTCAAAACAAAACCACCCCACCCTTCTGAAGTAGCAATAAACGTCACAAGAAAGGGGGGGGGGGTTTGAATTGTGATCCTTTTAAAATTATTCCTGAAAAACTAAACAAGTTTGTATACTCAAGAAAGTTCTTGGTAAGTGTTAGTATAAGAAGATTATGGGTTTTATGCTTGTTTTATCCTGACCAGAATGTTCTGGATCAAATATAAAATTTTTAAGTTGCTTTTAGTGAGCACCAGAATGTTCTGGAGAATGATTAATATATATAAGCAGAATGAGAAAAATGATAATTGAAATGTAAGGTACGGACCAGAATGTTCTGGAGAATGATAAAACAGTAAGGACCAGAATGTTCTGGAGAATGATTAATTATAAGAACAGAATAATAAAATAGTAAGGACCAGAATGTTCTGGAGAATGATTAATATATGAGCAGAATGATAAAACAATATTATAGGTTGATTTTAAATGTGGGTTTATTTTAGGCAGATTGTTTTATCTTGGACCAGAATGTTCTGGAAGCAGTTATATGAATTAATAAAACAATACAAGTGATTAATTTAGGACCAGAGAACTCTGGATTAATTTGATTATAATTAATTAGGACCAGAATGTTCTGGAGAGATTAATAAGTAATATTATGATAGTGATAGTGTGTGAACTTTGTGTAACGAAAATAATAAAGAGAAAGGAAGAGAGAAAAACACAGGAGAATTATCCTGGTTCACCAAACCCGGCTACTTCTAGTCCCCACACCTCGTGTGAGATTATCCACTATAGTATCCTGCTAACAGAAACTTCTGACTAGCACCATAGATTCTTGATCACACCAGATCAGTCCGTTATACCTTGTATTATCAACCTCAGCAGGCTTCTACAATTCTTTGCTTTCGCACAAGAAAGGTTGTTACACTTCTTTCCCAAACTATTGTTACGAATAGACTTGAGAATTACAATACACTTTGTATGAAAAGAGATGAATTTTGGATCGAATAAAATTCTCAATACATGTTTGAGATTTTACTAAAAAACTCTAAAGAGTATGATCCAAAAGAAAAAGAGAGAGCTTTGAGACTTGTTTGTGAAGAGCTTTTGTATGTAGTGATGATTTTCACTTGAGAGAATATTTGCTTTCAAAACTCTTGCATTTAACTTCCAAAGCCTCTTGTATTTATAGGTGAGGAGTGTCTTGGTGACCAAGGGTGAAAATAGAGCTGTTAGACACGTTTTTTACAGCTGTCTACAGCTTCATTTGATTTCACACTTCTTCTTCAATTCGGCCAGAATGTTCTCAGAATGTTCTTATTGATTCAGCTTGCTTTGTGTTGCTTTTTGCGTGAAAGGATACAGCTGTAGTGAGCTGTTGTTTGCTAAGATGAAGTGACCTTGATTATGTCACTCATTTGTACTTTGATGTCCAAGTTCATTCCACATGTGCTTTAATTCATTTCATGAGATATTTATCCTTTAATGGGCTTTTCTTTCAAATGGATCGAAATGCTTAAGTCCCAAGATAACTTCTCAAGAGCTTTCTCATGTCATGCTTCTTTTTGCTGACTTTGCTCTTTTTGATGTATTTGCTTTGTGAATCCAGAATGTTCTCAGAATGTTCTCATGAAACAATTCTCACAAAACAAATTAGTAGATAACAAGATAAAATAAAATTAATATGTTTGTAATCTTTAAAACATCAAATAAGGATTTTGTCTCAACAATCTCCCCCTTTTTGATGATGACAAACATTTAATTTATTTTGATTTTGATTTTGAGTTTTGGAAATTTTGTTGAAAACTCCCCCTCAATTTTAGCATTCAATTTTTATATGCTATTTGAGAATATCACAAGAACTTTGTGTTTTGATTAGAGTTTGACAGTTTATCAAATAACTCCCCCTCAATTCATGCATTCAATGTTCAAATGTGAATTGAGAAATAAAAACAACATTTCATTAGATAGATAATGCCATTACATAATGTAACATCCGGTGGCTCCCAATGGGCTGGCCTCCCTATCTTTCAAGGGCCGAGATGTACTCATGGTCTTCTCCACCCCCCAAGTGGAGTTTCATGCCTTCCGTGGGAATCGAACCACGTACCCTGGAGGCTATAGGTACATGGCCAATGCATTCCCACTACCAATTGAGCTAGTAGCTCAATTGGTAGTGGGAATGCATTGAACTTGTACTTAAGCCCCAGGTACAGGGTTCGATTCCCACGGAAGGCAAAAACTCCACATGGGGGGTGGAGAAGATCGTGAGTACATCTCGACCCTTGAAAGATAGGGAGGCCAGCCCATTGGGAGCCACCGGATGTCACAAAAAAGGCGCCTTTTTTGTAACATCCAGGATTTGGATTCGGGATTTGGCAACTGACGGCCCCCGCGATCCCCCGCGATGCACTCATGGACTTCTCCACCCCCCAAGTGGAGTTTCATGCCTTCCGTGGGAATCAAACCACGTACCCTGGAGGCTATAAGTACATGGCCAATGCATTCCCACTACCAATTGAGCTACTAGCTCAATTGGTAGTGGGAATGCATTGGCCATGTACTTATAGCCTCCAGGGTACGTGGTTCGATTCCCACGGAAGGCATGAAACTCCACTTGGGGGGTGGAGAAGTCCATGAGTGCATCGCGGGGGATCGCGGGGGCCGTCAGTTGCCAAATCCCGGATCCAAATCCCGGATGTTACACATAAAGTTTCATCATAGTATTCAAAACATCAAAAAGACATAGTAGGCATGTTACTAGAATACTATCAATAAGTGCAGTGCATTTGAAACTTTACTTTAGACAAAATAAAGCATAATCAAAAGATAGCAAAAGTCATTTAGAGACATAATCAAAATAGTAATTATAAGTTAATAGGCAGCATCATTTTATCCTTCCTATGATCCAAGGTCTTTTCCTGGCCCTCCTAAGTCGTATCCCCTTAAATCATCTCCCCCTTTGTCATCACAAAAAGGTACAGGAGCAGGAGGAAGAGTTGGAGAAGAAGCATCCGAGGAGGAAGACACAATAGGCATAGGCATGTTGTACATTGGTACAGGAAAAGGATTTTGTTCAGGTGGAGGAACATCAAACTTGAGGCTCAACACTTCAGACATCCATTTTCTTTGGATTTGCAGCTCAAGAGTGTTGTATGCCAAATGATGCATTATGGCATTATTTCCTTCAAACAGCCTAGGCAAGTCAGTCCTAGTCTTGCTCACATCTCTCTCAATTTTTGACCTTTTAGAAGGTTGTTCATTGTTATGAAACAACCTTTGGGCCATGGAAATTGTTCCAGCAAAGCGCGAAGGAAGAGAGGGGCATGTAGTTTGAATCGTACAAAACGATTCCATTTGAACAGATGACTCAAAATGAGGTTGTGAAGCAAAAAATTTGTCCACAGAGTCAGGTTGGAACAAAGCAGAGAAGTCATTCTTTGGAGGTGAAATAAACAAGTTAGCACTTTGTGTTACCTTAGAGGTTGATGGTAGTTTAGTTGGGAAGCTTTGAAGAATATGCGAGGCTTGAATAGTTTGAAAAAGAGACTGATTTGCAAAGTTGTCAAGCAATTCTTGATCTTCTTCCATAATAGGAGAACGTTCTGGTGGAAGACATTTTTCAGCAGAAACATTTTCAGGCATAGGCTCATGAAGATTAGAATCATCTCTTTTCCTTTTCTGAGTGGGAGGAGATGAAGGAGCAGCATTTGGTTCCTGTTTCATGTGACTCACATTTTCTGGAGTAAATTTTGAATATTCAAAACTAGACACCTCACCATCTAAAGGTACTTCAAATTTTTTGAAGATTTTTGTGAGGGCCATTCCATATGGCACGGTGAATTTTCTGTTTGGATTTTGGATGGTGTTGATCATGTTGTGGATGAGAATATGAGGTAAGTTTACTCTCTCTTCCATAAACAGATGGTACATGATCAAAAGATCATTTGCATGAACATGCTGAAAATTACCACTGCGAGGTAAAAGAGAATGTTGACACATAGCATTCAACATTTTTGGGGTTGGCAGAAGGTTTGAAGAAACTAACTCAGAAACATTTGGAAGAAAAAGAAGTTGACGTATATTTTCAAATTGAACATCAAGTTCTGTGAACCATTCTTCCCCAAACACAGTAGGACCTTCTAAAGGCAATTTAAAAATTTCAGAGAGTACCTGAGGTGTGAGACGGATCTCAACATCCTTGACCCTAGACACTATTAAGCTTTTCTCAGGGAAAACTTCTGCCATGAAGTAGAAGGCTTGTATTACCTTTGGGTAATGTCTCTCACGAATTTGAAGAAACTGGGTCCATCCTTGGGCATCAGCATATTTTTTTAAGACAATTTTGTCTTTTTCCAGTTTGTCAAAGTCAAAATACCTTCCAACACCAATTGGCCTGGTACCCCATTTCTCTTTAAATTCCTTTATAAGTTCACGATCAAACAGAGGAATTTTCTTTGTATTGGAAATGGATATCTTTTTTGGAATTTGTTTTGAAGCCCTCTTGGGTTTTGGAGAACCTTCTGAAGATGGTTCAGAAGATGGTTCAGGAGACGGTTCAGAAGAAGGTTCAGGAGAACGTTCTGGGGAACGTTTTGGTTGAACAGTTTCTTTCTGTTTTCCTTTTTCTTTCAGAGTTGGTTTTGACTTTGTCACAGAGGTTTTGAAAGAGGATTTTGAAACAACTTTAGCGTGTTTCTTGAGAGGGGAACATTTCTTAGGAGGAGGATTTTTTGGTTCCTCATCCGAATCAACAATCTCATAGATAGTGGTATCTATGCTTTTGGTTTTTCTACTCCCAAACCCAGAAGTAATCCTTTGAGATCTACGAGTTCTAATGTTTGGAGTGGATTTGGTTTTTTGTGGTTTAGATTTTTTGAGATGAGGGGCTGTTTGATTGATGTTTGGAAGAGTTGCTTGAGCAAGATTTTGAAGAAATGATTGATTAGAAAAGGGATTATATTCTTGAAAAAGAGTTTGAGGTTTGGTGTAGATGACCATGGCAGTGTTTGGGTCAAGATCGTATGATGAAGATTCATGATCTTTAGGAGATTGTTCTGAAGTTTTTTCTGTTTCAGGTTCAAAGTAGGTTGGTATGGGTTGTGTTTCAGAAATGTTTGATGGAGATTCTGGTGGTGTTTGAAACTGATTTGGGGAAAGGGTGAAGGAGGAAGGAGGTGATGGAGTTGGAGACGGTGGTGATGGCGGTGATGGTGGAGATGGAGAACGTGAATAGGAAGAGATGGAGGATAAAGAAGATGGTTTGACGGGAGGGGCCTTCTTACCGGCGCCTTTTGTTCTGGCCATTTTTGGTGGTGAGAGCGGCGGAGAGTGGTGGTGTTTTTTGAGAGAAAGATGGGAAGAATGAATGAAGGAAGTTAGAAGGGTAAGGCTTATGAGAGAGAGAAGTCCGATTGGGAGGAGTGAGGGGACAAGGAAGTGGTTGATTTGACTTTAATCAATGATGGTTATTTTTTGCAAGCTGTTTGCTTTTTCTAGGAAACTGTAAAAACAAGTTACTAGATATTTTTAATGAAACTTATCAGTCATATTTGAAAAGGAAGCCTTTACATAGGCGTGTGCCATAAGCTTGGCAAGAGAATAATTATGAGAACATTCTTCCTATGACTCAAAATGATTTCTAAGTTTTGCAAGGATTTTTTATAATGTGCAATTTTTCTTTAATGACATTAAAACGATCCTCAATCAATGGTTTAGTAAAGATATCAGCTAATTGATTATTTGTGTCAACAAAAATTAATTCAAATTCCTTTTTGTTAACATGATCTCTTATAAAATGATGTTTAATTTCAATATGTTTTGACCTTGAATGTTGAAGGGATTTTTTGATAAATTTATCGCACTTGTATTGTCACAAAATACTGGAATATTTGTGTACCTTATTGAAAAATCCTCAAGTTGATTTTTAATCCAAAGAACTTGAGAGCAACAGTTGGCTGCTGACACGTATTCTGCTTCTGTAGTTGACAGGGCAATAGTGTTTTGTTTTCTGCAAGACCAACTTATAAGTGCATTCCCAAGAAACTGACATGCTCCACTTGTACTTTTTCTTTCAATTTTGTCTCCACCATAATCAGCGTCACAGTATGCTATAAGATCAAAACAAGAACCTTTGCTATACCAAAGGCCAAGATCAATAGTACCTACTAGATATCTAAAAATTCTTTTTACAGCAGTTAAATGTGATTCTCTTGGAGAAGTTTGAAAACGTGCACATAAACCAACTGAAAAAAAACAATATCTGGTCTACTGGCAGTTAAGTACAACAGAGATCCAATCATTCCTCTGTATTCCTTTTCAGAAATAGTTTTTCCATTTTCATCTTTATCTAAATTTGAAGATGGATGCATGGGAGTGGCCATTATTTTGGCTTCACTCATTTTATATTTTTTGAGAAGATCTTTGATATATTTTTCTTGACAAATAAAGATTCCATTTATTTCTTGTTTGATTTGTAAACCAAGAAAGAATCTTAATTCTCCCATCATGCTCATTTCAAATTCACTTTGCATAAGTTTAGAAAAATCATCACACATTTTTTCATTTGTTGATCCAAAAATGATGTCATCAACATAGATTTGGACAATCAAAAAATTTGTTTCATCATTTTTTCTAAAAAGAGTTGTGTCTATTTTTCCTCTAGAAAAATTATTTTTGATTAAGAATGTACTTAACCTTTCATACCAAGCACGAGGAGCTTGTTTAAGACCATATAATGCTTTTGTAAGTTTAAAGACATGATTAGGTTTATTTGTATTTTCAAAACCAGGAGGTTGATGAACATAAACTTCCTCATTTAAGAATCCATTTAAAAAAGCACTTTTGACATCCATTTGAAATAACTTAATATTTTTATGAGATGCATATGCAAGAAGAATTCGAATTGCTTCTAACCTTGCTACCGGGGCAAAAGTTTCATCATAATTAATACCTTCTTGTTGATTATATCCTTGTGCTACGAGTCTGGCTTTGTTTCTGACAACTTTTCCTTCTTCATCTAATTTGTTTCTAAATACCCATCTTGTTCCAATGATGGATTGATTTTGAGGTTTAGGGACAAGATTCCATACCTCATTTTTCTCAAATTGAGACAGTTCTTCTTTCATAGCTATTACCCATGATTCTTCACTTATTGCTTCTTGTATATTTTTTGGTTCAACATGTGAGATCATTGCCATGTTGTTATCATTATCTTTAAATGATAGTCTTGTTCGAACCCCATCAAATGTATTTCCAATGATTTGTTCAGGAGGATGATCACCACTGATTTTCCAACTTTTTGGAGGAGTTTGTGATGATGATGCTTGATTATGATTTTCATTGCTTGCTTGTTCTTGATTTTTCAATATTTCCTCATCATCTTCTTTGTTAGTAACAAGATTATCAAATTCATCAAAGATAATATGCATGCTTATTTCCATGGTTTGATTTCTTAGATTAAAGATCCTATATCCTTTGGAATTTGTTGCATATCCCAAGAATATCCCTTTATCTGATTTTGAATCAAACTTTCCAAGATTTTCTTTATCATTTAAAATATAGCAAAAACAACCAAAAATATGGAAATATGATATGTTAGGTTTCCTACCTTTCCAGAGTTCATATGGAGTTTTATTTAGAATTTTTCTAATTGAAACACGATTTAGAATATAGCAAGATGTGTTAATAGCTTCAGCCCAAAAATATTTTTCAACATTTGATTCATTTAACATTGTTCTTGCCATTTCTTGTAAAGTTCGATTTTTCCTTTCAACGACTCCATTTTGTTGAGGAGTTCTTGCACATGAGAAATTATGATAGATTCCTTTTTCATCAAAGAAGGTTTTGAAGGATAAGTTTTCAAATTCTCCTCCATGATCACTTCTTACAGAGATGATGTTTGAATTCTTTTCATTTTGAACGAGTTTGCAAAAATTTTGAAATACTTCAAAAGCTTCGTCTTTATGTTTTAAAAATAAAACCCATGTATATCTGGAAAAATCATCTACTATAACAAAACCATATTGTTTTCCACCAAGACTTGTGGTTCTTACAGGACCAAATAAATCTATGTGAAGAAGTTCAAGAGGTCTATGAGTAGAGACACTATCTTTTGATTTGAAACTACTTTTGACTTGTTTCCCTTTTGTACATGCTTCACATATTTTATCTTTTTCAAAATCTATTTTAGGAAGTCCTCTAACTAGATCAAGTTGTGAAAGTTTTGAAATAGTTTTCATACTTACATGACCAGTTCTTTTGTGCCAAATCCATTTATCCTTTTCAATAGACATAAAACATGATTCGGCTGGAATGTCATCTAAGTATAAAACATAGAGGTTTTTCTTTCTAGAGCCAGAGAAAAAGATTTTTCCTGAGGATACTTGTTTTACTTCACATATGTTGGGTTTAAAGATAACCTCAAAACCACTATCACACAATTGGCTTATGCTAAGTAGATTGTGTTTTAAACCTTCAACATATTGAACATCCTCTATTTTAGCAGAGTTATTCTTACCAATAATACCTTTACCTTTGATTTGTCCTTTGTCATTATTTCCAAAGGTCACTAGTCCTCCTTCCTTTTTTATGAAGGAGATGAAACACTGCTTATCTCCTGTCATGTGTCTTGAACAGCCACTGTCCAAGTACCATGGCTTTTTCTTTGCATTTTGAGAAGATTCCTGCATTTTGATTTATTTGTTCCTTAGGTACCCATGATTTTTTGGGTCCTTCAATGTTAGTGTTCTTAAGCTCAAGATGTTTAATCTTGAGAAAACAATTTATTTCTAAATGACCCATTCTTTTGCAATACAAGCATTTCTTCCTTTTTGTTTGGAGAGAACGTTCTTGATTTTGGAAAGAATGTTCTGGTTTTATTGTAAAAGAATGTTCTGGTTTAGCGTGTGCTGCTCTTTTCTTATGAAAGCAAAAGGTTTCAAGATGTCCATCTTTGTTACAAAATGAACACTTCATTTTGTCTTTTTCAGGCACAAAGAAGTTTTCATAGTTTTTTGGTTTTTTGGAAATATCAAAACCTAAACCAGCTTTATCAAATATTCCAACCTGAGAATCTATTATTTTCTGAAATGTTTCAGTTGATCTTATAAAGCATTTGAGATCATTTCTTAGTTCTTTGACTTCATTTTTTAGCATAATATTTTCAGTAACTTTAGAGGTTTCTGGAATTTTATTTTTGCCAAAATTCTTTAATTTTTCATTTGCTTGAAAATATGAGTCTTGCAAACTTTGAATAATTTTCTTTTGATCATTATTCAAGTTTTGAAGTCTTTCCTTTTCTTCTTTTAATTCAATGATTTCTTTTTGTAAAGAATAACATTTGTTTGTAAGAAAGTTTGAATTAAATAAAAGACTATCACATTTATTTTCTAATTCTTTGTATAAAATGGGTTGGTCGAATAAAATTACCTCTTCGTTGTCTGAGTTTGCCATTAGGCCCAAATTTGCTTCTGTTTCTTCATCTCCTTCTTCTGATTCGTCCAGGTCATCCCATGAAATCAAAGATTTTTTTGTAGGGAGGTTTCTTTTGATTCTTTTTGTTTAATGGACATTCATTTTTGTAATGTCCCTGCTTGTTGCATCCAAAACATGTTACTTGACTTTTGTCAGTTTCAATTTTTGAGTTGTCTCTTCTATTTGGAAAGTATCTTTTTATTTGATCTCTTCTTCTCATCATTCTTTGAATCTTCTTTGAAATGAGAGCAAGTTCCTCTTCTGCTTCTCCTTGGATAATTTGTTCTTCTTCGTCTTCCTTGATTTCCTCACTTTGTGAAGATGCTTCATTTTGATTGTTTTGGGTATCTTGAGAGGCTTTGAGGGCAATCATTTTTCCCTTTCTTATTGGCTTGTCTCCTTGGAGTAGAACTTCATGAGCTCTTAGTGAACCAATAAGATCTTCTAAGGCTAAGACATTTAAGTCTTTTGCTTGAGTGATTGCTGTAACCATTGGTCTCCATGAACTTGGGAGACATCTTAGGATTTTTCTGATTCTTTCATAAGTTGAATATATTTTACCCAGAGATCTTAACTCGTTTACGATAGATGTAAATCTGGAATACATTTCATCAATGTTTTCCTCTTCACTCATTTCGAAAACTTCAAATTTTCTCACGCCAATATCTATTCTTGTTTCTTTTACATGGCTGGTTCCTTCATGATGAATTCTTAACGTGTCCCATACACTTTTTGCATTATCGCATTCATCGACTCTTTCACTTTCTTCATCACTTAGAGCGCATGAAAGAAAGAGTTGAGCTTTAGAGTTTAGGAGTACCTTCTTTTTATCATCATCAGTCCATGAGGCCTCAGGTTTGATGGTTACTACTGCTGTAACAGCATCAGTGGTTGATGGTACAAAGTTTCCTTCAGTGACAACTTTCCACATGTCTACATCTTGAGACTTTAGGAATAGTTGCATTTTTCCTTTCCAAAAGTAGTAGTTTTTTCCATCGAAGAATGGAGGTCTTGTACATGACAGACCTTGTGGAATGTATGTTTCTTTTGACATTGCTTCTTTCTGAATCTTTTCCTCTAGCACGTGTTAAGTGCTTTGATTTTTTAGAGACCGAGCTCTGGTACCAATTGAAGTAGCAATAAACGTCACAAGAAAGGGGGGGTTTGAATTGTGACCCTTTTAAAATTATTCCTGAAAAACTAAACAAGTTTGTATACTCAAGAAAGTTCTTGGTAAGTGTTAGTATAAGAAGATTATGGGTTTTATGCTTGTTTTATCCTGACCAGAATGTTCTGGATCAAATATAAAATTTTTAAGTTGCTTTTAGTGAGCACCAGAATGTTCTGGAGAATGATTAATATATATAAGCAGAATGAGAAAAATGATAATTGAAATGTAAGATACGGACCAGAATGTTCTGGAGAATGATAAAACAGTAAGGACCAGAATGTTCTGGAGAATGATTAATTATAAGAACATAATGATAAAATAGTAAGGACCAGAATGTTCTGGAGAATGATTAATATATGAGCAGAATGATAAAACAATATTATAGTTTGATTTTAAATGTGGGTTTATTTTAGGCAGATTGTTTTATCTTGGACCAGAATGTTCTGGAAGCAGTTATATGAATTAATAAAACAATACAAGTGATTAATTTAGGACCAGAGAACTCTGGATTAATTTGATTATAATTAATTAGGACCAGAATGTTCTGGAGAGATTAATAAGTAATATTATGATAGTGATAGTGTGTGAACTTTGTGTAACGAAAATAATAAAGAGAAAGGAAGAGAGAAAAACACAGGAGAATTATCCTGGTTCACCAAACCCGGCTACTTCCAGTCCCCACACCTCGTGTGAGATTATCCACTATAGTATCCTGCTAACAGAAACTTCTGACTAGCACCATAGATTCTTGATCACACCAGATCAGTCCGTTATACCTTGTATTATCAACCTCAGCAGGCTTCTACAATTCTTTGCTTTCGCACAAGAAAGGTTGTTACATTTCTTTCCCAAACTATTGTTACGAATAGTGTAATATCCCGCTTATGACCCAAGTATTTATCAGTATTAAGACGATGTATCAGAGATGTTTTGAGTAATGGCATTTTGGTAATTACCACTCATGGGTATTATATATATGACAAAAGTCATTTCCTCTTCATTTTACAAACTTCTTTCTCTCTCTAGAACAACTCCTCTTCCTTCTCTCTTCTTCCTCTCATGCGCCCCTCCCTCCAATCCTTCAACAATCATTAAACTTCACTCCCAAACTCTCCATCTTCATGCAAGCAAGCAAGATTATGACTTGGAGGTCAAGAATCAAGAGAGGATAAAAAGGGGCAAAAGCTAGGGTTTTGAGAAGAATCTAGCTAAGGTTTGGAATGAAGCTTAGCAAGCATGGATCAAGCACGAATTTGAGGTGAGCTCCTAGGGGTTTTAGAACCCACCTTGTGAGTGTTTGATGAGTTTTGTTCATTTTGTTCATAGTTGGTAATTGTTACCCTAATTCCTATTGCTTGCAAATTCCTTGTTCATACTTGTTTTAATCAATCAATTTATAGTTGTAAATCATTCCTCATGATGTTATAGTGCTTGGGTATGCCTTATTATGTCAAAAATGGTGAAAAAAGCAAGTTTTGAACCATTCCTGTGCTGACAAGTTCGCAGTGCGAACTCAGAGTTACTGTTTGGCGAGGCCACACTGCCTACACTTCGCAAAGCGAAGTAGACTTCGCAGAGCGAAGTTGAACAGACATTTCATGGCTGTTCTGCTTCGTTCTGTGCACTGTTTACGCATTAGGCAAGACTTTTAATAACCTTTTTCAATGAAAACCTTATTTTATGAGAAAAACACCATTGTGGGCATATCCGAGGGCATATGACGTATACGGAATAAAATGAACACGGGATTGGCAACGCATGATGAGTATAAGGGTTAACTGAATAGACAATCCTAAGACGGCATATGACAACGATATGTCGAATTCCTTGATAGGAAAACAAGAGTTATAGGATGAAGAATAAGTTCATAGTTTTATCCACTTTAGGATACAAGGTTATAGTAATAGTAATGGTTTAACAATTATAGTTTCACTTAAGTTCATAGTGTTGATTCTCCAACAATTATAGGTGGCTTATGAGAACGATAAGCCAAGATTTTTATAGGTTACAGGTTATAGATTACAGGAATGTTATATGATTATAGTAACAGATTATATGTTCATACGTTAAAGTTAAAGAATTAAAGATTAAAGATATTGGCGTGCTTGCACGTTTCACAGTCATAGGCATGTTCAGCAGACTCCGGGATACGCCGGATGGGACTTCTCCGAGAGGGTTGTCCACATGCAATTTCATAGGGAGTCCGGTGCTAGCCTGATTGTCAGGAGTTTCATCGGGTCATAGGGAGACGTATCTCGGGGTTGCTCCACCCGGGGTGCCCTCCGTAAAATTGAACTCAGATAATTGTTTGTTCAACGCTAACAGCTAACATAAAACTGCTATCGAACTGTGTACATGTTTTATGTTTTATAGTTATAGTTAAAGTTACAGTTACAGTTATAGTCACAGGAAACATACAGTTATAGTTATAGTTAGTTATCAGAAAGTGATCCTAGGTCTTCCCCTCGATCACTAAGTCATAGATACAGACATGATCACAGTTATGGATTCAGGCAATTATGGTTATAGTCATAGGCCGTTATGGCAAGGGTTATAGGCAGTTCTAAGCTATAGTTACAGAAAGACTTATAGTCATAGGCAGGTTTAAAGACTTGGCGATTCTAGAATTCCCCTAAATTGCCAAGGTAGGCATGGTGACCCTAGGTTCCCTGTGGTTGCCAACAGTAGGTTGGGTAGAGCTCACTGAGACATTATGTCTCATCCCATTCCTTCTGGTGCAGGGTTACAGGTTAGTCAGAGGTTCGTGACGAAGATCTTCATAGAGGTACTGGATGGAGTGCATTTGCTCGTTGTGTACCAGCTCAGAAGCATTATGGACATTTGTAAAAGTATTGTAACAGTATTGGATTATTGTACAAACGAGTAAACATGTATTTATTCTGTTGTAATGTAATATTATTATTGAAATTTTTAAATGTATCCAGTATCAGTTTAACGCACATGCTAACATACTAGTTAAAGTTAGTATGGGTGTTACAAATAGACTTGAGAATTACAATACACTTTGTATGAAAAGAGATGAATTTTGGATCGAATAAAATTCTCAATACATGTTTGAGATTTTACTAAAAAACTCTAAAGAGTATGATCCAAAAGAAAAAGAGAGAGCTTTGAGACTTGTTTGTGAAGAGCTTTTGTATGTAGTGATGATTTTCACTTGAGAGAATATTTGCTTTCAAAACTCTTGCATTTAACTTCCAAAGCCTCTTGTATTTATAGGTGAGGAGTGTCTTGGTGACCAAGGGTGAAAATAGAGCTGTTAGACACGTTTTTTACAGCTGTCTACAGCTTCATTTGATTTCACACTTCTTCTTCAATTCGGCCAGAATGTTCTCAGAATGTTCTTATTGATTCAGCTTGCTTTGTGTTGCTTTTTGTGTGAAAGGATACAGCTGTAGTGAGCTGTTGTTTGCTAAGATGAAGTGACCATGATTATGTCACTCATTTGTACTTTGATGTCCAAGTTCATTCCACATGTGCTTTAATTCATTTCATGAGATATTTATCCTTTAATGGGTTTTTCTTTCAAATGGATCGAAATGCTTAAGTCCCAAGATAACTTCTCAAGAGCTTTCTCATGTCATGCTTCTTTTTGCTGACTTTGCTCTTTTTGATGTATTTGCTTTGTGAATGCAGAATGTTCTCAGAATGTTCTCATGAAACAATTCTCACAAAACAAATTAGTAGATAACAAGATTAAATAAAATTAATATGTTTGTAATCTTTAAAACATCAAATAAGGATTTTGTCTCAACACCTTCAACTTGAAAAGATTGCAATTTAGTACGCACAAATTCGTGATAACCAGGAATCTCCGACCAACATTTCAACATACGCACCGGTCGTGGCCCCCAATTTTCCTCATCTATAGACAACATCACAGGGCAATGATCAGACAACCCCCGCAAAGAGGCAACTTGCAAACAATTCGGCCACGTACTACACCAATCTTCTGATAATAAGAAACGATCGAGACGACTCATAGAATTCCCGTCCCCCTTATACCAAGTAAAATTGCGACCATGAAGAGGGAGATCCACTAAAACATTGTCATCAATAAAAGAATTAAAGGGATCACAGTCAAGAGAACGAACAGCAGCCCCCTTCGACCGTCTTTCCTCCATATTACGAACCGCATTAAAATCACCACATAAACAGATATTTTTGCCCACCAGACGTTGGAGATAAACAGATAAAGAATTCCACAATACCATCTTGGCTCCATTATCACAAGGTGCATAAACATTTAAAAGATAAAATTCCACAGAAGACTGAAGAAAACAACCATGAATAATTAATACATGATCCAGAGTGAACGACGACCAAACCTCAACAACTGATGGATCCCACAGAGTTAACAAACCACCAGACGCCCCCACAGACGGACTAAAAGAGTAAGAGGGTGTCAAATTACCCCAAAGAGCTGCACATAAGGAATCACTAATAAACTCCAATTTCGTCTCCTGAAGACAAACAATAGATGGACCCTTCTCCAAAATTAATTTACGAACTTCAGGCCGCTTCTCAAAACCACCCAAACCCCTCACATTCCAGGATATAATCTTCATTCTAACCACCAACCCCCCATCACACCACCGCCCCACACGCCCTTAATGCGCCCCCCTCATCCCTCCGACCTCCCTCTCCATTTCTTTTTTATTTTTTCTCGACAAAACTCCAAACCTGTTCGACTTAGCACCATACATATTGACTCCTAACACCTTCCCAATTCCACAAATATCCTCCTGCACCACCTCCTCATTACCGTGCAACACCACCCAGTTTTTCCAATCATTATTACAGTAGGAGAAGAAGTGACTGATACCTGGGACTCTTTACTATTAGTATCAACCACGGAAAAGGATTCTTGTCTTCTAATTCGCTTATGAACCTTCTTCTTCAACACTCGAAGCACTTGCTTTCTATCGTTTTCAGGAAGACGAGCAATTTTCTTCAAATTTCGAGCTGAATGTTTAAGAGCACCCCTTGATTTTTCTTTGTTTAGCTGAAATCCTGTCGCCGCTTGTTTGGATGAGTTGTCACCACCACGAACCTTAAGAGTAGCTTGTTTCTTTTTAGCCGTGAAAACCACACCCGCATCGCCGTGGACATGATCTTGTTTCTTATTATATTTCTCTTTTCTGTCAAATAAAATTATTTGGGGACTTATATTTCTCTTATTTACAAAAATTACAAGTAAATTAAAATATAAATTTAAAATAAAATAAGTCACCAAATTACTCTTATTTACAAAAATTACAAGTAAATTAAAATATAAATTTTTGTTTTTGTTGATAGGTTCTACGTAGAGACCCGTAAGGATGTGCGGGGATGGGTATGTAAGAGGAAATCTCCATGTGTGATGAAGAACAAGGATGAGACATGTTTTGAAGGGTTGGGACGTCCAGAAAGGCAGACAGAGAGGACCACATCTATACTTCTTCATTAAAATAAACAATTTGATAATTGAAGATATTATTTGTACAATAATATATCAAAAAATTCTTAATTTTGAATAAATATTATATACATTATATATCGATATAAGGATAACATAAATCATTGTAGCCTTCTTCATTTAAGCCTATTTTCTTTATATATAATATAGATTACTAGCGAAAAGATGGGTACTCACGTGTCCGTTTTTCCCCATTTTTTGTTGCGCTAACGTTTGAAAATTATGAATGGTGTTTTTTAATGAAATTTTGATTTTGATTTAAACTAAAGATATAAATGTTTGTTGCTTTCAAATTTTAACAAACCAAACTAACTATGGTTATCTATTTCAATGACACCAATAATATAACAAAAAATATAATCTAAATTCTTATTTTTTAATGACACCATCAACAATCTTTATTATAGAAAAAGTTGTTTAAGGGTATAATTGAGATGATAAAAAAGTAAGTATAGATATACTCATCTAGTTAGTTACACATTTTAAAAGATAAATGAAAAAAACTAGACATATATATACTCATATCGTGTTTGTTACACTTTTATTTTAATATTTTAATTTACTTTTATCTATTTGTTATATGTTTTATTTGTATCGAAAGTTGAAGTAATTTTGGAAAGAGAAAAAGTCAGTCCAAAAGAGCCGAAACATGCTATTTTCTTTATATATAGTATAGATAATATAAACATATAAGTAATATTAATAAAAATTACCTTTTGTATGGCGCACAAACAATTATTAATGTTGCCAATTGTAGTCTTGTTCTCAAAGTTGTGTTCCATGTAACATTTTGCAAAGACTCTGTATTCAATTTAAGGGAAACAAGTGTAAGATGTGTTTCAGGTTTTCGTAAGTTACCAAGAAATAGATGTGTCCATTGACAATGGTGGTATGAGGTTATACGTCAACAAAATTTTCAACTCCTATAATCACTCTTCAGCTTCTCATCTCAGAACGTGGTTAAACATAATCATTAACACTTCTCATTAATGCCGGTGCTGCCAAGTATTAGTATGATCATTATCCAATCATGGATTAATGTGGCTGTCACCTTAACGAGTATTTACAAACCTGCATGTAATAAAATTAGTTCGTCCCTTTTTAGGCTACAAACAAATGTTGTAACTTCCTCCATATTGTCATCGACCTAATATGTAACACCCATACTAAATTATCTAGAATATTTAGCATGTGTATTAATCTGATACTGGGTACATTAAATTTGTCAATAATAAATACAATATAAAACTACTGAATGTGTACAAATAGCTCGTTTATACAAATATCCAAATATCATATACCATTATCCTCATATACGTAGATAATCTGCCAACCTCCTGAGCTTTTCCTTGACGAGCATCTGCACTCCATCCAGCGTCTTCCTGAGGATCTTCATCTGAAAGCCACTTGGCTACCTGGAAACCTGCACCAGAAGGATAGGGATGAGACATAACGTCTCAGTGAGCTCCTACCCTACCTACTGTTGGCAACCACAGGGAACCTAGGGTCGCCGTGCCTACCTCGGCAATCTTGGGGATACCTATGATCGCCAAGTCTTAACCTTACCCATAGAGGGCTATCTGACTGATCCTGCTAAACTGTGTAGTCATAAACTGGACTACATCCTGCTAAACTAGTGATCAAGGGGAAACCTAGGATCACTATCTGAGTCTGATACTGAAAAGTCCTGAGATCTAAACTATATCCTGATAAATTGGGTGATCGAGGGGAAACCTAGGATCACCGCCTGATAACTGATTCCTGATATCTGATACCTGCCTGATAACTATTCTCTGCCTGATAACATAATAATATAATTAACTGATAAATGTCTTTATGTTAGCTGTTAGCGTTGAACAAACAATATTATCTGAGTTCATTTTACGGAATGCCCCCGGGTGGAGTAACCCCGAAGCACATTCCCCTGATAACCGGTGGAAATCCTATCATATCAGGCTAACACCGGACTCCTCTTGCCTAAGTGTGTGGTTATCCTCGCGGAAGATTCCTGCCCGTTCCATTGGAACCCCCCGTCCTCTCTAACTGGTCGAGAGCACAGGAGACACACTGTAACTCTGTGTGGTTATCCTCACGGAAAGTTCCTGCCCGTTTCAGCAATGCTGAAACCCCCTGTTCTCTCTAACTGGTCGAGAGAACAGAAGACACAAAGCTTGTCCTGATTATTAATTATTATTCCTGGTATATGCTTATACATTTCCTGATAAAACTGATACGAGTTTTCCCCAATGTCACTCTGACGTGAGCATTGAGGCACGTCCTGATAACCTGTAACTATGCCTGAATCGAGGGAATTAAATCCCACTGTCTAAGGTATCCTGATAACTACTCTTAACTTATCTAAAATTAAATCTATTCCTGTTAACCTATTCAAGGTTCTAGACTTCATTATATCATAGGCTTATCGTTCTCATAAGCCGTTGCTTGGTTATTGGAAATATTCCTTAGCTTAAATAACGTTACTTTACATTCCTAATGCTTTACCAAATTCCTTGTCCAATCATACATTCCTTAAATGTTGAGTAATCCTTTGAACATGTCAAGAATGGTGTTTTTCTTGGAAAATAAAGCTTTCTTTGAAAACAGTTACTAAAAAGCCTCGCCGAACACGTACACAGCACCCAGAACGAAACAGAACAAACAAGTGCTATCTGTCTAATTTCGCTGGGCGATGTGGAGGCGAAGTGGAGGCGAAAATAGGCAGTGAAGGCTTGCCAAACAGTAACTGCTCGTTCGCCCCGAGCTCGCCCGGCGAAAATATCAGTTCAAAAACATGTTAAAAGTGTGATTTTCCACCATTTTGGCACATTTAAGGATACCCAAGCACCATAACATCATAAGGAATGATTTACAACTATGAATTGAATGATTAACACAAGATTGAACAGGGATTTAGCAAGCAAAAGGGATTAAGGTACAAATTACCAACTTTGCTCATAAAACATAATACTCATCAAAACTTAACTTGGTGGGTTCTAAAACCCCTAGGGAACTCACCTTGATGCTAGCTTTACTCCTTGCCAAGCTTCTAATCACTAAACTCAAGCTTGAAAACCAAAGCTCTAGCTCTTCTCTTGATACTTCTTCAATTCTCTTTGTTTCTTCTCTTGTTCTTGCTTTCCACACAAGCTTACTAGCTCTTTCTCACATGAATTGGCCATGTTAATGGATGGTTATGTGAAGATTGGGAGAAGGAGGAAGGGAGGGTGGCGTGAGAGAAGAGGAAGGATGGAAGGGGAATGAATAATGGAAAAATATCTTCCCTTTTCTTTTTCTTATAATCCTCATTTTCCACTAAATTACCAAAATGCCATTTGCTTGCTCTATAATCTTTAAACATCGACAACAGTTACTTATAAGCGGGATATTACATTTACCATATAAATTAACCCATTAACTGACAATTTACCAAATTGCCCTTGCTTAAAACATATCTGATACATCGTCCAAATATTAATAAATATTCGAGTCTTGGGCGGGATGTTACATAATAGAAAGAAAAAAACACACCACTAAAAAAAAAGAAAAAAAATAACAAAACAAAATTAATCACCAAGTTCAACAAGATCAATTATAGACTGTTATTTAACAACAACAAAAACCCTTACACTAAATTAGACTCGGGTCTAGGCAACACGACCCAGTGTAAAGGACACCAACCCAATACTCCATATGACAACCTAAATCTTAGAAAAACTTTGTTAGAAAAAAAACCAACAAAAACCCGTCCGTACCAATATTACTGGGTTAGGCTTACAACCTACGACCTAATGTTCAACCCAAAATTCGAAGATTGCTCTTTAGACACCTGGTGTTTACTCACATACACCTCAAACTGACGAAAATACTCTCAAGACAGTTAACTACCGTTTGATGTGGATCATTGCTTATTAGTTAACTGTTGTTTGAACTTAGCCATATTTAAAAACGATATATTTTTTTTGAAGGAATTTAAAAACGATAATTAACTACCGTTCAAATCATCCATATAAATCTTGCAACTTAACCAAGTTGGCTCTATTGCAATACTTCTCAAAACAAAATCCTAATTAAGTTCTACATATCATGGTAGATGGTAGCATAAGCCTCTTGCAGTATATACAAGTGTTCCTTATCTCGGAAAAACCAGACAAGCCTTTCACAAATTATCAGGAACTCTATTGTCATCAACTTGACGCCTACTTGAAAGAACAACTTGCTCATGATGAGGCAATAAAGAAAATTCCTATAAAATCCTAGACAATTTTGCATAGACAAAAGGTGATACGGCCACCTTCCACCCCAAACTTTGTCACTGGTATAGATGTGTCCCTTCTACCATTAGAAATGAGGCTAACCATTGAATTTGCATCACAATCAACAACAGGAGTCAAGTTCTTGCAGGTAATTACATCTCTATATATCATCCAAGAAAACCTCAACAATTGCATTTAATGGAACTTTATTGGTTAACAAGCTTTCCTACACGCTCACGACATCAACTAAAATCTCTAATTGAATTAGCTTCCAACAGCTACCATAAACTAATCCAACGAATGAAACACAAGTAACCAAATAAGTGTGGGGCACATAATTTTCCATCGTTGTTCTATGACTAACAATTAAATGCCAAGTGTGTGAGAGATTCACGGGTCAGTTTTTTACTCAAACCCATTTGTTAACTTGCAAGATTTGTATGGATTATTTCAACAATAATTAATTACTGTTCTTAAATATATACCACAAATCAAAATCAACGAAAACCACGAAAGGTGCACGTGGCTACATGAAAAGCGCTCACATCACAATTTTTTTTAATTGTTATTTGATGAAAAATATGGGTTGATGGTTATGTAATTCTTAGTTTTCGTTGATGCATGTTTCATAGGAATAGGCATTTCCCATTCCCTCTAAAAAAAAGTGTACCCTTCTTAAATTTGGCTAAGTTCGAAGACAAATAACTATTATTACTATAATCAAGTCGAATATGATGATATGATCGTGGGACTTAAGATCCTGGAAAGCATGGTGACATACTATGACCATATACAAATGAAAGGCGAGTCCACAATCTTGCAGAAGGAGAAAGATTACTCTGAGAGATCTAGGTCTCCACGACCTTCACCCGTGGAATGCCCATGAAGAGGTCAATGTTTATTTTTTTTTTATAATTTTCAACACTATCAAATACATTTGTTATATGTATGTGACCAAACAATCATTGAACAATTTATCTATCATTTCAAAAAAAAAGTTCAATATTTTTTTTAAGTGGGAGTCAATGCTTAATTTTTTATAGAACAAAACAAAATTATTAAATGAGTGGGAGCACTTGCCACCGTTTCTGGCCTTAAGGGATCGAGGTCCTCCTGCAACGAGAAAAATTGAAGCACACTAGGATTATTTTATTTGTTTTTGAACTGCAAATTTTATTAGGCAACCATCATCACAAGAAATGAAATAAGTGCACAAGCAACCAAAAACAAATAAAAAGCAAACCCCTCCTCATACATACACAATAAACACCAAATGTGCTACACAAAAAACCACCCATTACACAGCCTACAGTCAGCACACTTAAACCACACTCAAACCCGCCAACACATCAGAGGATCCATTACACAGCCTACAGTCAACATCAACAACAAAGCCACACAGCCTAGCCGAACCTCCTCCACCCAAACCAACGTCCACCCTTTTGTTCACCTACCTTTTAAGACAATCCTCCTGATCCCAACACCATTCATAATAAAGACAAGGAGACATTTTAAGCCTATGTAAATTCCAAATCCAAGAGAGGATTTTGACTTCCTCTACCAATTCGTCATCCACCTTGAGGACATTATTAAAGACCTTATCATTGCACGCACCACAAAACGTAGATCGTCGCATGCTAAATTAACTAGAAACCTTTCCACAACGCCTTTCCTCTCGCTTCCTTCATGCAACAATCAAAATGAGAAAACAAATTATGAGGAATAATAAAATTAACACCCAATCAACTCATAAGCTTCCTCCACACATAGTACGCCAACTCACAATGCAAGAAAAGATGAGTTGATGTTTCCACCACTCTCTCACACCATACACAATTCATTGAGACATTCAGATCGATAATATTGCGAATAACAATGTTTGATTTTGCTCCAAGAGTTCCAATTCCCAAACAAACAACTCCCTCCTCCATAACAACCTCCACAACTTCCTACCTTCCACCAAATCCACCACCTCCCTAACCTTACTTTCCTTATAAGTTGAGAAAGAATATAAATGGAGAAAACGCTCCCTAAGGGACGCACCACCCACCTAAGGATCCATACAAAAATTCGAAGTTCTTCCGTTTCCTATCCTTCTGACTAACTCACGACTAAACCAATTTACTCCAACGACGCTATATCCTTCCACCATTTTGAGGCGCAATACAGAACCGCCCCCAAATACTTTATTCCCATATTAATGATATTCACACCATATTTTGCTTCAAGAACCTCTTTCCAAAGTGCATTCTCACTTTGAAGCAATCTCCACCACCATTTCGCCAAAGGCTCAAATTCACCAAACTCAAATCTCTAACCTCAAGACCTCCATTATTTTGGGAAAGACACATTGTTTTCCACCTCACCCAATGCACTTTCCTTCCCCCTCCACACCACCCTACAAAAAATTACTTTGAATCGCCGCCATCTTCCTAACCACCTTTTTTGGCATCTTGAACAATGACAAATAGAAAATTGGCATCACATTTAAAATGGAGTTTAAGAGTACAACCCATCCTCCCAAGCTAACATATTTGTTTCCCCAATTATTAAGCCTCTTCTCAATTTTCTCCAACAATGGATCCCAAGTAGAAGAATTACCGGGGCTAGCACCAACCAGTAACCCCAAATACTTGAAAGGAAGCCCATCCTTCTTACAATTAAAAAAATTATAAGCCATCTCCATGAAACCACCATCCACATTCACACCTATCAAACTACTCTTAAAAAAAATTTAACTGTTAGACCCAAATCCATCTCAAAGCCTCTAAGAATCGCCTTTATAGTATTATAAATTCTACTTGGAGAGAAAATTTGACCTGACTCGTCTCGCTCGAGGAAGGAAACTGACACCAATACCCTGGTCTCAGCTGCAGAGAAGAAAGAAGAAGAAAGCATAAGCAAAGGGTTTCAAGTAAATATTGAAATCACGAAGATGAAAGACGTTATCAACTTTCCAGCAATAATGGAGAGTCGGAGATGCAAGGGATCCCGTTCCTAAGCTTGTTTCTGTTTTAAAAAATTGAGAAAGTAGTAAGGTGTGCCAAAATTAAAGTGTAAAATTCAACTAACATTATATATTCTTTCCATTAGTAAAAAAAAAATTATATATATTCTTTCTTCTTTAAATTTTTTTATATATTCTTTAAAAAAAAACTAACATTATATATATGCTAGTAGAACGTGTTCGTCTCTCCGCTCTTTTTATTACGCTAACGCGTGCAGATTATCAATACTATTTTATCGAAATTTGCATGTAAATTACAAACGATATTTTATATAATTTTTTTGATATAGATTAAAATGATAAGTATAGATATTTGTGACTTTCAAGTGTAATAAACCAAACAAACCATATTCATTTTTTTCAATGACCACAATAATATAACAAATATAATAAAAATTCTTATTTTTTTTAATAACACTAACAATACAACATTGTTATAAGAAAATTTGTTTAAGAGTATAATTAAAATAACAAAAAAACCAGTCCAAAATCCCCTCAAAATCCTCATTTTCTTTATATATAGTAGGGTTAAATATGTTTTTGGTACCTATAAAATTGAGACCTTCAAAGTTTAGTCATTACTTATTTTTAATAGTTTTTTTAATCCCTATAAAAAATTTATGCACTCAATTTTAGTCTCTACTAAATTCAAATTTGTTTAATTATGTTTAAACCCTTATGTTTTGGAACAATTTCTTGTAGACATGTTAAGAACATTACTAAAAGTTCCTCCGTAAAAAATTATCTCAAAATTTGATTTCTACGTCCATATTTTTGTTAATTTTATCTTTAACTTTTTTCGTTTAAAAAAATTCATATTAAATTCGTTTCATGTTAAAAAATTCTAAATTTTAGTAAATAAACCTTTCGTAGTGTTCTAAACTTATCTCATAAAAATCGCTAAAAAATTTAAGAGTTTGAGGATAATTACAAGCTTAAACAAAAGTTGATGTTTTGTTTGTTCCAATAACAAGAACAATCAAGGAAGATGCTTTTCATTTATTTTTTTCCTTTCAATTTGAAATTTCTGTTTCATGTTTATGTTTATTCCAATAGCAAGAACAAGTTATGTGTGTTGGTCGTGTTTCCCCGAACCATGCCTACTGTCATTAAATTCAGCATTTCACCTCACCCTGCATATCTACTTTCTGTCTTCTATGTGTTACAATAGAAATCTTACTTATGCACTTCAACAGGTAACAATCTAATATGCATTGGTAAATTGTAAATTTATGTTTCATAAATCTTATACCAGCTTTTAGTGTAGTATATGGTGATTCATTCGTGTCCTTGATTGAAATATTTTGTGGATCGATCTGTTATATTGTTTGTTATAAATAAATGGTTCACTCTATTTCTACTTGAGTTTTGATTAATCTCTTACGTATTGTAAGAAGCAAAACTAGCAAACCATCTTTTATTAGGAGATTTCCAACCACATAAATAGTTGAAAGTATAGTGTGGCTGCTTCTCACATGCCTCCTTTCTTTCATTTGCTGAAGCATGGTTCCAACTTCTACTGTTGTGAGAATCAAACCGACGGATTAATTAAGGTATTGACTTCTTTTTCTGTAGTCAAAGTCATGCTCAAAAGTAGTTTGTGCATTTTATAAAGGAACTAGTTCCTGGCTGCAAAGAATCTTTTAAGATAACCAACTTGTTTCACATGATACATTTGTACATCAATTATACAACATTTTGAGGTGTTCAATTATATCATTATAGGCTGCTGAAGTTGTTACCATGAGCTTGAAAATTATTTTGTCTCAAAGCCCTTCACAATCTCATTTTTTTAGTAGATAATCTTGTCTCAAACCCTTAGGGATGCAGATTTTGCAGCAAAAGTGGTATATACAACTTTTGCACTCAAACATGGCTGGTTTTACTTCTTTTTTTCACTTAGAATTAGTAGACTAGAGTGGCCAAACTGTATTAATGTGTGATATTTACAGCTTCACCATGCTGCTGAAAAAGTCTTTTATGCAGAAAACTTTTCCCTAGCACCTTGGCACCAATGTGATCATATACCTCTATTTTTGTTCAAAATATGGATTTAACTCGTATACACCGACAATGTAAAACTTTTTTACCCATGCATTCAATTAAATTACGCTTTATACAATGAATTTGTTGCATGCATATGTAAAAAAAACTTTATATTGTTACTGGATAAAAACTAAACTCTTAGAAATGGGGAGATAAATTAAATAAAAAAAAGTTAAATTTCAAAAGTTCAAGAAAAAGCTAACAAAAATTCTCAACCTAAAGATTAAATATTGAACTCATTTTTTTCGCAGAAACTTTTAGTAATATCTTAAACATTTCTGCAAAAAAAAAAAATCAAAAATACAAGTCGATTTAACAACAAAGACTAAAACTATTTACAAGAAAATATTATAAGGACGAGAATGTGCCACTCTTTTTTATATGGACAAAACTAAAATTGGTAATTTTGGAGAACCAAAATTTATTTAATTATTATTATTAATTAACGGAAAAAGTATCCATCTATCCTCTTTCCTATTGCACTTAATGATATATTGATATCACCACAACTTGTTATAATTTTGTAGCATATACTACTTACCTTTAAAGTGCAAATTGTTCCTTTTTTTTAATAAGATATTGTTCCTCTTTTAATAATATCCATAATATTAAAATATGAGTATTAAACAAAAGCATATTTATAACAACAGAATCATACCTAATAGATTTAGTAAAACTGTTTGAAGGTAATTTAGGTACATTAGAAATAGACTAAAAAATATCTTCTTTATTAGTAATATAGATATAGATTAAAGTTAAATAAGTTGTTGGTCTCTTCAAAAAGGGTTTAAAGAAGTGTGCATAAGGCTCGTGATCTTTTTTTTTTTTTACAGAAAGCTCGTGATCTTTAAACCGGTAAATATAAGTTAGGTTTTCAAGTGGAGATGTTAAAAGTGTGTATCATGGCAAAGGAAATTTATATTTTGCGTCAACTTGACATCCTAAAATCCTCAAACTTGAAGGTCTGGTGACATCTAGAACCTCAACTAGTTTGTACCTTGTTTGTGAATATATATGGAGTATGACCTTGCTGGACTAGCCGCTAGACCAGGTGTCAAGTTCGCTAAACCAAATATAAAACGTTACATGAAGCAACTGCTATGTGGGCCAGAACACTGTCATAGTATAGGTGACATAAAGGGTTCTAATCTTCTAGTTGATAAGATTGGAGATTTTGGTCTAGTAACTATTGATGAACCTGATAGGAAGGTTTAGTTGACAAGCCTTGTTGTGACTCTGTTATAGGGCACATGAACTTTTGCTAGGTGTTACAAATTATGGTGTTGCAATTGGCCTGGTTGCATTCTAGCTGAATTGTTGGTGGATATCATGCCTGGAAGTAGGAGTGTACATAGGTTCGGTAAAACCAGAAAAACCGATCAAACCGATTCAGATCAATTCAATTTGACGGTTTAGGTTGGGTAAATAGATACTAGTGGTTTGTAAAATTGCAAAAACAGTTAACAAATGCAGGTAACGGTTTTACCTAGACCCAAGCCATATAAACCTGTCAACCCACGAAAAAAGAACTTAGTAAGAGTCAATCCACTTACCAAGCCCATCTCAATTTTGTAATTGAAATTTAACGTTCTTGATGAGCTCTAACTTGTAATGTTGCATTTAAAGTTTTAAACTCTAGAACCTTGTTATTAAGTGAGCCATAACTTAGTTAATTTAGGGTCTTTCAGTTTGGTTATTTTGTATGATTTTTTGCAAGAATTTTATGCAATTTTAGGCTTCATACTTTGGTTATTGTGATGTTTGCAAAGTTAGTTGCAACTATTTGTTGAAATATTTTATGATTTTTGTATTCTCATTTATTACACGTTTATATATTTGATGCTAGAATAATAATGAAAAAATTTATTCGTGTTTTAGGGATTAAAAAAAGAAAAGGTTTTGTCATATATCTTTCAAAAAATTGTATATACACGTACTGCAAAACCAACAAGCATACTGATTTACTGATAATGTTATAACTTGCTCCTTTCGAAGGTTACAGGGAGATGTCTCTATTTGTACCCCTCAACTTGTTTCTTAGTTTCATGTCATTTTCAATCCATAAACTAAAAAAAAAAATCTTCTCTGGCAAGTTCACTCGGAAGTAATAATTAAAAAGGGAGTTTCGTGAAGAAATTGTTGATCCAAATGCCTTGAGCTTAAGAAAGAATTATACTTGTTTCAAATAAGAGTACTTCATTTCAGAGGAAGGTTTTGTGCATGTTCCCTGTAGTGGTTCTCTGAGCTTGTATTGAAAACTCGGAAGCCCAACAACAATACATGATAACATCCACAATTTTCAAACTCACTTGCTTGGTAACTCAACTAGTTTGAGATAAGGGATTAAAAAAGTTGATGAGTTAAAGGTTTAGGTTTAAGTCGGACAAGAAAATGTTATTATTTACAAAATCCCATTGAACGAAAGGCAAGAATAACACTATCCATGACCCCTCGTTTTTCGTCAAAATCAAATTTACGTTTTTTTAAATAGTCACTTTCCCATCACGTGTTTCGTTCCGGACTAAATAACGTGACTTTTTTATTTTATTTTATGAGGCTCTAAGCTTGAATATGCTTAAACCTCATATGACGAGAACCTCGTAAAAAATTCTTGTGAGAGAGAGAGAGAGAGAAAAAAAGTCACATGACATTGACACCCCAATGTCACCCAAGTGCCACCCAAAGCATAAAACCTAATTCCAACGCACAAGCTACTCGACCTATTCTGGTTTGCATTTCAGCTTTATATGCTATCATGTAAAAATAATAATAAATTTTTTATACTCCCTCTGTGATTTGTCCCTAATTATAAGATTACTTACATAAAAATGGTTGTTTCTAAATAGAGTGAATACCCAAATTCGTCCCAGAATTTGCATGCATCAATCAAATTCGTCCCCCAATTTTGCGAAATATCAATTTAATCCCTGAATTTGTCAAATGTCAATCAATTTCGTCTCTCTGTCCATTTGTGGTGTTAACGGTGCTGTGCTGATGTGGGACGTTAACCACACACATGGGTTGCCATGTCATATGCCACGCAAGCAGGGTCTAATATGATGGAATCTGCACATAATTTCCAGGGACGAATTTGATTGATTTGCAGAAAATTTGTGGCATGTTCTTGACCGTTTTTCAACGGCTATCTCCCCCAAATACATAGAATTGGAACCCTAATTCTATCAATCTTTCATATACAGTCCAAAATCCCCAAAATTTCTTCAATTAATCTATTACAAAGTTCTTCCTCAATTCTAAAAACGTAAAACCCTAATTTGTTTTGATTCAATTCGAAATAAAAAATCCCCAAAATTTGTTCAAGCAAAATTGTTCATCTTGAATCTGAAATCATAGGTGGTTGGCATATGGGAAAAAACAGTTATCAAACTCGAGCTTCATCTTCAAGCTCTATGTTTAATGGTGATGTCAAAGTGCTTGAATGTTGGTGTCCCGGAATTTGTGTTGTAAGAAAAGTCAATACTCTCAAAAACCCAGGAAGGCCCTTATATGCTTGCCCATTGCCAAAGGTATGTTTAACAATAGTTATGTGATGTCATAATGGTTTGTTTAATGGTGATTGAATTTAAATTTCCTTTGTACAAGATGATGGAGATAATTGTGAATTTTTTGTCTGGGTTGATGAAGCTGAAGAACTAGGATACTTTAAAAACAATGGAATTGATGGTGGTCAAGGAAGAAAGACAAGATTGATGGAGAAGGTTCAGTCTATGGTTAAGGCTAAGGAAAGTGGCAATGAAGAGGTTTGGAAGGCAAGGTTCATGGACAAAATTGATTATGTAGGAAGTGAGCTTAGGTTGATTAAGTATTTGATAGTCATATAGTTTGATTGTTTGAGTTTTTTAACATGTTACTGTATTGTAATAGGAGTGTGTAATACCCTCAATGAAAAAAGGTTGAAGATGATTGAATGTAACACTTCTGTCATAATATTATCATCTAATTAGTCCCTGAATTACTTAACTATCCATCAAATCGGTCCATTTATTATGTAAATAACCATCAAATTGGTCCCTGAATTTTATAACCATATATCAATTTGATCCTTCATACATATATGTTCAGAACAATGTTAAAAACACAATAAGATCAACATTAATAAGTCATAATTAATTAATTCCACTGCAAGTGCAGGAATGATACATAGTAAAAAGCAACCCAACTTTGGGGGATAATTAATAAGTCGTAAGTCATAGTACATAACCCAAAAAGAAAACCAACTAGGGGACATAATTTAAACAAGCCTAAATATTACATAGTCCAAAAGCACTTGTAAACAGTTGATTAAACATCATTTCTTTGGAAATCCTGGGGTTGGGATAAACTCCATGAATTGGGGTTGAGTATAACCGAATGGGCCATAACCAGGAAATTGTACTCTAATAAATCCAGGAGCAGTTGGATGTGATGGAGCAGGACCCCTCACTGGTGTTTGCTTTGACCTATCAGTTGAAATAATTGGTCCTCTCATGCCATATCTCCTTGTACCAACACCCTGCAATAACATTTTCAATCAAATCAGTCCCCAAGTTATAAAATTTTCAATCAAATCAATCCCTGAATTATGTAACTAACTATCAAATCGATACCTGTCCAGACACTACTTCATTTGCAGCAACATTGATGACATTTTCATTTCCTTGCACCTCATCAGCAATAGCATTTTCATTTCCTTGCTTCTCATCAGCAACATCATTTTCATTTTCAGCATTTATATTTTCAGCATTTTCTTCTTCTGGTTGTTCAGGCTCAGTATCAATCCAGTTAGTTGGTCTCCTCACTAGCAACCAAACAATTTATCACATTTCTTTTCTCAGCAGTTAGTATATCAACCTCCATAACTTCATCAGCTTCAGTGGTACCCAAACTTGTCAGAGACTCTTGCATAACTCTCTCAAGTTCCTCCTTCTCTTCAAAAGTTAATGGAACAAGTTCAACCTCATCATTATCCACCACATGTTGTGCATATATTTCCACTTCATTTCCATTAGCCCTTGCAAATTCAACCATATCGAAGGCATGCTTATCCGTTGTCAATGGATTCAAGCAAATGTTGAGATCAGAGGCAACACCTTCATACGGCTTCAAGTACCACAATTTAGAAACCTTGAAGTAATCTCTGCAATGTTTCACCATCTTTTCAATGTCCCACAAACATAACTCATCCGTATCCATTTTTTCCCAAAAACAGAATTCACCACCAATATATTGAAGCCTCCGATGTTCATCTCGCTCTAAACCCCCACCGTGATGAAGGATTAGCGTAATATTTTCTTCCATCCTATGGATTTTGGCAACATTAGTCATAATCACTCACAAACAACAACATACAAACATTACAACAAATTTGTTAATCAAACTGCTCCTAAACATCAAAATGTGTTAATCAAACTGTCCCTAAACATCAAAATGTGTTAATCTGTCCCTTTTCATCAATTTTAGTAACCAAAACATAAAAACAACAAATGTTCAAGTCTTAAACAAAAAACCCTAAAATGGATAATCTGATTAACGTGAACAAAAACATAACAGTGTCATGAAGGAGAAGCAAACAAAAATCAAACCAAGGTTTAAAAATGGAAAGGAAAACGAAAACGAAAATAAAAGAAAAAAAACGGTCTTTTTTCCAGCAAAATCAAAACAAAAACGCAAAAGAACAGGAGAAATCTTACCTTCACGACGAAACGTCCTTCAAATCGATTTCCACCTTGATTCGATCATGTTACCCTTGCGTTTGGAGAGGATGAAGATGGTGAAGTTTTTAGTGGGAAGGAGAAGAGTCAAGGACGAGTTTGATGAACGTGAGTGAAAAGTGATGATGAAAGTATGTGTAACAGAGGGGTAAAACAGGAAAACCAGTAAAAAAATAAAACTGAAAAGTTAAAAATGAATTTTGTACAAAATCCATCAAATTGGTCCCTGTACATGTGGAAGCTAGATGACACGTGTACAATCCAGCACAACATGCAGCATGACACCTCAACATCACTAACGGACGGTTTGGACGGAGGGACCAATTTGATGGACGTCTACAAAATCCAGGGGCGAATGTGATATTTCGCAAAATTGGGGGACGAATTTGATTGGTCCCTGAAAATTCAGGGACAAATTTGATGATTCACTCTTTATAAATATAAGGCTCACTACAAATTACTAGCTGGATTTATTATTCCTTTTTCAAATATACCCTTTATTAATACAATCAATTTATCTTGAAATATAAAAAGTAACATCGAATGTATTTATATACAAATGGTAATTTAGTAATAATTACACATATTTTAGTCAAATTTATTACTCCAACAACTTTTCTTAATACCCGCGTTTTTTATAAAGTGTTCTTATAAAAAGGGACGCAGGGAGTATTCGTGTACATTGGAGTTTGGAAGGAGTGTTTCTTCTTTTTCAATGAAAAGATGATAGTTATAGGGTTATCTTTCCAAAACACTTCAAACAAGAAGAAAGAGTTCTCAGCAGGCTCTTTTATTTTTTCTTCTACATGCATTCTACATGACTCTAACTTGGAGAAGGAAGTTGCAGAAAGTTTCAATTTAAATTGGGACAATTCAGAATGGATGTTAAATTGAAACAAAACCTATTAAGGAAAAAGGGCAGCTCATGTTGAAAGGTCTAGAGAAATTAGATAATAGTTGTAATTTACTATCCTATTACTTGTTTCAATTTGTTTAAAGGTAGCAACAACATTTTTTTTTGAAGGACAACAACATCTTATTTGTATAAATATATGATAGCAAGTAGTGTAAATAACATCTTATTGTTGTCATGTGAGAGTTAGAAAATAATTCCTAAATGGAGACTCCAACAAGTTTTTTGTGAAGACTGTGTATAAATTCTGATTGACTTCAGCAATGTTACATCAAGTGCTCTGTTTTATTTATCCATATTTATCTAGAAGACAGTTCTAATTGCCAACAAATGGTATAAGAGTCAGGTTGAACTAAGATGACAGCTAATTCAAGCACAGAGAGTATCCTAACTTCAACAAGTCTAATCAATAATTTACAATTAGGTAATTGTTAGTTAATAAAAAAAGGAAGGTGGAAACAATTAAATGAATAAAAAAAATTAGAAAGTCAAGTCAAACGTCGTTAATTTTACAAAGTTAGATCTAAGTCAGCGTGCCACCACCTCTTCAATTTTGCACGGTCAAAACATTAAGGTCCAAAATCAAATAATGACAAGGTTGGAATCTAATATTTATTTATTTTTACAGCGAGTAAACCAAAACTCGCTCAAATAGTAGGGGCCGAAATAACATTTAACCCTAAAATGTATGTTTTTATGCATGATGGTAATGAGAGAAGAGACTCAATAAGCCAACAATTTATTTAAGTCAACAATATTAAACACAATTTATTTTGAGTTTTTTTAACGAGGTTCTTGATGATACCCTAAGATAGAGAGGAAAATAGATTATTATGATTTACTACACAAAAGCTCAATCACGAGTATTATTTTTTTTTTTTTTTTTTTTTGCAAATTATGATCCTTTATAATTATATATTAAGGTATTTTACATTCATAGTACTTTTTATTATAAAACTTTTGCTAAGGTATGTTAGCCGCAACACTCTGCCCAAAGATATAAACCAGAAGTAACAACTAATAGATTACTGATTATCACTGGGTGTGTAAAGAAGACATCATGCATGTTCCATGCGGGATCTACTGATTTGAGATTATATGATTACTCATTGATTTGAATGGAAGGTTAATAAATACATTGGGAAAAAGTATTCTTAGTTGAAAGAAAACAAAAACAGAATCGGTGGAGCTAGTGGTTGTTTGGAACTGCAGTAGACAACCCGTGAAAGTGCAGTAGTTTCGAAGCTTGCGTTGGAGTTTGGACGCGAGAAATGGTAATTGTACCATACAGCTCCAAACATCTTAGTCATACATTCATTTTCATTTAATACTCCAAACATCTGAGTATATCAATTCCACCAAAAAATTGCTTACTTTAATATTCTCTCATAATAAAATAACGGAACAAATGAAAGTTAATATCTAATACATTTGAAAATTGGTCAAAGTTTCTCATAAAAAAAGAAACAAAAAAATTGACACTTGTTTCTTAGTATAATTGAAAACTAGAGGGAGTATGAGCTAATGTAATTGATTGCAACAATATTGATAAACCACTAAGCTACTTCGGTTCACTAGTTCCCTCGATTGTAAAGCATGCCAATGCAAGAAATCGTTATACATACTAGCCATCCTCAACACTTGTAAAATAAAACCAATTACAATGAAAATTACAACATAGTATACAACAAATAAATGTACCAGATATTATCAAATCAACAAGTGTGAATTTAATCATTTTAGCAAGGCTGGATTAAATCCTGTCTCGAATCTGAACAAACTATAATATACCATTCATTGACAATTCCGCCCAGATATCTAGGGTGTCAGTGATAAACATGGGATTTATAAGCAGATTATGTATGTCTTTGAAGGAACATTTTTTTTCTTCTGAAAAACCTCATCTGCTGGTCAGCCTTGATAGACCACCTTAAATCAAAATTTATACACTTTCCACTGAGGAACTTGAGAAATATGTCAATTTTTCAACAACTGGGAGTGTTAGCGTCTCCATAGAACAAAAGCAAACAAGAAAATGACAGTCAAAATCATCCCCGCATATTTGATCCATTGATCAACACGGTTACGTCTCTCAATTAGCCTCAAAACACGGTTTGATATCCCCGCTGTATTGAGAACATCCAATGCTTTCCTATGCGCACTCTGCACAGATATAAACCAAATATGACAGGTATGTTAGTAACAATACCAAAAGTAACACTAGTAGATCACCAGTGTTAACATTAATGCTAATATGGATAATAATTAAGCTTAGAACGGAGAAAAACAAAAAAAACTACAAATTATTTTTCAATTTAAAAACAGAAACCACAAGTAAAAATGCCAAAACCAACTAAGCTGATGAAGAACATAACATCTAAGAATTGAGCAGGGGCGGGGTGTGTAAAGAAGACATCATGCATGTTCCGTGAGGGATCTGCAGATTTGAGATTATATGATTACTCATTTATTTCAATGGAAGGTTAATGAATACATCGACAAAAAATATTCTTAGTTGAAAGAAAAGGAAAACAGAATTGAGGAGCTAATGGTTGCTTGGAACTGCAGTGGACCACCCCTGAAAGGGTGGTCGTTTCAAAGCATGAGTTAGGAGCAAGAAATGGTAATTGTACCGTGCAGTTCCAAAAATCCTCTTACATGTTTAAGTTGTCATTACTTTAGAAGTCAGAGCAACAAAACAAGGTAAAGTGAATGTGAGAGAGACATAAAGCAGAGATATCACCAACAATAGAATAGCTACTTACAATTACAATATACATTTTTCTGGAAAGGACCACTTCAGTTCACCCTTACCCCCCAAAAATAACGAACATGAAATATGATCCACCAGTCACAATAGAAAAGAGATGAAATTATAGGTAAACCTAAACGATAGCATAATGGTGATTATTGCCCTCCTAATCATCAATTCAAGCTATTAAACATATAATTGTTTGTTGCTGAGTGAAAGCAGAAAATAAGAAGATACCTTCAAGCGTTCCCTTTGTCCATGAATTGATGAAAGTATTGTCTCTCCAAGTGCATTAGCATTTTCCAATTCACGCGCAGAATTGCGAACCGACAGCATCGCTTGCGTATCATCGTCGAATATTCTCAAAACATGACTAGGATCCCCGTTCTGTTTCACCATAATTAACAACAAAAATCATGTTTTAGCAAAGTAAAAGAAAAAAAACAGTGAATCACTAAACAGTAAACAACAATCACATACAACTCTTCCCAGAAGCTCTGCTCTCTCTTTAGCTTCCATCATTCGTTTATGATTCCTTGAGTTATATTTCTCCAAACTCTCTCTTAACGATTCGGCTTCTTCAGCTATTTGTTCCACTTTCCTACACCAAAAATCATCACAATTAGAACACCAACATCCTAACAACTAGAACAACACGCAAATCATATAAAAACAGTAATGAAACACTAACGCTAACACAAACACAACACTAACATGTTAGCATCAGTAATATTTTATGAAATTAACATAATTCAGTGTCAGACACCAAACACACCTCCAATCTAAAGTGTCGGTATGAAGCACAGATACAGACACTGACACATCGACACCAATAATAATTTGAGAAAATGACATGATTTAATGTAATAACAACTGTCAATGTCGTGTTGGTGTCAGACACTGACAGTCATACACCGCCACACCTTCGATGGTGCTATAGCTGCCTAGAAAAAATGGTAACTGCATTATACATATTCCCAATTTCAATACTGAACATTGAAATTACAGATTATACACACTATTATTTCAATATCCTTGATATTTAACAAAACTTAAAGAACTAGAAATTCTTCTAAAACATACAGTGAATTGAAACAACGGCATCATAATTATCATAGTTAGAACACCAAGATCCTAATAACTAGAACACGTGAATCATATAAAAAATAGCTATGACGCCCCGACACTACACTGACACCTAAAAGCATCATAATTAGAACACCAAGATCCTAACAACTAGAACAACACATGAATCATATAAAAACAGCTATGAACAATTAACACAGACACCAAACACAAGGGTACTGAGCATTAGTGATAACCTGAGAAATTAACGTGATTCAGCACACCTCCAATCTAAAGTGTCAGTAGGAAGTACAGACATGGACACTCACACAACGATACCAATAAGGCTTAAATGCAGTTTTAGCCCTCTAACTATCACGAACTTGCGATTTTAGCCCCCTATAAAAAACAATAACAAACCAGCCCCCTATGTTTAGCCCCTTTTGCAGTTTTGGCCCCCCAGGCTAATTTTGACCAATTCAACGCTGACGTGACCAATGGAGAATCAACACGTGGCACCTCACTTAAGTGATGTGGGTGCCACGTCAGCGTTGAATTGGTCAAAATTGGCCTAGGGGGCCAAAACTGCAAAAGGGGCTAAATATAGGGGGCTGGTTTTTTATAGGGGGCTAAAATCGCAAGTTAGGGGGCTAAAACTGCTTTTAAGCCTACCAATAATAATCTGAGAAAATGACAGGATTCAATGTAATCACATCCGTGAGTGTTGGTGTCACCTTCGATTAGACGTGTCGGTGCATTATACAGGTTTTTAATTTCACTACAGAACATTGAAACCACAGATTATACACACGGTTATTTCAATATCCTTGAAATTTAACAAAACTTAAGAACTAGAAATTCTTCTAAACATATAGTGAATTGAAACAACATCATAATGATCAAAACTAAAATCTAACAGAAACGAAGATTTCAGTTAAAATTCCGTTAAGATTGTTGAATTTGATCGATTAAGATATAGAAATAGAGCGATGTAAAATGCGAAAGATGAACGAACCTTTTCCAGAGATCGCGTTGAGATTTAGCGGCAATTGAGCGAGAGAGTTGATTCATTTCGACGCATAGAGATTGGATCTGAGTGATGTCTTTGCTTACAGCGAAGGAGAGATCGGAGGAAGAAGAAGATGAGTTGGAATACTCAAGGCGTTCGAGACGTTCGAGTCCGTCGCGTGTTCGGAGAAGAAGCTTTCTGGCGGTTTGGTGAATCTCCGATAGCGTTCCTCCGCCTCCTTCCATGGTGGTTATCGGAGCAACGAAACAGAGTTCAGTTTTGGAAACGAAACGGGAGAAATTGGTTAATAAAGTTTCAAATGAGAAATTGATTTAACTAATTTCTCATAAAAAGTTAGTTTACGAATTTCATTCTTTTTTTTTTTGACAAAACGAATTTCATTCTATTTAACTTTTTTTATTGTAAAAAAACACTTTTTTAAGAAAAAACACTGTTTAAATTTTTTTTTTAAGGAAAAAAATTGTTTAACATAAAATGTTATTTTGAGTAGTTTCGCATAAAGAGATGTTATTTTTTTATAAAAAGTATGTGATTTTCATTATGTGGAATTTTTAATAATGAATACTAATTTATTCTTTAAAAAAAATAATGAATGCTAATTTATGAAAGTATGTGAATTTTATTGAAAAAGTATGCAACAAAAAAAAGTTTGGAAGCTTCTACTATTTTTTAAATAAATTTTCATAAATATTTTTATTTTTAAATATGAAGTAATTTTAAAAAAAAATACATCAAATTGACTCAAAAAATAATTCTTTTTAAGCGTTTGTTACAACTCTGGTTTAAAAATAGTTTTTATAGTGTATCATTTCTTTGTTATAACTCTTTAAAAAATAGCTTTTTAGAAAAAACTTTAAATGAGAATTTTGTTTTAATAATTGCTTATAAAAAATCATTTTAAATATTTTATCGTTTTGCTACAATATTTTTGGATAGTAAATTTCAAAAAATAATTAAATTAAGAAACCATTTTGAATAACTTTTATCAAAAAGAATTTGTAAAAACATATGTTTTTTGAAAAAGAAATGATTTTTTTACGTTAAATTTATTTACATTATATATCTAAGTTAGTGAATGACAAAATTCTAAAAATATCATTTTTAACAATATAAACCAAAAATCATATTTTTTTTAATCTATTAAAAATCAAGTCCTAAAATACCAGTTGTAAAAATTTAGCTTTGTAAATTCGAAAATAAGCATAGTTTTAAAAATCAGCTCGGAAGCATAGTATGTAAATTTGAACCGGTCCGACCGGGAACCGGTGGGTATGCCGGTTAGTGCCCTTAGCATTTTCATTTTTATTATCATAATTAATAATTTAATAAGATCCATTTATGCGTTTAATACTAATTAATACCAATTAACTACAAAAAAAACTTGTGGTTATGGGAATCGAACCGACTACTTTTTTGTGCACATCAGTGAAAACATTGAACTTTCTTTGACTGATTACTTTTGTCATCAGTTCTTGTCTTCTGCTTCAGGATCTTCTTGAATTGTTTACTCAACAGCACAAGAGCTTCTGATGAGCTATCATCATCCACATATTCAGAATCAGCAACAAATGCAACACCTTTACCCTTCTGATCAGTTCTGCTTAATTCAAAGTTCTGAAGAGAACCTATCAGTTCTTCAACCTTCATGCTGGGTATATCATGTGCTTCTTCAATGGCAGTTACTTTCATATCAAACCTCTTGGGTAGGGATCTGAGGATTTTTCTAACAAGTTTCTCATCTGAAACTTTTTCTCCAAGGGATTCAAAGGAATTTGCCATGTCCAGAATGTTCATGTAAAAGCTCTGTATGTTCTCATCCTCCAGCATTCTGAGATTTTCAAACTTTGTTGTCAGAAGCTGAAGTCTGGACAGCTTTACCTTTGAGGTTCCTTCATGAGCAATCTTGAGAATATCCCAGGCATCCTTAGCAATTGTGCACTGCTTGATCATCCTGAAAACATTCTTATCCACTCCATTAAAAATAGCATTCAGGGCTTTGGAATTTGCATGTGACAAGGCATCTTCATCATTAGTCCAGTCTTCTTCTTGTTTTAAAACTGCTGTCTTCTTACCATCTTTACCAGTCACAACTGGGTGTTCCCAACCCTTCAGAACAGCTTTCCAGGTCTTGTTATCCATGGATTTCAGGAATGCACACATCCTGGATTTCCAGTACTCATAATTTGTGCCATCAAGTAGGGGTGGTCTGTTGACATAGCCTCCTTCTCTATCCATACTTGCCAGAAATAAATAACTCTGGATCTCACCCAAAACACAGGCAGGGTGCCTGCTCTGATGCCAATTGAAATTTCTGGCTTAGTAACTAGTTAGGAGTTAACTGGTTCTGAATAATAGGTTCTGAACTAAAAGTAACATATTCAGAACAGAAACTTAAGCACAATTAAAAGCAGATAACCAGCAGGAAATAAAAGTGCAGAAATAAAAAGAACACACAGGTTTGTTAACCCAGTTCGGAGTAAACACCTCCTACTCTGGGGGATACCAATCCAGGAAGGAAATCCACTATTGGAATTAATCCTTAAGACTCAGACACTGACCCCCAGTTCCTATCCTAAGCAATCAACTTCCACCTAGTCAGACTTCTACCCAACTCTTGAGTATTAGAGTCCACTAACTTCCTATTCAAGTAACAACCCAGTCACTTGAACAAACCTGAACTAACACCTAGTTCTGAACAAATTACCCAGTTTTGAAGAACACACTTCAATACATGACCTGCACTCGTACTTACAGGCTTAGAGTGATTACAACTCAATTAAAAACACTAAACCAACTCAAACAATGAGTGGTGCACAAACAAAGCTAACATCTTACACACTAAGACTCAATATCTCTGATTTTTTTCTCTCTAAATCGTGTCTCTTGAATAGTAGCAAAGCACTCCTTATATAGATTCCATCCAGCAGCATAAAACTCAACCCAATCTTCTAAATTTGATCTGTTTCTGAATTAAGAATGGCTAAATAAAACTGCATTGTATCTTTGAAAGATTCTGCAGAAAAATACGAGTTTTCATAAAACTGAACCAAATCTTCATTAAATCTTCACCAAATCAACCAGCAATCTAGAAGCAATATGCGAGGATATATCCTTGATAAATCTCGCCAAGATTCATGCAGAAATAACTTGAAAAAATGCAGCTTCTGAAGAAGTCAACAAAAGTCAACACTTGCTACAGCTTCTGAAGCGCTACAGTGCTTCTGAAGGAATTTTCTGCTTCTGAAGGCCAAAAGTGCTTCTGAACAGCTTCAAATGCAATTTCTTGTAACTGAAGACTCTTTCTAAATATAGAGATGCTTCTATTCAACACATTGAATTTGCCAAAATATGCAGCCAACTCCAAAATACTCAACAATCTCCCCCTTTGGCAAATTTTTTGCTAAAACCAATGTTCACACAACCAAGTTCTTCAAGCACACATAAGACAACCTCAGCAATGAAGAACTCCACAAATATATAACATAGCAAACAGATTAGCAGCGGATTCAGCTATGTTAAACATTAAAAACCAATCAGTTTCAGCTTTTGAACACTGACACACACATTGCAGCTTCTGAACAACTTGAAGCACACATAACACAATTACATATCAAGTCCTGATCATCACAAACACTCCTGAAGCTTCACAACACTCCCCCTGCAACTCAGCATTCAACATTACACCATAAAAACTCCCCCTTAATTCTGAACTGCAGTAACTTGTGAGACAAGTAACTTCTGAAACTGAAACCTTCAGGAATACATCATCACTCAGGTATATAATAACTTTGTACTCCCCCTGAGACACACATTCCCCTTTAATCACATGTGCACTGCATTGGTTTAGAACTCTGAACAAAACACTCAAAACTGCACAAACTACAAACTAACAGCTCACACTCTACACAGTTCATGTCTGATCTTAAACATAAGTTTTTCTCCCCCTTTTTAGCCACAAAATTATGACAAACAATCATCTTCAAATGAGGAACAAAAACCAAATAGGAACTGTCGCGTTGATTTTCGGAGATCAAGCTATTGATTAGCGTTGACTCACTAATTTTATTTCACGACTGAACTTTTAATTTTTAAAAGAAAATGGGAAAAAGTTCTAAATTACCACATTTTTTAAAGATTTAGGGTTCGGGGGTTAGTTACGTTTAGGGAAGGTGTTAGCACCCTAAACGTTCGTAGTACTCTACGAGAACCTCTTGATTTTATTTATTTATTTTGGCTATAACTTGCTTATATTTTTTTTAAGAGAAAGAATTAGAGTAGTGAGAAAAGAAATTTTTTTTTTATGATTTGGAAGGACAAGGTCCTTTGCCTACGAACCCGTGAGGGATCAAAACCTCGTAGTTCGGGGTAAAAATGGTGGTTGATTTGTTTTGTATTTTTTATTGGTTTTAAAAAAGGTTTTAAAGATAAAATAAAAGCCAAGTGGCAAAATGAGATTGGTTCGTGTTTTTTAATTTTTGAAAATGATTCAAGTGTTATTAAAGTAGATTAATGGTTTTTTTAAAGAAAATAAAAGAGAAAAAAGGGACACTTGATTGAAAATCAAGATTTATTTAAGAAAAGATTTTTTTTGTGATTTTGATTATTTGCATGTTTTTTTTTTGTTTTTTTTAATAATGAACTAAGACTGAAAACATAACTAAAAGTTAAATACGAGGAATTTTCATGGTGACGTTGGATCACCACGAAATCCTTTGGAAATAAACTAACCTAATATTTTTTATTTTTTTTTGTAAAGCGGAATAAAAAAATAAAAGACATAAAGCGGAATAAATAAAGTGTGAGTGTCAGTGCATATTCTCATTTATATTTACATTGTTCCTAATTACATTCTAATAAAATAAAATAAAAATGAAAAAATGATAAACAAAAAAACAAAATTGCAAATGCATTAAAATAAATATGCTAAGAATAAAAAGAAAAATAAAAATGCATGAAATAAAAGGGAAAAAAAATAAAAATGCATGATGTGCTAAAAATAAGGGCAGTGAGGTAAAATGCATGAGAATAAAAATAAAACCGAAATTAAAATGCAAGAAAAGAAATCAAAAGGAAAGAAAATAAAAGAAAAGAAAATAGAGAAAAAGGGGGGGTGCGAACAACAGTCTGAATTGAGGGAAGAAAAAAGGATTGGGCTGCATGGATGAGGTATTGGGCTTGAAGGCGGAGAAAACCGGACCGGTCCGGTTTAAGCGAACCGAACCGGTTCGGCGTTAATAAAAAGAGAAAAGGCCGGTTTTATTTCATTTTTACAAAACTTTCTCTCTCTTTCTCCTTCCTCCCTTTTCTCCTTCTCTCAACCTCCGGTCAGAAGAAAAATCTCCAGCGCGGCGGCCGCCGGCGGCGCCACCGTGCCAGAGTGCTTTTAAAAAATTTCTTTTGCTTTTCTAAACTCCTTTTCTCCCCTCTCTTCAAATTCAAAGTTGGTTTTTTCAAATTCTTTTTTAAAAATCCTAGATCTAGTTTTTTAAAACTAGAGAAAACTACCTATTTTTGGGTTTGAATGGCTTTGGTTTCGGGCTTTCGTGATTTGGCTGTGTATGCTGGCAGTGGGGGGAGCGGCCGTGAGTGGTGTGGTGAGAGGAGGCCGCGTGTGCGGTTGTTATTTTGTGTTAACTGGTTTGGTGTGGTGGTTTGGAGGGCTTGAGGTGGCTGTGGGGTTGTGGTGGCCGTGTGGCTTTGTTTTGGTGGTTGGGAAGTGGGGAAGGCCGCGTTGGTTGTTGGTGAGGGGTGGCCGGCCGAGTGGTGGCTGCGTTGTGTTTAGGTGGTGGTGGTTGTATAGTGATGTGTGTATGGTGGTAGTGCCGTGTTTGTTTTTTTTTTTATTTTGTTTTGGTTTTGTGAATTTTGTGTTTGTTGGCTGTGTTGTTATTGTTGTTTTGTTTCTGTATGAGTATTGGTTACTGATTGAATTCGGATTCCCCCCCTTTGGGCTACTGACTGCCTTCCTTTTATCTGCTGCTAACTCAATGCCAAATACTAAATTGTCATTATTGACCATAATAATCAATAAGTAACAATTTAAATTGAGCAAAGTCTCCTCCATGAAGATAATGACAAATTAAAAACCAATTAAAGCCTTAGCAAAGTCTGACTAAAAAAATTAAACAAGTAACTAAAAAATAAATAAAAATGCTAAATAAAATAACAACTAAAAAATATTTAAAAGAATAAAAATAAAGATAAAAATAAAAATAAAAACAAAAACAAAAAGACGGACCCGAATGAAACCAAAAAAATGAGGTATTTTAAAATACCTCTCTGCCGAAATTTTGTTCGAGACGATGAAAAATTCCGCGAGTAAAGACAGAAAATTTAGGTCAAAAATTGGGGTATGACAGATGCCCCTATTTAAGTCTCTTCGTCCGGAGATTTGAAGATAAAATCTTGGATTCGACGGGTCGAAGGGACTTAAATACAGAGTACGCCAATTTTGGACCTACGAAAAGATGAAATGCTCGTGATGCAAATGCGAATGCAAGACGGCGAAGATGACCTGACTGGGGGTAAAGCAAAAGGATACCCGAGTTTGTTACAGCAAGGGATCCGACTCCACTGGGGAATAACATGATTTCACTGGGGAAGAAGTTGTCTACTATCGCACTAATTCAGAACGATAGCCTAACAAAGACAAAGACCGATGTTACCTACTATCGTGTAAATGATAGCTTAAAAAAGGTAAAAGAAGGAGACATTGTCTACTATCAACAAAGATGATAGCTTAAAGAAGACAGATGACATGTATTACCTACTATCGTGTATTGATAGCTTAAAAAAGGTAATAGAAGGAGACATTGTCTACTATTAACAAAGATGATAGCTTAAAGAAGACAGATGACATGTATTACCTACTATCGTGTATTGATAGCTTAAAAAAGGTAATAGAAAAAGAGAAGACCTTTTCTACTATCGGTGTGCGGATAGCTTAAAAAAGGCAGACAAAATATTTTACCTACTACCATTGTGAGGGTAGCTTAAAGAAGGTAAGATGTAAATGTCAGCTGTTCGGGATGTTGCCGAACTGCCACTGACGACAAGAAATAAAGGGTAAATGCCAACTGTCCGGGTTGTTGCCGAACTGCCATTGATGACAAGAAATAAAGGGTAAATGTCAACTATCCGGGTTGTTGCCGAACTGCCATTGACGACAAGAAATAAAGGGAAATGTCAACTGTTCGGGTTGTTGCCGAACTGCCATTGACGACAAAACAAAAGGTAGACATGCACAAGTTGTTCGTTAAAGAACTGCCACTTGGCATAAAGAGAGTGACATCTTTGGACCAGACACATTGGGGATGTGTTAGGCGTAAAATTTGGTGCGCAAGATCAAAGGATAGATTCGACTGGATCGAAAAGTCGAAATTCCCATTTGGAACAATGGGCCTAGTGGACTACGGCCCAAATAACAAAATTCAGACCCAGGATTTCGAAACTTGGCGCGCGAAAGAAGAAAGTGCTTCGAAGAAGTGGAGAACGTGGGGAAACACGTGGAAGAATCCAGAGCGTAGGATCGAAGTGACGGTTTGAGTTTTGTCTGTAGTATATATAGTGATTTCTTAGAAGAAATCGGGGTCACAATTTTCATATACAAACTTCTCCCAAAACTTCCGAGTACTCATGCAATCGAAAGAAAGGAATTCCAAGGAAAAGATGTATGATTTGTGAACCATCTTTACTGTAATCATTTTTACATTTAATGCAATTTACTTTCACGCAATTTACATTTTCTTTTCTTTCAATTCAGTTCTTTACTACGAATGTTAATTTAACTTTGAGGCGAGTCAGAGTTGAAACATTTTCTCCTTTTAAGTTTTCTTAAACGAAAATCACATAATATGTTTATCACTTTGATGAACATAACAAGTTTTCTAAAAAAGCAAAGCACAAAATTGTCTTAAGATTTCTAGTTGATCTTGCAAGTGTAAAATACTTAAACTAGCGGTTGTTTACCAAATC